>OW121815.1:14800000-16221250 GCA_933228935.1 Pemphredon lugubris | reverse complement strand
TGACTTTTTCATAAGATTTTGAGGATAAAGTTTTTCCGACGGGTAGCCGAAGAGATCGTTAACTTGTTGACGATGTCGATCATTTGGTGCGTTACCTTTCGATCTTCGGAAAAAACCGGTACCCGCGCTTTCTCGCTGAAAGTCGAATTGTACTAGACGATAGGCTATCGACTTTAATATGCCAGCCTTCGACCTCCGTGGAAAGTACCGGCTCGCATATTTTCTCGCTGAAACTCGAGACAGTGGCGGATGATGCTGGGGATAGCTTATATCATCGCCATTTTGCAAAAAGAATTAAACGATAGATTCATTATTCGTTGATAAAATTTCAATTGCGCAAAACTCCATTCCCGAGTAATACAATTTTCATTCATTCATTTTGCAATTTTTCAATGGGGGGGGGGGGGGCGATCGATTGATATTATACGTACCTACGTATGTGCGCCAATACGTCTACGTATACTATCAGGGGTAGGTGGTGGGGGATTAAAGATGGCAACTCGGTTAGAATCATTCTGTGCGAGGTCAGAAGCTTCGTTTCTTTTTTTCTTGTCCTTTTTGCAAAATCAACCACGACATATCCTTTTCGGGATGGCAAGGAAATTTTAACGACGGAAGACTCGAGAGATTTTCCGGGTAGACGTGATCGATGGCGTTGCGCCGACAAAATTAGGTCCATGGACGATTAAACGCGGGAAACCTCTCCTGCCTTCGATCGGGGAAGGGTGACGGCGACGGGATGGTTTCGTACCGAAAATTTCAAGTACAAACATATTCGCCTACTCACGGAAAATGTAGGGCAGCCATGTCAAAAAGTGTGTACAGGTAGCAGCATAGGATCACCAGAGAGAGCCTCGTCATTCCTGCAACGAAATCGACGCGTTGGTGCAGTGGATGGGAACTTGGATGAAGAGAGAGAGAGAGAGAGAGAGAGAGAGAGAGAGAGAGAGAGAGAGAGAGAGAGAGAGAGAGAGAGAGACAGACACACAGAGAGATGGAAAATGTTAATAAAAAAAAAACGTTCGTTGTCGTAAAGAAAGTTCTTCCGAGTCCTTACGCTGCCGTCATAAATTTATGAATGACCGCGCTCGATATTCCTCCATTCGCAGTTGTAAAGTGTCAAAGTCGCCGTACAAAAGAGAAGCACGGTGCGCGCCGCGATTACTTATCGTTACGGTTGTCACTCGAAGAAGTTTCTTTGCTTACTATCGCGTAGTACTCGGTCAACAATTACGCCCGGAATACCTTACGTGGAATACAATTTCTTTCCCATTCCTTTTAACTTCTTTCAGAGCGGGGAGACGCGTCAATACTTTTTCTACCCACGATACGTGTTTTTATTTTATCGGGATGTAGAATTCAGTAATCCATCTAATCGCTGACACGTAATTGAGAATAACGTACTTCGGTCACTTCAAGATATTGTACTCGTTTACGCGACAGGGGTTATTTAGCGTTAATGAGAAACAATTTGGAAAAAAAGAAGCCGTTAGACACTTGATTCGTGTGTACTCAAAGTGCTATGTGTCCAGGTACGTACTATAATCCAAGGATCGCCGAGCGTAACGAGAAATTAATAAAGCATCGATCTATAATCGCGTTAGTCGATAAATCCTTCCCCCACTCACCGATCAGCTGCACATTCTACCGTGCCGTTCTTCTTTTTCCAATCCACCGGCTCGTCTATCGCGACCCCCCGCGATACTATCCCTCTTATCACGATCACAGCCGACTTATCAATCCACGAATGCCACCCACGAATATCCATCAAAGGCAACCCTCGAACTCTCTCGAGCTCCACGTTCGGTGACCCTCCAGCACTTGGATTTACGGATCATACGCGCTTCATTGGATTCGTGAAGAAGACCGGGCCGAAAACTGATCGCCCTCCAGATCGAAATTCGGCAAGATTCGCGCAAATTCGTGTAGAATCCAGATCGTTAGGAAGGGGCGAGTTAGCCGTAAGCACCGGCACCGGCACTCAACACCAGCACCCAGCACCAGAACCAGCACCAGCACCAACACCAGCCCCTCTCTTCCAGGGTTCGGTTTCGGGTCCGGTTTCGGGCCCGAGTCCGAGTCCGAGTCCGAGTCCCAGTCGATGTTGGTGGAGAAATCTATAGATTTTCGAGCCACGATTCCTCGGGAAAAGCCGTAGGAGGATCGGGGACGCGACGTGCGTGGATCTTATATCGGCGAGGGGTTGATTCGCCACTCGGGCACTGGCCACTGTCGGGGGTTGCTGGTTCTGTAAACCACCCTGTCGGTCGGTGCCTCTAAGCCAATTTGCCTATCGACTAACTGATTAAGCCCTACTCTCTTTCATCGTGGTGGACGTAGACACGCTACCGGACCTCCGAACCCCGTACACTCGCGTCTCCCTCCGTGCACACATGTTTGCGAATCTATGCTTTTGTCTTTGTGCGTGCCCGCGTGCGTGCGTGCGTGCGTGCGTGCGTGCGTGCACGCGTGCATGCCTGTACCCTTTTCGCTGTGATTCTAGGCCTTGGTAATGTATGCGCGATCGGCGGTTCGTGCGTATTTGCGCTCAGAATAAGCGAGTTTTTATGTACTGGAATGCTAGATTTATTTCTTTTTCTTCTCGCTCTTTTTTTTTCTTTTTTGCTTTTCAATTATCTGGCTACACTCCAAGTTACCGCAAGTGTTTACCGGTATGTACAGCGTGAGTAAGCAGCGTCATTATAAGATGATAAGCGTATTATTATATTACGATATATAGGCCGCCCTGGAATGGAATATGTCGATGTTTATGTAATGGTGTAATAAATAAACCGGACCAAGCGGAAGCGCGGACTAACGTGTACCATGTTTAGTCGGAATCCAATTGATTAGAGGTACAACGATATTATAACCGCGCAGCGTCGATGTATCGCGATATTAAGGGAAACTGACGCGCGAAAAGTGTGGAGTGACGGCATATCGATACCGATATCGATATCCTCGCATACCAGACCACCCCGCGACACTATAAATTCTCCCTCCACTCACGTAATACCCACACACGGTAATCCGCCTCATACCGATCTACTAATTAATCTCATTACAGATTTATATTTATATTACGGGACTCGTACCACTAATCCTCTTTAACTTGAACAAGCCTTCCAGTATGACACGCGATTACGTTTAGACACGTTTCCCGTATGGATTTCCGTGGTTGTATCTATGTATGTACATATGTAGGTATTATCGTACGTCGATCTACAATTTTCGGCGTACGTAAATAACGAAATACCGTGCAACGAATGTAAAAGGAAGATGATGTTTACCTTTGCTTGTTTCTAAATAAATATTTCCTGATACGAGTTATTTCTTCAACCTTAATGCCCCGAAGCTATCAATAGGATTCTCCGCATTGTACTTAGGTTTATTCTCATCGAGTATGCTACTACTTTATCGTTAATAGTTATTATTTTTATCAATACCATTATTACTATTAACGGGTGTAACTATGTGCATTTCATTATCGTTGCAGCATATACATATGTTCGTATATCGAATTGTACGATCCTTGGTACTCGAGCACTCTCGCAAACTTACCAACGAGTCACATTCCACAAGCTTGTTCTCAAGTTGAACTCTTTGTAACTTGACCTAGAGCTTTACCATGCCTCATAACATAAATTGGAGTGTACGTGTCTTTCCCGGCTCGCGAGAAAGAGGAAGTCTGCGATTTTTTTTAAGCTTATAAGAATAGAGATCACGCCAAGTGACAGATTAGTCGATCAAGGAGAGAAAGAAATAAATCACAGATAAATAAATTTAAGAAAAGGCATCGATTAACACTTATGCATAGCGGATAAAAAAAATGCGCGTCATAGATCTTATGCACAACCAATTGTTCCTAACATTGTGTGCCAACAACTGACCACCCCTTTCTTACTTAATTATTTACTTTTTCAAGAGTTTTGTTAGGATGATTAAATAACGCGTGAGAAATAAAATGTTTTGCAAGGTTATATTGTTGGGAGGAAAATGGAAAAGAACGAGCACACCTTTTTGAGTATTTTAACCAATCGTTTGATCGCTTTAATTGCCGTTTGAGCTTTTCTAAAAACTTATGACCGATTTTCCATTGATCGCGGTTATCAGCAGCAGCGTTTGCCCGCGATGCGACGTCGTTAATTTTCTATGTTCGAGGAAAGTGCAAGGAACTGGTTAGAAATTTGCCTAGCGTAATCAGCGTTAATTGCGGACCGAGGTTGACGTCTATTTCGAGACACCATCGATCTGGCCTTCGATGACGACGCTGGGGTTGTTTTCGATGTTACACGCATGATCGATGATTGGGAAAAGGGCTCGATCGTGGATCGACGATCTTGGCTCCCTGGAATGCACGGCTAGAGTCGTGATTTATCGTTGAAGTTTTTCCCTCGCTCGCATAACCCTTTGTAGTTTGCGAACGTTGTTTTATAGACTCGGTGAACGCTCGTGTGATTAACTCTACGTTAACATGAAAATACACGCGTTGTAGTTTGTGATCTTCCGATAATCGTATTTGTATTAATTTACATCTTAACGTTCTATCGTGGTTCACAAAAAAGGTTTGAGAAAGACAGCGAGTTTACGTTTAATCGTATTCCGAGTCATACTATTTTAATCGATTTGACGAATGCTGCAAAATTGTATCGTATTGGCATGATTTTAATACTCTAGCGCTAGACGCCTGGCCAAAAATAGACTGCTCTTGAACATGAATCACGATTCGAGTCGGTGAATCAAAAATGTATTTTTAACTCGTCATTGCTGCCTACGTATCTCGGAGTAGCAGCCCAACTTTGTTTAACCGTTGCCCATTATAGTTGCCATCGGTGCGCGACGCTTAACGTCATAACTCTAATATAACGATCTTTGATGTATCCGTCACTTTTTTTTCCAGGTCATTTAAAAGTTTTAAACCCGCTCCCAATCCTCAACCTCCCTTCCATCCCTCTACCACTGGAAAAATCCCTCACGCACGAGGCAAAAAATGATTTTCTTACGTAAAAATCGTCGAAGGAAACCGCGCCACGGAGTGGCTGACTATCATCCCCCCCCCTTCCCCCGGGGGGTTGGAATCCAATTACCCTTCGAGCGCTGTGTTTTGACAGTTCGCACGGTTAAACGTCAAGAGTGTACCAGCCGAGAGTGTTCCGAGGCCTGAAATACTCTTTTAAATCCTCTCCACTCGGTGAGCAGCCTAGGGGTAAGTGGGGTTAAGCTGGCCTGGTCGTGAGGTCGCGTCAAACACGATCGTAAGAGGGATGGCTGGCAGCCCGGTTATACTTGCATATCAATAATCGGCTTCAATACCGTGACCACTCTAATTTGCTGACGCCAGGGTAGTACGTATTCGGTAGATAAAGATAATACGCATCGCCAACGATAAGCGGAATAATTCGCGCTGACGCGACTTGCTGGGCTAATCTCGCTGACAATGAAGCGGATTATCACGCGCGAAGCTAACGCGGTCTATAAAGTCTCTATCATCGGAAGGGAAATATAGCCGATGCATCTTCCGATCCAGCCTACGCGCGCAACGCGTCGGTTGAAAGAACTCGGGTGAACGTGACTTTATTCAACGATCGTTGCATTCAATTAAAGATCCAGTGTGCGCGTAATATCGACGCGTCGTATAATTATTTCCGTTACGTACTCCCATCGCGTAAACTTCAAAGCAGCGGTATTCCAGGAATTCCTACGTTCTGGAAATAGAGATTTTGTTTGTCCAGCCTTCGAATGGATCAAAAATCGTAAAATGCGTGACAACTCGGTGTAGGTGAAAAGATAGTAGAATCAATTTTATAATTCCAGAGGCCTTAGAGGACCCTTTCGTATTTATTTACCAACGCCTGGGCAACTCGTAGTCATCCGTATAATAAGTTATAACAAGTACTCGCTCGCTCTCGCATCGTCCACTCGCACTTACATGCGCACCCTTAATTGAATATTTATCGTACATCCTTCGCTTCTCGTAGCGATATCGTCTTGGTAACTTCGTCCCCCTAGCGTCGTGGTATTGCACCCATTTCATCCTTATTTTCTGCTTCCTCCCTTTATTTAATTGTTTTCTAAGCGGCATTTTTTTTAACTTCGAGCACACCTTTCCAGTCGTCCGAAAAAATTGTTTTTCCCCGAAACGTTTTGCGTTCTCGATTCTTTTTTTTTTTTTGACAGAACAACGAAAGGAGTGTTCGAACATTTTGTTCGATTAACTAGGTGATTAGGTACGCGTACCTTCGTATATTGTATATGCATATTATGTATATGTATGTATAGATATATACAGTCAACGTTAGATCGGTATCGCGAATCGAGAGGGTGTCCCGAGACGAAAGATTCGAAAGGGGTGTCCCGTGCTATTTTCTTCTCATTGCATCGGTTTTGAAGATTTTCGTATCTCCTCGCATGCGTCGTTGTTCTTATTCAGCGTTAGCGTTATAATTAAGATTACCGATAAAGGTAAGTAACTGCTTTCATTTATTCTCTATCGTAGTAATTTTACAACGAGACACTGGGGACACCCCCTAGGATACGTAAAACGATTGATATTCGTTGCTTAAATGGATGTCCAATCAAACGAAATTATGATTTGCGAAAAAATCAACTTCCTGGCACTTGGAATATCAATCGTCCGAATGTCGTTGCATTCGACGCCGGAGTGTTTATAAAATTTTCTTCCGGGATATCGTTGAATTGAAGCAAGAAGCGCACCATATACAGAGTTTCCGGTTACATACGCACAACCTATCGTACATTCATCGCAAACGTTTGTTTGTGGGGTACATTCACAGGGAGACCGATATATTTCTCAAAACAGTTTCATTATCCTATCGCTTCTTTTTTTTCTTCGACCCGTACGAATCTTGAGAGATCTACCGAAAGCGCAGTTTCATTTTTGCATTTTCTAAAGTGACCACCTAACGGACATCTCGCATATATTTCGCCCGTTGAGCGTTAACGCGCACGAAAATGAAAGGAAGAAAAACCGGTATCGTTACGGTTGATTGTTTCTGCCTAATTTTCAAACAACAAAATAAACAACTCTATTTTTCCCTTCTTGTACTCTTATTTATTTGCCGTTAAGAACATTCACGGGTAAAAATAGTACTTTGACGGAAGGCCGACACTCATTAATAAACTCCAATGTTTTGTTAATAACTCGGAACGGAAGTGGAATGAATATAGCGTTCGGCCGATTTACTATGCATTTCTTTAGAATACTTTATGCTACGTTCTTCTATGTACATCCATGTTTTCCCCCAAATCGCGTTTTCTAAAGCCAATTTCAGTCAACCGTAGCGATCTTTGATTTTTTAAAATCTATCTTTAATTTGGTCTCCCGGCTTACGAGACGCTTGGCCACCGCGAGCTAGGCAGCTGTGCACGAGGATTTCAGTGGATCGTACAGGAAGGATTTGAAGCGTTCTTAAGCGGTGCGCCACTTAAATTTAGATTACGTAGTCTTAAGTTTTACGTTACACGCGTGGCCGGCCGGGGTCAAAGTGTGTTTCAAGTAATAAAAAATATATTTATACGTGTGTGCGTGTGCGCGCTCGTTTATACATATATATATATATATATATATATATATTCTGTGCGCATATACGTACGTGTACGCGCAACGAAACTACATGTACAATTGTGCGCGTCAACGAATGTCAAAGTGTGTACATACTCGGAAAGGTTGAGCTTTCGTTCTGATTTACCAACGGAGAAACTTAGGAATTTACCGTCTCCTGGAAGGGGTTGTTTCTTTTCTACATTACTGTTCGAAGAAAACTTGGCAATATACAAAATTATAGCTTTTACCGAAAGAAAAAGACTAGCCTACCAGAAACTGAATGAACCTACATTCCAAACGTTCGATTAGTTCGAGAAAACTTAAACATGCGTCTAAACCTCCATGTTCATATATCCCGACGATGGAGTATATTACAAACTTTCTCTAAAGGAAAAGATAAAGGCACGGTCGATATCGCTTCGGTAGTTATCAAGAAGCTTAATCGTGGCCCGAGAATGAGGTAGTCTCCACGAAACGTGATCACGGATAAAATACTGTGCGACGGTATGTTTCTCGTCGTCGGTAAGACAGGAACGCGTACCGAGCTTAATTGCTATCCAGGAAAATCGAATACGGGAGACCCACGTGACACAACGTGGAAAATCAATTTCTGACCCCGACCACATTTTAACGCTGCTTCGCAGTGATTCGTTCGCGTTTCTTTTCAACGCAGAGCTATCGTATCGATATGTTTGAGCGTTGCCGTGTCCAGCTATTTCCACGTTCGAACGGTACGTACAATGAATTTCTTAGCACGGATGCCCGTTACGTTCATTTCGATTCTTAATCGAGAGAGGAAAGGGGTCGCCAGTATTCTGGTTTCACGGCAACAGGACGCGAACGTGCTACTTTACGCGTTTTATGCGCCCCCCCTCCAGATTAAAAAACAAAGCATCGTAAAAACCCAATCTACGTGAAATCAGAGTAAAACCACTTATTGGCTAGCCTCTTCTACTAAAAGGCCTTGATATGTTCAATTGGAACCACCGTGTGTTTTCTGTTTGTTCTTTTTTATGAATTTGTTCTCCTCGCCACCCTCGACTGACGCGTTACGATTCGACTAACGCAATTAGCAATTAACGTTCGCTGCCTGACTTTCCTCGCTCACCGTTTATATTGCTACCGGCGTGTCATTTTTTTGTTTGCTGCGGAAGCGCACGAAGCTTTCGAAAACTTAAATTAGATTCGGCTCGATGCTCGGTGCAACCGGTTTCGTGCGTCTTCGTACTTGCTTTAACGTTGCAACCAACGTGAAAGAAACGAGAAATCATTCGGCAGAGCGTGAAATGATTTTTTCTTAAACACGCGTCTCCTTTTCAGGCCGATCGAACCGGGGTAACAAGAATCGGACAGTTATACGAAGACTCACGTACACGCAACTTATTGGAAGAAACAATTTATTCTTCATCGGCTATCTCACTTTAAACGCACGATTATCACTGCACACGCTCAACATTCGTGGTCGTTGTTTCACGCAAAGTTTTCCTCTGTATTCCATTATTCTTTTACACCTCTACGCGATATGTTCTCCACGAAGCACGAAAATACTGATTCATCATTACAAAATTACAAAATAACGTTGTATAAAACTAATCCAAGAAGAACCAAATTGTTAAACTGCAATATTTGTATATTTCAGGAAAGTAAACCGGCGCCCGATTTTGAGCACTGAGAAAAGGAATGTGAAATTGGCATACAGTTGGAGCTCGCAGTGGATCCGAATAAACCTCTGTCGACCTTGGATCAATCGTCAATGGATTGCCGTCCGCTGTCGTGTTTCTTTACCCGGGCATACGTTTAATCAATAATTCGTCGCTCAGAGTAATTAGGCCTCATGAAATTCTGACGTGGTGGCTGAATATTTGATTATCCGGTTCTACCGGGTCATGCGACACACGTCAATTTATACATATTTATACTCGCTATAGATTGCATTTCAAATCGATACTTGTCACGGTGAACTGCGTATTTAGGGCAGAAACATTTTATCCATTGAGCGCTCAATGAAAATGAGATCGGTGAACGCAGCAAGGATGTCTATTGGAAAAGAGTGCACTCGGAAGACACTTTGCAAGACCGGTGAACGAACTGGATTGGTCCATTTCTCTATGCTTTCGATATTCCAACGGTAGGGCATGCTGAAATTCGAGTGCAATCCAGTTGCAAATTCTTCTGGTGACAGAAATTCAAGAGAGAATCGTCGATCGTTTCGAAATCGCTGAAAATTTGAGCGAAAACGAATGTCGAAGATCGTAATTTCCGGATCCACTGTGAATTCCTTGAAGTGCCAATGAAATGCCAATAAATTTTGTTTAACATTCTCGAAGCGCTTCTTTTCACGGCGAATCGTTTCAAACGATTTTTCTTTCTTCTTAAGGCGTACACGAAATTTCGATATTAACTAACACGTATCTCTATATATGTATCGTATATTTATATTTATATATGGCTATTCTACGTGCGTGTTATGTATAACGTGACATTTCTACATTTTCCGCTTTTGCGCCCCCCCTTTTTGAGCGACGTGCCCGTGGATCGTAAACTTTATACATTATTGCTTCGCCGATAGCCACGTCACGTACGTTCGATCTGGCTCACGTTCGTCCCACTTTTCATAAAATTATATTAATTATCGACATACCGTGCACCGGCATTATTTGGCCATTTTTTTATGCGTCAATTAAGTCCACGTTGATTCGTGCATTTTTTAGAAATACGCAAAAATGTTTCAAAACGAATGTATATTACAGAAAACTTGGAATTTCTGAAGATCACGAATTTACGAGAGTCTTCACTGTACGTCTTCGTTTAGAGAATTTCTCGTTAATGTTAACATTTTCAAGTAGATTCTAGTATTACTTATCAAAGGTTAAAAAGTTTAGCCGCTTGATATGTTGAGCGGTCGTCCCCGCAAAGTAGAGCGACGTGAATATTGAGACGCATTAAAAAAAACATGTTTTGCAGATATGTACTGATATTTCTTTTGTTCGGTCGAGTATATCTTCTTACAAAAATTTCACTGTCCTCTATTTGAAATATTTTTGAGTCGAACGTGAGCCAAAATTTGTCAACCCTCTCGCGCTTTTTACACGGGCTCGCATGCTGCTGCACGCGGAATTAATTTGCCTAAATTGACGAATCGCAATGTAACGATGTAGCGTCGTTTGATTCCTTTTGTATAACACAAACGACTCCGTTAAGTTTACATCGCATCCTCTTTTTCTTTACGTTGTGTTTCTCATTCTATGTGTTTTTATGCGCGCAACACAAAATCCTAGAATATCAGAAACAAGGAAGGTCCTCCTCCCTTCCATCGTATTCAACCTTCTTTCCTCTAGGATTAATGTCACTCCAAGTTTCTTGTTCGAAACATGGGAATTCGGAGGCGATCCATGCTATATTAATTTTGAAGATTCCAAAACGATATTTTTCATGATATACTTGTAAATTTACGATTCACAATCTCTACTTTTGAAAGTTTAACGTGTAAAAATTGTTATAATTATTCTCAGAACTTAACAGTGTAGCGGGCTTAGACAATTATAAATTATATGTCAAATGTAATCATACATTTATTTTCGTGTCTGTCTAAATTTACTTAAATGTCCGAAAATATATATATATTGATTTGAACAAAATTCTGAATGCAAAGTTACTACGTCTGATCGATGACAAATCTTTCGCAAAATCACAGAAATCTTGGAAATTATTATTTGGCATGCGCCTACTCATCCCTGAGCTCCAATTTCTCTCTTTCGCTCTCATTCTCATTCTCTCTTGCTCGTTGTCCCTCGGTTATAATCAAACTCACGGAAGGCGATGTTACCGCTGAATAATTTCAGGTCGTACATTTCTACGTCGTTTGTAAACGTCAAGCGTCGGGAAACTGTTTAGAAGTTTCTTCGTTTTATTCCGCTTACTTTTCTTTCACGTTGACAAATCGACCGTTTAAACGGGGTGCCTCGTACAAAACGTGTCATCCGAAATGCCGGGAGAAATTGTTGGACTTCCGACATGATAATACCGGCGCTCCATCCCGCCACGGAGTAAAACTTAATCGACCAACTGGATCCTATTCACCCCTCGTGTCATGCACCGGAGTGTTTTAACCGATAAAGGAGGAAGGGATCTTCTTGCTTAATTGTCAATAAACATTACATATTCGGCGACAGTATATACGATGCACCCGGCGTTCAGAATATGCGAGCAAGCACGGAACATGATGAATTTTTATTCCTCTATTACGCTTTGGTTACATCGCTATTAACAATCTACAGTTATCTACACACCGGAGCATTTCGCGTTGCTCACGAAAACGCACGTCAAGTTTAGGTTTCAACTTTAACAAACGTCTACTGGTCCGATATAGGAGGAGCTTGCTTCGCTAGATTATTAATTATTTACGAGAAATAATAATGGTAGCCATTTACAGGGTTTACGGTGGATTTACACACGCGCCGTTCGCACGATCGAAGATCATTCCTACGATGATCTTTACTGTATCCTGAACGTCTATAAATTCCTACTTTGACACAGAATGAGAAACATTGTATGGAAAAATTACGAGCTTTTTGTTCGTGCCAATTTCACCGTGCGACCGCAAAGGTTTCGTTCGCGAACGGGAAAATAAAAATAAAAACTTGGAATAATCCAGACGTCGTAGAAAAAAAAGCACTTCCGATACGTTAGGATATCTTTATTCTTGTTTCCTCCGGTCAGGGTTATAAACGAAAAGTTTTTCGCGTAGTTATCATAAACGCGGTGCACGAACGTCGGACGATTATAATAATGATCAAGATCGTTTCGAGGTTGCTGCACAATATCGTCGCCGATCCAGCAGCAAGGGCCACGCGTTTGAATCCACGCCCATTTTCTGCATATGGGATCCTTTTATTATTGCTCACGTAGCAGAGAAAAGAGGGCTGTGTTTCGACCGTGTAGCTCGAAACTACCAAGAGGAGGGTGGTTCTAATAAAAATCCTGTCCTCCGAAATGGCCCCGGGAAATCATGAAAACAGAACGACGAGATTTCCCGTACGCGGGAAGGTATCGATTTCGGCCCATTGTCTTTGTAAGTGGAACGAAATAAATCCTTGCGATTGCCCGTTATTGAAAAATAAACTGTCAACGCGCGTGACATTAAAATTACAAATTTAATCGAACCGACACGTGTTACGTAGAGGGCTACGTAATCGATATTTCGAATTTGAGGGAAAGTAAGATTAGTTCATTAATAAATTGAATGAAATTGCGTTTTCGCGGAAATTGTAATGGGCAAATTTATCGTAGGAACGACCCCGAATCCGCTGTTCCGATCCACTAGGCACGAAGACTAGAGACTCGTTAATTAGGTCAAACTTTTTAATTCTCTTGCAGTGATCTACTACGCCCTTCAAGATTGCGAGCTCTGACTCTTGGAGGTATAATCCACCACATTCCATGCCCCTCACCACCACTCTTACGCTCTTTCGTTCTTTCTCTCTTTCGCTTCGGCAATGCGTTCCCCTAGGCATTCGAGAATCATTCTTTATTACGTGTCTATCGCGGATCATCCGTGTCACGAGCCTAGGAGGCACGTTGACGTCGATCGAAGAAGACTGAAGACGAGGAGGATCATTACGAGGAGGTAGCTCGACGACCTCGAGTGACTTCCGACCTCGTTGCTGTAGGGTAACTTGACCTTGACCTCCGCCGTCTTGAAGATCGAAAGCAGGGGATGCGTGTGGACTTCGTGGTGCTTGTTATTGATTTTATCACTGAGATCTTGCAGCATCGAGGCGCATTCCTCCTGAAATCACATAGGCAGAATTTGTTGGACATGTTTGTGCAGAAAAGAAATTCGTGTATGTACATTTCGGAGGGAGATATATTCGAAATTCGTATTCGGCTGTGTAACACTTATTTTTCGAACATCGTCTGAGAATAATGCGTTTCATCTCCGAATAATGAATATTTTGCGTAACGTATGTGAACCAGATTTATCGAAATTAATGAATAATATAAATGTGTAACCAAATAGCGATACGAAAATTGTTTCGCCAAGTAACAGATTTCCTTCGAGTGTAATTATAAACTAAATCTGCTTGGAATATTATCCGAGCCTGAAATTTTACCCTCTTTTGTTTCGTTAGTTTCTATTGTATCCACGGTTACGGTTGTGCGGGTATTTCAGATAACGAGTGCTAATTTTTCCCATGGTAACATTGTATTTAAGCCAGCCTCCAAGCGGGAGCAGAAATTATACTAAATTAACAATAACAAGATTCCTTTGTCGCGGCCCGGGCCTTTCTTTGCGCTCGTAAAACGGCCGTAACGTTTATTACTTCGAGGAAACTTGTTTCCTCGACTTCTTGTTTACCTGCAACTTTTTTACGAGTTAATACGGCCACACCTCCAACAACAAAATCATCCCTATCTCTCTTCTCTTCCGACCAATGTCCGAACGCAGCGATATCAGTGATTTGGCGAGGGTCGATCTCGAGCAAAGCAAATTGTCAACTCTCGGTTGTAACCATTTCCCAAAATTAACATTTAACGCGTTCATTCGAATTTGCAGGAAAATAATTCAAACTGGTGTCAGGGCGTCGGTACGTACGTAATCGACGCGGGAAGACGTTCTTCCGGCGCGTCTAAAAACTTCTCCCATCGCTTCTCCCGGAGGAAAGTTCTTTCCCGACATTTTCTTCGAGATCTAGTTCCCCCCGATTTCGACTTAACGACGCTGAATGTAACTCGTCCACGCTCGGTGGAGCCCGCATCGATTTCCATTTTCATCCCATCGTATCGTTCTCTTTCTCTCTACCCCTTTTTAGCCCCCTCCCTCACACCCCCCCACCCTCTCCCCCGCACTTATACTAGTATTCTTCTTCTTGTTCCTCCTCCTCCGAAATTACCCTCGGCTCGTTGAATCTTTAATTTCCGGCAGAGGGTGGGAGGGTGGAATGGGAGGGCAGGATCAGAGCGATTTTTGGTGATATTTTTCGAGGGTGTGCACCACCGCCACCGATGGCCCGATCGGAGCACCACCCAGACGCTGAGAACGTCAGCGTCGTCTCGTTGCCGTCGTCGCCGTTCCTGTTCGTTCGTTTTGCGCGAGTATCGACGTCGGATTTTCAATGAAATTAAATTCCTACCGGAAGGAGACTGTGCCCTCCCACCCTGCTCGCACACACACACACAAATCTCTCTCACGAAAACTTTTCGCGGGGGAGAAGCCGTGGTGATGGATCCTTTAAATTACCAATGCATTGGGAATTCGTTTTTTTTGGGGGTGGGGGGGAATAGTTCCTTTTTCGATTCTTCGCTCTACCAACTTTCTTCCCCCTTCCGTCAGAATGCTAGGAATATGAAATTATAACCGTGTTTCGTACAACGTGTTCAACTCCAAACAGAAAATGTTTATCCTCCAATGAATAAATCGTAATTATTCACGTATTTTAATCTTTCAATTATTACAATTGAGAAATATGAGAAATAAAAGGGTGATAGTAAAATTTTTCAGGGCCTATTGTACTTGGTTAGAAGAAATGTTTGTCCGTCTAAGGGAGCATAGAAGAACGTACGTGTGTCAGAATTGCTTTGCAACAACGCCAGTTTCCTCAATTAGTTTGCAAGACAATTAAAATTGATTTGTGAGAAAGAAGAGAAAAAGAAACGTTCGTCGAGCGCGGTCCCCGACGTAACGGTACACTTCGCGTCGGGTTTTTGGAATAATCCAATAGAACGTGGCGCGCAGGAGTAATAATGATCCATAGGCGGGAGGTCCAAAGCCCAGGACGATAATTCATTTTACATATTGGCCGGTGTTAATTGTAGCCCGGAGTTTCTCGCACGATGCGGGTTAATTACCGAATATCCGGACAGCCCGAGGCAACGTTCCAGTGCCGTTCCATCGAATTCCCATGCAAACTTTCACCCAGACTATTGGTTAAGATTTCCGTCAAGTTACATTCCGAGGAATGTATCCGCGCAATTAGTATACTCCGCTATGTTTCCGTCCGAGGATCGTAATACTCTAACTGAGCGAAACGTTGTCTGTCTACTCTCGTTCGAACGTCACGGGTTTCAACAATTCATTTCGCGAATTTAGCGCCAGTCAGTACCCTCCCGAAAATTCACTGGGCAATATCGGAGATCTTTGAGTGGGTAGTTCATTTAAAATTGGTTAATCCCATCCGCGTATAACGATAAGCGTATAAATTACTAGCTATTGGGAAGAACGACGCACGGCGAGCGGCTGTTTAAATCGATCCAGCTACACTGAAACCGTACCGTCCATTATTGACTGCAAATACGGATACACGTCACGCCCGATAATCCTAACATCGGGGATTACCGTTACTATTTCTTCCCACTTTTGCACGAATAATACCGATCCATATATTCCATTTGGACGTAACGCATATATGCATACATGTTTATTTGATAGAGCTCCAAGAAGATGGACTCGACGAAGAAGTATCAAATTTTATATCCCCTTATTCCCGAATGTATATTCAACCCTCCTCGAGGTGCACCTCGTCCCGTTAAACTGTGTTAAACGCCCCGAATTGATTATTATCCCACGGGGAGCATAATTACGATTACCGAATCATCTCGAGACTAACTTCATCCGCGAAAGGAGTCTTTCCTAAAGTTAGACGGATAAGGTTCGCGATTTAGAACGCCATGAACTAATGGGGTTTCTTGGAACGGTCGATGGAGAGAAACACTAGCGTCCCCCATCTATCCGCATCCCCGCGCGAACGGGGGCAGGTGCACGGTAGACGTTGCAACTACCCTCCTCCTTGCATCCCCCTACACTTTGTCGGGCAGATACCGTTATCCTCCCACAGAGCGAATCCCTTATTAATGATCAGTTAATTGGATGTCTTAGGTAGAGGAATGATCGCGTCAACGTGTATTCCAGCAACTGTTGCGGGGGTTTGGGGGGATGCGGAAAACTGAAAGCGGAAAGAGAAATAATGTGACGGGGCGAAGAGCGCGAGAAAGGAAATGAGGAAAAAAAGTAAATAAGACTAGAGGAGCAATACTGATAAAATTGGATAAAGAAAACTGGAGAGGAATGGAAGATCGAAGTAAATGGAGGAGAGGGATGCGGTGAAAGATAGAAATGGGAGAGTGAGCAATGAGAAAGTGTAGAGCGAAAGCGCGCGCGCACGCACGAAAGAGAGAGAGAGAGAGGGAGAGAGAGGGAGAGGCAGCGGATGAAGGACAGATCCTGCCCTGCAACTACGACGATTCCCATTGGCCCTTCCGTACATTACCCCTTTCATCGAGGATAAATGTATCGCGTATCACCGGCAACTGTTCGTTCGGATTTGCACCGTTCGTTTGTTACCCCATAAAATGATCATTATACAACCTATTCGCGGTGCTATACGGCAATATCAATTTATAACGGCGTTATAGCTGAATTTGACGGGTGTTCGAAGAGTCAGCATTAACGCGCGACGATGCTAATTATAGTGGATTTTGCGAAACGAAGCTTAACCATGAGAAATGCGCTATCTAACAATCGTGCGACGCTGTGATCGTGAATTCGGAGTAAAAGGAAAAAGAAATGAAAGAAGAGAAAGAATGAAAATATAAAAAGATATCAGCCTCGTTCTCTCTGTTCTTAAATTTTTCCCAACGTTATCACCCGAAAGTGGGAGTAACAACGGTATATTAATTTCATGCAACGTGTTATCCCGGCCAAAAATAATCCTCCCTTTGTCGGTAATCGAAGGAGTTAAAATATTCCTCGTCCGCCGGTTTCCACGCCCCCCCCCCACCCTCCCTCTTCCCTCCTGCCGGCGTGTGCTCGCCAATAAAATTCCGCGGTTAAAAAAATTCCGTCATGCAAGACGGCGCACCTTCGCGTGCTCACTTAATCAATAACGACGTCGAGTCTGCTCGACGTTAGTCGTTAAAACGGGGAAGGTAAAAAGAAAAGGAGAGAGGGAAAAAAGAGAAAGGAAGGAAGGAAGAAAGAAAGAAAGAAGTAGCCGAGTAAGAAGCAACCGTGGGGGAAACCCGTGGAGAAAGAAAAGTGCTGCATGGACGAGGGTTGGGGAAGGAGGAGTGGAGAAATAAAAATCGCCTAGATGGAAGAGGGGTGTAGGAGAAAAAAAAGGGGCAAAGAATAACGACACGCAACGCATGCCAGCTTTATAACACGTAAAGGGTTGCTGTAGCGGAGAACAACCCTGTCACGCAATGCAAATGAGCCTCGGAGTGGAGCGACGCCGAACTCTTTGCACCCTTAACAGGGGTATTTTCAACGACACTTTTTCGATGGCACCCTTCCATGTACCTACCTACGGGGCATCGGTGAATTTGATTCTTCTTTTTTTTTTCCGTTACCCCTTTTCATTAGCTTTGCCGCAGTTGTGCTTTTTTTGCGGAGATAAACAAAGTTCTAGACTACAGTCGCCGATGCAACACGTTTTACATGACCGTACCGAACTACTCGACAATTAGACAATGAATCGCGCAATTCCGTAGAGGCGCTTCTCGTGGCGAGAACTTTAAGCTTGCGTCTTGGCGAATTACAAACTTTCCGAGATTGCCGCGAATGTGAACGAACTTGAAAGGAAAAAGCTTCGTTCCAACCATCCTGCTAATATTTCACGACGCAACGACTACTAAATTCGTACCTCCATATTTCACGGAAGGATCCCCCTCAAAACCGCGAGGTTTCGAAGTGAAAGGCAATCCGCGGTGCTCGTACCTTCGCGGTGTTGACTTTGAAATCTGCGGAGCTACTTTTTGAATTGAGGAATTAAGGGAAGAGGAACAGGAGTAAATCCGGCTAGAATAAAATGGAGCGGTAGGGTTAAATCAATTCCCGAAAAAGTGGAAGAAGACGCGGAGCCGTCGCGTCGCGCCAGATGCTTCCCTTTAAAACGGTGAAAATAAGCGGGTTGCGTGTTAAAGGGTTTTTCTCCTTGTTTCACCGTGTTCGGGGCGTTCGTTCTTAAACTCTAAAGCTCTCGAGGCGTCGGTGCGCCCGTTGGACTGTTTTAAAAATGAAAGGGTGCCCTTTTCTAGTGTCCGTTCTCTTTCCTCGAGCTTTGCTCGCAGCTTCGTCTTACTGTCAAACTTTCTTTCTTAATCCCTCTCTGTCTCTCTCTCTCTCTCTCTCTTTCCGCCAGTGTGTGTCAGAAGAAGAGAAAAGGTGGATAGTTAGCGAGAAAGATATAGATTGGGCAGAAAAGATGGGAGTGCGGGATTTCGTCTCAAGCGTGATCCTATGAACGGCCCAGAAATTGGTAAGACTTTATGATTTTTTTTTTAAACATTCCAGTACGTCTAACGGTATAATTCCTTTTGCAGTTTGTTTGGCTACTTCTTGACCATACATGAGAATTTTTTAAACAATTTTAGTAAATTGTTTATTGGTTGATCAAGGGACAAGGTCTTGATTCGGCCCAAGTACAAGTACGCGAGAACTAGGCCTCGCATCTTTTCCCGAAAGAACGAGCGGGGTTTGTCGGGGTGATCAAACCGCATTAAAGAATGAATTTCTTTTTAAAGTGGAATAGGCTTCGGAAAGTTGTACATTTCGGTAAAATAAAAGGTCAAGACGCATTTATAATAAATATAATGGATCACGACGGATCTATAAAATGTGCCCTAGTTTCGTAGGTTCTTCGGCCTCCGATACCAGGAATATAATATTTACGATTTCCAGTCATTGTCGGTGACAAAACAAAAACCGTTCGAACATTCTACTCCGAGATCCCAGATTTAATTGTTTGGGACAAAAAGGAAAAGTTTACTGTCTGCGCACAAAGGTGTGACATACCAATAATTCCCAATATTCCCGGGGAATAGAGTACTCGTCTCGGGACGGGTATTCGGCATTAATCGTTGGTGAAAGCTCGAACCGACGCAATCCCTTGCGAGGAAATTGGTGACTCGTCGCCAAATTATAAATAAAAGACTTGTTCGAGCAGTGGTGTTACCGCTAAATTAAATGACATGATCAAGCGTCTTAAAGTCTTTAGAGACTTGAGCAAGCAATGGTGTTGCCACCAAGTTCTAACTTAAATGACTTGACCAAGCATTGATGATTCGTTGCGGTACCTCGTTGAAAATGCTGTTACTTTGTCAATTTTTGGAATCGGAGCATGACATTTTGGAAATACATTCCTTAGATGTCATACTTTATGAAAAAGCAATTAACCGATTTTTTTACCCACCCACACGACAAAACTCTAGTCACACCCTTCAATTTTCGCACGGTAAAAAGAACCTGCCTGATTTATCTTAATACATTCTTCGCCAAAGGGGAAGCCATTGTTATTTTGTTCAACGGTCAAGGTGTTGAGGGAAGGGTTTAAAAAAAATTGTCAAGTTTGGCGTACATATATTCCACTACCTCGCTTTTAAAACATAAAGAAAACTCGTGGATATGCGCGCGCACACGCCCACACCTCTGGACTGCTTTAAAAATTAAAAGAGTCTTCCTCTAAGCGTTCGCTCCATTCAAGAATCGCTCCTACCTTCGTGGTTGGTGGTTGTAAGAGAATTCGTTGAAATAATTTTTCCGCAGCACCCTTCGACCTTCATTCCCGTCAATCGCGGAGAGGAAGCGAGTCGTTTAGAATTAATGTTAAATAATTGCATCTTCTAATGATTACCGAAGCGCAGAAATTAAAACATTTTCGAAGAGATAAACGCATCATCCTTCGAGCTTCAATACATAACGTGGCAAAAAATAGCATGCAAGATTTTTCACTGTTCGTCACTGTCTGTGCAGTTTAATGGAATTTCGATTTAGATCTATAGTTCCAAATTAATCGTTCCGGGTATCCAATTTAGTAATGACGATAAAACATCCCCTACCCGAGATATAAATGTCCCGAGTAAGTATTTCTCTCTTGTTGTTACTGTCGACGTCGATTTCGATCTCGATATCGACGCCATCGCCGACGAAGAAAAGAAACCGCGAACTGCACGTGTCTCGGTCATTGGTCGAAAGTGATCGAGCCCGGACGTGCTTCGAATGGCAAAGTTCTGAGCGTAGTTCAACGTCTCCCATCGAGCCATTTCCTCCTTTGTCAAATTGGCATACTGGTGCAGAGGTATACGTAAACCGACGTACAGGAAGACGGTGTCGTAAATTTTTGCTCGCAATTCCGGTTTCGCGAAAGCTGCAGAGCGCGGTAAATACATCTCGAGAGTGAATAATCACGATTCTTGCCAAACATATTGTACGGTGTTCGATATAGCAAAATGCATGTTATTCGTTGGATCGGTTCTCGTACTAACATCGGACTAATATTAACGTTGACAGAAATTAAAGTAGACATAGACGAGTGTCCTGTCGATAGAAGAAATGAAAATTCTTCTAATTCTTTCTTACGGAACAAAATTAACGGGACACAAAATTAGCCGGAATTTCTAAGTAGCTGTCGCAAACTCGAATTTTTCGTCGTCAAATTCCAGGGTCCACCGCGATGACACGCGTGGCGTCGCGGGGTACGTATTACCGCGGCGAATTAAATTTTCAATTCCGCCAGTGGGTTTGGGGTTGAAAATATCACATCCTCTTTTCAAAAGCAAGAATATCCCGGCGTTCGCGAGCTCGTTTGTTCTTCTCTCTGGCGTGGTAGGTTTCTTTCAAAAAATCGAGCCTCCTCCCTGGGGCGAAATTAATCGAAACCAAGCCCACCACCACCATCACCGAGGCTGCTTCTTTCTGACGGTATCGACTCCCTCTCTCTCTCTTTCTCTCTCAAAGGTAGAGCGAATCATTTCTCGTAAGGGTGGTAGATGCGTTCTCGGCACGCCGACGTCCTGCGGGAGAATGCGGCCTCCCGCTGTCCGGGGCCCTCTTCTCTCCCTTTATATCCAGGAAATATTTTCGTTCGTTTCCCGCGCTTTCCTCATTTCAAAGCGCGATAGCCACGCTTCAGAATTAGCTTCGTCCTCTGACATCAGCGCCGATCGAGATGGAATAAATTGTTTCACGATCACGCGGCAACAGCGTTCGAGTATCTCCCGTAGGGTGTATCCGACGAACGTGGCGCGATCAAGGAATTCTAGCAAATGGGATTTCTCAAAACCCTTGAGAATTCTGCAATTTCGTAATCCCGCCAAAGTAAGGTTTTAAAACGCTGAGCCAAGGGGGAGCGCCTTGCCCTTATCGAAAACAACTCGACGAGCGAACAACGAAGAGACGACACAAAAGCGTGGCTCCTGAAAATTACTCGAGAAATTGGGGAGCATCGAGAATCGAAGAAAATGTCGCGACAGTGCGAGAATCGTGCTCGACGATCCTCGATCGAAGCATGAAGCTCGAAGCTGGTCGATCGAACTGGAAATGGTCCACCACCATTCGCACGATATCGCCACCGTCTTCATTGAGATAAGGGCTCGATACCTTAACGGGTCGGCCTATCGGGAGAAGCCACCTCGCATCCTGACAACCTCCTGCGGTATTGTCCGCTTGGCTGTGCGCCGCTACTCGTGGACGAATATACGAGAATCGACGATCTCGATAGACGATTTCGATAGCTGTTCTCGACTACGTAGGCCTTTGTCGGGTATTTAAGGTGGAAAATTAAGGTCGAAACGGTGCTCGACGATACGAGGCAACGATACTATAACCGTTAAGCGCTCTCTCCCTCCCTCAACCTCATTCAGCACTTTTATCGAGAAAGATTTTTGGCGATACTCGATTGCCGTCCGCCTTTATTTTCGATATTTCGATATGTGGGGAAAACTTGTTTCTTTATGCGTATAAACCTTACGCGTCTTCTACTTACCCGCGTCATTACCAAAAGTTTGTAACAAAGATTCTTGGAATTACTACAATTTTTTATCGTCGCCAATCGCGAAGTTTAATCTAGTTCAAGCGTTTCAGAATTCATGTCCAATGTTACCAGAGAAAATTGAGAATAACTGCCACGCGTTTTATTAAAGTATAGATAGAAGGAAGATCAGGACCGAAGCTAATCGCGTCCTTCGCGCGAGATGCGAGATTTATGCTTGTTTCGAAGTCAAAGTGAGTTTTAATGAAAAAGTATTATGGGAAAAGTGATATTCTTCGCGGCATAGTATTGGTGCGTGGTTGTAGAAAGAATTTAAGGTAAATTTAAGTTCTCCGGATTAACTTTCGTGCAGAGTAACTTCGAATTCTTTGCGAATTCTTTCGTTGTCGCTCGAGGCTGCTTTCGTCGTATTCGAAAAGTTCCACTCGGCGCGACAAAATTTTGACTTTAAGGATCTTATGGAAATCTTGAAAATTACCGCCCCTGTCGGTGAAATCGAACGCGTCGTTTCCACGATGTCTCGTGAAAAGTTTTGCGTGAATAATCGCGAGATAATCTTTCTTCGCCGAGAGCGTATTCATTTTTCAATTAACACTGACAAATTCTTTCCATTAATGACAAAAGCAATCATACAACAATATTCTTCATCTCAAATTCTGCCGAACAGGATTTCACTCTAATATTTCAAAAGTCTATGTACAGTCTATGTACTTCTAAACTTTCCCTACCGGAGTATCTTGAAATTTTTGCAAAAAAGGAATAAGTTTCTGTCCTTCCCAAAGAGTCTAAGAAACACGAATGATTTCGATTCCATGAAAACCAACGCGATGGAGTTGAGCTTTTTTTTTGCGGAGCAGGCTTAATGGAGCGGGAGACCGCTTTATCTCCGAAGTTAAAAGAGGAACGAGCCAAGATGGCTGGGTGGAGGGTAAAAAAAAAGGACTGCAGTCTCTTCGGGTAATTCAGGGTCGAGGATACGAGGACCGGAGTCATCTACAATTCCGCTTAACAACGCGGGACCGGCTTTTCGTTCGATTCCTTTCTTCGACCCCCTCTTCCCTTTCTAAATGTTAAATGGAACGCGACGATTCGTCGATGCAAAAGTCAAGGGGAAACGAGAATGCGTTTCCGGGAGTCGGAGAATTTCTAAAGAGGCCTTTGAATAATCGATCGGGGGGAAATTGAGATTCTACGATTTTTTGATTCGCCGAACTCCGGATACCAGAAATCTATGATCCTGAATCGGAGTAAACTTCCACCAGTGGGGGATTTTGGATCTCCACGCTTCGGGAGTCCCTCGATGAAATTGTGCAATGTCGAATGCTCGGAAGAACGGTATTACATGAGAGAATTATTTATGATGAAATTGGTCGTTATAACTGCAGTTAGAACAGTTGTAATTAGAACGACCGATCTCGCGATAAATAATTCTCTCATGCCGTCGCTTACGAAGCGACATCCACTTATCTCATATTTTAGTCAAATTGAGTTCGCAATACTGTATAATTCAAAATTTCGCGCGGAATCGACCGATCGACTGAGATTCAGGATGCACTGGATAACGTGCTCATCGAACAATTAATAAAACAGAACCTCTAAAATCATAGGATAACAACGCGTACAGAAACTGGTGTTTTTGCACTCTTATAAACTTGATAAAACTGAGATAGCGTTGCTTCTTAAGCGACGATGTAATACATTTCAGTACACGATCGATTAATCGTTTTCTTATTGCTTGAAAGAACGTTTATAATAAACTGTATATAAAGACAGATCAATTCTTTTCTGTTTCCGTAAAAATTATTGGCACACGTCAACTTTGAAAATGAAAACTTTTTCACAGATCGTCTATCGAGGAACAATTGGTTGCACGTTCAGAGTCGCCTAATTTAAGGATCGATTTTACTACTACTACTACCACTATTACTACTACTCGTGGTTACCTCCCCCTCCTACCACCGCCGCCGCCGCCATTAAAATCGATCGGGCCGGATAAATCCGCGTTCTCGTCGTCTCTCGTTTGTCGACGTCGCTCGTTGGGCAAAGTTTATTGGAACGTGCTTAATTAACTTTCCAGCGGTGACTCCGAAGCTCGGCGTCGACGTCGTCGCGATTATCCGTAAGCCGACGAGGGTGAATCGGCGGTGTGGGTGCCACTGAAAATCCAGCTCGTAGCGGCGCAACCTACACCCATAAATTCCTACGGTTTCGCCCAAGTAACCGAAGGAAACTACCGGGCCACCTACGATCCTCTGCACTCCGTATTACCGCGGACTTCGATGTCTTATTCGCGAGAATGATCTTACCGTTACTCGGACTCAAGTTACAACACGCTGTCCCCCTTTTATTCTCTCGACTGCTTCGCCGCTCCACTTTGCGCGCGTCTCGTTAATTTCTCTTCGAACGTCATTTTACACTCGCACTTCTTGCCCCTCAAACGCTCTACGATGTCTTTTCGCACCCGCTTCGTTGAATTATTAGGTTTCAAGGAATACGGACAATTTGTACTCGCGCGTCTTTAGCAGCGATCTTTTTATGTATGTGTACGTACGCGTCTCTTGTCTTTTATAAATATTGGATTGGCAAGTATGAAGTTTGCAGCGAGTCAAAGTTGATAATACGATTTTCAAAATTCAGAAATTCTATTATCAACTTTGTCTCACTACAAATTGCACTCTTGCCAACACGATCTATACTTTTTGACCTTACCTTCGGCGGAAATGTACGTTGGATTTCACGCGATCCCCCCGAAACACGCGATGCCCTTACACATTTCAAAGACAGTTGGCGCACTCCGAACTCGGACAAATGAGAAAAAATTTAACAAACGGGAATGGCGGAAATACACCCTAGTCTCGAGCAAAGTGGAAGATCCCTTTCCCCGCGATCCCTGCTTTTGTCTCGTCTGCTCGAAAGGAAGCAAAAGAACAGGAAAGGGCAGCGGAGAAAGAAGAAGCAGTCTCTTAAGTGGCACATGGAAATTCAATGAAAAGTCACGAGAGCCTCGAGAAATCGATACCCCCCTCCACAGGTACACACCACCACGCGTACAAACACACGCGAGACCCGTCTGGGTAAGAGGAAGACGAAGAGGAAGAGAAACTGGTGATGGTATGGGTGCCTCTATTGGCCATGTGCCAATGCTCCCCTATCTATGTGGAACACCTGTGCTTACTCGATGTTAGCCCGATGCTTCGACGAATAAAAGTTTGGGATTCTTAACGGTGTACGGCTGGTGTAGTTTTGTCATTGCGACTTTTTACGCGTATAATCTGTACTTCAATTATATCGGTTTGACTTAATGGAATTAGTAACGAGACGCTTCTCGGATATTTAGCACCGTAAATCAATTTTGACAGGAACCAACGCGAGGGTTAGTATACCCTTGGGTAATTTTATAATATTTCACCTGAAAAGCTCGATCGTTGCATTAACAAAGAGTAACGATAGATGGTCGCAAGACGTGCTCGATGTCAGGACAAAAGAAAGTCTGAGAGGATGGCGCGGCACACGAGGGAAGAGTTGAACACTGAGGGTGGAAAAAATGGAAAAGAAAGAAGTAAAAAAAAAGAAAAAAAGAAAAGAGGGCTCGGTTCCTTGACGGAATCGTCGAAACGTGTCTGCGAATTATTAACGGGTTGGTAGGAGGGGGGGTAGAGTCAGAACCATTCTTACGCCTTATTACTCCTTCTGTGCGGCCCTTCGTTTTCCCCCTTAACGCCCCCTCAAATCACAGCGGAGATTCCACGCTTCGCTTCCTCGCAATGACACTGTCCCTAATCTAACGCGGGTTCGAGATCGAGTTAATTTATCGGCAAAAAAAAAAATTCTGCTCTTCTCTTTTAATCGACAGAAAAGGCAGATTTGAGAGTCAAAGTTTTGCCTCGTTAACATCGTTTAGTTATTCCCTCTCGTTTTACTCGCAGAATTTTACTCGCCGACCTATGAACAATTGAAAACGAACCTCGGGGATTTCGAGGTGACCGTTCGGAATGACGTCGAACGCTTTTCGGCGAAGAAAAGTAAAGCGGCGAAAGCGAAAGACGGGGGAGATGAACGCGAATTCGAGCTACAGGCGAATCGAAAGGGTGGCCGGTGATTTCGAGTTGGCGGCATAAAAAGATGGCACGCCACGCTTCTCTCCTATATTAGCAAAGTTTTATGACGTATGTACCCAGAGGAAAAATGCAAGTTTCTTCGTGGTTGCACCACTTCCGCGCGACACCCCCGGGAACGGATAAGAGGGTGGGAGGAACTCGATGAACCGTAGGACGGCTGCCAAAATTGAAATAAAAAGAAATAAACTCTGTGCGCGGACACGCGATACCAGAGGTGGGTGGCTCCGAGCGTACCGCGACGGCAAGCCGAGACACCCAGACCCTCGAGTTCGGTTGCGCTTTTCCACTTTGTCTTCGAATCCTCTCTTTTCTGAACTTCTCTCCTAAATCGAGTGGGAGGGATTTCGGTCTCCGAGATACTCTCCTTCGACTATCGGTGATCGTGGGGGGGAAAAAAAATTACGCCCTTTCCGGGAACGAGATGTTACCGCGTGTACCGATGTTCCCCTTTACTTAGCAATTTTTCCAGAGAAATTTTTTCTTAAGAAACGAGCCCGCGGTGACGGAAGTTCGCGGCAAAAAACGTGTCCAAGTACGCTCGGTTAAAACCCTTCTTAACACCCACCGAAGTTTGAGTTCCTAACACCCTGTGAAAGTTAAAGCACCCCCGTCATCGAGTTAAGCGTTTAAGGGTGGCCCGTACCGGCGCGTAAAAACGTGGAAAAACACGGGGTTCCTCGGCTCTTTTGAAATATTAAAACCGACTGCTATAGATGACACGCGCGTTCGAGCGTATTCTCTATCGAGTATAGAGCGGCAGATTGGATTAGCCGACAAAAGTGAGAGATCACGGTTTTACGCGTCGTTCGTTCCGGCTTGAATTTCACGCTGTCAAAGTTTCATTATTTTAACAACTCTATGTTAATCCTTAAAGTCGCAAGGTTTTACGATGAAAACTGCGGTACACGCTTTAAAAGAAAATGAATCGTTCGAACGCTCTCTTCCAGCTTCTGCCGATAGAAAACAACGAGTAATAGGAATAACTTCGACGGAACGAATACCGTACGATTCAGGCCACAAAGAAGGAGCCCTGCTGTTTGTATAACAGCTCGATGCGCGTTTCTTGATGAGATTAAGGGAGTTCGCTTCTACCGTTGGCAGAGCCAGCAGAGATACTGCATTTCGATCTTCGCTGTGGGGGAAACGTACGAGCGGCAGGGTCGAAAAATAGATATATAGATTGGAGGTGGGGGAAACGGATTGACAGACAGACAGACAGAGAAAGGGGGGGGAGAGAGAGAGAGAGAGAAAGAACGGGAGCGGGAAATGGAGAGTAACCGTTGAGACGAGGGTAAAGGAAGTTGAAGAGCAGCGATTCCGAAGAGGAAGGTGAGTTTGGGGAATTGAATGGTCTTACCGGCCTCCGGATGACCGTTATCATTGATGGAGAACTACTTTCTGACAATACAAGCCTCGAGAAACCCATTCCCCGACTGACGGTGGGCTCCCTCGAAAAGGAAAGAAAAATAATTTAATCGTTTTAAAAACGACCAACTATCTCGAAGCAGCTAGAAAATGCTATCGTTCGTGGAAATCCTACCGAATGGTCGGCACATAGCCGGCCGATCTTGAAAAATAACGAAGACGATTCGCCGACGTCTCTGTGAAAATCTTAAAAGAGGATTCTGTCGGCGCAATAAACTTTTTCGTGGATTTCTGAAAAACTGGCGAGAGTAAGGTCTCGCGACGTTATCGCAAAGCGAAGATGGGGGTGAGAAAGTACAGGTCGGCTCGACCTGGAAGCCCGAAAATCGATTTACGGGAGGCAAAAGCGGAACCGTGCTTTACGACGAGGCCCTCGCACACATACGCGGTGCGCGAAGGGTCGCGGGTCCCGGGTACGCGTGCCATAACTTCCGTCTATCGCGTAATTGCTTTATTAGGAACTCATTTGCAGGTAGCCGCAAATAGGTGCAATGCCGAATCCTCGGCTTCGAATTAAAGCGACCGATCAAAGTTACTCGCCGGCGAGTTTGTTTGCGCCAACCACCGACAAGCTGGTCAGTTTACGTTCATCCTTTTCATTCGATTGTTCCATATCGCGCGGTGAAAGTCGGTTTAACGATTTTTGGTTTAACCAACAAATACGAGGTACGCGCCGCCGCACTGTATTGTTTGGATTGAAAGCATTCGAAAGCAACGGATTAATATTCCAACGTTACGCTCGCACGGTAAGAACTTGGTGACTGAACGTCGGAAATGTTAATCGAGACAATTTGCAAACCATTGCAAAAATAGGAAAACCGATTTTAAAAATATTGACGAAACAAAAATGTTTTTTAAGAAAAGTGTGATTCATATGTGAATCACTGCATATTCGCAATGAAAAATACAAAACCTAAATCAGGTTTGAAGTAATAAAGTATTGCGATAATACTAAATGTAACTATGTAATCCGCTTATGAATCAATACGCACTGTAGGGTTAAGATCGTTGTTCCAAAGTATTAGGGGTAAACTCAAAATCGGAAGGATAGAAAACTACAGTTTGCCAGGAATCGTTGCACGAGATTCGTCATCGATACGTTACACGCGACGAACCGATCGTATTTGATTGGAGTTTCGCGAATTCAATCGAGACCCTCCTTCCGCTGCAGGCGGTCGGTCCTTTTTACGATGTAGAAACGATTAGTCATCCAATTACGGGGTGGAAAGAAATCGTCCTTTCCCCTTCCCCAACCCAATGCCCGTCTCTCCCTCCCTCTTAACCCTGACGGAAATCGACCTTTTCGGCTAGCCAGAATCTACCCTACCTCCAATTTCCGGCCTGCACTTGGAAAAAGTTAACCAGCGTTTAGTTGTCTCGTGGAAATTTGAAAGTTCCTACCCGTATACTTGCATTCGAACCACCGCACAGGGTTGAAAATTTCGGTGGAACAATTGCCCCGTAAAAATGGTGGATCGAATAAAAATGACCAGTTATGAATTAACGATGAGTGCGGCGTACGCAGCCACGTGACAAACCGATACGTTATCCCATCATTGAATATTTAACATAACTGTTACAACAGTTATAATACGTTGCTATGAATAGAGAACTTCTGAAAAACCAATGATAGGCCATTTATATTGTTTCAAACATACCGTACATACATTTATACAACATTTATATAAAATGTTGGTAAATTACCTTATGTCCATTTAACGACAATAAACCACGTGTTAAACAGAATATGCCGTGATGATAGATTTGTGGAGAAGTCTTAAGATAACACACTCATTTTGACAGTAGTATTTTATTTACGTAATTGAACTAAAAAAGGGTTTAAATAAATAAAGAACATATTATTTCGAGAAGAAATTAAAATGCTGTTTTTTATTTTTCGTTTATAGACGTCTACTGTCGTCGTATATGTAGAATATGCTGCTAAGTATAACACACTTAAGTTTTGTACTAAAAACTGGAATATAATTTTCAAAATTATTTTTTTTTATTCCTGGTATACGATATAGTAAAAAGAAAAACAGATTTGAAAAGAAAAAGTCACGCAGTGAAGGGGTTAAGTTATTTGAGAAATAAAAAAGAAGTCACGTCGTTGCCCTCCGGGCAATGCATTTTTCCCGTTTCAATACCCTGAAAATCACTTCGCCGGGTGATGATACCTTTTACATCGTAGAATACGTCCTCCGGGGGATCGGTTTGAAATTTTTTTACGGTAACATTTTCGCGGCTCGGAAATTGACGCAGGGTGGCGACGCGACGTCGCGTCGGTGAGGTGGCGAGGGGGTAAAAAAAAAAAAAGAGGTATGGATTGATCAACGAAACGGGGCAGAGCGCGCCAATTCAAATCCGCGATCCCTCCATCAAATTGCAAATCGACCGACGCTTAATCGCAAATTGGAAATCGCCGCGGGACGCTCGTGCGACCAGCGCAAAATGATGGACACTTTCTGAGGGTAGCGCGCTTCTATGTACTATCGACGATATCGATCTAACGCGATCCGCGAACCGTGCAGTCTGTATTGCGAGACAACGTTTCGGAGAAATTACAAAGGAATTAAAGCCGACAAGAGTGCCCTTTATTTACCGCCTACCATTTGCCACGCACCAGCCCCAAAAATGTTCTTCGGGACAATTGCCAAGTGGCATTTGTATTCTCCCTGATTCTGTCGTCAATAACGTTTTTATCATTTCTCGCGCAAACGTCCAACGTTTCTGCACGCCGAGATAGAAGTTCGCCACGAATTTTCCTGCGTACAGCGCAATGGCTACGCGACCCGTTATTTTGCCCGGTCAATCGGCTTTTGTTCCGAGCTTTGGCGCAACATCCAGCAGCCGTTTCGATTTCCCACGTTTTATGCATGAGAACGAATTAGACGGATTTTCGAAGCGATCCCGCGGTCGCTTAACGAACGCCCGTGTTTCTTTCGCGTTTAATTATTTATTCGTTCGATTTGACTCGATTTCGGCTACAGTCGGCGGAAACTTTTAACTCACGAGATTCCTGAAATTTCGTTTTGCGAAATCGAGTTCAACCTGGCTTATTGGTACAAAAAAATCGATTTTTTACAAATACTTTAAATTAAAAGTAGAACTTCAAGATAATATGCTCCTAATATCTTCAACTTTAAACGCGTTTTTCTCAGAACGCTGTTTTTAGAGTTTGAGTATACGATTGACGAAATTCTAATTAACCGATTAAGATTTACCTGGACTAATTTTGTAGATAACTAGAAAAGATACAAGGTCTAGTCTCTCGTACTTGTACTTGGCCCGAGACAAGACCTTGTCTCTCGATTCACTTCTATATGAACTGAATTGTTTTTGTATAAAGCTGAACAGAACAATTTTTTTTCAAGGAAAAGTGTGATCTTTTTTAGCTGAAAATTAAAATTCTGTTTTCAAAGGCATGTGAAATGGGCAATTTTCACTTTTTATTCAAATTCTTTAATTCATATAGCAGGCAATCATGTCCAGTTTCAGAAAAAACTTGATGCGTTTGTTTCAGATAAAAATTGCATACGATAGTGTGCATAAAGTGGAACTAACGTCAATCAAGAGTGTGACGGTCTTAATATGTTTTTAATTTTCATAATAACTCTCAATATTCTTTTATGCAAAAATAATTTTTCAACGCGTTAAATACATACAAGAACATCATATAAATTTCGCAGTGAATACTTCTAATGTACCTAAGAAAAAAATTCGTGAAGTTGACACATTTTTCAGCCTTCTTGACCACGTACCTACACCACTGAAGGGAAATCGCTTTGTCTCCCTACTACACAATCCGTTACATTCCACGAAATTTTCTTATACAAAAGCTGATAATGACATCCCGATTGACAGCTCAAATTATCCTACGATTCAGTTTTTTCTTTCGTCCGCTTATAATCACACGTCACTCGCAGCGTGACAACGATGTCAGGATCACCGCTCCAAAGATTAGTAATGAGCGGCGCTTTTTTTTACAGCGAGCTGTACGAGGCAAGAAGCTAAATGAAAATTTCAGAAGAAAAGTCGACTAAGAGGGAACCAGACTCTCAGGGAAATCTGGACGGGGAAAAATTTTTTACCGCACTTTTAGCGACTCCCGCGAATCTGATACGCGGGACAGCATGGATAAATTTCGGAGTAAATTAGGGACGGCGTACGAGTTAATTAATCGCGATAACCACGAAAGGAGGAGGAGGAAGCACGATCCCCCAGATGGTTCCCCCTTCTGGAGAGAAATGAAAAGTTTCGTCAAGTTCGTTATCGCTCCGTGGATATACCGCACGCACTTTCTGCACGGCGCACGCACGCACGCACGCACGCACGTGTGTCGACGCGAATCGAATCGAGGCTGCACACGCGATCGCAGTTTATTTTTTTTATCGCTCAAATCCCACGAATCGTGATCCCCAAGTTGTCAATTGTGATTTCAAATGTTTCCTTTCTCCTAAAATTGATCAATCTCGGAAACAAATATCGTCGTAGTAACGAACATAAATATTTGTCGTTTTCAATGTCATGGAATTTGCTGTATCACGAATTTATTCGGTACTCGATCCAAGTGTAATGTCTGTTGGTAACGAGCAGAAATAGTATTACCCAAAAATCACATAAATTGTTCGGAAATTTTAAACGACGTTTCCAGCGACGAGATGAAATCAACATGGCAAGGTGCATCGAGCGGAGTTACCGTGGGTTGGGGGTGGAGCGGATCTGGTGCGGGGTGGTGTCGTAACGAGGGAGGGAGGCACGCGGGGGTGAGGGATGTAGAGAGAGAGAGAGAGAGAGAGAAAGCTACGCGCAAAACGAGATCAGAATTGTTGCGAATTCAGAGACGGAGCGTTGCTATTTGCAATTTACTTACTTTGACGCGTAGAAGGTGTTGCAGACTTTGAGCTTGGCTGCTATTTAAGGGTGGATTGTCAGTCCCGAGACGTGCCACTGCAATCACGTTTTCTCGGGTCGCATTGTAGAGGAAGAGCGTGCACACCGTCTGCAAATAAAAGAAAAAGAAACGCGGGTTGTCGCGATGTCATCCAACGGTATCTCGCATTATTAACTTCTATTCACTGTGCGCGTTTACATTGCGATTTATTCAGACCTTTGACGTTCCTCGCTTCGAGACGTGAGAATTTCGAGATATCGTTAACAACTGCACTGCTGACTATTCGCGAATCGATCCTATTATTTTTTAACAAACGACTACACCGTGGTATCATCGAATCCTTTCTACTAGATACCATTACGTTCCGTAACGAGAGAATACCTTGCGATTATGACATCGATCAACCATTCCCCCCTCCTTCTGTTTTTTCTTTCGCAAATTAAACGGTAACATTCTTTTGCCAAAGAGAAACGTGTAAACCTCTCGTAAGCATAATCAAATTTTACCTGATTGTTAACTTCTTCTCTCATAAAGTTATCGAGGGACGACACCGCGTCCAGAACGGTAAGATTATTGTGCTGCCTCAATAAACTTTCGTCCTTTTCGCTGTATCCCAGGAACATGAAAACTCCGTGCGGTATAGTATAAGCATCTGTGAAAATAATCGAATAGATCAATAAAATTAAATCGCCGGCTGCTCTCAAGTTACCCATCCCACCCGTAGACAGAGAAGCTCGTCGCTTTCGAGAGACGCTAACAACGACGAGTAACTCGAGCGTGCCAATTAATTCCATGAAAGACCATCCATTTTTTAACGTTCTCTTCTCGCCCTGTTCAACATATTTCAATCTCGAGTCCGTTCTCCGTTTGAAAATTCTAGAAACTGAACTCGATTCTCCGTGGTCCCGATCGACATTACGGTCCCGCAGCGTTAAACGCGACCCGACATTAGGAACGACGAGCAACTCCGAACGAGCAATCTATCGAATTGCATAATCGACTCATTGGAGTCTACGGAAGTTGTAATTAATCGAAATAAATCTGAGTTAACACTAGGTTTACGGGGCGCGTCATTTTTTTGCGGATTTCGTGTTCCACGAGGAAAATAACAGAAGCCGTTTACATTTTTCTTCTACCACTTGTACTGGATTTTAACTATTCAACGAGGTTTTTATACAAAGGGCATAAAAGACTTAGAAAAACGTTGGGATACAGTTGTAAAGAGTGAAGAAAATGACGTTTTATAATATACTGTAACAAAAATTAAGAAAAAATCCAGTTTTATATTGTTCTACAAAATAATAAATTTCTTTCCGGTATTCCTAATATCTGTCAAAATTAATTTTCTTCAAAGGTCTTTAATTTTGAAATACTTTATGTGGTCAAATTGACACGTACCCGTAAGGACAGGTATATAAAAAATGTCCGTAAATCTAGCGTTAGAAACATTATTGAGAAATAATAGACAGAAGCGAATATGAGTTTAGTTTTAATATAAAGTGGATTTTTGATCCTTATTCACCGGGCGACGGCCGTCTGCATATGAAGCCACCGCTGTAACAAATGCAGGGCCCACGATGTGCCTGATAAGCCGGTGCCTCGTGATTATAAAAAGCGAAGGGCGTCTTGCAGGGTAAAGAATCGACGCAGATCGTGTGGCAGATCAAAACTTCACCCTCGCCGCATTGGCAGAGCTCCGAGCATTCCGGCTCGTCCTCACGATAGAGCTACCGAGGGATCAAAAGCGACGTTAATTCGTCTCGCCGAGGGAACCCCGCTCGTTAACTACGCTACGGTTTAAGTAAAATCCTCTCTCCCGCCAATTTCGCAACTTTGCATTAGAATAATTAACCTTGGCAAATTGCGTCTAATGATATGCAACACTCGTGTACATTAATTTGGGGCATGTATCTATTGCAAACTCGTAACTGTACACCCCTGAAAATATCTCGATCAAATATCCCTCGTTTACTAACTGCTTGGCGCCATAGTTTATATATAAAAAAAAACCCCACCCCAGTGCTCAGAAACTAGAGACGTACATGATCGGGAACGGTCGACGAAAAGAATTTGCAGATTGTTGCAGAACTCACCCTTTTGCCTTTGCCCTCCCTTATGTATTGGTGACTCTGCCTCGGCCTTTGAACCACGCAGAAGCCTATAAAGACACGCGAAACGTTGTTGAGAAGACGCGTGTTACGTTTGCCGTCAACTGTTGTCGCTGCACACAACTCTTGTCCCTTCTTTCAAATCTCTCTTTCATCACGATTCGCCCTCTTTTTGCCTCGTACCGCCTTCGGCACAAGTTTCTCGTCTCCATCGAACTATCAAAGAGGTGCTTTTCCGATCGAGAAATATACCGTCGCGTGACCGATTGCGTGTTTTTCTCTCAACGTCTCGTAGGACCAACAATTTCATTCCGCAATCTGAGTTTTGCGTTATCGCGTACAAACGATTCTACATTACTCGCGATTAATTAAATGTTAATAATTTCATTGGAAAATCCAATAGTTTTTTAATAAAAATTCTATTGGTCACGGAGTATCCTTCAGCTATGCGTATCGGGATGTTAATTAAATTTTGTTTGTCGATAAAATTTCAACGGTCAACCATCGGGAAAAAAAAAAACACCGTCGATAATGAAAATTGTCAGTCGCTCAACGAAGTTAAAGCGCTCGAGTTCAAATATCAATATAAATAGTATAAAATTTAATATTACGGTTTGTCTGCCAGTCGCTTACCCTATGGCGGTATTAAAAAAAAAAATTAAAAAAAGTCACTTACCCTAAGGACTATAATAATTACATTCGATCTCGCACGTATTCAACGTTACTTATTATCCAACGCTCTCCACGCGGCTCGACAAGAAATGCAAAGTTTTGAGAAAATTGATGCAAAAGAAATACATATGTATATTCAACTTACGTGGTGGCGTGGTGGTAGTCGTCGTGGTGCTCACGGTGGTGGTAGTAGTGGAGGTCGTGGTGGTGGTAGCGATGGTGGTAATGGTGGTGGGTGCGGTGGTGGTCGTGGTGATTTGCCAAGTTTCTGTGGGTTCGGTGGTCGTCAATCTCGTCACTTCCGGTATTTGATTATCTTCCACTCGTTCGACCACGACGACCGTCGTCTTTCTCGCCGTCGCGCTAACCGGCGACTTGCTCGAAGACCCTACGCTCGACGGTGTCGTCCTCGGGTAATGATGGTGTTTCCTACGCGCGTGGTAGTCTTTCTGGGACTCGACTGGAAAAGTCAATAGAGATGCATAATTTTATGGAAGGCTATCCGTTAAGCGGACTACACACCGTCAGTTAAAACTGAGCGATTTGGCTATATTTCCCTTTCTTTTATGTGTGCAGATAAATCGTACGGGTATACGTTTAAAGTTTTAACTTAAAACTGCGCAGGTTTTAAGACTCTACAGTCGATTAAAAATAGGTTGAAAATACCTATCGATAAAACTGCGCCAACTAAACTCTGCAGTTAAAACGTAGTGTGTGTAGGCAAATTCTGCAGTTTTTAGATTCGGTAAATTGTTGCTGGAGTAAACTTCTTTTGTATTGATGCAATTATAGAAAGGAGGTGCAAATAGGTATCTTCGTTCACCCGCAAATAATTGTTAAAATGTTTCGGAGTAATTCCCTATTCTTTTAACAAATTGATATATCAATATTTATTTCTTTTTAGTAACAATTATTTATACCACAAATTACGTTCTTACGTTTTCTATTTCTTTTATTATATACAGACCGAGAATTGCCAGAGCATGATTTATCGAAACTATATTTGAGTCTCCCGTAAAAACTACGCGTTTAGTTTTAACTTAGAACTGTATCATTGAGGTGTATAATGAAACGTTAAATTAAATTAAATTACAATCTTGTCTTTTTTCTTCTCATCATTGTACGTGTGCAATTTGTTAAAAACAATAAAAACATTATACAATGATCGATGACGTATTTTCTTATGTTCCTTGATCGACAAAAATTAATGCACTGATAAAAACACTTGGGATACGACAGAGCGCCTGCGAGACGCATGCGACTATCGGTGTCCTGTATGAACATACATGCGACTAACGGAAGGTTAAACGTTTGACCGGGTCTCGCCGCGTTTAACGAAAATCGGCCCAATCCTATTGCAGGTATGTATTCGTATTCCACGTGTAATTGCTCGGATTCCTATCGAGCCTCCACGCAAAGAATCGAGTAACTCGATTCAGTTCGCACAGCGGGAATGCGTATTACGATGGGCTCACAGGTCGACGCAGCGGGTTCAATTTCTTCGTATCGAATTAGCTCTTCTAGCGAACGCGAGCGAAAGGCACCTGGGGAGCCGTCGAGCCTTCTTCTAATTATTTAATAACGAATAATGAAACGCAGAAAGAAATACAACGATGTTTCCACGAGTTCAACGTGAAATTAAATACTCGCGTAGGAAACGCGATTCGGGGTAATTAAACGCGGTATCTCGAAGCTTAAGCTCGTATGGCGATACTAAAAAATTCCGGTTAATTCTCCGAGAGTGGAATCTTTTTTCACAATTTCTGTATATAGAATTTAATCTAAATAATACAGTGGAAAATTATTCTATCAACCCGTCGGTTTACCAAGTTTTTTGGGAAGATTCTGGTATCGTAAAGTATACGACAGAGTTACTTTCTAAAAATCTTAATTAATTAAAAAAATGTTATATATAAATATCTTTTCAAATATTTCGCGAGCAGATTTCTTAAATACTTCAAACACGGCACTCTAACGATGAGAAAACTATTGGCCTAATAAAAAGAAATTGTTTTCAACGAACGCGTCTTAATTTCACATCTCCGAATCACAAATGTGGCCTGAAAAGCCACATGGCTTCGACCTACATTATCAGCGAGAAGCGACAAAAACGATCGCGGCTTCCGATGCAGTTAGCACATCGGGGCGCACAGCACGATGCACTTGCCTGCGAAGGTAGTGGATGCAATTTCTTGATATCTAAATGACTTATCTGCCGGTTGAATACAGGCCTGAGTACCGTCGAGCTTTACAACTCGACTCGGGGAAGCAAAGTTAAGATCGATAAAAGCGCCTCGTGTCGTTCGTTCGTTCGTTCGACCGACCGGTGTAATTGCAATTCTGCAAACCCGTAGCATCGGCCACAGTCATAACGAAGTGCAAAGATCGTCGGCCGATTGCTGCAGATGGATGCTTGTACGTTATCGAGCGGTCGAAGGGGCCAAGAAATGGATAAAAGCAACGTTACGTAATTCCCGACATTATTTTATCGTGATGTAACTTCCTGTCCGCGTTTACGTTTAATTCGCCACTGTCCTTTTTTTTTGTTTCTTTTTCTACGTTTCGATGGGAAATGAGGGAAGACAGTTGTAAACGCGATAGAGATGGTAACAAGATGAATGCGGACGGCAGTGTACGTATATTATTCATATTTTGCGGTTCAATAGCACCTTGCTCGAGCACCAGTTCGATAGACGGTGCAACGGGAACAAAAGATAAGGAAACCGCGCGTACAGCAATCGGCCACGTCATCGTCGAAATATTAATCGCCGTAGATATTAATCATTCTAGACTGGCGGCAGTATATTGTTTCAATATTTGATCGTTCTTTGGCAAATGTTTATTCCGACGGATGATTTCATCAGCACGGAAAACAGCCGGTGCAAAGTTTTACCGGCAGGCCGGTCAGCTGGCTGCCGCTTAAAACAGCATTTCGCTATGCACAGCGCTTCGCCGCATACGGTTCGTATTTACGAAGGGGAGGGAGAACAAAAAAAAAAAGAGAGAAAAAGAAAAAATCCATCGCTATCAAAAGCGCGGCGATTGGTCTGTAAAATTTCTACGCCACGAATCAATGGCACTAAATACGGGAAATTGCGCGGACTCTCGCGTTCCTCTAAATTCGAAATCAACGATCAAACATATATTTTTATTTTGACGTAAACTTCTTAACGCGCGGCAACAAGATTAAAGAATTAAAGATTGCGTTGTGTTACACTGACGACTAGACGAAACAAAGTTTTACTCACCCACGCAGGGATTCACCCAGAGGAGTCTCTGCCACCCGAGACAATCGTAAAGCTGAGTGAGTTCTGTTCCCTTGCACGCACAATTAGAACGCAATTCTGTACCAAGTATACCCAGCATCGCTTTTCTGCAATCGGCCGATGGACCAGCGCACTTTTTCGTAACACTGTCGACCGCACAACTTTGCTCGTAGGATTCCAATTTTACCCTAAAATCAGAAAACGCGTATTCGTGTTGTCTGAATGTAGAATCGTTGGAACACGACAGAATTTTCGAGACAAGATTTCATATTGTTCCGATGCACCTTTATGCTTTTAAATCTTTGAGCGTGGCACGAGTGAATATTTTGGAACTCATTGTGCTGTTCGATGCACCGGGTGATACTTGTATGCTGTACATAAAAAATGTATTCGTTTCCGGTGGCTAATAAATCAATTAAAATGCCGAAGCGACGCGTGCACGATAACGCGAGCCCCGCGCAGCCGTACCGTAATTTAATAGAGGTGCATGATTGCACCTCCTGACAGCGCGGTATTGATCGATATCGTTAAATCGATACGCCGAAAAATCGTCATTTTAATAAACGCGCCGTAGAATTTCCGATCCGCCGGACGTGAGGGTATAGCGCGCGCGCGCGCTTGCGATTTTTTTCTTTTCAAGTTGAATCGAATCGGCCCGCGGCTCATTTTAATTAGATCTCCATTAATCGAGTCACGATACCGAATAGAGATTCGATTTTACTTTTTTTTTTTCATCGTTCCTCCATTTCCACGCCGCGTCATCTTAAATTCACGCTCGTTAAAGCGAATCGAGCGTTTTCGTAACACGGGACGAATAAACGTCTTCCTTTAGTAATAAAGTGTTTCATTACGCCAAGAAACTGGATCAAGTCACGTCTCGTTGACTCGCAATTTAACTTTCAAATTGAAAGAGTAAGCCGCGAAGAGGGAGGGATAGAGAGAAAGAGAGAGAGAGAGCGAGGGAGAGACGCTGGATTTGCACTGTTTAATCAAAGGTCCGGTTTATTCGCTCGCGATATAATCTCGGATGGCACCTATTTACAATTCGTGCCCATCTGAATTACGCCATGTCGTTTTGCGTGTATCTCGTCGATTACGATTTTGCTAATCTCAATATTTTGTCCATTAATCCCAAAGGTGCCTACTAGCATTTTTTATTGCCAGTACCATCGTTTAAACTTTAACATTTTGCCTCGGACTATTTAACGACCGAGTTTACCGAAAACTACTGGTATCCATGTCATCGTAAATTACCCAAATAAGCTGTAACAGATTGTACGTCCACGTACCGACAACTCCTATTTTCCTTGCACGTTTCTGCCAAACTATGACAAGTTGGCATTTCGGCGCCGTCGATGCGCTGTGCGCACGCAGGATGCATTTTCTCTTGCGCGACTATGCAATCGTCCTTCTTGCCATCCGTTTTCCTGCGAACCAACAATAATAATAATATTTCAAATCACTTTGACTCACAGAAACATTTCTGCTTCCCCCACGGAGTTTCGAACGTGCCCTCTCGTTAATGTCGTCGTGCGGAATCTTTTCGTACCCGTACCAACTAAGATTCTACGCGTTGTTGTCGGCGAACGGTGGCGGCATAAAGAGAAAACACGTTGATTTACCGCACGAAAGAACACCGTCTCGAAGTCAGTTGAGAGCAAAAGACCTCCGCCTGGCTCCTCCGGTTCAGAGGTCCCGAACACTTTTAAGCGTGGAACTCTCAGTCTAATCGTAAGGGAACTGAGCAGCGTGACGTGCTGGGCTTACCGTTCAACGAGCATTAAACGAATCTTGTCGCCACATAAGTTATTCGACAGGAAAGCACCACCCCCCCCGCCCCATCCTATTTGGTCTAACCTTCGTTTCCGTGCCTTTGTCCTCATTTTCAAATTACCGACTTTATGACTCGGTAAGTATGCGTACAGCGGGCTGGCACACCTTCAGTTAAAACTAAGCAATTTTACTGTATAATTTTATCTGTGCAGATAACACGTGCGTGCGTAGGTGAAATTTACGCAGTTGTTAAAGCTGTTCAGTCGATCGGAAATAAATTGAAAAGGCTAATTGATAACACTACGCCAACTAAACTGTGTAGTTAAAACGTAGCGCGCGTAGACAAACTATCCGCTACATCGTCGCTGGAGTCAACCTTAAAACTGTATCATTCCGGCTGTGTACAATCAAATCGCTCAGTTTTAACTGAAGGTGCGTAGCTCATTTACGTAACATAACGTTTCCTCCTTACTGTTATAATAGATACGCGGAAAATATTCGACACCACCGTCCTCCAGGTCATAATCTCAGTACACATTTGGCCAGGACACCAGGAACAAAAGCACCGACTTCGGGGGCAATGAACAGAGGCTGGACGAGAGGGAAAAAAAAACAACAAAAATGGTGGAAAGCGGAAGGACGAAGGCCGGATAGAAAGTTTCTGCATTGTTTCGCAGCCGAAAGCCACTTAAAAGTTAAAGGAGCTCCCTTAAAACGGGAGGCCCCTTTCCTTCTGGTCCTTACTCTCGGTTGGTGCCAAGGGATTAGGGATGCAGAGCTTGAGATATTTCCGTGGAAGACGCTCCTTTGTGCCCAGGATTCTCGTTCTGGGTGAATTTAAATGGAATCACCGCAAACGCACGGAACTAAGTGCCATTTAATTACAGGCGCGCGATTGAGCTTAATTATTGGAAATGATCAAATTTTATTTCAAACAATAAGTAGCCCGCGCATAACATTTTCCCTATCTTACGATACGATTTCCTACAATCTTTTTACCCACAACCGGCGAATAATTGTCATGAACATTTTTCACGCGTATCGTTGTCAGTTTCTTTCAACAATTTTTCCTCGGAACTCGATACACGTACAATTTGATGTTTGCCCCTGTCGTCGCGACGCGAACTACTCTCGTGGATACTGAAAAGAAGGAGGAGGTAGCCAAATTATAGTTTCAGGCCTCTCGCAAATCTGAGTTGCGCGGGAGCCATTTTGTTTTTGATTTTTAATCAACTCGTTCTGGAAGTATTCACGATTTTATTTATGGTTAGAAACGCGGTACTCCCGTCGACAAAGTCCGATAACGACCCGTAATTTTCGACGCATCCCGCAACGAGCGCGATACGATCGGCTCGGCTCGTGCACCGCGATTATTAAATATCTTTCGTGGTCGCGGTTACCGGATCCTTCATTAATCAAACGCAGAATTAATTAGCGTGTGAATTTATCTTCCATCCGATTAATTTGATATTATTGCCGGCAGGTTCGTGGAATTTTCTATCTCACATTCCGCTCGCGTATCGCGGTTACCGTTGATTATCGTGGCAAGCACGAAAATCGCTTAATTTTCACGTTTGAGATTTTTCAACTGGCGCATTTTGTCAATTACGTCATACTAATTGTAACGATTTTTATCAACTGCTTTCCGTGCTCGTTGAAAAGACGATTGCTTTTTCCTTACATTCGAATAAATTTGTTCTATATTATCGATCGATCGAACGATTACTACGTATCGTTGTATTCCTAAAAACTTGTAAAAATCATCCCAATTCCACTACACGGCGACTTACCGACACAAACAGAAGGCAATCTCCACGGAGTGCTTGTGATTCGCGGACTTGTAGAAATTCTGGAGTGCTTCCATGCACTCGTTTCTCGCGCAACTCGACGAGTCGCAATGATTTAGTACCGGCTCTAACAAACTCTTGCATTCTGGATCGTTTCTGAAACAGAAAGCGGCACTCGTTGTTCGGCGTACAAGTACTAGAGAGATTGCGAATGGGAGCGAGTCATGCTACAAATCGTTTTAGAGCAAATCGTAGTACATGGCACGCATATCACATTTATTATAGAAACAAGAGCATCGGCGATGTCTAGCGTTATCACCCCCGATAGGAGAATGGAAAGAAATCTACGTAGCTTTTCCGTCCCAAGTAGAATCCATCCGACTGATACGAAGAAATATTAATACAAACATTTGTACTCACTTGCAGGACGTGTAAGCGTGATGACAGGTACTGGACAACACCACTTTCACTGGCTGTTGAATTTTATCCAGATCGGAAGCGGCCGATGGCAAGACAACCGAGGTCTCTGTACAAAAATATAAAACCATGTACCTAGAAAATTATGAAATAATCATGCATATATAGACGAACAAAACATTTGTCGGCGAGATATGGGAAATCTTTAAAGAATCACGTAGATTTCTATCAAAGCAAAGCCGATGCACGTAATTCCCGTTTCTCGCGTCGAACCGTTATTGTATTTTTTTCCTCCCTCACCCCCGTGTTTCCCACCCATGGAGAAGATTGCTATCGGCCAAGTTAAACATTCCGGAATGAACTGTAGCTGTACACGCGGCTGCTATTTGTACAGCCGAGTCGCTTTCCGAGAACCAAGTTTTCCAGCGAAAACAAATAAATGATAAATAGTCGCACCGGTGCGGTGACCGGCTACCTTAACTAACAACCGACACCGATTCCACTGACGAATTTGGAATATACTTGTCGCGACACATTTATTCTTATAATTGTTTATTTATGTAAATAAACCGGGAGTATGGCTTACTTTGCGGGAGATCGAGGTTGAAACTCGTTTCGAATGGAGAGCTCTTTAAAGTTTAAACGAAGGGGATAAGCTACCAAAGATAATGGAAAAGTAAGGCGACGAAGATTAAAGGCTGAATTGAAATTGGATTTCCGTTACGTACGAATTAAAATCGTATTACCTGAAATTTACTTCCTATATTCTACATATACGTAGGCACCTACATACATTTATGTACATACATATTGTATGCATGTATGGGCGGATGAATCGAGATCGAGCGTTCTCGAAGTTAAGGGAGATGAGAAGTTCGATCAGCGAAAGAGTTTCGGGATCTTAGCGTTTAATTAATTAAGCTCCAAGTTAATCGAACGTAAGGAGCGCGAACTCGATATCGTGTCTTCGATATCTATCGGAATTTAGTTCCGCGGGTGGAAAAAATTATATTATACGCCACTCACGGCTATCGGTACATTTCACTTCGAAGCTCCTGAATTTCATGACAAGTTTAAATAAACTTCCGCGGCAGATGACCAGAATAAATGCACGGGGATAATACTACAAGAATCGTGCAACCATGGTTGAAGCTGATAGAAAACCACGTATTAATTACTACGATTAATTGCATTACAAATGCAGATGCAAACAAACAAGGGGTTAAGTATTTTCAAACTTTTCACTTTGAATCGCGGTCTCGAATACGATCGATAAGGCTCGATTATTCTTACGACAGCAAAAAAATACATTTTTTTTACACTTGTGCGACAGTTTAAATAAACCTCTTCGTCCATTAATCCTTATCCCCGGACAGTTTTGTCTCCCTGAATCATTAATTCCGTCCAATCGGCAAACGGAAGATATTCGTGGTAAAAAGAAATACAAAAAAATGAAACGATCTCGTCGATCGAGGAAGAAGTTTGGCGGAAGACGAACGAGGGCAATGCGGGGGCACAAAATTAATCCGGACGGGGTAGAAGAAGAAGGCTGGGAAAGGTAGAACGAGAGTGGATTCGTTCCCTCGATGACGGATGTTCAGGATCGTTAACCGTCGCGTCGACCCCCTTTCGATCGATGGACTCGGTGTACCGTCGAGGTTAACGGCCACGAGATTCGTGCGAACCCTTCCGAATGTGGGCAACCCATACCGGATGACTACCCGTGAGTCAGTCACCGTGAAGACCGTGCCTTCGACGCACTTTATTAAGACAAACGAGCGGTCGCTCGCTACCCTTTCATCCCCATTAGCCGTTCGGCTGCCTTAATTTGCCACCCTCGAATCGACGCTCCTCGCGCGGAGAGGGTGGGGGAGGGGATCGTACCTTGTCTCTGACCTTGGTGGAAGAGCTTCGGAGATCGAGGTATCGATTACCGTTTGCCCCGCTGCCAGTGAATTTACCGGGAAACGTAATTCTAGGGTAACTCCACGATCTCTCTCGAGTGTTTTCGTTTTGAAAGGTACGCTTTCAAGCCTTGGGTGTACAGAATAACGATTAATGTCGCAACGATAGATTTAATCCTGAAAATCATCTCCTCCGAGTCGCGATAAAAGTACAAAAAGGAAAGCTTATAACTGAGCGAAACGATCATTCGGTACACATTGGTAGTCGTGTAACGAGGCAATTTTACGAATAAGTCTGTGTCAGTCATCGAAGCACAAAACTTTACCTCACTTTTACTATCGACATCTCGACAGGCTTGAACAGTACCTGCTTCAGAATGCAATCGAGCTTCTGCGTTAAATGTGCACCCCTTGAAAATGCAGTGACTTACTTTCGCAGCGAGTTAGTATAACGCGCGATATTAAACTTCAACCGTTTGAATAAATCGGAGCAGAAATTATCAAGTCGAAAACTCACGAACCTCGTTCCCAAGAGCGCTTGGGAGAATAAATTGTAAATCCTGCTGTCAAAGAAAGTAGAAAGAAAATTGAAGAACAGTGATAGAGAGGGGAAAGACTGTATTGAAAACATTTCAAGCGTTTCAAGGAAAATCAATACACGTTCCGATGGAAAACCTACCAATCTAAATCTACCATCGTTTTGTAATATTCCGTAGACAACCGTACGATACGACTTTCAATTAAGCGTTTATCCAAAGCAGATAATGCATTTTACGACAAAAGAAAAATAACGGGGGGTGTAGTCGCGGGGCCGATTACAGAAACCTCGCACCCAACGAGGAAACGCATACGTATTCGTTCGATGTGCCTTTCCCGAAACGCGAAGGGCTCCGACAGCCCTTCCCGAAGTAAATTTGCCCTATCGATATTCCTGCGGTTTTGGAAGGAGTGATTCGCGTTACGAGGGGTAGTCGAGAACCTTTACAGCCCCCCGATCCAGAAGGGTGTACCGCGAAACGGTGGCCTCGAATCGAGGATGCCGATCATCTATCCTAAATAAAGTCATCCCTCGCGAAGATCATCGAAAGTTATGGCACCGCGGGGGAATCGACGTTTAGTATCCGGGAAACCTTATTTACCCTCGTTATTTACATTTCAGAGCACTCGCTCTCTCGTTTGCCAGAGACGCGCGTCGCGCTCTCTCATTACACCCGGGTCAGTTGAGAATCCAGAAACTCGTAATCCGGTCAAGTAGGTAAAAACAACCGCATCGGCATGTGGGAAACATGTATTCACCGCTCACGATCGTTTTTATTCGAATGAAAAATTTTAACAAACAATTGGATTATGATGTTACGAGGTTATCGTGCGCCTCTCGTACACCTGTCATTTATATCCCACTGCTCCTCCGCTCTCGTTTCTCCAAACCAAAATGTAAAGATTCTTAGAGGACAGAATTTGATTCGCTGCACAGCTTTCTTTTCGGAATTGAGATAAAGTCGAATTGAAGGTGGAATTAAAATGCCCGAATTTTCCAGAACGCAGATCGTGGTCAGATGGGTCAGATTTCATGAATTTTTTTTTTACCTTCTGATACGTTTAACGGTATAATTCTATTTGCAGTTTGTTTCGCTACTTGTTGGCTGTAGGTGAGAATTTTTTAAAACAGTTTTAATTAATTGCTTGTTTCATTTTGCCCATAATAAACTGTGTTTAAAAATTGAATGTCGCTGACGGGATCGATTGTTTCTCTCCAATTGGACCAACAGTAACCATTTTTACTGAATATCGGGAAAATGGCGGACGTCTACATTTTAAAGCCTGAAACGACACATTTTTTAGGGTCAATTTCGTAATAACAAAGTATGACATTGTTATTCCAGAAACATGCTTTTGTTAGAGACGAGAGCCAGTATGATGTGGAGTGTCCTATAAAAATTTCAGAGCAATCGGTCGTGTACCTACTTTTTGAAAATTTAAACCCGCCGAGTGAAAAAATTGTGCCTCGAGAAAAACGCGTTTAAACTTCCATAGGTGGCGTACCGGCCCACAATGTCGACGCGTACAGAAATTGTACGTCGCAAGCCAGCGCGTTGTTCGGAATCCAAGCATACAATTTTCGGTATACATTCCTCGTATGTTAAACTTTATAAAAATGCAATAAGAAAAAAATCGATTTTCTGACCCATCCGCAGGAGGGTGAGACCTTGGGGGAATATCAATCGTAAACGTTACCCAAGTTGGGCGGTGCTTTCGATCTCTCGTAGGGAGATTTCTCGAGCTAGCCGGAGAAACAGGGCCAATTCCAACTGGGCGGTAATTGGAACTTGTGTCCGTCTGGCTCCTCGAGAGATCGATGCTCTGCCTCCCTGGCAGCCTGTCTGCCTACCTACCAACCTACCTACACTCTCCTCCCAACTCTCAACTTAGGAATATATATATATATATACAGAAAGCTCACTTAGCTTCCGAACCTTTTCGGTGACGCAGGTGCACGGATGCAGAAACTCAGTGGAGCTCGTTAGCCCCGCGAATGAGCAAAATCGCTCCCCATCGAGGATAAAAACTGCCCTCCCCCGTCAGACGAGGACCGTACGAGCAATCGAATTCCCCGTCGAAGGTAGCTGGTGAGGTGAGGGCGCGGGTGGGGGTGCAGGTGCAGGTGACGGTGGTCGTGGAAAGCCTGAGAATGTTTTTCGCTTCTGCAATCTACTTCGATGGGACGTAGAAATCCGCTCAACTCCAATTTCCTCGAGCTATGCGCGAAAGGCGCGCAGAATTAAAATCACTTGCCGCGCGTTTAACCGCTAATCATTTCATTGGGCAGACGGGAACGAAAGTTTTGTCAAAATCGTTGCACGACGGAAGTTTCGAGTCGTAATCAAACAAAGTTACGCTTTTGAATCATTGCTTAAAACCATCCCCACGTTAATCGACTGCTGAAACTTGCCTTCCGTTCGGGTAACTAATGTAATCAAGAAGTTTGTCGTTAAAGCTGAAGGGGTCACGACCGAAAAGATATCGATCGAGCGATCCCAAAAATTCTTCTCCTTTTGATCGTTGATCAAAACTCACGTCTCCTTGCCAACCGTCACGGCGTAATTGTATCCCGACGGTTTTTGTTTTAACGTCTATTTGCGCTCGCCGAAATTGTAATGGATACTTCACATTGGCCAACCAATTAGCGCCCGGCTAACAAATGGCCGAAATACCGACAAAAAACATGGTTAAAAACCTCAAAACGTTCGTACGGAGTTTGCAATTCTAATTGCGTTTTGTGTGTTTGAAGTTAATTGGATAATTCAGCGATCTGCCGACATAATTACCAACGAGGGGGGCGAAAGAATGGGCGAGGGGGCGAGAGCAGGGGGTGGGGGGGTTAGAGCACGCGCTAGACAAATGGGGGATGAAAACGAAATTTCAACTAAAGGGAAGTATCAACTGCAATTTATTGGTGAGCTCTCACGTTTTGTAAACTTGCGATCGATTTACGAGCCAACGATACGCGCATCGACGTAATGGCAAACACGCGCGCATCGAATGGAAAACAAACAGTTTCCGAGGGAAGAAAAATTATTCGTCATCAATTTCGCGCTTTGGTTGCCGACCATGGCACTGCGAAAATTACGGGCGATCGCAGAAGGAGGGAGAGAACATCGGAGGTAGAGTTCAGGGAAAGCGAAAAATGTGGAGCAAGCGGGGTTCGCGGTCAGTTTTTACTTTATACGTATACGTTCGCGTATATCCGAAATCGATAGGGCCGTACTTTTGACGAGTGCACCCCCCCGGGCATCCGTGTACTCGCAGGTGCACGGAGAGCGGGCGCATGCCCAACCAAGGTGGTGCACGTACACCGTTGCACCAGTGTGAGTTATAATTACGGTGACCCGTTTGTTTAACTCTGCCGATAACGAGCAACGATTTTGCGTCTACCGTGCGTGTCTCTCTCCCTCTCTCTCTCTTTTTCTCTTTCTCTCTCCTCCTGGAACCAATGAGCTCCCTGCCAGAATAGACTCGCGGAAGGAAAAAGAGGGAGAGAGAGAAATATGCATGGAGTAGCATACTAACATAAGCGGGCATACCCGTGTATACGGAACCGCCGTGTTCGCCTCCGTCGTCGATTTATCGAGCGACAAATTCCCGAGCATAGTCGCGTTTAGGCGATGCGGTAATTAGCTTAACAGACAGACGCTAATTAGAATAATGATCGACCACACTTTGGTTGGGAGAAACGGGGGAGCTCCTTATTTCCCGGATCAATTTTTGAGAATCGCGATATATTTACGAAACGCGAAACACTCGTTTCCTTTACCGCCGATTATCTGTTTAATGGATTCTCAATTTACCGCGCAACGGAACGACGCACAGTGCAACGATGGTAAGACAGCACTTGAAAAAAATGCTGTCTGACTAGTTGTAGCGTGTCTTACTCGAACACAATCGTACAGACGGACTTACGCGCATTTTCGCCATTTGTCGAACTGTCACGCTCACTAATTGAGTCAGGTTGCAAAATCACGTCGGTGATTGAGATAGGCGGTGCAACTTTTGCCTTTACACCGCCTCGGGTGCCTTCTTCTCATCGTTATACGCTATGTACATTGTCGTACTCTTAAACGGAACGCTAACCCTTAACGTTCGAACCTTAAAGCTGGCTCGCTTTAAATTTGTATTAGGTCAGGGTAGGTCAGGGTTAACGGGTAGTCTCGAAGCGACGAAAACAATCGCGCTTTGACTCGGGGGACAAAACCGCGACGCGAGCGACTTGAAGAGAAATTTGGTGAGCGAAGAGAGAGGCGTCGCGAACTATAACGCATCGAGAATTGATTGGATCCGGATCGAGCGCGGAGTAATTATCCTTGGTTATCCCTTAATCCACCGATTACCCGCGTATCAACGTTCCATCGGGTGATCGATTCGAGCGAAACTGAATTTCTACGTTTGATCGAGCAGTTCGGAACGATCGTCGTGCGTCTTGTAACATCTGAGCACTCGTTGTACGAATAAACCTAGTTACTCGCGATGTAACGCGGGGAAACCGCATGGTCATCGCGAAGTTAACGACATTCGCGAAATTTCGAAAAAATTTTCCATCGACGAGAGTGAAAGGAATAATTGAGTATTCACTGGAAGAGCGTCTAGCCAGCGATTTACCCGTATTTCGTACCCAATCGCAGGAAAGCTGACACGAATATCCAAATCCAGCGAAAACTTGAGGCGGGTGTTGCCGACGCGATGTTGGATTAAAGTTCTAAATCCGGCGGCCGGAGAAATAATATGCGGAGATACGGGAAGGGCCAGAAGGACGGGAAGGACGGGAGGAACGGGAAATGAGACGACTTTGGGCCGAAATTAAATTAAACTTTCGTTACGATAAGTCTTAAGGGACGATGCTTCGAGATATATCTAACAGGTTCGATCGACTCCGACGGAGAGAATTCGAATACAATTTTAACACGGTCCAATGAATCGCGGTTGAATCAGTGATTAAAACGTCGCGTAAAAATTGCTAAACGGCGAGTGAAATTTCATTCCGACATCGGCGTGATTGGTATTTTCAAATTTCGATATATCCACGTGTACGCACTCGTCAAGCGAATGACACTTGTTTCACGAGGTTGCGCTCTGTACGAAACGATTGGATTACTTACGGTCATGGTCGTCCGTCTGGTTCCTCTTATGGTGCGTCCTATGGTGATGACCACCAGGCACCGCAGGAATCTGCTTCATCGCAAGTAGATCCTCGTGATCGGCGTCGATCAGGGGATTTTCCAACTGCGACTCGATCATCTCCCAGCTGCTCGAGTTGTCCGGATGCGAGATGACTTTCACTGTAAAGCGGCAAATGTAACGGGGGTATGGAGGAAGGTCCCGTCTAGTCTAGTCTCGTCTCGTCTCGTCTCGTCTTGTCTCGTCCCGTCCCGTCCCGTCCCGTCGACGATTTCGGGAGTAGGTACTTTTCTCCCTTCGTCGACGGGCAACTCGTAACCTTATCTCTTCGTAAAGGAAGATACCATTTTCTTCCGCTCGGGTCTCCTAGCGTAAGAAAAGAAGAATCCCCAAGGAACGGAGGAAAGGTTTTATTTTCCCTTCGAGTAATGCGCAAACACCTCGAGGAGAATATTTCGTCTCTTCGGCCGGTTCCTCGAAGAATCAACGAAATATTCCAGTCGTTTCGGGTCGCTGCCGTGTACTCCCAAAGATGCATTCGCGCGAGTACGTCGAGCAACAGAGGAAGAAGAAGAAGAAGAGAAAAAAAAAAACTTTACCCGGCGCAATCTTTATCGTACAAACTACGCTTTGAAGTAATGGCCAATGTTTCGCGCGACGATTTCACCCTTGGACTGCGCGAGTCATGCTCGACATTGTCCAGAAATTTGTAATACTACGGCAGATTATTTTATACGTAACGTTTGGGGGGCAATTTTGACTATGGAAGTCCAAGGGTTAAACGAGACGCGAGCGTGTCTCTTTTGATTTGAATGCGATTTATAACTGTAGCCACCGATTAACGGCTATACTACTGAAACATTACCTTTGAGGTAATACGAAACGAAATAATGGAAACACTTTCGTACTTTAATATTGCTTCTCGTTTTTACTTCCCGCCCGATACTAGAATAAAAATACGATCGAAGAGGATTGAGCCCGCACAAATCGAAAACGTTTTATACTTTTTCGAAAATCGCCGCGCCGGGGTTAATCGAAACGCTCTACTATGGTGCTTCGTTGTATATCGATCCTTCTCCACATTTCCCTTTCGCATTCTAATCTCTGTCCTTACGAATCCACGCGATGGACACTGGAATAAGTATCTAACTCGTTTTCTGGGATGAAATTGGCGTCGATTAGTTAGTTCTTACTAAAGTGCCGCTGATCGTTTCATCGTGCTCGTCGAGCGAACGAGTTGCCGGTAAGAAAGTTTACTACCCTTGGTTCGACCACTCGGACAACTTTGGCCGATACGCTGCGTCTACGATCGTCGAATCGCCGACAAATATGAAAGCAAATCAGAAAACTTTCCTCGGCAACTTGTTGCAGCGACAACGGCAACGAATAACGAAAACGGCAACGACGACGACAACGACAACAACGACAACGACGACGACGAATCTGAAACCCATCGGACTTGAAATTACGCGAACCTATTAAAAAAAAGAAGAAGAAAAAATAGAAAATTGTCGATAGCGGTATTCATCGTTCGATCACCGGGGAATACAATTGATATTATCTCGAGTCGTTTCTCGACTCGTGGCTGCGCGCCACTACTCTGGTCAACGAATCGTTCGTTCACCTTTCAGCTAAACCGCGCGCGTATGCCGACTCGCCATTTCCCGAGCTCATCGCGTCGCGTTGGATCGCGTCAAATGGTATCCGCGCGGAAACCCGCGGAGCCCCAGTGAGGGTGTCCCAGCGGGTGTTGCAGACAAGCGGCGCAATCGATCGATGCAACCTCGCACCTTGACACCGATGTACGAACCTTGGTCGACGAACCCTTCGAAGGCCTCGCGGAGGTCGAAGAGCCGGTCGACTGGCAGCGCGCCGATCCTGAACTCGTGGTCATCGAGGTCGTCGTCGGCGCGATCGAAGATCGCCCGGTGCTCGTAGGTCGGCCTGGGTGCGAACTTCTTCGGCTGCACTACCTGAGGCCTGTCGATTCGCTTCGACTCGTCCACGGTAGGCGTTGGACGAGGCGGCAGGAAATTCGACGACGACAACGACGGCGACGACGACGACGACGACGACGACGACGCAGACGAGGAGGAAGAAGAAGAAGACGACGATGACGACGACGACGACGAAGACGAAGAAGACGTCGCGACGGACGGTGGTGCGGGTGGTGCGGGGTGGTGCTGATGGTGCTGGTGATGGTGATGGTGATGATGGTGCAGGTGCGCGTCATGCTCGCTTTGGGAGTGCCTTGGCTGCAGGTGCACTGTGCTGGAGGCACGATCATGCTTGGATAACGTGGAAGAAGAAGAAGAAGAAGAAGAAGAAGAGGAGGAAGAAGAAGAAGAAGAAGAAGAAGAAGAGGAAAAAGAAGAGCCGCGATCATAGAAGCCTCCAGGTCCCTCCATCGAACGATCATCCGTATCTTTCTCCCTGAAATCAGGCCGATGCTCGTTCTCGGCGCCAGCACGAGCCTCTTGCCAGTTCTCGTGATCGGCACCGGCGGCGACGGCACCACCACCACCACCACCACCACTACGTGGATCGTACGCCTCGACCACGAGGACACCGGGCCTGCCAGGTAGCTCCGGTGCCTCCTGATGACGGCCATGATGATGACGGTGGCCGTGCTGATGCCTCTGCCCCGGCTCCTGGACGTCGTACGTGCTCTCGTGGTCGTGGTACGAGGTGCGCGCGGTCCCGGGGAACAGAAAATATGGGTACATACTGGTCGGCGGTAACCAGAGCTCCTGGTAGCCCTCCTGCTGCGGGTCGAACGGATAGAGGGCTGAGTCCGTGCCCGACAGGTCTACGGAGGTGGAGGAGGGCAGGAACTCTGTAACAGAGAAGCAGAGACGCGGACGAGAACGGGGTGAGTGGGGTGCGTCAACGCATCGATATATGTGCTCGGACGGGTTTGCGTGGTACGTGGTTACGTGGTACGTGGTACGTGGTAAGTGGTAAGTGGTACGTGCTACTTCGATGCTATCGATGGTAGTATGTGGCGTTGAGTGGAAAAAGCAGTCTTTTCGGGAAGTGCAATCTTGATGGATTGGGTTCTGGATCCAGAGTTACGTTTGGTTCTCCTTATGACTTCGGCGATATTGAAATTGCAACGGAATCAATGATGCCAGCGATGTGCCCAACAAGTTAATTTATTATTCGCAATACCGGAGCCGATCGAATATCTCCCGGGAGTAAAAGAAAGACTAAAAAGGAAAATTGGCAGGAATACAACCGCCGGAGGCCTGACCTCGGTTCCGAATTATCTCACGATCGGCAATCAAATTGGCCGAAAATTTTCACCGTTTCTGGGTCTTCTTACTAAACCAATCAAACTCGCCGCCGGGTTAAAGAAAGAAGAGATGTTTCACGGCACGAACATCTCGGCGTTCCCTCCATCTCTTCCCCTCTCGCATCCCGAATAATTTTTCGAGGATGAGCGGGGAAGAGCGGAACTGAACGAGTGGGGCAATGAAAGAGAGAGAGAGAGAGAGAGAGAGAGAGAGAGGAGACGGGGAGGCCGGAGGTGGTTATGGGTTGGGGCGGAGGACTCAAAGCTACGATTTCTCGCGAGAAAGCGTTTGCTTAGACATTTGGGTTTCTCCGGAGTTTGGAGCGAACACTCCGAGGATCGGCAAAGAGAGACTCGAAGCGTAGAAACCGAGGTCGACCGTCAATTTCGATTACAACTTGGTTCGTTTAACCCCCCCACCTCCCGGCCCCCTACGATCTTTTTACTCTGAATCCTTCGCTTCCGAGACGCGCTCGTCTGCGACGAGGGTGAAAAGAAAATATTGGCACTGCTCGCGAATCCTCCCCTCGCGTCGCGAGGGGGTCCATGCCCCCGGTATACCAGCAGCCTCCGATTGCAGTCACTTTGGGACGAGATGCAGCGGAAAGTTGTGCGATAATAAAACGCGCCGACAGCTCCGAAACTGACGTTCGACCACGTAAAAACGACGTCCGTTTAAGAGAGGAACCCGAGAACTGTGACGCGAACGTGTAACCTTTGCAAGTTTTGATTCTCTTCGCCTAGTATTTCATTTCGGATATTTTTAGTGTCTAATTATCGTTAATGACCGATCGACTTTAATCTCATCAAACAGAAATAGACCTTGCATTCTGATTTCGTTGCACCGTTCAATATTCGAGTAACATTCTTATTTTGGATATTTTGACTGTCTGGTTATCGTTACTGACCGATCGACTTTAATCTTAGAAAATAGAAATAGACCTTTTATTCTGATTTCGTTGCATCGTTCAATATCGGGTTTATAGGTACGAGGATGGAGTAGCGAGTCGAGTAATAGAGAGTAGATAGTCGTAATAGGCAATTAATTTACGTTCATGCGTATCTCGAATAGAAGTAGAAAAATACTGGCATGCAGGCTCGGAATATACCTACGTAGATATCAGCGATTCGTCCCGAAAGAGAATCATTCGTGCACTAGTACGACATGCGGTGCATAATCTTCTTGCACTCCACCCTGAAAGCTTTCGAATTCGTTCAACGTCTCTTCGTTCTTCGGGAGACATATCGTCGATTACGCTTCCCAGATTTTCCTCTCGGTTATTCGCGACGCGTCGACCAAACAGCCTTACGCCCGTGGTCGTTTCTCGTTCTCCACGAAGCAGGCTAACTCGCGTTCAATTAAACTTGTCAATATACCGACTGGTAGCCGGAATGAGAGAGCGAGCCGAAGTAAAACTAATAACGCGACGTTATAAAAAATATGCAAATTTTTATCGCCACTTTAACATAGGTTCGCGTGCTCCGTTCGATAAGTATAGTGATTTATGAACGATTCAGAGATTCACCGGATTAAAAGGAATCTTTCGTGACGACCCAGTTCGCGTTGCAAAAAGTTTCGAGTTAAAATGATAAAATAAATGGTCGATCGATTCGATTTCGAAATGCTCGTCTTTCGGGCAGAGTGCACAGTCGGGGTGTGCTGGTGCTCGTGCAGACGTTCCTTGAGATTCGAGAGTTTCGAGTATCCAGACTTCTTCGGAGTTCCCATCGTTGCCTCGCGTAACGGCATAAATGGTCCCGGGATCGTCGCTTCCATTCCTCTTCCTGGACGGTTCGGTGACGAATAACTCGAGTTATTCGATTCGTTAAACACAAAAAAATCACACCTCCCACCCCAGCCCCCTACATTCAAAATAAAAAGTTTTAACCTCGAAAGTGAGAAATTGACAGAAATTGACGAAACCAATATGAAATGCTTTCGATCGTTCGAATTGATTTTTCTGCCGCATGTGTTTACGCGAGAGTTCCTCTTACCGCGCTCCTCGCTGATTTATCGCGCATTTAATTATTTCATTTCTGCGCAACCGCGGCCCCCCCCCCACCGGTAAAATTCTTGCGTTTAAGTAACGTCGAACATCGAGGAGCACCCTTACCGACCATTTGTCCTCATTCCTATTCATGTACACCAGCTGGCACCACGACGTTTGCGAAAAGAAAGAACGATGGAGCGAGGCGGGTCTGATTTTCATTTAAAAAATCTCTCAACATAGATTTTCCCGAGCTTTCGGACTATAGGCTGGGAAGAGGGCGAACTTAATTAGAGAAATGAGTTTTCAGTAAATTTTTCATCCATCGTCGGAACATTTCCGCGAAAACCTACCGTCGTAATTTCGAATTCAACGAGTTTAAAGTACTTTTAAAAGTGGTGCTGTTTGATTGAAGAGATTGTGAGAAAGGGAGAGAAAGAGCGAGAGAGAGAGAGAGAGAGAAACACGAAATCGAATGATGTTGAATTTTTATACAGTACTAGCCCCGCTCGCGCTTGTGTGGTACATACACGCGAATAGTACCGTGAACTCAAAGAACAAAATGTATACGATTCTACTGTCTCCAGCTTGATATCCGCAACACTGATTGCATATCCGCCGATAGTTTCGTCGCTCGTCTGCCACTGCGATAATAAAAAAAATTCCATTCGCAAACTGAACACTTAGAAAACACTTGCACCATTCGCACATGCGCTCTTGTACTTACGTAGCGGCGCAAAAAGGGCATAAAAAATATACAATATATATGTGTATATATATATATATATATATATATATATTATAGGCACATATCGCAACGATGCCAAGAAAAATGATCCCTACGTCGCACGAAACACGATCGATCCTGGATAAGCGAGCCAGTATTCTCCGTACGTGTGCGTATGTTATGCGTGTACGTGCAATGTTTTATGCAAAAATCTGATAGGTTCCACAGGATCCAATTTTAGCTTGAGAGCACGTTAATTAAACTCGCCAAATCGCGGGCATTTCTCATAAGAGTTGTGAAATAATTTGAAACGTTTCTAAGAAATTATGAAAGATGTTGCGCTCTCGCCCCCCTTTCTCCCTCCCATCCCTCTCTTTCTCCGACGGAGGGGGGAAACAAAATTTCAGGGTAAATTAAGGTCAAGCCTGCCACGCGATGAAATCCTTATCTACATCTCGATACCGCTGGGCCTTTGGTTAATTAAGGAGAAAGGAGCTTATCCGAAGGAGGCTATAACGTCGTCCCACGAGCCTTAAACACCCGCGGTATCGCCAAAAGTAATTGCTTTCGCCGAGCCACGTCGTTCCTTTCGCTCGAGAGTTCGACAGCAGGGAAAAATAACGAGAGCAGGTACGATAAGCGGAAGTATCTTTCAGCGCGTTCATAACCGAGGAGCAAGGGAATATGGTCGGGAAGTAGGGAACGGACGGGGAGAAGAGATTAGCGCGCGAACTTGAATTGTCTCCCGATAAAATTTACCGCGCACAAAATGTTGACACGTAATAAGTTTTCGCGACGACTAGTGTTTTGAGTAAACGAAACTCGTTATCCAGATAAATCCTATTCTACTCGTATAATATAGTTTCGACTCTGGCATCCAGCGCTCGCGCCTCAATCCAGGATCGATCGTGGTGCTTCTGTTGTTTCGGCCTTAGGCATCGATCGAGAAGAAATCAAACGGAACAAAGATAACTCCGTAAGATGTACGATAAGACCCCGAGTCTCATGGTCACGACATGGTGACAATGAAACCGTGGCAACGAAAAACTGGCGAAAGTAAAAGAAAGAATCTCGTCGTGTTCAAAACATAGATTACTTCACAACACCAACAATCGCCTTTCACAAATTGCTAATTGTCATAATCAATATACTCGTTCATTCAAGATATAGCAGAGTAGTCTCCGCTCGAGGCTAAAATTGACAACGAAAAAGGAAAAAGATCCAATAAGCGAAAAAGACCTTATGTACGCGCTTATACATATGCCTGGGGACGTACGTACGACGTGTATACGTATACATAGTACATATAGATTGTGGATAGCGGAAAAATATTGCGATCGACGACTCGACCTCGATTTTATACTCACCAACGCAAGGATTGTGATTGACCATCGAGAATATTCTGTCGCAGCGTCGCTTCATGTGATTATTTGGACAGATACAACCGAACATCGGTGACAATCTTAGTTGGGTCCAGGAATCGTGGCAAGCGTCCCTGAAACACAAATCACTATTATCTCGAGAGGAACCATTTTGGGTATACGTATATGTATATAGTACGCGCGTAACTTGGCCTGGAGGAAATTGATTCCAGGACAATGCCAGGAAAATGCTCTTCCTAACAATTTTCATTCGACAAACTACTCTTTGCCAAATTTGCAATTTGATTTCCTCGACTATTTTTTCGACAAGTTTGACGATTTCTCGCGTATAGCTAGTTGGAACTACTTATTTCGTACGGTGATACGCGATTTATTATTTTTATCGTTAATTAAAAATTCCGGTCGCAGTAACAAAACGCGCAAACAACGGCTCGTCGCAGTTCGCGTAATTACAACACTTCACGGTGGTACGATATTATTACACAATTACGGTTTAATAATAGTTGGTACAAATGACAATAACGAGACTGTTATTACGACTACAGTCTTTACTGGGACGCCCATTGGATAACCGTCGTCGTTAATACACTCGTCGAAAAAACATTCGTACGAACGGAGGCGAGAAAACACGCCGTCGAAAATACACGAGGTGGCAGACAAATTTAATTAAAACATCGTTATCGTTTGACACTTTAATGCGGTAATAATCTCTCGTACAGAAAATTCGATCGCGTGATTGACGCTCCAAAATAAGGGGAGCACTTTTCACTGCGTTGACATCGACAGAAATGAGACGAGAACAAAACAAAATAGAAAAATAGAAAAGAGACTGATTGTGAGACATATCGGCGCGTTAAAATGAGATTGCGATTTAACCAAATCGAATGAAATCGGGAGTATGTCGAGGACGATGATAATAGCTGTCCGACAATTGAAAAAGAATTTCCTTTTTTTTTAACACGAAAAACATAGTCACGAGCCGATAAAGAGGCGTAATGAAATTCCATGGAGAACTGAATTAAATTGTGGCAAAGGTTGAATGTCTTTATGTAAATATTTCTGCTGGTACTTTAATTGAATTACCACCGGCGGGAAGTTAAAGTCACCGAAGAAACGAATTCAAAGAGTTAGCTGCCGCGATTGCCACTAAAAAAGATTTATCGCGGACGCCCGATTAGCATTTATTTCCCACTCCTTTGATTAATCATCGCTGGAATCGTATTCAACGATAATTCACCACCCTTGCTTACCAGCGCAAACCGGAGTATCCAAGTGAAAAATTCAATCGAGGATGCGTAGACGGAATACGACGAGAAGTTTATTTTCTTCCTTTTGTTTCCGGAGATCGTCTTTCTCCCAACGACCTAATATTTATCGCCAAAATTGAAAATAGAAACAAAAGAGGATAGGAATCGTGATCGAAGCGAGGACGCGCTCGCGGATTTAATCGAAAAGTAATTACGAAAGGTGTAATTAAATAATCCCCTTGAAATTAACCCCATCCCTCTCTCTCTCTCTCTCTCTCTCTCTCTCTATCTCTCCCTCGCCTTTTCGCGCGGACGATGGAATTGACTACTTAACGTCCCCTCGGTTCGAGCAACAAAGCGAGCGTTAAATACCCCTCGTAACGAAGCTCATAATCCGACGCGGATAACCGACAACGAGATGAACGAGAACGTTAGTCTCGTCAAATGACCGACGGGCATGAAGCGTCGATAAAAGGATTATAAATGGTATTCGCGTAGGAAAGTTCTACGATACACACCGACGCAACGATCGGAGAACTGGAGTGTTTATCTTGGAACGTATGGCGTGTCACTGACACATATCCGAAACGCTCTGCCGTGCGGTTTTGCAGCGCATCGAACACAGAAACAGCTGAACGCTTGGACATCTGGCCTGACCCCGTTGTCTCGAGATACGCCTGGCGAGTTTGACTACAACTCGAATCAACTCGAACCGCGGAGAGATGTACGATAATCTTCCTATTCTAACGCAATTGATATGACCGACGAATACTAAACAGTTCTCGATAAACGTGGTCGCCGAGTTCACCCTACAGTGTGCGATTTTGTTTACGTGTATTTTATATAATTGCAAACATACGAAAATCAATTTAAAAAATATTGCCAATTTAAATATTTCCGTGATTCATATGTGAATCATTGTACATTTGCAATGCAAAAGTACAAAACGTAAATCAGTTTCGATGAAACGCTGTAAAACAATTATTTTTTTCGTTAAAACAGAATAAAGCGTTGCAATAATACTAAACGTAACTATGCAATGCATTTATGAATCAATGCACACTGTACGGTCAAATCGTGTCTCCGCTTCCATATCCGATTTGAGCGTGTTACAATTTCACCCGGAATACCTGCGCCATACTCGAGGAAATCAGGAGAATAATAAAGAACCCATAGAAAAAAGCTTAATGTCACCAGCATCGTCGGGAACCGCGGTGGAACGCAGGATAAACCCTCGGGGCGGGAGAAGAAATAATATCGAATTGCTCTCGACGGAGAAACCCGGTAGAATACCTAGCAATAATTCCTAAATCCCATTTTTATCTCGGTGAAGGGGCGAAGAGGGAGGGGTGGGCGGAGGGACGGGAAAGGAGGGCGGGTCGCGCGAAAGAACAAAGAGAAAGGCCAAGTCGGCTGGGGCTGAAAGTAGTTGGAAAGAGAGAGTGTAAAACAACGAGAGCACACCGCTCTTCCCCCCTACGTGCGTTACGGCGGGGTACGGTACGGTACGGTACGGTACGGCGCGGTAGGTTAAGGTAGGGTAGGCGTACGGTCGGACGATAATTTACTGGCGCGTAGGTACGTCTGAAGGATCCGGTACGTGACGGTCGAGTGGTCTCGTACAGTCGGGGGTGCCATGTAAGTACGCCTACGTGCGCGCTCCACGCACCCCCACACGGTCGACGCGGCACCGTGATTTCTCTGCGCGTTCGCCGTCGAGCAGGGAAATGTGGTGACTCGGCAGGGTATCGACGGCGCCTCACCATATTTGTGCCCATGATTATGAACATTTTCTAAGTCATATTTGAACCGTTCATTTTGAAAGTGGCATTAGCGGCCTTTTTTTTATTACAGGAAACTTCAAGTTGTACACGTTACTACAGTCAGCAAAAAAATACAATGGAATTAGGTCACTTTCAAAATGAATTACTTATTTTTTCTGTTTCTTCTTATTATCATATTATTTGATCTTAAAGAATGTAACGGCAGGGAACTGATAAACTCATTTTTTTTGGCTTGGTTTACAAAGAAAGTATCAGACCTGTCAGGTCGAACCTCAAGACCAATTTGTTTTTATAAGCTCAGGATGTTATGTAGTATAAGTGTACAAAAGTTGGTTGGCAATGGACAACTGCAGGAACCCAAAGAAATGGTCAAATATGTCAATTTTTGAACTTATGATCTAGTCGATGTGCTCTAATTACCCGAAAACACTGTAGGTAACATCCTATGTCAGACCTGTCATGTCGAAACCTATCATGAAACTTTCCGAACTAGTTGTTTAGGTGCTAAACAAGAAATATGCAAAACATTAGCCGCAGTCGTGCACTGCAAGTGTACAAACTTAAATAAAATCTAGCGCTTTTGTTGTACATGTCTTAAAGCGCCATAAGTGCCAAAAATTGACATATATGGCGATTTTTTTCGAGTTCCTGCAATTGGCCATTGCGAACCAATTTTGGTGCTTTTCATCTACATCACATCCGGAGTTTATAAAAAAAATGTTGGACTCATCTTCCGAGCTGACAGATCTGTCACTGTCTTTGTTAGACCACTTTCATAATCACGGGACATTTTTTTCCCGTCACACCGAGCGTATATAATTTCTCCAGATCCGCAAAACGAATTAACCCCCCCGACCCAGTCATCTACTTAAACGTGAAATAGTTCTTCCCCCGCTCTTCCCATGCGTCCCCATTTTGGACAGATCTGGGGAACGAAAATGCCAGCGCGTCAACATCTACAAAAATTATGCATAGGCGGCGTCGAAACTCTACTGAATAATGTATGCGCCTATGAAACGACAACGGAACGATTAATGACTCTGACCCGTTTGCTACTTCCCAAACTTCCCGTAACTTTTTTCTTTCCTCTCCGGAGGGAAGGCTAGTTCCTTATCCACGGAAAGAGCTTGTCACGGCGAAACGATACATCGTGCGCAGGTATATTGTTTATGTGCGCTGAGCACTCTTACGGCCTTCTAACGTATGAACGTATCTTTGAAGTCACCGCACGACATTTACTTCAGAACGATGGAAAAACATTTGTTTAAAAAGATAAAAAATAAAAACATCACTCTACTCTCCTCCGCTCGCGAACGGTACTATTTTTGTCCCATCCATTCCCGATGGAATACATATGTTATGAAACGTAAATTTTAACGCGTCTTCGACGACGAGTTATGCCCTCGTAGTAACGTGGATAATCGTGTCTACACTTTCGACGTAAAAGTTTCCAGCGAATTACCCCAAACCACCCGTTACACCTGTCACGAGTAGTAAGCGATATCATTGACCGTGGTCTGGTTCAGACTTAATTTCGGTGCGCGTGCTAATTTTAATTAACGAAGTTTTTTGCGATATAATTATTGTCTGACAAACAGATGTATACATATACATGGCTGGCATGGTACTTCGTTAAAATGACAGGTGTTGCGCGTCACGACGGCATTGAAATATTTATTACCCGATAAAGTTACATCCAACGGACTCGTTTGGCTGAATATATTGCGCATGTAATAATCTGAAATAATTGTTATTTACTTGTCGTGCTCTCGGGGAAAAAAAAAAACGTATCGTATCGTGTCTCGTAGTAGACATCGTCTCGATGAAAGTCGTTCGAGTATCGTTTGACAGCGGGGCTCAACCCCTCTGTGCGTGAGTTGTCGTAAGGTTTTCAGAGACGAGACAGCCCCTCTCTCTACCTACCTACCTATCCTACTATCGTCGCGCGACGATACACTCCCATTAAAATTCATAAGGCGACTCACCCATACCCACTTTAGCATCCCCGCGCAACGTGCGAGCCGCGTATTATATATTTATAGATGCTCCGTGACGTATCTACGTGTATCCAGACACCATGCGTGACACGGCGCGATTCGCGAATGCACCAAATCTAACGGCCGGATACGCATGTTTTTCCGGAAAAGTCAGAACGACAGTGATAAACCGAACACCTCCGCAATCCGAAAAGTCGAGCGACAATGATATTGCCGGGGGAAATTCGTGCGAGGGAGGCCGGCTGGAAGAGCAATCTTTCTGGTGATTTTGGAAACATTAGTTTCTCCGCGACAATTTACCACGGATCACCTGAGAAATTTAAATTAACCTTACATTTTCAAGAGACAAGGTCTTGTCTCGGGTCAAGTACAAGTACGCGAGATCTTGTATCTTTGCAGGAAAAAACGAACGGGAGTTTTTGAGGTGGTCAAATCGTATTAAAAAAATTAATTTTTTTTAGGTGCAATAGCCATTGCAAACGCTGCGCCGAGATGAGTAATTTGGACACGTTTTAATTAAAATTAGTCCAACCAATCGCGAGATATGGGATCTCAAAAATCGTAGCTTTCCGTCGAAATTTGATTTTATTTTAAATCATATTCCACTAATCTCAATTAAATCGTGTTAATAATTAAAGATACAAGCTCTAGTTCTCGCGCACTTACACTTGGCCCGAGACAAGCCCTTGTCTCTTGATACGAATTTACACGTTATTCTTTAAATTTTATGAACCACTCGCTATCGCCGTTAAATTAACCGTGTAATCGGAAGTCAGCTACACTAGCCACTGTAGGGTCCATTATCTTACTTTTCAAAGAATTTAATTTACCGGAATTTTTACTCGGCAATTTTTCCCGAAAATTCCTGTGCTAAAGCAGAAACGTTGCCTCGTTCGTTCGCCGCGCGGGCGAGTGAATAAAGCCAGAGAGCGGCAGAAAAAAAATAGTTTGAGGATGAGAGAACAGCTACGAATTACGATTCACTCTCTGTCACATCACTTTCCCGACATCTATCTTAATAGCCTATCCGATATGAGAGACGAAAAGGTTTCAGTGGACGTTCCAACATTTCTGACGTACGTTCCGAATAATTACTAGATATCATGTCGGAGGGAAATATTGGCGGAAAAAAATTGTTTTGATGCGCGAAATGCTGCGCGTGGCGCGTCGCGAAGCCATGAATAAACGGAAATAGAATAACTACCAAAGAACTGATGTTTATTAAGAGCGAGGCAAAGACGCGTTGTCCCGTGACGGCTTCGAACAGGTTCGAAAGTATACCTTTAAGGGGCCATCTTATCACCTGTAAATGGGTCAAAAAAGTGAATTTTTTGGATTTTCATAAAGTATAATGTCTAAAGAATGCATTCCCAAAGTTTTATGCTCAAATTCCAAAAATTAACAAAGTTACAACAAAGTTACTAACCGCTTCGGCATTGTAGACTGGTATGCCACGGAACTTCAAATGCGTTTTTCTCGAGTCATGATTTTTTCAATCGGCGCGGAAAATTTTGAAAAACTACGTGACGGATTGCACTGAAATTTTAATAGGATATTCCACCCCCTACTGGCTCGCCTTCCTGCCAGAATCATGTTTATAAAATAACAATATCGTACTTTATTATTACAAAATTGACCTAAAACAACGTGCGATTACATACTTCAAAGTGTAGACGTCCGCCATTTTTCCAATTTTCAATCAAAATGATTAATTCTGGCAACAAGGTTGTAGAAAATCTTCCCGATTAAAAATAGCTAAAAAAATTAAATTTTGGTCCAACCGGAGAGCAACAATTAACCGCGCCAGCAACATACAATTTTTCAACACGGCTTCATGGCGGACCAAATAAAACCAATAAACAATTGAGTAAAACTATTAAAAAATTCTCATATATGGTCAACAGGTAGACGAACAAACTGCAAAAAAGAATTATGGCGTTAGACGTAGTGGAATATTAAAAAAAAATTCATTAAATCCGACCAATTTTTGGGCCCTTCAAAGGTAGATGGCCCCTTAAACAACATCGATCTCGTTGCTAACCAAAGCCTACCAAACTGTAAACACTCGGTACACTTAATACAAAACACTACATCTGTAGTAATCTCATGTTCGAAACAATATATTTCCCCTCGACTTCTCTCTCCCTCTCTAACGACATCGCGTACTTTTTTCCAACTCGTTCCTCAGTTCACGATAAAGTTACCGCCGCCGAACCCAACCCGGGTAGAAAGGAGGGGAATCGCGATCGAGTTTTGTTCAAGTTACTATTTCGACTGTAGGAAAGTCTGTGTTCTCATTGGCCGGAGCAAGTGCGCTCGCGCGCGTTCAAAGACCGGTCAAGTTTCCAATTAGTACTAATTATCGCCGAACGGCGATCGATTCCTGCAAAAACGAAGGTCTATTCTTGGCTTTCCTGTCGCTTTTCAACGAGCGAGCACGCCCGGAGGTATTTTTGCTTCGATGCGTAGATTTCAAGTGCAGCGAATATGGCTGACGTATTCCGAGAGGAGAAATTTAATTTGAAATTTGTTTCGTCGGATTAAATCAAACGCAATGAAACTTTTCATCGAGGTTTCGATCAAAATGATCCAAACGTTTTGATTTCGTTTTTCTTTGGAGGAATAAACGACTGTTAAATTTCAATATTGACCGCACATTTTTAACTATTTCCTTAGGGCAGTCTGTTCCGACGGAGAACCGTCAAAAGTGTGCACATTGCGCGTCGACAATCTTCGGTTTTCGAGCTTACGATTTCCGCCTGAACAAAACCTCGGTATTCTTTTGTATGTACATTTTTCTAAGTGTTAAATAACAACTGTTTTGTCGTGTTATATGATAAGCATTCATACCGGTAGCCACGGTGGCTACCGGTGACCGGCATCAATTTCGCGGTAGCGCTGTGGGGGCACTTTATTTATTGATTACTAGAAAATCAGAATTATAATGAACGTCAACATTTATAAATTTTTCAATACTATCATCGTTACTACAATGGCATGGAGAAATGAATGCACCATAAACATCGTTATACACCGCAACTTCTCTGCCGTAGATAATATTTTATACAAATATGTACCACATAGTAAACAATTTCCGTTAGCGCCATAGGCAATCCACGTAAAATTAGTGCGGCATTCAACGTGATAATAATATTAGAAACTTGAAAATAAACAAATTTTATATATGCCGACTATAGTCGACAATCGTAACGAAAATGATAACTGTTTTAGTACCAGGGAGTATTTGAAAAACCAAATTGAATATTGCCTCGCGGTGCAATAAATGTCTTCGTGTAACTGCGAATAACGCCAAGCAACGAAATTGCGCTTTTTAGTTAGTATCGTCGGAACGGAGGGCATTGTAAATTGAGCATCGCAACCAAACGCTATGACACTTTGCAATACGGAAGCATAATTCACTTCGCGCTTTATTCAACTTGAATCATTCCGAAGAGTGATGTTACCGCTTCGATATCCCAAAGAAACTGGCGATGAGTAACACGAGTCATACCGCCGGATTGATTAACCCTGATGCACTGTTCAAATAAATGTTACTCTAGAACCGTTCGGATCGTTTCGACCCGCGGTGAACAAAATGGTCACGTGTGTTAATGAAAACCCTTTACAGACATAAAGAGTACATTTATCACATACTGCCATTACTTTTTTATCCTGTTTCGGGAGACACATAAAACATCGAGATATTTTTTGTGGTTTTCGGTTTGTATTATAATTTGTTCAGATGTACATGCTATACAATAAAAACCGATCTTTCTCTGACGAGAAATAAATTCAAACTGAATAGAATGCTCTCTTGCATAGCGCGTATTCGTCGATGAATGCAGTGCTGAGTATTTGTTATTGCTACGTGTAAGCGCTCCGCAAATGCTTCGCCTTATCTTATTTCTAAGTTGCCTATATGGTAAAGGGTCCACAACGACGCAACAATGTGAACGGGGAATATACATAGATCAAGAATAGAGAGCGATGGAAGTTTTTAATTTGCCGAAAGTTACGAAAAACTTTTAGTCGGGTCGATCCGACCCGAACGGCACCAGTGTAAATAAATATTTCTAGCCAACAACATGATAATGAATTTATTTTTACTTAGTTAGTCTATTCTGGTAGTTGAAATATTAAAAAGTCAGCAAAGTTCATCCAAATCGGACAAGTGGATCAAAAGTTATTGAAAGTTAAAGTTTCATTTCGAGTCGAAAAGACCCGAACAGTGTATGAGGGTTAAACTAACGAAGCAAGGTATATCGAGACGGTCAGCGTGGGGATATCCGCAACGTGTATACCACGACGAGTGCTGAACAAAGGAACAATACCATGCGCGTGCCAGGTATGTGTAGAATCCAGCCGTGGTTGTAATAAAACAGAAACGCGCGCCGCTGCGATGCCAGGAAACAAGTAAAATTCCTCGAAACGTTGACCGAACACCGATCGGTGGATCAACTTTTCGATAACCACCACTCGTGCCCGTTCAAAATTTCTTATACGCCCGGACGATGAATAATTCATCGAGGAAACAAATTTTCAAAGTTAAAGTCGTATAGGCGTACGGATGAGGGCTTTATGTATTTAAGTTGGTTCAATTTCGGTTATCGTTGTTATCATTAACCGTTATTAATTATTTCCAATTATAGCGATTTGGATGGAACGTCTCGTCCGTGATTCAACTCGACCGTTGGCCTCATCAGAGTCCACTTATGGGTGCACACCCCCATCCCATTCTACGTCGTAGCGACTGGCATATGTCGAATACCACTCGCTCCGCGATGGTATTGGAAAGCAGAAATTATCTCGTCGAATAATATGAAATATTTACTTTCACGATGGAGCAATAACGCTTCGAAACACGAGAATTCGTTTAACCAGATAATACGATTCAACGTTTCACCGGGCGTTAGCTGTAAACAAACGTACTAAACGCAATCAAAAAAGTATACGTACAGACATATAGCTCATTATTAATTTACTACGTCGGTCGCGGATGCTGAACCATGAAACTGCGGAATTTTGGGAAAACATTCGAGAAAATTCCCTTACTCGCCACCATTTCCCATTATTTTCCTTCCTCGGATTAATCCCCCGATTAGCTGGGAATCGAATCAGCATCAAATTCTGACGTAGCGTGCTTGCCGCTGAACGCATCCGCGTTCGTCTTCCACCATTGGAATGAATTACCTTTGTCCCTCTCTCTCCCTCTCTCTCTCTCTTCCTGCCCCGCAACCACCCTGACGAGGGTGAGATACCGTGCGAGTGGTGGCAGGTGGAAAAGACCCATTCTCACCTGCATATTGCATACCGTCTGCTATGAGTTTACCGCACTGAATTACCAGCAGCCAGCTTCTCTCGGTCGTTCTCGTGGCTTGCCTTCATTCCTCGCCACGCACACCCTTCTAACCCGCTGTACGTATGTATAGATACGTGCTAGGTATACCGCGGTACACGCGAATTAGCGCTTCGTTCCGCTGCGCCGCACCGAGGCAATTTCTTTCGCGTATGAGCGTGCTCCGATATAAATAAATAAATTATCATCGGCCACGGTCCGTCACACCCGCGTACATACCGCGCGGCGGCCGCGCCACCGCTTCTCCGTGGCGTTAAACTTTGCGATGCAAATAAATTGGGACTCGAGGGGGAAAGAGCCGCTCGCGAACGTTGATTTACAAACGATTCCGCGTGCATTTCGAAGCGCGCGTTATAACGTAACTCGGGTAGGTTCGTAACGCGCTGAGAAATTCCATTCGAATGGTTAACGTTAATGCGTTAGTACACAGACTCCCTGCGCTGTTAAGGGACGGTAATAATTTTTTTTTTCTTTGTCTATCCGAGTCAAACTGAAACGACAGAATAACAAAATTCGAAACTTTTGAGCGTAATGCGCTAATAGGTTAATCGAATCCGTGCTCGACGGAAAGAGAAATTTAGATAAATTTTAATACCTTGGATACGTAATTATTCTCCCAGATAATTCCACGGCACTGGTCGTTCCGATAAATCAGAGACACACCGAACAACTTTGTTCCTCCCGAAATACTCGCTTCCGTCACACGTTTCTCGAGAAATTTGCTCCGCGAGGAGAGATAAATCAATGTCCACCGCGAAAGTTACCCATTTTAACCGACAAGCAGAATTCGCTACCAAGACGCGTTCGAATTTTGCTTCCAGACATTCCAAACGCCCGTGTAACCTCTCGCAATCCCCGGTACGAGCATGCACGGAACACGGTCAACTTGCCCATAAATTAGTACTTTTCTCCCGCGCCTCCGCTCGACGACGCAATTTCCGTAAAATGGCCATAATAGGAAGACCGAGGCCCGCTGAAATAATTTGTCTCCCAGGCGAACTTTACTTTGCTACCGGTAATCCGCGTTGCGGTTAAGCGTGCGTAACATAGGCGCATAACAAAACAACGTATCGCAACTTCGTTGCGCGACTGCAACCTCCGCGTGGACGCGAACGAGCAATACCGAGACGTAATAAAAAAGCGTATCAAGATGACATGTGAGAGTTACGCCGCGTTCCGCCAGTTTTCGAGAAAAATTGTGCAGTGGGATATATTCGATAAAAGATGGTCGAAACTGGAAAAATAAAATCTAAAACTGGATAAGAATAAATATTATTTTACTTATATATATACAATATTTAATGAAATCACAATTGCTCAGGTACAACCATTATTATTATTGTTATTAATAATTTGTTTGATAAAAAATATAACGATAACTGGTGGAACGCGGCGTAACAACCTTGCAACAACGCTAACTAATCTGTTGGTGTTACGATACGCGACGATATTGCGTGATACGTGATACGGGCGTATGTTGCACGCGTGTACGCAGCTTTACGCGTTCGTTTCTTGGATAAAATAATTAACAACGCCATAGTTACGGTTCGTCAAGAGGTTCGCGTATAATATTTTTTTTATTTTTATTATCATCGTTAGTATTATTAGTAGTACTATTATGACGCGTCCTCGTTTACGTTGTAATACATTATACTTCCGACGTCGATACCTCCGATTACTAAAGACTTCATACATTTTGATTCGCGGTCCCAAGCGCGCGGAGCCGTTTTCAATTCATTCTGAATTACACGACCGGGAAGAATTTTGTAGGTTTCATCGGGCTTAAAAGGAGGGAAAAAAGATTGAAAACGTTGAAAGACCGCGTTGAATGTACGTATAGGTATGCGCTAAGATTCGAGCAACATTACGTAATTTATTACTGCCGGGCGAAAAGGGATGTTCGCGGTATATTTACGATTTCAATGGCTCCCTTTCGAAAGGATAGAAAGGTAGTCGGATTCATCTGCGTACAGAAGGTTCGCGGCCAACGAGTCGCATTTTTAATCAGCCCAATTACCGGGATCGTCTTCTTCCGGTCACGAAACTGCGTTCACCGCATTTTACGACCGGTAGTGAGGCGCGACACGATAATGTGGAACGCGAATGCAAGGGAGCAAAGGAATGGCAGAGGGAGAAAAATTATTCTCACGAAGGCGTACCTCGTGCCTCGATCACAGAGTCTTTACTTCCTTTAGGCCCTCTCTCTCTCTCTCTCTCTCGACCACTCGTCCCTTTTACAAACAAAGTTGAAGTAATCGCGAAGCCGGCACGCGCGTCGGCAGAATCATTATTATGTCGCTCGATTCGCCGACGCTGTTAAAGCGATTCCCACATTTATCTCGCCAAAATTCGCATTCCGATAGCTAGTTTGCAATTCCACGGACGATCGCTGAGAAGATAGTTGCCACCAGGGACGAGAGACTAGCGGTAACGAGAATAAAAGAGAAGATTGAGGTGCGCAGGGAGTGGGGGGAAAGGTTTGAAAATGGTGAAAATAGAGGAAGTTGGAAAGGTGGGAGAATATAGGTACACCTTCGTCGAACCGCATTGCAGAATTACCGGGCTAGCTTTCTGGCTCAAAGAGCATGGGCACTACGTGGCGTGGAGTGTAGTGGCCGATACGAAAACACAATCACAGGTCCAGCATCGTTTCGAAAGAAGGATCGTGTAAAATTAACGGAGCCACGCGAGGGGATCAAAGTCACAGTGGTATAAGCGAAGTTATGTATTTTTGTTAACACACTCCGCACTGATTCCGAAACTCAGAAAGAATCATCAATATTTGACAGGGATCCTCCGAAAGACTGAGAATCAGAGTAGCGTATGTCAATGAACATACAAATTTGACTTACACCGCTATGATTTTCATCCCCTCGATCCGATCGGCACGTTCCTTTCGTTTTCCGCTTGATTCGAGGCGAAAGAGAGATCAAACTTTTGGTCGTGCAATACCTGCAAAACGTTTTTTGCACGCATCGTCGGGTAAACGGGTTAAACGGTGATTACGCGAAAGTAGTAGGGATGGAAGCAACGTTGTGTCACGTTGACAAAATCTCGGGAATTAGGATGACTTTACGAGGCTCCACGTCCGACACCTACACTCGCAGTCGCACTACAATTTGGTCAGAATTACGCGGTACGCTCGGTTACGCGACTATGTATACATATTAATTACTACATTTACAACAAGTTTCCTGGCACGGCGATAATTCTGAATTGTTGATGGCAGGGTAATTTCGTCAGGCACGCGTATCCGTCGGCACGAGAGGAAATCTATTTCCCAGTCGTGCAAGTTTTATGAGAAGCCGTAACTATTACGCGTACGTGTGTATAAGAACCGATGCCGGCGAGAAATGCGATCCCAGGCAACGACGAATGCAACTTGTGCGCGTCCGAGTCGCGGCGTAGGATGGAACGCGATTGAAACCCGGAACATCGGCTACGCGTATAAATATGTATATTCGTATCGCGAAGTTATCTATTTCAAAGTACTTTCCACTTACTAATTTCAAACTTTAGCAGAAACGACACATCCGCTCCGTCAAAAGGAAGTTAACCGGAGAAGTTTCCGCTCCGAAATAACCGCGGCCAACAAACAAGAATCTTAAACGAGATTCGTCTTTTCGAAAGAATCAAACCGGCGGAAATTCTCCCCGCCACGGAGGATCCTGTTTCGCGGTCCGTGTAAATTGTCCTTTAAGTAGAGAAGGAGATGGAGGAGGAGAAGAAGAAGAGAAAGCGGAGAGAAAAAACTCGGGAATTTGAGACACCGATAGAAAATGGTGGGGAAACGGGGAAAAAGGTCGACTCGCGTTCCCCCCCGGGGGATGCAAACCGACTCCGAGTCACGATCTCCAGTCTTTCGTTTGGAAAACTGTTGCGGACGTGGCCGCGATTCCTGGATAGAATCAACGTCGACGGGAGAGACAGGGTAACAGGAAACAGGGGGATAGAGGAAATCAAAGAGAATGGATAATACGATACTCGAGTCGGGGAAAGCGAGAGGAACGCCGAGGAAAGAGCCGCGCAACCGAGAAGAATAACTTCCAATTAGCGGGAATGCGAAAACTTTGGTCGCGATTGGTTCGGCAGTTTAAACGGAACTTTGCTACGTACGCTCTGAAAAATGCGAATGACGGTGAAAGAGTGGCCGAAGATTCGAGATTTCCTTCCGGCAAACTACGGGAGAACGAAAGGGAGAGCGAGAGGAAGACAAACATGAGACAACGGGGAAAGGGGGGGGGGGTCGAGGAATCGGTAAAGTGCGCCGGTAGAGAAACGAAATAACCTTTGGAAGAGGAATTGTGCACGAAGTAAGGAGTAGCGCGGCCGAGATGCTAGGAACCGGCCATCAAAGCCAGAAGCGAATCGCGTAGCCCGCTCGGTCGTTAAAGACCAAACTTTCGGGGGTAACGGAGACGTGACCACTGACCATGCGAGAGTAACCATTCAGGGATTCCGTTGTGGGTATTTGTTTCGTGTTTGCAAACTACGAACTACAAACTCGTGGGAGGTCGATGGACTTGGATCGAATCGGTAACGAAACAACTGTTTCCGACGACAAGTTCGTTCCTCCTTTCTCGTTCCCCGGTCCCCGTTTTCAGCTTCCCATTTCCATCTTGGAGCTCTCGTCTCGCGCGCCGAGAGTCCTCGTAAATTCGAATGGATATCTCGCGCTTGTCGTAGATTTGCCTTTCACTCTGCCGTACCGGTCGTTTCTTTGTGTCTTGATACGCACGTTCCACTGGTTTCGAGGATTAAGAGAGAAAGGGTGAAGCTTCGCGATACTGCTACAAAGTTCGAGGGAACGAGATTTGCAAAAGGTTTGAGAAACTCGAGGAAAACTGTTGTAACTTCTGTCGTTCGATTATACACGCTAATACCGACGTTAGCCGCCGTTAAATTATTGGTAGCTCGTAAATGCACAACAAACCAGAGCAGCCAAAGTGGCTCTAAGCTCTCGTGTGATTCGATCAACGTCATCGAAGTCTCGGGCAAACTTTGTTCAAACGCGCTTCAATTTCACCCCCGCGCAAGCGCTGACACACGCCTCGGAACGGTTCTAAACCGGTAACTATTTGACATCGATCGACCTTAATTAAAGTGCGCACATTCGGAAAGTTTTACATGGCTGGCTACCCAAACCGACGGCTACCGACTACCGGCTACCGACTACCCACCACCGACTACCCGGTGACAACGATTCCCTGGTCTTTTCATTTTTCTTTTTAAAGGTCTCGCGTTTAAAGTTCGTCGCTGTTCGATGCCTAACGGGCGGAACTAATTTTAATTTCGAGCTAGGAACGAGCGAGGAGATCCAGAAAGATTTGAACCCGCAGGGCTACCTCGTAGATGATCAACCTACCTATCTCTGGGTTCGCGACCGATACAACGCGCGCGAGATTGACGAACAATTGCCGAGCGGCAAGAAAAATAGACGCGGTAACCGAGAAAGCCATCGTCGTCTCCTTTCAATTCTGACGGCCGTAATACGGGTGTATTATTCGTGGCTGGTATCTGGCAGGACGTAGCGCGGAAAGGGCGATTGCAATTGCAATTGCAATTGCTCGCGAAGGCCATCGGTTGCTATTGGGCCACCTATGGCCCTAGCCATACAGGCATGAGCCTCGCATTACCACTCGCTCCGAGTTATCTCCGCTTCCCACGTTACCCAGCTCGTGCAACCTCGCACGTCGTGGCCCACATTTGCGAGCACCTGCACTGCAGAATCCCGATAGTGCACGTATATGTACGTCGATCCGCCGTTTATGCGCTTCCTCGTGCGCCGCATTTCGACGTCCTTTCCCCCTCTCCGCTCCTCCTTCTCCTCTTCTCCCCCTCCTCCTTTTCTCTCTCTCTCTCTGTATCTCTCTCTCTCTGCCTCTCTCCCTCTCTCTCCTACTCATACTTCCTCCATCTATAGGTCCAACTTATCCATCTCACTTCATCGTAGATGACGATTCCTACTCTCACGGTGCTATCGATCTAACGTCGAGTCCGATTCAATGACAGGCTGACGTTAACGTTGCTCGAAATAGATGTACCTTTGATATTAACCTTTGACATTGCCTTCGGTAATTGTTGTCAGGGTACGGCTAGATGGAACGTATCGAACGTATCGGGAGTTCAACTTGGACCTCGAAAGACGTACCTACCTATCCCCGTAACGAGTTTGACGGTGGTAAACGATCGTTGGAACGAGCATCCTTCGTTGGTGGTTTCAGATAAAAGGAAAACAAAAAAATTGCATAAACCGTCCGTCGAGCGCTCGAGATAAACTATTCTCTCTTCCGTTTCCGGGTCTCCCGGTATACGCGATGACAGCCGGTGTCATCGGAATGACGCTGACAGGTGGCGCCCTATTATTGGACAGTTTGTAATGCAACGACGTGTCCCTGGATTCCAGCGAGGATTCCCTCGCTCGATGTTCCGAGGCCATTTCCCCTCGTCACTTCCGGCTCGACGAGTCGCCGGGATTTCTATGGCGGCGCAAAATCCGGAGCGGCGACCGGCAAAACGGATTCCGGATTCCTGGCCATAATCAGGCGCGATGCGCCGTAATCAGTGTATACCGAGTAATTATCGTCCAGCGTTCCAACGCGAGTCACGAGTGCAATTAAGAAAACGAACGGCCCTTCATGGTTTCCCTTTACCGCGGATCCTTTTTTTTTTTTCTTTCCCATTCCTACCGACCATTACCTCGAGCGTGACGCGACTCGCGGCAACTTAGCGGAGATCGATATGAGAGATAAATCAGCCAGATCGCAGCGGAGGGGGGAGGAGGGGGATTGAATAAGAACCAGGGGCGGAAAATTTCTGCACATTTTGGCACGCGCTCCAAACGAGTTTTAGCGTCAATCGCGACAGTCACGCCACGTGACGTTGCAACGTATGCCCGTTATCGTGGTATTTCAATCGTGATCGGACAACCCCGGCCAGCGAGCGATAATCGTCGCACGCGTCAAGTAAGCGGGAGACGTACGCGAAGAAGAGCGGGATCGCTTATGGCAATCTACAGCCCGCGGCGGCTCTTTCCTTTATCCCGTGCGATTTTTATTGTGCCTCAACGACGCCGAGCGCGTCGAGGAAAAATCCGCCCTTTCGGCACCCCCGCCCCTCGCCATCGACCAAGAGAATCTATAGTTACCCTCCTCGTTGTACGTCGGCAGCCAATTTCGTTCCATCGCTTCTTCCTTCAATTCCACCTCGAAGATCCACCCCCCCCCCCCCCCTTAACTTCCCGGGTATACGTATATCGTATATTCTCGATGTATCGCCCGTGTACGTTCAACTATACCAAGCTATACGCGCGAGTCAGGCAATGTAATCGTGTGTGTACACGGAAGCGTACACACCACAGTGGAGCAATGTCGTTTCTGAAATAAAGTCACGCGAGTCTTGCGTCGCGACAAGCGTCCCCCCCCCCTGAGCGATAACTACCAGCGCTTCCGGTGGCTTTAGTTTATGGCTACGTGGCTACCACCAGCACGTTATTGACTTAACTTTTAATTCACCCTAGCGATTAACTTCGTTGCGATAGAGAGGACCGGCTTCGAAACAAGGAATCTCGCAATCAGTTTCATTCGCTTCCTGGTATTTCCTAACTTCGCGTCTTTATACGCGAAACGGTGAGTTTAAGAAACTCCATTCTCGTCAAGTTCCATTTAAACCAGTGTATTTTTATTCGTTCCTCTCATCTTTGCCCCACTTGGAAAGTCTCCGTCGAGGGGCAGAGCTAAGGAAAAACTTGGCTCCGGGGCGTGTATCGACAAAACTGCTCGCCCCCTCGAGAGAGAGTAAATATTTACCATCGCGAATCACTCGGCTATCAATAACGAACCGATCGAATGTTAACGAACGCTAACCGCCGTACGAGTGACACGGAAAGTACACTCACCCCCGCCCCTCCCCCCGTCACTCCCGCGCCAGGCAACAACTCCACTTTGGTTTCCACGATACCAAAAAAGACTTTGGGTTTGAGTTGGCGATGTCTCATTGGATTCGAACTAACGCTACACGAACTTTCACGGGCTAACGGGAGAGGCTATCGCGAGTATTACTCTCCTTTCGGTGCTATCCCCGATCCAGAGTGGTTATCGCTCGGAATTGTCATTTTTGCCCGGAAGCGAATCAACGTTAACTCGGAGAACTGTATCGAACGTCTCCGTGGGTCGGATCGATATTCCTTTCGCGAGTCCTCGCGTCTGACCCGTTACGAACTCATACCACTTTGGCAAACAAGTTCGACAGACACGACCTATTCGTTCTCTCTCTCTCTCTCTCTCTCTCTCTCTCTCTCTCTCTCTCTCTCTCTCTCTCTCTCTGGTTTTTTGTTTTTTTTTTGTTCAGAACTTACGGTACGCTGCCGCCGTCACGACCAGAGTATTAACTAGAAAATATGTCTTTCTTACCCACGCGAGAGATATTCACCACCATTCCCGGTAAACGCAACGAGGACGGTGTTGGTTTCCATGACGCGCGTATGTATGTACGAGTACCAAGCGGGGCGGTGGAGGGAGGTGGGGGTAGTTCCGCGTTCATACACGATTACTGCCGGTACCCAGCTGCCAGCCGGACAAATTAGAACGCGCCGATACGCGAGAGGAGCTCGTGCACGCGTGTGCCATCCACTCGACAAAATTCGCGATTATACGTTTCTGTGGTCGCTGGTGCACATGGCGGTTCCAGCTAGATCGTCAGAATTATTAAGTAGAATGAAACGGCATTATTAACGATAAAAGGATTTTTTAAGCTCTACCAACATCCCGCTTCCACTATTCTTCTTTTTCGTTTTATTACTCGTCGCGTGTTTCCTGCTAATGCAAAGAGGAAAGATGCACCGCGTCTCTTCGCGGTGTACAGCTTAAACATAATTATTGTAACCGCTCGGAATGTTTAGTAATACGCGCTTAACCGAGCTTCCTCTGCTTCGGAATGAAACGATACGTGTTGGGAGATTTGTGGATTCTAAAGGTATTTCACTGATACCTTTACACACAAGAGTATATATTTAAGGGTTTTTTGTCCTGTTAACGGCTCACGATTGGTCAGATTTCATGAATTTTTGTTAACATTCCGGTACGTATAACGCTGTAACTCTTTTTTGCAGTTTGTTTGGTTACTTGTTGGTCATACATGGGATTTATTTAACCTGTTTTACACAATGGCTTGTTGGTTTTATTTGACCCACAATGAAACCATGTTTAAAAATGGAATGTCGCTGACGAGATCGATTATTTTTCACCGGTTGGACCAAAATTAAATTTTCTTAGTTATTCTCAATCGAAAAGATTGTCGATATCGTTGGTACCAAAATTAACCATATTTATTGGAGATTAAGTAAATGGCGAACATCTACATTTGAAAATCTGGAATTGCACGTTTTTCGGTGGTTAATTTCCTAATAATAATGTGTGACATTGTTATTTTATAAACACGATTTTGATAGGGACCGGGCTAGTAGGGTGTGGAATATCCTATAAAAATTCCAAAGCAATCCGCCGTGTAGTTTTTGAGATTTTAGACCCACCGCGCCGAGTGAAAACATTTTTAGTCCGGCTGAATCACAATTTTTTTCAATCGGCGGGTTAAAAATCTCAAAAACTAGTCGGCGAATTGCTCTGAAATTTTTACAGAATATTCTACATTGTACTGCCTCTGGGCCCCATCAAAATCATATTTCTAACATAACAACATTATACTTTATTATTACAAATTTGAGCTTGCATTCCTTTACAGTCTTCGAAATGCTGCCACTTTGTCAATTTTTGGAATGGCAGTAAAAAACATTCGTTACACCTTTCTTCAGAACGACTCGACGCTCGCACACGTGATCTGTCGCACGCCCTCTAGATAACTGCATATATGCACACACGGCAAATTCAAATTCGTCTAAATACAATTATATCCAATAAAACGAGATAATGGACGCGCAATGACTTTTGCTTACGAGACCAAATGATTTTACGAGAATCCCTCACATATCCCGTGTTCCCTCCGGGTTTAATCGCGTCGGTGATGCAAAGCTCATCATCTCGCGGCATCCTGGGACCGGATTTTCAGTGTTAATACAAGTTACGACGTTTATTACTCGTACGCGCAAACATCGTTTCACGACGCGAGCGAACAACACCGCCATAAAAGACGGTGCAATGCACAACGTGGCGCTTGCGCAAAAATCAATGTGACTACCAACTTGTAGGAACGATTCTGTGATTGCGCACTTTTATTTCAGTTACGTGTTACGTTAAAGTACAATATTTAAAAAAACTGTGTAACTCGTCGTGAGAATGTTCTGTGTTAAAACTTTTTGGATGTTGTGCGTTGAGACTGCAAAGATGTTGTCTTGAGACTTTATCACGATGAGCGCCACATCACCCACATTTAAGTGTCACGTGAGTTTTCACACTATAGTCACGGAAGATTAATTTAATTAATATTAATATTAAGACTATTAACGCATCACGCGTATCACCCAAATGTGGCTGACGTAGCGTTCAAGGTGTTATAGATATTCTAACGTGCGGTACAATCAATAGGTTTAAGGAAAAATATTATCTGAAGAGAAGGGATGTGGAAGAGATGGTGAGTAACCTGATATGATGAAAAGTAAAAGAGGTTAAGATTAGGAATTTGTACGATGGACTAGGGGATAAGAAAAGATGCGGAAGGGTATGATTATTCAGGGCCTAAGGGCGATTTCGGCGACGTATAAAGTGTTTAGTATACTAACTCATGACTAAACTTATCATTAAACAATCGATAGAAATAGGGTCGGCACATTACAACGGGAATCATTTTTTCCGTTTACGCGTACTCGGTGGCTTTAACACTGGATCTACCAAGGGGGTCAATATAACTTATTTGGCGTTTCTTATAATTATTGTTAGTACTTTTTGTTTTTGAAAATTTTGTATGATTTTTTCTAAAACATGTAAATAATGAATTCTGTGAAGCACTTCTGTTTTTGTTTTTGACTTTTTGTTGGAAAAATGTATTATACATACATATACCGAGATGTTTGTCGGTAGTTCTAGTGTTAATAACCAAGCTGTTTTTTCGGGTTCTTTACAGACACCCTCCTTCTACTGGAAAATAGACGGGGACCATATTTCTGTAAACTGGTTTTGTGAAAAATTTTTCCGGAACGACCGAGAGAGTTTCGCAAAAAGCGTGTCCTTCGTTAAAGCGCGAGCTTCATCGTCGCAGTTCGTTTCGCAGTGTTCACGCGCGAGTAGCGTATTCTTTCGGGAGTTTAATTACGCGCGGACCGCGAAAAACTCGTTATATTCAGTGCAAAGATTATCGGGAAAATGGAAAATGTAGTGGCTGCATTCAGGGTATATTACGACGGGTAGATGCGAGTACAACGGCGTGAATAGTTGCGGGAATGTCGACTGAATTGGAATCACGATCGTTCCGTATTCCTATCTCTTATCGTTCCTGCGATTCTAGAATCGAAAATCCTGTCGACGTCGTTCCGTTGGTAGACGTTCGAGCATCGAGGAAAATGCTCAACAACCTCGTTACCCATCGAAATTGAACATTTTAGAATAACCCAAGGTGAATTTCAGCTACGTAAGTCGATTGTGCTCGCTGGCGGAAGACGTACCGCGGAGATAATTTCAGCAAAATAATAATTCCAGAGAAAGAATATACCGGGGTATTTTCCAGGGTAATTGGTAAGACAACTTTATCGTCGGATCGGACAAACGAGAGCTCGTTACGACATTAATCTTCATCCGTCGTAGCGGTACCAAGGTCCATTTGTCCCCGTGCGTTGGACCCGTTAAAGCTGACTGACAATGAGAGAGAAAATGCAAATCGCACGAGTTGCCTCGGCGTTTTCGCGGTCTCTCCAACGCCCGATCAAAATCCGCTTCGACTAACTAGCCGCGGGGAAGTAGAGCTCGAAAGAAAGAAATTAATTTTTAATGCATTTTGACCACCACCAAGTACCCGCGTTCGTATTTTCAGGAAATGGTACGGGGTGTAGTTCTCGGGTACTTGTACTTTTAAACAATTTTTTTATCCCTCCTCCATTCCTCTCAGATTGTTGAGTTGCGGTGTTACTGCATACTCTATCGAGAACTTGCCAGTTCGCGTACTTGCACTTTGCTCCAGACAAGACCTTGTCTGTTGATTCTTTTCCAGATTCGTTCAGCATTAGTATCGTATCGGTCGGCGAAGAATAAATCAGATTGCAAATGTTGCCGACGCGACGAAAGTTTTTCCGGAAATTGATCGGAAACCTAGCTCCATCATCGATCAGAAGATTCCCAGACGCGTATGCTACTCTGGCAGGTTTCGAGAGAATTCACGGTTGATTCGTATTACCGTGGAACGTGGAACGCGAAACATCCTGATGGAAATGTAAACTTCGATTTCCCCACCGACATTTCGCGCTCATTCGTTATTTCCTAGTTTGATTTACGTAATACAGATCTCGATAAACATCGAGTCACGGCCCCTTAGAATAGTGTTACGGTTTTCTTTTTTTCTTTTTGTCTATAGATAATTCGTTGAGTGCTTAAACTGATTTGTTAGACACTCTCGACCGTGGCTCCGTGGTTCCTTTGATCCGATTTGAAGAGAATCCTTAATCCATTTGCATCATTAGCGTATACAGGTACGCTCAATTTTCCAAAGCACTATCACCGGAGCGTATATGCAGGTAAATGCTTATTTTAAATAATTCCCTACCGGATAGCAAGTTACAAAGAAGGACATTTATTGGTATTGAATCGTAATGAGTTTACGTGAATAGCCTAACCGAAGACGTCTCTCTAGTGTATCGATCACGTGTCAATCTCGAAACCTAGACAAGGACTGTGACGTCACTCGAGTCTAGCCGAGAGTATTCAAAATTACGTTTCGTCGGTGTAGAACCGTCGGAATGTATGTGGCAGTTACCCACACATATACGCTCAATTTCTATGTTCCTTAAACCAGACCCAAAAAATGTATCGATAAGGCCCTCCTGTTCATTCTTCCTTACGATGAAAATGGATTGATAAAGTCTTGTGACGCTCAATGCTGAAAGCGTGGAGAAATAATCACCAGACGTAAGGTGGTTGTTGTGCAAAGAGATCAATTCTGACTACCAACTTGTAGGAACAATTCTACGATTCCATACTTTATTCTGGTTACGTATTATATTTAAGAATACAATATTTAAAAGGACTGTAGGTCGTCGTGAAAATGATCTGTCGATGTTCTGTAGTTAAACTTTCAGGATATCAGAATATCCTAAAAGTGGAGAAAATCGATAGGATAAAAAAAAAATTATTATCCGGCGAAGTGGAATGTAGGAGGGATCAGTGGCTTGTTTCAATGGAAAGTAAAAGAGAAGAACACTAGGAATATAGACGATTGACTAGGCGATAAGGAGACACGCGTAAGGGTATGGGTGATTCTGGGTCTAAGGGCGATTACGGCGACGTATAAAATATTTATTGTACTAACTTATGACTAAACTTATCATTACAGAATCGATACAAATGGGCTGGGCACATTACAACTCTGCCGCTCGCGAAAAGGTTCTCCGATCTCATGCTCCTGCCGCAGCGCGGCGCGTCGCGCACGTTTTTCGAATTCAAAAACAACGGGGGCCAATATTACGGGCAACGGTCGGAAATCGTGGCGTGATTGATCGAAAGATTAATCGATCGTTCGATTAGCGAACGGGTACCTGCCCCCTGCCTACGGTCCACCCCCGCTGACAACAATGCAGTTACTCGGTCAGCGATATCGATACGATGTACCATTCTTAACGGACCGGACAGCCGATGACGTGGCAAAAAAAATGATGAAAGGATGCGTGATATACTGCCGCCGCGCCGCCTCGCGCCCCAGCCGCGGAAATACTCGATAATGTATCGGCGGTGAGCGTGGTACGATCCGTATGATGGAAATGCGTCCCGTGGTTTCAGGTTGGATAACGATAACGAGTGCCGCGCGATCGAATTATTGACCGATAATTTCAAGTTCACCCGACCAAGAGGTGATGAGCGTGTTACTCTGTATGCATAGAAAAATATTTGCCGTAATAACGATATTCCGCGAAAAAGCACCCGGTCCCGATTGCGAAACACAAAACACTTTTTATTCGCCGAGCGAGTAATAATCCACCGTGGAAACTTTTGACGGGACATCACCCGATGTACATGCATACCCTGAATACCCGTTAAAAATGAAAAACGTCCGAAAATGTGCCGATCGATGGAAATGACTTTTCGCTTTATTTATCGAGGGTAAATCAAACCGCGAGCGTATCGAGGGCAATTCACCCAACTTGTGGGTATCCAACTCGAAAGGAGCGTATCGCGTAAATCTTATCGTTACGAGTTGTTAACCAAGTACCCGTCGATCGATGATGAACGAAACGAGGCGATTCGTGTAATAACTGCCTAGCTACTTCTTGGAAAAGTAATAAGATATGTAAATGCTCGTCGGTGCGCGTTCACGTACGGTCTGCGTTTCGGGGAATCGAGTGATCGATAGCCTCGCGTGAAACGATAACGTGCCGTGGTAAAGTGACATCTTGAAATAAGGGTCAGAATTGGACAAGAAAAAGCGAAACCACAAAATTGTCACGGTACCCACTATTTGTCGATTAACTTCTTCGTATTTACCTTAAATTATGAAATTAATGAGATACGCCCCTTTTTCAAGATGAAAGGATAAATGTTTCCAGGTCAGTCTAATGGTTAAAAAAATATCAGAATCTCAGTTCCGACAACATTCCGCTCGGCCAACTCCGGCTTTTCATCCCCTTCCTCCGCGGTAAACTTTCAAATAAACCGAACGAAGCGATCTTAATGAAATGGGAGGAAATTTAATTAAAAACAAAAATGTAAATAAACTCTTGCTCTTTAAGCAAACAATTCTATTCCGACACTGTGCCCTCCAGCATCAGAAACGACTGGCGCAAAAGAAACGACTCGACTAAAGCACCTTGGACGACACGAACGTTAAAGTGGCACGTTCGCTCTTTCTCCGTACTACTCTCCCGAGCTTTTTCGCTTTTCGCTTTTCGCGATCATCGCACCAAAGATTTTATGCCAACTCCCGCACGCGTAATGTGACTCGACCGACTACCCGTTATCTCTCCTCGATGTGTTATGTTCGCGAGACAAGAAAATGCAAACTGGTCGTAAAAAACTGTTGACTAATTCCCGGCATAGAGGTGGAAATAACACTTAACGTGCAAATTTCACTTTTTACACTCATCGAAGAATCCTACTCATCTCGCCTTTCGATTAATCTAAAATTCCTTCTCCAGTGCCGAATCGAGCGTCGAGCCCGAAAGTTTGAGCAACGCCCCTGCTCTCTCGATTCGCTTCACCCCTAATGATCCCGGTGTACGTAAGTACGACGCGTGGATCGAAGCGTAAAACAAATGGCGGGAGAAGCATCGTTACAAACTGCGAGTGTGTAAACCGCGTTCCTAACGATATTTACCTCGGGCCCTCGGCACGACCCAAGTATCACGCGCCTAAATATACCTGGGCTTACGGTATAATTAAAAGCAAACTCGCCCCGCTCGAAAAGTGGGGCAGGTCGCCATTTTGTAGACAGTTACGTACGAACCCATCCCTTTCGACATTCTCCCGCTGAATGGTACCCCTATCTCAAGGACACGTAAATCGCCTCGACAAAGCTGCGCGCTGACGCGCGCGCGCGTGCATCCACACACGCACACACACACATATATACAAACACACACATACTTACAACTCGCAATTGAAGGACCGACGTATGCCGTGTGTGCTCTTGCGCCAAAGAATGTATGCGTGCTACCGAGGAGGAATCGATAAGGGGACACGTATGTCCCTGTACCTGTACCGGTACCTATACCTGTACCTTTACCTGCACCTGCACTCACGTTCATACACCCGGGCTAGAGGCCTTCGCAAGTACCTATTTATGTCGCGAGTGGTAGTCGCGTGCATTCCGAGCCGGCTCTTCTATTTTCGATCTTTCCGTTAAGCGAAAAGGGGGGGGGGGGGGGGGGGGTACCGACGAATGTCAAGGTCGATTCACCGATAATTACACGTTACCGAGCATCCCCGGAAACTCACGTCCGTGGTGTTACGTAATTGCCCCGGGGAAGGCTTGTTCTTGGCAGCCGAGGATAAAAGGGCGGAGAAGGGACAGGGTCAATTTCTTCGGAAGTTTGTCGGTCAAAGGTCGTCGATAGGCAAAACCGAGCGCAACTGTGCTTTTCGTCGGAAAATAGGTGTGCGATAAGTAACGCTACGATCTAGAATGTACGAGGAAGAAAATCTGTCTGACAAATCGTTAAAATGGTAAAAAGATAGAAGGTCTAGTCTCGCGTACTTGTACTTGGCCCGAGACAAGACCTTGTCTCTTGATATAACGCACTTGTCGTTGCCGTGTGTCCTCTTTCTCCTATATGCTATGTGTATCTATGTATACATTAATTAAAAATAACGAATTAAGAACATTCGTGTGTATTAATTACACAAGATACCGTTCGAGGGGAAGATACGGCTCTCTAGTATTTCTGATAGACGAAATACGATCCCTGTCTCGATAAGATTTGGCCACCACTGCTCTATACATACATTAAACCAACGGCGTTGACACCAAAATCAACACCCACCTTTAATCAAACGTCACGGCGTAACAGTACGAACGTAGCCGAGAAACCGGCCGACTCTTTTCCAAGTTCCTTACATCATTCGCTCGGGTGACCTCGCCACGAGGTCGCCCGAGGTTAAACCAGAAGAGGAAAGTGCCTCGCCGCGGCGCTAAACATTCATCTCCAACGAAGGCGGCACGATTGATGCTCGCCATAATGCAAACTAAATTGCCATACCCAGACCCAGACCCAGACCCGTTTCGTAGAGGAATGCGCCAACGCCATTTTTCACTATTCTCTCGTGCCGCGATAGCCGTCGTTGCACGATTTCCGAATCGCCAAGTGGCTGCCGCGGAGGGCTCAAATTAATATATTCGAGGAAAACGTCGACGAGGAGTATGCCAGATATTTCTCGGCAGAAATTCCGATGGTCTCGAGAATGACAGTTTTTCCCTGCTCTCGCGTCTTTTCGGCTATTTATTTGAACCCGAGAGAAGCTTCTTTTTTCCAAATTCCCGTTCGTACTATTTCGGCAACAATCGTGACTCGATTTTTATCCCCCGGCATAACAGGAATCGACACGAGTTCACGCTCGGCGCATGAAAACGCAGAACAAACTGCATTCGCCGAGGCACTTTTCAGTATTTTCCACGAGGCTCGATCTCCCAACGAATTGGCAAGTGGCCCCGGGGCACCACGGGCCACCTCGGACCACCTCGGGTGTACAAATTAAATGGGACATCGCCTACTCCAGGCCAGTATCGCCAGGTGCAAAGTCACGACAGGATGATATCGTGTGTAAAGTAAGCGACACAGCCTCCGGCTGCTTCCAGACGAAATTAACACCACGGCGAGTTTGCAGGCTAGTTACCGACGGTAACTCGCAACGAGGGTATCTGCAACGATAAGTCAGAGAGAGGGAGCGGGAGGAGTGGTGGGGAGAGGAGGAGTCCGCCGTGAAACTATTTACTTCCTACTTTATACGTGAATTTGTATTATACCCATTTTGCAATTTTCCAACGTTCATCGTCATTCGTTAATGTACCTCGTCGGAGGGTAAGGTGTGAAATAATAATGAACGCAGACGGAAAAGGACTGTTTGTACTCGTTATTTTTCCACCTCTCGAGATAATGATTTATTTCCAATGGATATTAACGACTGCAGGACTCGAGTTTACTCCAAGACGCGATTAGAGTCGCGTATCGGATTATTTGTCAATGAGTAAAAATCCTCGGTCAGGACGTAGAAGGAGTACATACCCTCTCTCTCTCTCTCTCTCTCTATCTATCACTCTCAAAGTATCTCCACCGTGCGCATTATGCGCCGAGATAGACTTACGCCCCGTAATCGTAACGGAAATAGAAGGACGAGTGAGAAGACGAGAATAGGAGTAGGAGGAGGAGGAGGAGGAGGAGGAGAAGAAGGTGGAGGCGGGGGATAGAAAAGGTCCAAGTAGAATCTTTTCCCCGTCTCGACAAATTGAGTTTCCTCGCAGTGGTCCTCCGCCCTGACTTTACTTCCCTCTTTGAGCATGGAAAAGCAGTGAGCACGAGCGACCATGAAAACGGAAACGTGATTTCGGTACCTACAGCAGTTCGACGAGGACGCGAGCAACGACGTTTTGATTTTACTCTCGATCCGTTTAATCGATCTTTCCGAGGCGCGAGAAATCGAGAAAAATTCTCTACCGCTCCGTCGCGAGAGACAGCTCCCCACGAACAAAATTCCGTGTCACGGGGAATCATTAATTTCTTCGAGGTCGGTAATTTGAAAAAATCTGCGATGGAATTAAATCCAAGTGCCTCCGTCGTTTGATAAACGCGCAAGCGCGATTTTCTCGAGAAAAGGCGAACGTGTGGTGAAAATTGTTGAGCGAAATATTTTACCGCTCGCAGCGCGGAATAATTTAGCGGCGCGGAATAAAAATGTAAAATCTGGAAAAGAATCGAAACGGGGGAGCGGCGTGATATTTTCTTTCAAATACCAAACGAGTCTGCGGGGCACGTATACATATATAGGTATCCGAAGCGAAAACGAAAGCGATAACGAAAATGTCTGCATCGCGCGAGGCGACTGTGGAGCTCCAACGAATGCAGCCGGAGGTCGCGTGTACCCGATGGAAATTGCATTGTGCAATATTGAGTATAGAGCCGCAACTATTTCTGGCTGTAACGCCGCGCTACAGAACGCTCCCCGCCGCTCGTCCTTACAACAATTCGCCCGTGGGACACCGCACTTTTGTAAAAAAAAAAAAAAAAGAAAGAAAAAAAATTGAAAACCCTCCCACACCGCGGCATTCGAACGCGCGGCACGAAATTAAAAATCCCATTAAAGAAATATCGTTTTAGCGCGAAGCACACGCCGTTTAATTGAAATTGACGCGTAGAATACTGAGACGCCGAGAATAATAAGATGCGCGCGTACCAACGGCGAAACACGAGGAAAGCTTCGAAACCCCCCACGAATTTACTCGGATAATTCTATTGTTGGAAAAACAGCCGTTCCGTGGCGATGGGAGTACGGAAAGTTTGATTCGAAAATCTCATCCCGACCGACGAATTTATGCCGTAACTTTCGAATCCCGACTCTCCCACATATTGCATTTCCGTTCCTCCGAATCGTTGTTCGAGAAATTTAAATTCTATCCGCTTTCTTCGGTTAAAACTCTATTTTGTATTCGCGCTCGCGCGCGCGCCCGTGCCGAGTTTATACAAGGAATTTCGCCGAAGTGCCGTCGGCGCGCACCGAAGGAGTTTCACGATTTCGGTGAATTTAATCTCACAGAAATTTACCGCCAGTCAGCCAGTCGGACGTTTCTCCGGAAATACTTGGACTCTCGACTATTGCGATAATAACCATCGATCCGCGACAACGATATACGATTTGCTGCCCGCTGCGTTTCCAATAGAGGAGCTGAAATCGCGTAAATTGTCCAAATTGGATATACCGCGTAAATAGGAGGGAAATAAGAGAAACGTGACAACGAATGTCTGGCATCGATTTTCCGCATAACCTCCCGCCCGATAATTTAAACCGGCGTCTAAAGTCGATCGATGTATCGTCGCGTCCGACCGACGTTAAATATTTCAAAAGAATCGCCGACGTTTGCATTTCGCATTCCTTCCTCCTTTGAATCTCCGTTATAACGCTGTCCCCGGGAGGATTCGATCAAACGCGCGGTCGATCGATTTACTCCGGTAGAAAGTTCACCCTATTAGGGAGGGTGGTAGTGAGGGTGGGAGAGTACGATGCATCGTAAGAGTGTCGATAACCTTGACGTACGCGCACACAGTTTGCCGTGACAAGTGAAACATACCAACCCCCTCCTCTGTACACGAGCATCGACGTCTTTAAAAGAATCCTTGTATTATCAGCTCGTGACCGCACAAGTTTCGATCGCCTACGTCGACAACAGCGGCACACCTCAGTCGTTTAATCTAAACGCCGTTCATCTCACTCGCGACACTCGTCATCGAGAGTTCGGAGACCCCCGATTTCGTGGGAATCGCTATTGCATTCCAACGCGTAGCAAATCGTCGTTGCCGATATTTTCCTACCTCACGGTAGGTTGCCACTTACGGAAAAACGATCAAGATCGAGACCGAGATGCGTGACAACTTTTCCTGAAAACCATGTAAACTCGGGACCGGTTCAAGAGAGAAAGAGAGAGTGGAAGAGGCCGAAGCTGAAGATGAAACACGGGTACGGCTCATGCGCATAGTTAGGGAAGGATTTTCCCGCGGGGAATTTCAGGACAAATAGGAATCCTGGAACATTCGGGTTGCGAATACTACCAGGGAATCCACTGAACCGAAAGCGTGGATGGCTCTATGCGAAGAATAAAAGAGTGGGGGGGGGAGTGTTTTACGTATGTAGAGTGGTGCTTTGAACAGCGCGCAGAGTCATAGTTGGATAGATATTTCGCTCTCTTTTTTAACTCCTTCGAGTTTAAATCGCCCAAATCAGCGCGAATCTGATCGGCCGATCTTTGTGAACGTGAAGCAGTGCGTAATACCGGCGCTAAATCGCACAAACGATAGCAATAGAATAGAGCTGCGTGTTTACGTAGGGACGAATTCAAGACTGAAAAGCAAATCGTGCCATTTTCAACATTTCCAACAGAGGGGGACGGCTCGCGCTACTTGCAAATTTTCAAATGTCAAAAGTTCAAAAGTACACGTGCTAAAAATACTAAAAAGACCCGGTTTCCAATTGGAGCGACGAATCTCCTCGACGCGCGGGTTAAATTCGTGAAACTCAAACTATCCGGTATGATATATATATATACATACACGTAGAGACGTACCGTAGTGATCTAACGATTAACATGGTCGAAAAAGAGATGCATACCGATTATATTCGATTACGTGTTATTTACACTTCCGCGCGCGAGGTTATAAATACTGCGAGGGAATTCGCTCGTGCGCATGGAAGGTGAATTATTGGATACCTTACTCGGGGAGGGTGGGAAGGCGTGCATCGCGATAGACGAAGTCGCAGAGAGGACCGTACGAGGGGTCAGAGATGTACCGAGTGCCACCGCAAAGGTCACGCGGAACTCCCTCGGCGTCCCGTCTCCCACTCTCTCTCTCCCTCATCATTTTATACGCCTCCGTCGGTAGTACGGATCAAGAAAGATTGGAAATTCGTAATGTTTGCGCGGGGTCGTCGATCGTCGGCATTCTCCTCTCGACAATTTCAAAGACATCTCGTAAAACCCAGGAAAAGGAAACGGATCCGAATCCGGACCTACCTCTTTGTTGTTCTTCTTTATACAGGTTGCCCACGAAAACTTGGCGTTTTTTAAATTGGTACCACTGGAAAAGTGGACAGAGTACGGACATGAGAGTTAACTTAAATTATACGTCAGCACGTGCCATTTAGTTTACACCTTGGCTTAGTGGGATGTACAACATCGTGTGTTTGCATAGAAAGCAAATAAACCCGGAACACTCGATAAACTGAAGAAGACAATTCGTGAAGTAGTGAGGGGCATCGACAAAGATTTGTTGAAACGGGTTCACCAGAACTTTATGAACAGAATTTTTATTACGCTACGAATAAGACGGTCAATGTATGGCTGTTGTAATTTTCAAAAAACGATATGGTATATCATTGCCTAATAAACTACGCGAACAAAATTTTTTTACTTGAAATATAAGCGAGTATTGTTTATTAAAAAATCATCCGTTTCCCGTGGATCACCCCATATTAATCCACCTCCTTCCGCGCAACAGTGCCCCCTGTAATCGTATAAAATAACAATATCATGAGGGCAATCCAAACGTACCGAGGTCAGGAACCGAACGTAACTCGAATTGTAGTTCAGATCTGTTCCCGGAACCGAACGTAACTCGAACTGTAGTTTGAACTACAATCCGAGTACAGACTCAAACTATAGCCCGTGTCACGTTCAGTTCCTGACCTGGGTAGATTCGGATCCGGATTCGTTTCGTTTCGTGTTTCGCCCTTGGTAAAAACGCAAAAACTCAAAGGAGTACTTAGATCCGAGAGAAAACGACCTGGTGGATGTGTGTATGTACAACGTTCCCCGAGGATGGTCTTCGTCGTCGTCAGAAACGGATCTGGGTGCTTCGATCGTTTAACCCGTCAGTGCGTGAAGTTAAAAAATGTCGAATTTTGCTGTTCCTCCGTTTCAGTTCGACTCACAAGGAAACCTTTCATTCAAACCCGAAAATTCCGATTTGAATGAAATTTATAGGATTTGTAGAGGGGTCTGAGGTATGAATTTAGCAATTTTTTGTTTGGGCCCAAAAACGTTTTGAAGGGTTGAAAATGGCCCTTGAAGTAAAGGGGGATTTTTATAAAAAACTTATTTTTAACAATTTTTCTCTCCGCTATCTTATAGAGCGTAAAAAACAGTAAAAATGCCCCATTGATCAGTTTTGAATATCTCTAATAGTTTTCGAGATATTTGCGAAAGTATATTTTCGACCCTCTGCTTCAAGGGCCATTTTCACCCCTCAAAACATTTTTGGGCCCAAACAGAAAATGGCTAAATTCATATTTCGGACACCTCTACAAATCCTGTAAATTTCATTCAAATCGGAATTTTCGGGTTCGAAAAGTTTCCTTGTCAGATAGATAAAAGATGATAGAAAAAAAATATACTTTCTACGTACCATAATACCCTAAGTTTTATAAGTTTTTATGTAGCGAGTGTCCCTTTAAAAGGACTCTATACACGAAATACTACCGATGTATGTGAGAATACTTGTGTATTGATATCTATTTTTAATACATTAGCAATATTATGCAACCTGATCTTTTGATACTGTAGAAATCGCTGATGCACCAGGTAAATGTGCTCGGGTCTGCCCCCAACAGATGTGAGGCGCGCGAAAAATAGCCGGACAACGAAAAATTACCACTGAAATATCAGCAATAACAAAAAATGTCCTATATCCACCAATATCCAGAACATTTTTGAAACGAATGAGCAATATTATACAACCTCGCGAACATCTGCAACGGCGTCAAAAATTAAAATATCCCCGTTCCTTACAAGGATCGCTACGCACTAATGGGTTAATCGAGATATCGTTTCGTCCTTTACAGCTCGATCCACCGAGCGCTCTTCCTCTCTCTCTCTTTCTCCCATGGTACTTCGAGTTATTCCGCGAGCTTTCCGCCTCGATTGCCGGAATATACGAATGTAGGCGCATACACGTACAGCCGTACACAGCGGAAAGAAAGGGGATCGTCGGATCCCTTCGCTTTTCCGGACGAAGCCCTCATCCGCAAATCGGGTTAAGGCTCGCAGCTTTTGCGGTGATCCACTTCGATTTCCGCAGGGAGAGCACCGATGAATTTTCTTTTCTCTTCTGCCTGGTGCACTCGAACCCCCCACTTACTGCTTGGCTATCCCCCGCTGTACCGTACTTTTATCTTTTGCCCCTTCAAATTTATTTTATTCTCGTCATCGTCATCGTCATGAGTATTACTATTATTAGGACGTACACGCGCCCTTCATAGAGACACGTTTCCTCGGGCTTACAGCCTCGCGAACTCTCCCACTCGTTCTCGTCGTTCTTCCGCTCTTAAATGCAAATGGGAAACTTTTAACGAAAGTTTTCCATATTCTTCGTTCGATCAAAACTACCGTAACCCGAACTCCTCGAAACGGAATAATAACGAGGCATTTGCATCGTCGAGTACGCTTAACGATTATTTACTCTTACTTATTCTTCCTTTAATGAAAAACAACTGGGCGCTCTTCTCTTCCCGTCCATTGAGATACCACCGTTGTTACCGAAAGAGAGGGTCGCGGTCGGCGTATTAATTAATCACCGTATCTCAATTGTTATGTCGAGATCTCCGGAAAACCGGGACAGCAATTAAGAAGCGAACGTTGATTTCTGAAATCCCGGTAGTAACGCTTTCCATCGTTCCCGTTATCAAAGATAAAATGACCATCGTCCTCGTCGAATCGTTTTTCGTGCGTCCAAAATTCCAGTTAGATTAATCAAGATTCACATACAAAAAGAATTACTACTGGTCATTTCCTTTCTTTATTAGTACCAGAGTTATTATTTCATTTAATCTACCAACGATCGCATCTACGCGAATCCTAGTGTCGTGCATTACTTCTGAGTGAATCGAACCAAGTGTTATCGCGAATGGTCCTGTTTAGCGAATCTTGCCATTATCGCCATGCACCATGATCGGTGAATGGACATCAGGCCAAACAATATTGGTTGCTCACACACCCCTACCCCCGCTCCACCACCTCCCCCGGTGACAATAGATTAATCAGAGCTACTCTAAACGCGGGACATATCGCTCATTGTCGAGAATGCAATCGTTTATGCAGTTTCGTATACACCCACGAGCAGCCCTCGAAAGCATTTAGACTTTGACCTCCAGGATTTTACAAACCACCGACTTTTATTACCGCTCGGTGGTCTTCGCGACGAAATTGAGTAAAACAATCCTAGATTTTCCCTAAAACGAAATAAGAGGTAGAATTCGCGATTGCTCGAAAGATCTGCCCTCAGACGGGGAGTTAGTTTCGCAAATCCGACCGGATGAAACCCCGCGTACTCCTTCGGCTCTCCTCTCTATCCCGTCGTCGCTACTCCGTCCCCGGTATTGCTCTTTGACGATCCATTCGGCACCATCGATCTAAACCCACTGTGCGCGGACCGTGCGTGCGGCGCTGTTTCAGAGAATTTCCGTGCCACCGACCATTACGACATTAACGAGTGGTCGAATTGCTCTATCCAGCTGTGGGGAGTACCTTTGATCCGTCTTGCGAACATTTTACGTGCACGCCTATACGCGTCGCGTACGCGTATGAAGTCCGGATATCATACATTACAACGCGAAACTCGTACGAATAAAGGAACCGCGCTCTCCAACTATTCCCTTATCGATTCACAGAGGAAATTCCGGACGGAGCGTAGAGGAAAGCTCGGAAAGTCGGCCAGTCGGCGTACTAAAAGTGGGAAAAGTCGAGACGCGATTAAAAGAGAAACTTAAAATATATCGTGGATATCGATTCTCCAGTGTTGCCAAAGAAGAAACCACCGGGGAACATTCCAATGAAATACAACGTTTCTACGCCGAGAACAAACCTAACCCATTCAAACTTAATTTTTTTCCGGGCAGCACTGACGATTTAATTTGCCCAATTTCAAATAAGCATAGCTCTGTTTGATTTTAATGGTTGGATACTGTACTTTAAGGAACCATAGTTCGATTTTAAATTTAGCTCCCCTCCCGTTGAAAGCAATCCCTAATCTTTGCCAATTGCTGCGAAAAAAATCGTCCGGGCTTTATTTTTCTTTTAATTTGCAGGGGAAAGTTCGCATTTCACAATGATTGCCAGGATAGTTACAAAAAAATAATACTATCCCGCAGACTGCGTCAAAGAATGCAATTTTCTTGGGTAGTTAACAATTTGTTACTTTTGGAAGAACGGCACGAGTGAGGGAGTCTAAATTAAAAATCTAACAATGGTTGCTTAAAGTACAGACTTCACTCTTGAAAATGAAAATAAAATCTTTCAGATGTGACAATTTTTTGCAAAGTTATGCTTATTCGAAGTTGTCCAGTAGATATGACCAGGTGGACTCGCCATTTTTGTTCACAGAATTAACTCGACGTTCAAACTTACGATTAATTTGCAATTTCGCCGCAACGAATCGCTCGTATCGCAAAGTCTACCTCGACCAACAACGCGAATACGTATTTATTTGGCAAATAAATAATGTGCGCGCATATGCATGCCCAATGCACCCTTGTGTTCGTGGCTCAGCGTATGTCGCCAGAGGCTCGTAAGAAGGGTGGCCCCAAGAATTGTAAATTTAAGTCGTGTCTTATCGCGAGGGAGTCATAGCCCGCGGGCTCGACGTCGGGCGTCGCGACGACCCCGTTCGGGAGTCTGAGCTGGGTCGGGCTTCCAACTTTCGTTTCGAGTGTTCGGCGGTGCGCGGCGTGTGCAATATTAAAAGAACGGCCGAATCCGACCCGCGAGGACCACCCTAGACTCTTCAGTTTTATCTCTCAAAGGACGGTGATTACGATAATATATAAGGCTGATAGCGAAAAAGGAGTGAACGGAAAGAAATAGGATAGGATTGGTTGGACCAGGCTCGGTTTGTGCAGCGATCGGAGTGGTATGCATGACAGAAGCGTTTCGTAATATACTAACTTCAGCCAAACAAATTCATCGTTAGGATAAGAGAAGGACCGTTGATCGACAAATTATCAATATTCTTTATTTCCATTTTCCGCTGGCCATTTATAATTAATCAAAAGAACCAGAAACTTTTTAATAGCTTCATTATTAGTATCGCGGTAATATTAGCGTAAATTCTATTGCGAGTTAGACGAGTGGCACCGCTCCGAGGATCGGGAAACGGGCACTCGAGGAACACTCGCCCTGTTTGGAGGGATGAAAGCAGAACCATTTACAGAAGCTCAAAGATTCGACAATGGCGATTATCGTTACCCCGATCCCCTAATTAAAAGAACTCGAAACGCTGAAAGTTTCGGTATTAATTCGACGTAAGTGCTCGCGATGTCGCGGAAAGGCCACTCGAAAAACAAGCAACGCTGCGACACCGTCAGGTCAAACGCAACGGCGTAGACCCTCGGGGGTTGTTTCATCCATCTATCGCTGAAAAGAGGAGCACCCCTTTGTCGGTTTCCATCATTTTCTTCTCTCCCCTCCCCGACAGATAGATCGATTACACCACGCTCGCGTCGTTGGCCATTATCTACCCCTCGCCGCGAATCAAAGGCTTATCGTCGGTCGAATCGGGGGGAGATTGAAATTTTGGGGGCTACGCTGCTGCCCGTCAGCCCCGTACCCCGTTCCGCCCCTCCCCGTGCCCTCCTCGTGCCAACGTACTGGGTGTAACGCGTAACTCGGTTAAATTCCGATCGGTGATAACTCGCTAATTCGAGCTAATTACTCGACGTTACGATCATTTGGCAAACTTTTTTTTTATTCTACAGAGAGTAGTAAAACCACGGACAAACTTTACGCCGGAAGGGAAAAGAACCTTATCGCGTTCTTCCTTTCGTAGCGAAGAGCTTGCCCCTCGATTTATTTACCTAAGAAATTTTTTTTTAGGCGAACCACTTTATTCTGGTACACCCCGTGTAGCCGGTAGCCAGTAGCTACCCTATCCCGACTCCCGACTCCCAACTCCCGACAACCGACTCCTGACTGCTGACTGACTCGTGCCTGGCTATGCCTGAATACCCGGCAGGCTCAGCGGCGGGCAACTGCAATGCAGTACCTCCTCCATATGCCAGGCAGAGTGCGCGCCGAGGGAAGGAGCCTGCATCGGGAGAAGGAGGGAACGCTCCAAGAGTGGAGGGGATCGCGCGCTCGGGATTTATCGACCTCTCGCGTTTCGAACCGCGTTGCTTCGATCCCGATTTCGTCCTACCTCAGCCCCCCTCCCCCCCCCCCCCCGAACCGTTCATTTGTCATCGAGCCGCCGATGATAACTCGGGTCCAGCGGTGCCGCAAAGCTTTTATGGAACTGGGTCAATTTCAACTTGTTGACGATTAATGGATCGTACGGAGAAATAGAAAAGAATCCTCGATTTTTAATGCTCAATGCAATTAAAGCACGAATCAACGTATCGGTCTCGCGAAACGTGTAGAAATTTCCCAGCGTCATCCCTACCGCGGTCGCGATCGAGACTCGAACGTAACCGAGATAGGTAACGTCGTGGGTCGACAGTTCAGAAATTCGATGGCTCGAAATTCAACGGATCTTGTGGCTGCTTCCAGAGAGAGAGAGAAAGGGGGAGGACGGAGAGGGACGGGAAGCTCGGAGTTGGGGGTGGAGCATCATAGTATCAGGGTAGTTTCGGAAAGTACGCGGATGTTACCGTAGCTCGTAGGGCAAAAAGAGGAAACGAAAGTGCGGCCAGAGCCAGGGGTGTAGCAAGGAGTCGGGAGAGGCGACATATTTTCCGGGCGCAACGTTGTCCTCGTGGCAATTTTGCCACGCGTGTTTTTCCCAAGATTTATGTCCGCCCGTACCACCGTTTAACGACGGTCTCCTGCCTCCTACCGTTATTATCGTTCGCTCGCTTTCGCCGGGTATGCTCCTGAAAGTTATCATCCGATAACTGTCTAGCCTTTTCGGCATCTAGGCTAGAGACGCTACAACGAAAATTCCTCCGGCGAATCTTCTTTCTTACCGAATCCGCAATTTACCGTCGTTCAACCCCCCCCCTCCCCCCCGGCGCCATCCATCCCCGTAGCTGACTTTGGAACGTTAATCCTTTATTTTCGAGCGTCGCGTCGGGGGTTACGGCGCGGACCGGCAAGTACATCAACGACAGGTATCGAAAATAAATACTGCACGTTTACGACTCACCCTCCATCCACTCGTGGAGAGGCCACGTTCGATGCGCGATGTTTATGACAAGCGAAATTCGTTTCTATGGATTATTACTGCCTCGCCGCGGGCCGAGGAGACACTGTCGAGGGAAAACTGTTGTTAAAATTATTGGAAATTACGAGAAGTGCTGCGTTATCGTTATTATTGTTATTCCGTTTGCCGTACCGCGCGACCGACACGTCTGACCGTTCTCGGAGCATCGCCGTTTCCAAGCGAGTCGATTTTACCACTCGCGCCTGCATCGAGAGAGGAAAATACGCTTTCGAATATCGGCGCGAACGCGACGGTACCGTTGATGGACCAGTCCGACAGATCGCTGGCGAATTACACCGGGATCGATGTCTCCGAGTCTAGGTGGAAAGCATGAATTATCAGCCACCCGCCAGCCACCCCTGAATGCTTGGGCTGCCAGTTATGAGGACGTTAAACACTTCGCTTCGGGAGAGTTTACGAGCATGTAACCGCGGCACGGGTACCTCGAGCGCAGGTGCACAGTTATACTTCGTTCGTCGACTTTAAACCGTAGATTTACCGTAGATTTACGTGGATTTAGAACGTTTAATAGATACGATAACCGGGATGTACGATGGCGCGTGGAAAAGGGTAGAACGCGCATCGGTATGAATAAACGATAAAATCCCGAAACGTTAATAAACCGTGCATCGCAATTACATCGATGCTAATTTATCGTAATAACCCGTATAACGCGAGACATGAAAATATGTCTTTTGCCACGGTATTTAATGGGCGATCGATACACGTTTTACGATCGCCGTTTCAGGAAGGATTTGACACGATTTATATTTGGAACTTGTACCTTAAAATTACGAGAGCCGGACAAATAGAATTCCAGAATCGATAGGTCCGGGCAATCTATTTTTCTTCTCTACCTTTCTCGGTTCATCCCTGGCGGCCAAACCCTCCCCCGCGGATGCACCACCGTGCAATCGTAGCAACTTGGACCACTCGCGTCGAGTCCTCGTTCTCGTCGTTGCCGAGGTAATTGCGTGTTTATCTCCTCGGCTTAATTACATGTCCCGCTTGTCCAGCTGCAAGTGGTAAATTCTCCACCCAACCCCTCGCTAGCCGCCACTCGCTCATTCCCCTTTCCTCGTGTCCGCGACTGGACGTCGGATGTCCGCCATTTTCCTCCGTCACGATACCTTTACGGAGCACACCTTTCCAAATAGCTCCATCATAATTATTCGATGTCCTTGCTAACCCGACGATAATAACGAGATCAATGACGCGAAAGAGCGTACGATTCAAAATCGAAGATTGTCCACCGATCGTTGAAAGAACAAATCGCAAGAATATTATAATTTCGACTGTCACAAAAATTAGTTAAACAATTTTATAATTCTCCACATAACCGTGCAGCAACAAACGATTTGTACAATACGACGTACAAACGATTGCAGCAACGATGTCATTAATTACCCTACATATTTTGTATTTCTTACGGTCCTGGTTAGACGGTAGACTGCACTACCGCCATCTATCGGCAAAACATCGCCATCGTGCTATTTAACATAACATAATTACGTGGTAAATTGGGAGGAAAAAAATTGGGTACGGAACACCGAGCATCGAGTCGAGGCGGAAATTTCAACTCCTCCGGGCAAGGAGCGAGGTTGCGAAGAATTAAAAATTTCCAAAGAAAACTTGGGTGGCTGGTACTTCGGTGTAACCTGGACGACTAGCAACAAATAGAGTGGCCCAACTTTTCTTTTTTTTTTTCGAGGCCAGGATAATTGAGATAAAGGGCGATAACAAATACCGGATGCGACGTAAAGTAGCTACTTTCGCGCTCTTTCAGCGACGAAATAAGGAACTCTCCAAATTCGCTCGGGCAAGAACCTTTTCTTTCCACCAGGATTCGCCGTACAAGCTTTTCAATGAACTTTAAAACGCTTGCTCCAATTTCCCCGTGAATGGGGGAACCGCGTGAAAGCGGCTCCGACCCGCTTTATTTTTTCTTGCTCTTCTCCGCCGCCACCCCCGCCGCCCTTCGCACGTCCGTACTCTAGACCGCATGGGTGGCGGTGGCGGTGGCGACGACGGCGGCGGTGGTGGTGGTGACGGTGGGGTAACGGGGGAAGAAAAATAAAAAGAATCGCGGTCGAAAAGAAAACCGCGCTGGAAACTCACGCCAGCGGGTGACAATCCGTTCCCGCCTCGGCTCCGCCGGAAGATCCGAATAAAAGCGACAATGTGCGAATTTGTACGCGAGATAAAAGCGCGATGCGCACAAAGCCGCATCCACGCTCTCTTGCCTTTTTCTAACCTTCCTACACGGACCGGCATTCACGCGCGACTCTCTTTCCTCTCGTTATCGAGGAAAAGTGCGACGGATAACGAGGAATTCTGCGTGGATAGGCACCGCTACGTATGTGCGCGTACGTATGTACGTACAGGCATGTACAATATTATTTCGAATTTGTGGAATAAATTGACGACTTTTTCGTGGCGCATCGAGTAGCTCTTCTCGACTAATTAGCGATAATATTACATTTGCAACAGAGAACAGGGCGTTCACGAGTATCTCCATGTACGTAAGTACTGTACAAAGATGAGAAGAAGGCACCCGAGGCGGTACAAAGGCAAAAGTTGCACAGCATATCCCCATCGCCGACGTTCTTTTGTTACCTGCCTTAATTAGTGTGCGTGGCAGTTCGACAAATGGCGAAAATGAGCGTGCTCGTCTGTATGATTGTATTCGAGACACGCTAGAAACAGGGGTCACCAATTAAGATTTTTGGAGGGCCACATTAGCAATTCGGGAAGTTTCGCGGGCCATCAAAATTCAATGTACACATTTAATCAAATAAAGTAAACACAAAATAAAAAAACTATATTGACATCTAACAAAAATTTCATTTAATCCACCATAAAAAAATTATAAAGACACTAAATACGTGAGACAATAAAAAAGATTTTTAATTACAGGAAATCTTTCAATGAGAAAAGTTACAGGTCTTGCTCTCAAGTACCTGCTTGAAATGCCACCGACGATGATAACGCCGTATACCCGGCCACGTATCAAGTCGAACATGTATTAAAAATAAAAATTGTTCGCCAATCGTTTTCTTACTGCGGTCCGAATAAAATTCGTCCGCTAGCCGCCGTTTGGTGACCCCCTGCACTAAAACCAATGAGACCGCATTTTTTCAGGTGTGTTCTTTCCATCGTAACACTGTACGTATTTCGGTCAAAGTTTCTGAAGTTTTGAAAAAGTTGTTAGCAAGTGTATCGAAATGACAGCGAGGCAAAGCAATACGTAGCGTGGATAAGTTACGAGAGATTCTTAGTATTCATCGACGACCGACTCAAGTGGCATTAGAAAAATGTGGAGAGCCTTGTTCCTCCCAATTACCAGTTTCCGATAGATTTTTTGTTCTCCCTCGCAAACAAAAGATCGAGAAAGTAATGGCGAGAAGAACGTGCGCGTGATTCCACAGGGTGAACAGAGAAAAGAGAGGTGAGGCCAGTTTAATTACTTCGGAAGTGGTACTATAGACGAAGTGGGATCTCGTCCCTGTTAATGGAACGGTAAATATCAGGAGTGGGTAAGCATCCGAAAGCGTTAAAGATTCAGTCCTGTCAGAGTGCTTCAACTTTTAAGTGCACGGACCGACGCGACGTAATCTGACATTTTGCATCTGAAAACTCGAAACTCGAAACTATAGTTGCAACGACCAATGAGCGAAACTTTCTCTGACAACGGATCCGTACCACTTCTTCTGTCCAAGGACTACAACCGTCTACCGGCGTACACGTAGAAACAGGTAGAATCGAACCCCGACGCGAGACATTTCTGTTCGGTTTCTCTCCGAAGGGACAATCCAGAAGAAAAATCGATTTCGTTTATCCGAATCTTTTCACTTACTACATATATCTTCATTCGATGCTAGGCTACTCGTCTCGCGCATGTACTCGTAAATAGATATTTTCAGTTTCTTTCCAGGTAAAAAAAAAAAAACGTGAGGACGATCGGTCGAGAAAGAAGTTTCCGGAAGACCGAGTCGATTCCATGGGATTTCCCGGTAAGCCCTTCGCGGTAAAGCGGATACATCAACGCGACGTTTGTCCCCTCGGAATTCCCTTTCCAGAAATTTTCCGGCGCCGTGCCGTGCCTCGGCGGCTCCCGCGCCGCCGTCGCGTTCCCGCTCGTGTTCAACGAATTCGAGTATTTGGATCGGAGTCGACGACTTCACTTTCGAGAAGGAAGATCCTAGATTTCCGGTATCTAAAGGCGCGGATATTTCGAATATGGATTTTTGGGATGCACGGAGCAAGCTGAATTTAAATTTTCTTTTCAACCGCTACTCGAATTCTGAAAATAACGAAACGCGGTCCACTCCACTTTGACACAGATTTATTTGATGTAAAATACGATAAGGATTAACAAGACCAGACGGAATTTATTTCTAACGAGTTATATTGTCAAGACACAAGAAAGAATCCCGAAGATCCTTAGCAAACTTTCTTTTCAAACTTTATTTTTTATTTCGCCCACCCGACCGAGCAAAATCGCGTTAACAAGCATAACCGGGATGATAACAATAGTGTCTCTTTATCGCAAGGTGCCGCAAGGTAACGATACGACACCGGTGTCTTCTATTAAAACACACGAGAGTAGAAGTAAAACAAAAAATGAACAACCCCTCGAGGCAACTATCCTCTCAAACGCATTTGGTGCCGAGTTACACTTACGTATACCACTCGAGCCATACCCACCCAGATAGAAGAATGAGGATTATCAAATAATCTACCATCCTTATATCTCTTATCGTTTGATACACAAATGTCATCGGTGGATAATTGATTTACAACTTGTCGACCGCGACCTTAGAGAGCGGAATCATTGAAGAGAAACAGAGGCGGGCATAATTGACACCGCGTCGGTGCACCTGTCGCGTACGTAAATAGATATTTGCATCGACAAATTATCCGTGTTTACCGACAATTGCGAAGACGTTCACTATCATCCCCCCCCCCCCCCCCCGTCACTCTCTCACTCTCTCTCTCTCTCTCCAATTATGTTTCTCGGCCCCTCCCTTCTCGATACTTTTGTAGAAATTAAGAGGTTAAAACCACCAGTTCGCGATACTAAATTACTCTTTGCTCGTTACTCATTATCACTATTTCGTTCCATCACAATTCTATCAAACCAATCGCAAACTTTGACTAAAAAAAACATTTACCTATATTAACAACTATTCCTCAAATACACGTAATACTACATCTTCTTTTTAATGACAAACAATAAATGTACCATTTCTCCCCGTACTTACTCTTCATAGCAACACTAATTCCAATTATAACGATGATGCGTTGCGAAGCAGCTTGGTGGAATAAAAGGCGCGGAAATGATGTTAAAATGAAAAATAGAGGGGAAAGAACTCCCCCTAACCGCCATTCATGGAGTTACCATTTTCCCTCATTTTGCCCACTCTACCGAGGTAATCCGGGTACGGTATCTATCCTTGCTACTGCCTATTTACTGCTCGATAGTCAATCCACCCTGACCTTAGGGATCCGATACCGATACATCTGACCGATACGGTTACCCCGCTATCTCGTCGCCATTAAGGCGTAATTGAGAATCGATAGTCGATCATCTAGCCGGGCCGATATCGGCTCTTTCCCGATTTTAATAAGGTAACGCAAGGCCACCGACCCACCTCGATATACACGTATACACGCCACCACGCTCCCTGCACGACCCTTGTACGGGGTCACGGTAGTTATTTTAAGTAAATCTTGTTTCGCTTAAAATTTCTCGGGGACGCGACCGAGGTTTCATCGGGAAATGAAGAATCTTCGATGCCCGATAAGCCATTCGATATTAATACTTTGTACGCGCACGCGTGGAGGTTACGTTTAAATTGATTTAACGAAGGTTGATTTACTATTTAATATAATTTTCCATATTATACGATCTCCTTGCGCTAACCAGAGGTAGCGACTACCGTTCCATAACACATTCAGTCCCGGCATTAAAATATGCAATATCTCTCTGCGGACCAGTGCTTTGTTGTATGTTTTTCAAAAATTGAATTCAAAATTAGTGGTAGGATAAACCAGTCCGGCCGATTATCTCTAGTATTTGCTTATGGGACCGGAAAATCGTTTACTGTACTTAAATTTCACTTAACTCTTTGGGACACAGGATTTTAAAGAAAATAACAACCCAAGTTGGACAAAATTAAAAATAACTGAATGAAAAAGTTTAAATAAAATATTAAACTGCATGTCCATGATTAATTAAAATTTTTCGAGGTGAGTTAAAATATATTCCATTATGCATAAAAAGCTACCTACCTAATCCCAAAGCGTTAAACGGTGGCCATTGGTGAATATGCGATCTTGAAGTGCATAACCGCGTGTCAACCGGTGAGCAAGCTGTCAGGCGAATTAGTTAAAGGGTGACCCACACAGGGGTAAACGTTAAATTAACGATGCTGACCGCCCACCCTTGGAAAATCAACTGCCAATGCGTATCGGGAAACCTTTGAAAGTATAATGGAAGCTAATCCAGTCTTTTCGTTGAGTAATCGCAGTCGCATTTATTTATTTCTCATTTTCTTTCCACCCAGCACGAACGTACACGTACGCGTGTACAACCACAGCAGTCGGGACATTTAGCCAATTATGCAAGATTCGGACATGTCCCTGAATTTCCCTGCCCCTACATCCGGTATAAAAGCTTGATACACTTTCCAATAATGAAAATTTTTTTCTGGGCCGTATATATCGAATGCACTCTTTGTCAGGTTTTTACAGATCTTCGATGAGTACGCTCAGGGTTAATTGATTTTTCTCATTATAAGAGATATCCAGAAATAACTTTCAACTTGATCTATCGGCAATTTGAGAAACAGGAAAAACATGGGAAACTCGTTTCAATTCGAAGTGGTGATCCTATGATTCTTTTTCAAATTTTTATTTTATTCAGGCAATAAGGAAACAAGCGTGGTCATATTTTGTGCGTACGAAAAGAATAACCGGCTAGTATGCACCGTGACATTACCGCTAATCTCGTCCCCTTTCTCTTCGAAATATGCTCCTAATCGTAAGGAACTTTGACCGACCATTTCTCGTTGATATCCGCCTCGAAATTTCCCATTTCAGTGGGGAATATAAATTTAATTATCGGCCGTCCGTCAGGGAACCCCGCTACGCCAACCTCACCAACCTTTAATATCGATATCGCAAACGGTCGATAAAGAGAAAAAACTCAATATACCCCATATAACGAACTCACTGCTTCACAGTATTAATAATAATAATCAAATAAACCTCTCTGGTTTTGTAATATTCCTCCTCAACGTAACCTGAGAATGAGAAATGGAATGTAAATTGAAAATTGTTGAAATATTTGACATCCTTTATCAATACTGAAACGACGCGTAAGGTCAACGGTGGGTGGGCCGCGTTGAATATCGCGCAACGCGACCAGCTGCGCAAAAGAGCAGGGATTCAATCGTTGGAATCATTAGAAGACTTAGCGTAATACCGATTGGCTTTAAACTTTGCATTTTCCATCGCTCGACGTACGCTCGTCGATGAATTATTATTTGACCCTTCTTCGAAAAGATCGATTCACGATTTAAAGGGAGGAAAAAAGCAGGCATTCGATTTTGTTCAAAGGTCGACGACCAAATCCAACGAGGGGAAGGGTGGGTCGCGACGCTTCACGGGACTCGTTGGAAGGAAGGAAAGAAAATGCAGGGACGGCGGACGAGGAAAGCCAGGTCGGGGATTGAATGTATTCTCGTCGGTTAACTCATTAACGTAGAGCCGAGCTAACCGAGTCGAGTGAGGGAGGAACGAAGGGTTTTCGACCACTGAGAGGCGGGGGTAGGGGGTGGGGGGGCGGAAGTCGGTGCAAACGGCATACGCAATCGAAATCGGGCATTATGCGGGCAAAGGGAAATAAATGGAAATCATTTTAGAGGTTGAATTTCTTCGATGTGGGTACGGACAAGAAAAAGTTGTTCCGTTTTCTTCCTGGCTCCGATTTCATCGTGAAACTCTCAAGACCGAACGGGAACATAAATTTTCTTCTCTCGCACGCTCGTGTTTTCCGTTGAGAGGATTTCACAGTCGAGAAATGCGAGCGCGGTATTCTCGACAATCGTCGCAATAGTCGCTGCAACGATCAACGACGATCGTCGTGCTAGCGAATTTTTATGGAGACGAATTGAATTTAGCGGAAACTCGTGTTTAACTTGTCGTTATTTATTTCCCTTTCTATAGTAATGTGTGGAAAAGATTCTAGTATGGTCAACGCTAATCGTGCTTCTCTCGATTCATTGGTCGCTTTTTACCGCCGATATGAAATAAAATCAAATTGTCTTACGGGAGAGATTTTCAGACCCAGATCGCGACCCCTTCTATTTTTCAAACGAGAACAAACTATCTTTCGCAACCTTATAGCGAAGCTGTTCAAATTAATTTCCATTAGACCGACTACTAGTTATTCCGTTGAAAAATTGACTTTCAGCTTTCCTATATGCACAGAGAAACACGCGTGCTGAACGAGTAAAAGGGAGAGAGGGAGAGGGAGAGAGAGAGAGAGAGAGAGAAAATCGAGTGGAAAACACTACAAAGTATTTTTTTTTTTCTTTTGTGCGCCAGCAACAATCGTGATCGTCGACGCTTTCCCCCATTCGGGATGAGGTTCTCCCATAGTGCGAGAGGTCGGTGTACGAAAGCAGAGAATCGCTCGAACCGGACGATAATTTCTGTTGTGAATTCGGCTTAACTGCCGTTGCCGAGCCTTGCTCGGGCACGTACACGGAGAATTCAACGGTGGCAAAACAATCGGACAGACGCGAAAACTGCATCAGACGCGAAATTCCCGCTAATCGTTCCCTCTGTCTTTTCCCTCTCACCCTATATAAACGTTAGCCGTTACTCCCGCCTCCCCTAATCCAACCCCTCCCTGTCACCGATCCCGCCCCACCTCCGCGCAAACTCATCCGAATTTCACTTACAATATGGCGATGATTACCAAAACGGACGTAATTTGCAAATTCCGGACGAGGCTCTCTTCTTCGATGATTAATCGTTTGTGCGAAATTAGAGAGTGGACAATTTTACGCTGCAAGAGTTGGTTCGAGTCAAGCATTTCTCGAACTTCACTCCTACGGACGTTTCTTGGTCAAAAATTCGCTGTAATTACGCGAATAAGGAATCAGAGTGTCATCGTATCGTTTTGCGAATATTGGGCGCGATTGACATTTAGATTTCTCAGAATCCCAAGCTTCATTCGGAAAGAATATCGATGCTCGACGATCCATCGCGTTACGATAAATAATCATTACGATTACACCGAGGTTAAAACATTCTCGCGAGCTGGAAAATAAGCTTTGCCTCGCTGCTTTCACGCCGTCCCTGAAAATTTATCTCGTTCGGGCACACGCGTTTCCGCGAGTATACATTTCTCTTATGGGGTTTCTATTTCCTTCCGATTCTCTACCCTCTCCCCCCGCCCCTTTCTCCACTGACACACGATATACAGACTGCCTTTCCGTTTCCGGTCGTGCGCCTCTCTCTTTCTCTTTCCCAAAGAACACGTTTCTCCGTCTACCCGATAGCCGTTCGACCCTCCGTCATTCTCAGACTACTCTCCAACTCGCTCAACTATGCCCCCTCCCTCCAACCCTCGCCGCCTCGTGCCGACGTAACAAGAGGAAGTACCGACCGCGTTTCATATTTATAAAAGAGTTAATATTTATCCGGCCCCCAGAGCTGGATAGCTTTTGCCTCGCCCACTTTTCATCCATGTTTCCATTTCCACGAAGCCAGTGGAGAGTGGTACCTACCTCTAACGCTCCAGATTACTCGGAAAATCTATCAAGCGGGTAAGGTCAACGCTTATACGTAATAGCGATCGTTAAAAAGATACTTCAGATATTACTGCCGACCAGGGTAAAATGTATCGGTATTGTCACGGGAAACTATTGAAATGATCCGGAGATACGCACACCGATAACCACTTCATGCCCATTACGATTTTCTGCGCCACGCGCACTCGCCTCCCCCGCCACCACACACAAACACGCATACTCACTCTTCAGCAATCACGTTATCCTGCCGATTGGTTTCCAATAACGCATTTATCCACTCGAATGCATCCTTTGCGGGCTTCTCCAACATATCGGTTTTCAGATGCACACCGCGCCGCACGCAACGAAACAATTCTCCCAACTCTGCCTTCTCCGGTCTTCCTCCGGGTTAAATTATCCCACGATAAACCAGAGTCAGGGCATTCGGAAGCGAGGACGAAATCAGCCATATACGTACAACTATCAATTTTCTAGCTTCATACCGATCAATAATTTCTAGCTAAATTTCACTTCTGCCTCGCTGACTAAAGTGCTCGTTATTGGCTAAGAATTGCTTCCCCTGGAATCGTATCGCGATTTGCTTAATATTTTACTAACGGATGCGAATAAATCGAAGAAAAAGAAATATCTACGGTTTCCTAGACGATGACAAATAGAGATTCTAAAGGGCTTTCCCCTTATTGTTATATTTATATGCACGATAGATGCACCGGTTGCAAGAGATTTCAGTCAGTCGACGCGACGACGCCTCGAGGGGGTGAGTCGTTCTAGTCGAACGACGGGGATCGACGCTCCCCGATGTCAAGACGATTTCGTTTCCAACCCTCCGCCATTTCGAAGTAGGATCACCCAACACCGATCACCGATCACCGATTGTTTCAATCGGCTTTAGCTACCGGCACTCTACCCAGACACTTTCAACTCCTCCACTCCCCTCCCCCCCTCTGTCTCTCCCTTTCTCTCTCATTGTTTCCCTTTCCCTCTTCTTATCTCTCACCCTAAGAAACCAGATACAATTCCAGTCGATTTCTGTACGCCGAAGATACGAGCTCCCTCCCCCCCTCATCCATCCCTTCCTTCCTTCCACTTCACCGACCCCAGGAGCTCACGAAGGCGCAAGAAGAGGAGCCACGATGTAGAAATTTCCATATATAGCACGCACTTTTCATACGTATTGGCATTGTTAGTATTTATCTATTTATTGAAATCTGTCTTTAATACTATTCCTACCAGGCCCGTCGAATGACCGTTTCTTAAATTTCGTTTAGAATTTCCTACATACAAAGTTATTGCATCGCCACTTAAAGGGTAACATACGTTTAGAATTTTCAAAAAATCAGTTTTTAAAAATGATTTTTGCTGAAAGCAAGTATTTTGAAGAATATTCCCTGAAACTTTCAAATCGGTCCGACAAATATTCATAAAGTTACAGGCTGTTATGTAGAGGCATGTTTCATTGGGCCTAACCAACTTTTGAAACTTTAAACGCGGTTTTCTCGAAACTGCGTTTTCAGAATCGGTGAGCAAGATATCTCTAAAACTACTGCATCGATCTTCCAAAAATTTGTTCTGTTTATCGTGCACATAAATATCTCGTGGTTAACCGAAGAATTTAGTTTTCCGATGTATACTTTCGATTTGGTGAACGAAAAACTACTGCGTTTTTCCGCGAAAATCAACACTTCAATTTTGAGCGACCACCATTTTATTGAAATATAATATTCCGGAGAAAAATTCGATTAACCCACCGCGTACCCTAACATACTAATGGAATCCGTTCGATTTTTATTAATTTTAAATAACCCACTTTTGAGCAACATTGCTCACCGCAAAAGCAGTTTTTCAAGAAAGTCTTCACAAACAATTCTGTAACTTTGTTGTTAATAAATATTTTTAAACGAAGAAATTAGGGGTTGTGCTTCAAATGTTACGCTTCTAAACACAAAAACTTCTGTACCGATAAATACTTGCGATTTCTAAAAAAAACATCGCGAGAATTCGTGTTGTTTCTGCCTCCTAAACGTACCTAACGCCTTAACTTAAATGTTAACGGATTAAATGTCAAAATATACGTTATCCATTTATACATAAAAGAAACTACAATTTTTCACTATCAAATTCGCTATTATCTTCATTCTATATTAAGAAGTATAAGTTATTTTAACGACTGATCATCTGACCGGTGACGGTAGGAATAGGTATACACAAAGATGTCGGTAGGAACAGTGTTAATCGTAACAAACATCCAAGTATCATTGAGCGATCAGATCCGGATTTCCCGTCGCGCGGAGTACGGTAATGTCCGCTTGTCCGCCAAAAAGTAATTGTCTCGTCGACTCGAAATGCGTCAACGAATGCGAGCGCTGCTTGAGAAAAGTTTTATGGAGATGAGCGTTTAAGTGCGATTAGGTCGCTCCGCGTTGGGAGCGGAAGGACGTCGACGAAATAAGTGGGGAGATAATGGCGGGAATAATTTGCGGCGAGCGATAGCGTGACAAGGAAATATTTGGAATTCCACCCCCGTCTCGCTTCCGTATTATTTCTTCCGATACGTTTCTTCGCTATTCCCAGCGGTTGAATGTTGCCGAAATGAGTGATTTCGAAAATGATGGTGATCCCTTGAATTAAGTTCGTTTGATTTTACGTAACGTGCCACCGATGCGTCGAAAGGTGCCTCAACATTAGTCACGTGCAATCGCTTCGAGCATTGGGGGATGACTCGATATCGAGGTACGTCCCGGTCGATGCAATCCATTCGTTTTCAAACGTCAGCTCCTTCGTCAGGGACCGACAGTATCGTCGACACGTCCGTAATTATCCTCGCTTTCCCCTCCCTGGGGAAGTTCGTGGCAGTGCTAATTAACGTACTACACAGTTTGGCCATTTCGCGCCACACCACGCCATGCCATGCCATGCCACGCCGTCAATATTTTCGAACTAACACATTTTGTCACGATCTCCTCCCTATCCGATGCGAGGATATCGTTAATCGAAATTTCTGGATTTCATTACTGTAGGAAGTAATTATAAGTATTCATTTATTTAAAAGAAGAACGATGGTAGAGTTGTATTTTCAGAATAAATGGGAATTATTAAAATGTAGAGCTCCACAAAAATACCTCGACAAAAATGGACGTCGCTTAACTGATGTGATTTTTGCGGCTGATTAGTTTTTTCTTATTTTTCCGTATGGATTCAGAAATAACAATTTATCGGCTATGTATCAAAACAATAAATTTTGAAATTGGTTCGAATAATAAGTTTGTGACAGTCTTTTCAAAAACTCCATACTCCTCTGCCGGTTCCTGTACAGTTACGTGAGTTGTTGCGCTTTATACGTATGTACAAATAATTCCCTTTGATCTGGGTATAGATCGAATATAAGTATGCGCATAGATGCGTACATGAGAAAGAAATGACAACGGAGGCAAATGAGTTTGTTACACGGCATTTCCAGATGAAAATAGAATACCTATGCTTCTTCAATATGACCCTGCCTAGATACGAAACAATCACCTACGACTTGACATTGAATATTTTTTGAATACACGATCGTTATCGCCGCGAGTGGCCTACTTGGTGGTAACGCGAAATGGAGCGAAAGTTTCGGAGCGGCGCGGCGTAGGTACTTTCTCGTCTTCCTTATCGTTCTTGTCATTCTCGTCGTCCTTGGATACTTAGCTACTTAGGATCGATAGCATGAAAGTTTGTCCTTGCGACTTGATTTAGATTAAATGTCAACAGCCTGTATAGCGTGGCTGGCTTCAAACTTTGCTCGTGGAATCTCTCTATGCATTTCCTTTTCTATTAAGATTCGCGAGCACAAATCCTCTACTCCGGTTAGTTGATAAAAAAAAGAGCGCAACCTACTAAGATTGCGTTGCTCTCCAGCCATTTCATCTTGGACCCACCTACCTTCGTCCACCTACTTGTGCGCGAAGTTACCGTGCGGTCTCTTATTAACGGAGGGTCGTTTAAGTAAACAATTCCCATGTTCCCCGGAAAAAGTAAACATTTTATCAAAATTGGATTTTCCACGGAGGAACGAATGTCGACATTACGAAATTCCAGGAAGAAGAAAAATCCCAAAGTATGACTTACCGACAAGTCACTTTGACTTCGAGCGTAAAGAATCCCAATTTAAATTTCCTTGATCTGGCGACGATCCCAAACTGAAATAGGTCTTGAAATTCGCCGAAATCCAATCGGTACTTTATGCTCGTGCGTTAATTTCCGGGTCCAGGGCGCGTTTTCATTAGCGTCCACCGGCACTATCGAAGATAAGTGGTTATATCCCCTTTTCTCTTTTTCTCGCCAAGTTTCGGCGATGTGTATTTCGCTCGGAATCTCTCGGAGTCTCGCGAAGAAGATCGCGCACGGGTACGGAAGTAGGTTTGTCTTCGTCAAGACGGACGAAAGGAGTGGAAGAAAGTGGTAGCTTTTTAGAAAGCGCACCCCCCCCCCCCCCCCCCTCCCCCATCCCCCGTCGCTTTCCCTCTATCTCTCGTTCTCCCGTTCTCTCTTTCGTGGATACGATCCCCTGCCACGAAGAGAAGATGGTGCATTGCCGCTTGAAAAATGAATAACTTCTCCTTTCCTCCTCGGAAGAGAAAAAACACAGACGCGCAGACATACAGCCAGACAACCCGAAGCTCGCAGACTGGGTTTCATTCGTTCCTTTCTAATAAAACGTCATAGGCGAATTTATGTATCTACGTATGTATGTATCTACGTGTGTGCGCGTATTCTCTCTTTCCTATTCTCGACCCTCCATCTTCCATATGGTTCCCCGTCATTATACATCTCTACCAAGTTCTTTGTTTCTTCTTATCCAGTTTCAATCTAATTTAATTAAACGATGAATCGTGAAAATTGTGTATCTCCAAATTCACTGACAACGAAACCTCGCAATTTATTTAACTCGCGTACAACGCTCGAGGTTGATACATCAAACATTTACTTTTAATGCACAACAGACGAGACACTAGAATTCCGCGCAAAGAGAAAGAAAGAGTGAGGGAGGGGGAGCGGTGAGTTCTCGTCAAACATTATTCCCTCGACGCATAATTCTCAACTCGTCGGTTGTATTCCAAGTTAAAACGCGTCAACCCTTTATTTACACCCACGTAACGCGGTATACCGCGGCGCACGCGCTCGAGGAATAAACGAAAAACGAAAAAAGACTCGCGGGAACTATTTCCGGGGCAGATGGCGGAAGGTGGAACGGAATTTCTTTTCATCCTCGAGGATACTCTTTCTTACGCTTCTTCCTCGAGTACTCGTATTCTTTAATGATACTTGCACGGTTGGCAGTCGCGTGCACAGGGGGCTGGGTGGGTGTTGAGGGTTGAAACCATCTGCCGCGCAGCGCCGCGTCGTCTACGCCCGTGGGATCTCAAGTTTTGGGAAACACGAAAGTGGGTAGTTAAGCCTGGTAGCTTCCCGGCCCCTCTACGCATCCCAACTCGCTAATTAATATCAATTTTAGTAATCTGCCCGCGCTCGTCAATATTTACGCTTGAAAAGCATCTTTGATCGTTCGTTGCGTTCTACTCGGATTTTACGCAACTTTATCAGATGTTTTGTACTCGTGCTTATCTATTCTCATCTACCTTAGGTTACGGTGGAACTCGTAAATCGACATTTCCAGTCGATAAGAAGAATTGGTACATCGCGAGTCGTAACGCGAATCCATAAATTCGATTTAATCCCTCGATGAAACGATCGCGAGTTCCCTACGAGATTCTGCGGCGCAATATTTCGAGGCTGTATGGGTTCTTTGCTTGGATACTCGTCGCTTTTAACGAGTATTTTTGTCCTCGTTTCTTGCGGGCCCGCTGGAACTTTACTTCCAACGGACGTAACGAGCTGCGGCTTTTATGGTGCGCATTAATTAAATTAACAGCATCATTAATTGCGGACTCTCGCGTTTCCCGAGGCCTCCGGCCCTTCGTATCTCGGCAAATCCGAGAAAAGTGGAAGCAACGGATACCGCCGTAGCCTGCATCGAACTTTCTCCCTTTACGACGATGAGAGGCCCCTGACGGTAAAGATAGGAATGTTGCTGAATTTTAGGTCGACACGACACAAAGGCGTCCCCGTCTCCTATCGTCTCGCGCTGCGGTGCTAATTCCCTAACTCTTCTTAGTAAAGTGTCGGAGAAACGAATCGAGTAACATTCCACCGAACACCGATCCCGTATTGTCCGTCGTTATCCCATTAAATATTAACGAGATCGTGAATAACGCATGTTTTTCAATCCATAAAGTTCCCGAACATCTCCATCCCTCGGCGTATCAACGTTTCACTCATACCTCATTCGTAATAGTAAGCGTAATAACATTGAAATTCAATCCGACGACCGGCGCCATCAAAGTAAACCTACCAAGAGTGTGCTATTCCGAATATTTCCAATATTCCGATGATCCGTCCTGTCCTTCGGTCTTGTTTCAATTTTCTCTTAATCCGCGATCCCGAAGAGGGGTAAACAGGACCAAGGTAAAGCTGCCAACACGGTAACTTCTCCTCGATCCTTTCTCGCGATTCGAAAGCTCCATTAACATGCGACTCCGCCCATCGTTTCGCGACATCGATACGCCAACAGTTATCGGATAACGGAAACGAATTAATTTAGAAACCTCTAGGACATCCAGATTAATTATCCACTCGAGAGTGAAATTTGACAGGGTCGTTTACAATTGTACGCTCTCCGCAAAAGTTTCGATAGTTTTTCGTCTGGTTCGCAATTGTCTTCTTTGTAAACTCGATTCGCGCTACGATCGAACGCTATCCTCTCAAGCCCGTGTTTTGCTCACTTTTTATCATCTAATTCGTACTTTTCGTTTTTCGATCACATCATTAATACGAGGAACGTAGCGAACTCGATATTCAACGCCACGCTGAATCATCCATCCACGCTTCACGCTTTACCCCACCCACGCTCGGGCCCACACGCGAGTTGTGATTGCCTGTGTCAATAAGGTTCCACTTTACCCTTCGCTAGCCGTTTCTCCGTTTCACTCCCTTTGCTCCACTGCGCTCGACTCTGGCTCCACTCCTACACTCTTCTCGCATCACCGCTCCACTGTGATGCTTGCCCACCCTTCGAGCGAAATGTAGGTCCATTCTTAAAACATATTTTTTTTTTCAATCAGGAGAAGAAAATGAGGCGGTAATATTAACCCTTAACGATCCAGAAGTATTTTACTTTTCGAAGCACTCTCCAGTATGTATGCCTGGTGTGCGGATGCAAGTGTGACAATACAATTTATTTGGCACAATACTTAACGCGTTAATTATAAATATTGTATAGCGTTGGTTGGATAGATGTTAATATATAATTCTTTATTTTAATCGAAATGAATATGTTGCCCTACATTTAATATACGTGGTCACGGCTTAAACGTTATAGGCTCCACATACGAGCGAACAAATTTTGCAACAGAGACTGTTGTGCGACACACGTGTAACGCATATTGTTTGTTTTTTGTCACGTTTGCGCAATTTGTTCACTGGTGTATGGGTATTAGAATCTTTGTTTTCTTAAGATGCACATCTCGTTCGCCTTCCGCGACTAGGACGGCCCGCCTGACTCTTATCGCACCCTTATCGATAATCATAAACATTCGTACACGGTACACGAAACACTCGTCAATGCAATTTACGAAGACCCTACATTTCGAAGAATAGACTATTTAGGCATTCCGGCACTTCGCAAACCATCGTTGCCGGTATTTTCGTATCTTACAATATCTAAGCAATAAAAGTACTAAAATTATTATTGCTATCGCATAAGCGGCATTAGACCCAGTCCGTAAAAGTGCCACGCCGCTTACATAACGACATTGGTCTATTAAGGTTTAAGGTTTAATAGAGATACAAGTGATACTTGGATGTATTGTATTCAACCTTTGTTTCACCCCCCCAAATTTGGACACCGACGCAGGATGTCGCGGGATGAAAATGACAAGAAAAATACGAGGCAATTACTCGGGAGGAATAGTCGTGCCGCGATCGTAAAGTCTCGACACGCAAGGAGCTTCCGTAATTAAAAGTGCGTGGACGCACGTGCGCTCGTTAAGGGCTTTACGGCTGAATAACAGGAAGGAGGGAGGGAGACTGGACTAGAGTGAGGGAGAGGAGAGAGACAGGGGGGGGGGGGATAGTAAAGAAATAAAAAAGGAGAAAACCGCAGTGTAAATTCCAAATCCAGATATGGAAGATGTAGCATGCCAGATTACGGATAAAGTTGACGTACTTAACGAGAAAGAAGAGTCCCAAGCGTTTTTGACCTATCAGACGAAAATAAAGTAATATCGCGTTGAAAATATTCTATGGTCGATGCACGGCTAATACCTACTTCTTTGGACTACGAAACTGGGCCCCTTTTGTACTACTGCACTGCATAGCTTTCCTTGTATAAACATACATATTATATGGGAGGGGAAGACGGTGTCAAGTGCATCGTCACGTACGCACTTTTGCGAAGGCACTTTTTAACGGAATGTCGCGCTAGACGCATCGTTATACGCTCAGCGCTTGTATCGTTGTATTACGATACAAATTTTTCAAAGGATTGTTGTCTGATGGATTAAGTAAATAACGTAGATTGTAAAAATTGTCTACGATTGAAAAAAAAGCATGCTTCTTCATCCGATTGCCGTTTGCAAACGTGTACAGTACTTCTCCTCCACTAGGCTCGCTACCATTGTAATAGGCTAAACGTGCTCTAGCACGGAAGAACATCGCGAAACATTCGAATCGAGTTGATATTTTTGCGCTAGCGGACGATGATAAATATAAATATTGACTTTCCGAACTCGCGCTCGTCTCGAGTAGAATCCCGTGATTCGTGGCCCGGGCCAAAACGAGAGTGCTTCTCCCGCGTGATCGGCCAAGTAGAATAAAGTATGGTAATGACATGCGACGGTTCACTCACCGGCTCTCCATCCTGCATTTGCCCTCTCGTGCTTTGCAGTTACTTTTGAAGTCCTCGAAAATCTGGCTGCACGGTTTCTCGCGTATGCAAACGTTTAACGCATGATTGCACGTCGGCAATGCGTCAATGGAATATGGATCCTTCTCTGCAATAGAATGCGAAATGCGATTAAACAATGTCAATTCACTCTTTGAGGCACGATTTTAATGAAAATAAAAGCTCTTGTTGCAGAGAATTTGTTTAAATATAAAACAATGGAAAAACCGTTCATTTAAATTATTTAGTATGAAATAATACTGAAAATCCTACAAAATAATAAACAAAAATAATAACATTTGAATAAATCCTTTATTACAGGGTAGGACATACACACATAATCCCACCATGTAACGAATGTTTTAAATGTACGTCATTGAAGTAATTTTTATGCCATATTCGGATTCAACGGTACAAAAACTTCAAGATACCACTTTCGTAGATATTCGGCAATTTTTTATCATCTCGATCCTCCAGTTTAGAACCGCCACATTTGACTTGTAGGTACTTATGCACTTTTGTCACTTAATTACGCATTTACCGTTGGTTCATTCATACTATTGCTAACTGAATTAAAAACTCTAAATAAAATATTAAACTGTACGATGATGGGGGAACTTCAACTTTTCGAGATGGGTCTGAGCAAAGCAAATGGTGGGACAGATTTTAACCCACCTAACCGCAACGGGTGAAACAGCCGGTAAACAATGTTGTGAGCGGCTCGCGCGAATCAAACTTTCCTCACGGAAACACCCGCGCGACAGTTTCAGTCATAAATTTAATCGGCCCGAAGAACCGTTGGCGAGGATGCGGGAGTGAAAAATTTATAAACAAAAGGGTTGATGGATCGAGGATAATAACGCCGAGATAGAGGATTAGAAATAAAAGTGAGTTCCTCTCGCGAAATCGCCGGGCAAAAGGAAACCTATTCTTTTACGATCCGCTTGGGGAAGGCGCGTGCGTGCACCACAGAGGGGGGGCGGAGGCAGGGGACGGGGAGGCAGACGAAGAAAAGAAAGCCGACAGAGAGGGGAAAAAAAAGGATCGCGTCTAGAACGGTAGGCCTGGGTGAAAAGAAGAAGCGCATCGGGAATTATCCGTGAATCGTTCGAAAATGCTCAAAAGACTCGACGGCCCGGACGAGCGAGCCCTCGGGAAAATGAACAATGGAGATCGTAGGAGAAGCCGCAATGGCGCTGAGGTTATATAAGGGTTGCCGCAGTCAAAGATATCGCGGCCCTTTTGTTTCTTCTCCGAGAAGAGCCGCGAGCGCCCCTCTCCACCCCCATCCTGCTCTCGCTCCCTCCCTCTTTCTCTCTCTTCCGACGAAAGAAAACCTTCATCGGTGTGTGGCACTCTTCGATAATTTTTTTTTTTTTTTGCCAAACAAGGATTCGCTTGGGAGAGTTAGCGGTTCGCGGGGATCGTTAATTTTTCGCGATTAATTTAGCCCCCGGTGGTTGTTTGCGTGTTGGGGTAAAATTGACTTTTGTAATCTCGGAATTATAGTGTAGGTTTTTTAGAGAATGGAAAGGACGGGGTGTCAGGGGTTAAAGTAAAACAGTAAGAGTATTTTATGTTTAGATACCACTTTCACAGAAGTTGCAATATCAGCGAAAAGCATTATTGACGTTTCGGACAAAGCCGACGTATCAACTCCGGGGCGCCAAAAATGTTCGCCGCGCGTTAAATTTTGCGGGTAGAAACTGACATTCAATAAATCATACGAACGCTTCTAAATAAATAAAAGTCCGGGTGTAACGCGAATCGGGTATGAAATTTGAATTTGGTCAAAAGAGTATTTCACAAAACGTGCTAACGAAGATGATATCAAAAAACGCGTCTAGTTATACAGTCATGTCATAACTCTAGTATTGGAAAAATGTACGGGCATAATCTAGTGAAATATTAAATTTCGAACAGCCGCTTGATTCGTGACGACTATTTCCTCCCGTGTCCAACGTAGCACAAAATTTGTCATACCGAATAAAAAGGCTGACGGTAGGAAACACACGAGAGAAATTACTATTTCAAATAAAAGATGTAAATCGGAAGTGGGTTCCTGCAGAAAATTACTTTTCTTTTTATAAATAAACCAGGAAGCTCTTGAAAGTGGCGCAACTTGGAAGGGAAATAAATTAGATTTACGTTCCACGGGCCACTATTCCTTAAACATAGTATAAAGAATAACGTAAAGATAAAAATACGTAGAAATAAAATCACTTTAGAAGAATCTGAATTATACTTTTGCGTCATAAGCTGAAAACGTTACTTCTTTAACCTGTATTACCATTTTCAATATCCATATTAAAGAAATAGATGGATTCATGCATTTAAAAAGTGGTGGTCATGAAAACGACATCGACAAAGATACAAGTTGCAAGAAACGTGTTGGTGTTTCGCGTTAGATCACGGTACATCGCAGTAATATTCAACTAACGGCTCGCCAAGATTTTGAGTGCAGCCCGAACACCCACACAGGCACAATTTATCTCGACATAAACAACCACGCTAATTTTTAAATAAACGCATGAACTCATTTAGATGTTTTTTTATATTATATAATACAGTCTACCAAGTATAGTCTATGTATATCGTGTACACACGTATGTATGTGACCCAGGAAGTGAAAAGGTTGAGTATCGGTGCGATAGATCATGGTAGATCGCGGTACGTCGAAAAAAAGCGAGGGGCTCGAATGATTTCCCGAATGATTATTCGGGAGTAACGAGTCGAGCAATTAGAACGCTTCGGATAGAAGCTTAATTAGATTTATCCCGGTGTATAAGCCGTGCGGCCATACGGGCCGAGCAGCTCGTATAACGAAAAGCTTCGCCACAGCCGGTACGAAAACCAGGAAGCTTCGGCACTTAATGAGATTAAATTCGCCCTTGTGCCACGAAAAAAAGGAACGGAGAACGGAGGAAAGCGAAGACGGAGAAAGAGAGAGGGAGAGAGAGAGAGAGTGCAAGGGGTACGGAAAGAGGCCAGGCAAAAGCACGCGCCTCCCTTTTTCGTGTTAAACGGCCAAAGATCCCCCCCACTCCACCGGCAAAGTCAACGTCAGTTCCAGAGGCTGGGTTGATGAAAGCATCGCGTTGCAGCTTACGCATCAACGGCTTTGATACCTTCGAGCATTCGGCGGAGCCGCAAAAAGATTACGAAAAAAGGGGAGCGAAACCGTGGAAGAGGATCGGTACAGCAATTCTCGCTACGATGCGTCGAGCGTGATATGTTGCGTCTACGATTATTTAGAGATTTTTCCGCGATTCTATTACCCGTCTAGTGGTATGCTTTTCGTTGAAAGAGGATGCAGACTCGGTGAAGAGCCACCTTTTCAAACGAGTTTAGAGTTTAGAGCGACGCGGTAGTGGTTAAACGGCAACGAGTAGCGAACGTAAATTTTAGATCGGCGACGCGATAGTTTGGATGTACTTATACGTTTTTCGAGCGTACCTCTTCGATTGGAAAGGATTCTTATCAACGATCACACGAATTTTCAACTTTTAAGAGCACGTCGTTCTCTTCCGCTCGAATGAACCGACTGACTCGTAAAAGCAATAAAAGCGATAAAATCCAAGTCGCATCAAGTTTCAATAACGATTCTTCTAGCCAAATGTATGCGCGGGTGAAAGAAAAAATCTGTCTTCGTTGGAAAGACTTACCCTTCTTCAAAACATAGATGCAAGGATGGTCGAAGAGGAAATCCCGGAAACTGTTGCAATCCGGATCTACGTGGGGCTCCCTACAGAGGCACGTAGGGCGGAAGAAAGTGAAAGCTTGCAGAGTGTGCAGGGCCGCTTGACACTTTGTCACTGTCACCGTCGAACAAGCCACTGGAACAATGAAATTATTATTAAGCGCCGTGTGCAGTTTCTCGGTGACAAATATGCTTTCTTAACGGCAGACACTTTGCGCGTATAAATTCCGCGGCCCGCTCGCGTTAAGCGAGTCGAAACGAAAACGCGCGATATTGCCTCGCGGAATAAAATACATCGCTCCGTAATGTAAATCATGTCGACGCGACGTGGTGAAAAACATGTACACGAATATTTTCACGTGTGCGTGGATGCGTGCGCGCGGTGACGTCCGCTGAAAATACTTCCTTTTCCTCTTATCAGCTCTACTCTACTCTCCTCTCCTCGTTTAAAGGGCCATCCACCCTGCGAACGGCCAAAAAATTGGTCGGATTTCGTGAATTTTTTTCAAACATTCCACTACGTCAAACGCTAGAACTCTTTTTGCTCTATTGTTTGACTGGTTGTTGACCATACATGAGAATTTTTTACACAGTTTCAGTCAATTGTTCGTTGGTTTTATTTGGTCCACCTCGAAGCAATGTTTAATAATTGTGGGTGGCAGGTTTGATTGTTGCAAGTTGGACCATAATTAAATTTTTTTAATTATTCTTAATCAGAGAGATTGTAGCTATCGTTGGTAGTTGACCAAATAATTGGCTTAGGGGACGGGATGTGACTAATAAACGATAGTCCGACACCTGCAATCCATGGAAAAAGTTCAACGCTAAAAAGTTTAATCGCAAAAGAAGATGGGGTCGAAAATGCTCGTTTTTGACCCATAATATTCGGCTATATCAACCTACAAGTCCACGACACTTCAATCAAATAAACAAACAAAACACACTATCTGGTACAGCACGAAATTTTCTTTCAAACAACATAGGTATTACATAACGCTAAAATCTTTTATTTCAGTACCCATTTCTAAATTTTAAAAAAATCCCAATGACTTAAGTATCCACATCAACCTGAAAATACATTTTATTTTTGAAACCTTTTATTGAAGCCATTTTCGATTTATTTACACTGGTACCTTTTGTACATGGCAATGTACACTATGTTTAGTTCAGTTTATTTTTTTCAGTGCAGCCATATAGCGCGTAACATTTGTCATATAAAAAAGATACAAAAAAACCTTTTATTTCATGTCCCTTTTCCGTACGAAATAAGAGAATTTACGAAGAAAAAAGACATTTCTGCGAAAAATAAAGAGTTAGGACTGAGGAGGTTAAGGCAATTTAAGAAAATTTCAAACACTCTTGATTAATCGATAGCAATCGCAGCAATACGGTGTCGCGACAATGTAATTGAAAGTTTCGTCATTTTTAAAGCTGTCATTCGAAGGCGGCGGCGACGACATTCGAATTCATTACTTATGACTTATACCCACGGCGCGGCACTGCTCGGTTATTACGAAACTTACGCTATCTCATCTCGGAATAGTAATTAAGGCACCCTCTCTTATTCCCACTCTTATTCTTCCTCCAAACGTTACTCCGTACTAATTAATCTGCGTACGGAGGTACCTCGAGGGAAAAACAAGATGAGGCCGCTTTCACAAAGAAATCTTTAAACGTTTAACCTCGTATTACGATCGCGGCACCAAGTCCTATCGTTTCGTTCAATAAGAAGCAATTACACCAAATCTTAGCAAGAATTTACCCATTTTAATAGGTTGGGACAAATCGAGAACCACGCGTCGAAACCGCCGTTAAATCCCAAAAGATTGCAATATTAAAAGTAATTCAAACCCCTTGAAGTTACAAACAGCGTAACGGCCAATGCTATTGCACCGCCAACCGGAATCTAATTCGCGACGCACAATGATTTACGACTATCGGTAAAGAGTACCCCATTCATGCTCACCCAATAATCGCAAACGAGTACTCCCGAGTGTCTTGTACTTTCCTACACTCCCAAAATCCGTAATCGCCTCTTAGCAAAAATCTATTTAAAGCACACTCGAAAACACTTGCAACAAACTCGTGGTCGTTCGCGGTCTTTCTTCCTGAACGCTTCCGAGACAATGGCTGATTGAACTGAAGGGCGGCTCGATCGCCGTAGAATCGATTAGCTATCGATTAGTTATCGTGTCGGTGATCCCTAGGCGGCGCCATGTGTGTCAGACAGCGTGGCCCCGTAATCGACACATCATGGCTGCCCCTGGTACTCGAAGGAGAAGCGAGCGAACTGAACCAATTTTACTAAATCTTTAGTGCTCACGCTATCTAATATTTTATTTTTACACAAATTATGCAAAATATTGATTCGGATCTCTCATCGTACCATATCCGAGTTTATTATGTCGGCTTCAATTCCGATATTTCTTTGATCGATCTTTCGGAAGATCGATTTTTTTGGCGAATCGATTTTATTTCGTTTCGATTTAAATTGATCCAAAGGATCGATTCACTTTCGAGAATCGCACATCACTAGCCCCAAGTTTACGCTCACGTAAAAGATCGAGTTTGCTCTCTATCTTTCCTGCGTACGCATAGCCGCGGCCTGTCTTCCCGGCGGTGTTCGGGAGTCGACGGAACGCTGAACGGGGAGTCGCGAGAAGAAAGAAAGAGGGAACGTCGCTCCCTTATCAGCGCTCTGGAAACAATGGTGTTTACGATAACGATTCCGTGCAAGAGGAGGGGTCTCCGGGAAACTAATTTCTCCGAAAGTATCGGCAGGAACGTAGTTGGCAGCGTTGCAAGCTACGTCAATACGTTTACTAGTAATTACGGACTTGATCGATAATTTAATCGGACATTAAAGAAGCTTTAAGAGCTTATCGAACAATCTAGGCAAACCTACTTTCCACCCGATCCTATCAAACGTTTCCTCGCGCTTCGCGATTTAAATCTAGGTTGAATCACTACTCTTACCCGGCTGTCTCTCTTCTTTCACAATATTGAAATTAAATAAAAACACGGAAATCCACTTCGGCATTGAAAGAAGGTAGAGACGCACTTATCTCTTACGTATCTCGTTCAGTAGATACGTAGATAACAAAAAAACTGTGAACGGAAGCTCACGGAAAAGCTGACCCGGGTGAAACGCGTTTTCTCGTTTCGCGAAATTAATTTCGAAAGAAATATGAAATATGCAAGTGAATTTTCCGTTTCTGCGAACCAACGTCGCGCCACGGCTACAAGCTCGCGTGTCCACTGGCAGATAACAGCGTCAGAGAACGCACGAGTGTGAATGGGGGGTATGTGGAACAGTAGGACGAGGGAAGAGGGGGTGGAGGAGCAGGAAGGGAGGAGGAGACGATACGTTTTTGCTATCGTGCGGTAGCAATCTGCATTCACTCATCGTCAGCTGGACCAGAGAGAGGGTATCCTTCCTATCAGTTTTCCTCCTTTCATCTGCATCGCCCGGTTCATTTTCAGTTTCGTTTTGGAAGTAGGCATACGGGGAAACTGGGCTAATCGTACGGGTGTGCAAAATTCGGATAAGCTTTCTGTCGCGACAGAGGCGCGATTTTCATCTACAACGAAATACATGCTCGGGCGAACATAAATGATGCGAGTCGGCAGGTGGTATCATCGACCCGCGTCTTTTACTTTATTTTTCTCCGATCAAAAGTGCAATTACGCGCGTGAAATTTTTCCATTACTTTACTAAAGGTTTTACCAGTTTCACTAAACTAACTTCAGCGGCACATACGTTACGTATGAAAATAAAAAATTACCTCTCTTCCTCTCGCTTCGCGCTTTTTTATCTCCCTCTTGTCCGCGTTACCTTATCCCGGAGCGAAGCGAGCGTTAGTTATTTCCGTCCACGTTTATTGCAAGTATACACCTTAATTGGCGTCGTATTTGCGCCTGGACTTTTAAATCAGTCATGATTACTCTCGCGCACTCCGCATTGCCCTCACTTCGCGTTCACGCCACGGCCGCCATAAATCAGATTAAACGAACCGAGAGACGCTGAAATTTCATTAATATTGCACGCAATACTTTCGCAATCGTGTCCCACGCGTTAACCATGAGATATAAATGAAAATTTCGATGGTCCTCGGGAGGTGGGAGGTTATGCGTATGGGTATGCACGCGTCACGTACGCACACACACGTCGCGACTGGAACAAATTTTTTTCAAGTTCTTGGGTCCTCGCAGGTCTACGCCAACTGAGTCCACCGCCCCGCCCCCCCCCCTCGCTCACCAGCTCGCGCGCAGATTCACCTGAAGGTACACCGGCACACGTACGCGCGTGCACAATGGGGGGATACACGTACATCCGTGCAATCTTTCCCCTCCGATCCTCGCTATCTTTCTCCCTGCTACGGCATTGTACTCGAGGGTCGTGCACGGCGCTTTGCCGTAACAACGTACATTGTATTTTCGGACAATGGGATCCTTCTACAACCACCAACTACCACCACCGCCGCCGCCACTACCCTCCCGCCCCTCCAACCCCCATCGGCTTCGGCACCCCATCCGCCCTCTTTGCCGCCACCTTATCGGTCCTTTTTTTTTTTCTGCGGCAAGAGCACACTTTCCGCGCTTATTAATGGCGCCAAAGCAGCCGCCGTATTTCGATCCCAGATCGCGTTATATTCCGTTGCATTCTCCTTTCAATTATTTTTCTTTTCCCTTTGATTCTCGTTTGTTTTTCGGGACTGTTTGTTATCCACGGCTTCATGGGTCGCGATCTCTGTTTGCGACGGAAATTATCGCTCAGCGGTGGCGAGAGAGACTTTTTCTCGTTTCATTTGGCCTAAGTTAAACTAAAAAGTTATGCGGGACGCGCAGACGCGACATCAGCGGCGAGGAATATTCCTGGTACTTGAACAATGAAAATCATTAGTACATTCAGCCTCGGCAGTAATATATGCAGTATCTGTCTATGGAGCGGTACCTTTTTATGTGTTTTACGAAAACTTAATTCAAAATTAATCTTATAACAAACCATCCCGACCCACTGTCTAGTATCTGGTTGAGGGACCGGAGAATCGTGTGCTGTACTAAAATTTCACTTAGATTAGACCGTGACCACCGACGAAGACGCGTTCGTGAAGTGCATAATCGAGTGTCCACTGGTGGGCAAGCTGTTCGGTGAAGTAGTTAAAGAAAGGCGTTCTTCAAATTTGGTACACATATTCTTTATAAGATTATCTATCGTCCGGAAAAAGATTTTTTCGATATGCTTAACCCTGTGCTTTAAGTCTCAATTTCGTATGCCAAACACAAAACTTCAATTATAGACAAATCGTTACGCAAATCGAAAAAATCCTACGCTAGTCAATAGATAATCTTATAAACAGTACCATATGTGTACCAAATACGAAATAAATCGGGCAAGTGCTTTTAGAGGTATTTGCCAAGCCACCATGAAAAACATTGTTTCGAGAAAAACACACAAGTATAGTTTACCCGCGCCGTATAAGCTACAGCGCTCTGTTCAAACCACTGTAACTCTGTCGATTTTCGAAATTTTTGTTTCAAAATTGCTTTAAAATATTCTGAAAAAGTACGAATTTGAAGAAAACTAGAAACAAAATAAACCGATTTTCCGTAAATTTCAGGATGACGTTACTCCTTAAAGAGTGACCCACCGTTGTCACTTTTTGTCAATTTTCAGATTCGAACGCAACTAATCTCTGTTTTTCGTCATAATGACAGCTTTCGCGAAGCCAACGCGCGAGAGACAGGGAGCGAGCGGTAACCATTTGTTTTGCGTGCGCCGGGGTTGGGGGGTGGGGTGGCGATATTAACGCGCCAGCGCGTGATACGCAACGCGTGCGTGCAACAATATTGCCGCGCTAGTTCACCAAAGTGATTTTCGTTCGTGCGCATAATGAGCAACGACAAGGCAAAATCCCACCTCCCTGCAAACAGCAATAACCGCGACGCGACGTAGAGACGCTTGCGCCTCGATCGAGAGATTTAACGAACGCCGTCCGGTTGCCGGTTTGTCTAACGTTTACCATAATGAGGGTCGAAGGAACGCTCGTGCTCGTACGTTCCGGATCATTTTACCGCATAAACGTTCGAGCGGGGAATCGATTGGCCATATGGTTCATACTAAACCCAATAAATGTAAACGTCCTCACCGATTATATTCTACCGAAATCGTCTCCAATTGCGCGCGTAATCGAACGCGCGAATTTCCGCGCGACCTACCGTTGAAAGTGTTTTGCACGTTTACATTGACATTTATACTGAAACTTTCATTTATCTACAACCACGCGTACGTATCTCGAAAATGTTTTTATATGATTCCATTAACATTGTTTGCAAAGTGCCACGCGAGCAACGTAAACGTGCGAAATTGACGGCATACCCATGACACGTACATATGTGCGATGTACATATGTAGATGTGTATACGGATGTACAAATGTAGACGAGTATACGGATGTACATGCATACGTACACAGAGCATACGTAAACGCTGCCCGCAGCTAGCCTTGCCGTTTCTTAGTAAGCCACGATTCGCCACGCGCGAGGCCTTTGCGCGACGACTAACAAACAGTCGCGTTAGGATTATGCCGCCTATTCGCCTCGCCTAACTGTGCAAAAAGGAGGCTATTTGGAGTAACAACGGTTTGCTAAACTGGAATTAAAGTTAGGTACCGTTTACCGGCCACTTTCTAAAACTGCTTTCTTATCGATACATCGTTAACCGGATAATCTTAGCTAATCGTAAGGTTGAACTAACGGGAGTGTAATAGTCGGTGTACCGGCACCTTTTTCCACCACTTTCCATGAAAATTCAACGATGGTTGGAACATTCCGGGGAAAAAAGATTCGCACGGATGGTGGCGCGATAGCAAGTAGAAAAAGGACGAACGGGAAAGTTGAAAACCTCCCTCTCTATTTCACGGAATCTCCAAAATATATCTTCGAAATTTTTCATGTCCATCGGACAATAGAAATTACTCGAAAGCTTTGCTCGCGCGCGCATACGCTTGGTTATAATCGTACGATATAGAACGATAATTTGCATCTGCCTCGCGATAAGTGGCGTGCAAAATTCAGCGAGTATTTCCGTGCTATCGTCTGGTCCTTTTAGCAAAAAGCTCATTATTTGGTGATCGACAAGCCCGAGCGACTGGCATAATTAATACAACTCGGGCCGGGTCGTCGGTTTATTTACGCTTCGAGTGGACGGATCGTACTACGGCCGATTACCTGCGCAGGACTGTCGACTGTCCAGGTTTGCATTTCTCTCCCATATTCGACATATCCCGGTTAAAGGTTAAACCGAGCACGCAGCGTCGCGCGGCTCCGCACCGCACCGCACCGCACCGCACCCGGACACCCGTGTCATTTGAAATAGCGCTCTCGTTGGGTCAACAGTTGGCCGAACGAACGATCGATTGATCGATCGAACCTGAGGTCAAATCATCGATTGCACAGGTAGGTATACCGAATTTACCTCTCTTAATTGATGGGTAAATCAATCCGCCAAGAATAACACTTTTCATCCGTATTTACCATTGCCGCGATTGATTCTTAATTATTTCCGATCGCCGGTTCAGCGGCCATGCGCGACATACTCACGATCAGCTGATTTGACGAAGCGACTAATTCCAAATCCATTTCTCTATCAAAAGTCCCCTCCATCGTGTATTCTATAAACGACTAGCGCGGACACGAAGAATCATTTTTGATATCGTCAAAATTAGGTTTCCGATCTGATCCCGGTAATGTTGGAGAGCGTGAACGTACGACGGGCCAGGAATTCTTTTTCAAAGCAAATTCTTTCGCGCGCTTACCGTCCGACTCTCACCCTCCAGTCCTCCCACCTCCCCGCGTTGCCTTGTCACGATGCCTCGGACCACGAATTTCCCAACGAGAGCTTAGGGTGTAATTTTCTCGCTGGAAGGAAACAGGGTAATCGATGGGGAAAATGATTCCACGAGCGTTTTTTGCCGAGACAACGACGAGGGACGAAACTAACCTACGACCCCTCGCACCGTCATAAATCCGAAGCGTCGCTTTACCTCATTTTTCCTCGCTGTATTCAGAAGTAAGAGAAAGAGACAAAATATGAAGAGCAGTGAAAAATCAATCATTGGCAGGGTAAGTCGGAGCTAGTAATCCGTTCGAATCGATCGTAATGGCCGCCGCGCGTACCTTTCGCACCGCCAGAGATAAGCCCCGAAAGCGTTGGGATTAGTATAGGACGATAAATCAGAATTAATTTCAACGTTCGCGCGCTATCCCTTTTAACGTTGAGTTTTACTCGGTCTACGAGGTAGAATCCAACGGAGCGAGGTGGAGCGAGAAAGCGTGGACTTGGGTGTCCGTGAGCGCGCGTCCACGGGACCGGGACGGGAGGATAAAGGAAGAGGAAACGAGAAACGAACAGAGTGCAGAGGCAACGAGAAAAATTCATAAATCCAAATAAACGTTTCGAAAGCTCTTTCCGCCTCGGAGATTTCAAAACGACCGCGGACCAAAAGGGAATGCGAATATGTCTCTTTCTACGTTATTCATTGTCCTGGTCCTGGTCCTGCTCCTGGTCCTGGTCGTGGTCCTGGCCTTGGCGGTACGATGCGGCTACGAGATTCCTACACCCCCTCCTCCTCTCCTCTCTTTGAGAACCACTCGACGGTCAGACTTTGAACCAAACGGTGCTATTCCATGATTATTACCGGCAAACGAGGGATAATTACGAGTATTCCTCGTTACCCTACGACTACAGAGCTATTTTAACGGTAATGTGGGATTGAGGTGTGCGTGCTTGTTCGCGTGTGTGCGTATGGATGAAGGAGCGTGGACCATTTAGCGTGATCCCGAAGCCCGTTCCTAAGGTTTGATCAATATTTGATTGAAGGTGTGAATATTGAAAAGAAACACGAGAGTCGTTAGCAGGAATCGAGAGAAAACGAATTGGTATATTAATAATCTGTTGCTCGTATGAATAAACAATACATTTATTTGAAGATATTCTATTCCCACTTCCTGCAATAATTGTCAAAAATATCGTCTTTCCTCGTCCGGGAAGAGAAGCAAACTTTAAGGACGAAGAATGTTCCCCGATGCTTCCGAGTTAAAGCGGAGCGGTCTAATAAAAATCAGCACGCGCCAGCTCTCATAAATCTCGCGGCGGCCGTACATACGTGATATTTCAGCGGGGCTGGAAAAGCTTAATCTTACGTCGGAAAATTACTCTTTAACGGCGCGCCCATCTTCCTCGGTTACGTTCGGTTCGACTCGACTAAAGTCCCCCGTTCGCTTAATTCGACTCTACCGTCGCAACGCTGTTCGACGCTGATAAACAAGTTTATCCGTACGCGTGTACTTACGCTTTCAAGAATATCGAATAGTTGGCGCACTGAAGGAAAATACGCCAATGGGAGAGTTTCTTTTAAAATACTCAAATCGACATTGATCGCTCGTAAGGCAATGCCGTTCAATACGAAAATTGCATTGATAAGACACGTTGTTAGATCGATTACTTATTCCGTTCGTATCAGCGTAACCGATGAATAATTCATACAGCCGACAAGTGCACAGGGAATATGTATGTATATGTATTATAATTACGACGCGCAGCCGCGCATGGCTCAATTGATAACCGTCTCGTAATCTAGATCCAGTTTCTCCGGGAGTCAGATAGAATGTGTGGTATAACGAAAACAAATTGACACGTATTCGCACGTAGCGAAATATATCGCCGGTACGTTGCTACGACGGGTAAATACAACGCACAGGGCACACGCTCCGACCGTTAATCGACGGTGAGCCAATGTTACGTTTATTTATATCGATATAAAAGTCAACGTTACTAACGGGACACGTATATCGACGATGTTACAGAAATAGAACTAGCGAACCTCTTCTCCTACGAACCACCGATCTCATCGAAAGTCCTTGACCGTCCGCGGGCTCGATGTAACTAACCAAACGGGGGCGCGCCAAAAAGTCAAAAATATCATCCACGATATTCATCTTCCCAGATTGCTCCCACTTGAACTATTCTACGAAGCCGTTGGATTCGAGGGGGTGGTCGTTATTTATGGCCGCCCGGCCGTGAGTGGTGCCAACCCCCAAAGTGCCACCGAAGCCTTTTAATAAGGGTGTCTTCCAACGTCGTATCCTCCTCCGGCAGACAAGTTATTACTTTGGGTACGCGCATAGTTTGAGCGCTTTTCGTCTGGCAACCCTTTTTCATTCGTCCTCCTCCCCCTCCCCACACGAGAGGGAAGAGTCGGGAGGTGGCGCGGTGTCCGAACCTTCATCGGGATCACGGGTAAATTTGCGTGCACGCGAGTACACTGTTGAGAACGAGATCGAAAGTGTGTAAAATAAAAAGGGTGTGGTTCGAGCTCACGACCTGGACGTAAATAAATACACGTACGGTAACGCTTCTGGAGGCCACGAAATTCCACCGCGCAATTTCAACTCCTTTCGACGCACCCTTTTTACGCCGATTCTCTCTCTCTCTCTCTCTCTCTCCGCAGCCTCCGCCGACTGGGCTGTCAAGCGCACGAGCCATCGGGGAAACTCCAAAGGCGCGTTCGGTAAATTCGGAAATGGAAACTGAATCCTTCCGTTGGGTTTGAATGCACGATCGCGGACAATGTCACTAGCTCGGAACGACGACGATTTGCCAAGGTCTCTTTGAGGGATACTAACGCTGCAACAACATTTGTGCTGAGGGCGGCGAAGGGAAGGGGAGGGGGGAGAGGGGCGCGACGCGATACCAGTGGAAAAGGAATTTACGAACGAGCTTTTCATATTGTTTCAAGAACTCGGTTATCGGAGATGTTTACGTTAAACCATTCGCGCGGGCGAATGGTGTTAAGGATTACGCTTGTTTCTACCGTAAGGAAATATTATTTGTTCGTACGCGCATCGATTTTCCACTAGCGTCGGAGAAACGTCGAGTAGGTAAGTACCGATCGCTTCGCGTCTTCGTTGGTTTCCTTCTACCGCCGAAGGCAGGTGAAAACTTCTATTCCAGGGAAAAGGTTTATAATCGACTGTACTTCCTTGCCAAGTACTCGTGATACGCGCGTGATCGTTATGGTTATTTGCGAATAGAATAAAATCGCTTGATAACGAAGCGAAGCGGGACCACGCGATCGATTACGCGAATTAAACCGACCCGACGCGCGACGTCGCGTGTGCCGTTTGCGCGCGTATACGCGCATGTATTTACACCAATGGCAATTCATTCGTTTGAAGGACATCGATACAGTGCACGGAAATGCGCCTGGTGTAATTTATCGACGACTTCCGGTTGACCCGTCTCACACAGCCGAAATTTCGACTGACCGGAACCTTCGCGGATCGATGTAATAACACGTTCTTACTTATGTACGTGTACGTGTGTATCTCGATTCACGCCCCAAGGCTGATTATTATTAGTCTCAGAATTTCCGAAACGACCGAATATAACTTTCGAATCGATTTCCGTACCACCGCGATACGGCAGCGCCCGATACGTTGCTCACCGGCAACTCGAAGGGGCTTCATTTCACCGGCCACAGCTCATCCTAATTTGTAGAGACGCGCGTACTTTGCGAGACTGATTTTTTTTTTCCTTTCCTCTTTTTGTTTCCGCCCCATTTTTTCGTCAGCGCCAGCTGAATCGAGAATTGAATTGTTAATTTCATTCGAAAACCATTCCGACCAACTGGACCTTTCCGCTGTCTGCCTCTGAACCGCGAGAAAATGCTGAAATTAATTCACCGAGGCACCCGCCGGGAAAATAAACCGTTTCGTCCGGCAACTGCTGCATTCGTGTTCGCGAATTTTTTTTCGCCCCCCCCCCCCCCCCTCACCCCGTTTCTCACTTCCCCCCTCTCTTTTTCTCTATCACCAAGATGCGATAACCATATCCGGCTCTTACGACGATCGCGATTAATCGACGGGACGAGATTAGAACAGGGCCGAGTATCGAGACAACAGGACTTTCTCCTACGATAACGATGCTCGTGCAACGCGAAACTTTTCGACGGATACTACAGGTGAAAGGATCGGAGAATTCTGGGCCAAGTTTGACGCTCTATCAATTAGAAACTTTGAATTTATTTACATCGCGGTAATCGTACAGACTAGAAGCCGAAAAATGCACGTGCGCGCTTACGATTCGATGGCTAATGAACGTTTTTTATACCTCGCGATAAAGGTCAATTAATCGTAGGATTATTAAATGACGCTTTGGTCGAATTATGCGCGACAGAATTTGGCGTATATGCGTACGCATACGATACACCGCAAACCGTGTTTGTGTTTATTTGAACGTTCTTCCAATTTCAACGTCGTGCGTTCAATTTCAACTTAATTCTCTCCCGCGCGCAAACCCCGCAATACGATTACACGTTTATATAAACTCGCGTAACTTACAACCCGTAACTCGCGCAACGTACAAAACTCCCTGGGCACGAGAAAAGGGTGGTGTGGAAAGTAAATTAAATAGCGCGTCGTAAAACTCATCGAGTCTCCCAACTTAATTTCATCGCGGCCGAGTGAATTAATTACTAACGCAATTTGTCGATGAAATCGGAACGCCGAAGGAATTCCAACGAAACAGGAAGTTTGCTCCGAATCCACGTGATCCGTCGCGCGTCGACCATCGGTTTAACCAGACTCCCGGAATAATTTCCAATTTACGTCATAGCCGTCCGACAAACGTGCCGCGTAACGCCATTTCCATCGCTCCGCGGAGCGGGTGCAACGCGGCAAACGAAGGGAAGAAGAAAATAGGCGGTACATATTATTCAATCCGGTGGATGGGGTTCCGGGTTGCGTTGCCAAGTGGGATTGAGAAGAGATACGAAACGACCACCTCTTCCGTGTACGTCGGTACTCTCTCCGGTCTGCCGCGTTTTTCCGCTTTCCGTTATCATTCTCTACTTCGTAAAGTCACAAATTCAATTAATTTCTACGTATCGAGTTCCAATCACCGGAGCGATTCCAATCGTTCCCGATCGACGATTTCTTGAGAATCGAAACGCAATGTTTCCAGATTAAACTTTTCGCCACTCACCTAATTCCGGGCCGCAGACCCGCGGTATGATCTCCAGAATTGCGCTGCAGGATGGATCCTCGAAGCACAATTGACGCGCGTAGAGACAATTTAATATGGCGACCGGAACTTTGATCCCCGACCCTGAAAGCAAAAAACGTTGGGATATTGAATAACGTGATCCGATTGCGCGTTAATTTAAATTGCGATTCGCTGTTACGTCGATATAATTGTCCCTCCTCCCATTAGCAGTCATATCCGACGCGTCTGAATGGGGGAGGGGAACAAAAAAAGATAATAAAAATCATGGTATTTTGCAGGGAGAGATGTTTTCGAACGAACAAAAAGGCGTGAAGAGGGGAGGACTCCCGTTGAGCGGAAAGTCGTTAATCACGTTAATCATAATACTGGTGAACAAAACACGCGCGCTAGGAACATTGATCGAATTCGTGGTGATTACAGAAAATCGGAGGGATTTAAATACGTTCGTTAAAATTCTACGCGAGAGAGTAACACACACACACACACAGCAAGAGAGCGCGCGCGAGAGAGAGAGAGAACGGGTAAGAGAAATCCAATGTGAAACAAGCGGAAACATTTGTGACAAAAAGGGAAACACTGCACTGGAGCCGTCGCGATTTAATATGCCCCCGATAAAGTATCTTTATTATTTATATCTTTGTTATCTTTATTATTCATAGAAACTACTGTCACTCCAGAGTTATTCGATTACGAAACATTGCAATCTAATTGCTCGAGCGATTCCGTGCTGATGTCATCCGCGTAATTATGTATGAAAAGCAAACAGCGTTCCGTTAACACGAAACGACGCTCAGTCTATAAAAGAATGCACTCGGCGCACACCTTTCTTTCGCAACGTCTGGAATGCCAACATGGGAATGACTCGCGCGACTCGCGAGTCTCGTCTCGTCAACCTTTTCTGCCCTCTTGCCTCTCAAGGCTGTCATCTCAAAAACTTGCTAGCGCGCGTGCACGCATTTCTCACGCGCGTGCCCTGCTCAACGAGCGAATCTCTTCTCGGAATTCTCCCAGATAAAGAAATAGATGAGAGCCGCGTATCGCCTTTTGAATGGCGACTCTTACATCTCCACCGACAAAGTTATCTCCGTTTCCACAGAAATAGCTCAGCGTAATACCACGCGATTCGAATCGCTCGGTTTAATTCTCACGTCGGGATGAGTTGGCGAGAAGTCGCCGTAAGTAATTTTAAATCGGTGACGGTGTCTAAAGTAGAGTATGAATCGGTAATGGAAGATGATAAAAATACCGTTGATCGAAAGAAACGGAGAAAAATTCTTACAAACGACGAACATAAATATGAATTGTCTCTTTACACGGGTCTGGCGAAGTCGATAAGAGAAGAGCTTCCGTAATATAATTAATTACGAAACGGTTGGTAGCCGGTAATAGCAGGCAATGCATCGTTCATTATATCGTAACGACTAGACGTAGAGGAAGTTCGGGTAGCTCCAGACCCTCGAATTACTAAGCAATTAGAGAGAAAAAAATTAAATACTTGTCGCGTCGAAGCAAATACAATTTGGTAATGGCGTGAGCGCCGCGCAGGACAAGTTACAGGGAATTTTGTTCCTGGCCACGGACTTCTCGCGGCGCCTATCAAAATTCAAAAGGTGGATATTGCGTACAAAACGTAAATATTTCAATTTGAATTATCAATCGTATTATCACTTATTACCGCGTGCTCTGCGATTATAATAATAATTATTTGATCACGATTATTATTTTTAAAATATTAGTGAAAACATACGATCCAAGCAACTGGATAGCAACGGGGCACAAATTTATCGGGTAGTCCCGGACACTTTTATAAATTATAAATGTAACCAACAAAATAATTTTGATGCCGTTTTTCCCAATGACAAAAATTAGAGGCTCACATCTTTTGTATCGTTGCTATTTAAACCATCGATAGAAGTTTGTATCGATTTATTATAGTTGTTAAAGAATATCCAAAGTTCATTATAAGCGTCAAAATATAGGTTTAAATTTGTTATTTATATATTTCTTCGGTTCGAGTGTTCTAGGGGTACCCAAATTTCCCGTGTCCGTCCCAAGTTTGTCCGCACCGCCAGCTAAATCAAGAGACAAGGTCTTGTCTCGGGTCATGAACAAGTACGCGGGATAGACCTTCCATGTTTTCAAGAATGAACAAACGTGGGTTTTCGGGGTGTTCAAAACGCGCTAAAAAATGTTTCTTATTTCCCCGAGTAAGTAACTACGCGTACCTAAAAACGAAGGAATATTAGCGTGATAATGTATTGGGCGGCAACGTGGGAACGCGTGTACGTACGATACATGGTCGGAGGGGGTTGTACGTATCGAGCCACTCCGACAGTGGTACGTTACGAGTAGAGATATGGCGCGCGTAATACCTAATCGCGAGTTATATATCTATACATTAATTTCGCAACTTACGCCGCTACCCATGAAACTCCGATTAATCATGATTTACCCTGCACCCGCTATCGCGTACCACGGCACAGGGCTGATTGCGATTGCAATGTTGTATTTGAACCGAAAAAAAAAGTCCACGGACGGATGGACGGGGGAGATACATACATATTTGCAACTGAAATGCATCGCTTAACGGGACCAGTGCGCGTATCGCGTATCGCTAATATTCTCCGCCCTGCCTCCCCCTCCACCGTATTATAGGACGTAGTAACGGGATATTATTGCGTCGATGGAACGTCATTACTACCCGACGCTGACGTTACACCGACACAACGAAGAGAACATTTCTGACGGGCTTTATTAATTAATTACCGCTGCCGGGAACTCGATACGAGCGTGCGGCTGAAAAACAGTAAATATCGATTTGTAGGACAGTTTGGAATCAGATAAACAATGAGGCCCCGTTCGGTGGGCGAGTTACGATACCGTCATAAAAATGATAAATAAAACGTGAAAAGGAACGTATACAACATATAACTTCTGAGTCTCTTAAAACCGGAATGGTACTCGGATACCTATTTCTTGATATTTGCAATAATTTTTAAACGACGCTGAAAACGTGGATCCACTCTGCCAGGCCCGCCACTCTCGGCAGTCTCCGGCGCATAGCGATGCCACAATACCAACGAATCATTTAAAACGCGCACCCTGAGACGGTACTCGCTGAAAACGATACCGCGAACAAACATCCTCGGAATCGACGCATAAGTATTCGTCGCAAAAGTGTCTCAGGGGCAGCGTTTTATTTCCCCGAGTGGGGGGGCAGGCGCGCAGCGCAGCACGCGAGCACCGGAACACGATAAACCATCGCCACGGATACAGCCATAATCCAGTACCCCGGCATATTGACGAACCCACTCGGACGGTAATGCGTTACGAGTGGCGAGTGGCGAGTGGCGAGATAGGGTGGCGCGTAATGTGTAATCGTGCGATGCATTATGATTCACGATCGCACGCGAGCACGATAAACTCCAGGCGTGCGAGTTTGCCCGCGCGTACATACCTATGCGCGTCAACGTAATTTTCCATGTACCGCGCGGCGCACGTAGCATTACTGTACCGTAGGTACGTGTACGTATGCACGTACCTTGGTACGTACGTACAGTGGTTGCGTTACGAGCACGCTGGCCGTGTGTTTCGACGTTGGAAAATCAACGTTACCGGCATAATGGTGACCGATGGCGAGAAGAGTTTCCATCGGTAAACGGAAACGGAAACGACAGCGTGGCCGGGAATCGTTGCTACGAGGAAACGTGAACGGGAAATGCGCTCGCATCCTCGGCTTCGTGCCGAAATACTACGCGAAACGCTACGATCGCGGGAATGACTTTTCGCGCGACGCTATCCTCGTTTCGCCCTGTAACGTTCGATGCTGCATCGACCCCCTACACTCCCCTTTTGATAGTTAATCCATTAGCACGCGGAATTGGAAAATTTTCAAATTTTTTTTATTGTTCCGTTTCAGTTCGACACGGATAGACAAAAGACTTATATTTTCTATATATCGTATTACCTTAACTTGTGTATTAAAAATAAAATTCAATATGTTCTCATGTACATTAGTAGTATTTTGGGCACAGAGTCACCTCACACAAAAAAAACGTGTAATACACTCTCATTACTGGAACAGACATTTATATAAATATATTTAATAACTGTAAATAAATATAATTTTTATTTATACTTTCACATGTTTGTATGAAAATTTTCAAAGCGTAACTTTAGATGCTATCCAGAATTGCCTCAACATTTTTGAAGCGAATGAGCAATATTATGCACCCCGACCAACATCCACAACGATAAACCTGCTCGGGTTTACCCGCCGCAGATGTAAGGCGCAGAAAAATAGCCCGATATCAAAGTGTTACTGAAATATCACCGATAATAAAAAATGTATCATATCCAACAAGTGTCTAAATATTTTCAAAGCGAACGCGCAATATTATGCGACCATCTGCAACTGCGCTGAAAACTAAAATATGCCCGATCCTCATAAGGATCGGTATGCACACACGGGTTAAGAAAAGTCAAGTAAACCTTGTTCCACGTAGCTACCAACCGCGCATGGCCATAATTAGAATATCTACGCCATATATACCCGCAGCGGTAATCAACGACGTACATACGTTTGGACAACTTTAAAACCAGCCCAAGAATTCTAGGGAACCAAACGTCAAAATAAGTAACGTGACGTCCGCTTACCTCAATTACGAGAGGGCACTCGAGTTGGATCCAGAAAAGCCTCGCTTCGAACTGCGCAGAGTTTTCGAAACTTCTCTCGAATAAATTAAAAAGTCTCGGTACCCACCCTACGGACTCGAGAGGACCCACCGCGCGTACGTATGTAGCTACTTACACTAATTTTCTGACCGACCTTACCGCCTTTGAAGTACGCGCGCGCCCCGTCGTAATATTTGCCAGACGATTCGAACGCGAGCCTACCTCAAATCGATTCAAGAATACTCGAGCAATTTTTCAGATCATACAGTTTACCGTGTAAGTTCTCAACCAATTATATGAATAAATATGTATCGTACGTATAGCTGTGCGATCGATCGTCGAGGTTTAAGCGTCGTCGTGTCCTACGCCCAACAGTTATTATTTAAATCTATCCACGGTTGTCGCGGTACTTCGTGTACCGCGGTTAATTTTCCCCGCGAGAAGGAACACGACCAACGTTGTTTAACCGTAAGTTTGATTAATACTATTCTATCGGGAAATCGCTGTAACGCGGTAAAGATCAAGAGCAAACACTTGAAACGCGTCTTAATGCCACCGCGATGGGTGGGTACGTCTCTCTTTCTCGCTCCCTCTCATCAAACGCCTAGTGGGTTTCGCAATTTAAATGGAAGAGAACAGGTTCCCTCGGGACCTCGTTGTCGCAGTGCCGTGGCGCAAGGCGAGTCGCGCTATGCGGCATAATAATTATCGTCCTTCGTTCGTGGCTAACTTTACGGAGTGGAAGTTCGCACGGGTAACCCAATTGCAAGAGGGCCGGAGTAGCGAGAGAGGGAGAGAGAGAGAGAGGGAGCAGGAGAGAGAGAAATAAAACTTAAAGGCTCCTCCCAAGAGGGTAGCAGAGCCTGCAACAATTTCCTAAAGATTCGCTCTCGTGTCTAACGCGAGGCGAGTCGGACTGTGGCCCGAAAAGTATCCTACGTTCGCGGTAAATCAGAGGCTCCCCGAAGCAACAAATTTTCCCGAACACTGTCGCGAGATTTCTAAATCTAATCCCCCAAACCTCGTGCGTGCGCGCTAGATATAATATCGGAACTGCCGAAAGAAAGCGGAAGCTGGGAAAACTTTTGTTAGTAGAAAATTGTGGGAATTAGGTTCCATTCGAGGTTCTTCCAAACTAGTCTATCGACGGTCCAATATTTCTGCGATATCTAAACGACAATTAATTTATGATGGGAAGAGCTGGACGCGTAATATCGACTCCTTTAAAGGGCGGCAGGTTGAAAGGGGAAACGGAAGGGGGGAAGAAAGGGGCAGGGGAGTAACGGAAGTTCCAATTGCCAGCTAGATCTATATTTAATAAGACAGCAGAGTTATACTTTCTGCCTGGACGTTGCGTCGCGCGTCGCGACGCAGGGGAGGGCGCAAAAGTTTCGCCCCCTCTCCCTCTCACGGAATTATCTTCGCCACTTTCCACCGTCATCGCAGAGATAATTAAATATATCCGTGCACTGAGATGTTCAAGCGGATTTTTCGAAACGAGTCCGACAGGACACAGATCCTGATGGACAATGTCGGATGCCCGTCCGACAATGTTGTTTTTCGAGCGTGGGATTCGATTATCTGCGGTCTTATTTACTCGTGACGCATCTTCACCGAATCACTTATTTTTCAATGCCCAGCCCGTCAACCTTTGGCCAGAACTTTCCTACCACTTCTCCTTCATCCCGTCCGTTTCACTTTTCTGAAAACCTAGTTTTCCTAGTTTCCTCTGATCAAAACGTTCCTTAGAATTATTCCGAACTCCGAACGGTCGAGACAGTCTTTCTGCAACCTCGGTACTTACAGTTAATGGAACCACATATATATGTTGTATCCGCGTACTTCGTTAGAAAGTAATTAGGCAAGTACACATATACAGTTAGTCAAACAAAGATATTTATTTTATTATTAAATCCGTACTTTACGAATCCTCGCCCCGAATCACAAGACGAATTTGCACGCTGTGAACGCATCGATCCCATCAATTTCTACGATAATGAATTATTTGCGAAATATCAAAGAACGCAGAATTGTACGCGTTTACGCATACTGGGATTATCGATTCCGCCCTCGTTAGTCCTCTCGAAAACTTATTCTCCGTTTTTACACGCGCGACACCCAGCCAAAGTTACCCGCCGCGTTTCGTTCCAGTCGCGCTCGTTTCGAAAGTTTCGAATCGAAACACGTCGACGAAACATTTTAATCGCTCACGGATTCCGACGATTCCGCGCTCGAAAACGACAACGACATCTCATGATCCGCTAGTCGGTCTCACGGATCAACTGGTTCCCCGTCGAACCGATAATTGAAAATCACTGTTTCTCATACCTATGGATATACGCACAGGTATATGTATTGTATATGTATACGTGTATACGCATATCGATTCGCAGCACTATCAAGCGCGGGTTGTATGTGTGTACATGTCATAGATGGACTCTTCCCTTCCTCGCGAACCCCGGCTATCCACCCACTATTTCAATCCTCGTTGCGTATGTTTTTCTCTCCTCTCTCTCTCTCTCTCTCTCTCCCCTATCGGTTACCACTCTTTTTCAAATATGAAGAACGGGTCTTGAAATGATTTTAGTCTTTCCTCTTGAAACGCTAAATTCCACTCCGCGTCTCGTTCTGTTCGAAACGTCAAAATTGAAAGCCGTGACATAAACGCGAGTGGAAAGAATTGAGGAAGGTTGTCGCGCGTACGATATATGATTTGCAGGAAAAATCGTCGTTGCTCAAGAGATATACATACGTTACGCGAGCTGCACCTACGGATTTATCACGGATTTTCCCCGGAATCCGTTCCAACGCGATTAAAATGTTCCTGATCGCCGCGATAGACACGCGCACGCACGCGTAAACGCGTAACGTTGGATGGGTGAAAGGGGCTCACGTGGAATGCGAAATCCCCATTTAATTTCGACGAAGAACATGTACTACTCGTATATGCTCCCATACCTGCTCCGAGATAAATCCAGATCTGGTCGGAAAGTATCATCGCCCGGCTGGCTATATTTTAGTGCCCACGGTCGGCTAATCGTCCGGCATAATCGCATTTCGTGAAACAGCAAAAATCTCTGGACGAAAAAATTGCTGGGACGATTGCGTTCAAACTGAAACTTAAAAACGTCGAGAACGGTGGCCAGGGTAGGTAAAATAATTTTTTCCTCTCCCGTTACGATAGATCTATAGAATAATATTTGTCCCTAAAGCTGTCTTTACTCGTCAGTCTTTCCGACGGATTTGAATGTAATCGACCAAACCTCGAACCATGCGTCTTTCTCTAACGGAAAGCAACGATGCATCTCGATGACGCTTTAGCAAGTGTACGTAAGTATATGTATACATACGTACGCTATTCTCCGTTTGCGGTCCTCTTAATTGGGCATTACGATTTTCGAAGCTTTTTCGATTACAAAAGAAATGTTCTCGTAATTGAGCTAATGCTAATTCAATTTGAGAATTTCTCCGTTTTGCCATCAGCTTGGATCGCATCTGCTCGCGGTCCGACGCTAAATTCTCACTTTATCTCGCATTTTAACACTTTTTATTTCCGTCGTCGCGTCGCGACGATTTTCTCGCGTTTAATGTACGGGAAAATCGGGAAAATCGGTCAGGTTGGAACGCGTATGCGCATAATATACCTATATTAAATTAGACCGATATAACGCTAACGATAAGAGAGTCTACAATTAATTTCGTGAAATCGTTACTCCCCGTGAAAAAGCAGTGTCACCCGTGTCTACGCGTGATATCTTTACACGTTTTCAGAATTCATCTAGCCTCAACTCGTCACCACCCCTTCGCGTCCGTACTCATGAAAATTTCTATACCTCAAGTTTCTCAATATATAATAAATACGCGGTTACCGAACCGCGCTTGAAAAATGTATGAAAAGTTCGCCCAGGGAAATCAAAAAGCCGGACTCGTAAGTCGACGTTGCCCACGTCGTTGATTATGCGTATTATACTTGTACCCGGGTACGCGAGTTTACATACATAAATATATATTTATGAGATACACGCGTGTACGAGAAAGCCGATTAAGATTTATAAGACGCGGGTTCACCGTGGAAAACCCACCAAATCGGTCGTTACTTTCCCATCACCTCGAAACATCTTTATACTGTACGTATCTATCGACGTTGTGGAAAAAGATATGGGATCCATCCCCTTGATAAGTTTCAGTTCGTAAATCAAACTTATTTCGATATCTTGCCGGCATGCTCTCGAACCAAGTAATAATGATTATTATTAATAAATGTAGTACAGTAATAATAATTATTATTATTATTACTCCAACGATGGTAAACGATGTACCGCGAATGAGACAAATTACCGCCACAATAATTTCGTAATATCTGTACAATTATTATAACAATATGAACTTGTTAACTTGTTTTCGAGTGAATGCCGGTAAGATATCGAAATGAATTTGATTTAATTGAATAATTAATTGACAATAATAATAATTATTATCACCCGACCCGGATATCGATACTATCAAAACTACCCGACGAACGGTTTCATCGTTACTCGTGAAATCGAGTTGAAATCGGGGGGCGAGGGTGCGGGAATAAAAATTCGCGTGGCAGCGGTTCTTTGCTTCCAACGCGGTCCAATCACGGCGTAGATAATGATCGCATCGAGGCACACGCCAACGTAGGAGACTTTAATTGCCAGGCACGAATCGATTTGTCGCCGCCTCCGCCACCTCTCCACCGCGTCGTGCCACCGACCACTTTCCACCCTATTTTTAACCCCTACGTCTTTTCTCCCCGACAATTTTCCCGCTGCCATGCCGGTAAATATTTAGCGAAAGAAGAAATTTGTACGTCGACATTATTCATTGGAAGTAGCGTTAAAGTGGGGTAGCGTGGATACGTACACGCGTAAGTACGTGTACGTACTCCGAGCATTGTTGGCGAGGCAATTTGCAGACGTCTCAATCTTGAATATATTATTACCGGTAAATGAATTGAGGTGAATTTTGTCAGTTGTCATCTCGTCACAATTCCTGGAAGTTTTCGACGCGTAAACGATAAAATATCAACCCCTCGACCAATCGACAGTTCCATTCTATCCGTTCTATAGTTTGAGCCTATCGCTCTGTCAGCCCTCAAAGTGAAGCTTACTCCGCGTCACGAACGATCGGCGAAGAATTAAACGCCATAAGGAGAAACGACGATAGCCAACTATACATTTCCGGGGGCTGAAATCCCTGGGAAAGGGGGTTGTCGGTGACACGCCCCACTGGATAATGCGTCCTGCTTACAAATCGATGGTGTTCCTCCCAAGACGAAGGAAGACATTCTTTCCCTTTCTTGGATTTTCCGGTATCCGTATCGAAAAGTCGCGCGGAGACGAAGAGGAGGGACGACACTTTTGCAAGTAAGTCTCGGTTTACGGGAACGTTCTTAAAAGTTCGCGAGCGGAAAACCTCCGAATCTCGACAAAAGACATACGAGGTTTACGACGACCTTCGGTGTCTCTCGGTACCCCCATGTCCGGGGGAATTTTTATACCACTTCTCTCCTCGCACTTTGTCTCTTTAACAGCTTTTATCTCACGACGATTCGCGCACGAGCGTTCTCCATTATCGATTTCAATTCATTTCACGGGTACCGTTTCGCCGGCAAGAAAAGACAGGGAGGGAGGGAGAGAGAGAGGGAGAGCGCGCGCGAGGACTCACCGTCGAAGGGTAAGATCTAGTTAAATTGAAGGGGAAAATCCGAAAAGCCCAAGTACCCCGGACGTTATTTCGTCTCCAAGTTTTCTCGAGAGTCTCCAGTTTCATCCAGAGGCGGCTATTTACGACGGATTTCCCGTAAGACGATCTCAGTGCGATGCACCACGCTTCCCGGTACCAGATGATCGCCAACCTTTAAACTCGATACTTACGTCCGTTCATCCGAGTACGATGAAAACGCCAAATTCCATTCCGCTTACGCGGTAGTTCTTCTTAACGTTTCATTTGGAATCGTGGAAGCATTTCTTCTTCATTTACGCTTTGCGCGGAAAGATTATAGCTTTTATCGCGTTTCACTCGTTTTTCCGTCAAAGTTTCATGGAATTGAGAAACCAGTTGGCAATAACGCGCAGTTACCAGAGTTACAGACGACTCGTGATAATAATTCAACGTTAATTAATAATGGTATTCTCAAAACTACGGGAGTAGATTATACCGCTACTATTCCACAGGATCAAATTTGCCAACTGCACCTGGGATGAATCTCTTCGATAATTCAGTAATTAGTTTCGATTTCGACCCAGATTCCGGGCTCGCGATTGGCGGACATGCACTGGGATAACCAATAAAATGTTTGCTAACTCGTGGACCAATTACCGGGTAATCATCGTTCCACGTCCGATCAGGCATTATCTCTTCCGGTAAACATTAAAATTTTGATCGCGTCATTTATTAGGATCGTACACTTACGACGCGGACCATAATCAAAACATCGGGCCGTCCAAAGTGGGGAATAAATATTAATTACGCTTTGTACTCTGACCATATGGAAATCCACTTCGAATCGATTCGTTATCCTTATTAAAAACGAAGGTGCGTTCGCTCGTCGACGCAAAAACGATCGAATACTTCTCCAAGTAACGAGACAGCACCGGAGATTCATTCGCAGTTTATGCTTCGTTTATGAATTACGACCAGAAATAACTGTAAAGATAAAATTTCAATACCATCTTCCAAAGACTTTTAAGCCAGAAATATCGAATCGTGTCGCACAGATTTAAACATGGAGAAACGACGGGGGTCAACGATGAAAGTTTTAATTGTCGCGTCGTCCCCTCACCCGTCGTTTCGTCGAGAAAGTATACGTACCGGGAAGAGTATTCCACTAAATCGCTCAAACCAACGAACGGCGTCAGTTACGTTACGGACCGTTCCTTTTTCCCCTTTAACGTCTAGCTCGTGTTCGTAAAAAGATGTCAAGTAAAATGCAACGGTTCAAATCATCCCGGCGGACATTGGCGGAGAGATAGAGAGAGAGAGATTGAGCGGAAACTTAATTATACGATGGTGAAATGTCGAAACGCTTCCGCGATTCCAATATTGACCAACCCTGCTCGCGGAACGATAGACATTGTACAAATTTAACGTAAAGCGTTCGAGTAACTCGATTTGCCATGAAAACAAACAATTGGAACGAATCCAATGCCGGAAAACATTGCAACGGGTTAGCACTATTATCCCGATATTCCAGTAATAAGCGCATCCCTGCCCTCCGCACCACTTTTCGCGCCGTCCCGTTCCCCCCGGTATTCCCCGAGGATTCCTTTTATCCGCCGTGGTAAACTCCAGAATCCCTGAGACGACGGAAAGGAAACGCGCCGGACGCTTATTCGCCACGCGATACGACACGAGACGCGGAGAATTCCCAGGGAGTCATCGGCGTTGGGCGATAGAAACAGGGATCGGCGAAACTCGTCGAAGAGGAAGAAGCGGAGAACGCATTATCCGAGAGGATCGAATTGTCCTGGTCGTCATTCAAATTCGTTTAAGCTCCCTCGCACGCTTAGGCGTCATCCCTCGTCTACCAAACCTCGAAACCTCTCTACGAAGGCCTTATCTTCCCCGCGGCGAAAGCTCCGTCGATCGATCTCTCTCTCTCTCTCTCTCTATCTCTCTTCTTAGTCTTCTTCTTCTTCTCCCTCCCGAAGGTTAAGAGAGCCATTTAAACGGCAAGGAGCACAAATTGTTCTTTCTGTGAAAAGCCAGGCCGCAAAGGATCTTCCTCTCGTTTCGGTAAAATTACTCGTCCCGCTTTCATCGGTAGGCGGTTGCGCGGGACGGGAGGAGGAGACCGGAGAGGAGGACGACGACACGCCAACTTCCCTTTTGCATCATTCGCGTCCCGTCAAGGCTAATTCGTATTCCACTGCTCGATATGTAATTACGGTTCACCCGTTCGCTCTTTCATCCTTTCAGACCCGATTATGCCACGTGGCGATGCGTCGTCGTCATATTTGTCGTACTGAATGTTACGGAAAATTTAACGGAAAACTGCGTCGTTCAACTTTAAACCGGGTACAGACGCGTAACATATGCGCGTAACAAACAGAGTATTGCAACTCCGTCGCTAATGAGTTAATAACGTACGCGAGAAGACGCAATCCTAACTAGTCTATTGGTGCATCGTGTTGTATGGTACGCGCATACGTTACACGTCTGTACCCGGCTTTACTATATTCGTATCGTCGTACCCCTAACTTCACATCTTCAACGATTACTTCGAATTCATTCGACAATGCTAATTTGTGCGCAAGTGGGAAGCGTGAAATACCGAGTTGATAGCGAAAGAGCAACGGTACGGCACCTACAACGGGATATCGTGTAACCGATTCGCGGCTCATTATCGCTTCACCGCTTTTCCTCCCATTCTTTCACCTCCCAGCAAAGTGGATTCCACGCTATCATTTTCCAGATAACAGTGTCACCAATCCCGTTTCCGATACAACCACCCCGAAAGGCCGTCCTTTTTTGTTTCACCCACGGTGGCAAGGATAACAATCCCGTACGCGCGTCTCTCTTTTTGTCAACGGGGGATTTTCCGTTGACGGAGGAGAGAAACGCAAGAAAACTGTGCCCGGGCGAGGGAAAAAGATAAAGGGAATGAAAGATGCCTCGTGGATGGAAAGAGGAGACGGTAAAACGAACGTCCAGGAAGGGAGAGGTAAGGTAAGTTCGAGAAGGGGTTTGATATGCCGTAAGATTGATTGGACCGGGGTTACTTTCGCACTTGTCTTACTCACGTCGATCGACGTTTCGCTTAGCCGTCTATCCCAGAGAGGAACGACGTGACTCGGCGCAGAAATGCCGAGAGATTTTCGGAAAAATGACACGCGAATCCGCTTTTCTATCGGAATCGAAACCTCTCCGTCGCGTTAAGAGGACTTTGATATTTTCCCAATTTCTCTCCCTCTTATTACCACTTTCAAAGCATATCAAACTATTGGCTGCGCGTTCTCTGGGTTTACCAAGACGCGCGCGCGCGCAACGTAGCGTATGCCAGCGGGTAGGGAATGTTAAATATCCCAAGTTACAACCTTGAAACGTTGCATACGCGCATGTACAATTGCACAGTACTGTGTTGTACCGTCTCCAGCTTTATCTCACCAAGATGGTATAAGTAAATAGCTTCCGCTCTTCTCGGACGTAAATGACCAACGTCCGCTCTGCCTGGTAAACGTTTCACTACGACCAACACCACCAGAGTTCAAGCGCCGATCCCCTTTGTCGCAGGTAATATTAGATGTGCCGGATAGTTTTGTTTTTCGCGATGTTAAATGTTTATGTGGTGCCCAATCACTTTCTCTCTAGATGTTTCTAATTTTTATATGTTCTTGTTTTGTTAACCAGGGACACTGAAGTCTGTCAGATAATTGCTGAATCGTTAATTCTGGATTTTCTTCGATTTCTGCATGCAAAACTGCATCATCCACTTTAGTAGGCCTTCCCGATCGAGGTTCATCATACCGACATACGTTTCCTGACTTAAATTTTTGAAACCACTGTTGACATGTGCGCACATTTAGTTTATCACCATGAACGTCGCAAATGTTTTTTGTAGTAACTGTAGCAGAATGTTTGTTATGAAACTCATATAACATTAAACACCGTAAATAATGTTTTGCTGGAAATTCTTCAGCCAGTTTGAAAGCAAGGGCTCAAAAATAACGTAAAAACACTAATTAGACACTCAAAGTAGCACATATCAATCGCGATACAAAACAATTCAATTTAACTTAACGAACAAGTCGCAACAAGCTCGTGAATCTCACCGATGAGAAAAACGATCAAAAGTTTCCAGTACTCCTAATATAAAAGGACGAGCACGATGAATGCCGCAGATCAGATCGACTTTAAAACTATAAGCACGTAGCGACCAGTAGCATATCAATTTATAACTTGCACGTCATTTCTAAAAATAGATCTTTCGTTATCAAGTGCTAGACAATATATACCATCACGCCAAATCAACTGTCCCAACATACGGCATAATAGTACGTATACGGTGAAAATGTGCACCATTAAGCCGAGAAGAAATTGATCGCGTTCGACGGTTAAAGAATTTTCACAATGGAAAAGTCTTTCTCTCTTTTCGTCCCCGCTGGCAGTAGGTACTCTCGTCTTCAAGTTCCCGAGAGACACTGTCGGGAAAGAGAAAGAGAAAGAATTATTACCCACTTTTCTCTGTTTTATTATTGTCGTTCGGGAGATCGAGCTTTTCATAAACGTTCCCACTGACCATTCTCGTAATTACTTTTTGACACTATACGGGCCGGCCCGTAGTAAAAGAAAATACAGGAGGAGAGCGCATTTATCCGCGCGAAAGAAAAGTTAACTGGTGGACCTGCTTTATTGCGATTTCCTTCCACGGAGCGAGGAACAATATTTTCCACGCTCGCTACCGGAACGTTTATGTGCCGGCCATTTCGGGATAACATTATCAACATTGCAAAATTACTTTTCCTCCTCGGCTCGGAGAACGCGTTGGCCAATTTTCTGCGGGATCGAATATTTTCAAAAGTTACTCCTCTCGTTGCGTTGTTGTTACAGTTTACACTAACCGTACCGGTCAAATGATCGCCTACGAAATAAATGTTATTTTTCCCGAAGGAACTGTCAATTTATTGTTAGAAATAATATATACGACACGACTATTGAACGATGATAAAATAATCAATCATATATTTTCATTTTTATATGTATTATGAACACAGCATAAATATAACAAAACGTTAAATCAATAGATATTGTAATAATGGGAGTTCTATTCTGGTCGGTTCTAAATGGAATTAAAATTCGCGAAATCGAAAACAATTTAAACATTTTAAAAACGACCAGAAAGCATTGCCAATTATTACATATATATTGCTTTAATTGAAATATTCGATGTATTAGTTAACCTTCTGTTTACCGTAACATAACAGTAACACATAACATAAACCAGCCATTTGACCGAGCTTGGCACGCTTAATGTTAAATAAGAGAATGGTCAAATCGGTGGAATCGTTTATCGAAAATAAATACGATCTTCTTAACTTATCCGCTTTTCCGCGCCGAATAATTTCATGCGGCCAGAACACTTTGATATTCAAAGGAATTCCAGCGGAATGCATCCTTCGAACCAGAAAAATTTGAAATACGGCATGAAAGTGGCAGGGGAAAGAAACGATCCTCTCCGCCGACGAATAAGAATTTTCGACCGCGCTCCGCCTCCCACAAAACCACCTGCGTTTATTAGCGAGCAAACATTTTTTTTCATCCACGCGATCTGCGTCGGTTCGCTTTGACTTTCCTAAGTAATTAATAATTACCAACCACAAACTACGAATCTCGTGACGCGGTGCAAGCGTTTCTGTGAGCTTTGGATTTTCGCTGTGCGAACTTCCGCTGAACTATTTTCCTCTCCCTCTCTCTCTCTCTCCTTCTTTCCCCGCCGAGTAAAAAAGCGCCTACTCTAGTGCCCAGTCTACTCTGGTCATGAATCCGTAAGCTTGCTCGGCATATTGCCATAAATGGTGGAAGAAGGCCGGACGGTTGACCGTAGGCAAGCCGGCGCTCCGAGACCGTACGGAGAAGGATAAAAAGAGGGAGAGGAGAGCAGGAAGAGAGCTTTCCATGTCACGTCGCGTGCTTTCAATCCGAAGCAAAGAGAGAGAGTAAGAGAGCGGTAGGCGAGGGTTGGCGGCGGGGGAACGGTGCGCGATTGGATAAGGTAAGGGTCTACACGCGCGTACCGGATGATATGCAAAATTTCTAACTGCCAATTGGACGATTCGATATTAGTACAGTTGGACTATACGATTGATTGGAAATGATCATGCTTAATAGATTCTTTCGCTCGTCAATTTGTCGCATGTTCATATTATCGAAACATGGATGGAGTATTTGTTAGGGAATTCTTTAAACTTTAAAATGGCGATGATGACGAAAAATGTAGGAATTCTCATTATCTTTAATATAATATAGAGGAACGGTAAAGGACAAGCCTAATGTTTGCGATACAAAGAAATTTCATGTAATTCCGGGAATTTCCGCGGTAATAGAATATTTTCCTCAGGTTTGTGTAGATGCGAAATTAAATATGTATATGTACGCGCGTCGTTTCAAAGTAAGACAGTCGGCGCGCAAAGAGCCAACTGGGTTTGAGTAAAGTAAAGTGAATTTAAGAAAAGATTCTAGAAGCGTTAGACAGGGAATGCGGCGATAAGGTAAAAGATAAAAGGTAAACGCAAAATGCAAAGAGGGTCAATCGATTATTCGGTTTAACAGCGCGCCTCGTTGCCGTTGCCGCGTCGTTGCCGTTACCGCGTCGTTTGATGGTCCGATAAAAAAAATCCGTCGTTCCAAAGTCAGAGGAAACGATACGGGTTTCAAGGTGAACGCTTTCGGAGCATCGTGTACGCGTAGAGTTTTATGGAAACGCTACAAAAGATCCAAAGATCCATCCACGCGTCCCACGACTTCCGCAGGACTAAACAGACGCGTGCACGAAAGGGGGGGGGGAGCGATAGAGTAAGGAGCGGCAGGAGGGGTTATTCGGGGGACGAGCCTAAATCTAGGGGAAAATTTGATCGTATATTCGAGACGCGTTCTCGACTTACAAACGTCGAGCACGGCAAAACGGTAAAACGGTAAAGCGCGGACCTCGACGGCAAAAAGGACGAAACGGCGAGTGCATGGACTTAAAGGGAGAAAGGAAGGGGTTGAAAGGGAGGTAGGGGGGTGGGAGATGATTCCTCGGTACGCTTCAGGAGAGTAAGAAGCGAAAGAAGGATGCGGCAGAGGACGAAAATCATTGGATTTTATTGCCGGCTTAAAGGGTCCACAGTCGAACGCACAGCTTCGCTCGACTTTACCTAGGTCACGTGGGTCGCCGTGGGTCGCGTGGCTCTCGTTGCTCTCGTGGCCGGTTTTTATCACGATGGTATTCAACGTTTCCGCCGTCCGGGATTTCGGAATAATTTCCATATTCCGACGTAGCGTAGAATCTGGTAGAGTAAAGCGCACGATCAAAGGGTTCGCGATTACCTTCAATTTAACTAGTACATTTTGCGAAAGTACCAAAATCCAACGTTTATCTCGTGTTCGGTCACGAGATGCGGGGACACAAATATCCACTCCATGGTATAATTCCTCTCTCTCGTCCGACACAATATTCCAAGAGGTATAAAAAGGCACTTCCGATTACGGTTACCCGATTACTTCCGTTGAACGAACGTATTGTCAAATACCTACCCGGATTACTTATGTTACTTGCGCGAAACTTTAACGATTCTAGGGGTGGGCCCTTCCTTATGTCTTTGCGATGCTCGCACGCGCTTACAACCTCCGTTTCTAATTAATCCGCGTGGTTGATGAAAATTTCCAGCCACGTATACGTATGTAAATTTAAAACGAGTGGCATATTTAAATAGCGCGCAAATACCGAGTCGGGCGCACGTAGGTCAAGTTTTGTACTTTTTACACTTACAAATACGTGTATCCTTTGAGATCCGCCGTGACCGCGGGAACCCAGAAATTACTCGATTGGCCGAGTAGTGGCCTTTAATCTCAGCGAAAGCTCCACAGATCCAAAGCCCTGAAGCTCGAGAGCACGAAAGCTGGCTAACTCGTTACGTAGCAGCGAGCCCGCGAATATATTAAAGATCCAAGAAACGTTCTTGTTCGTCCACGAGCATCATCTTTAACCCCGACGGCAGACCGAGTGCGGGAAAGTAGCTTTCCGCCCCGTCCTTAATGACGAATGGAGCGAAATCCTGTACGTAGGGATGCGTAGGAAGCGTTCGTGACTCTTTCCTAAGTTTAGCTCTCCCCCGTCACCGCGAAAGCTAGAAGTGTAGAAATTATGCGAACGACGCGTGCCAGTCGAGGAGAACGACGATCCAGAACGAGAGACGTCCGCGAAAGGCTGGTAGAGCCTTTCCCCTCTCGCTCTCTCTCTCTCTCTCTCTCTCCAGCACGTTCTATACTACCGCTAACCCCGACACCCCAATTCCCAATACCCATTTCGACACCCAGCTAACGTTAAGTTGGCCTCGACTTGAGAAAGCGGAACACGCAACCCCGAAGAAAATCGAAATATTAACGATCGAGATGGGTTCGACCTACGAAATTCATCGATCGGCAACGAAATCCTGAACGCGACGATAAAAAGCACGAAAAATACCTGTACATTTTGCTCCGCACGGCTAACAAGATTTTCTACGAAATTCCTTGACCCGTTTAGCGTGCCAAGATCTCGAGGAAAAATCCCTACGCAAGTACGTGTCTCCGGAATACAGACTTTTGGTACTCGCATCGTAAAAGTAACTCGCAGAATGACTTCGAAATCCATTTTGTTATTATATTATATTATATAAACGTGCCCCACGTACGCCGCATTTCGTATTAATGGTTGGTATCAAAATGTCACGCATTGACAAACGTTAAGAAATCCACAGACACGAGAGTTCGCGTTGTAAAGGCGGAAAAATATCGAGGGTCGATCCGTACGCTGTCTGATATTACACGCAAAGCGTGTACAGCCCGACACGAGCGTTGCGCGTATGCAAATTATCGTGTACAGCTATTAGATTAATTAAACATAATTAGTGTCACGTGGTGAGCGTGCACGATATTCTAATTGCAGCACCGCCAAAGCCTTTCGCGGTGCAGTGATTCGAATGATTATCCAGGGAGAGAGAGAGAGAGAGGGAAATAAAATGAAATGAAATGAAATAAAATAAAATGTGCCTCGTACGCGCATAGATCCCGAAATCACGCCCGCGGTTTATCGATGTAGCGTTAATCGCTCTGCGTAAAACAGCATGATAAATATCCAGGATTCCACGCGTTTAAAACCAACGTGCTAATTGCAATTGCCGAGTAATGTTGTGCTCCGGGCAGAGTAGTAATCGGTGCAATCTTTGTACGCAAAGAAAGGGCAAAGACATGCACATGAGGGGATTAAAGGCACAGTGATGTAAGTCACATGAATCTCAATTCGAAAAACAAAAGGTTGTACTACAAGTTCTAGAATAAATTCCGAGATGGCATAATTGGATGGGTGATTGAATCAAACATTTTAGAAAGGTATGAGGCGTTCCAATTATGAAAAAAATTTTCGGGATATGTATTATAGAAAGTACAAATGTTACAATGCAATTCAAATTCGCGGAAGATCTTAGCTGTACATTTGTTTGGTGCAAAAACGTTTATCGCTGATAAAGCTCTATACGAGAGTCCAAGTTGGACTTACACCACTTTGCTTGTTAACAATACAACGGATTCGTTTCCAGGTCAATATTGCTTCGCCATTTGGTGGTAGAAATTCTGAGTTACGACTTAATTCACTTTACTTTTACATCAGTGTTTACCGACCTGGGATGGGGGGAGGGTGGACACATTTCAGTCATCACGGAGTAAAATTTTTATTTATTAAATTATTTTTATTTCACATAAACGGGGGGTAAAAAAAAAAGTCGTCATGTTTTTCAATTTATGGGGAGGCGTGAGATTTTTGAAACTCTACAAAGGAGGCGTAGAACAAAAAAGGTTGGGAACCCCTGTTTTACATGAATTGATTGTTTAAGAATTGCATATCGCACTTAGGTAAATTTTTTCGAAATGTGGACTTACGCCACTTTGCCTTTTACCCGCCCATATGTATGCTTAACCCATATATAAGTACTCCAAAAGTAACTCCCCCCCTCGTGCTTCCTCCGGCAACCATCGATCACATCGATTTAGGATAACGTAAAACAAAAGTTTGAAACCCCATCGATTATCCCATCGCTCGTCTAATTCTCATTCTCCCGCGGAATTCATTTAACTTTGGTAATCTTCGAGGCGTCTACGGTTGGAAAGCGGCAATATATTTTCCTCGTTTACCGATCCAATGACCGTGCGCGACGGCCGGGCTCGTCGTCATTTTTTCTCTTCGCGCTCGTTCCAGGAAGATCTTCGAGGACCCTCGTCTCGGCTGGGTAACGAGGCGAAATATTGGCAGGACCCGGTCGCGGCCTGGCCGATCGAACCAATTCCAATTTTCTGCCTCCCTGATCTCAGCTGCCTACGCGCGTATACGTATGCGCGTAGGTGTGCATGCATGCATGCACACGCACGTCGTACCTACGTATTGTCAGTCTATTCACGATGTATCATCGTTCGCGCTATAATTATTCAAAAGTTTACCCATCATCGTTCCGAATTGGGTCAACTTTCATCGGCGTATACGTATAACGTATACCAAAGGGATGGGTGATCGCTGATCGCTCTCGACGATGGAAGGGGTGATCGAGGGTTGGAAAAAGGACGATCCGTGCCGAATCCTGCAGACTCCTCGGTAATTTTTCACGCCAGCCAAACGCCAGCGTCGATTTTTCAGTCGACCATAAAACTGAAATTTCTGAAGCATCCTTCGCTTAAACCACTCGCCCGCACATATGTATCTACGTACATGCGCATACATGTATTTCCGGAAATTTGCGCTCTCTCTCTCTCTCTCTCTCTCTCACTCTCTTTCTCTTTGCGTTCTTTTGCATGATTTAATTCGAGAAAATGTGAAGACGCTCTTGTCACGACGCGTATTCTGTAAACGGCACAATGCTAAGAAACTCTTAATCGTATTTACGTTTTATCGCGTTTCATTCGATTAAGAAAATACGCAATTTAGAATTGGCCGTCGCGGATTCGCTGTCCTATTACAAATGTGGAAGCTCCCGATCCAGTTGCATCCCGAGCAACCGAGATCGCAATGAATCAACGTTACCTCGAGCTAACAATCCTGTCCAACTTTTCAGCATCTATCCAGAAGAATTCCCATCTCTTTACCGGGGGCCCTTTTTACCGATCCTCTACTCGACTCGACGGATTTTCCGATGACGATTTATACGGTCTCGTTTGGATGTCGCGTCGCGACGCGTCACCACGGAACTTTTCCTATAAATTCATCGGGGATTCGCGTCGCATTTCCAAAACAGTGATGCTTCGGGGTTATCGATGGTACGCGTTCAACCGTAAACTAAATCTCGACAAAAGAAAAACAGAAATGCCGTGCCTGCGAAAGACGAAATTTTCTTCGATTTCGCGAAACAGCATTCATCAACGATGGCCGAGTTTCTCCACTTTCGCGTTATACCACTTTGCCAATGATATAGCGCTAAGATATATCTAGCGCTCTGCGTGCACAGACCAGGGTAACGGAAGAAAAAAAAAATATCCTGCGAGCCTCGTTACGGATAACTAGTTCCAATAACGCGCTCGTTAATCAACTCGCACTTTCCGGCTAACGGGCGGATGTGCGACTTCCGTTTCGTCGCCGTCCTACCCCACTTCACCCGCACCCCTTCCCCTGCCAATCTCTTTATCCCCTTTTTTTGGAAGTGGTAACGTCCAGCAGAAAAAAAAGTGGTTGGTATCGCAAATTTATATGTCACGGTACTTTTTCCGAACTTTTCCGATCCTCCCGTTTCCCACCCCCGTTATTTCCCCAAAAGATTCGATAGCTCGATACGATTCTCTTCTGACGAGAAATTCCAACGGCAATATTATCGGAGAGCTTTCATTCGAATCGCGCCTCGCGCTCGATGCCCGACGGTGCAAGCATCCACATACGTATGTATATGTATTCGAAAATATGTTCGACAGCGATGTTGCGATACTTCCCCATCTATCTAGATTTTCACCTCGTTGCACAACTATCGATCGCTCGCTAAGGTAAGTCCGATGACGATCAATTTGATAAATTTCAGAATTTCTTTCCGGGATTTCGCCGTTTATACGAGTCGATCCGTCCCGAACCGATTAACGATGTGTGTGTGTGTTTTTTTTATCGATAACCTACTTGCCGAAACGATTAATCGAAGATGAACGATTAATCTCACAGAGAGAGATTTTCCAAGCCTCTACGGATAAATTCCGTTTCCAGCGTAGATATCGGAGAACCCCGGCCCGGAAGATTACAAATAAAGACCCTATTGTGCAAGAGAGGGAGGGATGGAGAGAGAGAGAGAGAAAGAGAGAAAGAGAGAGGGGGAAAGAGAGGCAGACTCCGATGTACTTGGCGAAGAGCAATTAAGTAGAGGAAATGGAAAGATCCTTCGATCGTTTGTCTCGCGCGAGGAAGCGGTAGATGGAACGAGCTTGTTACCTCGGAAAAGTGTGACGGTGGGGGGTGGCGCGGGAACGCAGAAAGATTCGTTTGTCCGATATTTGTCCTATTTTTCCAGCTTGGTAAATAACACAGCGCGCTTTTCGAGATCGCTCTTCGGCGAACGAAAGGCCAAAAACCCTAAAGCAGGGATCGGCAATTAGTTTCTAAGGAGGTCCGGTTGATTTGAAAAAAAAAAATGTCAATGGCCAGACAAAGAAACTAACTATTAATTGACGTGGCTATTACTATTATTATAAACAGCGATAAAGAATGAATGCCACCGTAATCAACAAATACATCCTGAAAATAGATCAAATATCAATTACGTGCAGATTGTTATCAAGTTATTCTGGGTGCACGCAGACAAACAATGAAAACAAAAACCAGCGTTAATGTAAAATATTTGTAGCAATCCATTTATTTACCCTCCGCGGTCCGGATGCGGGTCGCGAGCCGCCAATTGCCAACCCCCTGCCCTAAAGGTTAAATCAATGTATTGGCACGCGATACGCAACTTTTCAAATTGGACTCGCCAATTTTTCGCGCGAAAACCAGCGTCTATCGTTGATCGTTCTAACTTTCATCGGAAGTTCATAGAAATATTTGCGTATCGGTTTCAGAGGTGCGTTAGAAATCCTAGCTCGACGACGCAAAGGTGGGGGGGGGGCACAGAAACCGACGTTTATTCGGATTTGCAGAAATTGACGGCGTCGAAGGGGTAGGTGGTGGGTCGTCTAATCGCACGCCACGATGGCTGATTAGGCATTAACGCGACAAGAGCGGGGGTTTGGGCCCGGGATATATGGGCTTAATGGGATATTAGCCGAGGAATTGGAAGGCGAGACTTGGAAATTAGAAAATTAAGCCGACGCTATTCACCGGCCTCGATCGGTCCGACGTCTCGTGGAATATCGATTCCCGCGGCAATCATCTTCCATTAACTTTGTGTCTTTTCGGGGATTGGCTTTCGCTTAATTTCCATATCCGGATTGGAAACTATTTTTACGTTACACTTACTCGTTGTAGTAAAACCGATAAAACAAATATAATTTAATCCAATGTAACGTAATTTAATTTAATTTAATTAATTTGACCGCTATACCGTCCTAGCTCGAAGACTCGTATTCCTCGGTGCATCTACCGCACGCTCGTGGTGCTTCAGAGGAAATGACGAAACCCATACTTTGGAGATGGGAGCCCTCAAACTCTGAAAGCCTCAAAGCCCCAAATTCATTTGTATTACGGGGCAGAACTAACGTAAGAATATTCTCCGTCTCTCAATTATATTCTACTTCTCCAACCAACGGCGCCCTCGAAACACCAAAGGTCGTCCGTTTCACGATGATTTTTCTACACTGGTAATTTAGATTTTTATGCCGAAACTAATCCAACCCCATCCCGAACACTACCGACGTCGTTGGCGTCCTCGCACGGTACACTCTTTCAATGGCAATCACGCGAAGTAAATATCAATCAAACGTCACCGCACCAGCTGCGATAACCGTACTTTCGTACCAATACGAATTTATCTACCTACTCGAAAAAACCCTTTATCCGATTAATTAACCGCGCGAGTGTCAATCGCCGCAACCTTTATACGAAAACGATTATTCTAGATCCTAGAGAATGGTGGCGATACGTATATATAATCCACAAAGTTGTGAAACATAACAAAAAAATTCTGTTCGTTTTTTCCTGAAAGGATGCAGGGTTTAGTTCTCGCGTGCTTGTACTTTGCCCGAGGCAAGCCCTTGCCTCTTGATAAATAATATATATCCTTCGGCGGAACTTACAGCACGTACGAAAGGCTACGCGAGAGAACATTGTTGATTTGTCTCGATCTGTAGTCCTGTATTCCGACTTATTCGAATCTGAACTTGGAAGCAGCTTACACCCAACTCTCTTTTACATGAATTTAAAGTTACACGGTTAAAATGTGTCTTCCTTTTTTGGAAAATTGATTACAATTATTATAATTATGTACGTGATCGTGAACGGTCTAGTACAAATTGCAGTTTTCGGTACCAATGTGTCAAATAAATTCACGTTTCTACCGACCTTCAAAAATTAGGCAGCACTGCGCACTGCCATAATGTAGTAGTTACTTGGGAATCCAGTAATCTTTTTTTACACGAATTTCCGAGCAACGTATACACCGTGCAAAAAAAGAGCTAGGTATATGTGAACTAGCGTGATATTGATTGTCGGTAATCATTTTTTATACTTTTTCGAGTATCGCGAGTCCGGAAAAAAGATCGTTGCAATGGATCTCTAAGAAATGATTTATCTTCTCCGGCGATAGATGCACGGAATTAATCTACACCGGAATACAAGGGAGGGGTCTCTCGAAATATTTTTCAGCGAGCACGGCACGGCACGGCACGGTGTTGTGCGGTGCGGTGCGGTGCGGAGCGTCACGGCACCGCTTAAATCGTTACACAGGATCGATTGTCCATAATGGTGATAGGATTATCCACGCGAGGGGACACGCCGGGCGCGGGGTCGCGAGTCAAGTGCATAATGTGCCCGCATTGATAAACGACTCAGGAGTAATAGCCTCTTCCCCTTCCCGTGTCGTCGGCGACCCTCGTTAAGAATCGAAATTTGTATAATCGAACGCGGTAGTGTATACGTTGAAAAAAAAATTGTAAGGATAACGTGACATTTTTATTAAGACACCATCGCAGTTGCCCAACAATCGCGTCTTCATAGATTTCCACTTTGGTCGAATTAATCTCAGACGATAAGGATTAACTCTGTGAGGCACACGATTTTAAACAAAACAAAAAGCCCAATAGCGCAGAATTTTTAAAAATATAAAACGATGGGGAGAAAAGTTCATTTCAATTTTTTAACATAAAACATAATCTCATTATGCAACTGATATTTTAAATGAAAGTCATTCCGCTATATTGGGTCCGCCAAATGGAATTTGTGGAATTTTCATGCTACATTCGGATTCTGAGATACAAGAAACTTCATACCAAGTTTCATCGAAACCCGCGCATTTCTTGTAATTTCAATCCTCCAATTTGGATCGACCGTATAGGATCCGCCAATAAAAATTTTGAAATTTTTATATCACAATCTGATTCAACGATACTAAAAACTTCGAGATACCAAGTTTAATAATAATCCGATGAATTTTTTTTCATCGCACTCTTAGTGGGAATGTAGAATTCACCCCTCCACAGCCAAGAGGTTAACACAAGAGTGTCAACAACTTCCTAATGCATTTTAACTTGTATAAATGTTTTTTTTTCACTTATTTAAGCATTTACCGTTGGTTCACGGCATTGCCAACCGAATGAAAAACTTTAAATAAAACATTAAACTGTATGACTATGAGTAACTTCATCTTTTCGAGGCGAGTTGAAATCTATCCCACCACGCAACTGGAGCTGAGCGAAAGGCATGACAGATGTTAACCCACCAAAACCGCAAAGAGTTAAACGCTCCCTGCGTATCGTAGATATCCGTACCGTAACCCCTTAGATACGCTCACCGCCGTTTCGTTGCGTTCAAGCGAATCTCTCGCATCGTGCATTTACGAAGGTACCTACAATATTACACGCGCACATACACACACTCGTATCCACTTCCGAGCGTACCATCGCATCTCCAGGGTATCGTCTTCGCGCGTGGTACGAAGGAGACGCGCCGCAATTCCGGTTAAACAATTAAGGGTGAGTCGGGACAAAGTTCCCCGAGTCACTGATTTCACTATAGTTCCACGGCACGTAGTTAGGGACCCTGGACCCAGCGAGCGGTGCGCGTTGAGTCTACCGCTCCCTCGGGACTCTTGATGACCAACATTCGCGTTTAACCAGGGATTCGATCGGTTTGTACAGTCCCAGTTTAAAATATTCGCCGTGGCTTTCGCAAATATTAGATCGCGCATTCGGAGCGCGGTTTAAATAGCCCTCTTCCTTGTTTGCACGAGTCTTCAATATTATTGCGTTTTCAATTCCAAACGTTTCCAATCGTCGTTCCTCAGCGCCGGCTCGAACAACTTCACGCTCCTTTTCGCGCTTAAATAAATAACAGTCCCCTTTAACCGCTTGGACTACGGCGGACTTTGAGTCTCGCTTGCCGTGCCGGACGGGTAGGAATACTGTCGCGAGCTTTACTGGGAACGGTGCAAACTTTCGTTGCGTTTCTGAGAAAATGTATTGAAATAATCGGAACACCGAACTCCACGACATTAAACCAACATTCATTTATTTATTCGTATTTCGCATTGTTAGCGAACATACTGCAAATTTAACATGAACTTGAACGTTTTTTTATCATTCGTTGAGTCATGGTCGATATTTTATGGTCGACAAAATATTCCGGGCGCCTACGGGGGGCACTCGGGTCAGCGGACCAAAGTAGGTTGAGCGCTTTTAGGCGCCTACCGTTCCACGAGAGCAACTTTTCTCAGCGCTTTTAAGAGTCAACCGTAGTCAAAGGATTGACACTAAGTTTGCGGGACGCGTAATTTTCACGCACTCGAATTCCATGATGAAAATTACAGAGATCGTTTACGTTTATCTTCTATCACTTGTACTGATGTATATCCGTTTAAAAGAGGCATATCAACATTCATTTTCTTTGAAAGCTTTCTAACTTTGGAATTCTCTGTGTGGACAAATCGACGCGTATCCACGGAGATAGGTGTAATACGAAATGTCCGTAAACCTATTGTTAAGGATCGTAAGCAACTTTCCACACTTTTCACTCTATCTCGTCCCTCCGTTTTGGCACGGTTTTTCAAGCTTTTCAGGTTACGCTTTCTACTCCACGCTATATCCTACCCCGTACGAGGGTACGTAGAGGTTAACGAGATTGCCCCTAGTTCTAGTTACGCCGCTAATGTCGTGGTTAACCCGAGAATTTGCCACTGTGCGTGTCGGTGCGTTGTCGCTTTAATCGAGAATCAGTGGTGGTAGACGCTGTTGTATCACGAGATCTTCGTCTCGATCTTCGTCTCGATCTTCGTCTCGATCTTGGTCATTAGAAAAACTCTCGATATCGCAGCGGAAATGACGATAGCGATTGGAGTTCTCGCTTGTTCCCGCACTCGTGTCAATCTATATTTGACCGAAGCAAAAACAATGGAATGTCATCGAATAATTGCTACTTAACGACGGTGGTTCGATCGAGAGGCTGACAGGCAGAGGAGGGGAAGTTTCACCTGAAACCGACTCAAAACGATTCGAGTCTCGACTTCGAGTTAACGAGATTTCGGTCTGCTTTCGGTTACAGTTGGGGTGTTGTCGCGCGGTTAGGTTACCTTAGCCTCGAACGTTTCGGTGGCGTAAGCGAGCGTAACCCTCAGCGACGATATTTTAACCGAAAAGACCATTTGAACGTTGACGAATATGTTTCATTGAGCGAAGTTTCGTCGAGCAGTTACTATACGCGGTACGTACGTACCAACGTGCACGTATGTACGTGACGTTGTAATGTAATAATAACGTATAATATAATTGGACGAACTTTGAAAAGAATTTTTGGGTAAACGTCAATTGTGCGATAATAAGAGCACCTCCTTCCATTCCGTTCGAGGTCTCTCAACGCTTTCAACCGCGAAGCTTTCGGAAAACTTTCTATTTTCTTTTCTTCGTTACCATTATGCGACGAGTCCTAAATTATTTCTTACTTCCGCGCTTAATAATTACGGAAGTAATTATACCGTAATAATAGCCCGACGTTAGCTAAAGCATCCAGCTCTTCCGTTTTCGCTACAAAACCGTTTGTTTCGCGTATAACCACACTCCTCGCTGTTCTTTCTCGTTAGTCTAATCGAGGCTTTGCGTACAGTCTGGATCTGGGAGATTTTTCAATTTTCGCGCGCATGCCCAGGGAACAAGTGAAAATTTTGTCAACTGTCGTCGAGAAATATCGATCTACCACCACCACGTCCAGCATCGCTCGTGAATACCTGATTGGATTGACTCAATTAAACTGCAGTAAACGGATTCAATGTCTCAAACAAAAGGTTTGCGTCCAATATACATCCTAGGAGCTGGACAGACTACCATCGTCATTGCCTTCGGTATCCCAATTCCCATTCCCATCCCCATTCCCAATCCCGTTCATACCCACTCCTTCCCTTTAATCCTCGAAATACTTGTTATACTCCTTTATACTCTTCGCCCCCCCATTCCTCCAAAGTTTTTCACAAGAGTCTTCTTCCAACTCACCCCTCCGCCCGCACCGCGCTACGCCGGGCCAACCGCTGTTCCTCCAAGTCGAATCTTCCACTCGTGCACATTTAATCCCTCTTTCGATTCCAGCGAGGAAGCTCGATCGCTTTGTTATTTTATAAAAGGTACGACAAAGCGAAGCCGTCGAATTTATTTAAGATTAACGTGACGTTTGCGCTCCCGACATTGACGAAACGTTGCTGCGACTTCTCGAAGTCCCGGTGATACATGGAAATCAGATAATCTCGGGAACGCGATGATGATAAGAAGGTATTCCGACGATCGTAGTAGTTGATACTTACGAATTCTGTACGTACACACTCGCCGTAAAACATGAATTCCGTTCGATATTTGTCGTGTCGGTTCACTTACCCGTAAGTACGAGGCGAGACGGAAGATCAAGTGCTAACGGTCGTAGAAACGAGTATTATTGTTATTATATATTTACGTATATATGTACGTATGTATATGGTGTGCCATGTCGAGTCTCCATTTCATACGTACATACGCGCGACGATTAGGCGCGAGCCTCTAATTAAAATCGCATCAAGGGAACTCGTGCGAGCGACAGAAAGGCGGGGCTTGCCTTCATTTTTTTTTTTTTACGGTTCGAGGCGAGCGATTACTTAATGGAAAATTAATGCCACGAGTACTCGAATGCTACGAGTAAAGTGGGAGGGTAGTCGAACTTTTCGATATTACACCTAGCATAAATTAAGGGCTCTTGAATTTTACGAGCGCCAAATAAATTATTCGCGAATTTACAGAGTCGACCATCGCAACGTCGAGCGTTGACTAAATTCACGAATCGGCAGTGATCGTCGATGCGTAATTTACATTTGGGCTACCTTTCGTGCTAACGATCTATCAACGTGTACGGAATCCCGCGAATCGTCGCGCTAAAGAATTGGACATCGAAAGAGAAGCTTGAAATTTCACGTACGATTCTGTGCGCGGAGAACGGAGCACGGAGGACCGGAAGATCGAATCGTATTCCCGATTAATCACGATATCACCCTCCCGAGGAAAGATAGCGGCGCCATGCCAGTTTACGAGACTCCGAAGCGAAGAAAAGACGGTTTACGATAAACCGTTTGTCGTCGAAATCTGGAATTAGCCTTGTTCGTTTAACACACTGTCTGTCGATTTGTCATTGGCGCGAGGTCTCGTTCGCTCCCCAAAAATTGTAACTCCGACTACCTTTCAGACTTTCGAAGGTCGCGATTAAAGACTCGCTAAATTGCACAAATTCCTTTCTGTATATCGAGGTACAGGAAATTCGTATTGGATATGGGTTATTGTAAATCACTGTGCGCATTATATTTTTATATATTCCGAACTTTATTTAAACCTGACGATCTAAGAAACGTGCTCAACTAACTGCTGCGCATCAAATTCGACCCAACGATCACACTCCCCGATCCCCTCGCTCTCTTTCAATAGATTACGTCATTGCTGCTAAGACGTAGCAAGGAGAGGCATTTTTGCCATCACATTGAATAATATTTTATGTAATAAACCAACGGTTTGTTCGGTCGAACGAAGCGCCCTCGATAATTGGGACGAAATTTCAGTCGATCTCGCTTTTAACGCCAGGCTCCACGAACCGTCGAAAATCTGACTTTTTCAACGACGGTTTCCCCTTTACAGGCGAATTCACCTTTTCTCCTTCGAGAACCAACGATGGTTCCAAGGTACAATTTATCTTCTCGGTGAAAAGTTCATTCCATTAGATCAGCGACGCGCACGGTACGCTTTTTACCTTACCTACATTACTTACCTAACAACCCACCGAAGCATTACGCGTCAGAGTACCATGAAAACTTTTCACATACCAAAGGACGGTAGGGGGTATACGAATACTTTTTTCATCGGTTAAATCATGCGTTTCGTAAAATCGTACCTATAGCCCGCCACTACTCTTTCCCCTCTTCTGCCACTCGAAGATTTACGATTTCGGCCATTTCCCTTAGAGTATACGCGAAGAATATTCCTGACCAAGGTCAATTTATTCGAATCCATTCGATAATTTAGATTTCAAGAAGTCCTTCGCTCCTCAAATTCTTTATCACTTTATTGCGGTCTCTGAACGTTTTCCCCGTCCACTGGCCGGTCAGGATCGTTCTACCAAACGCTCATTGCCCGACGAATTAGGGGGGTGGGAGAGAAGAGTAACTAAACGGCAGGGAGCCATGAACCTACCGAGAAAGAAACTTGGTGGCCTTTTTCCAAACAGCTCCCATTGCTCCCGCTGCTCCCATTGCTACCATTGCTCCCTGCAGCAGCGATAAAAACCATTGTTTCGCTTTATTTTATTCTTTCGCGTACGTACTGTTCGATGTAAACCGGAGTAATTGGCGAACGTGGAACAGAAAGCCCGTTACCTTGTCGTTCGGGAAACAAAAGCAAAAAAGTGTGTCGGGGAGGCACGCTCGCTACCCCCCCCCCCCCCCCCCACCCCGCCCGTTAACCAAAGTAATAATTAACGCTAATGGAACGTCATTTCTAACCGGTGTTGAACGTTAGCCGGAGCGTTGCAAGCGATCGCCAGCCGGTATCTTGGAATTGGAGAGCGCTCCGCCACTCCGGTGAATACCGCGGGGGGTGGTGGAATCGATGAAACGCACGGGTGTAAAGACCCCCGGCTGCCCCTCCCTCCCCACTGCCAGGATTTCTGTCTTGCGTTGTAACCACACATTTCGACTGTCAGGTTGCGGGCCATTCAGTCGCGATGCTATTCAATCGCAATCCTGTTTTACTCGTGCTCCGCGGAAAATCGACTATGGCTTTTCTACGAGTATTCGCGAAAAACTAGATATCCATCGACTGCATTGCGATTCGGAAAGAAATAAAGTAACAAAGAGAGAGAGAGGGAGAGAGAGAGAAAAAAAGAGCGCAAAAGCGTGGCGCGTAAAGAGACAACAAATAAGTGCGCGATTGTTCGGTTTTGATTAAACCTCGTTGTCGCCGACCAGAGGCGCGCCAGATTTGTTTAACCGAGTTTTCGATACGCCTACGCTTCTAGAATTTCAAACGTTACCCGATGTGAAAATGAGGCCACCGTTACTGGTTATCGCTGCGTTATTGTATCGCGCGCTGCCAAATTGACACTCTTTCTACCGAAGGTGTCAAAAGACACTTTTTTTTTTAAATTCTCACTTAAAATTATGATCATTAGTTTAATCGTTTCCCCTCAATGGAATTTTTTACTTTTCCTGTAATGGTTATTAAATTCATTTTGTGGTATCTTTTTCCTCCGATCCCTTTCTGGATCTAAAACACGTTTTGGGCGAAATAGGTATACACAAAACCGTGATAGAAATAGCGTTAATTTCAACGCCGTGTATTTCTGCTCCACGAGTCACGAATTGTGGCGATGCGTATACTAAATTAAATTGTTTATTTCGGAAACTCCCCAAACGCCAAAAAAATAATGTCGACTGCTTTGCGTTTCTTTTATTTGTTCTCCTTCTCCCAGTAAGTCCTTGAGCTAAAACGACACTGATATCTAACACAGTGGGTAGTCTAGTCCCTTTTGTAATTTTTGAGAGTTTAAAGAAAACGTTTTAGAGTCGTGAAACAGTTTTTATTAATTATCTCGAACAGTAATAAAGTGGACTTAGGGGTTACCTGAAATAAACGGTTCAATTAAATTACATTCGTTTCATTACAAAAAAAAAAGGGAGAAACATTCGAGAGCCGGTACTCGAGGCTCCACGAACACGACTCTACCCGGGTTCGCACCCTTTGGCCAGCCGAGAAATCATCCCCCGCAAAATCTGACAAGTTGGCGTATTCCGAAGGGGGAGCGGGAGGCGTGTCTACGGTGTGTGTACAGGAACGAGAAAAGAGCCACCAAAAGAGTCTCTTGCGCGACAGGGGTTGAAAATCACTTGGGCGACGCTCGAGCGCGTCCCACGGTACAACCCTCTCGATGATGACGACACCGACGCCGACGCCGACGACGACGACGATGATGGGGATGAATCAAAGTGGCAAAGTGCGTCGGACAATGGAGGGGGAGGAAGGGCAGAGGGGAGACGGCCAGACGTACCGACGCGACGGCAGGTAGTAGCTCCACGAGGACGGGAAAGAGTTGGAGGGCTCGTGGAAAGTCGAGACGAAGGGACAGAGGTGCCCCTTCTCCCGGAAGACCCGTCTGACATGCCGGAGCGCGTCGTACATATCGCGGACCGAAGACTACCTCGTCGCGGCGCACGCATTGTTCGGTATTGTTCGACATTGTTCGCCGTAGCGCCAAACGTTTTCTCCGTTCGAGCGAGGGCTCTTCGGTGGGGAGGTGGAGGGCGTTCGACCGCGAATACAAAAAGACAATGGGAATTCTGATTAGTCGCCAAATCCTCTCACCGTTCTCACTCGGCGGTACTCTTTTGAGTGTAAAACCCAGTCCTACTTTTACAACACCGCGCAGTTTTCCGGAACATTTTGATACCACGGGAAGAACAAGCTCTCTCTCTCTCTCCATCTCTCTTCTCGAAATTTCTTCCAAACGGTTCCTCGATAACTCATCCCGAATTTCCACACGAAGACGAACTACGATATTTCACCGTCAAACGATAAGTGCACGCTCCTAGCGTATTCTCCGGCAGCGAGCGATGTACTTGCAGCTACGCCAAAGACAACGGAGCGACGGTATTCCCGTATCTGAATTATGAATTTCGATGCGAGTACGGACGAACGAATATCTCTATTCCGATGAGCTCGGAATGACCTAGAGGGATGAGCGGCGCGTCGCGTCGGGCAGCCCTCGGGATGAGATGGTCGATCGAGTTCATAAATATCGATGCTATTCCCTCGGATATTCCTGGAGGTACTGCGATCCGTCGTCCACTGGGAGAAACAGAGCTCCAGTCACCTTTTGCAATATAAACGCTCCGCGAGATCCAAAGGAACCAAAGGAATCAAAGGAAGCTCCTCGACTGACAATGAGAAACACGAGTGGCCCGGATCGATTTCCTTCCGACAAGCACGACTACACTCGGTTCCTCGACTCCTATGGAAAACGTGCCCCTCGAACGGATGTATAGTTTCTTTCGAAAATTATTCATCTTTTTCTACGATTAGATCAATTGTATCCGCCGGATAATACTCGCCGCTGACGAAGCATGGATAGAGTCGAAAGCAGTCGCGGAGAGGGAGGAGTTATAGTTTTTCAGGAAGAGAAAATGAGAGAGAGAGAGAGAGGGAGGGAGAAACGGAGAATTCGAGCTGGAGCAAATACCATCGAGTTCCTCTCGAGTTCTCCTACCGATCGACCTTTGAAAATCTATATATCGTTAACTCGCCGGAAGCGTTCCTCTTGGAATTTCCCGGGAAACACTTGAAACCCTTCAAATTAAAACGAAACCCGTTCGCGAGTGTAGTATTTCTAAATGACCCCGCAAACTTGAATTACGCGATTGGTCGTACACTACTACCCGGCAACACGAGCTATCGTCGATTATTATCCCGTTCGATTGCGAATCCTGCGCAGCAAAACATCCACAGACGGACACAGTCCGAGAGCGAGAAGAGATCTCGTCATGCGTCGTTACGATCATTCGCCATACGTCACACGCCGTTGATAACCTTCTGCGATATTACAAAAAGATACAACGTGAAGTTCTCGCGTACTTGTACTTGGCTCGAGACAAGACCTTGTCTCTTGATTCTGTAGCTTAAATTCTAAGTCGTTCCCGACAAGAACCACCACTATAGAATTCAAAACTTCCTTTTTACTTAAATCTCCCCAAAATGGACAAAATTCGAGTGAGCCCGAGTTCTCTTTCTCTCGTCAAACTTCACCCCCGCCTCTCGACCCTGGAAAACCGCGAAAGACAACCGCGGCACCGGGACGCGTTGCGTCGCGCGTCGCGAATGATACGCGACCGAGCGTACAAGATTGGTTTGCTCGGTTCGCGGCTTTGTCGGTGAGACGACGACTAGCGCGTCGCAACATCCGTCTTCTCTCAGCCCCTATCGTGGGATCCTCTTCGAGGGGTGCGCCGTTCTGCCGGGGCCATTCCAACTTCGAACTAGCGTGATGGATAACGCGAGCATCGGGGGAGCCTCCTCTCCTCTCAACCCCCCCTCTTGCTCATCCTCCTCCTTCTTCTTCTTCTTCTTCTTCTTCAGTAGACGATAGCTTCCGTTCTCCTTTTCTCATATCAACTACGTACATATATGTCACCCCCCCCCCCCCCCTCCCACCATCCCCCTTCTTTTCACACGTTCCTCCGCTCGCTGTCACGAGCGAGAGTCATCGACCACCACCGCCATCACCGTCTTTTCACCCCATTGCCACCCCCACGGGAGACGTCTCTCCACCTGTCACGTTTCCCGCTTATTCTTTCTTTTTTCCTCGCCTTTCTTCCATTTTTCCTTCTTACCCATCCTCCCTTTTTCATCTCCTTCTTGCCCCACTACTCGATACGCGACACTAACTGCTCTTAACCCGATTATGAGAATCGGGAGCACTCAAATGCCAATCGCGTACGTCGGAAACATTCATACGCGCATTCTCGAGTGTCAACTAACAATTCATTTTCCCGTTTAGCCATCGATCTACATTTTTTCAATAATATCCGGCATTCGGCAATTCTACTGGAATCTTCGCGATGCGGACGCTTTTAGCGCTCACGATCAGCGTCCATCGATCGTCGCACGTACTATTTAGCTACCAAAATCAAATTCTATCGGGAACAAAGTACCGAGAGGACCGGGTAGCAAAGATTAGAAAGTTAATGGCGCGAAAGGAGAAAACGGCTGATATCAGCATAAACTCAACGAGCACACACTCGGATATACTCGGAAAGCGTGACCTTTCACCTCTGCCGGCTAATTTTCCAGTCAGTGCCTCGATGACGCTAACCCGCAACTACGTTACATACGAACCCTCGGATTTACGCGCGCGCGAATGTGAGAAAGGGAGAAGGTGGGGAGAAAGCCCTTAGAATCGAATTCAAATGAGTGTCTCATCCAGAAAAAAAAGATTCTAACGTCTGCTCGTACTCTTATCCTAGTCGAGCTCGTCATTTTAAAATAGCCGAGTTTCTCAGCATTAATTTCGTAGCAGATTGTAAACGTTATAACCGGTCCCAGAAAGATAGAGAGAGAAAGAGAGTGAGCAAAGGGGTTAACGTCGAAAGACGAGCAAAAGAGACGAAGAGCTTCAATTTCAAAAATTAATTCTACAAACGTCCGGACGAGCCTCCAGCTTCGTGACGAGAGTTTCTTACGCGTCACGACGTGCAGCGTCGGGTCAAGTTTCCAGTTTGCTCGACAGGTTTATTTTGATCGATAATAAGTATTTCAGGGCAGTTTATCTCGTCGAGACATATTTTCCCAACGATCTATATGTTACGGGCATTATAAATAATGCCCAATTATTTATATTAACATGTGTTACGGGCAATGTAAATAACACGATGCTGGCTTGAATATCCCTTTGGGCACTTTTTAAATTGCCCGGACATTATAAATAATGCCCAATTATATACATTGCACGTAACATATATATTTCTTTATTTTATATTGGCTGCGAAACTAAGATGCGAGCAAAGAAACCAGCATGTACGTACATTTCTCGTATGCCAATTAACGTTCCCCCCGATATTCTCGTATAAACTGTCCCGCTGATTTTCCCTTAATCGTTTCGTCGCTTAAAGAGTAGCCCACAAAGGGAAACGGGGTAAGACACAATCGAGAGGTGGGAGGGGGTGGGAGTGGATGCTGATCCTTTTTCGTCGTTTTGTCGTCGCCCCGAGCAGCTTAACCCGCAGGATTAAGGGATGAAGGGTCGAGCGTGAGGCGAGGATCAAACGTTTTCGTGGATAAAGCTAAAGTCGACCTCCGAGTTGAAACTTGGCGTCGCGTCGCGCTGGGAGACACAACATCTTTGGCGTAGAATAACCGACCGATCTCACTGTTTCTCACGTGGCGACGCCCGAGACATTTTGGATAATTTCAATGAACTCTCATTTGCCGGACCGTTGCGATGCTGTGCTACGTTCTTATTGGATCATTGAGGAGAGGGGGTGGGGGTGAAAGAGAAATAGAAAATCCTCGCTTATTTCGGAATCTCCGATGGTATTAATATTATAATTGACCCATTTGCATCATAAAGGAGAACGAAAAAAGGCTCTTATGAACAAATTGAACCAAAATTATATTTAAGTAGGACACAAATGAACGTGCATGTACGCTCCGGTGATAGTAACCGGGAAAATTGAGCGTATATATACGCTAACGATGCCAATGGATTAAGCGGGTATTTCAGGTATAAATTATGCCAGGTATTTGGAGATTTTGAACAACACCCGTATATCCTCGAAATTGCGTAATAAACAATTATAAACGTTCTATACGCGCAATTAACGCTTTGTCCCGCCGTTCGAGCTTTCGGACGTCAATCGTGATTCCAGATTTGAATCGAAAAGTTTTTCGTTATCGGAGCACTGTTTCATTCCTGCGATCCAGAAGTATGATCGGGACAAGCCGTTGCTATGTTGAAATTACTTGCCGTATATCGTACAATGGAAGGAATTCGTTTCCCTCGGTTCTTCTCCCCGATACAGTCTATACTCGCCACAATAGGGAACAATAGCAAAGGGCTGTTGGTTTCGAGCGAGAGACAGATATACGAAGGCAACAGGGAGTAAAAGAGAGCGGAAGAATTACGGTAAGAAGCAATAGCTGGAAAATGTCTGGAGGAACGAGCAGAAAAATCTCCAATGGCAGACAACGAAACCGATATTCGGAATTTAATGGAAGAAGCTCGGTTCGAGAAATTAAAGTGCGTTCGCGCGGAAATGATTATAATAACAAAACGAAACGTTTCTACGTAGGTATGTATGTATGTATGTATGTACGTATATTCGCGAGTGCAGACGAAAACAAGTCAATCGTTTACCCTGCTTTCTTCTAACTTTTAACGGGAAAATCATCGACGAGCGGCTAGAGAAAGAAATATCATAGTAGGCCACGCTACGTATCTCACAGTGAATCATGATAGGCTTAGCAAATAGGATAATGGAAGAAAAAAAGCACAGCGATCGATTCCGAATCAATCTAACTTTTCCCGCTTCCAATCTCTTTCCACTAGAATCAACGGCCGATTAAACGCAGATGGAAACTTTTCCCGTTGACTCGGCGCAGCGTATTCCACGCTAAACAATTCTTTACGCGTCTCATCGTCAGCCGCATCGCTATTCCACGCTCACTAACGTTTTATCGTATTATATAAATTACCGAGCAAAAGTTCGTGGGTGCGGGAATTCTTTTTAGACCACGTCCATTTCGATAAACGAAGGGGGAAGGACAAAGATGCAGATACGAGCAGAAACATCGTGCCAGAAAAGGGTCAGAACGGAGGGAAAAGAAGGAGGAAAGAGGTACAAGCGGAAGGGGTACAAGAGAGCCTGTACAAAGTTTGGCAGATTGCCACCCTATGATAAAATAATCGCTTAGCGAGCGGCCCAGGGCACGAACCGCCGCGCACTCTGCGGATCTCTTCTTCGAAGGGCTGAACAAAAAATAAAATAAAATGTATATACAAAAGTCGGGACTACCCGCTCTCGGTTTTTAGACGTAACCTCTTTATCTTCTTTCCTTGATTCGCGATCTTCAATCGCCAGATGTGAGATAAAAGACGAAAGGTCGATAAGATGACCAATAATTCGGCTTGATAATTCGAATCGCATCTACTGGACTTTCGCTTTGATTCTATGATAGATACTATTATCGATTGGGAATCAAAAATACAGACTTTGACACGAAAAAAAAAACCGTTGGACGAACATCCAATTTATCTCTCGTTGCGCCCGCTGTGGTTTTCATTTTCAAAGTCAACCGAACAAAATGGAACAAAGGAACCCGATAAATCCATTAACATTATTGAACTGAAACTCCGGTACAATCAGTGGAAACGCATGGAAACTCGAAACAGTCTCAACGGAAATCGACTCCAAATCGAGTCGAATGCGTACGGTTTGTACGCGAACCGATGTAAAGGTCCACTTACACTGCCGAATACTGTTTTCACTTTACACCCCGTATTTGAAAACTCTTTCTTTTTCTCTTCTCGCGCAAATTGCCAAAGAGATAATCTTCTTGCGTGCCTCGATAAAGTGGAAATGTCCGTCGACAAGGAGAATAAGGAATGCAGCGGCGAGGGAGAAGGCGGCAGAGAAGTAAGAAACTAAAGCAAAAATGGGAAAAGAAATGATATGGAAAAGGGGTGACGATAACAGGGGAGCGGAAAGCTAAAAATTTCAAGCGGTAAAACAGAAATGACATAGGCAGAGTAGCCGGAAAACGGTAGGGTAGGAAGGGTAAAAAAAAAGAAGTACAAAGCGTAGAAAGAAAAAAGTCGAAAAGGGAAATTTGTGAGATCAGAGAGTGGAAAGAGAGAGGGGGGCGAGAGGCGGGGGGAGAGAGTGAGACAGAGGACACGCAGAGGAATTGCAAACAAGAGAATCCAGTGAGCGTATACAAAGCACTCCGGGAAACGTATGCGGCTGGTTGGCACGATGGGCCAATTAAAGCGGAAAACGGTTTAGATCCTGCGAGTCTCGGTGCACGGAAAATGCTTATTAGCGGCTAGTTAGTATTACCGGTGGCCTCCGTACGAGCTCCGCAACACTTCGGGGATTTTGAAAACGCCGACTCTGACGCGACGAGCACGAGTCTCGTACACGAATCATTCGCGTACACGAGCTGAAAGAAAACCCGTTTCCCGGTTGGGGTGGGCTGAGTCTCTTGGGGAACGCGTCGAACAATAAGTCGATTAAATTCGCAATTCGTGTAAATACTGCACCGTCATTCCGTCAACGAGTCTCGCGTCAACGTAGCGAAACCCGGGCGTCGAATGCCCCAACTTAACGTCAAATTCCATGCCTTCTCGTTACTCGAAAGATCGGAGCCAACTGTAGACTCCAGTCGCGACTCTAGTAAATTGTCTATCGTTGTCTTCGGAAACGAGCGTCCGTCGAGAAGGAGCCGATCGTGATCTTCCCATCGATCCCATCGATCGAGATCGACTCCTGGGGGGAGAAGCAATTTACGCTCTCCCCTCGTCGATAATCTCGGACGATTCAGCATTGTAATCCGGAGAGCCACGCTGCCCAGGGGGCAGTCGTGCGCAGGATGCGCGTATATCGATACGATTAAGGAGCGCCTCGATAACCGCGATTCCTCAATGATGGACGTCGGACGCAAGGGTCTCGAGCACGATCTGATCTTTCTCCCCTCCGACGCGTCCGTTCTAGGTAACGTTGTACCTAGGTACCATTTTACGCATCGATTCGCGACCATTGTCGGCTGAACCGTCCGACGACAACGCCGACGGACAAATTTCTCTCGTCGACGATCTCTTCGTTCGTACGTTCGTTCCGTGACGCCGACCGGAAGATACGTCGGATATTTACGTACGATACACGTCGCGCCGAGTTATATACGACGCGACGCGAATCGTCCCGTCGGGATATTTATTTCGCTAGGAAACAAAAAGAAAGAGGAGCGGCGCCACGGTACCGCGGACGTTTCGGTTTGATTTTTTTCCCTCCCCCCCTTCCAGCTTTTCATCGGTTTCCTCGATGCGGGTCGACGCCACCAGGCCAACCGAGGCGACTGCCTTTTGGCCGTTCAACGCTCACCCCCGAAATCGAATTTCCATCGGGACGGTAATCACCGGGACTTCGATTCGGATTCGTCGTTATCCTGAACGATTTGTTCGTTCGTGGCCACCCACCCACCTGTTGCACTCGACGCGCGACTATGCGCCAGGAAGAAAGCTCCGCGATAATTATTACACAGAATTCGCGCTACTTTTTTCGTCCCGCGTTGTTATTTCTCGCACCTTCGCCCCTTCGGCGTGCCATTCCGGGAGTCGCCTTTCTCTCGCCCCCAAGCATTCGCCGTTGAGAGACGAAATTTGTGGATTTTCAAAAGCTCGAGACGATCCGACTGAGTATAACGTTTATGGCTGCAAGCCTCGGTGAAGGGATTTAACGATCATCGGATAAATACTTGACGATCGATCAGTATATTAACACTAGATCTACCAACCGGGTCAAAATGACATATTTGGCATTTCTTATAATCATTATTTGGTTTCAGCACATTCTGTTCTCGAAAATTTTGTATGATTTTTTGTAAAATATGAGAGGGTCAAAGGTAAATTACTTTTACCCACTCATACTTTAACTCCCTCATATGTAAATGATGAATTCTGTCAAGCACTTCTTTTTTTTGTGCTTTTGCTGTAAAATTGGATGTAGCGTACTTACATACATATACCGAGATGTTGCTCGGTAGTTCTAGTGTCAACACTATTCCTACCGAAGGTGTCGACAGACGCTTTTTTTTACATTTTCGCTTAAAACTATTATCATTAGTTTGGTCGCTTTTCCTCAATTAAATTTTAGACTTTTCCTACAATGATTGTTAAATCAATTATGTGGTATCTTTTTCCTCCATTCTCTTTCTGGATCTAAAATACGTTTTGGTCGAAATAGGTATCCACAAAACCGTGGTAGAAATAATGTTAAAGTACCCTTCAACGAAGTTCAATATTTCACAGCGGCGAAAACCCTCCCACAAATTGTGCTTACGACAAAAGGAGATGCGCGTACAACGCTTAATTAATTGATCGGCAGCGGTAACTGTTTCACGCGCGGTACGCCGGTCACGTTGTTTTTCCCCCGCGACGCGGTGATTTAATTAAATTCATACGCATAATTATGGACGCGTTGCAGGGACAATATAATTGAAGCACAAAGTTATTGGAGCATATTTTCGGTGGACTGTGCGCAACTGCTACTACAATTAATAAATATGATTAACGTTGGCGTGGCTGCGAATAACGCGAGCAACGAATGCAATCGACGCGGGTGTGGATCGTGAAGCATCGATAAGAAACAGAAGATGGGCTTCGAATGGCTACCGTATCGGTATCCGTGTACGTATCACGCTTTACGCTACGCGCGGAATTCCATTCCTTTCTTCCTACAAGCTGGACACGACGACCCGCGAACCGTTCAAGTGGTTTAGGTTAGACGCAAAATATACAGGGTGTCCCGTAAATGGTGGTACTCCGTTAAGGGTGCGATGGTTGAGATAATTGCAAGCAGGTTTTTCCTTATCGAAAATGTTGCTTCCGCTTTGATTAACCTATTGCCCGTCCCTATTAGACAAATTCCTTAGCCTAAAATTGTAGCAGGGCGTGTAGATACTTTACGATACACAAGATGTTGAGCCTCGCGCTCCGTTCGGGCTGTGCGGGTCTCGGAATGTCCAGAGGTGCACGGGCCAACTCCTGGAAGGTTGAAATTAATCGCTCCGAGGTCCTTTAGATGCTTGGCGAAGAAGAAGGTGGTGATGAAATAGATGCGTCTTTTTGTACGAGTTCTTAAAAGTACTATGTATATTGGGCGTTATGTACAGCAGCGCTTCTTAATGCATATAACGCGCGATAGGGCGTCTTGATGGTTTCTAACGTTCTATCGAAAAGCTCGGAGTATAAATAGCTTAGGTTGAAGGATGTAGCACTCCTGATTGGTTGATACTTAGTAGAGGGTCAGAAATTCAAAAACGAAGTAGGAAGAGGAGGGGAAGCTCCTAGTGGTAGAATTTGCCGACGGTACCCCTTGCGCTAGCAGGTTCTTCGGTTTTTCCCAGAATGGTCGGACAATGCAATTGTCTTCGCGGGACGGTCGGAGCGACACGTTTTATTACGTGCATATGACCTGGGTAATAAATGCCCCAACAAACATTACGACCGGCTTAGGCTAGCTATTTATGAAAAAGTTGAATATACGTTCATACGACAATAATCCCGAGACTATTTTATTTGTCAACACAAGACGTCTGAATTTTTTCAATTTGTTGGCGCGCTTTGTGCATCACATACAATATACAAGCGTATTGTATAAAGCGAGAGTTCTATGCGTCACACGTGATGTACAGGACAGGCAATAGGTAAACGAGTGAATAACCCAAAACTCGCGCCAATAGCAAGCGTCGATATCTATCGTGACCCTCCCCGATCGGTCTCCGATTTTCATTAATATCTCGTTAACTAAGTCACTTCGGATATTTTCGATAAGGAACAACCTGCTTGGAATTACCACGGGTATCTCGCCCTCAACGGACTACCACCGTTTACGGGACACACTGTATAAGAATCGATACAAGTACGGATGTATTCGCTCGGCGTACACGCGCGTGTGTGTTTGTACGTACGCTTACCTATATTCACCCAGCCCGCCGACTTCCTTCTTACGCTTCGATAACATTCGACTCGTACCGAGCATTGCCGTAACTCGAATTTTTTTTATAGAAATAACCTTGAACGAATGCTCAGGTACGCGTGTTTTCCGCGATGGCGTTGACGTGATAAAGGGGGAAAACGAAAGGGAGAAGAGGAGTTGGAGGGGGGCGTAAGATAATAGGTGGTTCGTTCTGTCGGGCGTTTTGCGGTGAATCGATACCACTAAAAGATCCACCAAGTTCAACCACGGGTCGAATAACCCCCGCCGGATGGTCGGGACGAGTTTGTTTTTCTCATTTGCAGCGAAAAACGACCATATCCTATCGCAATTACTCCGCTATAAATTTGCCGAGCTAGGGAATTCATACTCGTTCCTCGTAACAATTTCGATGACTTTTAAAACGGAACGAATGCCCGTTCTGCCCTTCGAAGACGGCCGACCGCACGAGCGATTAAGCGAGTCAAATTTTGATAAAGGCTCGCGAGCCGATGAAACTGACGCGAACCTTTGTCCCGGCTTGCTTTGCTTTGCGTTGCTTTGACTTGGTCCGTTTGGCTTGGCTTGACACGACCTGGCAGGAAACTTACTACTTACCGTTCCTCGGACGTGTACTCGCCACTAGGGTAAACTACGAGGTAAACGTAAAAGCGACAAGGGGGTGGTCAAGGGGGCTGCTGCGCCCGTTAACCCGAAATCGGACACGTTTTTCGGGTTTCCGTCTAAAAGCTCCACGCTCTCCCTCTCTCTCTCTCTCTCTCTCTCTGTCTCCCTCTCCATTTGCCGGCCTTTCACTCTCGTGATTCTCCGACACGGTAAGAACCGTAGACCCAGCTTTCAAGGGTTTAGCGCTCGATACGGAGAACGCAGCAATTTGCCGAAAGAGAGGCACCGATACAAATTGTACTTACTGATCGTCCAGAAGAAATATTCCCTCACACCGAATATTCGAGAATGAGAATAACCGTATTGTATTAAATACGGTCCATTTTGACGGATGAAACGAGTGGTTGGTAGGTAGGCCGGTGTAATTGAATTTACAGGGAATCCCTGCGGAACGCCAGAAACGTCCGCAATCTAGTCTCTTTTTATCAGAGTCCATTTTTTTACGGCCGTTTACCTCTCCCTCCCCCTCTCCAATACATCTGGGATTTCTCGTACGTTCGCATGTTTCCTTTCTCTCCCTTCCGTTACTTTTGCCCTACCTCCACCCTCCCCCCCCCCTCCCCCACCCTTCTCCCACGCTCACGTCGTTTTTCCATTTCGTCCTCGGTTCGCCATCCGCATCATGCGATCCTTTTATGGTCCTCCTCGAGAGTGTCGTTTGCGGTCGGCTTCCTTTCCGCGCAGTCTGTATTTGTTGCTTCCGGCAAAACTTTTCTCGTCTTCCAACTGAAAGCGTTTTCTGATAATCCGATACCTGGAAAACGCAATTTTCTTTCTGCGCACGGACGATCCTCCCTTCACCCCCCCCCCCTCTCCCTCCACCTCAATCTCTAAGAAACTTCACGCACCGTTTAGAGAACGCGAAATTTTCTTACTTATAACGACAGATTAGCAACGAACACCGAGTTGATTGCAAACAATGACAGTACTTACTCCTGGACAAACAAATATTTTTTTTTTTTTTTTTAAGGAATATGGAACTGCGATCAGTCCACGCACAGTGATGGCTCGAAGCTACGAAAACTTCCTCCCCCTATCCAGACCTTCTTTCGAATGAAATTTTAAACTACGTCGTCGTGGTATCCTGAAAACTTTGTAGATGAAATCGAATCTCGCTCACCACCACTCACAACGCTCCTTTGTTCTTGGACTGCGCGACGAACTTATAGTAGGCAAGAATTTGCAAAGAGCGGACGGTTAAGACGCAAAGAAACCTTTTAAAACGTCAAACGTTTCCCGTCATGAAATTTCAGCGGCTCCTATTGTCTCAGAATAAACGTGTACAAGTGTTGTCTTTGATCTCGCCTTTGGTCGCCATCGTTTAATATCTTTCGTTCCATCTTTCTCGCTTTACGTATTTCCACGGTGTGTGTTCCTGACCCGATGTCGTAACCTTTAAATGCCAAGAATATCAAGAATATCAAAAACATCGAGATACAAGACTCGGAGATTAGTGGAACGGAAAGCACTCGATGAAAATTTAAACTGCCACAACGAAACGACGAACTTTCGTTTAACGGGACCGCAATTAACTTTCTTTCCTCTGCTGTTCGTTGGACGTAACATCGCGAGCATCAACTATAAACCTTAATAAACCGACCAGAAACAAATCACTTTATGCAAAAGTGCATGGGAACTACTGACAGTAGTTATAACCCGCGCTTGGTCAGGCAAATCGTACAACCGTAGTTTCTCTCCTCTCACGATCTTTGCTTTCGTTCGTTTTCTTTTGTTTTCTCCAAATAAATGCCAGCAAAGTTGTACCAAGTTACCGCGCGGTAAACTTTAATTAATTCATTAACTTGAGGAATACGAGTGAAACGCGTATCTTCGCCCCGCTCAATTTTCTACGACCACGTCACAACGGAAATCGCGGAAATTCAAAGTTTTACGCCCGCCAGCCGGTCGTAAAGTTCGATTACAATTGGCGTTACAATTATAGGATTCGAATAATACGCGGGAAAGACAATAGGGACAAAGGGAGCGAGAACGTTCTTCCGTCATTGTCTACGTTTGCTAATTAGCTGTCGAAAGTGGTTGTTACAACCGATATATATACAATTGACTTTACATCGACGCGGCGGTGACGGCGGTGTGCGCATCCGCCATGTCACAAGTTATCTTTCGCGTTAACTGTACTCGCGAATAAATTATCTCGAGTACCCCCTCCGAGTCACAATGATTCCGGTTAATCCGTAATACCATGAACCGATACGTCAAAAGACAGTCTTGCTGACAGGATATTCCACACCCTATTGGCTTCCCTCTCTGCCAATATCAAAATAACTAACTGTTTCTAAAATAACAATAACATATTTTATTATTACTAAATTCTCCTCGAGAAAATGTGCGATTTCAGATTGTGAACTGTAGATGTCCACCATTCTCCTAATTTTCAATAAAAATATTTCATTCTGGTTTCAACTATGGCAACAATCTTTATGATTAACAACAAATAAAAAAAAACGTAATATTTGTCCAATCGGAGAGCAACAGTCAATCCCCGCAGCGACATACAATTTTTAAACACGACTTCATTGTACGCCGAATAAAGCCGACGAGCAATTCACTAAAAATGTTTAAATAATTCTCATGTATGACCAAGAAGTACCCAAACAAACTACAAAAAGTATTATAGCCTTAGACTTACCGAAATGTTTTTAAAAAATTTGTGAAATCTGACCAATATTGAGCCCTTCCCAGAAGGGATATCCCTTAAGTACTCCCTTTTCACGCGCATTCCACCATTCAAATCCATTCAACCCACTAATCATTTCCAACAGCCAAAGAGCGACTAAACTCTGACTCAAATCAAAACTTTGTGCCCGTGAGCCGTTAGTGTTTTCTTTAGCTGTAGCTAGCTAGTTTAACTTGCTGCCGGGGTGCATCAGCGTTGCACCGGTGCATAAGGAACGAGAGGAGCCGGTTGCATTAAGGTTGTATCCTCGCGCGCTAATCCGACCGTTATCCCCAGGACTTTAGACGAGGGACAACCCCCGAACTAACCCAGCCTAACTCGTCCCTTTCGAGAGCCAGCAGCACCGCCGCCAACGCCAACGCCACCGCCTCTACATTTCGCTTACACGAGGCATAGATCGATTTAGCCAGTCACTGCTGGAGCGTATGAAATATGCATCGGTTCTGCAACGCTGAGTCCCGGCAGTGCTAATTAAAGGGAGCGGAAACACTCGGGAGGGAGAAAACTGTTTATTCTCCTTGATTCTTCGTCCGTGTGATTTTTCAAGTGGCAAGGGGAAGAATACGAAAATCCCAGGAGGTTTCATCTTCTTTGTAAATCGATCTTTCATTCTCTTCGACTCACCTTACCGGCTCTTAGCCGGACAGCTATTTGCTATTTCGGTCCACAGAACTCTCTTTCTCTATTTCTCGTTGTTACCTGATATTTTTAAGTTGGCTACGAGGATCTGGTGGAAGGAGTGACGGCGGGGGAGGGAGAGGGAGAGTTTACGACGATTTACACGACCCGAATTGTTCCTTATGCAGCGACGCATTTCTAATGCACTCGGCCAAGTTAAACTGTTTCCAACGAAAACACCCGATTCGGAACCGGGGAGAAAGTTCGAAGTTAAGACCGGAAAGCAGCCAGTCGCTTTTCGGTTTCATCCCCCGTCGACTTGCATTAGGTTTAGGAAAACAGGATTCCGTCGCTAAGCTGCATTACGCAGGTTTTCGTAAAGCGCAGCGACGAAAACTATGATGCGAACACGACACACGGCAAGCCGATGTTAGCGCGGAGAGTACTCGCCACTAGCTCTCCCGTAAACTTAATGAAACTTGTAAAGCGGTTGATGGATTCTCAAACTGCTCTCGCCTAATTATTATAAACAGTAATTTCGAGTACGTTATTCGAAATACACAGGGACTAACTTTCCGTAAGCGAATGAAAAAGAAATAGACAAACAAACAATGCGCAAAGTTGGAACCTCTACGAGCTGGAAAGAAATTTACTAAAAAGGCTAAACGAATTTCAAACAAGTCGGGAGAAGCAGGCTTGAACGGTACCAAGGTGAGAGAGAACCGTAACGGGCTAGAAAAAAAAGAAGAAGAAATAACCGCACTTTCCGCTTTGTTTGGTAGCGTCTCGATCCCTTTCCCAGTTTCAAAACGAAAATCGAACGAAAACAAGTCAGATCCAGGTTAGTACTCTAGAGAAACGTGGAAAACAGTGCTTTTCCCCATTTCCTCCCTCTCATTGTTCTATGCCATTTCCGCGGCGTCCCTTTCACCCTCCCTTCCCTTGTTTCGTCTATGTTTGAGAAACATCGCGGTAGAGAAAAGAAACCAAGGTTTCTCTCGGTTTCCTTGATTACCAAGGAAGAGATAACAGGTAGAACGTTGGTACGAGCGGCCAAAACGAACGCGCCCAATAAGTTCCTATCGGCTCTACCCGTTGCAAATATAATCAAATGGAATTTTGAATTCGAATCAGAACTATTTCGCGTTTGCCGATATACGCGCATAGGCGTAAAGGTGCGGTTTCGACACGGCGTCAAAATACTGTAGCCGGCGACAGCGACGGTTTCGCGAGCACCGTCCAGACGCCTTCTTTGATGTCATTGTTTTATCCTATGCTTGGTTAATATAACAAAATTGTATCATAACCACTGTTATCGTGGCCCATTTCACGCGTCATTTCCATTTTTCCATAATGGGTACAAAATTACTTTTAAACAATTTCATTGGAAATAATAATATTACTTGAGCATTGCTACAGTATGAAGAAATTGAAAATGAATTACTTTCGAGTCTACTTCCAAAGAAAAGCAAACCATTCAATAGTTTGTTTACCGCAAGAAACTCTCAAGGATTTTTTAAACATCTTATCAAAAGACACCATTCGAACGACGATAATAAATTTTGCAATCATTTCACTTAAATAGTCTCGTATTTTTAAGACAGACATACATATACTTCTCAAGGCCTCGAGTTCAGCGTGCTTGACCCCGCGTGAGAAACCGGCCGAAGTCAAAACACAGGGACCAGTGGCTCGGGGTCTGTCGCTGTCGCCGACGGCAGCGTTTTGACGCCGTAGCGAAACCGTACCTTAATACGCATACGTGTGCATTATATACTTTGGGGGCGGCAAATTTCACACGTTATTCGTTCCATGTTCGGCATTCAGCGAAATACCTAGGGTTTTCTAGATAAGGCCGACTATAGCGTTACGGTTACGTACAAGCATCATCGACATTCCCACCTCAAAGACTGTCGTTTCTGGAGAGACATTCATCTGTCAATGCCCCCCTCCCACTCCCCAATGAAACTGCCCCTTGTTCCTATTGATTTTCATCGAATCACACCTCTCTCTCTCTCTCTCTCTCTCTCTCTCTCTCACACACACACACACACACACACACACGCACACACACCCCGTTTCTTCTTCCTTCCGCGAAACGCGTCACTCTCTCCGATCGCGCGATTCATTTCCCCCGACGTGTGACGCCGCCGGCGTCGTGGCAAAATTATTAACGAAACGATGGAATCTCGTGACCTCAGTTTCGTACAGGGGATCGATTGGCGACCTCTTCGAGCAACGGCATTACCGTACATTTCTATTTAGAGATCTTTCCTCGTACTCGACAGATGATGAACGGAACAATGCGTCAGTCGATAATAATCGTTCATCGACATTGAGAAAAAGTCCGAGATCGATCGCGCAAATCGTGTCGTCATCGAACAATCGAAATTTAAACTGTACTGTACGCCGGTAGGAGATTCTCGATTAATCAAATGCACGATGCTGTCACGTATGTACAAACGTCAGTCTAATGGATTTGCAAATTACTATCGGCACGATAATTAGTAGAATAATTATGCTGTAAGTTCGCAAGTGAATACTGCTAATTAATAGCGGTAGCAACGACGCGTCGTTCCAATGATTAACGCGCTCAATTGTTCCTCGCGTGCAGTTCTTTGCGAACTAACGATCGTCCTCTGCGATAACTAAGCTAATTCGGTAGTAAATCGGTGAGAATAATAAAGACACCGTGCAGCGACGAGAGAATAACAAAACGAGCGAGACAAAAGAAGAGTAACTCTCATTCGCTTCTGGCTAGCGACGAAAGATTGTTGCGCGACGAAAACGAGCTGACGCGACGGTACACCGCTGTTTCTCTTTCCGTAAACGCAATCTCTTTCTGCCGGTGTATCTTGCGCAGGATGCAGATTAGAAAAGCAAGCGGAGGTGCAACGATATATTGGCAATAAAGCTTGGGGCGTGCATCCGGCGAGGATAAATGATCGCACGATGGAGGAGCGGTTCGATACGCGTCGCAGCAATTTCGTTGCTCTTGCAATTGCTATTGCCCCTGCCCCTCCCCCTTCCTCCTCCGCCTCCACTTCCTCCTGCACGCCCTGCGCACACACGCAAACGTGCGCGACGCACATTTCTATGCCTTTCCCCTTTTCCACCTATACACAGAGGAAAAGAAATGAGAGAGGGAAAGGGGCGAGGACACAGAAACAAGCGAAAGCTTAATTTGACGTAACTTTACTTGCACCGTACTTTTCATTCAAAGCGAACAACTCATATAAAGATATTCCACCTGCCCCTTCCCTACCAAACCACCCCCCCGCCGAGAGGAACGTACACGTCGTTGCTAGGGAGCGAACATTAAGAATTGATATCCGCGCATAAATATCCCTTTTTACGACAGCCGACATTGCATCGTCAGATTTATCAAGATAAATATTGTTCTTGCCGAGCGCGCCAACTTTTATGAACACGCTGTTCCTACGATGATCGATGACAGTTGTCGGAACTGCAGGTTATTTGACCCTGCGACACTTTTTCGTCCTTTCGTACGTCGGGAGAGTTTATCGATATTGATTTCTGGAGACTTTATATTACGATATTACTCTTTTACAATCGCGGCCTCGTATAGAAACGAGTAAGGTGGTTGACTCGTGGCAATCGTTCGGCGCCGAACAGATATTTTCAAAATCAAATGAAAAAGAAACAAAAAACCGGAAAGAATGTCTGAAAATGGCAAAGAATAGTCTCGCAAACGCCTCTCGTATGACATAAAGCTGATATCTATCTTTGTTGTCAGATACTTATGTCAGACAATTATTTTCAAATGAATTTCAATATGTATTGTTTGCGTACTTAACAGGTACATTGCCATTTGAAAAAAAAACATAACGAACCATAACAAAGAAATAATTAATTGCGAAAAATCCCATTAGTTAGAAGACGTTAATTTTTGTCAAGGCATTCTTGTAAACGGCTGGCGAGATTGTCTATACTCTTTTTAAGCATGGCTGAACCCTTTGAATTTTCTGCGTTATGGTTCGCGTACCGTGTTCGTTTATGCAAACTTGAGTTACAACATTAAAATGATTTCAAAATCGTTGTTGTGTGGCCTAGATCTCAAACTGCTCACCTGTGACCACCACACAACAACGATTTCAAAACCATTTTAATGTTGTAACTCAAGTTTACATCGACAAATCACGTACTCTTGAAGTGCTTTCCAAAACCATTACGCAAGACATTTAAAGGGTTCCACATGTCATGCTTAAAAGAAATATAGACAATTTCTTATATTTCGTTATGTATTCTCAAATACCAATGCACCAGTTATCTATGGAAACAATATATTTTGAACCTCGTTTGAAAATAAGTGAGTGACATCCCTTTCGAAAACACCATGCCTCCCTGTCGGACCTGTTATAATCCTCTGCGACTAATTATAACCATGCTTCTTCGCTGACCATGGCCCGCAAGTGGAGTAGGGACGATTGGGGTCAGACGCGCTCCGACTCTATGTACACTACGTAGAACGTACGTGCTGTACGTACGCGAGGTTGTATCGAATATTTAGTTAATACATCCGCGCTAAGCTATGCATTGAGTAATTAAAAATTTGTCTAATTGAACAAAGCTATATCGGACGAACAAAATCGTTTCACTTTTACCGATTCTTACCCGTAGATAACACAAAAAACAGTAGACTTTCTTCTATCGTGACCACGCGACAAACTATAATATTCTCGTCCTTCGAATAATTCTAATAAAAACGAACAAGGTAAAAGACGAAGGTTCCAATTTTTTTACTAAACACGCTAGGGAACGCGCAACGTTGCGGATCGTGGTGTAACCCAGGAAGTACGCTTAGAACGAATTCAGAATAATCCGAATACCTTGCGTTACCTCCAGTCAATTCCTCGGTGTACACCAGACACGTCATCTAACGTGATTAACGACGGTGAAATTAATTTCCAGCAGCGTCAGCAAATACTTTGGGGATTAAGCATCCGTGCTGTCTCCCTATTTCATTTTTTTCTCGCTCTTCTTCTCCTTCTTCTTGCTCACCCTTTTTTCTTCTGCGAAATGGCAAGAAATGCGCGGAATGCGTATTTCGATCACAGTGGAGTATAAAATATGGACATTTTTGATATCGCTGATTAATCAAATACAGGGGATTCGATTAAAAGTCAAACTTCGTCCGAACGTTTACCCAAAGAAGAATAGTACTCCGAGTGAAATTCATGATTCATACTCAACAGAATCCGCCGCGGATCCATAGATTGATTATTCATTGATACGTCTGATACGTTTCACTAAAGGAGATTCGTGTCATTCAAAACTTTTTTTTACACGCGTTAAACGGGTGATACAAGTTGTACGTACTAACCGGCTTCGAGGGGGGAATACTATCGTTGTCGTCCGTAGCGGAAGGTCGGTGGATGGAAAACGGGGTCGGATAAAAATAAGAGGACAAGAAAGACCGGAGCTCGTTAAAATCAACGCTACAGAAATCCCCTTGTCGGTGGTTCCCACGAGGAAAGCTACGATCCGATAAACGATCACGCTCGGGGACTAGGCCTATCAAAGCGAGCATCGCGCGCCCGTGAAATCGTTTCCAATAATGAAATTTCGCCAAATAATTAATTACCTACCAGAACCCCCCCTCAAACCCGACTCTGTGTCGGACGTTTCATTTATGTTTAATTGCAACCAGCGAGTCAAGCTGCTGTGCGCTAGAGTAGTCGTTAATATATGCACGCGCGAAGAAATTTTGTCCTAGTCTAACCCGATCGTCTACGAATTATTAAATACATACATTTGGTTGAAACGTAAACCCTCGATCTCAACGTTAAAGAACGCACATCTACTCGTGAACTTTAGTTTTCTTACATATTAAAACCATCGGTTGATCTTTAAACAACTTTCAGCTATTATTTTTTAGAAAATCCGAAGAAAACTATAAAGAAAATTTTGTGGAGATCTCATCTGTATTGGGAGAATGTTATACTCATTTTTATACATGACAGTTTTACTTAAATAAATCACTCTGCGTCATCTTAACACGTAGGAACGAAGCAAATAAAAATAATGGTAGAAACGATATTTGCGATACATCGAGACTTTTGGCAATTCTAAACAGAATCTCATACGATAGTTTCCTTCTCCGATAAATCTTCCAAATGTTCCATGTACCTCGCAACGCGTAATATCCTTTCGACCAAAATATAACACGATCCCAATGTCAGAGGATAACCAAAGTACGTTATCTCTCGACTCGGGGTATTCCCGGATCGCCGGGACGAATCTGTAGGAACACCAACTCGAAGGTATTTTGAATTTGTTCCAAAGTAACCTCGTTACGCCGTGCGGCTCCTGCAAGTAGGTCACGCGAAAATAGCGGCGACGCTTAAAAGCGCCTCACCGTACGATTTAACGTCAATGGGCCACTTCTTCCACTCCCATTCTCCCTCTCACCTTCCAAACCGCCCCCGCCCACCTTTTCGCTCCGTTCCGCCCTTCGTCTTACATCCACTTTCCCTTCCACGCGTCTTCCGACCCCATCATCACCGTTTCATCCTCAAACCCTGAACTGACGCGAGACATTCAAAACACCAGGAGTCACACGGACGATCCTAGACGCGAGCTCTTGGAAAATCTTTCCATCGGTCCGACGCCCCTCGCCGCTTTTTTCCGCCCATTATTGCGCATACGGTTTAATATCACACGCGAGAATCCAAATTTTGTCCTACCGCAAAAGGGGAGAGGGAGAGAACGTAAAATCCGGCCCGGCCGACCTTTGCGCGGCGTCTTTCACTTTAAACCCTCCACGAGCACGTACATGATATTTCACCACCAACAAATTCCATGGGGTGGATAAATGACTTCCACCCTCGAGCTTACTTCCACGCTATAGATTATAGACCGTAGACGGTAGACGGTAGACGGTAGACGGTAGATAACCTTCGAGCGTGGTCGACCTCGATCCAAGTTTTTCCTACACAGAACGAACGGTAGCCAAAGCACACAAATGCCACGACAATTTTCACCGGCAATAATCCTTTTGGTTACTCCTCGCGAGCGGTACCGACGGTAAGCATTCGAAGCGATCGATGCACAAAAGCATACCCGCTACCCGGGATCGTGTGAAACGCGAAAATTTTCATAGAGTTCAATTGGGTTAATTGGGCGTCGGCATTTAAATAAACCGAGAATATCGAGTTTTCGGTCGAAAAAGTTTAAGATACAAGGTCCAGTCTGGCGTACCTGTACTTGGCCCCGAGACAAGACCTTGTCTCTTGATTATAGGCAAGATACCTGCATTAGGGATTAATTAAAAATATCGACCGATCGATGCAAATCTACTTAAGATACACGACAAATATCTACCGTTTCTTTTTTATCTCTCAACTCTTTGGTTTGGTCCGCGGCTTTAACTGGACTCGTGTAAAAAAAGGGGGAAAAGAGAGAGGGAGAGAAAGGAGGAACAAATGGTTCGTAGTCCGTACGTACATATACGGGGAACGCGATGAGAAAAGTTTGTGGAAGATTTCCAAGGGAGGTTCGCGCCATAGAGAAAATTAATTAATTAGGCACTCGTTTGGCCGTTTAAATTACTGATATGGCATTGATCTTGCGTCGGTTAAGCTGATTAATAATTCAATTAATAATTTGCTCGCCTCTCGACAGAAATTCTAGTGCCCAGTCGATGACTAGCGAAATACGGACAAGCTATAGGTACGGTACAGTTATTGCTTCCTGTTCAATTATTGGCTTCCACTTCTTCCTACGCTGGAATATTCTATCGTACCGTCGCGCCGACGAAACGAGTATTTTTTAAAGATGGTCGACGATTTTCGCGTCCTTCAGAAATACATTTATTTCTCCAATATTCGATGATATTCGATTTTACGAAAATAACTACTTATTACCTCAGCTAACCGAGTCGACGGATTCGATTCAAAATCCGTTTCTAGTTTCAATCATCTCGAACATCGTTGGTTCAAATAATCAAATGGGTTAATGATATCGGTAACGATATCTCGGTCAATTAACACATAATTTCCAGTGCTCTCGCAATCTTTAAATTCCAAAAACGTTCCGAAACGTTCGAATTTAATTTCTCTCTTATTACGTTCAACCGTTACTCTCATCCTTGTCCCATCATTCTTATCTAACCTTTTTACCCCTTAAATATTCATCGCGCTTCAATCTAAACGATTAATACCGCGCGGTCTCGCGCCGTCGCGGGAAATTCTCAAGCACGAGAGCGCGACCAACGGGCACACATTGGTACAACAAAATAATAAACACAAGGACAAGCGCGACTCACCGCTTCTCCCTGTAGGCGTGGGTGCGGACGTCGATCTCCCGGTTGGCTCCGGTATCGGGAATATCAAATCGCAGCATTCTCTTTCCGGGAATTCGCTGGCGCGAGAGTACCTGCAGCAGCACGACAGTAAGACGAGCGCCGCGGCGACGCTCGTCAGCACCGTCGGCAGTGTCCCGACGACACGTGACATGACACGTCCCATCAGATCATGGTATACCATCGGTCCCCTCAATTCTCTCAGTCTGTCCGGTAAACGATCCTCTTCGTTTCTCTCTTTACCCTCTTTACCCTCCGGTCGACGAAACACTGGACGACGATGACGAATCCTGCGCCCTTCGCGTAAGATCCTCTCGTCGTCCGTCTCATCATGCGGTAACTCCTCCACTTTAGGTAGTATCCAAAGGATCCTGAAACACCCTCGTCCCGTGTCTCCAGCCGAGTCAACGACACTCGTATAACCAGAGGAAATCGTTCAATCGTTTAATCGGTGCCTCCCGAACACACTTTACGCTCGATCATGACAACAAACTGCCGTCTGACAACACTGACAAACTATTTGCGATCGAGCACTTTTCTTCCAAAATCTCTCTCTCTCTCTCTCTCTTTATCTATCTCCCCCCCCTCTCCCTCCACTCGCTTCAACCCTCGCGCGTTTTCCGTTAACAAATACACGATATCGCGCGCACGCTCGCGCCCGCTTCTCGCGAAACAGAAATCCACGTTCTTCCGAGGACTCGTAAACAAATTCCACGTGTCGTGTACGCGTGTGTCCGTTTTAACAGGCTCGCGCGTCGCTCAAAGGGATGCGGCAAACCTCGCGCACTCGTATCCTCGTGTCGACGTTCAAACACACTTTGCGCGCGCGTGCTCGTCCGGCCGAGTTTACTCCCAATATCGTGGGAGTCCGTCACGTCGCGTCGCGTCGCGTCGCGTCGTCGTGACTGCCCGACGCCCAATGACGACGAGAACCGCACCGCGTACAACCTGGAGCCTCGAGCCCTTCTACCACCCAGCCACGCACACACTCACTCGCGAGCGCACGCTCGCTCCCCTTCAACGACGGACCACCCCTCTCTTCGGCATCTCTTCGCCGCGCCGTGCCGCGCCGCGCCGCGACGCGCCACGCCGCGCGGCGTCGCTGCTCCTGCGCACAAAACTCTGCGCTCTCGACACGCTACGCGACCAAACCGAGAGTCTCGCGCGTCGTTGGTATAGGTGTAGCGTAGGCGTAGGTGTTGCGTTGTTGCGAGGATCGTCAGGAAATCCCAAGCTTTTCTTTATCCTCGAAAGAAAAAGTATTTCGGGCAACGGCTCTCCCCTGTACACGCGGAAAGCGAGTGAATACGGAATGATCTTCCATCTTTTTTAGTTTCTTACGTTATTAGACATTTCTATATCAATCTCTTTCAATCAATAAATCGTAAGACTATCGCGTCATTTCTTACGTCAATGGAATTCAGGATATATCGTTCCGCAAACTTTCATTTCCCTCGTCGCGCGTACCTGAAAGAAAAATCATGACGTGCGTTACCACCGAACGGTGCGCGCTTGCGTATCCTTCCAACGGACGCTTCGTCATACCGCACACATAATACGTGCGAGGTCTGACGTGCACCTTCCGTACGACATGTGTGTAGGTCTCGTACGTGGCGCGTATGGCCGCGTGGTAGTTGATTTCTACCGTCGGTGTATTAACGTACAGAGTATCCGTATCCGCGTGACGTTGTCCGCATACACCGTGCGGTTCGTTTGCGGTTTTGCGCAAACTCGATTTGTTAAAGGGCGTATCGATGCAACGGCTTTGAAGAGTTTCTATCCGTTCTCGTGCGAAAGGTGTTGGACACCTTTGAACGTGCATCGTGTATACGCGAGGGGTGAGAGCGGTACGGATCGTTAACGTGCATGTTTATAGAAAACTAGTGCGCGATCATACGTTTACGTACGTATACGAAGTGCCGTGATACATCGCGCTCTGCCTCTTGTTTATACATGCACGCGGTTATACGTGCGCGTACACGTTGCGTGCACCTTATCAACGCAGCTCTACCACCCCCCTCCCCCCCTTTACGATTATACTTGTACGCGTGTGTACCACCCACGACCGCCGACGTAGTCCTAATGCTCGTGGCGGTGCGACTTTACCGTGCGCGCAGGTATATTAAATATGTACCTGTGCGCGTAAGACGATCCGTGAAAACGGCAGTGTCCGAGCAAATCCGAGCGATTCCGAGGGATTCCGAGTGATTCCGAGCGGTTCCGAGGGATTCCGAGCGGAGGAACACCCCCGGCCAGGTAGCCAGCCAGCCAGGCAGCCAGCAAAGCGGCCAACGAACCACCCTTCTTCTTTCATCGTGTGCGCGCCGTTCCTGACCTCGTTTCGTTCGGCTTGTCGAGGTCGGTTACGCGAAACTGCCCGCGGGGTCCTATCGTCTCCGCTCTGTGACCGGCCTCCCCGGCAACTTTTTCAACTCTTAATGGAGTTATTTTCGGTCATGTTGTTTACTTGGCAGCAATTTATTATCAATAATAACAGATCCGCCAAAGGAGTATGTTTCGCCATACGTAGTCTCGTTAGATTAGACAAATTTTTCGTTTCTCAGGGCGCAGCTCAGAGTGGATGAGTTAACTAAATTTTCGTTACCACCTTGCGTACATACGGTACGTACGTAGTATAGAATCCGTGCGCGTCTGACCCCAATCGTCCCTACTCCACTTGCGGGCCATGGTCAGTGAAGAATCATGGCTATAACTGGTGGACGAGAATTATAACCGGTTCGGCAGGGAGGAATGGTGGTTTTAAAAAGACCGTCACATAGTAAATCACGAATTTAATCATCGTCCGTTAATCATTTATTTTAACTAATGTTTTAGATTTTATTGAAATTTATTTTAGAATCATTGATTTTAATTAAAACGGCCAGATAATAACGCCGATTATTTTTATATACATGATCTAAAATAGACCGTGGCATACTTATTTTTGATTGAATTTTCATAATATATCGTTTTCACAGATAACTGCTACATTGCCATTTGAGAATACATAACGAAACATAAGGAAAAAATAATCAACTCCGAAATATGACATCGGTTAGGTGATGTTCTTTTTTGTCGAGGAATTCTAGTAGACGAGTCGCGAAATTGCCTATATTCCTTTTAAGCGTGGCACACGGAACCCTTTGAATTTCCTACGCTATGATTTCGGAAAGGGCTTCAGAGTACGCGGTTTGTATATGTGAACTTCAGCTACGATATTAAAATGGTTTCGAATTCGTCGTTGTGTGGCACTCACAGGTGAGCAGTGTGAGCACCACACAACGAGGATTTCGAAAACATTTTAATGTTGGGGCTACCTAAAATCTCAAGTTTACATGGACAAACGTGGTACGCGGATCCTTTGAATTTCCTGCGTTATGATTTCGGAAACGACTTCAAGAGTACGTGTTTCGTTTATGCAAACTTTAATTACAACATTAAAAAGTCAAGTTTGCATAGACAAACCACGTACTCTTGAAGCCCTTTCCGAAACCATAACGCAGGAAATTTAAGGGACTCCATGCGCCATGCTTAAAAGGAATATAGATAATTTGGCAAATCGTCTGCAAGAATGCTTCCACAAAAATGGACGTCAGTTATCTGTGATTTTGCGCAGCTGATTATTTCTGTCCTGTGTTTCGTTATATATTCTCATATGGCAATGTACTAGTTACATATGAGAACAATACATATTAAAATTCGTTCGAAAATAAGTGTGTAACAGCCCTTTTGAAAACACCATACCTCCTTGCCGGACCCTGTACTACCACCCATTTGTTCAAAGGGAAGATATTAATAACGTCATCGGGTGGTGCGAGTAAATGCCAAGTTTTCTAATCGAGACGACAATGTATGACCGTGTCTGCCGCCCCCCACCTCTCCCCGCGATTACCGTACCGTCTAATTAAGCAAAAGTTCACAACCTATTCACGTATAATCCGAGATGAGACACGTGTACTTCACCAATGATTTATACATCGAACGTTGTAATTTAAAACTGTGTAGGTTTAGTAATAAAATCGCATATGCGTATAGGAAACATGAAAATTAATAAAATTGGAAATTCCTATTGATACAGAAACACGCTCTGCGCTCGGCGAATCAGACGTGTTCAATTAGGAAGTATGAATAGCAGAATTCACGGGCGACGAATGTTCGAAAGGCGTCGTAAAAGCAAACGCAAATGCAAATGTTCGGCAAACAATATTATTAATTCCGATCGCGAAATTTCGAAAATCCGATATTCCATCAGACGCGGCGTGGAAAAATTGGCTGTACGGTCCGACGGGGCATAATCACAATTCAATTGTACGCGTTAAACAGAACCAAAGTAATATTGCCATTTAATTAGGCCGTATAGCCTTGATTATTGTATTTTTTTCTCAATGTTCAATTACAAAGGAACTATAAATTAGGCAAACCACATTATAACAAGCATGGCACGTTTATTTATGAATAAATTACAAATCTCTCCAATTTTTATCCGTAAATATAATTGAATTCCGTGATGAGGTGACGCAGAATAAATGAAATAAACAATTCCGAGGATCTCGTTGTCAGTGCCGATGTAGAATTACAACTCAAACTGGCGTCAGAGTCAGTGGAATAAGCTTACGAGCGATGGGACGAAATTTTGTGTAAGCAAGCATGTGTGCGCGAATCTGTATGTACACGTGTATGCGTAGCGTGTACGTGAACACGAATCATAGTAGTAAAAGTTCGTGTATGGCCCGACGAGTCACGTCGCGTAGTGTCGCGACGGTTCCCGACGAACACGAGTCAGCGCTTGTGCGAATAATCAGCAAAGCCAGTTCGTACACAGTCGATTCTAAAGGAGTCGTTGAATGCAAAGATCCTTTATTTTCCAACGTTAATTACGATAACTTAGATCCGAATAAGTAACGGGAAGAAGAGCAAAGGGTTGGATATTAAAAGCAAACGGGACTGGAGAAAGCAAACTTGCGGTTTTCTCTCCGTAAAAATCGGAGTAACTTTGACGAATCTCTAATTAAGTCGAAGTAAGAGTTAACTGAAGGAAAATAAGGAGCATGGAAACTCGAAAAGGATCGATGGAGGGATACCTGACAAATCGTGTAGAGAACAGAAGGAAAAGTGTATCGCGTGTCAGCGAAAATTAATTACTACTTCGGAGTTGTTTTTGAGACTGTCCGAAGATGAACGAAGATTCAAAGAATTGGTCTCCGATTCCTTAAATTGCATCAGTTTCTCCATAATGCAGGCATATTCTAATATCATACTCGTTCGATTAAGGATAATCGTTTCGCGTTCCCGTAGTCCCCGGAGGTCTCTGGAATATCGTCTTTATCCCGTTAATTCTACAGCGATCCCTCTTACCGGAACGTCGGGTAGTAATCGCGTGCCAATTAAATTCTGTCATCCGCGGAGAACCGCGCACACGTAACTACGTAGTATATCGACATCACGCGAAGACATCGCGATAGGAAAATTAACAACGGATCTAAGCAACGATGTAACCATGGGATAACTTGCTAATCAGGAATCCTACCAAATCGCTGTTTTCTCCTCTTCCCATCGTCGTTACGGTTATCCAAAAATGAGAAAGAACCGATCGATCCTTCATACATTTACATATCTATCTCGAAGAAAAACTACTTTTCTATCGCTGCATTTCCCGTCTCCTCCCCGATCTCCCCCTTTAGCGTAACTAGTCGAAAATAAAAGTTTGATTAAACGAGACTGAAACGTCTCGAGAATCAGCCCGTAGTAGCTGGTAATTGAACCGTGTTCCCATAAATCAGGGTAACTACGGGTACTTTGAGGTGCATTAGAAATCAGGTTTAAATCTGGCGTAATATATTCGGCGGTTTACCGCTGCATCGGGCGACGAAATTGTCGCGTCGCGTCGCGCCCGGAGCCGGCGGATAGAGAACTCAACGATAGTAAAACGTTGGTCCGCGGTTACGGGCAGTAGGTACAACTGGCGGGCAGTACATACCTGCATAATGACTCGACTGCAGCCATGCAATGCGGCGCGCAAACTCACGGTACAATGCACCGGGCCCTCTATTCTATTGGAACGTAGTTTCGTTACGCGTACGTACCTATGTGCGCGTGAGTGGCCGCGAGGGTCTGCAACCTGCGAGAAAACGTGCGCGCACCGATTTTCTCCATTTACACGCGACGATATTCGACAATACTCCTGCGAGTGCCCGCAACCTGAGAAACACGCGATTCTTATCGTTTCCTTGGAATCTGTCGTTTCAGCGTTCACCGATCATCGCGATTTAACGTGAACTCTGAAATTTCGTTCGCACGTACATCACCGTGGATGACCATTTTTACTTTTCTTCGTGGTAACCAATTTTGGTATCGGAGGCGCAACGATTCCCCGGAACGTTCGTGCAGGCTCTGTCGGCACGATCAGTGTTTTGCTAATATCTAATCTACCGTGAACCAACCTCTATTCTTACTCATATACGTTAACGAGCGAAAGGATAGGAAGGCGAGGGGGTCCGAATTATGAAATAATATTACAATACCACAGTGTTATAAGTAAAACATATTAATCATATGCAAATATAAATGGTTTTACATGGTAGTACTACCAAATAAACGGTACAATACGAAGATGACCGTTGCGCAAAAAAGCGAGTAAACATTTATTGTACCGCCGCGCCGGCATTCATGCACGTGAAAGGTGATTAAAAGTCATTGAAATCTCACGTCTCCGGATACAAATGTGGCCCAAATACAATCTGTCTATGAATAGTATTCTTTACGTCGATTACCTTCTCATCCTACACAATTTTCGATCGCCGAACGACAAGATTATTCTCTCTTTACTCCAATTTCGATCGTTAAGCAAAAAAGACAGACAATGATGCATTTTTCACCGATACGCTCCATCGTCATCCATCGGAACGCAACGTCAACAATTTCGCGATTAAAATCTGCGTTTAAAATTGCGAATCGTCAGCTAGATACGATTGAATCGCCAAAAAGGAACGGGACGCGCCATGTACCACCTTTCGCGAGTGCGTGAAGACTGGTCGGGGTCGGGAATAATTAAAATTTGTATTCTTTGTAGTAGCGTGCACTTTTATCGAGTGCACGCTCAATCACAATATATGTATGCTTGTCGTTCTCTCCCACCTCCCCCCACCCCACCCCACATAGCCCCCTCTCTCCCCTTGGGTATGCGCGCATGCGTGTGCCTAATCATGTATAGGTTTACATATAGGTACGTACATACATAGATCGATCTAAGATCGCGCATTCTTCGGCGCAAACCTATGTAATAATATCCGCACAGTAATATATAATTTTTGTTACCTCATACTTATGACAATAATAGTATATTTTTCATGCAAAAACAAAAGTTTTATCACAGTGGGACCGCATACATTTGTTAATAATGTAATATCGTGTCGATAACTTCTGCTTTTGTCTCAGCCATCAAATATGATCTCTCCACTCGACGTTAATGAACGATTTAGCGATTATCGCCTCGCGGCAAACGCGCGTTCGCGGGAATTCAGGCAGACCAAGGAAAAAACAATTGTGTCTCGGCGTCCATTACGTACATTGCGTATCGTGCGACTTCAAAAACGGTTGTCTTTAGCGGAATATCCGCGCGTACGTGCACGAGTGTACAAGTATTATGCTGTATGGGTACGTATGTATGTATGTATGCATGTATGTATGTGTGTATACATATCAAATAGGAAAGCCCGGCAGGCAAGGATCCAAATGGGCGTACCTACGCGAACGCGTCGTCAGCCCCTCGAATACGTTTTCATGATATTTTCGCGCGCGCTCAAGCTTTTCCCTCTTTTTCTTTCCTTCGACGCGATCGATCAAACGAAATTCGCCCGAAACGGTAAGTCACGTAACCCGCGTAACTTACTCGAAGGTAGACGGCTCGGATACGATACTCGACGGGTATCACGTATTATCAACTTTTATCGAAGAATCGTATGGGTAATCGCTCCAATCGAAATTCGAATCAATACCTTTTCGCGTAATGGCCAGATTTCAGTCGGATATATCGCGAACAAAGACTCGTACTCGCGGTAACGATGCGCGAGACGATAGACGAGTTACATTTCAAAGAGTAGAAGATGTAACGCAACATTCCTATTATATAATTCTTTTTTTTGACACATTCACTCCCATTCTCTCTGAAACCTTCGGTCGACCACTCAAATATCGCTCTCTCGTTCATTCTGACCGTTGGCCGTGGAGGTGTCAAAGAAATTTACTTTACAATACAATTCGTTCGGCTTAATATAATTATATGCATATTGGTCTACGGCGCCGCCCCATTTATCCCGTCCTCTAGTTTACACTTCTATTAGTTTTCTACTTAAATCGTACCATTGACAAAGGGGTATCGATCAACGTTTCCATCGGTTTCGCAACTTGGACGCGTTGCGCTTCTTAAACCTAATTGCCGCCTCCTTCTCTCTTCGCAATATTCTTTCGTTAAATATTCATTGTATCATAGTAACTGGAACCTGAGTTTTGCCTCTAGTTGTACCGCCCAAAAGATTTCTACCTTTCCGACGATTAAATTTTTTTTTTTTTTTTACGAAATCAGGTAAAGCTGTCGCAATTGTCCAGTAAAATGGGATACTTTAACGATCATTCATCCTCGGCCTCGTGTTCCTCGAATATAGGCCCACGGGGTCATTACAAATTACCATCGTTATTACTATTACTACTACTATTGTAATTACAGTCACGATAAACACGTTATCGATACAATTTGATTATCAATGTTTCGCGCAAATTCTTGCAGCAAGGCTTCTCCCATCTTTGCGAGCGTACCAGAATATTTTACACGGATTAATCGTTTCTTATCGCCGTTTAAACTGTTGATCGCGTATCAACGTAACAAACGTTATTGCACCACTCCCCCTTCCCCAACCCCCCTAAATCCTTTACAACGGAGCTCATTATTTTTTCCTTTTACTTCCGACATTCCGCGCATCTTCCACCCGTACAAAAGCTAAGGCAACTTCTACGTGTTATTCTCTCACCACATTTTGCTCTCGCTCCTGCCCCTCCCCCGCCTCTCACTCTCTCTCTTTCTTACTATCTCTCACTCAATCTTTCTAATTTTCCGTTGCATTTGCCACCCTGCATATCTGGATCAATCAGAAATCTGACGAGAACGCGCGCATGGATCTTTTGATATCCGATCGGGCACCGATTCTAGAGTCACGAAAAATATACCGTTGGTCTTGCCGAATCGATCTGAATACGTGTTTTTTCTAAACGACAGTTTCGTGCACAGCATAGAAATGAAAGATCGTGACCTTTCTGATTTACAATTGTATCCTTCTCACGAAAAGAAATCTTTTGTCAAACCAATTGAAGAAATTTAATTGTATTACGCTCAAGTGCCGATGCCGTGGAAACAATCTCGCTATTAATTAAAATGGCCCGAGCTAAAAAAGTGGTTCGGTCTGACCCATTTTCAAACCCCTTTCTTCTTGCTATTTCTTTCTTTGTACAAAACAAGTTTCTTTCAGCTCCAATATATGTATATACATTGCCACGCGACACGGTTCGTACCGTGGAAAACAGGTGCTGCGCGATTCCTTCATTGTGCAGTAAATTTCTATCTCATCGGGGAGTGGATTCGCCCTCCCCGGAAATGAATAAAAAAATATAACAAAAACAACAATAAAAAAAAGAAACGAATCATCTACTCGGTTCCCTTTAAAGGAGTGCGTTCGACTCGAACCGAAACGAGTACTAATATATTAACTGTAAAAATATAGACGCGAATTTACAACGACTAATACATCATCATTGCGCAAGATCACGATAGTTCCTATTAAACTTAAAATGTACACCGTTCGGGTTCGAATCAAGTCAAATCCAATCCAACATCTTGTTTCTCCTTATTGGTAGACACTTTTCTCCTCGACGACTTTCAAAGCTTACGCCTAACCAGCCGTTATGTAATTATCGTAACGTGCACGCTCCTACATGCCTACAACGAAAGTGAAAAAAGGAATATTAACCCTGTATCGCAAGATTTTGGCCTATCACAGGAAAAATAATATAACACTAGCAATGAGAGACATCAAAATGTATTGGAAAGACTTTATTCGAGACTACCAATGCAGGTTGTAACGTGGTATTTGTTTCCTTTTTTTCTCAGTCAAACTCGATGCAATAAAGGGTTAAGTGGTTCCCAAAGATAATGTTTAACGATGAAAATTACAAATTGCTACGACCGACCGCAATGAACGATGGTGAAACGTTGTTAAACCGATGGTTGGTCAAAAAAGTTGAATTGCTACAGATTATATATGTTTGAATTTTACAGTAACCATGTATAATTGTTGTTCAATCTGGAAACGAAGAGGAAATCGTTATAATGGCCTGGTAGATATATTTAGAATATACCCAATCGGTATGGTATATCTGATTATTATTGTTGAGGTTGTCCCAACATTTCTCGATTAAGGACAGAGTATTTTGGATTTGACAAACTTCAAAAGTACACATTCTGATGCAATTCTACTTTTCGAACAAACTATAAATTCGACCATTTTTTACCATTATCCCATCCAGCACCAATGCCCTGCCTCCCTCCCCCCCCCCCACACACACACACACATACACACACACACACACACACACACACACACACCATCGCAAATCCCCGTCAATTTCAAGAAGCAAAACATTTGCATTAAATAAGGTACAATAATAGAGAAAATCTGTGTTTGTTAAACATTATTTACATTAACCCTCGTACGATCCCCAAAAATACTATAAATGTATAAATCGCTATCCTTACAGACGTCGCTATACTATTATAGTTTGTTCATCTGAATATTATACTGCTTTTCTCTTAAGCCGGGTACAGACGTGTAACGTGCGCGCGTATCACGCAACATGCAACACGATGCACCAATAGGACTAGTTAGGATTGTGTCTTCTCACATACGTTATTAACACATTTGCGACGGAGTTGCAACACGGTGTTTGTTACGCGCGTATGTCACACGTCTATATCCGGCTTTACGTCTACAGTAATTTGCAACGTGCGCGCAAGCTTTCGTACTGACACCAATGGAAATACGAATAACTTTGTAAATGGATGAAAAACCCCCAACGAGCGTACGAAGGTGAAAACATTTAATTAGTTGTCTTCGTTCCGATCTATCGACTTTCGATTAAAAATTAGGAACGCATTCCGGTTGTAAGAGGAGGAATCTCTACGGGATCATAGACGTAGTTTCGCCGGTACAAACACATATACCCGAGCAACAGAGAACACGCATGCTTCCAAAGGGTACAACAGGTTGTTACGTGGACTGACTCATACACGCCCACGCGCTCGGGCTGGCAGACACGATACGCGCATATACGTAATATTATAAATAATCAATTAAAGGTTTGCTTTGAAAGTAAGTAAAAATATATAGATATATGTTTATATGTATATTTTTCTCGTTTTACTTCCTTTTCTCATACTTACTTCATATATTTCTACCGCTGAACGTATCATAGCTATATCTCTAACAATCTTCGTAATTCCAAGTCTGTTTGTGTTCGCGCCTGTTTCAGATGAGAGTGTATGCATATGCTTGAGTGTGTCTCGTTAACTCCTGCTCCTGAGAAGAAACGACAATTGTGACTCGCGAGAGACCGAAACTCGATACTGGTAAATCAGGATTCGTGCATTCAAATACTCGTGGAAAATTAGAACAATCTGACCATTGTCGGGGAGCGCGCACAAACTGTTCCCGGCTTTCTTTCGACACTTTAAACGCGGACTTTTCTTTGTCGGGTCAGTCGTTTACAAATACATCAATTTTCAGTTTCATCGCCAATCATATGTACGCGCAACGCGAAACTGCTGTCCTCTTTCGTCGTTTATCAAGCGACAAGGTGTTGTCTCGGGGCCAAGTACAGGTACACAAGAACTGGGCCTTGTATCTTCTCCGAAAAGAACGAATGGGTGTTTTCGAAGTGGTAAAACCACATTAAAATACATATATTAGAAAAATCTCAATGGTACTGTATTTTCCAACTTTCTCAAATTATTAAGAATGGCACTTCGGCTAACACGCTGCTAGAACAACCGCAAGTGTTAGTTAGGAGAAGCAGCTTTACGTGCATCGATTGCGCGTAATAATCGTGACGAGTAGTCTCGCACAGGGAAATCCTGATGAAACGAACAGACCGACGATAACGATCTCGAACATCGTACCGGTACGCGATCGGACGACCACGGTGTGTAAATCTAACTGCGCCAGGGCACTTGATTCCTCATTCGTATAAAAAAACCTAAGCTACCTAAATCTATGTAATTCGACGTCACTTACTTTTCTTAGTATGAGCAACGAGCTATCTCTGCTTTGCCAATAATTTTTCATTTTCCTCCTATACCCCACGCACTAACGTTCCTCTTTTGGTATTGTTCGTTTTTTTCTTCTTTTATTACCTTTCAATACGCATCCGCTGCGAGGAAAGAAAAGGACACGTCAGAGCTTCCGAAGCTATTCCGTTGTAACATCTCAAAGATCGAAGTCTTTTCTCCCTCGCTCTATTCGAGTTTCATTAATTTGCATTTTGCACAACACCGATGGTAACGAGAACCACGCGTAACGTCGTCTACGAAAAGAGTTTCCAGAACAGCTCGTTGGTACTTTGAGATTGGTTGCTAACGTGTACACAGGTACACACAGACACACGCGTATAATATACAGATCGTTCTCGATACACTCTTGCGATTACAGACCGCTATGTAATACGCAAAATTTCTCGAGTACGATACTCACGCGTGACAACCGAAGAAATTCCTTTTTATCGCGATCGTAACGAGCGATTGTCGTTACCACTGACATTATCATATCGGCATAAACCGTGGATTCTTGAAGCAAGAAAGCCCGGCTTCTCCTGGGAACGGGAAGAACGCGCATTTCAATTCGTAGCGGAAAATGTCACTTGAAAACCTAATGGCATTGGAAAGGATTTCATCGACACCCATTGCAAAATGAATGTGTATGATAACGTGTTTCGCCGTTTTTCAATGATTATGGAGCGACGAGACGGTTGAATTGTGAATCGAAGGACCAAGAAGAGCGCGAGTCGAAGCAGACGGTTCTGCTGTGTGGTTTATAAAAAAAAATACAGGACGTTGCCGTACGCAAGATAAGTAGATGAGTAAAGGCGAAACGATGCCGCTGATGCGCATACCGATTCTGACACGATATATTACCTTACAAGAGTTACAAATGGACGAAGAAGACGTATTGCGATCCAACGATCCAACTCCAGACCCTGGTAATGCCGTCTCAACGGCGTGTCGCAGTTAAACAATGCTCGCACCGGGCATTACCAGGAAGGAAGGAGCGTCCTCGGCACCGGCAACAACCAGACCAGTCTGTTAAAAGTAATTGCGAGCAACAGATGCGATACACCTCCTTTCTCGGCAATACAAAATCACAGACAATATTGTAATCCAACCCCACCCTACTCCACCTCAACAATCGTCTCCGCGTACCACTCCTTCGGCACGCACACATCTTACGCGATTCTGGCACAGCGCTTAAAATCTACAGTATAAAAAAGCACCTGCACCTCCGACAAAATTTTCGTTGTAACCAACTTTTCTAAACTCCCGACGGGGACAGGTATATGTCGGCCATAGTGGAATACGAAGAGAAATCGTTATGATAAATATGATCAGGCCGGTTTAGAGTCTTGGACGATTTTGACCTTGATAGATGGAACTCCGAATCATCGGAAATTGTTGCAATGATATTTCGTAAAAGTCCGAGATTCGCCTCGCGATGCATTTACCCGCATCCTAATGTCCCCGTTGAGATTATGTTTGGTTCCGACATTAGCACCGACGTGAAACGGTGTACTCGTGTAGCCGAGTTTACGAAGCGGAGGTTCGGAAAGTATTTACAAGAAATGTCGAACAAGTCAGAAGTGCAGCTATCTACAAAAAAGCAACTTCCCTTTTTTCGGTCCTTTGAAAGGACTGGGTAGAACCCGTTGTCTTAATAATTACGTTAGTATTAAATTTCCTCGAAATATGACTACCCTGATTACCAATCGAAACTGCGATTAGTTTGAGCCAAGTCAGACTTATACTTGTTTCTTTTTTTTAGATTACTTGTAAAACTGGAAAACATAGCTCTGTTATTCCGATGCTCACGATCGAATAAGTTTGCTCGAGCGTGTTGCGATAACACTTTGAGATTTTTAAAATTCTCTCCGGGAGAATAACAGTCTCTGGTTAAAGCAAGAAAAAAACATTCCTATGTGTTGGTCACATACCAAAGTTAAGTTTCGTTCAATTCGACAGCCGACGAAGACCATTGAGAAGGCCCACGGATCCTGAGAAATAAACTAGTAATAATCCTACAACGTTGATCCTGTCGGCCAAAGTAATCGTTACTCACTGCACCACGGTAATGTACACGTAATGACACTACTATCACTACTACTATTACTACTACTACTACTACTACTACTACTACTACTACCACTACTACTATTACTACCGCCACTACACTACTGCTACCGATACTACCACTATTACGATTGTTATTTCTGAGGATTACTACCGCTACCAGCATTGTTTATACCGATATCATTGTACCCTCGCACATTCGAAAAAGTATTACCTTTCTCCTATAAATGTCAAACGAACAGTCGCGTTGGATTCTCCGAAGGAAATGTCACCGTATCGAATAAACCGAAAGGAAATTTCACACATGTTCTCGAAGTCATTCAGCGCTGTCCAACGCATCTTCACTCGTAAATAACGTTCGATCGTGCTCCGCGCGAAGAAACACAGCCAAGAAGACTCGCACACGCGTATGAGTATGCGTATATAGAATTTCCATACATTAGCCAGATGGGACACGCGATCGTTATGTGTGTGGTATAAAGTGCTGGTTTTCTAGGGGTCGCGTGAATTGCAGTTGATTCTGTGTATGCATCTGCATTTGTAGCTGCATCTGTTGAGCCTGTAGCTGTGCTAATGCTGCAGGCGGGGCGAACGCTGGATAGGCTAGAGTCGTGTTTAAACTCTCGTTGTGCTCTTCGAGAGAGTTTTGAGCGTAGTGTAGCACCAAGTGTTTCAAACTTTTGTGTATGTTGTATGGCTCGGCGAATCCAAAACCGCGCTCAGTACCATATATTATGCAATGATTCACGGTTCCTTTGCACCTGTAACGAAAGACATGTCAATCGGTCGTTAAGTAATTTAACGACAATACGAGAAACGAACGGATGGTTAAAATACAGAAAACTATATTCCGATGACAGACGAAAATAATAATTTTATATCGGAAACGATACTTACATGATCGAGAGAGCGTACTGCCCGGTTCTTGATGTTCGAACGAGGAACGTACCGTCCGGTCGATCGAGAAGTATTCGATCGGCATCTGTACGAGAACCTTCGAGATAAAGCCACGTCTTGTCATCGGAATGAATCTCAAGGTCGACCTCTTGAAGATCACCATAAACGAAATCACCGACCACCGGGTTCGCGAACGAATGATTTACTATTAACTGGTTTATCTTGTTCAGTTTCATCCCGTTTTTCTTCAGCCAACTAGTAACGCAATAAACCAAGAAATTAAATACCATGTATGTAAATAGGTATTGCCTGTCAACGATCACGTATCTTATATACGTACATGAAATGCTTTTCTCTTTGTCGCACGAGCTGTATAATTTCCGGCTTCAATTTGTGCATTTCCCTTTCAAGTGTTCGATTATAAGCGATCTGTTGTTTCAAATTGTCGTCCAACTGCTCTCTACTGTCTTCCACGAATTTTAGTGTTTGCTTCAACACCTCCGCATTATGCGTTAAACTGTTAACGTAACGGTAACAAAAGTTCCAAAGTACGTGTCATTTGCAATTAGGTTAGATTAAAATGTGCGTGTAAAGACGAATGTGCGTACTTACGTCGAAATCTCGTGGGGCTGAGCTTCCTTCTGGAATGTTTCCTGCAGCTTCATCTGTTCCTCGAACATTTTAATCGTCTCCGCGAAAGCTTCCAGCGCTTGCCGTTTCATCTGCACCTCGTAAGCCGTTCTACTATACAACTCCGAACAGTCTTTGTATTGCCTAAGCGTGTCTGTCATCTCTTTGTCGAGTTCAACAAATTTTTTTGCGACATTCGCCATATCGGTCGTACTTGCAATCTCATCGTCCTGATGATACAAAGGAAAACACCGATATATAAACAATTAATTCATCTTCGATTCGTGCATCGTACTTGGAACGTACAGTGAATAAAAATTACGTATTTCCGTCAATGTATTTGACCAAAGACTTATTCTGGAGAAAGATACCGGTGTGATAATGCAGTTTTTTTTTATTCACTTTACGTTTCAATTGCAAATAAGTATTAACGATCACCTGTTGCAAACGAGACACCGGATACAAAAGTTTTATGTCCAGCGTCGAATTGTACTGCGCCAAAGAACAATTTCTGTAGTGATCCACCAAATCGATGACAGAATGAAAGTTATATGGCTCCGAGAAGCCGTATTTCCCGTTCCGTTGACAGATCTTTATAAGCTTGTTGGTCCCACCCTTACGCAATGTTAATGTATACTCCCCACCTTTAGAAGACGCGTCGCGAACTAGGAAAGTGCCGTCCGGGGAATCGATCATTTTTTCGTTCACTTCGTCTCTGGTAATATCTCCCCAATACCACTCGGCTTCCTGAAGCGTACGCGGCCTGCCGAGAGAAACGATCAGTTAATGGAGGGTGAAATAAAAATTGTAGGTACAAACCGGCTCAATAATCGCAACTGACCTATGAGGTGGTTGTTGTTGTTCCTTCACATCCGCGCCAGCAGCTGAACGCTCCATGGAAGCGTTCTCGTCCAAAACGGGGAACATATCCAAAACTGGAAACTGCGGCCTAGAAACTTTTCGCGGAGGTAATTGCGGCGGACTCGCAAATTCCGGTAATCTCTCGTTCCAGTCGCCACGAAGTAACAGTATCTCCATTATTCGTATGTGTGCCTCGGTATTGTGCACCATTTGGCTACACGATACATAAAGTTAGGGGGTGCGTTAAAAGGATATATCGAAGGAAACAGATGAAAAGCTCGCGGGGGCAAATTTCAATAATACTCACACGATCCTCTCCCAAGGAGGCCTAAGAAATATATGGCAAAGCGCCTGTACAAGAATAGTGGGTGGGTCTGTGTAACCTCTTCCATGTTGCAGCTGACATATTCGACAGAAATGAGCCATTAAATGAAACAGAGTGCTGCGATGGTGATCCGGAAGTTCGACTACCAACTGACCGAGACGCGCCGCACACTGCTCATTGTTCCTCGTATCTACGTAACGTATAACACATCACGATAAGGCTTGCACTTGGCAGGAACATGTATTTATCGATATCTCGATATGTCTATGCAGCATGATACGGACCAACGTTGCACTACATCTTTCCCGAAAACCATTGACGACGACTGACGTTAGTGTTCAACACGGACGAAGATCTTTACAAATGTATTTGATCCTGCTTCCTTCTTCCAAGTACCCCGCGAGAACGTTACAGGAGGTTACACAGGAATTTCGAATAGAAATACAAGGTAGCTGTTGCTGCGTTCAAAAGAGGTAGCATCAAACTGAGGAATCTTTGTGTACAAAATTCAAGTAAACTTTGTTGTGGTAGGCGGTATTCTTGAAAAAAGGAAATTATGTGTTACTCTACGAGGACTCCTGAAATGATCAAGACTTTTTTGCGTCTTGTTCCGTTCTCTATGGTTATCGAGAAAATCACAGCGCAACGTTGGTACGAAACACCCTGTATACGTATAAACATATAATATGCACGATACTCACTCGATGCTTCTATAAATCTGTCATAAAATTGGACCGGGATAACGGGATCTGGTAACTCTTTTAAAAATTTTTTCAATACACTCGCAATGCATTGTGGAGCAAAGGAATTTAAATCTGCTTTACATACGTCTGAAAGCATAATACACGAAATAAATCACTGCATATCAGAGCAGTACGCCGGTATAATAAGTGGTACAAGCAAATTCGAGCAATAGAAAGTACAAGCTTCCAACCTTCGTTCAACTTTTGTCGCAGTTCCAGGGTTTGCTCGTAAGGTGGACTACTATGGTAGACGTTGTACAAATCCAATTTGCAGTCGGCGAATGCCTGCTCTTCTAGGGCACGCGTGCATCGTTCCACCAGGATAGGCGCGTTACGGGTGCAAGTATCAAATAGCGAGCACAGGCCGAGACCGAAAACTGGAAAGGAAAATAAAATCTGTTGTGGCAAGAATTCGATAACGGTAACGTCGGAAAATTAAAAAGATTATTGTTTTCCTTCGTTTTGTCTTTTATCTTTTACCTAATTCTACGGCTATAACAACACCTAACGCCATGAAATCATACTCCCTGGGGCCCAATGAGTTAAAAAATCAAAAACAATGGACGGAACCACGAAGCTCCACCTTTCATCGTTCTATTTATTACTACGACCTTTGAAACTGAACACTCTGTTGCTTCTGCTCTGAGATACTTGGTCAGGCGTGCGTGAGAATTTTCCAGCGTGCACTCGTTAATAAAACGTTTATTTGCCCCGTTTGTCGAGCGTACTTGGACGAGGTTAACACGATCGCATCATCCGTCCTCGAGGAACGCGAAATGATATTAAGAGACTAGGGACAATGGCGTCGAACTATAGCTGTGAAAATGATAGGTTGGTCGGACAGGTTGCTCCGTTTATGAAAAGTATCGTCGGGTCAATGACTCGCGCTCTTGCCGAGAATATATTGTATAATCGCGATATTAAGGAGTGACATACGCATCTGTGTCCTAAAAACCGGCTCTTAAAGTGTAGTGAATTGTAAGAGAACTATTGGACTAATTTTTTAAGATCTTAATCAGGACCGTGATTAATGAACAACAAGAGAGGTTTTTGAAAAAAATACAGAAAAAGTCTCATTTAAAAAAAATGGATGTATAAAATTGTACAAATGGATGAATATAAAATGGTTAAAGTTGTCAAAAAAGGCCTAGTTGTGCAGTAGAAAATCTTAATAGGTAAATGCATATAAAAAATTAAGTAAATCGGGTCGTGATCTGGTTATCACGCCCACCTCCTCGAAAAACAGCGTTTCGAGAAAAACCCGAATGAAGTTCGGCAGATGCTATTGCCGAGCGGTTTGACTAGATCCGTTCAAATAGGTATAACATCGTCAGTATTTTAGATACGGGATTTGTTGTTTGCTTAATATATTTCTGAAAGATGTACCTTTCAAAATATGTAAAACAAATCAATTTTTTGAAACCGTGAAGCATATATGACATCATAATCGATTACGTACATTACTTCGCTCGAGAAACAGCCAAGTAACGCGATGGAGTTACACGTGTCTTTTGTTTTCACAGATTTGCTCGAAAGAAAAAATTCGTTACATCTCTGGGAGGCGTACCAGGCGGGTATCACCAACTAGATTCGGTCTAACAACGTAGACGCGTACACAAGTGTTTCGCCAAACAATTAAATAGCGTGTGATTCGGTAAAAGACTTGGATCGTAAGATACTCCGTGCGATCTTTGAATTTAGGTGAACGTCTCTCCGAGAAGAGCTGCTCCACGTTCTCTCTTTCTCCTTTTATTCCTTCTCTTTCTCCGTCCCTCCTCCAACTCCCCGACCTCTTCTCCCCCCTCCGCCCTCCTTCTACTACACAGGACTCGAATCAACTTGTCGTGAACATTGCATACGCCACTTGTACGATAAAAGTTGCGTACGCTTGCACTATGAGAAGTGACTAACGTAAGAGAGAAGGGATGGGAAGGGGTGCGGGTGGGGTCGTAGACAGAGAACACGAGGAGTCGCGGCGGTGGGGACAACGAGAAAGAAATTTATTTTTACGGCCGCGACAGCAACGTCTCGTTTCTTCTTCGTGACCATACGTTCTTTTAACTCGAGACGAGAGGGGGAACAAAAAATCCGAATGAAAACACGATGTACCAGCAAGATACGCTATACGCTATGTAGAACCGTAAAGACGTGAATTTAACGCACCGATACCTAATGGAGGTCAGTACGGAAATCCGACAATCGTCACGGTCACGATCTAACTCGTTCACACGCAACCTTAAAGTCGCAGCACTGAGAGGCGAAAAGGTGTTTCGTTTGAGTATTCTAGCTATTCGGTATTTTGACTAATAGAATTTGATAAATAATTACTCTGCGGCACGGCCCTGGTCAACTGGTGCCCACCACGCAATAGGTAGTGAAATTCATTGCGCCAGTAGCACCGATAAGATACCCAAGTGACACCGGGGACGAGGAGTCGTTGAGCCGTGCCGGACAAGTTTTACCGATTATAGTAGATGTTGTAGACTCAATGACGATTCCGAGACCCATACGCCGAGTTTCTCGGAAAACCGTCTGCCTCCGCATACGCATACGCATACACGTATGTTCATACACCAAGTTACACCGGATTGGTAGACATTGCATAACGACGCAGGCTTCGTCATTCGACAAAGTTTTCATTCCAACGACAGCAGGAATATTATTCTTCGACCGAACGTTTCGCTCGACATACATCTTATCTACATTAATTTTTACTCGCGCACAAGACATTTTCTGAAAGATTTGACCGTCTAGCGTGGAATTAGTTGAAATTTACATAAACACATATCTGGCAATGCGATATCAACGACAATCAACGAAAAGACCTCAGAATTTCTCGATTTCCGTTTTATTTTTTTGTTAATTAATTTCTTTGGTTTCGTCTATAAACGTAAGGAATAAGTAATCGGCGCGTTACGACCACCGAGCCACCGAGCCATCGAGCCGGCTGGATCAATAGATAGTATGTATGTCAATAATAGACTTACGTATGTAGGTACGTAGGTATGTAAATGGAATGGATATCGCCCGCTGCATACAACTTACCAGGAGAGAATCTATGGGTACGATTTTCCGAGTCAATTGGCACACAGTTGGAAGTTAAACCTGTCGCCGAACATGTCCTATGAGCCACAAGACCGCAATCTGAAGCAGAAGATAAAAATTCAAATGATAGTCAATGAAATTCCAGCTCGTGAGAAATCCAGGAGCATAAAGCAAATTAGAATAGGCACGCACGATCAAATTGAATCTATTCGCGTTGCGGTTGTGTTTACGCGCGCGCGCACGCGCGCCCACCCCCATGTTTGCTTTCACATAATTAGTCGACCTAAGGATGTCAGAAAGACGACGTTCAACACAAACTCGCATGTCATCGATACCACGGAGCGAGCCTTTGATGGCAATGCACATAGCTTAAGACATCGAAACGAGACCTCGATATCGTAGACACATACCTAGGCAGAGAAAACCCTGATGCAAAAGGCCCCTGAGATATTTATGACACTTGTCGCACTTCTCCAAGACGCTGAAACTCTGCGGGATAAGGCTGTGCGAGTTCTTCCCCGCCGTCGCATCGTTGACAACGTCGAGAGGGGTGGTGGTGCCCGTGTTGACATCGGTACCGCTACTCGTGGACGTGGACGTCGTTGGGCTCGTCGTGGGACTCGTCGTTGGGCTCGTTGTCAGGCTCGTTGCCGGGCTCGTCGTCGGACACGTCGTCAGGATCGTCTTCGTTGCCTCCGGCAACGGAAGTGGCAAGGACAAAGCTGAAGACTGACAGCAGAGCTCCTCGATACAGGCCAAAATGTTCTTCTGATGGAACTCATCCTTTATGCCCATGTTCTGGGAAAAAGAAAAGAGTACCGCGGTGGCGTGCTGGCGAAGAGGTCAACGCGAAGCTCCTTTCATCGTCATGCATTATGTTTGATATGAAAAAGTGTCGGCTCAAAAACGGTTACATATATTGGGGACCCATGCGATGCGACGCAACGGACCCGGGATCGGATGGGATGAGACGGGACGATACGCAAAACTCATAAAAGGGTGAACGCTGAAGCGATTGTAATTTATACGCGTCATAAACGTCTCTCACGACAGTCATCTCGTTTTCCAAGCGCAGTAGGATCCTCGAGTCAACAGGTGTCAGAACCAGGGCGCGCAATGCGCCATCGGGTCGAAAGTCAATTTCAAGTTAATCGATAATTACATCATCCGCGCATCGATTGCGATTTTCCATATTCGTCGATTTGTTTCGACCTTGCAAATTCTTCACTGAACAATTCTTAGCGCAATTCAAATTCAATGGATGGATATCTAAAATACGATCATTGCTGATTTTATTTTTGTTAAACTATGATATGATTGGTATCACGCGTAAACTGTAATTAGTAGGAATTATGTAAACGAAATAAAACGTAAAAATCCCGAGAAGATGTAAAAACGATCATAGGGCAGTCACGCGTGCCTCGAGAAATTTCCCCAAACGCGCAAGTTGCTGGGTTGCCTTGCTAGTTATATCTTTACGTTATAATAACGTATACATATGTATGCATAATTGTGCACAAGTCAACGCGTTGCGAACGCCCCGGTATTTCGGCGGCGCAAAAACTGCACGCGACGGTGTGAATCATCGCTTGGTTTCTCAGAGGCCGGCCATGGCAAACACTTCCGGTAATTCCTCGGAGTTGTCGCACATTTTTTACAACTTATGGTATTCAGGTACCGCGCTTCTTCGTCTTGCTCCGCGGCTACCCCGTGCCCCATCCCTACGTCTCGCGCGCTATTTTAAAATGTGCGGATTATCAGGCCGTGTGTGTTTCATAGGCGCGGCGCGTAGTGGCCTGACCCGCTATTATTAGCGCTACACTGTGGCAAAACTAACAGATCGATATAGGCGTTAGGCGTTCACGGGCGTGCGGGACGATAACATTTAACGAGCCATTATTATATTTCGTTTAAAGCGATCGCGGCCGAGGCTCTCAATGCAGAAGAAACCATCAGCGAGCGAGCAAGAAAAGTGGAGCTCTTACTTTATCTCTTTTACGCGACGTATACCAAGTACACATGTATGTACAGATGTCTAAGATCGCGGGAGGCTCGATTTTTAGCGCTCTCCGCACCAACGAATGCTTTCTCAGGATCGTATCCGAGTAGATCACGGAGTCAGAGATAATGTACCTTTAATTTATTTTCTACTGTCGTTTCGTGTAGATCATATGTACCACGCAGTTATATCTATACGTATATGTATACATATGCATGAATGCGTATGCGTATAGATCGACATATTTGACAGAACTGATACCACAAGTCGGCGAATATGGTTTAGGGAAACGTCTCAAGATGTACAAGGAGCGTGGATGCGCTCGACGTATTTTCTTTCCCCTGTTCCCCCCCGTTGAAATCGGACGAAGGACGCGGCGAATGGGAAACGGACGACTTCTCGCACCGTGAAAACACTCCGTGACAATTTACGAGCCAATTAGCATGGTAATACGCGATTTACGCTCGAAGGAGCCTTGACGAGACAAGGATTCCGATCTTTTCATCTGAACATGGCTCCGAGACGCATCGTGACTACATGTGTAGTGGAATCCTGGCGAGGATTCGAGTGTCCAGGCACGTTCGAATCCACCAGGCATCTTCGGGTAGTCTACGTGACACACATATCGAGTTATCGACATATTTCTCTAAATCCGATAAGACGCATGTGCGATTGTAAAGTAAAAAGCTTTGAATGCGGTCATAGAATGAATATTCTTATTTCGCGGTTCAAGATTTATGCTACCTTGAAACTGAAAAAAGAAAAGGAAAGAGGAAAAACAGAGACATTCGTAGACTAGCAGTCTCGAGTAAAATTTCTATACCTCAATGTATCGTAATCTGCGGAATTTTAATCTGTGTCAAGATATACTTATTTTCAGGTTGTAATAATACGCGAGACAACGATAGCCGAAAGAAAATCTTTTACCGCTGACGTAGCTATTGAAAAGTCTTAAGAAAAAAGAAATGAATGGGAAAGGAGGAGGGTGAGCGTGTGGGAGAAGGGGAGGACTCGATAAAGAGTCGAATGTTGGCGTACAGCAGGCACTACAGGGCAATTACAGGGTCAACGGGCCAAGGAAAACGTCGTTCAGATACTGTTGAGTCGAGGCCATCGCCTTCGTGTACTGTGTCCAAGGAATTTTCGATCGCCCATCGTGTTCGACTCCGTTACCGGAACGAGTTCGTATCGAACTGGCAATGAAAGAAAGGGCTCGAAGTTTTGCAAATCAGCGCGAAATATCAAACGTCTATCGAGTCTGATCGAAACAGCGATGTAAAAGTCGGAGGGATCTACTATTCCGCTTTAAGAGAATCCTAAATTCGATCATTTTTCAAGCCGAATATTCACGCAATCGTCGTCAAGATCGACGCGTGCCAACGATTAAAAGAAAAGAAACAAGAGATTTTTGAAGCCTGAAAAGTTAACTTACCATTAGCTTTTCTCGGTCCAAGTGTGGCAGATCGCTGCCTTTGATGTCCTTTGACTTGAACACATCCGCATAGCGGTACAGATTTAGGGCGGCCATCCATTCGACGACGTTTACCGATGTCCATTCACTGACGGGCTATTGAAAAAAAAAATGCGTGACACATCTAAATTACAGTAAATAAATGTAAACCTAGAACGGATGGTTGCAAAAATGGATAATTCTTCATTCGAAAAAGTATGTTTCCAATTATCCTCGCTCTAATCGATCGATCGCCTAATTAATTGGAGTCTGGTCGACGATTTCGAGGATGTCCACGCGCATCCTTTTGACGAGAATAAGATTTAGCATTACACACCACGCGACTACAGAGACTCAGATTAGATATCGCTACCGCACAGAAAGAAGACGGGGCGTATGTATCTATACATATGTACATGCGGAGCGATATCCAGAGTAGTCGATAAAGCGAAAGTGTAAAAACTAGGGGGAGGGGGGAGGGGGAGGAGAAAACATAACCTTCTCTCGTAACCTCAGGTCTACGATCGTGACGACACGCGCGAGATAACACAGCTATCGTTAATATGTCGGTCCGAGAAGGAATTCGAGTCGAACTCGTGCGATTATTCACATGGTGAGTTTCGTCGAAATACCGACGAAATTCGCGGGAAAATTCTCTTGCTTTTAATTAAAAAAATTTTAAAAAGTAACCACAGGCGCATAAACGTACCATTAGGTAGCTAGACAATATGAAATATCAATTAATTTCGTGGTACATAGCAAAAATCTTCTTTGAAAATATTTTTAGAAACCAACACAAATATTAAATATCAATGGCCTTGCGCTATCTTCGAGAAAGGCGGAACAAGATTTCTTGTTCTTGTGGCATAATGCAATCATACTTACGCACACAAGTATACATTCGTACACGTACCTATTACATATGTATCTGCATTTTTGCAAACAATTTTCTATCGTACATATCGCGCGACGATGGTAAGTTTTTTTTTTCTTGATGAGAAAACTCAGGGTCGTATTTGTGTACAAAATCAGGTAACTTGACGAGAGACGCGGATAAAGGGAGACCGCAGAACGCCCTCGCAATCAGAACAGATTTTCGTGACTTGTTAGAGATGTAAGGTAGTATGTTGGCGTCTCGTGGAAATTAAGAAAGACGGAGGATAAGTTCAGAAATCAAAGCCAATCGGTTTTACATTGAAAGCATGTAACGCAACACGATATATTCTAGTAAATACTATCACGAGTAAATAAATGCACGATCACTCCATTCACCGTCTTAGATTCCCTTATAAATTGTAAACTATAGATAGTAATAAAATAGTACCCACGAAAATTACGTTTCAATGCGATTACGTGCCATATCTGGATACGATTATTGAAATTCACAAAACAAAATCTGCTACACGGAAACAACAATTACACCTTGCAAGGGGTTAATTTTGCTCGCAACATCAGTTATCGACACAAATTAATTCTAAGAATAACCAATGAGCCTCCAAATCAAATTCAGATGATATTTAATTAAGAAATAGTTGGCATTTTCAGTGTCTCATTCACCTCTCATCCGTTAGGTACGTATAAATATATTGATTTAAGTATACATAACAATGCGAACTGCGTCGAATAATGTAGCGAATGGTATAAATTCCAGATCATCGGTCTATGATGAAATAAACACGAATAAAGTATGAAATACAGACTTAGCGGATGAAAAATATTTTACATTTAAATGTCGGCATTCCAGATTTTCATGAACAACTTTGGGAATGTGGTAAGACTCCTAATGCCACGAACTCACTCGAAAGGCCCCTATACATTGTTGCGATAGTATCGAGACATGCGAAATCGTGACCTTAACGTAAAAATATAACGCAGTATTTATTTAATTGTACTGACCTTGTCCTTGTCGAGAACCTGGCCCGGTAGCGCATGACCCTTGGTACTCCATTGGCAGAGATGCTGCCCACTGTACTCGGAGCAAACCATGTGGAAGCACGCATGGCACTCTGCGGGACATAGAGAACCGCACATGCAGCAGCATGGATTACGATCGGGCCGCTTATTCAATGGCACATTGCGCGAGGAAAGCTCGAAACTACGCCCCTTGCCCTTGCCCTTAACAACGACACGATTCGCAGAATTGAAGCTTTCGTGACCGATTGAACTTGGATCGACGTCACTACTACTACTACCCCCATCCGGCACGCTGCGTTTACGCGAAAGCTCCGCTTGTTGCTGTTGCTCTTGCTGCCGCTGCGAGATACCGTCGCACCAGCACATGTACCGATGAAAGGACAACGGCCTCGCGCAAGAAAAAAGCTCGCTCTCGATTTCAACCTTATCCACCACCAAACCGTCCTTGCGTTTATTGTTCGACGTCAAGTGCAGCTGGAGGGTCGCACCAGTTTCCAACCGCACCATCGAATCGTCGTTTCGCTCGACGCCTTGCTCGGAGATGTGGTTTTTCACCGTTCTTTCCGGTCCCTTGCCCGCGTTATAATTCGCAGCCGCGTTTCCATTTATCACGCCAGAGGAATAACCCTGCTGACCATTGGGATACCATCTCGTTGGAGACAAAGCGAACGATCCCCGGGATTTCGTTGCATCTAACGATTGACCCTCGTTGTTGTAACTAAATGTAAGAATAGCCGTGGCGCTGCTGAGGCTTGCCGAACTGCTCATACCAGTGCCTGGATGTATCTGCAGATCGGCATGAGTACCATTACTAGCAATGACGGCTGTAGTACACGTGTTAATGCCACGCGACGTTGCTCGCTCGCGATACAGCTGCGGATTAGAAGAGGTATTGGTACAATTATTCGTAGCCGACGGCAGAGTTACGCCCGATGTGGAGGACGATGTCGGCGCCATGGCGCCATTCGTCGTCCCCGCGCCTTTGCGAAGCATATAATTGTCCGAGTCGACGGCTAACAGCTGCGACATGGCCGTGGACTTGGCTTTAATCTCATCGTTCGGGCTGTTCTCCTTCAACGACACCTTTTGCGTTGTCGTCGTAGTCGAATCTGTTCTAGATTTCGCCTGGGCGATCTTCTCCTTCTCCTCCCACTCCCCGCTGCCCGTTATCGGGCTAAGGAGATCGTATATCCTGCCGTGTAAGCTGACCGCAGGTTGCACCTGCGAGGCAGCAGGAGCAGCAGCAGCAGCAGCGGCGGCGGCGGCGGCGGCGGCAGCGGCGGCGGTGGATGCGCTCGACGCCCGCTTCATCGCTGAGGCCGGTCACGATCATGAAAGCTTCAAGCACGGCTAGGTTTTATTACTCAGCGCGTCTTTTAGCACAGTTCTCGGACTAGCTGAGGAGATTCTCCTTTCTGGCGAGTCCTGATCGTCCTGAGGACTACTCGACTCGTCCACCATCATCGTACTTTTCTTCACCTTAGAATCCCACGAGTGCCGTGCTGAATTTAATTGCCGATAAGGTTGTTTCTCGTAAATCCTGCGTTAAGAACGTTTTCGATGTCAACGATGACCCACCAAGGTGAATATACGAACGAACCGTTCCGGTGACACTTCAAGGTCCCTCGCATGTCGCTTTCAACCGTTCTCAGAATTTTATCGGTAATTCTGCGAAGACCATCTCCTACGGGTGGGATGCACCTAAGTTTGCGAACTCGCGTAAATGTTCTTTAACCCTGGAGCCGGTTCTTCCCATAACAACTTCGATGAGATTTTTCAGTGCTGGTATGTCGAAAGGATAGTAATTATTCGAAATCGGCTTCGACTAATCACCACGTCGTTAATTGTCAATCAGCTGTGGGGAGAGGAAGCGTGTCGGTTCGTATTCGATAGTTAGCTTATCACACTTAGCTACACCCGATACCACCCGAGGGAAAAAGATTCCACTTCACCAAAGTTGACCGTTGTCCGAAGGAAAATGCCTTCTTTGAAATTTGATGGTGATTTCCATCAGTGGTTGATGATTGCAGACGATTCGTTACGTTAATTTGGTACTTATTATTAATAGAGGAGAGTTGCAGACAAACGGAATCCCAATAGAGGAAGGGGGGGGGGGCTGGAAGAACGACGAAAGAAAAGAGGAGAGAGAGAGAGAGTGTGTGTGTGTGAGTGAGTGAGTGAGTGAGCGAAGGAGGGAGGGAGGGAGAGGGAGAGAGAGAGAGAGAGAGAGAGAGAGAGAGAGAGAGAGAGAAAGTCGATCCCGTGGGTGTGACCTCGTGTAAATTCGTTTTCCATAAATCTCACTCCTACCACTCTCTCGTGTGCGCATACACACGACCTTTGTATAAACGCAGAGATTCGCCGAGCCGAACGAAACCGGTTTCGTCAAGCAACGACACCGAACGATTTTCAACGCAGTCCCGCGAGAGAGCACGTAGAACCCGGGAGATCCTCCTGGGTTATTGAGAATAATTCCAGGTGACCTTAAAGTGGTTCCCTCCGTTTCGATTAGATCGTGTTATTTCACCGTTGTCATTGGCCAAGGTTTCAGATCTGCGCGCTAATCGAAGTGGAACATCGATTCTGAATCTATACGCACTTGTTGTTTGAATCAGTGACCATTACATGCCCATCCAACGACGAAATCCCTTGGTTTCGTTCTTCCCAAATCATCCTCGTTTCGATCATGCAGCGCCACAAAACTTCCGACGACAGAATTCGCATCTTAGGACACAGTTTTCTGGTGAGCGCGGTGAACTTGGGCGCTCCAGATCTTTATGAACTCCTATCTCGGCCGTCAGTAATCGCAGCGAAATAACCGGCCCCTAGTGTCGACGGTACGTTTTCACATGCAATGAGCGTGGTAAAAAAAAATCAGCCCAAAGTATTGCCGCCGATAAAATCAGATGGATGCGATTCTTTCTGGTTACCAGTCGCGTGAAAAACGTGCTGGCCTAATCCTCGGCTGTGTCACGTATACACATTCACACGAATTCGCCAATGCCGCGTGAGTACCAAAGAGGTGATAGAAAGGATATCTCGCGTGCGTTCGATCGTGGATCGTTTGATGGCGAACGCGCGCCCGCGGTACACGGTAGAGGCGATCAAGGACGTCCTCTCTGTCCTGCCCTTCATGCGACCACGTACCCTTCTTGACTTCTGTATTTCCAACGATTCGCGCACAGATTATCGATCACAAAAAGTCCGCCTGCGGCCGCACTCTTTTGCCCTTATCACGTCCACCAGAAATCCGCGACTGGTGCGTCTCCCAGTTTCTCTCGTTTCATGTTCCTTCCTCCATCTCGATAGATCACCGAAAAGCGAGAGGCACACCTTTACCGACCGCGAGCCACGACGACTCATCCGTTGGTAAAACAGAGCACGAAGGACGATCCTATTACCTGGCGCCTCGTTGTAGCTTAGGAATCTTCTCTACCTGTTTCTCATAGTATTTCGGCCGCCGAATCTATCTCTTTCATCCACCTTCGATTCTCAATCAACCATATCCACGCGACACCTATAACGATTTTCCTTCGCCGACGACGATTTTTCGATTCTTGACACTTGCGGGAACGTGACCGTACTCGAAAATGGTTATTAATTCATGATCCTAAAGAGGTGAACTAATAGATATATCCTTCCTCTCGTTCTTCTTCGTCTTCTTCTCCTTCTCCTATTCTTGTTTAAGCTCACGTAGAAAAAGCCGGCGTTCTAGCTACCACGATGTGCAGAAACAGTTCACGAAACTACGGGCCTCGGGATGGAAAAGTCCACTGGGCACTGCACTTTTTGTACCGGCAGCCAACACCACGCGCGCACACGCACACACAGAGGACGGGGACCCGCGCACAAACGTAATTTCATGCACGTGCGTACACGACACCTATCCGTCCGTCCGTCCGTCCGTCTGTCTCTCTTTCGATCTGTATTACCGTCGTTCCATCGCTCACGTTCCTCTACCCTTCCTGCCCCCCACACCTTGCTCACTCATTTTCTCTCTCTCTCTCTCTCTCTCTCTCGGTCTGTCTATCGCTGTACTCCTACTACTTCGACCGCTTTTATCTTTCACGACAGTGCAGAGAGCGGTATTCGGCTTTCACCCGACTGTCTTTCCGTAGCTAACCAACACTGTCCATTCGTTTACCCGCGATAAAGGTATTGTAATATATCTCCAAGTTCCTGCCACTCGGGAAATGAATATCATTCCGTTGCACTCAGGAGTATGGACGACAGAATGCACCGACTGTCCTCGCCAACAGAGAATATCTGTGTTGGACTTTCTTCCGTCGTTCCCACCTTTGACGATCGTTGCCGTAGCACGAACACCACACTCTTTACCAGGTTTCTCCCCCGCCTGTCAGCTTCTCCCTCTTTTGTTTTTGCAACAATATATTTGTTTTATACGTTTGTTGCTCTTAAACGGCTTTGCCCTAAAATATACTAAATTCTCTCTCCCGGTCCCCCACGGCACTTTGTTTTATTGCGTCGCTATTGTCTTTTCATCACTTGCACCGTGTCATTGGTCTCGAGATATCCTGGATACTGTCCTCTTTGGGGACGATTTTTTTTACGGAGAAAATATCTCCGACGACTCGGTGCACAGCTGACCGGCCGGTCCGCCAAGTTCGGTCAATAGCCACGGCAGTCGAGGGTTACTCGTGGCTCGACCGTCGGCGTAACACTTCGGTTATTTTCGCCGGGATTCGACTACTCCCGTAGCCTTTATGCGAGGCAGTGCCGTGACCGGCGGTTGCCGGAGCCCCAAGGCTCAACGGCCGATCGAATCTCGTTTCGGTGAAAATTTCACTGGTTGCTCATGAGCAAATTCTTCTTGGATTCCGTTTCTTCGCCTCTTTATCCTTTGGTGGGCGAACTATCCGATTATTGTCCTAATTATTGTCATTCGGCCCATTTGTTTCAATATTGGCACAGATAATTATATTGAAAAACGAGAGCGAACTTCTTGGCTTGACTTCTCTATTGTAAAAAGTTGTCAATTGAAAAATCAATTCCTTGATAAGTTTGACTGGCTTTATCGAAAATGATGATCAATGCCCCGGCGACGAGTTGCTTAAGATATAACGGAACTCGGCGATTAAGTAAAAATTACCATCGAGTTGCAGTCTGTCTGTTAACTCGAGGCTTATCCTTATCTGATAGAGTGGTCGCGATAAAGGACCGAGGAAGACACGCGGCATGCATATGCAGTTTCTAAATACGGCGGGATAAAAGTTGCTGTTAAGTGGCCGATATAAAAATCAGAGTTAACGAAAAATATGCGACGAGACATGTACTATGTTCCATCGGTCGTGACTAAATTGAGCAGCGTCAATTCCATGCGCGGAAGCTGGACGTCTCTTTTGAGAAAAAAGGAAGATTCTCGCACGCCTCCCTCGACGGGAATCATTCGTGTCAAATGTGTAAATACAATGGTTCAAGGATCAACAGGAATCGCATTTCTACAAACACGCGTACAGAATAAACTATATTCATTCCGTAACGTCAGGTCAAGATAATCCCCGAGATACCGCCTTTACAATCTTGTGGAAACTGATGGAAACTGATGAGAAGACACAAATTAAATTGTTCTCTTTTTTTGGAAGCAGAATGGTCCAGGTGCTACGAGGTTAGCGATTGAAAACGCTTCGCAAAAAGAAAAAGTGAAAACACGACGGAATTCCACCTTCTCGACGTCCCTTTTGGAGTTGCAAATGTCAATGTTGACGGAGCAAAAATCAGATTTCATTCTTTACGATCGTGCTTTACCCTCGACACCTATCGCAAATACCAGCTGTACTCGTGATATACGTACGTATACGTAAGTTCAAAAGCGTACGCATGTCCTTGCGTGCACACGAAGGGTCTCCCTTACTCTCCAGTCATATGGAAGGGTTGCGCGTGTACTTGAAACGGAAGAAAGGGACGCGAAAGTGAAAAGCGACTTTCCAAGGTGAGGGAGAGACTCATGGGACGGGAGGAGTAGCGGGGAAAGGGGAGAACAACCCGCGCAAGGATCCCCGAACGTAGGATGATCGAATCCAGCGACGCGTGCGCGGTACGCTCAACATCCTGTTCAAGGTCACAACACCGCCACCGTGGCAATCTTTCGCCTTGCGAAAGCCTAGAAGGGCCCGATCGATTTCCCCACGAAAAAGAGCCCATTTGACGCAAGCTACTCCGATGAGAGGTAGGATTTCGGGAAAACTGGTCGACGCATATCGATTCAATATTACTGGTACTTATACGACATATATGTATTTCAAACTGGGTCGAAGAATGCGCTTCACAGTTTTGCACTCCATGCGTTATTTAATGCCTCTTTTGCATGAGCGTTGCCGGGTAGATAACTTTCAACTACGTGCGTCGTGCACGGTGCAAAACTCGAAACTTAACCGTCCGTGAGAGATCGGAATGGAGCATGGCATGCGTCCTAGACTGACTCCCGTTCCTCGTAAATCGTAATACGAAAAGAAGTCATATCCCCGTAGACGTCCATCGGTCGATCTCGCCGCACGTTTTGTGCGCACGCGCAACGAATCGGCCGACGATCGATAAATCGTCTTCGTCACGCGCGACTGGAGAGACGCGCGCGCTTCGAGAGAGGGCTACTGCAGATACGAGGCACGTACATATATCGACTAATTTCAATATTTTAAGAAGCAGTGATTTGCACGTTGATAAACTAAGATCGTCGTTGTTCGCAGCAAAGTGCCGCTGCGTTATTTTCCTTAGTATATTCCATCGTATTTACCGAAATCGCGAAGAATCATAGAACGTAGGCTTAGGCGTAGGCGTAGGCGTGCACGTTCAAAGCCCGGTAAATGGATCGGGTTACGGTGCAACGTTACGTAATCGACGGAATTGCAAGTACTTTGACAACGGTAAGTAACAGACGGGGTAATTGCAGCACGGACGGAAAAGTTTTCGCATCGGAAGAACAGATCTGTACATGTAGGTAGGTGTATGCTGGCAAATGCAAATCCGCGAGCCATGTTGATGCAGCCTTCGACTCATGCATCGTCGCGACATCTTACCGTGTACTCGTATGTACATACTTATGTATATTTATATTGAAAAGATCTCTATGGACGGTGCAACAACATGGACATCCATTTGGATTTTTCCATATTGTTTGCAAATTTAACGATAACGTAAGATTAAACGTCGAACGTATTTCACCATAAAATTCTCCGGGCCAAACAATCACTTTCGAGTTTGCCGACCACTGGATATACATAATTAACATGTATGCTTTGCTTCCCGGCGTTCTAGCTGTCAAACAAAGCCGGGATAAGACTGGAAATTGCTACTGCAAATATCGCTTTGACCAAATATAATATTTTTCTATACAACGATCTTTCCCCAAGAGTAATTTACATCTTTGGTTAACGCGATACCTTGCACTTCATTTCATCTTTCAAATATGAACATTTTTTGTGCGCATACATATATACTTATGCATATCAGTGATTCCCTAGTACGCTTTCCACGGGATCAATCATTAGGTTTTTAGGTTCTACGGGAGAGCCTCACCCCCCGTCCCTCCTAATCCATGATTTCTCCTTCACTCTTCGCATCAAACTTCTCCCCTTGCATTATCAGGTTTCGTGCGTACGATAACTCTAGCACTCGTGGGGAAGGGGGGATTTTCGAATTTAATACTTTGTGAGTCGAAGCGCGTATAGATCGTTCGTGTAAATGGGACGAGTGAGGGAGTTTCGAGGTCGTTTGGGCTGAAATCATTCAATTAAGGTCAGAGCAGACTGTAAAACAACTACATATCGAGGCCTTCCTATCGGCTGACAACAGCACAAAAGTTAATCCTTTCCCACATCGAAAAACCATCTTCCCCTTATTATCACTTTTGGTTAGCCCATAACCTGCATTCCGAAAAATTTAATTTGGCCTTGGCTTTTTTTGCAAATGGTACAATTAAACAATGGGAAAGGAAAGGAAACGATGAAGGCACGTAGTGTGTTTAAAATAACGCCAAGCTACGCGATCATGGATAATTTGTGCGACGTATCGTTGTCAAAAAAGGATTGTAACGCGTTCAAACGCAGAGGATAGTAGCAAGGAAGTTGACATGAAAAACACGGAAATTAATGTTCCCCGTCCGATAAGAATGTCGAAGGCGTTGTTCGATAGACGTGTGGTACGGCGCGAGTCGAATGCAAATTAAACGGAATGAAGGGGAGGTGGAACAGTGACTGACGAATAATAACGTGGAAACATTGCGTTAAAGAGAAAAAGAAACGCGAGTGAAAAATAGGGAAAAATTGATTAACAAATACGATGATGCCGGAGTTTTAAAAGATTCCGCTACAAATCCAAGCGAATACACATACGTTTTGTATTACTATAATGACATGGGATTCCTCTTTGTATGACATAAAGTTTATCTAGATTTGTTTTATTTTGTCGACAAATTCGTGAAAAAGTCCTTCCTCATTTTTCTCGGTCTCTTTCACGAGTGGTGTGTCCACTTGCGTGCAAGGGAGAGAGTCTTTTCTTTTTTTTCACCCTATTAAATGTAAATATAAACAAATGCCGATTCGATGGATGGTTAACAGAGCAAAAAAGCTCGTAGCAAAGTATGTACGCTTCGCTGTGTAAGAAAGGGAGCTGCTGGAAGCGGGGGAAGCCGGAAATCGAGGAGAAAAAACCGGGAAAGCGGCGGAAGTGCGAAGCGCTTGCGCGATGAGCTCGTTTCCATGGCTTCGTTTCTTCGTTTTCACGTAGCAACAGGAGGACTTTTGACCCCGTTCGATTGTCCTTCGAAACAACTCGACGGCTCGTCGTCTTCTCCCGTTGTGTCGATCGAGTGAGGTGAAACGCATCGTTCAACCGCACTCGACCGCCACTCTCCTTTAAAGCTCGCTGCTTAACGCGTACTTGACATTCAAATTTTCCCACTACACAAAAGTCGTTGAGTTAGAAAACACCGAGAAAATTGTAGGTTAAAATGTAGATACCCTCCATCATGCTTCCTCCGTCACTCCCAACCCTCTCTCTTTCAAATGCTCGTACCTGTACATTCGTCACTCACTCCAAAAACTCACTCAGAAAACATAAAATCGCAGACAATGTCAACGAAATTTCTTTGCGGAATAAGCAGCTAGTAGAATGAGAAAAGCTGGAGTATATCTCTAATTCTTTGATTCTTTGCTCTCCGCGACAATCGCGAGAGAATGCATCTTTTCAAGCACGCACGAAAGAACGCGTAGGCTCGCCCCAAGAAAGTAAGAAATATTTTCGCGAGATCACGGAAAGTCAGAGTCGGAGAGAATAATTTAAATAAAATGATGTCTGCAATCATGTTAGGTCATTTCTCAGGTCAGGCGAGGGATGAACATCGGTGAGCGTTTCCAAACCGTGCTAAAAGCAACCGCACAAAGAAAACTTATAACGTGCGAGCGGGGGAGGGGAGGCTCGCTCCTTCCTTTCCACCTTGCATCGAAAGAAGAATGGAATCATCGATTCCGATACGACGTAAACACAGTCGTGCAGCCATCTCGACGCGCCTCTTATTCGCGTAATTAAATGCATCGATTTTCAAGGATTACTATTACCCCGGCTCACATCCTTCCTCGTGATCATTCGCGGTGAGATTAAAAGCACTCATGGTGTATAAAACAGCCATTATAGACGTATGCAAAGTTCCACCGACCCCAATCGTGGGATTTTCATCTTCATCGCATTTTAAGAGAAAATATTTTCCACATTAGTAGTAAAATTACGATAATAAATAATTGTTCAAAATAACCAATGAAAGATACCCTGAGAAATGACTCGATTGACTGAAAAAATCTAGCACTCGAGAACAAACACCCGACGGTCAACGGGCGTGTTTTGCTCAAAAACTAGAACTAGAACAGGAGTAAGAAACAGAAACAGAAACAGAAGTAGAAGTAGAAGTAGAAGCAGAAGCAGTAGAAGACGAAAAGGGAGAAAGAGAGAGAAAAGGAAATGCAATTAGGTGGTAGGTGATTATATTGCTTTGGGAGTTGAATTTTATTCCTTCCTCGGCCGTTAAATCTAACGAAACGTAATTTCGTTTATTCAGTTTCCGAGTATGAGGCTGTACACGAATATTCGGTAGCTTCGAACAGTTCCTACCTCATCCCGCTAATTCGGTATCTTCCAAGTATTTATACGTGTCTATATTCGGTCTACCCTCCCTCAAGAAGCAACGAATTATCGTGGGAAAGATTTATTACGAAACGTGTATCAAATTGTAATTGACGGAAAATAAAAATTCTCTCGAGGCACAGAAAGAAAGGTGTACAAATGGATACAGAGCCGGCAGATTAATCCATGCAAATTCAAATAACGATAATTACGTTTCAATACACAATAAACTAATTATTAAACTGATTGCACAACACGAACGTGACCATCTTCGTCCGTGTTGATAACCCTCATTTTACCACGCTAGAAACGCGTGGTAGTTCAAAACTATTTTAAAAAATAGGAACCCATTTCAGCCCTTTCGAAGAAACCGATAATTTTATTTACAACAAGCACTCACATTGCAGCGCGTCTAGATACGTCCCTGGCTCGTACGATGGCAAAACCAACGTAGTGGGGAGACCAAGAGGAATTGGAGGGGGTCGTCGAGTTACAGAAAAGAAACTGCCAGCCGAGCTGGAATGACCGCGAGCCGCGAGGTAAAAGAGAAGGGAGAAACGATAGTGCGCCTCTCGGTATCGGAGTGGTTGCGTACATTACTATGGTATAGTACTGCCCCTAACGGTGATCGAGTAAACAACATAGTACCCAATATTCATGGTTCAGTTCAGGAGACCGACGGGTTATCGAGGACTCATTTTCGTGCACGGTCGATAAGAAATTCGAAACGGAGATGCGACAACCTTCCTACTGCGCGTTAAAAATAGTCGTTCGATATATCGATCGAAGTGAAAGTAAATTTGAACACTGGCATTAGCGACGTCGGAGACAGCATCGATGCGTGGGTAAATGTTTTCCATTCCTTTAAAATTTTCGACGGACTTAATGGGCGGAAGGTTAAATAAAGAATTGATCCGTAGTTTGCATATACACATGTAACACGAATGAGATTCGTAAACAACGTAAAGGTAAGATATGACTACTGGTATAGTTAACTATGCTGGTAAAAACTCACCTTTGCATTTGGTACCCACTTTCCCAGTGCCCCATACGTAATCTTCACCTATGAGAACAAGTAAGAACAACTGTAGGCACATAATATGCTAGTCCCTTATGTTCATTTACTCTATAATACTTACAGTGTTTGCACAAAATGGGGGTTAGAAAATATACATCTACAAGGAAGTGGCTAGTGCTAGGTTCCGTGGCAATAGTTGGCTTGGCTGCATGTACTGAAACAGAAAAATAAAAAGCATTCTGTAAATACCTCGTAAGTTTGTATCGATATACATAGCAGATCTATTCTCATAGACCATAGACCATCTTACCGTAAGGCCCATTGCTGAGGGTTACGTAAGACGACTCTTCCTCATTATGACTGTCCAAGTACGAGGGTAAGCTTCCTTTCAGCATTAGGGCTTCCTCGTGTGTACCCTTAGTATCTGATAATCAAATAATTGAAAACTATCTCTGATAACTGATCGGTCATTTTTCCACCAAATACGTACTGTACGATTTCCATTCTTCTTACGTACCAAGGTACAAAGTCTTCGTCTTATTTCTGCAACCTCTCATACAAGACAAGCACAGTTACTCTCTCCTCCAAATCGCAATGTTATGCAAAGTCAATCTATTGTAGATCACATTAACAAATTGTTTTCTCCATGGAAAAATATATTAGACTGGACACGTTTGCCATGCGTGCATGGTAATACTATGCAAGCACGAACAATGTTGCGTGTCGCTACAATCGCAGAGCACAATCTTTTCTGATCTTTGCGCATCCTCTTTGCAGGCCTATAACATTTCTCTCTTCCACTTTGCCGTACCACTCTCTTTCGTTATGCTCAAAAAGATTCTGATTTCACACTTAATGTATACAATTGATCAAGACCTAGGAAATCGTTCTTTTTTTCCCACTAAACAAGAACGGCCACTGTACAGGTAGGAAATCCTTTGTAGTTAATTATACACTTTCTTAAGATTATCTTCTTAGTTTTGTCAATTATAATGTACACAGTGATGTGAAGTTACACGTGTGCGTATGATGCTGCGTGTGAACATTGCCCAATAAACATCATAAGAGAGCAATCGCAAATGACCATGTTTTGAATCATTCAAAATTAAGACACGATGGATACAACAATAATCATCCATACGCTACAAAGCACAGCGTCATAACTCCATTACTCTTCTTTGCGTTCCATTAGAGTAGATCCACTATTTTCTCCTACCTCTTCTTCCTCTTTTCTATGTATATATATATCTCATGTAGCTTCATATCCACAATGTCACGCAATATTGTTTATTCCAAATCCTGCAACATAGGATACAAAACATATACTTTGCAACCTAGAAACACGTTTTCACCAAGAACTCCCAGAATTAATAATTCACTGACATTTTAATTTCCAGAGTTTCAGCTTCGCATATACCTTTATATTATTACAAAATTATCTCTGAAATTTCAATCCCGATATAGGAGCGCTATCTCCCTAAGCATTGTCATAAAATATAATCAACATAAAGCAATGCCAATATCAAAGACAATATTGTGCTGCTTCAAGAGCCTCAGACTTTGGATGCACCGTCAAAGGCATACGTAACATGATTATTCCTGTTAAGAGCAATTCATATCACTCTCATGAGAGGGAAAGGCAATACCTTTTAATTTATTTCTCTTACCACAGTAATGTTCATTTCTTACCGACACCTCAAACTGAGAAAGGACATATAGAGCAAAACTGGCATCGCATAGAAATAGAAGGTTCACGACAAGAGTACTTCTCGCTGTACATCCTTGTTTCCGTTTTGATCCATTGTGTCGCTGATAAGCAAGTTTCACAAAGTACCGCGACAGCTCGTTGCAGCGATCATCAGACGAAGAGTTATGATTTTGGACGAAAGCACGAGGATAATTGTTGGACGATGAGTATCGGACTGCGTGTCACACAAATATGTATATACGTAGGTATTTAATCGTCCAACGATTTCTCTCGCACTCTTGTCATGGACTGCAACGAACGTTTAATTCCGAACGCGAAACAACTCCAAACTTTCACTTTTGAGGGATGAGCGTGCTTCTTATTTTATTTCAGAAAGAAACTGTCGATGGACAATGATAGAAGAGGAAACTGATTCTACGTACGCGGTGGTTTTTGGTGAAAACTTGATGGAAAAGGGACGGAAGCTGCGGACTTCGAAATTCGGCACATCAGCCAACCAATGTCCTCGAGCTTTCGTACTTCGGATGGCAAGGTTCGTCAAAAGAACTTGAATAGTCCACGTGACAAGTGACAGAGAATTATTTTTCCAGTTTAATTGTAACTGATTACGATTGATCGCAACTCCGAGCACGAACGAACACGGTTAGGCCAGGCCAGGGGGGTGCAACTCCCCTCTTGTAGGACCGACGACATTGCTTTACGCACCATCTATGGTGGCTTAAAATTTTTGAGAACTAAAATCCCCAACATGGTGACAGAAATGCGGGACATTTGAAATAATGCTCGAAGATTAATATTCACGGAAGACAATTTCCCAAGAAGTTTCCATTGTTTAGGACACGAAGGTCGATAAACAACGCATTGAATGATATATTAACGTATAATTTAGTGGTAAATAAAAATAAAATCTCTATTTTTTTATTAATTTCTTTCGATTAATTTCTGACATTTTGATAAAGGAGGCATCGTGTTTCTTACATTACTTTGGAACTCTTGCTGAATTTCCTCTGTGCCACTCGACACGGTTGTAGACTCTGCAGTAGTTCGCTCTGCAAAATAAAACGCATGGTCCTCTGTGCGTGAAAATAAAGCTGATGGACATAATTATACAAGGTCTATACCCCGTTCGCCGAGACAACAGGAGTGTGCACAAACAAAAACTGGTTTTCCCCCACAGAAGAGTGAGCGCGATAGATGCAAGGCGTGCGATAAGTCTTTCAGTCGTATGCGCGAAACACTCCTATTCTCTCGGCGAACGGAATATAGTCTCGTGGACTTGGTACTTAGTACTTGGTGGTACTTGGCCCGAGACAAGACCTTGTCTCTTGATATTGCAGATATGTGCACTCGCAGCAGCATTCTTTTGTAGGTATTGACATTTCTTAAACATAAAGATGGCACAGTGTTAATTTTTAATCTTTGTTGTCGATAGTGTGGTTGTTAATCGGATTCTTAAAAAAAAAACAATTCTTATTGAAAATTCCACCCGGAATATTGGACACCTTTCTCATTCTCAAAATGAACCTTGTCCGGGATTTTTCTTGGTTCTGACGATACACGTATACCACACCAAATTATAGATTTGACTAGCATTCGGCATCAAACGATTGAAATTGTTAATCTGTTTGACCGATTAATACTTGCGATTAAAAAAACTAATCGTCAAACATTCGCAGTTGATTTAATCTGATGTTAATAAACCGTTAAGGGGTAATTATTAACACGTAACGGTCGCGTGGCACCTTGAGGTGGCAATACAACTTTGTGTCTGCGGTGCACACAATTTCGTTGGCACTTAAACATGATCAACAGAGCAAATAACATGTCGAGTCATATAACAGTGCCACCAAAACAACTGTAACCTAGCGAGAGTCATGTATAAAAAAACTAGCGTCCGATAAGTGTTAATTGCCAGTAGCTATCCTCTTGTTATATTATGGCTGGGTCCTTTCATTTCTATATTAAATAGCATCTTTCGTGGCAAACTCGACCGAAGCACCGCACGTTTAAAGGTCTCCGCACACATAGCCGTAACGGCCCGACGCCGGCCGAAAATTGTAAGGCCGCTGGCATCGTAAAAGATCTTCCTCTATAGGGTTTCAATGGCCCTGTCCCCACTCATCAACAGCGCCATGCCAGCGGCCTTACAATTTTCGGCCGGCGCCGGGCCGTTACGGCTATGTGTGCGGAGACCTTTACTCCACCTTGATGAATTAACTGACGAGCGCGATGATATTCAAATCCAACGAATTTCAAAATACGTTAGCTAGTCTAGTTGGTCATTCACATACTTATACATATTAACGGCAAATATCTAAATTAATAATTTAGTAATAAAGTAAGGCTCAATTGTACGATGACGGATCCGCCGTGACTTCTTAATTCACGAGGACGAGTTTCTAACGATGCGAAAGAGATTTGAGTAACGCAACTTTCGTCAGTGGATAGATACCACAAGATATTCACAGGATGTAAGCGTCAGAAGCTGAAACGGAACGCGCTACTCGGAATAACTGCAGTTGCATTACATCAAAGCGCTCGAAGTCAATTAGGGGTCAACCTAATATAGTTAAAGGTACTATTCGAGAAGTACTATCAGGTACTATTCAAGCATTACCTGGTGAGGGCGCTTCCATCGACAACGTTGAACTTTAAATCGTGAAGAAGCTGCCGGCCGTTGAATCAAATGCGAATGACAGTTAATAGTTGTATGTTCTGATGTGCTTTATCGTAATTAATACTCCATTATATAAAGCATTCGTAAAGAAAAACGCATAATAACGTGTTGCTGTAATTCTTTTGTCTGCAGCGATCAGCGGGGATTGTTATACGTAATGTCACGAAAAATTGAAAGGAAAACGTATGTATTTAATATGTACAATTACACAGTTTGGGAAAGGTCATGGAATAATCGCTCGAATGTCAAGTCCACTGACCTTTTCTATTATCACAGTGCAGAGCTTTTATTTGGGACGTGATTGTGATTGGGACTTTTTTACAGAAAAAAAAAGAATGCCAGTACGCAAACTAACACAGAAGTTTCTTTAGAGATCGCACGATTGGAGGAAGAAGTGAATGTTCTGAAACTTGAAAATTCTGTTTTGAGAAAACATGTGACTGAAAAACCAGCCAGCGATCTGAGGATTACGCAGCCAGAAGCAACACTCCACAGCTATATCCTAACTCCCAGGCGCAATGTAGTCAAAGCTCCACCAGAAGCGCTTCATAATGATCACAATTTAAAGAAAAATACTATTAAAACAGGAATACGTGGGTGTTCTTGCAAGGGCACCTGTTCCACAAAAATTTGTGGTTGTATAAAGAAAAAATACAAATGCGGAGAGACGTGCAGGTGCAACAATAGTCAGTGCCAGAATCAGGTAACCATTACTTCTGTAAGAATTAAATTATTGCAAAATTTTTGCAAAATTTTAATTTACGCGTGTGCTGACCACCTCATATCAAACCATTACTCTATCTCTATATCTGTGTAGTATGTTATTTTGGTAAAATAGTACATCTATTATATTACGTATCACTTCAGGATACCACTCTCGATCCCATGAAACCAAAGCATCAACTTTCGAGAACACCGACATCTGGTAATACATCAAATTTGCAAAATGTTTCTGCTATATCATCGCCAATGGTTGTTGTACCTTACCCAATTGTAAAAGAAGAGAAGGAAGATAACACAATTGCTGCAGGTAAAATATAAAGTTTTAACTATAAGTAATAGTTATTAATCATCCGTGCATGAATAATAATTTTTCATACTAAGGACCAGTTCCTTAATTAATTACAAAGATCAAGGCTCTGCTGTATATAGTTGCAATGGACACGTTTCTAATATAATTTACACTGCCTACAGAACTTCTAGAACCAGAAGTGGACTGGGAGGAATATCAATCTCGACTAGTACCGTGTCCAAAATGTAACAGAAAGTTTCATCCACTCAGAGTAGAAAAACACGCATCCTGTTGTAAGAATCTGTGAGCAGCAATCTTATTATGTATTGTTTTGAATTCAGTTTTATATACGGGGTATTAGTACATAACAAATTAGGATAGACATGATGTGCAGTAAATGATAGTATATCCAGAATGGAGGGAATTATACAGGGAAGCATAATTCCCTTGTGAAAAGGGAAGCAAACAACTGTACAATAAAGATTGTTTATACACAGAATAATCTTCAATTAGGAATTTTTTAAATAATATTATATATTGTTACATTTTATAATGGAATGGGCGAGATTCCTTGCGAGAAGAGAAGAAAAAGATGGACAATAAAGATTATTTTTACATAGAATTACCTTCTTAATTTTTTAATTCCCTAATTCCCACCACGGTTCCCCTAGAGCCCACAGCTGATCCCTTGTGCAAACATGTGTAGAGTCCTGAATACAGGGCTCTACACACACACGTACACATGGAGTCAGCTGTGAGCCCTAAACTCTCAGTTTTGATTGATGCCGCGGTCAGTCAAACAGCAAGCGCGCCTTCAGTGTCGGTTCTCTGATTATTCAGGACTCAATCAGTAACCACCGTCATATTGAATATTAGTTCCATGTTAGGTGGGTTATTGCCTAGAGGGAGTTGACGTATATTTTTTCAACATGCAACTGCTCTTCTTGTAATACCATCGTCTGCAATCATCTGCAATTTCTGCACTCGTCCAATAGGAGTGTATAAGAGGTTTGGTGCAGTTTGGTGATTCTACAGATACATTTTGCAGGTTATGTGTACATTGTATTTGGTATTCGTGGTATTCAATAAATTGAGTGACCAATAGTGTATTATTAGAGAAAGGAAGTGAACTCCAATCGCCATTACAACCAAGTACAACAATAAGGGTGTCTAACATTAACACTTCGGAGAGAATTACAAAAATCAAGTTGGATCTAACTTTGCAGACTCTGAAATTTACCATAAACAAGAACGGTATGCTGATTGTTATTTCTATTTACTGTGATCCAGTTGTGTAAATGTTAACATACGGACAAACATAGACCGTTTCTACAAGGTGCCGAGTTGTATAATGAACATACAGCAGACGTGGTCCTTGAACACTAAAATAAGAAAAACAGTCCAAGTTATAGATGCCCGACATAACCTTGTTTTCAATTGCGAATAATAGTAAATATAGGTAGAAAATAATATTCGAACGGTTTTGACATACGATGACAAAACGTATTCACACCTGTATTGAAACTGGAAGTAATCATTTCAAGGAGTATCTCTGGAGGTAGTTGGGCATCTATTACAAAATAAAACAAATTGTAACTCGAAAAAAACTTTTTCTGTAGCAGTTTAGTGTACAGAATTCTCCCCTGTCCGAGATACCATGCATGAACCCTTTGTTGTACTTTTCAGCGTTAATAAAACAGTGCTTATCTAAAATGCACGATAAAATATATAACTTGGAAAGTGATCCATTGAAGCAAATGTCTTTTAAATTGCAGAACAATGTGTTCCAACTAAGTGCGGCACAATGCAATATATGTGCTTATTATGAACTAAATTAAACTTTTTTTAGGTGTATAGACATGTACATATTTCAAATTTCTTCATTCAGAACTTTAACACATTGAAAACTGTATCTTGCGTGGAACTTGGTATTGTTCCTAGCATGTTTATAAAGATGGCTACATTTTCAAATGTATGATCATATAATTCAAAGTAATATATGTACAACACATAAAAATGTTTATATAACGTTCCTATTGTACTTTATGCAAAAATTGTTTTTATTGTGAGATAAGCAAGTGTTGCTGTAATGCTTTCATGCAGACAGTATTGTATTTATACTGAGTTAAAACACTAATCTGTATACGGTCTGCAAAGAATGGTTGAGTAAAGGGAAAAATAATTGTCCCTGGTCTTCAAGGTGTTAATTCCCAGAAATATCTATAAAGATGAATTCTCGTATGATTAAAAAATGTAATTTAAACACGTTAGATATTGATGAAAGATGTTGCGAGATAATGCCTGTTAATAAAAATGAGTAAAAACTGTTTTTATTGCACAGGAATTAAAATGGTCTGTAAACTATTTATAAACCAGGCCTGGGCAACTAAGGCTCAATAGTGGCCTCACAAAAGTCTTGATTGGTATTAGGTGTAGCATAAGTATGTTCAAGCATTTGTATTGTAGATGCATCAATTCAAATATATTTTTTCAGTGCAAAATGAGTTCAGGGTTTATATCGGAAGCTGAGATTGCTGAGCAAAGAAGGATACGACAAGAAGAATGGGAACGAGTGCGAATGGCAGATCAGCCATTAGGTTATTTCTATTGAATTTACATTAACATCTATATGTATACTTAAATTTAGTAATGCCCAATATCGTGCTTTCTAAAGCAACTTAAATGTTATTATGCAATTTAAATCATTTTTGAGGATGGTTATTTTGTGTTTACTCTATATTCACTGTGTATCTTGCAAGAAGCATATATGATTATAACTATGTATAAGAGTCTATTATGACATCTTTATTGACACTATAAGATTAATTATCTGAATTAATCAAAGTACATTTGTTTTTTTCTATGTATATCTATTTATATATCTTTTTATTTGTATATCTCTCTATTTTTTTCTATGTATATATTTTCCAGAATGTATATTTTTTACAGAAGCACCAGAAGAACCATGTGATTCAAGATCTTTGTATGAGAGATTGCAAGAACAAAAAACTAAGAGGGATGCAGAGTATGAGGAAGCACATAAATTAAGTGAGTTATAAATTAGTTTGCATGATATATATATAATAAAAGAACAACTATATGAATTATATTTCTTGTTGATCGAATTAGTCTAATGTCTTACAACAAGTGAGAGTGTGAAAGTCACAGTAGCGATGTAGCTTTTTATTTTTGTTGTCAAACTCCGCTGTGATTTTCAGCCCCTCAGAAGATCTTTAAGCTTTTATAAAGATTCTTCTGACAGGCTCAGAATCATAATGGGGTATGACATCAAAATTACTTCACTTATTAATATTATATTCATTTTGTTTATTAAAATTTATATATTTTTGGTTAATTACATAGAATCATCTCTTCTATTTCAGAAAATATGATTAAGGGATTGGACGACGATGAGGTAGAATTTTTAGATTTAGTTGATAGAACTAAACTAGAAGAAGAACGTAAAAAGAATCTTGAGGTGGAGATGGAAATGCGGAATTTCAAGGCAGCTGTTGCTTCGTTACAAGAAAAATCTATGAATGAGAAGTTAAAGCAAGAATTAAAAAACCCTCAAACTAATAGTAAAACTGTCTCCTCGGGAAGGTAATTTAATAAGTTACAATTACACTTTGAAGTTAATTTAATATAATCTTTCCTTCCTCTTTTGATATTTATTTTTCTAATGTGACCAATCGCCAAGTAATGCCAAATTTGGGTAATGGTACTCTGAAGATTTTGTTAGTAGACTGTGGATGTTTATGCAAAATATAGGCAAAATATGAATTAAATATATATAAAACATGCGTAAAATATTGATCATTGAGTTACAGTTGGCTGTGCGGTCGTACAACAAAAACGTACGGCTTCAGTTATTCTTTAATGTCTATAGGAATAAATTAACATAACATACACTGGTGCACAGAAATATAACACGACTTTTTAATGTATATTTCTGTGTAGCAGTGTATTATGAGCTGCAAAGCTCATGGTGCACTGAAATTAAGAGATCGAGTTATTTAGGAATCGATTTTTCAGATAGTACGAAAATAAAATAACGATCCGTTAATTGCAAATATAAAATCTCCTAAACTGCAAATTTTATCCATATATCTATGTTTGGGTTTGAGACTTTTCTTTGTTAGTACTTTCGATAATAGAGTTATGAAGAAACTGATTTGTGAGAATATAGATAATCCTAATCTTGAAACTGTCACCATTTATCCTCCATTTATAATAAAAGATAATATGTTTTGTTATGTAGCAGTCGTAATTCTCAGCTGAAGCTATTGGCTGGTGTCGTAGTAAAACGATCGGAGAAACAAAAAGAAGGTAAGCTAAGATTAAATCAAGAACCATGTTACTTTGTACAACGATTTTTTAAAACTGTGTTGAAATTCGTATGTAGTCTACTGTATGTATAGAATGTGTACAACTATATACACTGCCTCACAAAATGTAAGCACACTCCAAAACTAACGGTTCAGTAGATTTTTTAACGAATATAGGTAACATTTTATGTGTGGGTAAGATAGACTAGACACTGTTTCTTCGAATTTTCGTAACACTTTAACAGAATCTTACTTTTTCGTGGTTTTGTACAGCAAAAAATAAATTCTAACGAACAGTAAACTATTGTTGCTGTTATTTAAGGGACAAGGTGTTGTCTCGGGTAAAGTAGAGAGTATAAAATTTATATGTCTCAATTACCGAAGCGTAACTTTACAACTCCGGATTGGTGGAGATCTGTTAAAAAAGCGGGTCGCAAAATTGTTGTTGACGTAGTTTTTCAATATTTACTTTTTTATTGTGTTGTGTTTTACTCGTTGAGAGGATAATAAATGACAAATAAACAATAGGTCGCAACTCAAACGTTCGCTTAAAAAACTATGTTAAAGTTTCGGTAGTTCATTAACTAATTTTATTTAGGACGTTGTTATATTTTACAATCGTGTATAGACTAAATAACAATATGTCAGTAGTACTCACTGAAAGATAATCAAAAAACACTGCAGAAAAAGTTCCAGAGCATCATCATTTTTGGTGACTAGATTATTTAATAACGAACGTTTACTATTACGTCATGTTATTAAACATCGAAAAGCAGAACGACTGTGCATCTGTTGACACAAAACCAATATGTTCTCTCTCTCTCTCTCTCTTGAAAGTGGTTTAAGTCCAATTTTTAAAAAATGAGACCACATAAAGTCTGATTAATTTAGTGTAAAACAAAAAAAAATGTACCTGTACCACTTTCAAAATAAACGGCGTATATATTGGTGGACATTATGCTAGCACATTTTCAATTAATGTTTTTGTGCAACGCAAATATATTTTAATCTGATTCGGAATATCTACACACTCGCTTTGTCTTTCTTTTATGTAAGTAATTAAGTAAAGTTTTTACTTTTGAATTAGTCACTGCCCATCTCCTCTTTATGGTCTTAAATATGTTACATCGTACAAAAATAATTAAAAGGAAACAAAGTTGACATTTCTGTAGTTGGTTTTCTTTCACGTATATTTGTTTTGAGAATAATGCATGGCTGTCTTACATCTTACACAGAAGGTGTACGGGGAGTTAAAAGAAAGCTGACGTCAACCGATGAAGATAAACCTACCGAAAAAGAAGAATGTCACATAGTAGCTGTGGAAACCTCAGAAAATTCAAAATGTAAATTGAGCACATTAGAAAATGTGTTTATACAAAGTAACATATCTAGTGATACAGGAAGCATGAAATGCATTGGAATTTTACCTGGACTTGGCTCGTATGAAGATTCCAGTGGTAGCGATTGTAGTTCCGATACAGATCAAGAACCAGAACCTAATCGCTCCACGTATGATCTTTTAGGGCGAGAAATAAAAGTAGCAGAGAATAAAGAAAACAGTTAAGTACAAAGTTCGAAGAACTTTATTTTAACTTTATCCAGTGCGAGGACACCAATACTTTATCGATATGTTACGTGAAATTATAATTTGGTTGTAAAATTCTTTTTAATATTAAAATACGAATGTACATAGTCCAAAATAATTGTTTGAATCCATTCCAGAAAGCCAGATAATTTCACTTTTTTTATGTATGAAGTATAATTTATATCGTAAAATCAGTAGTTGTTTATATAGTTAGTATGCTACATAGAATTGGGCTCATGACGAGGTCAAAAATTAGTGAATTACTAGTTTGTTAATGTGTCGCGGCGATAAACAACAAATCGAATAAAAGCCGAGTTCTATTTGGTTCATGTAAGTGAGTTATGAAAGACTGCATGCAATATTTGAATAATCTGTGCATTATACTTTGATTAATGTCATACTTTTATTAATATGAGTCTGTGTAGGACAATGTGTAAGCAGTTTCTCCTTACTGAAACTGTAAAAAAAATGTGAATAATCAACGACTGAAGTTGGTCAAAATAAAACGAATTGAATTTGTATTTCCTAAACAGTATTGCCATTTATCAATAACCCTCCACTTCGACGTCTCCAATTCGGTTTTCACATATTATTAAAAGCGGTCGTTTATTTTTAATGTTATGGGTAATCCTTGCTTTCTCAAAGAAGGCGCCGATTGAATTATTGTTTACGAGTGCGGGTTCTGACACAAAAATAGATGGGAACCTCTGGTTTATATCATACATTCGCTCAGCTTTGTTTGTTACCTATCCGATTTTTCAGAATTACTGTAGGTCTTTTCATAATTATATGCGGGAAGACCTGATAAGAGATAAAACCTATCACGATACACAAAGATGATATGTTTTAGAAACAAAATATGGAACTACAATTGAAACGATTCTACGAAAATTGCATGGTTCCACAAATAATAGGCAGCCGGGTCGCCAGAAGCCTGGCGATCAGAGAACCTGAATATATACTAAAAGCACGCGAAGCAAGATCAATATTATTTGTAATATTTTAAATTAATATAATATATATTGTTATAAACATTGTGCTTTTGTAATAAACAAAAATCATTATTTGATTTCGCCTTGGAAATCTGGTGTTACAATTGCCGAAAAATGTATAAGTTTCAGAAAGAAATAAAAATTCCGAAAATTGACAGAGTTACAGTGGTTTGAATGGAGCGCATAGTGTATGTCGCGCGCATAAACTCCAACTTCTTTTGCGTTTTGCACGAAACGTTTTTCAACTGGCCGATCAAAAACTTCGAAAACCACTTGTCCGATTTTTTCAAAATTGGTACACATATTTTTTATAAGATTATTTATCTTATAACATAAGATTTTTTCGATACGCTTACCCATTTGTTTACAATTCAATACTTAAGTTTCAATTTTGTGGGTCAAACACAAATCTTGAATTAAAACTTAAATTGAAAGAGGAAATGCAAAGAGAAGTGTTTCACAGTTTTATTTTTTAACAAATTATACATAGGTTTCTGGAAACTCGAAGGTTACATCCCGTCCTGTTAATTTCTTGTATACTGAAGCGAAGGTGTCAACCTGTTAAATACAACAGTATTTTAGTAGTTCAACATGATTATCCATATAAGCAGTGTTCCACGACTACAGAATCACTTTTTTCGAATTGTTTTCTCCTTTTCCGAAATTAACCAAAATGAGAAACTTATAAATGCTATTCAACATGCAAAAACACATCTTCTCACGAAATTATTATAAATACCATATACCACTATGGGGTGGAAACACGGAAAGAAAACATGCTCGAAAATACAGTAGAAAGATATCGAGTAACGAACAAGAAAATGGAAGGCCGAATTTGTATTGTAAAGTATTATAAAATATAGTTCAGACGTGCAAACCCCTTTCAATACTATCAGGAAAGCAATGCACGGTTAACTATTTAATAAGCGGAAAAGAGTTAATTTATATCAATATTTATTCGCCAACTGTAGTAAATTGGAGTTGTTCCTGTAATTTTGGAACAATTTCAAAACCACTAGTGCCACATTTAAATAAATGGGTTATCAGGGTAACTTTTTTAAATATGAATTTTGTCATGTTGAATAACGTCTTAAATGTCTTATAGTCCATTTACTAAAGCTGGCAAATAAATTCGAAAAAGAAGCAGTGTGACCTTATAATTACAAAATTAAAAAATTTTTACCTTATGTTCAATATTTGTTTGTTCATTCTTATCAAGATGAACTTTGATAAGTTGTGTACCATCGAGCTTAATTCTGATACGTTTACCAACAATCTCTACTGGGTACACCAAATCCTCTAGTAGAGCATCGTACACAGCTGTCAGAGTACGGCTGAAAAACAAATTATACATTCATTACATAAAATAATGACTGTTTTTTAATATTTGTACAAGGGAAATCACCTAGCCTTTATGTCCTGAATTAATTTGCAAACTACAAGCACTACAAAAAGATTGTACAAAGAAAAACTTGCTTGGGATGGTAAAATATCAAGTAGAATTAAATTTTCAGTCTTTCTTGTCGTAAAATTTAACTCCTAAGGCTGTGCAACTATTTCAGTGCTTTTGAAACAAAAGGATGTGTAGCAAATAACGACTATTCCGAGTAACCCGATCACCTAATGCTGACCAACGCTTCGAGCCAGCCAAAACCATCAACAGTATTCGGTGTATGTTTTCTTTGTTGATCTGTTTTTACAAACTTCGCTTAATTTTATTTTTGCAATCATATTCTATTATCTTTGACAACACTTATTGCTAGTTATTCATGTAGTTGTAGAAGTTTATTCCGTTCACGGCTCAATCACGAAGTCCGAAAGTTGTAAGTTAATCTGCGTATTCTATACCTGTTAGAATAATAAATATTTTGTTGAGCAAAATATAAAGTTTCATTTCATACTTAAAACATGTGTGGCATAAACATGAAGGGACTGTAGAAGTTTCTGAACAACATAATAACATAAAACTGGAAGAGATTTGGCATTCGCATTGAAAATGCAGGCCCTCCCCCTTTAAACGTTCTTGCCACTCCACCTGATATCCTCCCATCCCAAGTAATTGTACAGTAATATTACAAAGAATAAGATGTTCGAATTATATTATACCTTCTGGGCCTCTTCTGCTTGTTTTTAGTACGTGTCTTCCTTGTTGGTTTAGGTAGAATTTTGCGTTCTCCAACGAACATGACATGCTTTCCAGAAAACTTCTTTTCCAATTCACGTACCAGCCTTGTTTGGATTTTTTGGAATGCCTTCAGTTTTGGCATTGGCACATATATAATGATACACTGCAAGAAATTGACAATATCTACATTATTGTTCATTTTTCTGCAAAGCGTGTTTCAGAAGTCCTATATCACTTTTAATAAGTATCTTACTGTTAGGAGTGTTGGAGGGCAATTATTTGTTTTGTTTTAACGAGGTTTTCCCTGCATTATTTATTATGAAAAACCTATCTACTGACACCATTTTTAATAATTCAATGCATGTTTTCATTAAAACTAATTTTTTTCTAGGATACAATTCACAACAATTTCAAAATAACTACATTGTAGGAAATATCCGTTTCATCCATTAAAAAAACTGGTATGAACGGATTTGAATGTGATCAAACATAGATAACACGTAATAAGTGTATGTAGCTTCATGTACATAGTCCAACTACATGAGAATTTGATTTGGAGAAAGTGGAATAGCGGTGAACTAACTTTTGTTATAGGCTGTCAAGTAATTTTTTATAAGACATTGTAACTGTAATTGTCAGTGTCATGTGCACGGTATGGTGTCCTATCAAAGCTGTGTTTTGGTGAACTTTGAATATTTATATCACAGAAATTATAATCTGCCATTAAAATAAGCTTTTGGATTTGTGTTAAACATAAAAAAGTACACTCGATCAAAACAAGTAACACAAGAAAAAGGGTTGTCTCACAAAGAGGATTTGCTTCTCAGTTTAGAACAGTTGTTTTTATAGTGAAAAGAGAACTTATGAGGATGCAAAATGATATCAACGATAAAAAGAAAAATGGGCTTTACCTTCTTGTTGTTTGTTTCTATTTCGCGGGCCTTCGTGATGTATAGTTCCCTTAATTGCGATTTTAAATCGCTATTCATCTCAAGCTCTAGCAGAGCTTGAGAAATGCTGGCTTCGAACGCATCCGGCTCAGCCCCGCCACTTTTAATTATTTTTGCGCTTGCCGTGAACATCTGAAAATATTTGGAGGTTAAAAATATGTTTACATATCTGTATATTACCTAAGTTATTACATTCTCGTTAGTTTGTAATTAATGATTGCAATTGTAACACGAATACGGTCCACAACAGAAACACTATAGAACCATGGTTGACAGACAACAGTTTTAATGAATCAACCGAAATCCACTTTTATCTTGTTTCGGGTACGCGATCCATACTAAATGTTCAATTTATTTAATGCATCATGATTTCAATGTTATTAAATAAAGTTTCGTTTACTGGTTTCTCTAGCACCTTTATGCAATATTTATTGAAAAATTAAATTCGTGAACACATGTACCTTGCCACTATCAGCACCGCATGAAAGAGAACCTGAAGCAAAAAGGATTATATAGAGTGGAAACCAGGGTCGTCTGACTCTTATGGGACTCTTTCGTCTGAAGCCTGAAGTTCCGTTTAGTTCACAATTTTAGGGTAGAGGCGTTAGTGTTGCGGCGTCCTGCCTGTAAGAACGCGGGAAATTGTAGTTAGTTTGACACTGTTTGGTATCCATCAATGGCAATCGCGTCGTAGAGTTATAATAGTTATGAGAGATTTCCAGTAATTTTCAGTAAAAAGGAAGAAGGAGGTTTAAGACATTGAACCTGAAATGTACTGCAGTGTAGCAGACGATCTATAGCGAGTACATTCACTGTATCTATTTCATGAGAAATTGATATTAATCGTTTTCGACGTTGCGTATTATATTATTACAATAAATACTAATTTTTTAAATTAAATTAAGGGCACCCAGCTAGTCAAGGCCGGCTAACCCTCGCGTCCTGCCAGCTCTCGTCCATGTGCCAAATGCAGTCGTGATGGAGCGAAGGAAGGAAAAGGAGGACACGTGAAACACATGGACAGGGTACATATTGGTGTGGTAGTATCTCTGAAGACATTCTGTCCGATACATTGCCAGAAAAGAGTAAATTTGAAAATAATTTAATTATATGCGTTTCAAATATGTTTACAGATTTGCAAATATTATTAACAGTTAAAGAGTTTAAATTGCTATTAAGAATTACATGTTAACAACCGTTTATAGGTATGCCATGTACCAAAGATATACACACAAGAGATAGAGTCGTGTCTCATTTTGGTTGAGTATTGTACGTAATACAACCCATACAGAAACTAACGACCATGGACGTTGTTTAAACGTTTGATGGAAATATTGATATCCATTGGACCTTGGTGTGTGTGCGACATTGGTTTATTTCCAATTCTGTTAATTCAATTATTGGCATATCTCCGAGTTGCATTGGAATCAAATTATGCCAGGTCACCTATAAGTGGACAATAGAATATCATTTATTTGTTCTATATAAATTTGATTATGTATAAAATATAAATTCTTGAACTTGTTTTGCGAAAGGCATAGTAGAAAAGCAAAAAGTAATCTTTACTGATGTATAATCGAGGTTTTCAATTTGTAGAAATCTCGAATCCTCACGATGTGCGTTGTAAATAATCCGAAATTTTCCTTTGGCCTGTCTGTTTCGACACCAGATCGTATTTACGCGAAACAATAGGACGATCACTTAATATTGTAGCGGTCTCGTATTTGTTATTTACGTCCGTTGAGTTTACCGTTGGTTGATGTTTGACTGTTAACACTTCATCACGTAGCTCTTGAGAGACAGGTTCATGTTTCGCGTCCAACGCGTCCAGACCGGATAATGGGCACTCGTTACCAATTTCCTTTTGTACTTTGTTTTCCGCAATTTTCCAAAAAGACGGCTTCCTCCTTATTTCTGTGCTTTCACCACCTCGAATTTGATTAGCTTCCGCGTTGCTCTTACGCATCGCTCCATTTACACATTGTTCATTCTCCTTTACGTTTCTCCCAAGATCTTCGAACTTTTTTTGGGGGGGATCAATTTTCTCATTTCCTATAATATCGTCATTCAAATCCTCTAACGAATATGGTATTCTTCCATCCTCCATACCTCTGGGTTTCGTTTCACCATAGAATGTTAGCTTGTGGTCAATGGTTAAACTTTTATTTCTCTTAAACGTTTCCTCTTCCTTTTTAGACGCGTCAGCTTCTGTGTTTTTATTTTTGACAAGGAAATACTTCGATAATGTTTTTATTTTTGCTCGATTATATAAAAAACGATAAAAATCCAAATCTCCGCTCGCTGCCAAATCGTTATATTGCACGAACAAGGAGAACAGGTGCGCTAGAAACAAAAGCAGTTTTTTTATTCATCGATTTATGGAATATTTAGGATACTTTTCTAATGGGTGCTTTATAGCGTCACATCAAAGATGTGTTTGGCAATTGGAAACACACTTTCAGAGAAATCAGTCACAAAATTAATGTGTACTTAAAATATGACAATCAGATTTATCTAAATGTCAGACCAGATAGTCAGATAAGGGACCTCTATCTTTCCCACAGGTGCTAAATATTGAAAGTATGTACGCGATTAGAATTTCAATATTCATCACCCTCAATCGTAGAATAGTGCTCTGAAGTGAAATTGGTCATTTAATGTCTTGTATATATTTTATATTTTGTAATGTTATATTTTTTTCGTAAATATGTAGCAACTTCTTCTTGACAAAAGCAAGTAGTGCTATGTGCAAAGTACCAGTGCCGATTGCACTTTACACTAAAAAAATTATATTGAACCATTGCACGCCATCCGAATGGTAGCACTGGTATTGTGTTTGTCTACACAACTTTTACTTGTTTTTGCAATATTGTATTCCTGTGTTTTAACAGAGGCCATCGGCTTTAATAACAAAAAGGAAATTTTAATTGTCAATTGTTTGCTTTGGTTCTGGCGTCACGCTATAATAGGGGCCAAGTAAAAACGAGTGTACGAATTCCACTTAAGCGAATATTGTTTGGTTTTATTTTACGTTGGCGGCAGAAACAGGATATACCAGCCTCGTACTTGGACAGACCTGGTAAACTATGTACAATATGGAACTCAAACGCTGTTCTAAAATATTTACCAGTTACGTTTTTTGTTTTATACCCCATATTGGAAAAGTATCACATTTTGGCGAACTTTTAGTTGTAATACCAGTACCTATATCTGTTTCATGTTGTACAAAATGCCAATACATTTCGGATACATCGTCTCTTAGATTTCTGTCCCCGAAAGTGAAGTAAACCATAGATCGACCAGTTGCAGCTGCTGCCATTAACTGTAGCAATACTTTTAATTTCGGATTTCCGCGGAAAGCACCGCATCCCCAGTTTCCAGTAGCTATAGCAGATAGGTTACCTTTATTACCATCGCAACCAAGGAATCCAACGTATGCCTGCATGTAACATAGAAAATTTAGTCTGAATTTTTCATTTATCTACAAAGAAACGCAGGATGTTGATTAAATCCCAATCAATAGATTGTTCGCTAGAGAATATATGCATAGCAGAGTTCTGCTAATCGAACCTTTAATTCATAACCAGTGAAACCTTATTTCGTTAGATCTTATTATACGTTACCTAGCGGTTATACATATTTTACGAAACACGTGACGACTCGAAACAGTTACATTTTCCAAACAACTTGAGATTTCAATACAAACACAAACTCAATAACTATTTCTTCACCTTATTCAGCTCTCGTGTTATGTTGCTCACACAGAATTGTGATTCCGACTGCTTGAAATAAAGAGCGTCAATTGCGACGATGGATGTTAACCGCCTTCCACTACTATCCCTAGGAGTTTCATCAATAAAGTCCCCCATCCACTTGAAAGTGTTGCTGTAGCCTTTGTATTTACTATATCTTTCGATACCGCTGATAATGAGTGCTTCCGTATCATCTAACTCTTCCGTGAGTAGCATCGATACAATTAGTTCCGGACAGACAGAAAATCGTATTTCTTCTTGCACGCATCCTAAACCAAGCACACCTCCCCCAACATATCTGTGAGAGATTAATTGAAGATAAGAGAATCAATTAATTACAGTTCGATTCAAACCTTTTCCGGTTGTAATGTTTCCAGGAAAGTGTAGTTAGCTGATCGTAGTGCTGAATTAGGTGAGTGTCAAGGAACACCCAACTATTTACAGTTTGAAAAAAAATACATTTTCTTATGTTATAAAAAAAATGGAGCATTTAATTTTTATGACATTATGTTTTATATCCTTTTTGCTTATATTTTTCAAAACGGTCTGAGATATGTAATCCAACTTTTCCCTCGCCTTTAGCCTTTCTGTTCGGTTGGAGAAGACCATGTAGGGTTTATTTCTGTTCCCTTCATTTCTTCGTAAAATATGGAAATGGAAATGTGTAATGGAGAATTATTTTCCATTCAGTTATAGAATGAACCCAATAGTTCGTTTACCAAGCTTCTTACAAACTTATTATCTTTTTTGCATAATTTCAGCTAAGGATTTCAGTGCCAACAATGTAGTCATGCGAGCTGCCGAATAGCCGTACATTTAAACCGGGAGATTCCCGGATTACAACCGGAAACAGTTAAAACTAAAAACGTCACTAGTAGCACAAGATGTTGTACAAATATCTATTTTGTATTAAAAACATATTGTATGTTTTCAAGATATTTAATATGACAATAGTATATCAAGAATAATATTTGTTTCCAGAGACATATGAGGAGAGCATTCTATCTCCGGAAAATATAATCCTTGTAAAACGTTGTACATATAGTGAACCTCCTTAAACAAATATTATGTAAATTCTGATAATATTCACTCAATACGTATTATAGAATACTTATGTAATGTGTGCGTAAGTGTAACTCAACAAATCGTTTAGAAATATTTTGTGCTACTATGTGAAGGGGAATTCTTTTGACACGAGACAATTTATTTCCTAAATAAAAATTTACTTGTTAGCGAAGTCCACTTGTAGGAGTCCTGCTCCATCAGTTTCGATGGTTCCTTTGCTCGTAAGGTGTAGCGGCGGCAGTTTTTGATGTAATCGATCCCATTTCGGGCAGTCCTGTTTCGGAATATAACGACGTTGAATCGTTATTACACCTTCAGGAGCTGCTCTATGAAATATCATGATACAGTTCAAAATTTGGATTGATTGTGGTATAAACAGTAACGTTATTGTTATCATAACACTATTAAACTAATATATTTATTTTTTGTTTAAAAGAAAACCTTAACACCCACCTTTAGAAGTTACCCTTCTAAAATAATGGAACAGACATTTCATCTTTTCCATTACCGACTTGCATTTACTGCGTTTTTCTTCTTTATATGCACAGAACAATCTATAAAAGATTCATGTTGTACGTATACATAAAGGTTGCGTTTATTACCGAAACTAATAGGAGTTCTGCTTTAAGTGCAAATTTTTCATTCGCACAGGATTAAAAGCTGTCTTGATGTTAAAAATATATAAGATTAAAGACACTTGACAGCTTACACCGAATGAACAAAATACCTGTTGAAATTGATGTATGGATATGCACCGTATTCAGAGTGTGGATTAGTGGAATTCCTTCTTGGAAATGTACAGAAAAATGCATTGGCAAGTAAAGAAGCTACTTGCAACTGGCTAAGACTGATAGCTGCGTTGGTGTGTCGTTTGAGAAGGGGTACTGGACCAGTTATCAACACAGGAAGTTGCAAAGCAAGTTGGACCATCTTAGGTAGCAGTGTGTTGAAAAAAATATTTTTCTCTTCTTCATCGACTACCTTGAATATAGAATATTAGAATACTATTAGAATTACAATATCAATAGACTATCTGAGCTGTATAATTATTAAAGCTTGAGTCACTACGTGTTAAGAGCAGGGCCAATTGCTTGGAGTCAGGAAAGGATGGGGAATAAGGAAATGGTAAAGTAAAAGCTACTATAATATCAACTACTATTATAATGATCACTGTGGCCAACCTATTACATTGCGTGCAGTAATGATTGAGCATTGATGAACCAAGATGGCTAAACATTCATAATCGTTATGTGCACGATGCTAATAATTACCTTGGAAAAGAAAAAGTGCAGTGCTGTAAAATCCCAACGTTGCGCATATATATGATTGTAAGATAATATGGCTTTTTCGAGCTGTTGAGACGAAACAAAATTCTGGAGCAATGATTCCTGTATAATTTCCCATCTATTCCGACATGGACGACTTCCATTCTGAAATGCAATATGAATGTAACTAGCAGTAGGGCATAGAATTTATTCTGATACGATACTTACATTAGCACATACCTGATCTACTGGATAAACACTATGGGTAGAATGTGGCATCCGTACGTAACCCTGACACCATTTGTCCACGTGGTGTGTCGGATAAGATTTTGGTGGTCCACGTGCAGATAACGGTAACTGTTGTACCAATTGAAAAATAACTTATGCATGGAATAAAATGTATAAAACCAATTAAAAGAATATGATTCGATTAAGTTCTTACGGATATTAAAACTGTATGAGACGAAGAAGGACAAATGGGTGGCAATTCCTGACAGTCATATATACCCAAACCCTTGCGAACTTCATCCATGCTCACACCTTTCCATTCCGGGACATCATCCGATGGTTCTGGTTCATCAGTGTCGATGGACGTTGAATTTGCTTTGTGAGACAAAATTTATAAGAAAGTCACAGTAAAATATTTACAAAATAGACATTAATCGGATTTGATTGACTTTACAAGGATACGATAGAAAAAGAAGGAAACAACGAAAGATTGATGAACTATGTTGATAACTTACAATCGTCAGAATTTATAGGATTATTCATAGGAATCACAGTATCAGTGTCATGAAACATGTCTGGTGACATTGCATCCTCGTCGTACGATAATCCAGGTTCCGACATTATAACACACTCATTTCATTAACTGCACTTAATCAGTGGCTGACACACTTTGACACATTCAGCCAACAAACTGCAACAACCCAACAAACGGCGTACAGTTCAATTCGATTCAGCGAGATTTTTTTTAGAAGTCCTCGCACATGCGTACTGTTGTGTCCAAGTTGACTTATTATTTATAGCAGGTGAACAGATGTTTGAACGTGCATGAACGTGTAGCGACCATGCCAACCCCTATACCTATACCCATATACCATATACGAACGCCGCCTCTCAAGGCGCGCCCTAATAGATATGCGTGATCCGGTACTCAAGAAGTTTGCGCGAAATTAAATCTCCACCAACTTCTCCTCTAACTCCGTTTATTATTAATATTCAACAATACAAATATGTAAAAATATTTATACGTAGAACCGTTGGCGAGAAAAACTGTAATAAAAAGAGTTCCTATAACTGTTCATATAAGGTTTATTCTGAACCGGTGTTCTGGATTCGGCGTTCTTCTCTGGTTGGCAGTCCTTTTTGATTAATATCTCGTTAACTGTCGATAACAAAAGTGTAGCCAATATTTTTAATAAGAAAAAGTGTGCTTGAAATGATCCCATCGAACTATTAACGAAGTAAATACTACCGTTTATGGAGCACTCTGTATAAATGTTATCATCGTGTGTATGTGTACAAGACTGTATTTACAGTCTTATGCAATTATAGGAAATTATAGGTGATCATATGTGCAATGCAGGATTTCTGTCCACTATGTTTGAAAAATGGTGCAAAGAGAAAGATAAAATTATTCCAACTGAATTTACATGAGGCTGTATGGATATGTGAAGAAGAGAAGGTAAATTTTAGCGACATTAATTCACGTTATAGTAGATCTTGATGAAATGTGTCTCTTGTTTATATCGCCACTCAATTATCTTGATAAACTTTTTGTTTTTCTGATAAAGTAATTCTAAAGATTATGTTGAATTTTCATTCTGATTTTCATTTAGGTGTTGTCATAAAGGAGTACATTTTAATTCGCTGTCTTATTTTTTAGTGCTTATGGCCTTTTGGCTATGAAGATTTATTATTCTTCCCTCGATCGGTTGGCAAAATATGGTCTTGTTATTGGGATAATTGTAAGCCGATGGTACACAGAACAAAGGAAACTATTGTGCCACCAAAAGATCCAATATCAAATAATCTAGCCAATAAATCTCAGCCTGATATCTTACAAGAACATGTTAATAATTCTTCCTTAGTTCCAAACAGTTCAGAAACTATTACTCTTGTGGATCCAACGGTGATCATCGAAGAAAAAGATCATAACCCAAAACAATGTAACATAAACAAGGTCATAAGTATTCGTTGTGACAACACAAACTTAACTACAAAAAATACTATACCAGATGGCCTTAAAAATATCAATATTAAGAAAGAGCATTGTCTGGAGCATAATTTACATTTTGGGCAAGTGAAAAATACTGCACAAAATATGAAAAATGTAAATAGCGAGCGACTAGGTCCAACGATAACAAATATTGAGAAAACAAACATTGATATTTCAAATCCTATAACCAGCAATGAAATTTCTGTTGCTCAATATTCAGATAAAAAAGTATTACAGTTTAATAATCATAAGAATGACATAATAAATAAGCTTACACTTGTGTCGAATAATAAGACTTGCTCTGGTTATGTATCAGACTCTCAGAAGTTTGAAGATTTAAACACATGCAAGTATGATAAAAATCTCGATGAGGGAAAAGACATAAAATCAAATATAAATGTCACAACGACGAAAATTGATCGATTTCCGCCAAAAACAGTAAATTATGAAGCTGTAACACCTAGTGAGGAAAGTAATAATTATACTACTACAAATTCCCTTGATAAAGCTATGAAATTGCATGGTTTAAGATTTAAAAAACCACTAAATGTTAGGCGCGGCATAGCAGGTGGTAAACAATATGAAAAGTTCAGCTTCAGAGATATTAAGAAAAAATTAGAAGTTCATAACAATAGCGGTATTAACGATAATATTATTAATTCTGTAAATCAGAAATCACCTTTGAAAAACAAGGATGCTTTACTACTTATCGCAAAACAAGAAAGTTCTGGTAGCAATAGTTACAGGAATAATTGTGATCAAACGGTCACAAACTTTGATAAGAGCTATCAAGAAACTTCTGTGTCACCTGTAACTAGTAATTGCCCTTTCACACAAGTTAATAATATCTCTATAACATCAAATAGTGTGAAAAATCAAACCCATGCAACACCACTAGATACAACAATTGAAAATACTAATGTAAATATAGACACTGTCTTAGAAGACTTTTTAACCACTAATTGCGCTATTTCGGAAGACCTAAATGATGAATGGATAAATTCTCTGTTAAGTTAATGTTAAGTAAATTAACACGAATTGTGACTTTGTTCTTTATGGAAGTAGTATTAAACATTTCTTTTCTTTATGTTTCACAATTCACCGTTTTGTATTCTTCCTTTTGAATTTCTAAGATTTTGTAAGAAATATTCAGGAAATGATAGTAATGGAACATGTATGCTGTCCTCTAGAACAGATTACGAAAATTGGGCTTACGTTAACATGCTTTTAAAGTATGTAATTGGTTCATTAATTGTGCATAAGTTTTACATATGAACAATACATGGAACACCCCTTATTTGATGAATAAAAACATGTTCGGAATATTATAAATAGTTAAATGGATACAATCATTAAAAACGTGCAATGAAAGAATCCTACAATTCATCATTGTAGTTACCAAGGTTCAGGGCCTGGTTATCACAAACCGCATTAGGCGCAAGCTGGGGGTCTTATGCTCTATGGAACCATATATTCAGAATCTTACTTTTCACAAACAACGCTATAAAACAGACTGCTTTTTATATTATCAAATTGGTATTTTAGAGGTGGTGCAGTTCTCATTTAGGTTGCTACCACTCCCCCAATCTCATTTATCAAGCTTGCACAGTCAGGGCTGTGAGCATCCAGAACCCAACATTCCAGATTCATTGGGTATTATTTGTAAAGTCATCCATAGGGACATAGGAATTAGTTTGTCCCAGGTCCTGATAGCAGGGCAAATCTATAAGTTTATGGCCTGCTACTAGATGTGGAAAGCTTAAGTTGGATTAAAACAAAGTAAATCTTTATTTTTATTCCATTTTGCAGCTGCGTGAGAAAAAGAATGCTGTACACTTTATTTTTTAATTTTTGTGTATAGAGTTGTTAGAAAAAAAGGGAAGTATACCTGATTCAGGATGGTATGTGGGACATAAACTATTTATTTATCTATTAGTGAGTGAGTGTACTTAATAGTACAAGTTGCTTCTGGTAAACAATACGATGTTTTTATCACTAAAATCACAAACATATTGAGTTTAAGGCACGCACTGACTCCTTCATGCAGTTGCATTTCCAATCATAAACGCACCCTTGTCAAAATCAATAAAATTAAATACACTGTTACCTTGAAAAGGATAACTGTTATTTTGTTCTATTATATCTATTTACACACAAACGCATAAAAATATGGTCTACTCCTATAATATACCGTGAGTTCGAGATAGATCTGACAACTACACCGTTTGTTCATGTTGTTTGCAAAGGAAGAAATGTTTTGGTGTCTTTTCCTGTCTTTATCAGATTAAATTTGCAACACACTGACACACACATACCAACAGATACCGGTCTTTCCACTTGATTTTGAGGTTATACGTTTTTAGCCAACTAGTCAATCTCGCGCATGTTCAATCAGTAATGTTCTGTAACTTTCAATTCGATATCAATGATTTATGAATGGGACAGCAAACTGCGCTAAACTAATTGTAAGTACCGCTCGTCAACACTTTTTCCTGTGACGTGAGATATCGTGACAGCACGTGAGCTCATGCGCGTGAGGATAGTGCGTTTCCAGCTTGGTGGTGACGTCACGAGCGAGCGCTCAGAGCCTATTTTGGAATACAGCATAAAGTTCGTATGAAGTCATCTGCGGTTGGCTCTGGACAATATTCGTGTCAGGGCGTATAATTTCCGTAAGTGATTTGTGATCTTGTGTTGATAAAGTGCAGGGAGTGATATATAATAGCAATTAATATAATTTTCAGTTTCTGAAAGATAAACATTTTCTTTTATCTAATAAATTCTTATATTTCATATATCTTCAAAACATTTAGGAAGAAATGTTTGTTTAACTTTTAGGAAAAGGAAGTTCTGTGCCTTAATGGTTAAGAATGCCAGGGTAAGTATGTACGATTTATTTAAGATTACGTATTACATGGAAAAAAGTTAATTGATCCAGAACTTTAGATCTGAGGTATAGTACCACCAATTGTACAAATCAATATATATAAAAAATTAAATGAAGAGTATTGTGTTCACATAATAAATTTGTAAATTTGTTCTATAATTAGGAAAAATGGTATTTCTTGCGTTAAGTGTTAATATTCATTACGTTCATCTTTAATGCGCCATGGGCTTTGCACGAATCGTATATACGATGTTAGTTGCAAGAAGGTTTCTTTCATGCACTTGAGTGCTTGTTCTCATCTGTAGTACCTATTTTCTATGATGTAAACAAACAGATCTAATTTCCATTCCCTAACCCAGTGTACGATGAGAATACTTGTGTAGGGAAAGATTTTTGCCGCTCCCAATCACATTGCCAAGGAATGGTATAAATATTAATGTGAATATTTTACAAGCTTCTCTATGTGATCACGAGAAGAAAATTAGAGGACAGTTTATTATTTTGTTCTCTGTTAAAGATTTAGCCACATCTTCATTGTACATGTATTCTAATTAAAATAACATTGCAGTACAAAAAATTGAAAAAGAAAAATTGTATCATTCAAAATACATGTTGGCCTTGGAATTTTTATTGAATAAAGTCGGTGTTTGTCATTTTTGTTAATTGTGTAAGTGTATACAGTGCTGTTACTGAACACTGGGTCAATTTGTGATCAATCAAATATTGTGCACTAGGAAAAACTTAAAAAATAGGGAATTGGTTGTGGAACGTAATGGAAAATATAAAACGTTTTCTTAGTCCACGATTGCTTAATCACAGATCATTGGTATTGGCATTGGGATTTTAGATTTTATATGGTACCTTGTATAATTTTGTACAAAGGTGGTATTCCGAGGCAGTTTACTAATACCAGCAGATTCAATCGGTGCGTTTTTCCTGGCATTTCTTTCCATGCCAAATACGATCATTTATGAAATTATTTACAACACAACCAGAAATACAGAATTTGGTCAAGTCCATAGATTAAAGAGACTTTCCATGATTAATTAATGTATTAATAAAAGCTGTATATGTTCATAAAGTGTTACAGAAATGTCTTTGGATCACATGTTTTGCTCCCGATGCAGAGAAGGTTTTGTAGCACATGAGAAAATTGTTAATTCTCATGGAGAATTATGGCACCCACAGTGTTTCGTGTATGCAATTTTGTTAAGCATTACATCAGATGTACTCAATAACGTAATATAAATTATAAAATCTTGACATATATTTTTTCTTTTATTAGTTGTGCCCAATGTTTTCGACCATTTCCAGACGGAGTTTTTTATGAGTTTGAGGGTTATAAATATTGTGAACGTGATTTTCATGTCTTATTTGCTCCATGTTGCGGAAAATGTGGTAAGTTATTCTTGACCTCATTAAATCTAAATTCAATGTAATTTGGTTTATACTGCACGGTTATAAAGATCTAATAAAGGACAGTTATGAATTTTTTGAGAATGTTATTTTGTTATGTACATATATGCAAAAATTTGATAGATGTAAATTCAACTTGGTGGAGTTCTGCACCAACTGCTAACTATAAAAAAATTTCATACAGCAAGAAGTAATAAACTAAAATTAATAGCCGACCATAATATTCTTGCACTTCAACCATGCTTGATACTTAAAAGTTATCACAGGAACTAGTTAATATAAAAAATAATGTACTTTTTAAAAATCATTGCTAAGTTCATACTCAGAAAAATGAGTAATAAATTAATTATATAGAAACTTATGGTACTAAAAAATTTTTTTTTAATTGGGAAATTTGTATAGTAATTTTTCATTAAATCTGCTACTCTTATACACGATCTTATTACTGGTTCAATTTTAACTCAATATATTGATATTTTACTGTGTATAGGAGAATTTGTTATCGGTCGTGTAATAAAAGCAATGAACGCAAATTGGCACCCAGCATGCTTTCGCTGTGAAGAATGTAATGGTGAGTTGGCTGATGCAGGATTTATTAAATGCCAAGGTAGAGCATTATGTCATACTTGTAATGCTCGTGTGAAGGCAGGAGCACTTGGAAAATATATTTGCCATCAGTGCCAGTATGTATCTTTATTCCATTATCATGGTAGAATAGTTTTTAAATGTGACATTACATTACAATTACATATATAGCGTTTCTTATTATTCTACATAAAGTGATGTTTCACTGTATCTTTACTACATGTGTGATGTAGTAAAATTCTTGACTACATGTGTGGTGTCACACAGATGTTTATTATGTGAGAGCATTTTCTTTCATGTACTCAGCGTATTGCTAAAATTAAATTTCTTGAAGACATGATTCCACACAAAAGTGTATTTTACATTTTGATTTGTTTTTATACCTAAAATAACTCCATGTCTAATGTGTTATCTTTATACCCATATCCTCTACAATGCTGTGTAATTTTTCAGTGGTGTAATTGATGATAAGCCTTTACGTTTCCGGGGTGAACTTTATCATCCCTACCATTTTAACTGTACAGCTTGCGGCGTTGAATTAAATTCTGATGCCAGAGAGGTTCGTTCAAGGCCTGGTTATGCCGCCAATGAAATGGTAAGTAATTATGTAAATTTTGTAGTAAGAAATTGCAAAATGTTATGTAGCTCAATAGCCTGACGTGTCCTATTGTTATGGTTTTGCTTTTAACGCGATAAGTAACTATACATTAATTGGTTAAGTTATATTGTACTGGAACATTTTGGTCACATAATAATTGATGCCACAAAATAAACATGTTCGGTTATGAAAAAATATAACCAAGATATTATATTTCCCAAATATATTTATATATAATAATATCTATTGCTTGTAGAATGAGTTATACTGCTTGAGATGTCATGATAAAATGGGAATTCCAATTTGCGGAGCATGTCGCCGTCCAATCGAAGAACGGGTAGTGACTGCGTTGGGTAAACATTGGCACGTCGAGCATTTTGTTTGTGCTAAATGCGAAAAGCCATTTTTAGGTCATCGTCATTATGAGAAAAAAGGATTGGCGTACTGTGAAACTCATTATCATCAACTTTTTGGAAATCTCTGTTTTGTGTGCAATCAAGTGATTTCCGGAGATGGTATGTACATTATACTTGGATGCAAACAAAGTTTATCATCATAGAATTAAAAATAGATTTTGAAATAAATTTTGTCGATCCCTTAAACATTTAGTTCGAAACGCGAACAGAAATGTACCATATAATTTGTACATTTTGACACACGTTGTCACAAGGAGAATTATTCTTCGAATAGATAAAAGTTGTTACCAAGAGATAAACCAATTAATCCGATGTTGTATTTTTCAGTATTTACAGCTCTTAACAAAGCATGGTGTGTCCATCATTTTGCTTGTTCATTTTGTGATCAGAAAATGAACCAGAAAACTAAGTTCTTTGAATTCGACCTAAAGCCGGCATGTAAAAAGTGTTATGACAAATTTCCACAAGAACTGAAGAAACGTATGCGACGTATGTACGATTTAAATCCTAAGAGATTACCCGCTTAAGCGTACTATATAGGGTACGCCCTAAATCAGGCATGGGAAACATCGGCTCCCAACTTCTCCTCCGCTGATTTCGCTGTCCCCATTTCCGGCGCGTGAACGGAACGGAGAGAAGGATAGCAATACATATACCCATACCGTAGAGACTCACTTGCACGAGCCATCGCGTGAGAGGATCGCTGGTGGGGGTACCCACTGGAGGAGAAGTTCGAGCCGCCGAAACTGTAGCGGCTCTAAGAGCCGCTGTTGCCCATGCCTGCCCTAAATGGTAATAATGCGTTAAAGATGTGATACCTTGAGATAATTTCGAGCTGGTTGTCTCTTATTAAAAATGTCCGAAACGCTTTAGTTAAGGAGATATTAATGAAAACCGAGAGTCAATCGGAGAAGGTGGTGATAGTTAGCAGCGCAAGTTGTTGACACGCAATTAAACTTGTCTACCCGATAACCAACACCCGGTACTACATGTCATTTTCGATTAATATCTTGTGAACTACAGCGCAACTAACATTTTCGGTGAGGAAAACCATGCTTGACATTACCCCAGGTGTCAGACCCTTAACAGATTATCATTATTTATGGGGTACCCTGTACAAAGGTTCAGTAAAAAAAGGAAAAGTATTGACGAGGACATATTTTGGTCTGTCTGATGTTTTCTAAGATGACAATTCAAAAATATGATGGGGATCAACATTTTTTAAAAATAAATTGTCCAACTTTCGAATACCTAGAACTATAGCCCACCTCAAGGCAAATTTAATGAACGTAGATAGTTGTAGTTGAAAAACAGAAGTTGATCATCAGTACTCGAGTGCACGTTGACAATTGTTATCTAGTTCTCGCGTACTTGTACTTGGCCCGAGACAAGACCTTGTCTCTTGACTAATATTATTATTCCTTCCATCCCATCTACGGTTGTCTGTATTATTTATTTGATATGTACAGTGGGGTGCAATAATTCGCGCCGCAGAAGCAAATAGAACGCGAAGAATGCTTACTCGGCTCGTCTCAATTGTGCATAATTCAAATCTGAAGAAGGTCGAAGTAACTACGTCTGCCCGATCGGAGCCTATATGCCCGACCAGTTAATAGAACTGAATTGTGCACAAATACGTGAGCAAAACTTTTCCGCGTGCGATTTTCTTCCGGAGTACGAGTCAATGCGTTCTATTGTTCTGCAGTCAAGATTTCGAATTACAGGACCTAAGTCCACAAGCCATGATAAATGGCTAAGCAATATTTATTTTTGGACAAGTCAATACAATGTTGCGGCTGTCCTGAATAGTTTTGAATTAAGGACTCCGACATAAAAGAAAACAGTTACCAAAATAGGCCTCCCTCGATATCCTTCTATTTTACTCTGAAACATTTTTTTATATTACCAACGAATTCGGAGATAATCCATTGGGAAAACTAAAATGGAACACCCAGAATCTGAAGAGTGTTCCTTAATTGCAGTTACTTCCTGTGAGGTTAAATCTCAAATATGAAACTTGAATTAAATATTACATAAACATAAGGTGTTAAAACTATATTTTTCAAATGCAGATCAATTAGAGAAAATACTCCGTGTGTTAGTGTCCTGAATCAATACACCCTGTAGCAGATCTTTGATATAACGATATCATATTTGTTTTCTGTTTTGTGCCTAAAGTCAATAACTATTGATGTTCAGATTTGACGTGTGCTTAAGAAACACACTCTATATATTTCTACACTTTTATTCAAATTGGTAAGATTTGTCTAGTGATAATTGTAACACTATCCTCACACAGTATACTTATTTACATTAATTTCTTATTTAATATGTATCGACTTTAGCTAATAACGGAAGGCCGTCAAACTAGAACCGGGCATTGAAATACTTTTTTCTGGTTTGACTGCCTTCCCACGTAAGTTGTTTGTAACTGCGCATAGTGGTGCTGTACTATCAAATAACTGACGTATTTGAAGTTTCAAAGAAATGGTTCGAACATGAATGTTGTACCATAAAATAATCTAATGTGCCTGAAAATATTATTTAGTATGATTCTGTAATCTTCATTATAAGTCGGTCAAAGCTTGCATACAAAATGAGATTAAAATTATGAACAAAATAAATTTAAACACTTCTTCGTTTATTTAACGTCCCATCAACCGTGTCGCCATTAGCGACAGTTTCTTGGCATATTTAAATTTGCTTCCGTATTTTGTTATCTTGATAAATTTCAGAAGATTATCTCTGTTTTCTGTTCTGTTTTGAACACCTGTATTAGTTAATTTGGAATTTAAAGCCCATTTCGGGGTTTATCAAAATCTTAATTTATTTCTAAAAATGGAATTTTCTGACAAATTTGGTAGGTCTACGCAGACGACTTGTGTCGCATTTAACCCTGCATAGATCGCGAGAATTACTATTGTAACCAAAGTCAGGTTGCGACGAAACTTTGAGACGTAACATCGTCTCATTTTGTCTTTCCCCCACATATTTTGAATTTTAATGAAAATAATTTGTTTCGATCATTTTGTTTTATAAGGTGTACTGAATATTTTGTTCTCTTAGTTTCAATGTTCTAATTCGACTCAAAACCTGTTCAAAAGTCACGCGCTATCTATGGTATAGTGGAAGGGCTTATAACGAGAGATGATAACACGCACTATAATGTGTCTACATGTAGAGATTTCTATAAACTGATAAGAAAGACTACGATATGCACGAGGGAAGTCATCAGAAACATAGCACCTGAATACCTGAATAGTTTAAAGCTACCGAGAAATTTGTAAAATATAATTAGATGGTTTCGAAGACCAAATACGATAAATAAGTCAATGTCATCTTGCAAAATTTTTATCAGCAGTCAAAAAGGATATTTAACGCAACAAACTTTTATGATAAAATAATTTCATGTAACGTGATGTTATTGTATTGTTACCACATGGGCAATTGCTTCTGCCGGTACTGTATGGAAGTTTTAGCTGAACGGAAATAGAATATATTTTTAACAAATTTCAGGTATTTTGCTTCTGAGAGATATCCAGATAATGCATATTAACAATATATTCATAAATATCATGCCCGTTAAGTAAAATTTTAAACACGTAATATAAATCTAATTATTGTCAAAGCGAATAATAATAATATTATAGCTTATTATGACTTATCATAAATTATATATGGATAGATAGATTTAATTTTTTTACACTTTCGTTCACTATTCCTATACTTTTCCAACCTATATCCTCCACGAAATCACTTCCTCCCTCATTCCCTTTCCTTTTCCCATTTATGTCTACTTTATTCTTCTTTCTCAAGTTATTGGCACCCTCACTTTTTCTTCTTTTCACCCCACATTCTCTATTAATCGAATCCACCACCATTCACGATTTTCATAACACTACATCCATCTTCTCAATCACATCTCTCACACATATCTCATGGTTACTTTTCAGCTTGTTTTCAACACTCTTCCTTAATTGCGAGTAGTGTTAGGTCAGTAAATTTGGTCTCTTAAACCTTTGAATTTGATTGAATTCAACGGTTTTGTCAAAATACCTGCCGATTGAATATCTGTAGGAGAATAACTAATACCTAGTACTCCTTTCATTTCTTATTTGTTCCTTTTATTAGAGGAAGTCATTTCTATTATATGTATCACATATAAAGATTTTTGTAACAGTTCCTACAGTATCATTTTTACATGGATTATTTGTATTGTGTACAATGACTAGACTTTTCATTCTGTGCAATCTGTTATTATACAAAGTAGATGTCCTGTAAATGGTGGTACTACGTTAAACGTGAGTTATGTCTGGGATAATTACAAGTAGGATTTTCATCGACGGGGAGTCGAGGACGAGCCAATGCCAAAACAAATACGCCGTGAATTACATTACACGCTGAGTATTTCATTTTAACGCCTGAGTGTTAATACATAATTAGCACAGAAACATCCTTTTCGATAAATAAATGTGGAAATGTTTATTCCACTATATTTGTCTAATTCAATTAAATTGTGTAAAATCAAGTCGATATTATGGAATGAATTCTGAATTATACATCTTAGTACTTAAAAATATTCCAAACTTCAATAGCGCTCCAACTGCGGGTTCTAGAAACACTTCACCTCCAGCAGTCCAATTATTCATTGGATTCTCTAGAATAAGAAACAGAACTGTAGATGCTATGAAAATAAGCTTGTAAATGACTGCACACTTGTTACGTACAGTAATGTTACATACTTGCACTGCAGATATTATTTAGGAAAACACAAATTATACTCACTTGAAATGACATTTGATTGTTTCGAAAATAGGGTAACGGTTGGTGTGTTTAAAACTTTTCTCTCCAAGCATTCTAATTTGATCAGCATCTGAAACGTAATAAGTTTTACTATGTTTTAGTATGCTTTGATATTGAAATTCGATAATAGTGAATTAAGAGAATAATGTGCAAATTAATTGGAGCAAAATGCAGCTTTTAGATTATATATATTGGATCATTTTTATTTGCAGCATAACTTGCAGACTCAGACATTATTTGTCTAAAGTTATTTTGAAATAATGATTTACATAATTAATTGTGTATTTTATTTCGGAAGCAGTCGTTTTCAGATAACAGTGCGTTAATTTAGTCAGTCATGGTGATACATTTTTTTAGGTATCCTTGTAAAAGCCCTAAAACTTTAGACAGAATTATCATACTCACAACAACAATCATCCTATAATAAAACAAATGATATCAACAAAAATTATCCTATAATAGCCGCGACATTTTTTTTACATCCTGTACAGTAAAATACTTTATACTTTAGTTTACCGATAATAAAATTTAATTTACTGAAACATTGAAATCATGAAAAATTAAATAAGACATAACTACAGTTGCCCCATTCCGTTTAATACGAGGTCCCGGGATATTAAACCTGGGTCGGTCCCATTTCTCCCAAGTTATCGAGCCTGTGGTGTATCGAAAATACAGAATAGTAGCGCGAATAGTAATAATAATAAATTTCAGACCTCGATTAACTCCCACGTGTGAAATGGCTGTAAAGCAGGAACAAATCGACCCTGTACTTTCGTCAGCGTTATACCAGGATGTGTTAGGCAATATGTTAACACAGCTCCTAACATGCGGTCCAGCACCCTTCGATTAATAACCCCATCTATACGAATCCATGGTTTTATAGCGACTTTGATTTCTTCAGCATTTCTAAAATAATGTTACAGAAAGGTCTAACTGGAAAAGTATGTTAAAATTTTCTCATACTGAAATTCCCGCCGGACTTTTGCCGACTGTTATGTACAAGTTAAATATAAAGTCATGCCAAAATTCAGGTTCCCATCCCCCTTGTTACCATAGTTCTACAGAAACTGTGATTTACATTTTTAATTTAATATCATCATGTTAAGGCAAATCCACGGTATTGGGTTTTACTAAAAAAAAGGAAAACAAGTTTTTAAATTGTATCCTTCAGTATCTGTATTTTTAAATATTTATTAATTTTTTTCGGTGTTTTGAATAGTTTCCTGTTCGGTAACAAGCTTATACTACGACAGTAAGATTAAAATGTCGTGGATATTTTATAATTATGGCATACCCGTAATACAACAATGAAAGAGTGACTTACGTGAGATCAAATTCTTTGACAGTTTTGGGCGTTTCTCTTTCTGACTGTAAACGTGTCCTCCTCCTGGGCATTGTCTTCTTCACTTGCAGATCCGGATCTTCGTCGATATTTAATTCTGATTCTAAATTCGAAGCAGTAGGTTCTTCCACGGAAATCTCTGAAGATTTTTGTACGGATATTACATTCTGATCCTCTTTTATTTCTTGAATTGCATTGTGATGAGTATTTTCGCTTGAAGCAGTCTCAGGTTGTATCACATACACTGCTCCTTGTGGCATTGGTAAATGCGACTCCTTGTCAAGACGATATACTTTGTAAGAACATATTAACCATGGGTTCGCGTGAAGATGATGTATGTATCTCACTGTTGTAATGCCTGCTCGCAGAAATATATGATTTTCTGTTAATAGCGCAACCATACGGTATAAATTCTCCCCAAACTCACTCTGAAATTTATCCTGTTAAAAGAAATAAGAATAAATATAAATAAACGTTAATTCATAAATTGATAATGTACAAAATCTAACATAAATATGGTTTCCAGGTAACTACTACTAGCAGCAATGTTACCCTGTCAGTGTGCTCTCCCTACTCTCTCTTTCTTTCCTTTCGTTTCTCTCTCAACCTTAGGCTTCGAGCGAAGGAAAAAAAAACAGAAACGAAACCGAGGGCAGACAAAACGCACCGATGGGACAACGTACTAGTATTAGTAAACTACCATGGAAAGACTGCAACGAGCGCAGAGATATTTGTTTGTACTTACTGTAAGCTCTTGAGTACTAGCTCCCATTACTTTCTTGTCGCGTACAAATTTATATAAGTCATCCATGTCATCCAAATTCAATGATGCGTTCGATACAGTTTTCGTAAATTGAGAATAGGAAATATTGTCTTTGGGAAAGATCGCTAATTTATTTACGTCGCGTATGAGTTCATTAGCCTTATTTATCCTTAACGGTAGCAGCTCCGAAGGTACTGATAATCCTTTGAAATCTTCAATATCTTTGGAATGCGGTGATCCCAACGCGTGTAAGGAGTAATAGATTTTGAACATGTTGACCACAAAATACTCGTGCGCGTGATGGCTATCAGCTGCCGTAAGCTCGCTTAACTCCTCCCTCATTCTCAATAAAGCAATACGAGTATATCGTTTTTGCATGTCACTGGTATCGTCAAGTTTACAATACGAATGCAGGTCACTTTGATCGGGGGACATGTTACGCAAAATATCACTAATGCGAGTAAACCTGTTACCAGTTTCTTTCGTCAATTCTGATACATTCACGGTAGGTGAACTAGTAACTGCTTTGGTGTTAGATTTTTCATCGTCACTATGTTTAATATCATAACCGTTGTTATTAGTAGCGTTAGAAGTTTTGTTTGGAAAATCATTTTCATCGTCTGGTAAAACTTCGTTCAGAATCACTTCACCTTTGTCATAGGAACCTGCATTGCATTTGTCGCCAATTGCTCCAACGTCGTTTATATCTTCTCTACAATATTTACTCCTTTTCTTTACAGGTTCATCCAAATCTAAGTTGTTTTCTTCGTCAGTGTCTCTGGATCTTATCTTTGAAACTATTTCGCTAGATAAATCTACCGAATGCTTCATGCTATCGAATTCCGGGCATGGTTCTACAGAAGCAGATCTTTTCATCGTAGAGGACTTGTTAACTGAAGTTGCTGAATACTCACTGTGATCTTTGTTTAATGCAATTTTTACATCACGTTGAAACGTAGTTACATTGCTCTCTATGTCCATTACATTACAAGTTTCTTTAGTGTAATTTAAATTTAAATGAGAGCAGTCGGCAAAATCTTTCACATTTCCCATAGTTTCCTTCTCATCAATAGTCTCTTTCGAAGGTACATCTTTGTCATTGCCTCCTTTTTCTAAATTTATATCGGTATTATCAGTATTACTAGTATCATTAAGTTTTGTGTTGCGCGATTCTTGCACAGAGTCAAATGTTGAAGGCCAATTTTGAAGCGAAGCTGCTTTCACCAGTTTAAGATGATCTAAACTCGCTAAAACGTCTTGATACCTTTGAGCAATTCTAAAATAAGTTTCATCTTTTTCCTTTAATCTTGGATCAAGCATTATTACTTGATCTGGTATCTCAACATCGAAATCTATTCGATTTTGTATGATGAAATCATGTATCGCCCCAATCATACCACCGGTAACTGGCAATACTTCAGTGCCATTGAATGCTTCGGTTGCATTCCTTTGATCTTCACAATAGCACGAAATAAGTTTCCAGAAAACATTGTACGCTTCCTTGAATATGCTATATGGCCATTTATTTTGAAGTTTGTAAACATAGTTACTGCTCAATTGATACTGAGAACTACTCATTGGCATATAATGACCGTGCTTCCGTATTGCACACGCGTCATTTTTTTTAATGGTCACCATTTGATCCGCACGAATTTTCGCCATTGCACTTCTTAATAACGCTTCTGGGTATTGTTCAAATACTTTAAGTAATTGAAAGGCCCAAGATCGGCGATCTTTTCCACAACACATAGAACTGTGAATGACTGAATTAATTGTTGCAGAATGTATGTCACTAATATTTCGGACGTCTTTATTAAAACCACGATTGCTGAACGGTTTTGTGGGATGCACAGTTTTATAAAAAAGATTGAACTCTTGTGCCGTTGTCGGTACAGGAACAGGCTCTTTTGGTCCAATTTCAGAGATATCGTAGTATTTTTTTGCAATGTACGAGACAAGCATTCTAAATACTTCGGCAACACGTTTTTCATATTCGTTAGAATTTTTGCATTCTTGCTTTATCTTGTCCGTCACGCCGTCGAAACGCTTGGTAATGAAATAGTTTTGTTTTATCTCCTCTACCCCCAAAGCTACGCTCTTAACAGTTTGCTGTTTCCTCAACATATATAAGAGTCGTCGCTGACACGCTTTCGATGTCTTGTTGCACGAAGTGGGCGAATACGATCGCAAGGTATCTCTGACAGCACTAAAAGATATCAACTGTTTACGAGGATTCGGGCAAAGATACATCATGGCAACTTTGCAAACAAGTAAAATCTTATCCTCCTGAGAATCCCAATCCACTCGCAATTTATGCATTCGTTGTAACGCTCGATAATCTATTTCATCATATTTAGTTCGTCTTCTGTAATTACATTTACGTGGTAACACTCTTCTTACAAAAGATTTCTGTTTTGCGCCTTGATGAGATACTATTGCTTCATATCTCTTCTGTTGATGCGTGCCTTCAGCATTCCTGCCATGTTGTTGATGTGTTTTCTTTCTTAGGTCCTTTGCATTCACGGTAGGGGGTCCAGATACTTTTTTAAGGCCAGAGAAATCAGTAAATTTCAAGGGTTTCGCTTTTATTTTCGAAAGATAGGCTTCCCTTTCGTATACGGCGTTACCTTCTCGCTGCTTCTTTGATCCTGGACTAATATCGTCAGTATTTCGTAAACTCCAGCTCCAATTACGTTTCAGGTGAGCGAAACACGCAGAGTCTATTCCAGCTGCGCCTTTGCGATCTCCAGGAACATGGCCTGTGTCAAGGCTTACAGCCTCCTCTGGAGAGCGCGCTGTTATTGCTTTTATCATCTCAGTTTTCTTGCCCAATTCTTCTAACAGTATATCTTTCCCTTGAACAACGCGACGCAGTCCTAATGATGTATTGACACACGTATTCCACATATCGTACCAATACTTCTCGACCACTTGCAACTCGTGGAATTTATACTTCATCACGGGATACAATTTGTCTTCGATAATGTGATAACTGGGTGCTGAAGAAGTTGTATCCATTAGTTCTGTTTGTCGGTTTACATAAATGAACACTTGATCTTTCTCCTTCAATCTTTGGGGGCCAAACTGAGTGAGCCCAATGTAGCACAACCTTGTTGCTGTTTCGTGAATGTTAAATATATACTTTCGACCGAATAGTAACGAATTTCGTACATCAACGGGCAAATCTTTAACAAGATAATATTTTTTAATGGGGTGGTTTAAATATTTATAGATCTCTGGTATGATGTGAGGAATGTAATGAAGTTTCACAAATATTGACAGTGGTATTCGTAGAAGAACATCACACATCAGAGACCATCCTTTGGGCCAACCTGAAAAAGGAATTAATTAAACCCGTTATTCACACATTTTAAGGGCCTTGAGAATAAAAATAATATTCTGATCTTTAATTTCTGGTATTACAACTACCGACAACAGAATTCGACAACCAAAGCGATTAAATGGGATAATAACGGTCTAGCTATACAGATTACTAGAGTAAGCTTTTGGACACGCGAACGTGAGTGAAAGTAGACTGCCGGTAAGTGAATCTTTAAGAAAATAACATGTACGAATAAACTGAAAAGTTTATTTCTCCGTTTATTGACCGGATAATATTAACAAAGCCATATCAACACTCTCGGTCGTTTAACATATGCATCGTTCTACTATTTAATAGAAATCCAACACAACAAAGCGATCTTAAATATCCAGACTCAACCTCTATCCAAGATCCACACGAAGTGCACTATAACATCTCATTCGCTTGGACAACCGCTTATCGGACTTTCGTAACACTAGCCTGTGCGATTTGCGAGGCTGCTCATTCTTGCATTTCAATAGATCTAACATACCGGCTAATGACAGAAGTAAATTACATTACAGCCACGTTCAATCGAACCTGTCAATCCGAGTCAGTACGGCACAAACTTGGACAGATATTGTAGTATATAATTCTGATGCATCCCCAGGGAATTAGAAATACATTTCAACAAACCATATTAATTGAAAATACCACTTACCGACAATCCCTGGATACTGATTGAACTGATCGACTTACGAAAACCCGTTACAGAAGGAAAGCGATTGTAATACATGAAGAATTTTCTATCCCCAGTATATATGTTATTGTTCTTTAGATGCAAGGACAAATAACCGCAAGTTAACAATAATATTAAAAATATTATGGTGATGCAAAAATCGTCTGATTTAGAATTTAAATACTCTTATAAGCTGTTATCACTCACCGTTATATTTCGGCAATGGTGATACAAACATCTTCCAACTGACATCCGTAGTATAAATTGTATTAAATTCTTTGGTTAATTCATCTGATATGTTGTAGCCGCTAGATCGTAGACCTTGAATTAATTCTTTTTGAGAAAGACCCGGTTCCCCGGGATGATCATAAACTAAGTAATATAAAAATATGTGTAAAGTTTTCATTCGTATAAATTTCGGGCTGCATCCATATCTTTTTTCTGGTTTCTGAAACAAGAAAAAAGTATTTTGAAAATATCTGCCATAGCAGCCTGATCAAATTTGAATCCAGTTGGTAGGATGGGGTACCGTCTGTTGTTTGATTATAACGATCGTAGCGTGTATGTTTTTCCATTTTTATCCATAGCCATGTGCTTTTTCTGGCTTAGGTCACAAAGAGAGAGTGAATTTAATTCCATAGGTTCAAAGTCAGACAGGTCTGTTTTCAGGATATAAGGAAGAACGTGTATCCCCTTCGTTGATGCATGTAGAATACTTTGTACCAATTCGCAATTTGCATTATATTAACATATAGTTGCAGAATGGCATGTACCGCAGCGATGTGAGAAAGTAGCGAGCAAAATATTGTATAACAATTCAGATATTTTATCAATTTTTGATTAAACATACCAATTTGACACAATCGAGTATTAAAAATATTCAGATATATATTGAACAATAATTTCAAAATCTTCTTGCATTTAGAAGCTGAGAAGATCCATTTGTATTGCGTAAACGTTTTTGAAAAGTTTTCAAAACAGGTTGAAGAACGATAAAATTCCGGCTGAAAAACCGCTAATAAGTTTAATTTTTGTAATATTCCTTATGGCACATGAGATATTTATATAAAATGATTTCAAACAATAGCCACAACGAATGTTTTTTTACCTATCTCCCAAATTTTAACCAAATCGAGAAGTTCTGGTCTAGGAAATTACCTTTCCAAACTAGTAATAATGTGAATACTTACGGGATTGTATTTCAAACATGCAGATGTTGGTGACGGCTGTTTAAGCAAAAGTTGATCTACAGACTTGTTCTTAATCTCACTACTTTGTAAATTTTCCTTGCAGAATTCCAATTTCCCTGTGGTCCTTTTAGAATGTAATTTAGGTTTCTGGGATCCTAACAGACAAAACTTTAATTTCGCCTGTTCGACGGCAGACTGAATAATGGCGTGATTGGTATGGATGTTTGGATCGCATATGAACATCAAATGTTTTTCTCTACCATTACCACTAAGGGTTAACTTTATAATTTTTACCAAATTATCTTTAGCTAGTTTTTGCAATAATCGAATTAGAGACTTTTTATCAATTTTTACATCGTAACCTTCTTTAATTTCCTCTTCATGTATCATCTGAAATATTATAATAAAATGTCGTTAATTAACGTATCTGGATATGTCAGTCCACCCATGCTATGGGAAACAGAATAAAATAATGTTATTAAACATTTTGGCATGAGAATAGTCAAGTGATTATCATGCCAAAATATTAAAAACATAGACTTCGAAGAACCTGGTACATATAATCACATCTAACGAAAGAATAAAATTATGCCTAAATTAGATCATCTACAAGATTATCGGGATTGAGACACAGTCTATGGTAAGAAAAGAATTGACCTACATTTGCTCGTGTACGCGACTAAATTTCTAAATTGCCTTTTTTTCAAGAACGAAACTGGTGAAGAAATGCCATTCTACAATTTCAACTTATTTGTTTCGTATAGTATATTGTGCTTCCTAGTTGCAACAAGATTTTTCCCGCAATCTATATATCGTACAAGAATAGTAACTTTATTCACCTTCATTAATTTCGTCGTATCATCGATAACTTGATGCTCCTTGACTGATTCAATAATCATGTTTGCTCGCCGCAACAGTGTATATGTAATATTAGAAACATTTTTCTTTTCACTATTTTGCAGATCTTCCATGAAACCAAACCGTTCGTTAACTGGTTTTCCTGTATTTGATGGCTTTAGTGCAATTAAGTTTGTTTTCATAGTTTTATATAAGGATGTTGCTTTTTGATTGTTTGAAAATTCAGGAATTATCGGAACCATGTTGTTGCCACTGTCACCTTCCGTTAATTGTTCTTTGTTGGTAGAGCGTGATTGTACGTTAGGAAAAGTACGTTTATACACAGTTACACTTTTCGTTAATCGATACTTATATAAAATTCGATTGACGGCGTGAAATATTTGAGTTAATTCTACTGCGGTTACATTGAGCCGATCATTTTGTTCGCAAACCGAATTATTCCCATTACACGTTTTGGCTACGTGAAACGAATCGGACTCCAGTGTGATTTCAGTTTGATCGATAATCGAAACATCGCTACTTTTTTCTACGATGATCAACTTACTGTTTTGATGATCATCATTTTCAGACGCAATGTGTTTTGTAAGCTCTTTGATCTTGTGCATTTCTTTGATAAACTGTTTGCTCATTTTACTACCTTTTTCAAATTTCTTTGATACAAACTTTGTTACCCTTTGCCTGCCAACATCATTCATGTAAGTAGCAACTATCTTTGTTTTAATCATATTTCGTAAAATTGTTCGGGATTGTAGTTTTGTTAGACCCATCACTCTTGCTAAACTTCCTTGGCACACGCCATCATTTCCACTTGCTTCAATTATATCATTTGCTTGCTTCAAATATGGAATATTATATTTGTGACCTGATATATCCAATTCTGTAAACACATGAATTACAATACCAATTAGAATATCATGAAAGCACTGAAAATTGAGAGAAAATATTGGTATATCATGTACATTTTCGGATAAATGAAACATTTTGCAAACCCATGATAACCTGTGGATCTTTGTCAGATTTACTGGGTTCTAATGGTTATAGTCCTTTGTGTATTTTGAAAACTAATTCAACTAAGAGTTATAAAAATGTACAAAACGGCATCTGCTATTGTAATGCTATGGAAATTGACGATTCAGGTCTGTTAGCCAGCCAGGGAGAGGTAGGTATTACACAAACCTTGTGGATCGTCCTCTTCTTGTATTTCGTCCTTATTCAAGGCTTCCGTAATATCAGTGTCAGGAACCAGTAACTGCACAACTTTAATCATTTTCTCTTTTGCAGGATTATTTTTCTGCTGCGATTCTGCAAGTTCTGCATTTGGATACAAAGTTCTGTATGGGACCCTCTGTTTGTATAAAAAATACCATGTCTTTATTGAATCAGAATCTAATGCAGATCCAACGATCAATTGATACTTTATTATACTTTATTATGATTACTCACAAGATCCGTCCTGACAACTTTCTGAAAGAACGAAGTCTTGAATAGTTTTCTTATAGAATTCTCAATTTGTAATTTCCGTTTTATCTCATCATACTCCGCGACATAATTAGGTTTTGACTTAAGAATTTCGATAACTTTTTCAGCTAGAAATATAACTTTTGGTTTTCTTTCCACGAAAAACCTTGGTAGATGTAACAAACTACCATTGCAACTGTGACCAGAACTTTTTTGATGATGTATTTGTTTAGTTATTAATTTGTGCCGTAGTAAAAACTTCCTATGGTAGAATAGACCTTTAGGATCTTCTTTTAATGCATTAAGACTAAGTTTTCCCTGAGTAACTTCGCCATGGTATCGCGATCTTCCTACCCTCTCCAGAAAACAATACTGTGTTACATTTAATTCGAGTGTCGGACATATTTCATCGCCCATTAAAGCATGCTCTCGTGCAGACTGCGATGCAACGATAACCAATGTTTGTCCATACTTTTTTACAGCTTCATGTAAACTGAGACTTCTGACAGTATCGCTAATGTCCTTACGAGCATAATACGATGAACAAGATCCTTTGACCCCATTGGTAAAGTCTTGTATAGGGCAATGTGGATAAATATCGATAGGTACATTCTCCTATAAAAGTACAGACATTCATTTCTCCAAAATTTGTTTAAATATTTCCAATGTATATTATAAGTATGTATCTGTAGAAAATTCTTTGTAATACTTACTGGTTCAAATATAATGCCAAGATCTGGATCCACATACTCATAACGGTCGAAAATAACGAGGGGTTCTCTAGGAACTTCTAATTCATAAAAGGCAAATTCATTAACTTGCACACATATCGACCAAATTTGATTGGTGAAAGCTTCGGGTAGTGACACGGTACTGCGAAATGTGAGAGCTATTCGCTGCCATAACGCTAGAACCAAATATTTCGTCAGAACTGTGCTTCATAAGTTGAAAAATCCCAATTAAAGGTAAAAAATAGAATAGTTCAAAACTAATCACAAAATCACATTTAGTGATTTCGCAAGTTCAATCGAAATTGTTTAATACCACTATGGGTGAAACCAGTCGTAAATATTAAAAATGTCATAATCCAATAATATGTACATATTAAATTACATTATTTTTCAAGGAATTATGTTCTTTTACTAATGACCAGCACATTGGTTAGATCGCAAACATAATTTTCAACGAGTTATAAATCTTTCAACTTCTATAACCTAGAAAGTGCTCAGAATTACAATGTACACAAATAGAAAAAATAATAGTGTCTAATTTAAGATGTAACGAAAGTAAATCTGTGTTCTACGCAAAATTATTCTAATTGGCCATTGCATAGCATTAAATAATGTCAAAATTGTGATTGCTATATAGGACGTACATAAATGTTTCAACTAACCTTCTATCGTGATACCATCCAATCCTTCTAAAGCAACCTCATCAATTGTTAAATCCACCAAATTAATTGCTGGATATGACACCATACTGAATCACTCATGTCACACTTTTTTACTCTGTATATATTTTACGATGTTGCTGTCACTCTTGCGATTACTTATTGTTGTTTATTGTAATGATTGTATTCGAAATCACAAGCCGGGATCAGCTAAGATCAGCTAAGATTGAAATCAATTGAAATGTTGATTCCTCACTATACACAACTATACATAGCGTGACGTTCCACATTGTCCCCGATCACAGCGCCCACAATTTTAGTCGTATCGTATATGAATTTATCAGCCAGTGCTTTCATATTTAAACGTGTTAAAAGCAGAACTTATAGCAATAAAACAATAAGTTAGTGCATGAAAATAAAATGATGACCAACCCGTCTAAAATTCAGAATGTTCGCCACATAATAAGTCTAAAAAAGAAATAAAGAAATAATGAATATCACGAACGCCCTACTTTTAAGATTCCCTCTCTGTTGAAAGTATGATGACGCCGATCAAGTTTTGGGAATTTTTAACTTGATCAACTATCATCAATGATAGTATAATAACAATTGTAAAAATGAAATTAATTATGTGATAAACGTTGACATTATTGTTTCAACAAGAAGAGATGTCTATCGAAGCAGCGGAAATACGGCAAGTATATTTTCTATGTATTTCGCGACAAACGTGTTACACTACCTGGTTTCGGCCGACCGTTCTTTAGGAGGTGATTAGCGATTCAAATAAAGGTACTATATCGTATTTCATAGTTCTTTTGAAAACGGCAGGCGTTTTTCATTTCTCACAATGAGAATCGATTCCGAAGCTATTCCGTAGCAGCCCAAAGGACACTTAGATCGCTAGTACTTTTGGTGAAATAACAATATTTAAATTTGTATTATATCAAAAATGCTATTGGGCGGGTAGATTGCGAAATCCGCATCATACAATTATAATATGTATAGCTTGCAAATGATTATTTGTACATACATATATGGTTAGAATAGGTTGTATGTATTATACTACTTGGATGTATTCCTTCAATTCCATTAAATATATGTGATATTTTAGAATCTGATCTATCTTCATTTCAGTGGAATCCTTTAAATTGTAAAGTATAATTAAAATGAGTAAAATATTTATTTACATATACACATAGCTACAGTGAGTGGAGGGTGGGGGTACTACTATATATAGCAACAATGTTTTACTGTTTTATTATATATATCGAGCGTCAGCGCCATCGAGGACTGGATCACGAACTACATTCATTACGGTCTTTTAACACTGAGGTTTAGAAATCCTGGTCTGAACATCATGTTCATTACAATATTTATTAACATGGAATCCTTAACAGATTTTTAAAAATCAAGCCAGTAGTCTGAGGTACAGGATTGCAAAATTAGAAACTCTTTGTGTTTTGTCGCAATCCAAAACCCTGTTCACGATTTACACCGTTCTAAACAATTCAAACGTATTCCAAAGGCGGGATACAAAACTGAAGATCCACAATTATTAGCCGAGTCACGTGACGCTTATCGACGTATCGCGTTCGCCGTGGACGGAACGAATAGTCGAATACGAAAATGGCTGCTGCCACTGAAATATTAAATACTCTCGACAAACGAGCCATTCCCCGCAGGAAAATGTAGAATTTCTCAGCCCGCAACACGTTCCAGGTAATGAACGTTTGTTTCTGATTGTTTTGTAGTGTCCGTTCATGTACCGATTCGCCGATCTTGCGTGGAAGATTCGTGGGCGGTTACAGAAAGTCCTTTCGACCCTCTGATTGAACGTTTTGACAGGGGAGACAGACGTAAATATTGACTTGAGCGTTTGACAGACGACTGGTGTCATCCAGTGCGAGTAACAAAATGATCACGCCACAATCACGGGAAATTGTTTAGCATATTCGCTGAACTTTAAGACGGCTTGCCATTGTCACGTTACAAGTTCACGATATTTTTAATATTTCGAGTGTCAGCAGGATGGGACGCTTTTTGAGCGGCTTGGTCCAGCTGTCCATTATATTCTTCAATTTCTCGAAAGTTTTTTGAATTTCACTATTGTTTATAGTCTCATAGTGCGGCATTGTGCAATTGGACAAGTAACAATGTTGAATGTCGCTCTTCTAAGATACATTAGCGTTATTTTCTACCCTCTTTCTTATGTCTTGAATGTTGTTCTGATGTATTCTATATGTTAAATATTTGTTCACTTATTGATTTGTTGGGTCAACGTATTATGCTTCTTACATGTTCCATCTAAAACTGTAAAATATGGTAATTTAATTTTATAAGTAAGGTGAATATTTTCTGACATTCTGAACAACTTGAACTTGGAGTATTTATTAGTTCGCCTATATAAATAAATATATTACTATATCTAGTAATACATGTATATAAGAGGAATCTGGCAAATTGCTTTATTCTGCTTCTTTTACTTCGACTTCCCCAAGCTCGAGTCTATGGGCTAGATTATATATTATTACGGCCATCTAAACTCAGTTAAATTAAATACGATGGAGTAGAAAAGAATAAGATGTTGAAGCTCCAGCGGTAAACATACTTGTACTCTTTAACAGCTGTAGAAACAATAACGGACCTCTCACTGAACAAGTTGTGGTTTAACCTTAGACATGCCTGCCTAAATTCATTGTGAACATGGAAAGTCATATCAGCATATCAATTCTGAAAGGTAGAGGAATTGTGGTTATTTAAACTGTGCGGTGAATAGGTTCCAATCGCAAGTGTTTTTATCTACAAAAGCACACAAATCTAACGAAAGAATGAACATGAATTTTATAATTACCTCTTAAAATTAAAGTTTGCCTGTACTTTATTAGCACTTTTTATGTAGAAGTTATAAATCAAGATTTGTGATTTTTTAATAAAATCATCAGGAATTTTTATAGTTTGATCATAGTAATGTTATTTTTCATGGATGTTATGAATTTTATTTACTGTTCAAAATATATGTTTACCTGACTCTCCCACAAGGGTATAATCTCATTTTCTTTAATAATATATTTATGTAACACTTATAGATTTTATCTATTTTAATACAATTAAATATTCTTTGTGTATTTGTACAATTTATTTGCATTAGTACAATTACTAAATCAATCTGTACGTATTAACTGGTAGTGTTTTCATACACCATCCTAGATTGGTACTACCTTCTATAATATAGAAGAAAAATGTAAAAATTGCTGATCTTCTTAATATTCATTCTGAAATTAGTAATGCAACTTAAAAAAACTATTAGTTGTGTCATGTATAGTATAGCGAAAACCAACATTTTTTTCCAATATGTTTGATAGTAACTACTGTGTGGATTACTTTCCAGCAAATAATAACTATGAACATAGTACGTAAACTACGGGCGGGTGTGAATGTTGGTGGCATGGGCTCGAGCGGTACAGGTAGTTTAGATGACTGCGCCGGGGGCGCAAACCCTCAGCATACTGCTTTGGGTCTTATGCATCTCAAGAAGCTATTCTCTGAATACACCCATCCCCAGCATCCCCTTTCAGATGGTGAACGTGACGACAAACTATATAACATGTTGCCATTGTTTTGCAAGGTACGCTTAAATATCTTCTTTAATCAAACTTGTCCAAGTTCTAGCTCAAGAGCTTTGTTTATTCTTTCTCGCTTGTCTAGACAAAGCAAAATAAAATAGAACAGAGCAGGATTGAGCTGTGTAAATGCTCAACCTGCAATCATACCCATACTTGTATCGCTTAACAGGCAACTTGGTCTAAAACTTGGATAAACCTGTCTTAAACGAACACAAATAAGTCGGCATCTGTGGACATATATGTATTAATCAATAAGAACCAAGTTATTTTGGTAACGCGAATATAGCAGGTAGATCACATAACGTATTATAAGCTATTTAGTTTGAAACCACTGGAAATATTTAGTTCAATTTGTTTTACATTAAATGAGGTAGAGGGTTGACTATCTGGTGTGTCAGAAATTTTTTCAAGGAAACAAAGGAGAGCCTCTTAGTTTTTTAATATAGAAACATGTATATATTTTTTGAATGCGGATAGCGAGTATCAAAATTTGTAACTTTTACTTGAAATATTTTGTTTATTTTGCATTGTTAATGGATCCATTCTAGCTTGAAAACCATTTGATTAAATATCCAAAGTTGTGACTACCAGTTTCTAAACACGTACTAATTCATTTGCAAATATTGTTCTTGACATTGGATAACATTGACAGAATACCCAATGTGCAAGCACCATGTATTCATAATTTTATGTTTCATCTAAGAAATCAAGACACAAGGTCTTGTCTTGGGCCTAGTACAAGCACGAGAGACTAGACCTTGCATCTTTTCTGGAAAGAACAAATGGGGGGGGGGGTTTCGAGGTGGTCAAACCGTATTAAACAATTCCTTTTCAGTACTCAGCATATTTGTAAAACAGGTTTAGAATAATTTAGAATACGTCTTTCAGTGTACAAATAAATAATTGGCTCCCCTATTCTATTTAATGTAAAATTGAAGTAAATATCTCCTGTGGTTTCCCAAAAAATAGCTTCTAAACTTTATATGATCCATTCTGTATATACAGGCTGACGTATTATAATATATCCACACAATTGTCTCAGAAATTATTTGTTGTTTGAAAAATATTGCAAGTAAAGCTTCCTATGGTTGGTGGGGGATATCCTGTGACCAATACACAATTTTTTATAAATTGTGGTGCCCCTGTTCGTTTAAATGGGACAGTAGAACTTTATTAGTTCAGCGTGTTATTTCGGTACAAGTTCATTAACCTATGATGTGCTGGTCTTCCATATTTATTAAGGGGATTTATGGTTGTTCAAAATCTTTACTGAGCACCCCAAAACTTTTATTAAAGGAGTAATTCCTGAATAATGCTGTAAACATAATGTGATCTCACACTAGTGATGTGATTTATCGGCACTTATGATTCCGAATATAATAGGATATCATAGATTAATGAACTTGCTTCGAAGTGGGCTAAATGCCCAGTTTAAATGGAAAATGGTTCTATTCTGTTTGAAAAAAGTAGTCAACTTGAAATCTGAGGGACCTAGATAAAAATGTGTGCCTCTCATAAGATATTTTTTACAAAGCAAAGTAAACAAGTTTGATTTGAAGCATTTTTTCGAAGAGCAGATAATTTGATAGGTCACCGTGTAGCTAGATTATTATACGTCACTTTGTATTTAGTGAGTACATGTCATAAAGATTGGATCTACTATTACTTTTTACAAGTAATCCGTTTTTAGGTATTTGGATCTAGCCCATCTGGAGATATGAATGAGAAATTCTGGGATATCTTGGCATTTACGCAGCAAGTATCTAGATTGATGGTTTCTGAAATCAGAAGGCGAGCGAGTAACCAAAGTACAGAAACAGCAAGTTGTGCCATTGTAAAATTCTTAGAAATCGAGAATAGCGAGGAATCAAGTAATGGTTGGATGTTACTGTCAGCATTAAACTTGTTGGCTGCTGGTGATTCATCTCTGATACAGGTACAATCATTTGCATATATACTATCATTTCAGTTAAGTCATAACTCATTTTTACTTCAACTTGAAACCTTATCAGGCAATGACTACTGCCTCTGTTCCATCGACGTTGGTGAAATGTTTATATCTATTTTTCGATTTACCTGAAATGAATGAGGAAGAAGCTGATATTACAGATGCAAATAGTGAATTTACTCCAAGGGAGCGTAGGATACTACTACAAAAGATATTTGTTCAGGTGAATTTATACTTAAAAATGTTTCTAGATTTATCTTGAAACTTCCATTATTAAATATGAAAATATACTGTCATATTTGGTTTTAAATGAAGTGACATGAAAATTATACTTCTGATCAACAGTTGCTGGTGAGATTATGTAGTCATCATTATCCTGCAGAAGAGCTTGCCCGAAAAGATGATCTCACTTTATTATTCTCAGCAATAACTAGTTGGTGCCCTCAGTACAATGTGATGTGGCGTAAAAGTGCAGCAGAGGTGTTGATGACTTTATCCCGACATGGTCTTACACAAAATGTAGTAGGCTACATCCATAGTAAGCATATTACATTGTACATGTATGAAATCCAAAACTACTTTTGAATAATAAGTAAATTACATTCTCATTAACGTTGTTTAATTACAGATAAAGGATGTATAGCACTTTGTGTTGATAATATGCAACGCGTACCTGAACTGGCACCATTGGAAGTGGTAGAAATGTTTGTGACAGTATTTTGCTTTTTAAAAGATTCGAGTGAGGTTTCTCAAACTCTTCTGGATGATTTTCGTATTTGTCAAGGATATATCTTTCTATCGGAATTTTTATTAAGGTAAACGTGAAACATATTTTCTTACCGTAACGATTGTTATTTATTTTGAGTGTTTTATAACATCGATCTTCACAGACACGCTCCATCAAGATTAGAGCAGGATGGTAGAGCAGAAGCTCAGGACGCCATACGAAATTTAGTGCTGATGCTGGCATCTTTGACAATGTGTGGCCATACAGAATTAAAACCAAGCCAAGCTAGTATGGGGTCTTTGTTTCAGATGCTTGGTTTCACCATGCCTCAGCCAAGTAACAGAGGTACAATTACTCCAAACCATTAATTTTGTGTATTACTTGAAATTGCATGCGTTTGAATACGTTGTTCCTTCTTATAGGTGGAAGCGTTCGAAATATTCAAGCATTCCAAGTATTGCAGTCTGTGTTTGTAAAGTCCAACTCGCCGCTATTATGTTGTACGATACTCGACGCAATATCTAGTGTATATCATAGTGACAACGCGAATTATTTTATTCTCGAAGGACAGAACACATTATCACAATTTGCAGAGAAAATTCATCTAAAAAATCGCGAGATACAAGAGAAGTTCTTTCAGCTACTGGAATTTATAATATTTCAACTTAATTTTGTGCCTTGCAAGGAACTTATATCTCTCTCTATATTACTCAAGACAAATAACTCCATTAGTTGTAGTATTTTGTGTATGCAAACCCTTCTCAATATACTCAGGTAATATAACATACATTTTTGGAATCCATGTAGGTAAAACTTGATTTGTGGTACAAATTTAATTCATCTTTGTTTTTCAGACATAATAATATATTTAAAGACGTATACAGAGAAGTGGGTATGTTGGAAGTATTTGTTACATGTCTTCATCGTTATGCAACTCTACTTAAAGATAAACAAGCCGCGCAAGATCAAGGAATAGGTATCGATACTGATACTTTATTGCACCTTTTGCAACAGTCATTCCTCCTGTAGTTTATTTCAATTAACAAACAGCTTTTCCAGAACACAAGCTATGCCCTGAGGATGAACGATTGGGTGCCTTAGTAATGGAAGCTTTGACGACCCTGTTAGCAGGTAACGTTCAAAATGCTAATGTCTTCAGGGAATGTGGCGGGGCACGTTGCGCGCATAATCTTGTGCCCTATCTGGATTGTCGATATCAGGCACTTGGTATTGTCAGGGAATTGATACTCAGTGCAGGAGGAGATGACGATATGGCTACGTTATTAGGCGTTATGCATTCAGCACCTTCTAACGCCTTAATTTTAAAGACGCATATATTAAAAGTTGGTTGACAAATGGCATTACTTGCACCACTGACACAAAATTTCCGAACGTGATCTAAACAAACGATTTTTCAAGCAGTAATTACAATTTTCTTTAAACCCATAAGTAAGAATTTTGAAATACCTAACCAAGGTCTACCAAGGTCTTTTCCCGTACTTGTACTTAGCCCAAAACAAGACCTTGTTTCTTGATACCGGTTACATCTTTTGTCGGAATAAGTTATAGTTCAGACTCAACTAATGCAATTCCGACATTTTTGATAAGCTTAAACTAGCTGGGCATTATCCCAGGAACAGGTTTAGTCAACAGAAAAAAAAAATTAATATTTATGTAGGTTCCTAAAAAATGTCTTCTTATTCACATTTCGGAAATTTGTTGCCAGTAGCCTATATTCCTGAAAGTGTGAATAGTATAAATATCATCATTTTTTCAGTCATTGTTGGCCTGCTTGCGAGAGTCCCACCGAACCAGGACCGTTTTCCGAAAAGTGGGTGGTTTCGTTTATGTGATGTCCGTGTTGGTATCATTGGAGGGTCAACTAGGCGTGCAGAGATCAGAAAGTGTCGAACCTTGTAATGATACACTTCATAGAACACCGCAGGAGGAAACGCAATTACTAACACTTTTGCACGTGGTGTTTCACACGATAAGTACAGCTATGAGATTTGAACCAGCAAATGCCAAATTTTTTCATCACGAGGTATATGTCTTTGGCAATAAAATTAATTTATAAAGGCATCAATAATATAGTTATAACCGCTTACAGATATGTCAGTCGAGTCTATGTGATACTTTACGGCTTCTTGGGTGTTTCTCAACGCAAACTAAGCTTACTGAAATAGATGTAATGACAACCATGAATTATCACAGTATGTTGCAATCGCTATTTACTGGAAGTGTCCTCGAACCTTTATTTCCGGATGTTATGCCAAAGACACTGGGATACGCATGTCTATTACTACGACTTCTATACGATGTAGCCCTTGATTCTTTCGATAAGCCAAACCTAGTAGGCTTGGGAATGAGATCACCAAACCACAAACAAAGTAGCATGGAGGTAGTTGATAAATTACAGTACAATTTCATATACGATCTGATTAATCGAGAACATAATTCGTTACGATTTTTTCTAGCAACAAAAGTCTTTTGATTCTCCTGGAAGTGGAAAGAGATGCACCATAAACTCATTAAATCTTCATCCTCCAGCTCCTGAACCGGTTGTAGTGCACCCTGGCATTGTTGTAGGAATGTTGCACTTGCTTCCATCGATATCCGAATTATCGAATCCGCAAATGGCTTTAGCGCTGCAGCTTTACGTTGCCGAAATTATCAAAAGTTTAGTGCGTTCGGAAAGAAATCAACAAATAATGTGTGAGGCTGGCATGGCTGGCGAATTGTTATGTATGGGTAGAATTGCGCTACAAGATGAAACGAATCCGTTGCATCAACCCTTGCAATATGTCATTGAAAGACTTGCAGCGCAGTCGCTGGAGCCACGAGATTTGCGGTAAGTAAATTTACAAGAGCCATCCGAAATTAATGCATTCGTCTAAATAATTCATCAACCACTCGAAACTTTTGAACAAAGAGGAGAAAAACTATTCACCTATAATTTTAAGTGAGTTTCATTTTTCTAAATTTCACTTGTCCATCATTTTTAAAACTGAGATCCCTAAGATGAGTTTTAGATATCGAATAGTTAAATCTGAGGTAAAATTGGTTGCAAAATTAACCCATTCACTTCCAAGTAAATTTGGAGCGTCTAGCCCTGGGCGCCAACATTTTATTTAAAAGACAACATGGAATTTCACCGAATTTAATATTATTTAGTTGTACACATAGTACTAAAGCAGTATTTACAGTAATTTGAAGGGGAAACTACACTGCGAGATATGTTGTAGCTGGCGACACTGAATACATTTCCTGTGACCAATTGCAACCAATTACGTACTTGTAGTACAAACTACGAAGTATCTCGTAGTCGGTAGTCTTGGTCAGTATGCTTAGTACGATACATCTCGTAGTTGGCAGTGAATGGGTTCAGCATGGACCTTATAACGGCGGTTTTGAAAAACTTGCGACTCGATGAATACTTTAAAAGGCGGTATTTTTATACTTATTTAACACTTCAAGACGTTTATTTAATACTTTAACTGCACATAACGGTCGTTGCCGATGTCGGCTGTATTTGTGTTACAAACTCATTAGTTCATGAAATTTATTTTGTTATAGTGAATTCATGCGCCTTGGCGATCCGCTGTGTTGTATTTCGCTTGATGATATTGAGCCCAATAAAGCAAGAGGTGGGCCAGTACCCTTAACGCGGATCAAAACCTTAGTATCGATGACAACTCCGAAAGATTTTCGCGCACATGGTTCTTGCACTTTACCACCATTTGTAGAGTTAGATATGAGTGCAGAAGGTTTCGCGTGTCTGTATTTACCTAGCGTTGCACCACAAAGTACAACTCCGCCCACAGTCGTAGCCGCTGACAGTAGCGTGCTTGGTGGAATTGGTTCAGGTAAGTTTTTAATTAATTTCCGCATGTACGTATACGTTAACGGACAAATACTACGCTTTCCTTTCAATGGTAATTTTCCCCGTCGTGAAGGAATATTTTGGAAATCGGTCAAATATCCATTACTTTATCACTGTTGCCTTCATACTTGTTTACACTAGAGAGCCACTGAAGTCTCACAAATTCCAGTGAAAGCGTTCGAAATTTGGTTCCTCTTGAATTTATAAATAGTTTCAGAAATCTCACTTCTCTTCTAGACATATATCCTGTACAGTAATGATGTTATGTAAACTTTTTGACATGAACGTCTTCCGTACTTCCGCCTGGGGTTATTATTTAACCACGCGCGTGATCCAAAGTTAAAAACGTACATTCTATTCCCCTGTTGTAATTGATGTCTTTCACTTCGGACGGGTTAAAGAAACTATGAGCAAGGGCTTTCTAGGATTCTGTACTGGTTCCGTCACGGTAACTATTTTTTTGCGCGTTGGAAATAGACTTTTTTCAATTTCCATTTATTTCTGAAGATTTGCAACTATGTAAAATGGGGTAAAACATTTTTCTGAAAGATACACTTGGCAAACGTCGAAAAGGAAGTATTGGGACTTATGTGTGTTTTTTGTTCGTTTCTATATTAACCTATGCAAAATAAATAACTATATTAATCAAATTCCAGGTGATAGATTATTTCCCCCGCAAACTGGTTTAACTTATAGTACATGGGTATGCGTTGATAAGTTCAGCGATCCGAGAACCGATCCACATTGTGTACGGTTACTGACGTTAGTGCGTACTCCGCAATCAGCCAGAGATTTAATTTGCCTGACAGCTGTTCTTAGTGCTAGAGATAAAGCTATTATCGTATCCACACAAGAGACGCCGATGCCTCAGAGTAAGCTTTGATACGCGTACATTGGAATTCGTGGGAAAAATCATGTTAATCAACATGAAATCTCTATTTGTCCATTTAGACATAGGTGAATGGGAGCCAGAGGGGACCGGTGACTGTGGAGCAAGAGTCTGGTGTCCTGACCTACTTCACGAAGGGCAATGGCACCATATAGCCATTGTACTAAATCGGGCTGTCCTAAAAAATTCGAGCTTTTCGTTGTATTTAGATGGTCAGCATATTCATACCCAAAAGTTGCATTACATTACACAAGTTCCAGGAGGGGGAGCAGCAAATTTGACTGTAGCTTCGCCTGTATACGGATATATTGGCACACCACCTTGCTGGCGGCGATATTCCAGGCTTACGTGGAAGCAAGGGCCGTGCCATTTGGTAGAAGAAGTATTTAATTCTCAAAACATAGCAACGTTATTTAAGTTAGGACCACATTATATGGGTAGCTTACAAGCTCCACAGTTAACAGGTATGTGTATTGATATGGTTGGATGGCGCAGACCTGATTGTTAAAATCCATCTCAAACTGATTACGACAAGACAGTTTTTAAATAATAAATGTACTTGGATATTTGTAGACTGGAAGGTGTAATTCTGTTTCTTAAATGTGACTCATTCTAGATGGTTATTCAATTTTGGGCTGCCACCCTATACATCAGAGTTCAAATAACAACTATATCTGTTTTGAATAAACACATTATACGTTTCTGTTGTAGGGTCCGAACCTTTAATGGCCCTCGTTGCCGAGGAAAAAGTTCTGTTTGCGTTGAACGCAAAAGCTATGTCACAATTAACGCTAGCCAAAATTAGAAAAGTTTATAGCAGGGCAGATAACAAGTCAATTGCTAAACAAGTTTGTACATTTTTCGTTTAATACGTATTATACGTAGCAATTTCATGTACTATTAATTGAATTGAATTACGCTATTTAACAGCTCGGCATGTCGTCGCATGAAAATGCTACACCTATCAGAGTTCTCCATAATTCAGCAGGACATCTCAGTGGACCAGCAAGAGCGCTGGGAGGTGTAGTGGTTGGTTACCTCGGAGTTCGAGTATTTAGCCCACGTCCCGTAGCTACTATGATCGATAATGTGGGAGGATGTTCAGTGCTATTAGGTATTCACTTCTTTGCTAATTATAATCGGTGTCTATCAAGTTTTCAACTTTACAGAACGGTTTATGCAGAATGCTTAAGAAATAAAGTGTTTTCAAAAAACTACATACTTTTAATTGTTCAACTTTTTCATTCAGTTTCATGGCATATTTAATTTTCGGCTTTTAGTCAAAACATTATTGCATTATATTTGCTTAATATATACAGGACGGTCGCCGTATTTGTCACTATCATTTTTGGCTCATCTCTGGTAGACTTGAAAAAAGTAATAAAGAAATTGTTGTAAAACTAATAAAAATTGTTGACACACTTTTTTCTGGTAAGCAATCGAGGTCGCCTTGATTCTTTCTAATGGAAGCATATAATCTGTTTTTATAATAATGTAGAAGATATTAAAACGAATTGAATGATTACACATTACTTTATTTTCATTCATAATAGACATCAACAAAACATAACTGTAAAGCGTTGCAATTCAATAAAATAAATTAACTCGTAAAATAAATAGATACAACTTTGCTTTACAAAAAGTGAATTGCAATTTGAATAATTACTTTGAAGTATACAATAAATGCATTATGGACAATATAAAGTCAAATTTGTTTTCAGGTGTCTATTGCTTACTCTTGCAACTCAGCCTTGTGAATAGAGAACGGTTTCTTGAAGTCAGAAATGAAAGAAAATAACTATAATTATTGAATTTTATTAAACAGTGTGTCAACAACTTTTATTATTGCAGTTTTTTGCAGGTTGAGAACTATCAAATATATGTTTATAACTTTATTTCTTTTAAATATAAATTACTCTGTATTTCAGTCTTACTGAATTTCTTAAACGAATGCTTCAGAATCATTTTGCAATGTAAATTTGGTGTCCGTTGGCAGGTTTAATAGCTATGGCTCAAGATGTCGAGTCTCTTTATGCTGCGGTTAAAGCATTGGTTTGCGTTGTGAGGTCAAACCAAGCGGCGCAGCAAGAGATGGACCGTCGAAGGGGATACCAAACATTAGCAATGTTGTTACGACGAAAATGTCCCCTTTTGAATAGCCATATTTTGCATCTTACATTTAGCCTTGTAGGCACAGTTGATAGTGGCAGGGAGACAAGCGCTATCCCAAACATCACAGCATTTCAAGATCTCTTGTGCGATTTACAAGTAAGATCAGTTTTCTTTTTGGAACATACGTTTGTTATGCAAGAGCGAACATTGAATTGGCGAAATTATCACTAGGTATGGCACGAAGCACCCGGAGAATTATTAAGATCTCTCTTGGAACACTTGTACGAATTAATTGCTGAGTCGAGTGAGAAAAAAACGAATTTGCGTTTAATGAGAGATTTGCAATTAGTGCACAAATTGTTGCACATTCTGAGTGACGTGAAACAAAGCAGCACAAGACAGGTACTGCTTGCGTTACTCAGTATTCTGCTGAGTCAACCACGACAAGCTGATCTGCTTTGGTAATATATTATGCATTCTACATTTGCTCTATTCAGTATAGTTGGACCAGTTCTAAAGTGTGGAAACAGTAAAATATTTTTATACTTTAGAAAAACCATCTTGATAATTTGATAAAAAATTACTTCGGAAACAAATATTTTCTTATGTTGTACTTGGTCTGTTTCCCGTGAATCATATTTTGTTATTTTAAGTCAGAGATACTTAACTGCTTGATAGTAAATAATGTTCTCCTTCTTTAGGTTCGGTCAATTCATTGTAGCTACGCTGCCACTAAGTTCTGAAAAGCATTTAACACTTCGAGAGGGCGAAGCGAGTAGAGATGGGGAAGGAGAGCACATATTATTGCGGAATCGTTGCTTGCAGCTCTTACATTCTCTTCTGTTTAATGGTCCAAAAGTGAACATAAAGTAAGCATCCCCAAGAAACAGATCGTTTGAAAATGAATTGTAAGTGAACCAGATATTCCACAGATAGATCTCAAATTTATGATCTCTTTGCAGCATGTGTGAAGAGTTGTCTAAAGTGTTGGGTCTAGATTGGATATTATTATTTCTTCAAACTGGGCTTCATAGTACCACAGTGATCTGGGGATTACGTATTCTGGTGGCTGTTTGTTCGATACAATCCATATTGCAAAAATTCAAGGAAGGAACAAGTAATGGCGGTTGGCTGCGGCATACGGATCACAATAAAATGGCACTAGCTCTTGGTATGCAGAAAATAATGCGAACGTTTTAGCCTCGACGCACATGAAAATAATATAATAATGACTTGATAAGTAAGGTGGTAGTAACATACACGGGATGAGTCTATGGTCGGCCGACAATGTTTAAACGTTTAATGGGTTGTAAAGGAGGTCAAAATAGACAATTTTCACTGGTATACTTGGGGTCGAACGTCTATCAATTTTGAGCTATGACTCTGTAAACATTTTTGTTTATTGAATGATATGGCAAAATTGGGGGATTATTGACCAAAATGACATTCGTGAAAATTATTTTAGCTTATTTACCATACCGCTCCTTAAATGTTGTCGGCCGTTCATAGATTCACCCCGTACTGACATGTACTATCACGTGTTACTTTCGTATAATGTGTGGTTTTCTCAGTGATTCAAAATAGTGTAGGCGCTACTTTATTACCCATTTATTATCATAACTGAGTACTGAGTAGTTGGTTCTAAATTAAATTTGGTACATGGTAAGTATGGATGTGACTTAATTAAATTCCAAAACCAGAGCTGTATAAAATGCAGTATAGTAATTTTTGTACTATTGAATTTTTTTTAAATTGTAAAAGAGCAGTGATTACTTCAGTTTGTATGCCAAAGTGAATGTACTCGATAATTACAAATTACTGAGCATTGATTTGCATTTACGAAGTAACTTTTACGGCACGTTACGACATTTTGGTCGGCGCCAATAGTCAATCACAGTTGTGGTTTAATTCCCGTGGTAGGTTGCCATCAACAAATGACGGGTGGCGAGATTAAACCATCCGGGCTTCACATACCAGGGTTTCAACATATAGGATGGCTACTTCCTCAACACGTAGATCTTGTTCCCGAACTGTATTTTCTCTTTATCGCTCTAATGATGGGACAACCTGTAAAATTGCTGCCCACGGATTCTAAGGTGAGTTTAAACGTTCACAGTTTCTCTTATTTCTAATAACCTTTTATATTGATGACACAGCTGGATCTCGATAATGTATGGAACTTCATGTTCGGTGTGCCCGCGAATCATACACTGTCGTCTTTTGCGAGTAGAATTCATCTTTGCCCGGACGCCGTGGTCACGTTATTAGCCATGGTGAGAACTATGTTGAACAATTACTCCACCAAGTGAGTGTACTACGTCTCTGTCGTTTATCATTAGTTTAAGTATATACAACCCTATATATTATGCAACACTTGTTCTTTTGAATAGCCCTGAGGCGTTACCAGAATGGTTAAATGATTACCCGGTGACAATAATACAGTTCCTGTTCTTCCTTTATCACAATTTCACTGATTTCATGCAAGTCTTTATGTCTGCTGAAGTATTGGGTGCACTGGCTGGGACTTTGTTCCCAAAGCCTGCAAGTTCTAGTCAGGACAGCAGCGGAGCAAGCACTCCAGCGGATGAGGTAACCCTACAATACATAATAAATTTTTCTCCGGGTACAATACAAACGTAGATCTGAAAGCGAATAAGAGCATTTTAGTCATAGCCGAAGTAATATAGTAATATAGTATACGGGCTTATGGATGTACGAAATAGAATCTCCATGTTCTCATCGTTTAAATGCAAAATTACAGCATTCAATTATTTGTATTAATTATTGCACGAATGCGTCGTTGGTAAAGGTGTATTAACAAGTTTGGTCATATTGGAGAAGCGTCATGCTACACATACGTATATTCAATTTTTTTGTTAAACTCGGGAAAGGACACGTACCATTTTAAAAACTGTTCCTGGTAATGAATGGCTTTCAGATTATTAGTAATACAAGAGACAGGCAGTTTTCTCAATGAGTTTTTTTATGAATAATTTTAATAAAACATTTGTGTATAAAATTGACAGTTCAATAAACTATTCAGTATAAGCACGAGCTTTTCGATAACACTCTCGAATCATAGGTAAACAGAATTGCAAAGACCAGCTAAGAAGAGGTAGGCTTATTAGTAGAAATTATAGAAAATGTTTCACTGTATTCGTTATAAACAGTTTTTGACATGTTACGAGTTTCTGTAGCACTTTCTCTGAGCTTGAACACACAATTTAATATGATGACAGTGCCGCCATTATAACCAAACTCGTTGACATGCTATTGCAGACTACGCAATCATGTTACAACGTATACAAATAATCGGATACTACAATTAAATTATCTGAACTATGACGACAATAGTCTTACCACTTTTCAGACATAGTGTACACAGAATGGCCTAATATAATATTTTCACGTTATTGTGTCTAATATTATTCGTTAGTTGAACAAGTGTTTTTGGTCAAACTTCCTCTGGTACGAGGAGGAGAGGCCTTTGAGATTTTACGATGACCGGTATTTTTTTTTAATGGACCAGTACCTGTTTTTTTTAGTTATTAGTATAGGTCGTAAATAACTTTGAATGACATTGGAAGATCAACATATTATTGATCAATAAATTCATACTGGAGACGACTATACACCTAACCGAAAAGGATACTGTCCTATTTAAAAAAAGAAACAAAGGTTACTCAGAAATCACGAGGGCACCACCACGTAGAAAATATGTGTATTCATCATAAAGAGTCCCGAACCAAGCATAGCAAGTTTTACTCGCCACATTTTCTCGAGTAATGAGTAATTTGGCTGACAATTGCGTGGAAATATTGTGATAGGTTGCTCTGTATACGTACGAACGGTAGCGACCAGTAACCGCGAATTTTTCATTTCAGCAAGAACCCGTGTTGGTACGATCTCCATCAAAGGATGTTGGTTTAACTAATCACCCGGCAAAAAAGTTTGTCATGGATTTCTTACGGGTCATTATAGTGGATTCTGTTTCTCTGCCATTCGCCGCAAAATCTCCACCCGCTATCGATTTGGTTTTAGAAGCGTGGCCGGAACACGCGTCTACAGGACAACAAACGCACTACCAAACTGAAGTCCTTTCCATTCTAATGGATCACCTATTAGCCGCAGATGTTCTGATCGGTGAACAAGCTGCATTGCCTGTGGTTCCTGGTGGATCAGTTAGTAACATCACAGGCAACGTGTGTTATGTTGCAGCAAGAATAGTGGACAAATTATGGCAAGGTAATTGTTTATCGGACATGTTTTGTGACTTTCAATGAAAAGAATGCGGCCGTAAGTTTTCGGACAGTAATTAATAAACATCTTGTTTATTTTCGTACTATACATTTTCTAATCCATATACGTTGTTTCTCTATTTATTATAATGCAGGTGCTTTAACCAAGGACCCACACGAAGTATTCGATTTTATCGTAAAGTTGATTGGCCAAGCAAAGAGACGGACTGGTGTAGTTAGTATGGAAGGTCTTCACCACTGCCTGAATAGAACAATTTTATTTTTATTATCACGCGCAACAGATTCCATAGCCGATCAAATGGCAGTGTTGGAAGCACTGCACAAGCTCACTACCCACAGGTAAATCAGTTAATGTTTTCCCTGTGTCTCTAACAGATTGAATATTCTGCAACTTTTTTCATCGCGAATAGGTATCAGTAAATTACAATTTTTTAAAATGTTGTCCAGTTTTTTTAGGTTGTGTATACGCATAGATTTCACTAAACGAAATGTCATAATATCAATGGATAAATGCCGACTCTCTGTATATGTATAATACATATGTATATACACACTATATAATCGTTTTGTAATGTTTGCAACAGGTTGTTAGTCTTTGGAGCTGGTAATCATGAGTTGGAATTTATTGGTTGTTTGACGTATTGCCTGTTGCAATTAACAGTTGATATAAAAATCATGCTTGATACAAATATGAAAACTACATGGCACGTTAATCCGCAAGTCGAAGCTAGTGACGACAGATTAATGTCCCATCAAGGACATAACTTAATGGCTGTCGCTGCGACAAGAGTTTGGGAAGAGTTGTACGTGTGTAAGAAACCGGCCATAGAAGAAGTTTTTAAGATAACTCTTCCGGCGCCTGTAGGCAACGAGCGTGCTCCAGAATTACCGTTAGTGAGAGAACACGTACATGAAGCCGCGACGAGGCTATGGCTGAACTATGTGGTTTTGGAAAGGAAAGCTTCGTACAGAGTTCCTTGGGAACTCCATAACCAAATACAATCGGCAAGTATTGAATTAGTAATCATTTTATACCAGACCTTGACAATGGCATGCACGTGCACAACGGTGGGCTCGTAATTTACCATTCGGCTTACTTCTGTTACGCTACAGTGGTAGTATTTCGCGTGTCAGCTACACCGTTTTCACACCAACGTGGCACAACTGCGAATCGATTAGCGAAAGAACCGGAAATTGCTATCGCCGAGCAGTATCGAGCGATTTATTTCTTTCAAATGTTCTCTAGCAAGCAATTAGGTTAGTACAGCAGAATTAGGGTCACAGACAGGAATGAGAGGGAAGTTGCATGTGCTCAGGAGCCCAGGTGTAGCTTAGATTAACACCTTACCGATGGTTCGTGAATGAAGTGGAAATGCTCTAACCACTGACTCGGTATAGTGAGATTAAAAACGAGCCCATTAATAGGTTGTTAGTCAGTAAGGTGTTAAATGTAAAGGAAATTCGCGCGATAAAATAAATAACAGCCTTTGTGTATATGTTTTAGAAAATTCAAAAAGTAACAGGAGGCCTGACCCGTTTGGCAAGCCGAACAAAAGTCCGGAAAGAGGAGTCTATACGTGTGAGGCTTAGATTGCATCAGAATACCGTAGCTCAATGGACGGAACAACATGTGGCATTAGTCCGTGAACTTGCTGTATCGAAACGGTTACAGCATATACAAACCAATCAACATACGCAGCGATATGTATATCAAGTAGGACTCTGATTTATTTTTTGCAACAATCTAATAAGTTTACAGAAAAAGGTAAATATAGGTCACAAATTATAATGATTCTTTGACAGGAATGGTTGCAAACAGAAACGGAATTGACCAGAGAACGTGGCTTGTGGGGACCGCCGACACCCACTAGATTAGACAAATGGATGTTGGATATGACTGAGGGTCCATGTAGAATGCGGAAGAAAATGATGAAAAATGAATTATTCTACATACATTATCCATATCGTCCCGAATTAGAACATCCCGATAACGTAAGACATCCTCGTTAGATAGACAAAAGTCAAAGTGTTCAAACTTTTGATTCTGTGCCCTTTTTTTGCATGTAGAAACAATTAAAGTACAAAGTTGCAACAAGTACTGACAGTAAGGAGTATTATTTAAAGCAACTTGGCAATTCGTCCGGTATGTTCGAACGAGAACGCGATCCTGTCATAGACGACACACCGTTGAACGTAAATGAGACCTCCACCGAAAACGAGCCTCCGATGGTACCTTGCACGTTGGAACGCCACGCCAGTGAACCAGATGAAGCAACGGAAGATAACGAACAAGAAGAAGAGAATAATCAGGCTGTTCCAGACAATCAAACTTTGATACGATTACTAGAGGAGCATGAAAAGGTTTGTTTTTCGCTTTAATTGTAACAAAGTTGATCTGTACTGAATAAATAAGAAGAAGAATGTACTTCTCATGCGTTTAATGTTTCAGATAAGTCATATGTTCCGATGTGCCAGAATTCAAGGTTTGGACACGACTGAGGGTCTGCTGTTGTTTGGAAAAGAACATTTCTATGTGATCGATGGATTCACATTATTAAAATCGAGGGAAATAAGAGACATCGAGAGTTTACCGGAAGCGTACGAACCAATTTTACCATCGCCAGGATCTCCTAGAAGATCCAGAGCAATGAGACAGTGCTCGAAATTCAATTACGAAGATATTAGGTAATCTAAATTTTGCACAATAAACGTTGAAAACATTATATTTTGATTACAAAATGAACAATTTTGTTTGTTTGTTTTTGTTATAGGGAAGTACATAAAAGACGATATTTATTACAACCAATGGCGCTAGAAGTGTTCAGTGGAGATGGTAGAAACTATTTACTAGCATTTCCACGTAAAGTACGGAACAAAGTTTATCAAAGATTTATGACGTTCGCAACCGCGATCGCAGACAGTGCGCAACAATCTGTTGCCGGTCAGAAGAGAACAGCGAATGTAGAACAGGCCACAGGTTTGCTTTCCAATCTCATAGGCGAAACATCGGTTACTCAACGATGGGTGGTTTGTATTTTATATCATCTTCAATCAAAATCTTTATTGGCGTCGTATTCTTATTATACATATAAATGATGTATTTTCAGAGAGGAGAGATTTCAAACTTTCAATATTTGATGCACCTCAATACTCTGGCTGGTCGTAGCTACAATGATCTAATGCAGTACCCGATATTTCCTTGGATCTTAGCCGACTATGATAGCGAAGAACTAGATTTTACAGATCCGGCAACATTTCGAGATTTCAGTAAACCTATGGGTGCTCAAAGCCCGGAACGTCTATTACAATTTAAGAAAAGGTACGTTGAAATCTATAAGATAGGCCGCACACCCGTATCTATCATCACACGGTGTTTCTGCGATTTCACAAAGAAAGAAACGTCTCACAAAACAACGAGATTTTGAAAACATTCGCACACATTTTGATAAACAACATTCATTAGTTTTCCATGTCGTACAACAGAGATATTTATTCATTAACATTGATAGATTTTCTACAATTTATATCGAAGTCTGATGCAGGTACAACCTGGGTAGATTTCCATTACATTGCAACTAATAACAAATTTTGAAATTATCGTACAAAGTACTATAAAGTATTATACTAAACATAAGCCACTGCAGAAACTGCTTATCTAATGTTCATTGTATTTAATGTATACAGCTTTAATTATTTTTTAATATAGATATAAAGAGTGGGACGATCCGCATGGAGAAACACCGCCATATCATTACGGTACTCATTACTCTTCGGCAATGATAGTGTGTTCTTACCTAGTGAGGATGGAGCCATTTACGCAACATTTCTTGAGGTTACAGGTTCGTTTAATTTATTAACGTAACACGATCATTATACCATCTTATTACTAGAATAATACGTCATCTTTGAAATTTGTTTGCAGGGTGGTCATTTCGATTTAGCTGATCGAATGTTCAATAGTATAAAAGAAGCTTGGCTCTCTGCCTCTAAGCATAATATGGCTGATGTCAAAGAATTAATACCGGAGTTCTTTTATCTCCCGGAGTTTCTAGTCAATTCAAATCACTTTGATTTAGGTATGTACGGTTTCGATACTACGCCGATAACACATTTCGTTTTGGCACTGATGGAATAACGCGCAATAATTAATCGGTTAACGTGTCGAAAAAACTACTTTTAGGTTCGAAACAGAGTGGGGTACAACTGGGAGACATTGTACTCCCACCGTGGGCGAAACAAGACCCGCGTGAATTTATACGTGTACACAGACTAGCATTAGAATGCGATTACGTGTCACAACATCTTCACCAATGGATTGACTTAATATTCGGTTGCAAGCAAAATGGTCCTGGTGCTGTTGAAGCGGTTAACGTGTTTCATCACTTATTCTACGAAGGCAATGTGGATATTTACAAGTAAGAGTAATATTATGATGATATTACACTTTAATAAGTTAAGACTTTCCTGCCTTATTTTATCACTGTTATTTATCTTCTAATTCTTCGTACTATCACCAGATTTTAATGCGTGTATTTATTTACGTACATAATCATGATTGTCGAATGAAAGTTGTAAATACCCGTCCATTTTTTCGGGAAAAGATACAAGGTCTAGTTCTTGCATACTTGTACTTGGCCCGAGACAAGACCTTGTCTCTTGATATCCTCCGGAAATATAATTCGATTAACGTTGTAAATATTTTTTTATTGCCAACTATTACAATTGTTTTTCTATTTTGAATTGCACTATTCTAATTACTTGAATTTTTCAGTATTGATGATCCATTAAAAAAAAATGCTACCATCGGTTTCATCAATAATTTTGGCCAGATACCTAAACAGTTATTTAAGAAATCGCATCCTGCTAAAAAGATGACTCAAAGAACGAGTGTCATTGATCCTGGGCCTATTACTCCTGGCTTGAGTATTACCACATCCGACAAACTGTTCTTCCATAATCTTGATAATTTAAAACCATCTCTCCAACCCATCAAAGGTTTGTAATTTCTCTACCCTTGTTATGTTAGCGGTAACCTTTGACGGTAACCTTTGAACAACTGACCTTTTCCACAATCAGCTCTTTAAAAAAATTCATAAGTTTATGCATGCGTAATTCTGTCACATAATCTTCTATTCTATTAATTCCAGTTTTTCTACCTATTCGAGGTATATGTATAATACAATAGAGTAATTAATATAAATTCGATTACAGAAGTTGTCTTTAAAAATCGGCAAAAATTGAAATTCCCAAAATAACAGTCTTCCAAAAACTGTGTATCGATTTTAGGCTTGTTCTTTTTCTTTCAATAGACGTAATACTGGGAAACGTAACATTTTTCGTTTATTCATTCATTTAAACGTTCATTCAATACGATGTATTGACAATTGGACATTAAATGATAGTGATAAATAGTCTATTCATTGGCACGCGGTAGATAAAGTGTTAACATTTATTTATTTTGATCCTTATTTTTCCAATGATCTTACTTTTTTTTAGAGTTGAAGGGCCCAGTAGGACAGATACTCCACGTCGATAAAGCGGTACTAGCGGTGGAACAGAACAAAACTCTTATTCCGCCGTCATACAATAAATACGTTGCATGGGGTTTCGCCGATCATTCTCTCAGAATAGGAAATTACGACAGCGATAAGGCAATATTTGTTTGCGAAGCTATGATGCAAAGTAGCGGAGAAATAGTAGCCTGTGTTTGCCCGTCTTCCAAGTCGATAGTAACAGCCGGAACAAGCTCTGTAAGTTATTTATTAAATACAGATTTCGTAATGAAATTATTGACTCACGGCTATTGTTGTAGGTTGTAACCGTTTGGGAATATACCAAGCGCCAACTCTCTATTAAACAATGCCTGTATGGCCACACCGATGCTGTTACATGCCTGTCCTCCAGTCCAGCGTACAACGTTATTGTATCAGGATCCCGAGACGGTACATCCATTATATGGGACTTATCCCGGTGCTTATTTGTTCGTCAACTACGAGGACACGCCGGGCCAGTGGCGGCAGTAGCCATAAATGAATTAACGGTAAGCCCGACAGCAAAATTTCCAGTTGACGAATAATTAGTAATTCCCACAAGTCGTTACCGTTATCCCATTTTCATAAAATTCGAAGTTTCATTTCAACAATTCGACAAGTGAAACATTTTTCATTCAGAAAAGTAAAGAAAACGTTGGATTTTATCACAATACATCAATATATTTTTAGATTATATATTTCAGAAATGTTGATGTCAAGTATAGTTTATAAGAATGATAATTCCAATGTTTTTGACAACCCATTATCGTCTGAATTCTCTTATCATCATATAAAGAACGTTATGCTTGCAGGGTGATATAGCCACTTGCGCAGCTACGTGGCTACACGTATGGAGTATTAATGGAGAAGAATTGGCAAGCGTTAACACGTGCGTTGGTCGAGCTGATAGAATGCAACAGATTTTATGCGTTGCTTTTAGTCAAACTCACGAGTGGGACTCGCAAAATGTCATTATGACAGGGTCGACTGATGGTGTGGCTCGTGTAAGACGAATACTCAGATCTGAATCGAAATCTGTTGCTCTTGAATGCACATATAAAAAAATTTTGAAATAATTCATAGATGTGGTCGATGGATTATGTGCAAGTTCCGGCGGAAGAAGAGAAACTGGAAGAGGTATCAATCGACAATAAGAAAAATGAAGAATCGGGCGATCTGGAAGATCAAAATGAAACTACAAAGAAAAGAGTGCACGAATTAGTGAAACAAATGAGCATGTCTGCAGAAGGATCAAGTAACAATTTACTCTTATTTACTCGTATTTTATAAATTGGAATCAAAACTGACATTTCAGACAATGTATTACTTCACTTACTTCATTCAGTGTTATTCTAAAAATAATGTAGCTACAGACGCGAGTTAAGATGGCAAATTATCTGATTAACATTTTCTTTCAGTATTGCCGGAGTTTGATTCGCAGACACATTACATTCGCGTTTGTATAATTATATATTTTTAATTATGATTCTTTGCAGGTATGCTCGCAAAAAGCGGTTCCGAGAGTAGTCTCTCCGAAGCAGAAAATATAAAAGAAGCATCCAGACTTCACGAAGAAAAGGAGGAATGCTCAGACAATGAGTCAAGTAATGGCTCTAGTAATAAACCTTCACCACAGAATAATAGTACCCCTACTGTCGTACTCAGAAGAAAAAGTCGTGGAAACCCAATGTTCCGAAAAAGCGAGGGCGGTGGTCGTGCAGACAGTGAGGGGACACAAACTAGGTAATTTATACTTCTCGGTTGTATTGTATCATTGAAAGTGACAAATGTATTATTTTTCCGATAATGCAAACAAAATCTTTCACAGTGAATTATCGAATACATCCGGAGATTCTGAAGGAGCTCTGCGAACAAGTAAAAGCGATACAAGTTTAACGGATAGCTTCGTTATGGTTAGCGAAGCTGATACAAAGCCTAAACGAGTTAATCCGCAGAATATTTTGAGAGACGGTTTTAAATGGCAAAGACAACTAGTGTTCAGGAGCAAACTGACAATGCACACCGCGTACGATCGCAAGGATAACGCAGAACCTGCGTCAATTACAGCTCTTGCTGTCTCTAGGTACGGTGTTCACAAATAAAAATATTATTGTGAGGTTAAACAGAATGTCTGCGTATAGTATTTACATCTCCAATTTAATTACAGGGATCACAGAACAATATACGTTGGAGATACGAGAGGGAGAGTATTTTCGTGGAGCGTCTGTGAGCAACCGGGCCGTACAGTTGCCGATCACTGGCTCAAAGATGAAGGTGCAGATTCCTGCGTTGGCTGTGGTGTTAGGTTTAATCTGTACGAAAGAAGACATCATTGCCGTAATTGTGGACAAGTATTCTGTTCAAGGTAAGCTACTACCGCTGTAGAAAGCAATAATACTTAGTATATTAATTCTTTTCGCAAAGGAATTAGCGCACAGTGGACCGGGAAGTGATGAAAGATGGCCAAAAATTGTAATATTATAGGTGTTCGGAGTTGTCCGAGGTTTTTATCCAGCCGGAAATGAGCCAATTAATTTCATGCGTTGTTAAAATTGATTTCTCGTACACTGTGAAACACGTTACGCACCTTCTTTTCCGAATCTCCTACTGATGATGAAATCAGAGAGGTTCTTGCACTGTCCCAGAAAGTAACCGCACTGGAATGGGCACCATCTAATTTGCAATTAATGTTAAAGGAAGAGATCTCAGAGATTTTCAATGAGGTTTAAATCTATAAAATGAATATAGTTTTGATCAATCCAATTTTTTCCGGTCCTGACAGAGTGTTTTGGATCGTTAACACGATGTATTCGAAAAGTTTAGAGCCAGGTCCACAAAAAATGAATTAATGACGTTATCGGCGTTTCGTTGGAGGGGTTATGTAGCGTAAACCTTTTCGAATCCGGCGCAAAAAATTTCAAAACGTTATCTTCATTCAGTAAAAAACTGTGGCAGTGTTCGTAAAGGTAGTGTTACGTTACGCGTAACACTTACTAGGCCGAGCGATATAGCTGGGTCACGCACGTAACTCTGAATACTTAAAACTAAAATCTGCTTCTACTGAGGCAGTCGCAGACGGGATTGTTTTGGGAACGTGTTACTCATAGACCTATACAGGTCCTAATTCGCTGGTTGACAAGACGATACACACACAGATAACAATTAACAAATAAAATAAATTAAAATATTGGTTAACTGGTAAAATATGAGTATATTCAATAAATAAAAGAATGAAAATAACTATAGAACTTTCATAGAATATAACAATAACTTTGATTGATTTAACAATGCTATGGCTGGTTTGTTCTGACTCTATACATTAACAAAGAACTTAATCATCTATCGGCCTTTAGTCTTGATCGCAATTTAATTATACTGTATAGGTACACCCGACGCGTCTCGAGCAGAGATATTCTCGAAATACAAGTATTATCGATTCCCGTCGTTTGTTATAATTTTCAGTCTCTATCGTTGAAAATCAGGAACGACACTGTCCGCGCATACAAATAAGATCACAGTTAACAAGGACTGCTTCTGCGCAGTAGCGCACTCATTCAAAATGCTGAAGGCCAAAATGGCGCGGGAGATACGACACACGTGTCTCTCACCTTCGATCACAATACTTTTCTAACAGAATCCACACACCGCGAACGCTACTTTTAATGCTTTACGCAAAATACGTCCCTCTTTTGAAATTGCCTATTCGTCGGCGAGCCATTCGGATTAAGGATATTCCCAGTAATACAAGTATTAATCCGAACTATGGGCCAGCCCGATTGAATATAAAGCACTGGATAGGTTTTACCAGTCGCTGCGCAATATTCAAGATGTTAAAGGCAGTTAAATTCTTGATCTCGATCGTCTTTCTCTCCTCTTTCAATTCTCCTTGTCTTTCACAAACCTCTGATGGAAATGGCTAGTGAAATGTGCAATTTCGATGCTTCACAATTTGTTCACTGTGTACATTAAAATCGTAATAGAATTATAGTATTTTAACTAACACAAGGTTACCTATTACCTACCACGCATCCGCACAAAGGACCGTGGGCAAAACTGGAATTTAAGTTATTAAGTATGCTAAATTTTAATATTCCTAACCAACTATCGTGGAGGGAGTTGCCTCGAAATATTAACGGAGGACTACGCACCTCGCAATTCTACAGCCAACTGTACCGAGATTTCGGCCAATTTCGGCAAGCGGGGTCTCGCTGTCCGCTCCAGCCAAACGCTCGTATATGTGATACGAACGAGTTAAACATTGGCTTCACACGCATAACAATTCTTACAATTATAACTTGTTCAATAACGAGAGGATTTCAAAGAATATGAGGAATGTGAGAGAGAACCGGGAATTGCCTGTTCCTTCCTTCCAGTTTACAGTCCTTTGTGCCGTCGGTCGTCCCTACGTTATTGTTTCACAGGTATGGACGGCGAGGACAATTTCAAGGGTGCGGCCGCATGATTCTAAATCCTCAAATAGTATAATATGCAAGAAGAGAAAACTCGGGGTACAAAGTACCTCCTCCAGCCGGGTGCATAATCAAAAATATCGGCACGTAACAGTAGTTTGACGCTGTGCGACATCGAGCGTCTGGTTCCAGCTCAGGACGATTGCACGTTTTCTCGTTCCGACATTTTTCTATTTACATATTAAAGCTCTTCTGCAAAGCTTAAATTTGTGAGATTTAAGATTATGAAACGTCAAACTGATATTTTCGCCACTTTTAGCGGCTTCCCGGCCAATTGCGCGGCAGCAAAAGAACATTTTTTGTTATTGCCATATCGGTATCATCAGACTTATGATAATCGTATTAATAATGAGGGTACACATGTACAACGTTAATTTTCTTTTTATCGTTACATACAGATGCAGCCGATTCGAATCAAAAATATCGAGGCTCGGAATTTTAAAACCAGTTAGAGTTTGCCAGGGTTGTTATTCGTCATTACGGTCTCAACATTTTTCTGAGAGCAACACTTAATATAACAGTCTAATCTGGTGCCGAATAAGTTACCGGATCAAACAATGGGCTAGCAGCGTGTACATAATCACGGGTATCCTCTTAGTATTTCTATGCGAATTTCTGCGCGAGAGAAACGAAGGGTGCATTCTTTTCCTTGGATCGTTTGATACGGAATTTGTAGCACCCTTGCATTCTGATATGCGAAAAGTATCGCTGCATTTTGTTTCAACAATAGGGAACATTTGATGCACGAACTAAAGTGAGGTCACTAATTTTAAGTATACATGCTTCGTATCGTCTGCGTTTCTCACGATTTCTATGAAGACGTACGCTCATACTCTTTTTTTATTACGCTATAGTTTTAAATAAGTCGCGATTCATTTTTTTAGCAAGGACACGATTCGTCCTTTTTCGTTTTTCTTTTACTTTATTGACAGAGTTGTATTCGACTAATCCTAAATATGCCAAGTTTTAGAGGTACAAATTTATCGTGATAGTTTGCCGATCATGATTATGTCTAATATCGGTGTTTCTCTGGAAATATCGCTGTGATGATAAACTTTTAACTTGACATGCACACGTTACGGGACGAAACCTCGTATAATTTTTCTTACTTGAATTTCTGTCAGTTCTGATACCTTTTTATGTCTTGTGTGTTTATACTTTGTATGCCAGAGGATAATGTATACAAATCATGTTTTAAGTTGTACATTTGATTTAGGCGCCGCCCTTCAGAATTTAAATGCAAATGGTCAAAGTTATACGTTTATACGGGATTACGTATTTATTTATAACTCCAATTCATTTAGTACACGGTATCTGTGATTTCTGTTTCCTATCTTATTGTAACGAATTTATATTCATTGAATTTCGAAAATAACACATATTTACACGTAACTCTTGTACTGTTTATGCGATTTATTTCTTTCATTGAGCGGGTTAAAGACTTTTCGCATGTCTGACCTTAAGGGGAATTTATTTCCCTCCTATTTTTTACATGAGATTGTACCTGCGCGGGACATCAAAAACAAGGAAAACAATTGAAAATAAGTGTTTTCGTAGCCAAGAACTTCTTACGTGGTCACGTATTACGGTAAAGAATATGACATTTTTTGAAGTAGTTCTCATCTTCTACCAATGCGGATGATTCTATACAAGCAAAACAGAACCAGAATTAAAGAATTCAGTGAAAATTGTAGGGACGATGGTCACTTTGAAATACTAGTGGAATCGTTTGGTTGATGTAAAAAAATTTCAGTGCAATTTACTTACTGTAAAATGCATTATTCCTTCATCGGTGACCACTCGTGTTGGCATTGGGACTTCAACTATCGTTTGAAACCTTGTGCGTACCACTAGCTTCTTTTATTAAGTCAGAAGTTCTTGCCAACGAAATGCCCGCTTTCCTCGCTTCTGATGTTACATATGCTGCAGCTGAGAAAAACATTAGAAAGTGACGGACCCGTACAGGTTCCTCATAAATAATTAATATTTATTTTACGTATAATAGAGTATCATGTCAATATTATTAATGGAAAAATTTAAGATTTGGTATTGTTGAAATCAAAAGACAAGGTTCCGTCTCAGGCCAAGTACAAGTATGCGAGGTCTAGATTTTGTATCTTTACAGAATCCAGAGACAAGGTCTTGTCTCGGGCCAAGTGCAAGTACGCGAGAGTAGCCCTTGTGTCTTTTCCGGAAAGAACGAACAGGGATTTTCGAGTTGGTCAATTTCATTTAGTAAAAGAACGTTGGGTCTGCACATGTGTATGATGTATACTGAATACAGGTTGCGGTAATAATTCTGATCACCTTGAGTATTTTAGTTTAACAAAAAGAGGTAACCTTGAAATGTGCAGAAACCCTCTGCCTACAAACAAATTGTTACTGCTGTATTATGGCCCTCTTTGCGCTGTAACGACTTTTATAAACTAAGTCTCTTCGTATCTATAAAAATAACGAAGATATTGAAGGTGATTAGAGTCATCGCCGCATCCTGTATGTACATAAGTACTGTTTATTTTTGTATCGCAATTTACGTATAATTACTTTCCGGTAAAATATTTTTCGTGTTTTCCATCGAAATTTCATGTACTTCCGTGAAATCTTCATAAACAGTGTAATTCATTCGAAAAGTTATCGACTATGCATAGATTACTATTATTATTATTAAATTGTGGATATTTCTGCACATTTGCGTTGCTTACAGACAACAGATGACAAACAAAGCTGTACCAAACATTTCTTTTCTGGTAATGTATTTAAATGTGCAAAATTTAACGACGTTCGCCCTGTTCTGGTTCCTGCTTGCACATATAAAGTTGCATTAACATCCACATTTTAATTATTACATTATGAAAGAACACGTCTTTTATTTTTCCATTTCATAGAACTAGGAGTAGCTTTAGCCTGAAAAAATCGTATCGTTGTTCGACAGAAAAAAAAACTATAATTCCAATGCACCCTTTTTGACCGCTGACCTTACAGGTATAAATTCGTAACGTTACCATAGACAATACCTTAATTACGTCAAATTGTTGTTAACTATAAGGCAATTAAATAAAAACCATAGACTCAAAAACCAGCAGGAATATTGTGAGCAATGTCGTAAATGTGGAATACGTTTGTTTGTTTATGAATTGGTATACCGTGCCCCATATATGTACGTAAAATTCAGCGTAAAGATCAAGGGCAAATCAAACGTTTTTGGAGTAAGCATTTTATACAGTACCAGACGGTACGAGACACTTAAGATTGCAAAACACTCAGCGGGAAATAAAGTTCACATCAAAAATTATATTTGGCAGAATCCATGAAGACTGTGGGGGGGGGGGGGGGAGCTCCCGAAACTTTCTAAAGAAACGAACCATTGCAACATTAAAACAGTCTCCCTACACAAATAATTAATTCTACCATTTGTATTCTATAGAGACATTCTCATTTTTCTAAAAGCACAAATTTTATAGAGTAATGAGACATAGCGTGAACGAAAATTGAGAAAACGAAAACATGTCAACGCGTTTTGAACAAATTGCGGGCCGATTGCCCGAGTACGAGTACGTGCACGATAGTACACACTGCTGTATATTAAAACGCATTGCAAGAACAATGCTGCCGAACATACTTCCAGAAGGAATTCCTTTTAAAAAATTATCGAAAAACGTGAATACGGGGTAATGACGAGAGAAGTACGATGAACGACACGAGTGTTCTTGAGATTTTTTCGTTTCCATTTTGAAAAATTAAACCACTTGCCCACATAATTTTCGGCACTGGCCTTTGTGCGTTTTTAATACAACTAACAATAAGAGTATGTCGAGTTGGATTGACTAGATTTTAAACTTCCACTCCCAATTCATTGTTCGTGCTGATGAAACAGCCATTTCCAGGTAGTGGCACGTTTTATCTGATCATTTGAAAATTAATAAAAATAATAAACGCCCTCTTTGTTTTCGATAATAGCTCGATGAACGCGCCGAAGATTGCGTCGATGTTCGCGTCGAAGATCGCGTCAAAGATCGCGTGAAGGATCGCGTCAAAGATCGCGTCAAAGATCGCGTCAAAGATCGCGTCAAAGATCGCGTCAAGGATCGCGTCAAGGATAGCGTCAAAGATCGTGCCGAAGAACGGCCCGGGAGCACGCTCGCGGCTACGATCTCGGCCAAGTTCCGAGAGCGGTATTAAAAACCATCCCGCGATGACTTCAAGGATTGAGCCGGATCGTGATTTTTCGGGATTGGTGATAGGCGTCGCGATCTGAGCGGGATCGCTCACCGATGAACTGATCGCGAGTGGGTCTGAAACACGCTTTTGTTCCATTTGTAATCCCTGATTTAATCTAAATTTTTCTAAACAAGCAAATATTGTCTACTTTTTCAAAGTAAAATTAGAAAATCTTAGGAAAATTCGAGTGATGTATCGTACTCTCTTTCAAGACGTATCTCAAAACCAGAATTTCGAAATTTTCAAGTGTTTGATTTAACATGAAATCTATCAAACATACATACAAAAGTTACCACATATTTTACGCTAATGATATCTATTTGTCCTTTTTTACGCCCGCTTTCACAAAAAACAAAGATAGAAGTGATCTTTACACTGATCTCTACAATTGATTTTTATTATACGGAGAATGAATCAGGTATTCAACTTTATGAGGTTTTGTGTTTATATAGGTACATGTAGTTTTTTCTCCAATATATGCCAAAGCTAATTAATAGAGGCAACTTGGATAAAATGCAGTAATCTTTTAACCAAATGAAGGTTACTACGATTGTAACATGAACAACTATGTATTTGTTGGAACAAATTCGACGTTTGCTTGTGCAAAAGAATAAGTATAATTTCTAGTCACGTACATATTGGGTGCCTTGTAAGTTTTTCTTTGATTTTTCGAGAGTATATATTATAATTTGGATCAGTATTATTTGTAACCGCGTTAAAATGCGTGAGTATTTGCGTTTACACACGAAACAGTAATAATGTACCATCTTTGAAAAGGAGTTAATGTGCATTTTGTAATAAGCAATGAGTGCGGCGTCTTATTTTAAAAGGCATTCTAAATTGTGTTGTTCTTTATTATATTTTATATATGAAAAAAAAGAGAAAAGGATTAAAAATGGAGCTATACTACGCAGTATGTGTTCACATTATATTGTATTACTTATGAATTAGAGTTATTACTGTCTGTTCGAATTGGTTGATAGTCTGATACAAAATAAATTAAGTTTTATTTTTATGCGTGAACTGTGATGCGTTCAATATAAATATCGTTATTGTATACTTTATTTATTTGAATTATTTTAATATTTATATTCTGATTGTATACGTATTGTCTAGTGTACATGTAACTATAATGACACGTAATTCTCGGAGACACTGTTGAATAGAGAACGTTTTGATAGAAATTCTGAATAAAATTGTATTTTCTCTATATCTTCTAAAACATGAGGAATATAAAGGCCGCTGTTAATTTGCAATATTATTTCAGATATATGATTATTTACGTGGCTTTAATAGATCCATGATACACATCTGCAATAACCCTAGAACTTCGTGGCGGGGGACGGGGGGGGGGGTTGTCCTCGAACCCATAATCTCGAAAATTGCAAATTAAGATCTTCTTTGTATGTAAAATTGTGAAAAAATTCATTGTTATGTACACATTTCAGTTCAACATTTAGAAACTCAGTTGTTACATGTAAAAAAAACATCGTGCAGGGAAAAAGAAAACTGACTATGTGTCACAATACCAGTAGATAATACCTTATCAAAATGGAAACAGAATTGCTATACATGCAAAAATCATGTATGCAGAAATTATTATGTACTGTTGTTCACATCAACCATCAGAAAAATTAGGAACATCAAATTTGAACTAGTTTCACGTTAGTTCGAACACCATTACATAACAAAATTCCAATCTATAAATATATACATAAATGCAATGCCAAAGATATGTCATATTCTTCCTTCAAAAAATCACTTTCGTTTTAACGTTGATGCCTAAAGAGTGCTGTGGGTTCAACGACTGCCCCCAACCTCGTGGGACTCCGTGTGACGACTCAAGTTCTAGGATTAAGCGATTCGACCCCAAATTGTACATACATAGAAGTATTAAAACAAAATTTCTTAAACATACTAATCGCTTAAAGATGTATGATAAATACTGTTTAGTGCGTCATATGTGGTATATTGTAATACCTAGTATTGCGGACGTACGTGCTTGCACGAGTGTGTTTGTGTGCATATACGAGTATACGTTTCCCATATGCCTGTAGGAATTACGTACATGTATACATACCAATCACCATATATGTATATGTATAAATATATATTATACGTAATTAGTTCTATTATATTGTTAGCTGATATTCAAGAAGTATTGTACAGTAGATTCTGATCGGTACAATTATATTGAATGGGCCAAAATGGTGAACAGTTTACATTCTTCCTGAACCTTCTTACATTGGCTACTTGTCAAAACCTTGAAAAATTCATCCCGCTTTAATGGTTCATCCGCGGAAACAAGTATAATACCGTGCAACATCTATATTTGTTCCAATTTTCAATTTTCTTCCAACTTCTTTAAAATAACCCAAAGGATTACTCCATTCCGCATAACAAAAAAAATCGGTTTTTGAACAATTACCAATTGACTCCTTATTTGTTGGATTATTTACGGTATGTTAACAGAATTATTTTTCGTGCGTTCTACGGAAACGTACCCATTTGTTTATAACGAGTTTATTGAATGAATAATAACAATAATACTTCGATTTATTAACAAAATCCGGAAGTTTATGCAATATGCATTATTTTTATACTGATTTTAACTGGATTTTTCATAACAGATGCGATAAGTAAACGTGAAGTGTACGTATAATATATTGTACGGATTAAATAAAATGAAATAATGTATTTTGACAAGACATTTGACAAATAAATTCCAAATTCGACAACACTGCATTCTCCAGTAAGGAATAAGAATAAATTTCAGTAGATCCAAGTAGATCGCTTACACAATTGTCTACGATGTCCAGGATTGACCATTCTTTTTCGTTTTCTGTATGATTGAAGAGCGAAACAAAGTATGTTTTTGTTCCACTCCTCGGAATACGTGCAATTTTAGATTGACTGGAAAGTTATCCATTTGTGGTGTCGATTGTTTTTACAGACGGTGATCATAACATGCAAATAATGTAAATCATAACCCCTCCCAACAGGTAGAAAAATGCATTTGGCTTTCATTTTATTTAGTACGACAAAAAATTTTTAAACAAAATTGAGGAAGGTTTCCCGTTCACTTTAGAGGTGGCGTGAGAAGTATATTTTCGACGGCACTTTTTTAACGGCAGAGTAGACCCGAACTTCATAATTTCGACACGAATCGGCGCGACGGTTAATTCGGAGTTGCTCAAGATTTAGCGAAAATGTTTACTCGCAATAAGTTCTGAATGAATTCATTGCAAATGCGATTAGCAGGTCTTCATTCAACTCAACTGTCGGGAGGAACATCGATCAGAAGAATGTTGAACTTACAACGTACTGGCTGTGTGCACACGCTACTCGATCGTTACGTCCACCGTTTTCTATTAAATGTTATGAACCGAGAGAAGTACAATGAGGTTCGGGGCATTGCGACTAATGTACCGCGAGCCGCATTGCCGCCAGACAGCATAATGGATATCTTTGACAGAAATACAAAGCTACTTCAAAGGGAACGTGCCGCTCAAGCGGCTGACGTTAAGCTGTATGATTACATTAAAGACGAAGTAGGTTACCGCCTTTCAGATAGAATATTCGATATAAAGAGAAAATTCAAGAAAGCACTTGACTTAGGATGTGGACGTGGTCATGTATCGAAACACATCTTGTCAGACTCCGTAGAAGAATTAATCTTGGCAGACATGAGTCCCAGTTGTTTACGTCAAGCTGAGACTACCGAAGGGATCAATGTTACTCGTATGGTTATAGATGAAGAAAATTTGTCATTGGAATCAAACAGTTTAGATTTAGTAGTAAGTTCCTTGAGTCTCCACTGGGTCAACAATCTCCCTAACTGTTTTAAAAGTATTAATAAGGCTTTGAAAAGTGACGGTGTTTTTTTGGCTGCCATATTTGGGGGTGATACATTATATGAATTAAGGTAAAGTATGCATAACATTTTTCTCCAAAAATAAGCCAAATAATTTCAGATAAATTTATATCATGTTCTCTCTCTTTTGTTAGAAGTTCTTTTCAATTAGCAGAATTGGAAAGGGAGGGAGGAATTTCACCACACATCTCTCCGTTTGCAGCAATTCGGGATATTGGATCTTTGTTAACAAGAGCAAATTTTACCATGTTGACAATTGATACCGATGAAATTCTTATTGGTTACCCAAGTATGTTTGAGTTACTGTGGGATTTGAAAGGTGCTGATTAAATCTTTTTCAAGATTAACAAAATATAGATATTACTGATTTAATTAAACATATACTTATTTAGGAATGGCTGAGAATAATGCAGCAAAAAATCGTAGATTGCGTTTAAGTAGAGATACTATGATAGCAGCTTCTGCAATATACAAAGAACTGTATGGAAAAACCAAGGAAGACGGTAGTTCGTACGTGCCAGCTACGTTTCAGATAATTTACCTGTTAGGTTGGAAGCCTGATGTATCGCAACCCAAACCTCTCGAAAGGGGAACAGGACAAGTATCGCTCAAGGATCTTTATAAGCTAGATGAAATCGTGAAAGAAACTCAGAAAATCAAATTAGATGAAGATAAATAATTTTTTTTTAATTGGTATGTGAAGCATTGTAAATATGTATATACAGTAAAAAATTTAATGTATTTATCGTATAAACTTTTTTTTCAATGTATTGAAACAGGTTAACTTGGTCCGTGCCACGTGTACCACCGGTGGTACATGGTAAGCTTGATCTTCGGGCCATGTGTACCACAACGTTTGCACGCAACCACAAGTGGTACACTAAATAGCCTGAGCGACAAGTCCGATAAAAATGGATTGGCACGGAATGTGTTAACAAATAAGTGTATATTACGTGTTGCAATCAGGCAAAAATATGTTGATTCCTATTTTACAATATCCAGTCCTAAATCATATTTATGATTTACTTTCCCCAGTTTTATCTTTGTGAGCTATAATGCCTTTTTCTATAAGATCAGGAATTTCAACCGCCAACCATGGACCAAGCTATAATAAATATGAACTGGTAATTCTCAAGTATGATCAATTGATAACATAAATAGCTGTGGATAATTGTTAAACTTACGCCAAGTGCCATAGCATGAGCAATTCCAAACTTTGGCACGTTACGTGCCCATAAAGGTTTAAAGTGATCGGTTAGGCAAATCTTGCCACCTCTGTACATTTTAGCTGTTTTACCATCTAACTCTGGTAAAGCTATTTCAGGTGCTGTCGTGGGATATGCAACTGGTATCTAAACCCCAAAAAATTGTCTGGTCCTTTTCGCAATTTTTTCAAAACTTACATATATCGCAAAAAAACGTATAATTGTATACTTACATCAAATTCAATTTCGAATTCGTATTTTAAAAAATTCTGCATGTACCAACATTTACCAAACCATCTTGTTCCTTCCTTATTTGATTCTAACCGAAACCAGTCGTTGTCGGAATCTTTATTATTTTTCACATACTGAAAAGTACAAATAGGATACAGTTGTTGAATCCCTAATCATAATTAGCATTCGACAAGCACTATTCCTACATAGTGGTACAGTTACAATCTTTGGACCACAAATACTCCCTACGAATTGAACTTGTTTCTACCATATGGGAGTGATATTGTACAATACACGATTTACCTTAATTAAAGCTTGATACTCTTCTTTTAATCTTTGTACCCATAATTCTTTGTCCCTAGGTCCCGCTTTTGTTTGTAACAATGGAATGTTACTTAATGTTTTCCTTGTGGATTCATCTACCATTGTAAGAGCGTAAGACGATAACAATACTTTTGCTCTCTTCTGTGACGAGTCACAGTTGACATTTAGAGGTTATGGGCAGTGTAATCAAACCAGTGAGTCAAACTAGTGTGATCGTAAATGAGTCAACGCAGCCTCTAAAGTTCGACATGACTCACGTCTGTTTTTATTGGCTTAGAGATATTTTAAACTTATCTCTGCAATTGTATTTGCTGCATAGCTCTGTTATGTACGTTATAAGAGTTAGCAATATGAATTCAACAATATGTCATTCAATTTTATGTACAACATCTTTAGACGCTAATTCATTGATAGATTTGAAGAGATTCCAGACAGTTTCGGTCAGCACTTCCACTATTCTTCGTGCGCCGAGAGAATAGAAGTGTTTTGCGTATACAACTGATACAACTGAGAGACTTACCGCACGCTCCGCATCTATCCATATCTCTCTTCTCTGGGGGAAAACCAGTTTTTGTTTCTGCGCGCTCATATTTTCCCGACGAACGGGGTAAAGTAGAAATCAGTAGTAATGTTTAAGTTTTCATGTTGCATGCAGTAAGTGCAGCCCCTTTTCGTTTTAGTTATATTCAGTTATATTCAGTTATACTGCCCGGTTCTGCGAAAGTGTTGTGAAGAAGATTATGGCATAATAATCGGTTGACGAAACAGGGTTCAGTTGAAATAAAATAAAACGGATGCATCATGGCTGATTCTTCGTATGAAAAAGGTCTCACGGAGCTTTCAAAAATGAAGGTAAACTGTACTGCTTTCTGTACTTGCAAAACTTCACGAGCAAGAAAATACTAACCTTAAATTTAAGACCCTGTTTATCGGCAATTAAAACCTTACGATTTTACTTATAACAACAACTCAAACAAGCATAATTTACTATTATAAAGTATTTTATACATGTATAATAAATTCGGCTTACCACATGATAAAATGCATAAAATTATTGAAGAAGGTACGTATAAATTTTGTTTAATAGGTAGTAGGTCACAAATAAATGACTAAATGAATACTTGTTATTCCGCAGGTAGCAGATTTGAAGATAGAACTAAAGCAAAGAGGACTTCTTACTTCTGGCAACAAAAATGAATTAGTTGAAAGGCTTCAATTAGCGCTACATGGTGGTAGATATTTTTTATTGAACATGAAGTAAAATATTCTTCTACAGTATCATATAACGCTGTAATGGCACTTTATTGTTAGATTCTGCGTTATCTTTGGACGAAACCACGGAAGAAATTTTAGACGAGGACGCAGTTCTTGGTGTAAGTGCAATATATATATTATATTCAGTATTTATTTTCGTATGCATTGTGCATCGAGCTTTATGGTTATTTAATATTTCACATTTCAAGATAAAATTATAGTTACTAATGTAAAGCGTCATACTTACCACATAGGACGAAGAAATTGAAGAATTATCTAGTAAACCAGACTCGCAGGAAGTTAATGGAAAAAGAAAATTATCCACAGAGAGTAACGTGAGCGTTAAGAAAATAGTATTGAATCGAAAGCCAGTAATCGAGGAAATCAAGAACGAACAAGTAGAAAAGAATGAAAGCGATCCCAAGTCGCCTGAAACTGCAGCTCCTGAAAAAAAGATTATCAAGATATCTGAACTTGGCAGTAAAGACGTAAAGATTACTTTTCTATATTTTTCTAAAAGTATCTTCAGTTTATAATCAACTAATAATTATTTAAACAGAGGTTAGAGCTGAGAGCTAAGAAATTTGGGGTACCTCTGACAGAAGCTGCGAAAAAGGAAGCTAGATCTGCAAGATTCAGTATTAATTACCAGAATAATAAATCTGCTGCATCTGTCAAAACACCAGTGGTAATACACTTTTACTATTCAATCAAGTTTGTTAAATAATAGCATAATTAAATATTTTTGTAACACACAGCTAATTTTTCAACTTTGTTGCAGCACACAACCTACGAAGTCCTAAAGAAGCGAGCGGAAAGGTTTGGTTCATCTGTATCTACTTTAATGGAGAAGGTAATAAGGTTTTCTGTTAGTTAAGAAGTCCAATCGCATGTACTTTAAATATGTGTTTAAGTTTTGCTGTAACAAAATTGTTTTCATTTAGGCCGAGTTGGAAGCCAGAATAGAAAAAAGAAAAGCTAGATTCGGCGATGTGAAACCTACTGAAAAAGTATTTCATAGCAAAGTTAAGATTGTTAAATGATATTCAGTGTTATATACCAAAACAGCAATTTAGATTGCAAATCTTATTTTAAGTTTTCTTATTTTCTGTACACCTATTCTATATATAATGAAAGAAGGAACATTTTATTTGTTATGAACTATTAGACATTCTCGAAATCTAATGAATTTTCAAAAGTGTAACATCGCAATAGACTCATAAGTTTTTAAGTATCATTGATATGTTCGTTGCCCTAAGAAAAATAGTCTGGACAACTATTGACATATAACTCGTTTGTATTATGTCGCAATTCGTGTGGTTACCTCATAATCATCCATTCATGTTTAATAAAATACTGGACAAGATGTGCAGCATGCGTAGGAATCATCAGTTATTATCTACCAATCAGATAAATACTTTATTTAAAGCGCGCAAATTATAAATAGTTGCTATATGATTATTTTTTAAAACGTATTTACATAACTTTGGTTAGTTAAATAGCGTCGATAGAACATTACGGTTCATTCGATTTATCAGCACATACAAATTTTACACTTACCTGGTTATGCACGCCATCTGGATTATCGATAGAACAACTATCGATAGTAGAAGAACTTTGATTGTGCGCTAGTGGTATCGATATTAAAACAACTACTTTCCCTTCAGGCTAAGAGTATCCTCGTTTTGCGTTTCTCGACTGAGTTCGTGGTAGTTACGAGCGATGCAATAGAATACAAGTGTAGTGGGAAGATGCGCAGAACGGATGCACATTTCTTCGATCTAGTGTTAGACTTAGTCTGATCTGGACGAAGAGTTGATGGTGCGATAGTAGTATCGATAGTTTAATACCACTAAATATAGGCACTGCAGTGAATACCCGGCTTACGCAACTAATGCGTTGCAGCGTTTTCGCGCAAGGTGGAAAACCGCGTAAGTTGAACGTGTTTGGTTGCACATTTTTCATATTTGTATATACATATTCTTTTGCTTACAACAAGTTTTATGCTGTATACTGTACACACACCACCTCAGAAGGTAGAACTTTTTTATATATGTACTGACAAAGTCTCGTTTTGGTAAACAAAAAACGAATTTCACAGCTGGGAATTGGTTTTCTGATCGGCTTCTAAGAATCTGCGTATCTATGAATTTCGTATAACTTGGCATAACTGCACGTAAAGCGAATCGGTGTAAGCGGGGACTCACTGTTTTATATTTATGGCATGCCACAGCTGTTACATCATGGTCATCCATGTGATTTGATTTACCGGTGTTCCGTTAGGAACAGTTCCACTTTCTCCCAAGTATTTATATTTTGTCATAATAAATGACATTTCAATCGATATTAACGCATAGGTTATAGATCTAATGCAATCATCGATATTTTTAGGGCTTATTACGAATTGAGTTTAATTAGGATATTCAGTAGAAGTTTATCTGTCAGTAATCATGAAGTTCTCCAGCACATGTATTTATATGGTAATTCAAATCTTTGCGATTGTTACAATTGCTTGCTGTGATGATGAAACCATTAATGGTAATCTAATGTAAGTATCTGATTTTAATTACTTGATGTTTAACTGAACATCCTGTATAGTTTAGTTATGTTCAATCTTAATGTTACTTTTTGTAGGAACGAGGATGAATTAGTAGATCCACATTCAATTTACTTTGAACGCACAGACAAGATGATTGCAGAATTAGGTTTGGAATTGTAGGTATAAATATACAATATGTCCATCTGCAAATTCATTTATAATCGTTTATAATATTCATTTTTAAATATAACTACTCAGCGATATTTGTATACTTAGAAGTACCGGTTTGTTTTTTATAGGAACGGAGATGAAGTAATAGATCCACATTCACTTTATTTTGATCGTAGGAAGAAAAGAACGATTAAAGAAACTAATCCTGACATGTAGGTATGATTGTGCAATGTGTAGATGCGTGTGTCACAAATGCTCATTTTTAAAACACATTTTAACATTTGTCATATTGATTCAGGATCCGTATTGCAACAAAGTTGTATAGAGGATGCGAAACAGAATGTCCAAGTATTAAGAACGTTGATAGTTATAATCTACAAGACATAATTTTTTATAAGCGTCTTGTTAATTTGATATTGTCAAATATTAGTATACAGGTAATACCATAATAGGACTGATGGAAACCAAAAGATTTACATTAGAAATTGAAACCTTAATATTAATCAATTATGTATACGAACACATATTTTGTGATTAATTTGTTATTTCCATTATGGATGGCAGAAACAAAGCGAAGACTTAATAGTAGGAACACTGAGCATAGAAATGTCTTATTCACAAATGGAAACTCTGAGAAATTTTAAAATTCAAGCAAAGTCGCTTCGAGAAATCGATGCTATTCTCAGTGATGTAATAAAGGAACCAACGTATAGTTATGCGTGGGTAGCTACACATGTTTACGATGGACTAGTGAGAAACTTTGGTATCGCGATTGAGCTGACGCTACAATATGTAAGAAATTAATAACGTATACAGTATTTTATTTTTCTATACTTTTTATTTGAATAACGAAAAATTGGGTGATTTGTACCATTTTAGCCCCAGACAGCAATAATAATATTAACAGTATTAATATCCTACATTGCGTTAAGACATTCAAATTGGAGAAGAGGGATTCCTATCGTTTTTCTTATGCAACTCATAATTGTATTGAGCTTTTTCATGACTTGGTGGCAACTTTTACAGGTAAAAATTATATTGTTCTATAAAGTGCACTTCTGTTAATAATTGTATTACCTCACTTTAATACAAGCTCGTATTATTATTCGAGCAGGAGGCTGAAATTAAATATGCAGCAACGCAAATGAAATACTCAGAAATACCAATTGCATGTCAACCGAACAAAATGAATATGTGGCATAAATTTGTTTCTTTGATATATAGTAAGTATCTTCTCGTACGCTTTATTATATTTACACTCATATCAAAGCAAAATTGTTTTGGTGCATCATTTTTATCATACATATGCTATTATTTATTTCTAGCTGATGACTGTGAGAAGTATCACGAAGCAATGATGTCAAATCCAAAATTAAAAGTAACACCTGCATTTGCATTGTCGCATTTTATCAGCACAGCAGTTCTTCATCCGGTTTCAAATATCGGAATTGCTATATCCAGCTTTGTAAAAAACGCAACACGTAATGTTACAACAGACCGATTAGAATTAGAATTACTTATATGATTTTAATTCAAACATTTGTCTAATCTCTTCTATTTTTTAACAGACGATCTGCCATGGATATACGCATGGGTTGTCAAACTTGTACTTTACTTATGCATAGGCATCGGTATAATAATGTTGCCATTTACTTTGTTCGGTGCATCTATCAAAATGGCATTGGGCCCGCTGTTTAAACTTGGCATTAATTGTCAGGGAGAAAACGCAAAAGGTAAATTAATTCAGGATACCGAAAAACGAGAACCTATTCAAATCATTCTTCAGGTAATAAAGAGTTTTGTTTCAACAAGTTTGTGATAACACATTTTAGGCACATTTTACATTTGTTTTATTGAACATGCACGAGAAGTATTAATACGTAAATGAATAAATGTATGCTTTTGTAGCAATGTCCCGGGAACACGGGCGCTCTAGTATCAAACGTATTAAAAATCGATGAACTAAAAGCTATTCAGGCTGTACCAAATACTGATCATGAGAATGAAGTGTTCCATGTAACAGACAATTTTCAAGAATGTGCGGAAGATTTGTCTTGCGGCGATACAGCAATAAGTACGACAACGGAAGCTGATAATGCAAAGAAATATTCGTATAGTAAGGATTGTGATTTAATTAAGGCGAAGGCAGAAGAAAACGGAAGTGGAGATTGTTAATCTTACGACAACTGAATTTAATTTTACGACACTGAGATTTGGTGTCTAATACAAATTACGCTTGCTATCTATGTGTTATATATATAAGGAGTGATATAATTGTTCGGTATTAGTGACATTTTTGCCGGAATATTCGTGAACCGTAATAAAGGTAATTATTTTGTACTTCTACGAATGTTTATTTTAATAAAATATGCAATACCTTTTGTATTAATTTTTATTCCCCGTCGAAATCAGTATGAGACCTGATAAATGACTTGCATATTTACGACGCCTGCAAACACGTATACATATAGACTCCCCCTACGAAACAGCAGTATTATAAGCTGTTCGTCAAAGAGAGCTGTATGTGTACGCCATGGAATAAATATAAATATAAATCGAAATGTATAGAAATCAAATAATTCAATGTCTACCTTTCACCATTGAGAATACGGTTATTAATGCCAATTCAGCCTAATGATTAGCGAGCAAACAAGGATTTGCCAAATGTAACGTCTGCATTTTCTATAATTACGTGGGGCATGTGTGTGCTTCCAAATGAGACTGGGGAGTGCAAAATCGAATGGTTTGGGGAGTCAAATAATGATAGCAGATATTTAACACTCGAGTAAACGCAAAATTATTCTTTCCGAAATAATATGATAATAATCAGTCGTATCAACCGAAACCATATTCTATGTTTTATTGTTGCGGTTCGCGAATCAATGATATGCGGCAACTATTTCGTTGGATAATTGTGTTGTGCGACTGAAGTGACGATTAAGAGAAATGGAGGTAACAACGATCTCCTCAAAACTAAGTTTAGCCTTTGTCAATTAGTTTTGCTTATGCAAACCAGCATTCTCGCTTCTGCGTGTAATGCATAGCTGCAGAGGAAGTTGCCATCTCACATGCACAGTGTCAACAGCGCAGTTAAATTTCGAGATTGCTTTTCGAGAGTTTGCTCGCTTTATACGATACATACGGTAAAACCGTTTACACTATAGCTCGATACAAATCTCAATGAGAAATTTGTATATTAAAACATCGTTTTAACGCAACTGTACAAGTAAAAGTCCGTGTCCGCGCTAATTAATACGTATTCATTTTTACTACAAAAGCAACGCGTTCCTTTGAAATGATCATGTCGATTCATTGCAGTTAATTAATTTTTATACTTAACCCATTTGCATCATTGCTCCAACTTAAGCTGCCGCGTCGTATCACCGCGCGCGGTCGATCGTATGTACAATAAAGGGCGGCTCGCGGATATTTCCGCGCTCGGTGATAGCTGACAGTCGCGGCTTGCGTATTATTCCGCGCTTGGATGCAAATGGGTTAAATAAACATCGATACTGCGAACCTATTTGAAGAGAGCTGAGGATTCAGATAAAATTGTACGCAATTTGGTTCCCATCTATGTTTCGCAATGCAGTACCATCAGCGATATATGTAGCTTTACCAACAGTTTCAATTGTAATTAAATTACGCGTAAATACTTGTATTATTCTTCATCGTTTAACAAACTATCGTCGCCATCTCTAATCAGTTTTACTTTTCTTGTATAATTTAAACAAAATTTTTATTTCGGGAATATTAAATCTTATTTTCGGTCTCGTCTGTATTGTAGATCGTACGGTATCGTGCCAGCGAAAGAACGACAGAATCGATGGAACACGATGATGACATGCTTCGTTAAACGGGGACGTCGTCGGTTCGGACAGAAAATCGAAGGAGCCAGCTAAGCAACCAAAATATTTAGAAAGGTTCGATCGAATGGAACAACGGTAAGAGAACTTTTTCAAAATGTTCAGAGATGCATGAGCGGCAGGCGTAGCTGAAAGATACAAGAGAAGGATACGTATTTAAGGTAGGGGGTTGGGGTTCATAGGACCATGGATGCATTACATGCTCGAGATGACACCTAAGAGAAGCTGCGGCGGTATACGTGCCACCCTGCTCAGCCCTTAGTTCCGCCTTCGCAAACCACCACCGTTTCTCCGCCGTGTATTGTACTCGGCAGAGGAAGTTTACGTGTTTTGTGGCCCGGATCAGTGACGTAAACGCAAATTTCGAAAGTTCTTCCGGCGAAAGTTTACCGCATTTCGGGACACGTTTCGCCGAATAATATCACGCGAGAATTTTAACACCGTTTATGCGAGGATTCGCGTCGAACATATTACGATCCGTTGAAATTAATATATCGCGCGTATATAAATTGGGACGATATTTAATTTATTGTATTATTTTGCATCGACAGTGCGTTTACTTAGATCTTTTAATCGGTGATATCTCTCATAGCTTCTAAATTACCGTCCCCCGTATATCCAATTTCGTAGTGGGTGAACATTATCCCGCACCAGTGGATCGGGCGTCGCTCGAAAGCTTGCTCAAAACGCTAGAGAGAATTCTGCAATTGTGGCATGGTCTTCCTATAAGCTGTCACACCTATCCTACTTAGCACGAATATTCCGGACAGTGAGATTATAGAAACGTTGACTAAAAATTAGTCTCGCGCGAAAATTGGGTTAAGAATGAAATTTACGTTCGCCATTCATTTCCTGCCCAACGATATATTTTATTAATGCTTTTCATTACCACGTCAGTTATAACTCCGGATCAGATTATGAATGTTGAACGTGCTCTTAGAATATTTGTAAGGAGTCTGCAAACTTTAGACGACTTCGTGGAACTTCGTTGCACCGTACCTTAACTTAATCTGATGCCTAAAGCAGCATGATCGTAAATGCACCAGCGAGCATCGAGGAGGCTATCAAAATAACGAACCCATCTCATTTCAAAGTGCGTTACTTGCGCCCGGTTGCCCTTAAAACGAGTCCGGGATCAATCCAGTGCACGTGCACGGCGCTCTCACCTGAAATCCAAACGCCCTTTTCCCCCATCTGCCCTATTGATGTCCCTAAGTTTACCATTAGTCGCCGGTGAGCCACCAAAAATTCGAGCAACTTCGAACTGTGAGCAGCGGCGAGTAAACCGCGATTGCGGGCGAAGATCCTCCTCGAGTACCTCCTTCAGCATCCGCCGCGAAGATTTCTATATAATATTTTCCGGTTGTTGGGCTCGAATCGAACATCGATCTCAGAGATACCGCGGATAACGTACAAGCTCAACGACCGAGCGATGGTCAAGTTTGTCTATACGTATCTCCGCCTTTGCGTCTGAATTTTTCTCAACGTTTTCTCTATATTCTTGGAAGAGGCGTACGAGAGAAATTGGACTGCCACAAAGTTTAAAAAGAAATTGAGACACGGGATTCGTGACTAGGCGTAGGCTAATTAAGCGGGGAAAGGCAGAAAGTTTAATCGATATTCTTTCGTGTCTCGAGTAGTAAATATATTAAGCTTGAATATCTTTCGCTCAGTTAGTTTCGTAACGATGATAATTCATTAACGTCAGGCGATCGCCTCTTATAGGTTCAATATGAATAAACGACCAAAGCGGATCAATGCGAAAGCGTTGATCCTACCAATCGGGTGATCGGTCCGATTATTATCTCGTATTCGAAACAATAACTAATCGTGGCATCGTATAAAGTTACCCTTTTCTCGTTATATCTTAAGATACGCTCCGGCAATTACACGACAATATTCGCGTAATTGTGCACGCGCGTCGGTTTTCAGATCCGGAACAATCGGTAGATTAGGGGTGGAATATCGGTACGGAATGATACCGGTTCTTGGGGCGGCTTTGATCGTTAGCCTGTAAATTTTCCTACCTCCATGTTAGCTGATTGTGGATTCAGTAACTCATGAGAGGTCTGGATATCGGGAAATGGATGGTGGGTGTAACGATCGGTTACTGCCAGTAAACGTTTCACTGTTCACCAGGATTGCTGAATGTAAACTGTCTATTACCGTGGTTACGATCCGATCGTGTACGTTTCCGTCGAGTGCGCATTTATCAGCGTTGCGTACGAGCGAGATGAGGGAATGGAAACGCACAAATACTCCCGACGCTTTACTTACGGGTATTTAAGTGTATCTCGGAGGTAGAATCCAAATTCCCGTTGGCGGTAATTATGATTAGCATGAAAATTGGACGACCCGTGGCTCGCGGCGTTTGATCGTCCTCTCGTTTATTCGTGGCGCGCATGTATTATACGTTAAACGATTTTTCGAGATTTTTCATCCCTCGCCGATGATAAGCGTCGGCTTATCTCAATGATTTCGCGGAATCTCCATTTTATTGGAGACTTTTTAATATTGCGAATACTTTTATGTTTCTCCCTTCTTTTTTTATTTGAATAATTACTTTTTGATTGAGATTCCATCATATTGAATTGCATCGATCGATCGTTGCAACCCGTCCTCTTGCACGGATACTGGCACAGATACATACGATATTATGTCAAGATAATTCCCCCCCCCCCCCCCCCCTATTGCTCTATGGTCCATTAAAGGTACCCAGTGACAAGCCTCGAGATCAAAGCTATTACACCACGCTACATAGTTTCGCTCGTGTAACATTTTACAGACAATTACGCTCGTAAGTAAAATTATTGGAATAGCCGTTACGCGTTACGAGTATCGCCGTAACTACTCGCTCCTCGCCCTGTTTTTCACTTTTGCGAAAATCATCAAATAATATTCTATTGTTACCGAAGTTGCGGCAACGATCGGAGTACCCGCACCGTATTAGCGACGTAATAAGAAATAAATTAAATTCAAAGCAGCGGTCTTTGTGTTTTAAGATCGAAGGGGAAAATTTGTCACCTTTTCCTTTTCCGTCCTCAAAGTGACGGTAGGTGTAATTTACACGTTTATCGAGCAGTGGTGTCTGCCTCAAAGGGGCTCGCCGGGGCAGGAAAGTGTAATTCAATGTCCGTTCGTGGACATGTGCAGGCGAGCAGAAGTAATCGTACGATAACGCGGCATTCCAACATGAGAGGGTAGTAATTAAGACCTCAACTGGTCCCAGGGGAACCTTCGTACAGCGTCTCTCTATATCTTATCGCATGGCTCGCTCGACTGGATGTCCGTGCTTTATATCTGTGGGTGTATTCACCCAAGAGAGCACTTCGGTACCGTGAAACGCGTACACACCGACGGGGAAGGTTTGGGGGCCCTTTTTTGTTTGTCGAAAAATTATTGACAAGCCTTTCACAGCATTACTAACGTCGTTCTGTCACGAATCATCGTAGTCTGATCGATAAGCCAAAAGGCGGTCTGTCGGTACACTCGTTTCTCATACGACGGCCTGCTTAAGATCAGAATAATAGACTGATCGCATTTCCATAATGAGAATGTGCGTCGGACGTACCTCAACGGAATCAGTCTCACGCGGGAAATAATACTTCAACGATGGCCGTTTAATTCGGTAGATCCGAGAACGGCAAGAATAACGTGATAAATGTTAGCTGCAATGGTTAGGTATAGACGTAGAAATTAGTCGTACACGCCGCGTAGTTATTTCGTTCGATTACCTAGCCGACCATTAAATATCAGGAAATCGAACCGGTTTTATACGAGTCCAACTAATTCCGCCGTTGCTGGGATATAAATACGGGAAAGTGAGCCATGCGCCAATTATCCGGGCACGACTTAACCGTACGCGCATTTTTGTTCATCCGTAATATGGGAAAATAGTTTAATACGTTTGGACCGGTTCGATGTGGCGATTAAGCGTGCGACAGGGACGCCCGATCGCCCGACTCGTGCAGCGCTCGACGAGTCGATTAAAAAAAAAAAAAAGTATCGACTTTATGTAATAATACTTACCCGTAAGAGTATGCGGGACGGAAAAGGGAAATATAAAATTCTATTTCGTTGTTCCAGGTTTTTTTTGGAATCCGCTCTCGCCGCTTCGCGCAACGAGCTTCCTCGTCGGCGCTATCACGCGAGATATTAATTTGCCGGTCCGGAAACGGATTTGAATTAAAAATCAGATCGCATTGCGCAACGTTCGAAATTACTATCCTACGGAGGCGTTCGCCCGTCATTCGGATTTACATAATGTAGTTTTGAGGGGCAACGCGGAACGACGAATAACGCGGTCGTGGATATCATCTGTAAAGCGCTGTTTCAACGTGACATGATTAATAGGACACACGAAATTCATTCTTAATGGCTCGATAAAGAAAAGAGGGCCGACAGCCATTAGGTATGTTTTAGTTACGCGGGCTCTAATTCCTACTTCGGCTAATGAGCTTTTCATCGGATTCGGGTAATCCCGACCGAACGGGCTGTTTTTACCCTTCTCCTCGTAATATATATGTATAAGCAAAGCTGCAAGAGAGCGGCATAAAAACTACAGTAATTTCAGTTGTCGACCGTGTACACGGTGATACGTTTTTAAAGCAACGCTCCTTAGATGGTTACCGAGAGAATTTCGAGTCTTCGATTACCCGGACTTTCCCACGTACCAGTAATAATATCGATAAACGATAAATCAACGACAACCTTTTCTTACATTCGCCTTGCGACGGAAACGATCCGACCGCAATTATTTTACCGCGGATTTTACTGAAATGACTTTCTTACAAAAGACAAATAGAACATTAAGATCGAGAGAGAAATTTGTTTAATCGTCACATACACTCTGTACGTTTTCTTTATTTAGTATACCCCCCGTCCAGCGCGATAAAATACATATCTGCAGAAAATCTGCTTTCTGGTTATAATTTGACCGAATCGTTGTTTGCGAATTTACGCAGTTTGGTTTGGTAATTATTACGGTCGGGATAATACGGAGGATACGAGGCACGCGGATATACGTATATCCAGGAAAGTGGCTCGACGTCGATGATCCGTACGCCGGCGAATGCGCGAGCATTCCCATCGTGAGGGATGCCTCGGAGCGGTAGACTCGTGTCATCGTGTCATCGATAATTGATGTATGCGCGAACTAATGGCTGTAATTACCTCAACCTAATATCCAGCGTAGAATCTCGCGCTTGCCGTCGCGTACACACACACACACGCACACACACATACATCCGTCGGCTCGTGAGCGCGGGCGAGGCAGCGAGCGCTAAAATTTCAAGAAGAAATTAATGATTCCTCATCGGCCATGGCAGTCTGACCGCGATAATTAATCGTCGTGGGATCGCCCGGAGCACCACCGGAGATCGACTCGACTCGACTCGACTCGGCTCGACTCTCCTCGCCATATATTTCTTCTCATTCTTTTCGCTTTAGTCCACCCCGCGTGGATTATGCGAGGCCACCGTTTATTAGCATGCTAACGATCGGGCATTAAAACGCTTTGTCCCGTGGACGGTGATAGAATGGACGTAAAAGAAACGATCTCCGCGGTCGTTCGGTCTCGGCGAACGTTAACGCATTACGGTAACCGCGGTTAATTGCCGGTAAATTATTAGGAGCGATCACTCCATCGAGCTCAGGATTTCGTGTAACGATTGGTCCGACGGTTGGGAAAACAGAGTGACCGCGATTCGTCGTGATCGCGACAGGGAAACGAATGAACGCTTAGGCACGTGATATCGGAAGAAAGTAAATAGACTTTTACTTGGTACTTGAACCGAATACAAACATCGATATCAGTGAGATATCGAAACAATGGTATCGATACTAGAAATACTTGTGTCGAAAGGAAAGTATCGATACTTTACTAGTATCGGTAGTATCGCCACGTTCCCAGGTTAATACAGACCATCGACGCACCAGGTTTTTACGCGTGGGTCCCTAACTTAATATTATAACTTATGTTTTATATCCATGGCCATAAGTTGGTACCATCGCACAAACACAATACTGAATGGCCATGACAACACTACGTTGTCTTGGTTGACAGCGCGCATGGCCTCATGACAAGACAGTGTTTTCACGTAGGTGGTTTTTACGCGAGGTCGCGCGGATGTTGAATCGACGGCGACGTTGAACGTGTAATGAAGTTGAAAAAACGACCCGATACCATTCGATATGAGTACAATATCGATACCATGGTATCGGTGCTAAAAATAGTTGTGTCGAAGGAAAAGTATCGATACTTTACTAGTGTCGGTAGTATCGCAACGTCCCTACGAACACTGCCCGTAGCGTCGGTTATACGATGCTTTTAAGTGTACCAGACGCGTTTAAGTTCACGTGGCAAACGAGCCGAGCGTCGGCATAAAAATTCAAACCACTGGCATCCGAACGGGCCAACTTACGGACTATAATAAGATTACGAGAGAGCGAGAGTGGTGTGACTAACGAGGCTATCGTCACTGCAAAACCAGATGCTGCGAGTCCGTTGCCGCCCAGGACGAGTCTTTCTGGTGGTCTTGTCTGGCCATGTGTTTGCCCGCGTGTATTCTGTCTAACGGAGCTATTTACGAGTGAAAAACCGGCGCAGATCAAAAGTACCCCGGGGATCTGCAGAGCGATTGCGCGATTGGCCCGGTTTCTCATTAACGCCCGTGTCAAAAACTTTTGCTTTCCCTCAGCGTATGCCCCGATTGGCGACGACGAATCTGGGAAACCGTTATTTACGATTTTACTTCCGAATTCTTAACTCCACCGCGTTCAAGCCTCGTTACGATAGGTAAAATTGATTGCTGACTTTGCGACGTTCGCGTTTACCGATGGGGAGGAGTACCGTGAAATTTATTGACAGAGAATAGCAGGCGGGTCCGTAGTAAAGTTTAGCCGAATCCAGACTGCGCGTAAGCAGAATACATTGATACGTTATAATATTCCATTTTGGATATCGATACGTAATTTGTCGACGCACCGCCCCTGATACGACGATAAGAATCATCTATTTCGATATATCTCCGCCGAGCGGCTTCTGCCGTATTATCTGAAAATTCAGGTTACAGATATTTCTTTAGATTTATTGTGGTTCGCCAGAGCTGACAGTTCCCTCGCATACTGTCGCTGGATTGCAGCAATATGCAATTGCTCCACTTCCTCAGATTTATACGTGCATCAAGATGCGCATTTACTTACGATTCGACACAGAGAGATATTTCAAATTTCGCGACACTTATTGCAACCCAGATTTTTACCCGACACTCCTCGCAACAATTTCATCGTCGCTCACGTAATATCACGTTCGAGCCGAGTCGTCAAATGGGCCGAACGATCACTCGAAAATCTACGCATCTTAAAAATCACAAAAAGGATTTCTACCCCTGTTTACACACCTCTCCCCGTTTACCCCTTCGACCCCAATGCTCCACGAGCGCTCCTATAATCCTCTTTCGTCCCCATTGACCCACCCGAAAAAAAAAGCAAAAGAGCAAAACTAATTTCTACGTTCCGTAAGATCGCTGATCTCTTTTGAGGGATGAATCGGCTGACGCGCCCCGACACTGGCTCGCATATGTATTTGCCGTTACGGTCCTCTCATCCCGATTCTTACGAGCGTGCAATTAGTCGGCCGGTATTAGCATCGAATCCATCTCGTGGGACGCGCGAGCTACCATGGCTGCGCGGGGGCGTAATCCACTAATTCGACTCGCGCGGGACACGAGTCACTCCCGGCTGGCTTACGAAGGGATGGAACGTGTTTCGGCAGGGGGAAAAGGGGGCGTCGCTTACTAATGTTGTTATTGAATTATTTCGAGACTTAGTTTTACGTGCCGGGGATCAAGGTCTCGGTCCTTGCAGATGGAGTAGGCGTGGCTCTTCCTGCTCTCTAACTGCCCTGGCTGGCCCCTTCGTACCACGGAGGTTCCACGGATCACGTAGAGTTCCACGCGTCCTCGACTTGATTAAGATGCGATTAGGATGCTCTCAGGATGCTCTCACTGGGTGTTCCTTCGGGGAACGGGAACGCGTTCCCCTGATAGCGGAACGGCGAGGACGGATATGGGGAGAGAAAGAGAGACGGAGAGGGGGGGGGGGAGGGGGAAGTGCATATGCCTCCCGAGGGATCGCTTGGATCAGGCGACAGGATGCGAAAGAAACCAATAAATGGTTCGTTGAGATATGTATAACTGCGCGCGATATTCCCGAGTGGTAACGAGTTCGCGAGTCTTCTCGCATCTTGCTTTCGCATCGCTCGAAAATTAACGCGTATACGCATCTCGAAATGGAAGAACTCTCGGCTTTCGTAGAATTTCCTATTCGAAAATAATCGTTGCCTATATCAACGTTGCGTTAAGGATACTCTGAGTCGACGGATAACCTCGAGGGCAAAAGTTCGAAGACAAATTGCGAGGCGTCAGACATTGTTCCGATTTAATGGACACTAGTATCGGGGATCTATGGGAGTACTCGAGAATTCTTCGACTAGATTAAGTTGCGATTAGGATGTCGATCTCCCCTACGTCGAGCGTCTACGCGAGGGTTCTTCGAATTGTTCCCTTGCGTGGAAGAATCAAGGCGGAAAGCAGGGAAAGCAGGGAGAGCACAGGGAAAGCAATCTTTCGTGGAGGACAGGAATCACGGTGCGACGCGACGCGACGCGACGAAACGACGAAGAATGTTTTGACGTGGGTAGACGTATCGAGGCGCGAACGGCAGTTCGATCGATTCCTGTCGCGTTGAAATTTGTTTTCGCGTTAAGTTAACGCTAAGCTCGCGCAGAATTTTACGCTTATTAAGGGCACCGTGTTTAACGTGACGGCGAACGAGTCGGACGTAGCGCCGGTGCTATTAAAACGATGCCATTATGTATATTGCATAAAGTAATTATACATGCATATTATCCTGCTTTTAATACGTTATAAAATTTGGATGGCGGTCCGTATAGGCAGTCGCTAAAAGGTATAACGGTAAATCATGTTTGATAATAACGATGCGCCTCTGTGATAACGTTGCGTTGATGTGGAAACTTTTCAGTCGCGGTGATACGCTCCCGGTGTATACATATAAAATCTCTGATGTGATGTTAGCACTTGGAAAGTTTTAAACGGCACCTGTATCCAAACTTCCTCGTTATTGGTACTCGAAGGGTAGTTTGCACGATTGATCCGAACTTAAATGATCGTGAAAATACGAAAATAGTACTTTTATAACGCCCGTTTGGCCATTCCGAGGGTGCTCGACATATAGAAATAAAATCAGGCAATTTTTATCGCTCTCCTCGCGATTAATTACTCCCGAGTACTCTCAAAACTCGTTGGAAGCGTTGCAATCTCGCGCGAAACATTTTCCAGGGCGAGACAAGAGTTTGCAGCTATCAGTCACGTTGTGAACGTTGGGCGCTGAATTAATGCTGCGTCGAATAATAATAATGCGACGCGTAGTTTTATTGCGTGCACGCATCTCGTTATACGCGTCCCTGACGTCAATGTAACAAAGTTAACCCTGTTTAACCGGCGAAAACTCACCGTAGACAGAAATATCTCGCCCCGTTGATAATCCGAGTAGGCCGCGTACTTTGCGCGTGTGATCCGAACTGACGGCAGGGGTTTAAAAAAAAAAAAAGGGCCTTCGGATTCGCAAACAGCAGACGTTTGGTACAAATGGAGAAATCGTGTTTGAATTAGAACGGAATCTGGATTCGGATGGCGTATAAAAATTCGCGGGGTAATTCTAGATCGTGATATCGAGGGCCAAAGTAATCTCGTTTCTCGCGAGTACGTTTACCGTATCCAACGATGCGTTAAATATTCAAATATACGTACAGATATCGAGTACACCCGACCCCCGGCCACGGTAATCAAAGTTTCTACCAATTTAACGGTAGGATAGCCTAGAGAAAAAGAGTTTTCCCGCACACCGGGGCAAACGCGCTGCTAATAAACCGAAAATTAGGCGCCGCGGCTCGGAAGAGAGATACGTTTTATTTACCGGCAACGCACGTCTCGCCGCGCGGCGGAAAAACGCCCCGGGGCTGCGGGGGAGTTAATACGGCGCGTTCGGTAGCCAAACGCAACATGAATTTTTATTACACCTCCATACGTGTCTCCTGCCGTGCGCCAAAGTTTACCCTCTCACGGTGGAAACGAGCGAGGGTTTCGCCGCAGACAAAAATATCTCGCTCGAACGATAATTCGAGTTCGCCCCGGCGTACTTTCGGGGAATCGGCTGTGGGATCCGAGAACATCGGAACTTCGGCGCGCTCGAAGGGAAAAGGGGGCGCGGTGGATGCTTTCCTTCGAAATCTCACCCTTCCCTCCGGCATCCCTCTCTTACTACCCTCTGTCTGCCCCGTAACCCCCTCCCACCCTCGAACCCTCCCGCGCAACTCGCTGAATTCTACTCCCATCGCATAAAACTGACGCCATCTGCGTTTAATGCTACGCTCCCATCCATCCATGGAGGATGGTGTTCTGGCTGCGGGGCAAAAGCCAGGACTGATCACCGTAAAAGCACACGGAAACGCGCTTCGCAAATATAGCCGGCCGAGCTTTTTCACCGGCGCGTCGAATTGCACGCGACATTTCCTGGCTGTTTTGCAGTTGTTCCACGGGTACCGACTCCGCCCGGAAGCTCGCGGAAAAAGGGCAGCGCATCGCGCTCTGTTATTGGAAACTACACTCAATGTTTATCCCCGCTACTCGTATATTGTCGATGAACGCCGTTATTAACAGGAGTAATGAGGTCGCCGCGCCGGTGTCCGGGAGCTTCAAGCGAAAAAGTCTGCGCAGCGTCGCCAATTATTGACGTGCACTTACAATTAGCGAAATTGGGGTGAGCGTGATTCGTGACGACAGAGATATCAAAGCGCGTGGTTAAAATTGGTACATCTTCTCCGCGACGGCGAAAGAATTTGTTTCTCTCTCTCTCTCTCTCTCTCTCTCTCTCTCTCACCGTACGATCGATGAAATTGATTTTTTGGGGAACGTCCGCGGGTTAAACCGCTTCGTACTTTAGCGCAATTGAGGGTGAAAATTTACGGGGAAAAAATGTCTGGCCGCCGTTTACTTTCGCCGCGACTCGTTTCGACGGTAACGCGATTACAATTGACGGGAATCGATAGCGCACGCGGCGCATCGAGCTTCGATTTGTGCGCTTCTACGGCGCTTCTTCGATCTCGGTGGTAAATTTTGTATTTAATTACGACTCGTCCGACAACAGTTGTAAAATCTCGATCGCCCACGCGGAATATATTTATTCGGCGTGAAATTGATTGGCGCGGTACAATTAGATACTCTAATCAAAACTCTCGCCGTTAATAATATTATTTTGGCGTCTGTGCGACCAGTACGGCTGGAAGTTTCAATCCGTTGACGCGACGACGGGGGTTGGTTGTTAGAGACTGCACCGAATATCATATCAAACTTACCGCTCTCTGTAAGCTTCGCGATACTCCCCGACTCTATTTCTGTTCGGTATTTCACCATTTGTAGGTGCACGCTGTCTCTGGGTTTCGTGAGAACGAGCGTGTCTGCTTGCAGCAAATAAAGGAAAGTACCTAATGCGAGTCTGCGATGACGCTGGGGAGCGTAGCTCGGAAATTCTTGATTACATACACCTTCTTGTTAAAGCGCCCCGATGTCTGACATGAATTTTTATGCTATCGTTTTATTATTCCGTGCGTTCCCTTTCCGTGGAATTCGTGGATTCGTTAAGTACATTTTTACGAAATTTTAGTTATCTTCTCCGTCGATCGTCAATTATCCGAGAGAGAGAGAGAGACTTTGTCGCATTTACAATTCGCAAATGCTTCGAGCGAAATTTAAAGTTTCCACCGACCTCCCCCTCCCGACGACGTATCATTACCCGAACGCTCGAACAGAGAAATATTTTTGAAACCGTACGAGAAAATCAACTTGGTAAAAGGACGCTAACCGTGTCTTCCGTTGGAAACAAATTCTCGAAATAAGATGGCGAGTCGAGTAGGAGCGTAACCGCCGATAGGATTTACGCGTAGCTTGGCAGAAAAGTTTTCTCGCGTTCGGTCGCGAATCTGGGGAGTTCCTCAAACGTATTCCCCGCGCAATGCGAAACGTACGTAATTTATTAGTTTCCTCCCGCGCAAACACACGGACAGATATTTACGTTAACCCGACGTATCGCCGTTCTTACCGCCCCGCGCCACGATTTTCAATCGCGATACCCTCGCATCGGTGGCGAGATCCGCGGATCGAGGAAAAATCGTAAATATTTACCATAAAATTCATTAGCAGAGAGAAACGCCGTGCTGCACGCGTCTCCTCGTAATTCCGTTCGGAAAATTCATTTCCACGCGTCAACGTGATTCCAGGTCGCAGCGGTTAAGCGGGAAACGCCGAGGGGGAAACCGACCGGCTCTTAATCAACAAAACCATAAATGACGGGAGCACGTCGGGATTGGAACGTATTCCCGAACTAAGATCGCTAAAGGGGGGTATACGGCGGGCGTACGTCTACACCACCCTCCAAAGTACAGAAAGTAGGATTTGCGCGTAGCCATGCGGAAAAGTTTCCCTTGCCTCGGAGCGAGGTCTTCGAGAGTACACCCCGGTCTTCGGTTTGCCCGGTACTAACAACCATCCATACGCGAAGGGGCACCCTCTTGGATGGATGCGTGCACGCACACCGGAGTAAGCGCGTCTACGGTCACGGGCCCGACGCGGCGGGGCGAGTCGGTGTACGCGTACGCGTACACGTACGCGAATAGAAACCTAGGGAACGCGCGTAATGCACCGTGGAGTGTAATTGCGGCCTGGAAGTGCGGACACCCGCGTCAGCAAAGCGTATACGCGTTTCCACTGACGCTTATTGCCTTCATTGGTCGGCGGTGGTGCTCGCGCTGGGAACAAAGCAGATGGGAATCCTTAACAGTTATTGGCTGGTAGCAACGTCTCTCTAGGTTCTCTCCCTCGTGGAAGAACCGGTGCCTCGGTAGGTAGCGGCAATTTATCGAAGGTTACATTTGGGGCTAGTCGTGTTCGCCATCCTTTTCGCCGGCGACTCGGAATTGGGGACAAAAACCCGGGTAGCGAGGAGGGAGGGAGGGAGGGAGGGAGGGGGACAGAGAGAGAAAGAGAGAGCGAGAGGGTAGAGAGATAGTCGAGGGGGCGGAGGTGTTGGGGTAAAGAGACGCAGGGAGCGTGCCGTCACTTTCAATTAGATAATTGAAACGGGGGAGAGCACCCACTAACGCGTTTTCCACACGTGTTCTCGCGGTAACGGCGAGCCCGGCGGAATTTTACAAAAGCGGCTTTAAGGTTCCCTCGGCGCCGAGACAGCCGGCCGATTGGTTTTCCTGTGAGATTCGATTGTTCGTGACCCTTGTCCGCGTACTACCGGGCCACCGCAAAAGCGCCGAACTACGTTCAACGGGTATTGTTCGCTCTTGCTTTTCAATCTATCCCGGTCGACGATTTAATCCGATATTCCCGAGGCGCGCGAATTTTGTCGTTGCGGAGCGCGCGCTCGCCAGCGCGTACATCCCGGATCGAATGTCGAAGAAGACGTAGATACGCTTACCGCACGGAGGAATGCGCCTAGGAATTCTTGGAGTTTCGAATTTCTCGAATATTTTGGCCGGGATTATATTGTAAATCCTTTAATTCAATTTGCTCGAAAGTTATGGGACGCCCGGGTCGCGTTAACGAATGTTGGAAGACCCTGCAGGAAGGTTCCTGTTACTACTAATTGTAAGTGCGGTGGGAATACACCGGAGCGATGTAATTGAATACAAAGCACTCGGATATGTACCGCGTTTTACCGATGTCAAATAATATCCGTGCCGTACGCGTATACACCGTGGACGAGAAGAATGCCGTGGTTATATTAAAACGTACATTCGAGGTGAGGGAATTTTGCTAATATTGTCGCTTAAGCGCGGAAAACCAAATTGCTATAGCGCGCGCTCTTTTCCACGTAAAGGAAACAAATCGCTTTTGGTTCGGATAAAATTGTACGCGCCTCGTATCCGATCCAATCTCCGGTCAATCGTTAATTTCAATTAGATCGGGTTCGCGGTATTGAATTTAATAGGAAACCCGCTCGTTTCTTCGCGGTATTAAGCGCAACGAGCTTGAATTTAGTTTGCCGAACGAAAAACTCCGCTCAAACATCTCCGGGCAAATGAAACGACGTGGCCTAGATACCCAAACCCGGATTAAATCGCGAGAGATCGCTGATAATCTGCTCCTGAAATAACGCTACGCGCATTCGGCTCGCGCTTTTCTTCGAGTTTTCGTGCTCCCGGTACTCGGGTACCTACCCGACATGCCAAGATTTTTCCAGAAATGGGTACTCGCGACCTGCACCGTAGAACCAGGCGAATTCGGTGATTTTATAAGGGTGGCGAAGGACGAAGAGGGGAGAGGGGGGGGGGGAGAACGTATACGATCGCAACCGAGCTACGGGCGGAGGAAAATTCGATCGATCTCCGTTTCATCGCTCGGCGATTTCATTCGGTAGAATTGTTTCTTCGGGCATAGCGCTCTCCCGTCGCTGTAAATTTGTCTAATTCTCTCGTCTCTCGTGATTACTCGTAGAGACGTCTCGCCCGTGCCCGTAACGACAAATGGGAAATTCGATTGATCGATGATCGCGAGAGTCGTTTCACGAGAAGCCGAGAGCAACGCGACAGGAATTCGAAACGACGCACCAGTGATATTTAGATTTGAGATTTAAGCGAGGATAGAGGGGTTACGTAGGTACAAACGACCGGCATAGAAATTGCGGGAGAGAGGAACGACGCGTTTCGAGCCAAGAATCGGAGATATCGCGGCTAGAACCAAAACAGCGCGTCATTGTTTCTCGTCGCGCACCGACACCCGGGCACCATTTGCCTCTCGAAAGAAATTCCAATCTCCGTCGAGGATCGCGGCAAGCAACCTTCGTGATTGCGCGGGCCGGAGAGGGGCGAAGGGGGATAAGGCGAAAGCGCGTGTGATTACGTGCGGCAGCCGAAACACAGAGAGAGGCTCGATCGGCTCTCATTCGAGAAGCCAGCAATTCCAGCGCGGCGGGATTGTTTCATTGTTTTCCCGGGGACCGCTGTGACACTGGGTCAAGGGTCATGCATCGCTCGCTCCCGAAGAAAACCACAAACACAGCCGCACGACTCGTGGCGACGCGTTACCGGGGCCGCTGATTCTGCAACGACGGCAGAGAGCTCTCTGTATGTATAGCGACTGCTTTCGAGAAACGAGGGAGACGGAGAAAGAAATCTAAGGGGAGCAAGTGAGAGCGAGAGATTGGTAGAGTGAGAGTGAGAGAGAGAGAGAGAGAGAGAGAGAGAGAGAGGGAGAGAGAAAGACAGAAAGGGGGCACGTTCTCCCGCATCCACCTTCGTTCCCCTCGTCTCCCTTCGGGATATTAAATATTAATCCCGCGAAATTACTAGCGCGCCAGCAATCTTTCGCTCTCTCGTACCGCCTCCTTTTTGTTGCTCGCAATCTCTAACTCGCCGCTACACGTACAACCGCGCTAAATACGTGTATACGTACACGCACGTAGTCACTGTGGCGCGCTAAGCAATGAGGAGTAATCTAAGCGGTGGATTAACTCGGGGCTCAAGATATCAGTCCGGGATTTACCGTACCTCGCTTCGTTGTTACGACTCCGGGAGATTCCCCGAACCACCAACATTTCTGTCCTTACACATACGTGTTCCACCGAGCGCGTACGCGATATATCGTATCCGACTTCGCGTGCGCTCCGATCTCTCTAGGATAGCTCGACGTAAGAGGGGGAGTTCCTTCCGCCGGAAGAAACTTTTCCCTCGACCGGTTAACTCGATACGATTCGAATCGTTCGAATTATTCTCGAGGAATCTCGAATTTTCTTTCGTCTCGCGAAAAACTCGTTCTTCCCCCTGTATCGTTTCCTCGACGGTACCTCGTCTGTATATGTATACCTGGAATCACCTTTACGCGTCATCCGGTCGAAACTCGCTCTTCTTAAAACCTCCGCACGACTACGATGCGTGGGTCAGGGAAACGAGTCCTACGCGACGAACAAGAACATTTAAGCGAGGCGAGGCGAGGCGAATAGCCGCGCAACGACGCCGGGCAACGCGACGCGACGGCGCGCACCGGAGTCATGGCATGGGCAAGAAGAGACACGTTCTCGCACCTTCCTTCGGCTCGCCCGTGTCCCCGGTAATTTAAATCCGTAGTGAAACTGGCGAATGCGCTCGTACGCCACGACAAACTCGCTCGCAAATCGCGGAACTTATTGCTATGGGTCGCTCAGCGTCCGGTTCTTAATCACTCGCTAGTAGTACGCGCCTCCGATGCCGGACCACCCGACTGGCAATGAGTCCAACCGTTTCGTGGTAAAGGGAATGCTGCCACGCGGTATTTCGTTTCTCTCTCCCTTTTTTTTTCTTTCTTTATCCAGCAATTTATTATACCGTCCGATAACGAATCCATTGTTTACGTATCACGCGTTCACGCCGGGACACTCATTTCAGGTCGCGCGGCAAGAGCGCCTGGAATGTATCTGGGAAGAGCGCAAAATCTAATGATATTAAACGAGAAAACTGTATCGTAATTGCGTCAGATTTTTGATTGACGTTAAAGATTGAATTAACGATATCGAAGCTGGTAATTAAATTGCGCGACTCGCGTCGTTCTATTCTATGCCGGAAATTGTGTTCGTTTCGTCAAGAACTGATATTCGGAATATGTTTCTTTTTTTTTTTACGTTATATCGCATCATTCGAGAGTAGAGCTGGGAATACACTATTCTCACGTCGCGCGAGCTGATGCGCTATCACGGTATCTGTGATGAGTGCAGAGTGTGTGGACGATACCCGTGACATGATGCGATGTAAATACATTAAAGATACGCACTCTACACTTTATTCTCGTGACGCGGGATACCTTGATAGCGCATGAACTCACATGACATGACGATAGTGTGCTTCCAGCTTTACGGACAGTTTCGTTATAAATTCGTCACGGCGATGCCACAAAACGAACCAATCTCGGAACGCCGAATTACTTGTTCGCTTTTGTAGTCGGTTCTTACGAGCTGCCCCGCGAGAACGGCGAGAAGCAATTTTGAGTATCCGAATTTATTTTTTTTTGCCGCGAGGGTTTAGTACAATTCAATTTGTGGCAAGATTTTTGAAAATTGTTGGAATCAAAGATCGAGTGTTCTGTTTCACGGTCGATACTTTTACGTTTGATACGTTTAATTAAACGTCTTAGGTAATTGGTACTTACTTATAATAGGGTAACACGGTGGTACCTACGCATTATAGTCCGTGGTACAATTTCTGCGGTCATTACTCGCGAACGTCCCGAGATCTGAATAAAAACCGGTACATTGGGCATTATCAATAGAAATATCATTCGCGCGACTTGATATTTAAATTATAACGGCAAATAGCAGCTCGAGGCGTCAGGCATTTCCATAGAAAATATTGTAATGCGGGTCTTTACGAATGTCGGATAACAATTTCAATCTTTCGGAATCCAATAACTCGTTATCGGGACGCTGTAAATGGAAGTAATTCCGTCGCTCTGAAATCCTCGCGAACATCCCATCGGCCGCTTTCTCTCGCTCTCCTTTTTTTTTTTTTTTATTTCCACGCCGGGCCGCGTAAAGAAAATCGAGTTTGGTGAAAACGAATGCTTACAAATCCGGTTCTTAACGAACAAAAACTGTCAACGACAGTCTGCGCTGAAATTATTTTCGTCCGTCGCGCAGTCCGTTAATAGAGAAAATTTCTCTTCCACGGGGGAAACCGCGAAAGCTCCACGGCTCGCGTATTGCAGTTATAATTTAATTTTCATACAAGACTTAATTGTTTCTCCCCTGACTGTTTCTCCGACCCACCACCCCCTACCCCCGTCCTCCGTGTCCTACCCCCGCTATTAATAATCGGATCGAGACAACGAGAGCGAGGCGGGAGAGCGCCTTGCCATTATGAGACCTCGATCAATTTTATTTACATTTATGTGGGAGCGCTGTACTATACACGTATAAAAACTTCGCGATCAACCGGGGAAAGGGAGCGAGAAGGAGGAGGAAGAGGGGGGGGTGGTGGGTGGAGGCTGAAGGTGGCGAGAGTAAAACAGAAGACCAGTGAAGGTGAAGGGGTGGGGGGGAGGGGGTGAAAGGGCGAGCCGGGCCGAGTGAGAGTTGCCACCCCCCCCCTTTCTCTTTGCAGATCGTTAGCATATTTCCTTCCTCCAAGGGTGAAAGATATCGAAGGTGTACCCCAGCGCCGCCGAGATAGCTCCCTGTAAATTGTGTTCCTACGGTAATTCAGTCGTGAATCTTCCAGTCGAACGGGTCGCTGCCGTTTCCAATTACAGGATGGACTTTGATTCGTTGAAACCGGGCAGGCATCGACGCGTCAGAGGAAACGGGCGTGGGATCAATATTGAAATTCTTTTGAGCCTCATTCCGAGATGAAAGTTTTCGGTGTAGGTGCGAGCTGCCGGGATGTTTCGAGCTGCAGGATCTTCTCGCGAGGAACGGTGTCCCTAGCGAACAACAATGTTCGCCAGCTTTAATAGAGGGTTAGGTCGGGTACACAGGGTGTCTCGGAAACGCGTAGAACGGGAAATGGCTGAACCAAAGGGGTTGCTCTGTTTTCACCGACAAATCGCTTAACCGACAATATTTTCATCGGCACGATTTCACCGACGCTAACTTGACCGAAGATATCGATTCACCGACAGATTTTCAAGATTTTCAAGTTAGTGTTGGTGAAATCGTGCCGATGAAAATATTGTCGATCAAATGATTTTTGTCGGTGAAAGTAGTGTAACCCAAACCAAAGACAAGGCATCGTTTCTTCGGTTTACCGATTTTTAGCGACGGCGCGGCGGTTAAAAACGATAAGTGGTCACGATAGTTATCAACATTCCACGTATCCTTATTTCTATCCGCAGGTTATTGGAGTTCATAGTTACGCTTGTTCGCGCTTACTCCGTCTCATCCCATTTCACCGAATTCGGCGAAACCAGCAACGCATGTTCGACACTTTGCGAATGCTGGTTGCGAAACGAAAATCAACTGTATCAGAAACTCCTTGCCTCCTGACCTCTCAGACTCTGTTCTCTCCGCTTCTGTTACTCGTTCTCTTGCCATTTCTCTCTCTTCCTCTCTTGCAATTTCTCTCTCTCCCTCTCTCTCTCTCTCTCTCTCAGACACACCCGGCTTCCCTTTCTCTCTCTTGTACGAGGTACGAAATGGTCAATGAGAAGTTCTGCTACGTGGAAATTCGAGTTTCTATCCGGAGAAGACGTGCGAGAAGTGACCCCGTACTTTATGCTTCCTGGAAATCGATTTTGTTCGAGCGTGTTCGCGTATATCAAGTAGTTGGTATTCCGCTATGAAGGGAGGAACTTTTCGTAGTGCAGGGAGCGAAATGAAATTGACGATTCTTTGTAAGCGACGCTGCGTTTAACGTGCAACGAGTTTGCGAATCCAGACGTCCTCGATATTTGTAAACTGCGCGCTCTCTCTGGTATGTACTCGAGGTCATTAAAATATTTTACAAGTTTGTTTTTATTAATAGAGGGGAAGAGGGATCGAGGGGTTTCGTCGGCTTGTTTATCTCGAATAACGCTCCAGCGTTTAACGGTTCGTTATAAAAAAATGAAGTTACAACGGCTATCGTGATTTTTGATTCAGCGATTACGATCGTAATTAATTCAGGTTACACGGGTAAAACGTTCAGTAATAACGTATAAACGCCCGATGCTTCGTCATTATAACGAAATTTCAATGTGCAGAGATATCGGTTAATGCCCCGAAAGCACTCGAATGTAAATTAATATTTTATAACGCCGATCTATGATTCAATTTATCCGCCCATTTTTGGCGAATCGCGGGGATATGCAGTCAAAATGATCGCCCTTCGCGTAAAGTTACGTGAATTTCATTGAAAATATGGAGAGCTTCGTCGGGTATGCAAATGTATACGAATTCCGATCTCCTGGGATTTCAGAGTATTTGATTTGTGTACGAAAATGATGATCCAGCTAAAGCTCGCCGTAGCTATTTAACCATTCGCGTAAACAAAGTAACGCGTCCGATAATATAATAATCTCGGCGAACGAAAAACCTTTCTTCCTCGTTCCTCGGCGTCCCGTGGGTGACCATTAAAAAATATCAAAACTTCAAACATATACGATCGTAATACCGCGGCACAGCGAGTGTCTGTAATTCAAATAATCGCGAAATGATCTGTGCACCGGCGGAAGTATACTTCCCGACTATTTTCATAGGATGGCGTTTCCCGGAATTCCCGCTGCCAATTAGCCAGCGTAAGCGATTTCGTTAAACAATTCCGATATCCCCTAATTACTGACTTTATTGCGCAACGGCTACTCTGGCTAGTGTAATACGACGCTGTCCGCACTGCAATTAGAGCGACTTTGTTACATCTGACCAGGCGTGACGGTACAAACGACGGTACCCACTTAGGGCTATTAAACTGCACGACTATAGTTGGTGGTAGCGTTAGCTCATCGGCGTCCTATATCATTATACATTCCATATCAGTCCTGCAGGATCCGCTCAGTCGATCACGCTTGGAACTTGGAACGATATTACAGGACGAATATAGGTCACGCGCAATGTTGAGCGTTAATTCCACTTGATATCGATTGGAATAAAAAAACGGAATGCAGGTATAACAAAAAAAGAATATTCCCTTATTTTTCGCCGTTCATCGTTGAACGCGGATGCTCACGCCCCCCCTTTTTTTCGTTGCGAACGAAGGTTCATCCAATAGCATTTCTGCATCGATGGGTTTTCGCGGCATTCATGATTACGAAAAACGTTCGCTTTTCTTCTTCAATGGCACTCGCAATACCCGCGTTGCAGATCCATTCGACGCGATAAGTATTAACAGCGTGGTTAACCCGCGGACTAAATTCGCCCAATAAGAGGCCGGAATCTTCGTAACGAAGGTCGAGGGGTGTCCGAGGGCTCTTGTCTTTGGCAACGAAGGGATAGAGGCGATTACAAGTTTCACTGGGGCTTTCGAATAAACAGGCGTAACATCCGTCGTTTGCTTCGTCCGAACATTGTAAGCTCTTTGAGCCACACGATTAAGGAAAACAAAAACTAAATTTTTTATCCAAAACACCATTAAAAATAACCGAATGAAAAACTTGAAATAACGTATTAAACTGTACCACCATGTGTAATTTCAACTTTTCGAGGGGGATTGAAATATATTCCACGATGTACGAAAAGTTAAGCCAAAAGGTGGGACAGATTTGGACCCACCGAAACCCAAAATGTTAAAGCCTAAAGTTTTGGCATGATTTCACGAATAACAATACAATCGTTGCGCTTACAAATCTTTCAATAGCCGCGGGTGGAAAAACTCAATAGCGCGTAAGCGTGGGGAGGAAATTTCATTTTTTTTACGGTGTGTCGGTAGAGGGCATGAAAAATATGATTGTCGCTGCAATGTGCGAAACTACCACGTTCCGACGCTTTGATTTACGATTCAGATCAGTGGCGGCTCTTCGCTTTTAGCAGGTCGATCCATAATTATTGCCGCATTGTAAAGCACTTAGCCTTTATGACTACAACGGAGTGCATAGCCATTTGAATTTTTAAAAGCCAGAAACACTCGTGTACGGCCGTTTGTTCCGGTAAATAATAGTACATGTGGTAATAAATAAACGCGGGGGCTGTTGACCATAGTACGCGATATAACGACGCGCTATTGTATAGTCGGGCACGTGACACCCACCCAAAAAAAAAAAAAAAGAAAAAAAAGAAGAAAAAAAACACGAAATACAGGCACGACGTGAAAAGGGAGAAACGTGAAAAAATAAAAAGTGTCATGCGCGGAAGGCGTAGGAAATCGTACCCGTTATTATCAGATGCGTCACATTTTAATGTTTCAAAGAGCATACGCGGGGGTGCGCGCATCAGCTTGATTTACTCGCGGTGACCGCGCCGTGTTTTATGAATAAATTATTTCCCTTTGCCGATTATCCGTTCACTCGGCGTAAAATAATCCATGGGTTTGTAACCGTCGTTTTGAACGGCTACAGGCTCGATGGTTCGCGGGATTTATTATCGAGGAAAGAAAACGTATTAATCCAGAGAACGTTTGATTCCGCGTCCGGGCAAAATGCACGGTTCGCGCTCGTTAATGGAAACTATGTTATTCCACATTTTCGAAGCTCGATGTTATTCCCGTCCGCGGATTTCAATGGGAGAATATGATTATTAAAAAGTGGAAGGTTATAAAAAGTCGTGACTACGAATCGCACCGCAATGGTCTTCGGTCTTTCATTTGCGAGTAGCATAACCAGCGGTGCAATCACGCGAAAGAATTAATTTCCATTTTTCTCGTTATCTTCCATTTTCAATTTTCGTTGCCGCGTTACGCTCCCGCGAAATTTCCCACGGATCGAGATTGGAACGTTTTCGTACCTTTAAAGCTACCGGTTTTTGATCGAAGTAAAATACAATTTAAACGATTGTACGTTTAGATGGATTAGATATAATCGTAATCTTTCAACGGTCTAGGAGCTGGTCATGACATTGGTTCCTCGATCTTGCTGCGCGTACAAGGTGTCCCAGGAATCTTGTATTGATAATCAATAATTCCTTAATATCTATTATCCTTAGTTAACCGGTGCGGTATTTACTGATACCCAACACTGTAATTACCAAAACCAAGATTAACATTGGAGTTACGTCCGATGTTAATTACGCGGTTGGCGATGTGGTAGCGTAGCAAACTTTGCATCAGGGGACTTATCAAACACTTCGTTTTCTATGCTATGTAGCTTAACCACCGTTTAACTTTGCTTCCATGTATTCGAGAGAAGATGACTTTTTTTTGTGTAATAATCTAAATACCGTCGGCTGAACGATCCAAAGAAACTCGTGCTATTAACGCCCGGTTAATTAATAATTGCTCTTTTCATTCGCCGTTCGAACCGCATTCAACTTAATAATTGATCCGCGAGTTTCGAGCGCGAGGGGAAAATTGTGAATTGCCAGAGCTGGAAATATACTGAAAATATTTATTAGATCTCGGACGAGATAACTGCGGTCAAGTTCACCGTGCGCATACGTTAATTATATCGATACTATTGGGATGCGGCTATCACGAATGCAATCTTATCGTCTGGCAAATAATTGCAATAAGCTCTGCGTACGCGTAATGTATGGCTCCGAGAGTAACGCAGGCAAGACTCGAAAATATTCATTCGCGGAGCGAATCGACACGCGCGAAATATACGACGGGGAAATCCCCCGACGGCAAACATTTCCACTCGCGATGCAAACGTAATTCTCGAATCAAGGAAATAAATGCTCGCGGGCTATTTAAAATACGAAATGAGCCAGCGGTGACGGAAAAAAAATCGGAAACGGTTCCCGAAAAAGTTGCGTGGACGTGAAATATATATATTTTCGTTATTTATGAAAAAGCATGGGAATGCTGAAATCTTTTACATGCAACGAAAATCAAGCGAAATGGGAAACTGTTACCGGAAGCGATAGGAGCCGCGCGCATCGCGGCTAGTATTTCAGTGGCCGTAAACAAAGTTAAGCGAAAGTATCGCACGCTTTACTAATTCGATCGGATATCGGATGATACTTCTCTTTCGGTTTCGACTATCTCGTTAGGCGTCTATTATGCTATTCGGCGCCGTGTTACTAAAACTTCTCAGTGCGGACTACGCTGGGAAACGTCGTCAGCGCTCTCGTTAGCAACGTCGAAGATTACTCTCGATGCATTCAGCTTGAGTATCGCTTGTTTTGTACCCGGTCACGAGTTCATCCGTAATCCGAGGCCACTTGGCCACGGTAAAAAGCCAGGCTCTGCCCCTCCCTCCCATTTCGATTTCCCCTCGTAAGTCTCGAAACGTCTGAATTTTCGACGGGCCAGGTTGACCTGTTACTCGTTATCCTCGGTGTACGCAAGGGTATAGCGCAGTGGTTCCCAAACTGTTTTGCCTGGCGGCGCACCGTAATCGTTAAAAAAAAAATTCACGACATCCTTTCTTTTATTAGGTTTTTTTCGGCATTTTACAGTTAGTCAACAATATATTTGTTTTTTTACATGGAAACAATTGAAAATTTTGCGGCACCCAGTTTGGGAAGCACTGGTATCGCGGATTAAGCGATTTTATCTAAGGACAGAAATATGAAAGAACTGCGCATTCGAAATTCGCGTTGTCAATGAAGTTGAGTAACTTTACGTCAATGACTTAATCCTAAAAGTTATCGTAATATCTCAACGATAAGGCGAATAAGTAGTTTTTTAAATATTTCAGTTCACGGTTATATAAAAAAAAGGTGTTTCGCGAGACTACCGAGTTTTTATAAATATTCCGATGCTTCGTTGTTGAACAAAGGATCGCTTATACTCCCGTGAGATTTTCTAGTTAAAAAGTTATTCTCGTGGTTGCGTGCGCCCGTTACGACGATACATCGGCGAAATAGTTCTACTTGGAGTTCTTTATTAATTTTCCTTAAATAACGCAGGCTTTTGCACACATCCCGGCGATGGCGATCGTTCTAAATTGTTCTCTTCGATCGTTTTACTTTAAGCTTCGTTGTATCGCAACGAAGAGAGGAGCGCTCTAAATTTCGAAGAAAACGGAAAGTGAGGGATATAGACGGATGATTCGAGTAGCGGGTAGATAAAGAGGTAGGAGCGGAGGAGAGCTCGGTTCCAACAGAGAAAGGGTGGTACCGGGTAAGAACCATAAATCTGCTGATTTACCCGAAACGCCGCGGGCGAATTGTACGCTCAAAAGAGTCGGGAAAATAACGAATCGTGTCGTACCGCTCGTATTCGCGATGTCTTTAGGATGTCGATTCAACGATAAATTCCTCTTATACCGCGGTAATGTATCGGCGATCAAGATACCTGTCAATTTAATCTCGTTATCCCCGCGTAGCAAAGTGGTACGAGCACTCTCGGCCTTTAGACATTTCTTCTTCCGGAGCAGATTGATATTTTTAAAACACTGCCAAATCTTTTTTCGTACCAATCCCGATTATCCCTTCCGGATGTAGTGTTTGATTAATCTCGTTTATCAGCGCCGAGCGGAAGTTTCTATACGGATACTTTCGTAATCGTTATTAAGAGCGACGGGAATTTTACATAAAATTTAAATAGAAAAAGCACGGACTTTGCAATGCATCTTTCTCGTTTTAATCCGACCACTGTGTCGTGAATCACGATACATACGTAACGATGGAAGAACATTAATCGTCCCACGTAGCGGAGCTAGTAGATTTATCGGCGCGACATTGCAAACTAATGATCTTATTTGCGAGCATTATCTCAAGATCCCTTACAGGTGTACAAAACGTTCGCGAACCTCTGATTAAATACTTTGGAGGGAACGCGCGCTCTGCTCCACGGTAAACGATACGATTTCTAATTATCGACAGCGTTCGCGAGTTTCTCGTTCTTATCGCGTACCCGCGTACGTGCCTATTCGCCGGGTCACGTTGAAAATCGTTATTTCCTGCTAATCGCCGGTAGGTATAGCTTTCTTCGAGATCTTAAAATCGTCGCTGAACGGTTTCAATTTCGGAATAACAATATCAACGATATTTACGTTCGATCGACGGCCAGTGGGTGTATGCGCGGACAGTTGTATTAGCATACGCGGACGCGTATAAAACGAGGATAAAAACACACGTTATCCCGGTGAAACAATATTTACCATTGACAACGTACGCCGGGCATTCTATTAACGTAGAGGGTATAAAACGACGAGTACTCGCGGATAATACTCTCGGCTAGCGTAAAAAGACACGTTATCCCGTTAAAGGGATCCGTCGGCGTTGCCCGTCGACGGCGATCGATCTCCTATCCTCCTATCGTCCAAATCACGAATTTCACTTGGATCCCACGAAATCTCCTTGAAGCGTACCGCTCGGTAAGCGTCGCGTCGCGTAGCGTCGGCGGACACACACGCGCCGATCCCACAAAAATCCTGGAAATGATTTTGCCTCGCTCAATACCTCCAATACCCCGGGAGCGTATCGGAGAGGGAAGAAGTAACCGGATTATCGTGGGCATAAGAGATGTGTATCCGGGCCGGCGTGGTATCGAAACGGTCCCGCTTTCTTGTGAAGTCGGAAAAGCCCATTTCGATGTCCCTTGTGCCATCAAGCAATCCCATTTGAGATTAGACGCAGGCGTGAATTGTGTTACCTCCGAGTTTGAGCGGATCAAAGGCAAATTCCCGGTTGGGACGCATACGTACGTAATTGATATGCTTGATGGGGGTTTCCAAGTCGGATAGTCAATTACCATAATCTTGTTGCGGGGAGAGAGGCCAGGTCTCTGTCCGTTGCCGATTCCATACGGCACGCTTGTGTACATTGGGGATATCAATTCGATTTCGCGAAACGAAAGAAACCACGACGAGCGCGCACACGCGCTCGTGTGTGCGTACTTCTGTTTGGAGTTATTAGATTCCATTCCGACGATCTTTCTCCATCCCTCTCTCTCTCTCTCTCTCTCTCTCTCTCTCACTCTCACTCGCTCGCTCGTTGCACACACGTACATACATCCCACGCCCGCCTTTCCCTTTCAATTAGCGGCCGGATGCGCGTTGTACTAATCCTCCTTCGTGATTGCACGCTTTGCGAACGCGGGGTCGCTATCGGAATTAAATGAATAAGTGCGTTAGTTGGATCGCCGGATTTTCTGCAATTAGCCGATGGTTTGATTCGCTGCTAAACCATTGGATATGCCCGTACCGTCGACGATTACCCCGGGGGGTGGATAAACGAACGTATTGATATTTCAAAGGTTCGTAGTAGCGATGATCGATTCGTTTCGTTCCAAGTTTTCGCGATACTTTCCTTCGTTTTAATCGCGCGAAACGATCGACGTTATACGTTCACCGGAAACGTTTCGAAAGTCTGTGCGCTCGATTTCTCGTGTAAGTACGCGCGACTTCGTGACTTCGCGCTTACGTGGAATATTAAACCTCGTTGACCATCGACGATAAATTGATAAATCATCCGCGTTTCCTCTCCCGAGGCGTCTCGAAAGCCTCCCAAAGCCGCCATCGCGCTTGAATCCGTCGGGAAAGAAAAAAAAAAATATCATTTCGCGCTCACCTTTATACTCGAAAGTGATTAAGTACCTTTACCTTTATGAAATGCCTTTTAAGAGGGAACACCTACTTAAAGCGACCCCTCCGCGCGCGCGCGCTCGCGTCGCTTTACCTTCTTCCTTACGTATGCAGCTCGATTAGCCACGTTAAATACGGCCGGCCATTTATCAGACGTGGTATAATAGAGACGTTACTTTCGCGCCATATGCTGTCTCTGTATACAATAAGCAAGCGCGCGGTTAAATGGCCGTGCCGCGCAATATGTCCCGAAACACGACAAATAATCAGGAAAACGATTTGCGGAATATACAGTTTATATTTACAATGGGACAATGGGACTTTTGTCGCGCCGGGAGGGGGTGAGCCCGACAGTTGTGGCCGCCGGCAAAAATGGACGCGTTTCAGCGTCAATGATTCAACTAGCCGACTCGTATGGACGATCTACGCGATATATCGGGGGAGCGCGTAAAAGCAGGTTTCGGACGTACGTATCGCCCGTACGGCGATAAGTCGAATATCAAATATTAACCCCAATCGCGAACACGACGGGGAACACGACGATTTAAGAGTTTTTAATGGATCCGCAAATTTGTGTACAAAACCGGTCCATAATGCGCCGCGCGAAATGTTTGAAAATTATAGGGATTAATCTCGGATAATTGGGCGGATTAAATATGCGTGGAGTGGTCGTGGTTTAAAACGAAAGTTTGGCGCAAAAGTAAAGCTTGTTAATGATAAAGTAGAGTTCAAAAGTTATTTCGACGTGGTTCTCGTTCATTCTTTCCCCTCCTCCATCGCGACCGGCCCTTCCATTGTTGCGCAGATATCGCGAGAGGAATTTAGTTAACCGTTAAAATAATGGCACGTATAATTGGTCGGATAACGCAATGCAGGAAACGACGTTAGAATTTTAAATGCGATCAGCCACGGATAGCGCGGAGTGGTTCGCGAAAGTGATACAACCTCCGGCTAATGTTAAAAAAAGAAAAACGGAGAAACAACGGCAGGATAGTCAGATTTATTTAAAAATAAGCAGAATCATCGTTCGATACTCCGTATCTTCGCCGGTAACGTATACGCGAGAGAAACGCCGTTACCCAAAAAGCGTATTCCGCTCGCTCGTAATTAACGAACATCGGAATCAACTTTTCGCGCGATCTCGTGGAAAGTCGGTAGGCCGACAAAAGGAATTCGCAAAGAACGAGGACGAACTGAAAGCAATCAGGCTGGCGTTTGTCGACGGCGCTCACGGCAGGCACGTTAATTCTAATCCCGCCAGACGCCCCGTTGCCCTATCATGCATGGTTCCTCGCTAATTTGCACAATAATGGTGTAATTTCAGCGTCAGGAAGATAGCGGGCACTACCGTGTCGCCTTCGTGCCCGGCGATACACAGTCGCCATACGTTCGATAAACGCGCCCTCGCAAGAGCGTGTGCAAACACTTTCCGTGGATGTGTTTGCGAGAGAGACGGGGAATGGAAGATAGAGGAGAGGAAGAGATTAAGAGAGAGGTGAGGCAAGGGCTGAAAGGGGTCAGGGAGATAGAGCAAGAGCGAGAGGGAAGGAGAGAAGGCTGCTCGTGTGCGTTCACGGGCAACGTCGAATGGCAAGTGTGCCATTCGGAAATGAATCTGTGTCGCCCGGCCCCGGCAGCGACTGCTGGATCACGATTTAAAGTCAACGTCGCTGCAAATGCTGGTACAAGCTCGCGTTATCGACCGTGCGTAATTCGGCCGGGCTACGTTTATCGTACGGCGACGAGCAGCAGCAGTCGCCCTACGATAATCGTTTAAACGTTAAGTAAAGGCACTATCGCGAGTAATGCCGATTTCGATCCGAATGCGGCTACGTTAAGTGTTTCGTGGGATTCGATGGGATTTTTGTGGGTAACTGTGCTTTACCGGTACGGCCCGCTGAGAAGCGCGCGCAACGATTTCTAAACACGCCAAATAATTGTGCATTATGTGGGATATAACTGGGAGATTAATATTCGTCGGAAATCAATCGGATAATCATGGTACTTTTGTTAGAAAATACAGCTCCCGCGTATCAACTTCGCGTTATCAAATTAATGCGATGGCATGCGGTATCGTTGCGATAGAATTACCCTAATTATCTGTAACACGACCGACCAAGATTTATTAATGATACGAAACCGTAATATAAATCGATTTTACGTTTAATCGAATATCGCGCCCCCTCGTACATGATTAATAACTCAACGTAATGTCAAATTATGTTCGATTGTAATTGATACGATAGGAACGGCGATAATAGATTGGAAAATGTTTAGAAAATTGCTAACGTTACGGGTTATTGAGATATATTATCGGTCACTTATCGCGTTCGCATGGAGGATATTAATCGCTCGAATGGAACTTCATTTTCCTCATTCTCGTTTAGCGGAGCGAGATTTACCTCTGTAATCGGACCCTATTGCGCGCACGTATCATAGGTACCGGAAAGAAATCTAATATTTTGTACAACGATACGAAACTGTATTTTTTCGTAATTTTTGTTACAGAATATTACAAAATGTAATTTTCTTCGCTCTTTACAACTGTATTCCAACGTTTTTCCAAGTCTTTTATACCTTTTTCATAAAAACTTAGGAAGACCGTTACGCCGCCGCGTCCGGGCACAAACCGAGCTCAAACATGACTATATAAAGTAATCGATTTCTTTCCAGTACCCCTAATATATTCCGAATCGATATTAATACCGAAACGGAGGTGAAATCTCCTCGATAAAGATCGAACTGGCTGGCAAACAAATGGAAAAAGGTAAGCTCAGCCCGGCTAAAGAAACATTTTCGAGAGGCGCCCGATTCGGAGATTATTTAAGATTATCACCGATGGAACGGACAACGGGACCGACGAAACCTCCAAGCCGGATAATGGGGAAACAGGAACGGCGTCGTAAGTACTTTAGATACCTATATAAATTAATTGTACGACTGTGGGGCGTGCATGTTGCGATCTCAAGTGGGTTCGCGAGATTAGAGGGCTGCTTTTTGTTGGATTTGCACAACAATGGCCGGATCAGCGCGGCATGTGCGAACCCACTGCTTGGCGAACCACGCTCCCGCTCCGAGGGATCCTTAATCCCGCTGCTCTCCAATTTGATACAATTTCCTGTCCTCTTTTTGTCGCGTCGATGGGGAACACCGTCGGCGAGAGCACGTGGACCGATATAACTGTCGGTTTAACGCGCCTTTCGACGAAACTGCTTTTTCGTTTGATCGCCGCTCACGATTGTGTCCGCGCTCTTCAGGCCTCCCGAGACTTCGTTTCTCGTCGCGCGTAAATAAACGCCACGGTATCTGACGCTTATAAAACAATTCAAATATTATGCCCTTCGAGATGGGTCATGGTGGTAAAGAGTATGTACAGGGGACACCGTTGTCTTGTCGCGCGCACAATGAAATAAATATATAAATAGCCGTCGTATACGTATGGTCTATAAATCAACATCAATGGAGATCGGACAAAATATCTGGCGAAATTGTATTCCGCGAACTCGTGGCTGTCATTGATTTTCCTTACCCCCCACCCCCCCTGCCCCCCTTCCATACCTATCCCTTTGTGTCCCGGTCGTTCTTCAATAATGGTAGGACCTAACAATGGATCCTGTGAAAGGGGTGAATAGGATCAAAAATAGGCAGTACTATCTCTCTACCGTTGCCATAAAGATTTCGTCATTACTACTTATTTTTCTATTCAGGGATATACGTGACGTTAGCGCAGAAAGGGGATATAAATAATATCGACTGGTGGATATAAGTTAGGGCGCGGTCATAGTTATCTTCGCACGGAAGAACAACATCTTTATAACGTTCTTTCCCCGTCCTCAAACATTTATACTCGCGAAAGACGGTACCTACCGTCTTCGGTCTGCCTTTGAATTATTTCGTCGCGGATACTTTGACTAAGAATGGGCAAAGTACTTGCGAAAGTATCTACATGACAAGTACGTCTGTCCTATAACAGAAATTCTGCTCTCGTAACTTATAGAAATAAGTCGCGAACGTACCGGTGCCTCCCCTGCATCATTGTGAATACCGTGCTCGGCGGAGAAACTTTCAGATGTGAATAAACTTTCTTTCTCCGTACGCCGTAACTTCGTTGAATCGTATAACGTTACAAAACATCCACCAAGTGCAACGAATTTATCGTTTTGCATTTTCGCCGAACGTTCCCTCGGGATCGTTGTCTAATCGCAGAATTCGTCCGGTTGTGCTCGAAGCGATGACGATCGACGATACCTCGTTGCAAAACGGGTCGTTTCCTCGAGTCATACAAATCGGCTGGTCCGCGAAACTCAAATTTATTCGTACGTTACTTACCCTCGTGCATCCGCATCCTCGTCGCGTCGCGCGGAACGATATTCTTGCGAAAAGTTGAGATTTTGCGAAACTTGGCAATACGCTCGCATAAAATATCTCTCCCACGCTCGCAACTTATTTCCTTAATTCCTCTCTCTCTCTCTCTCTCTTTTTTTAAACTCAGTTTCGGCGGGATAAAACAATGTAGGTCAAGATAAAGCCTCCCGAAAGCCTACTATTCGGATCATCCGAGTTAAATCTTTGATTCATCGGTAAAAACTACCTGAAAATTCCCGCGCTCTCCCGTAAATCCCCGAGGATAGTCCTCTCCTGTCGATTTCCATTTTTATTGCGCTACGCCCGCGAGTAGGGGGGGGGGCGTGTCTCCAGGAATCCGGAGGCGCTAATTTGCAAACGGATAACCTCGCAAATTCAGTTGGTGGTTAGGGGGTGGGGGGGAGCGGGACGGAACTTTCGATGTCTAGATTCTCGTCTGAGTTTTGCGCGAGTCACACGCGTAGGATAAGAAACAAGTCCCTCGGTAGGATCCGCGACGGCGGTACCTGGCGGCGCGGTTAAATCAAATTTAAAAGAATGACTCGTACGCTTGTTTCACGAGAGGAACAATGGCCTTTTGAACACTCTTCCCTCGAGGACCTTTCAAGGCGTTTGCTGACATTACGTTGCACCGTCGAGAGCACAATGGAGAATTGTGCCGGCACGAAGTAGCGGGTTCCTCTGTTCGGAAGTATCGGAGAATTGAAATAGGTGGAAGACAACTGTTGCTCTTCGCCGCGGAGAAAGCTAAACTAATTTGCCCCCGGAACGAAATTTCGCTCTTTAGTTTTCGTCGGGCGTTAGTTTTAATCGCCGCTAATGGGAAATAAAACGGGCACGGGGGCGAACGCTGTTTCGCCGATAAAACGCGCGTTTGCCGTTCGTTAAATCGATACACGGAGGTTCCTCGATCTTCCGTCTTTTGTTTCTCGCGGCGAATTTACGACTCATCGATTTTCCCCTTTTTTTTGAGCCAGCCGTTCGCCTCCCGTCGTCTCGTCGATACTTAAACGAACGTTACCGAAGGCGCGGATGGCGCTTTCGAAACATTACGCTCGAAAATAGATGACGCGATGAATAACGGATGAGAGACACGGACGTATGGAAATTTGATGTTTGTCCCGATACAGCCGGCGACACGGAATCTCCATTGATTTCGTTCGAATCATAATAATGCCAGTTATTCCATACTCGCGTGAGTAGATTTTATTCCTTCCCCCCGTAAGATCCACGGTACGTGGAATTTCCGTATTCCCTCTGTCGAGATATAAAATTGAATTTCTTTTAAAACTAAAACTAACCGCCAATACCGCAACGAAAATTGTTTCCACGATCGGCTTCGATTTCAATTCTTGTCGTGCGCAGTTCACGTTTGTTATTTCGAGGGACTTGCCTCGCGGCCATAATCAGAGTATCCCGAAGCAATTCGGATAGCTACCCTAAACTTAAACAAAAGTGACTCGCGTACGGGTAAGTTATTGGAATCCTGCGTGCCGCTCCGACGCAATCAATAACGATTAGGTCTCGAGTAGGCAATGGCGGATTAGGGGGTGGGGGGAGGGGGGGGGGGGAACAAATGTCTCGTGAGTATCGGTTTAAATCATCGCTCAACCCTATTCCTACGCTCGGTTAAATGTCTCGAGTTGGTGGACTCTCTGGTCATTATTTTAATTATTGCCAAAGCTACGCGCTGCTTCTAGGGTCCTTAATTACAGCCTTTGCTCGCGAAGTAAAACGATTCTACTTGCCTGCTGGCGTCCACGCTTAAGAGAATATCCTCTCACCTCTGCCTCGTCTTCCGTTACGTGGCAAGGTGAGAGTCAATGGGATCGAATTAGCGAATCCAATGATTAAGGCACCGTTACGATCTTAAGAAATTACCGACTGTCAATCCGAGCATCTCGGGCCCCTTGTATCACGGCACGAAGAATTCAAACTGGGAGGCGCCCTTTCGTTTCGCGCACTCATGCCTCACAAACGATCGGCAATTAGTTTGGTATCGGACGCGTTGACACGCTCGAGCCTACCAATCGAATCGTCAGGAAGTTCGAGTGACGATCGACACAATCGATCACGCGACGCGGACGTTAAAGATTCAACTCATTTATGTTTCGAAACGATTTTTTTCAATACTCAAGACACAAGGTCTTGCCTCGGGCAAAGTACAAGTACGACACTAGACCTTGTATCTTTTCCGGAAAGAACAAATGGGGGTTTTCGAGGTAGTCAAACTGTATTATAAAATGAATTTTTTTTTTAAAGTGCAATAACATTCTGAAAGGCCGCGTCGAGGTGATGTCGTTCTCCGCCATTATTGGCGATCACGACGTCGACGTTAAACTCGTATCGTTTGATCATTCGCGTTACCGAACGATCGTCTCGAATACAACTTTCACCCTCCTGAGTTTCCTTTGTTATCAGGAAAACTGATTTAACTGATTTATCGCGGACTTACCGACTCTTGGGGTAACGTTGGAACGTAACGAGACGGCTGAAAAAAGGGATTTCTCGCGGTACGCGACGTTATAAAATCATAAAGCAGATTTTTATCGCGAATCTCTCGCTCCGAAATTCTGATTTTCGCCGGTCCGCATTGCGCGTCATCGTTCGTTACGTTAATCTGTTCTCGGTAACCGCTCTCCCTTCCGGCTTGCTCGTTCTCGCGCACATATTTCTCGTCGTTGCACATCAGGTTCGACACGGCAATTCATTTACCTGTGTACTCTACTCGTTTCCAGCTCGCCACGCGTCGATGAACCGGCATAGGCGCGGGAGGTGGGAAAGAGAGACAGAGATAGAATGGGAGAGAGAAAAAAAGAGGCGGAACCGTCGACGCAACATTTTCTGCAATCACGCGCGGGGGGGTTTTTGTTTTTGCGGAGAAACGCGCAACGCAGAAACACGAGGCCTCGACGATCGTCGTCCGGTGACGCGCGTTACGTCAAAGGACGCTCTCTCGTTCCGCCTGCTGCGCGCAAGCGACCGCCCTTGACCCCCCTCTCTTTTTCTCCCTCTCTCCCCCCTCTCTCTCTCTCTCTTTCACTGCATTTTCCATCCAATTATTCTTAATTACCGGAGCATGCTTTGACACCGCACGTCCGTTTTGATAATTGACGGTAGGTGGAAAACGCTTCCGGAATTCCCGGTGTCGCGACGACCCGGTAGGTGTCGAAAGACACTCGTGCCAGATAGTAATTAGATGCGGAGAATGTACGATGCGTGGGAAGAATTCCTCTTAAAATTACTACGGAATTCTTATTGGGTTATTAAACAGCGAAACACAACTGGAAATAAGTGAGCGTCGATTCATTAATTTATCACGATAGAACGCGATCTAGGATAAATTCGTCGTCATTAATTTGAAAAGAAGAAGCGTTCGTAATGCTATAGAAAGGAATGCCGCCCGGAAACGAAGTCTTTTGAAATTTGAATCAAAGGTATCTTCTCGATTTAATACTTTTTTTTGTATGCTCATGAACGAACGTTACAATTTCGATATTTCGTTTTGCACAGTGAAGATCGTTAAAAGTTGTCTCGTCCCTTCGATATTCGTCACACAGGCGCTCGATTGGAATACTTTTGTTAATATTTGATTTGTCTCTTTAATCAGCCGAGGCAGGGTAATAGGCGAGTGCACGTCAAGGAGTAGCTTTTAAAAGTAAATGGATACATGATCTCGAGTCGTACCAGCTTCGAAGTAAATACCGTTTAACCAGTTTAGACTCTTATTACTTATTCATTTTCGTCGGTGCTACGCCGACGCGAGGCTCCAGATTAATAGAGATTGGTTCTTCGAAGCTGTATCTTACAACATGGGGAAAATTGAAATGCTGTAACGCCGTAACGCTGTAATATTCGGTACGATAATACCGGAAGAAATTTACTCCGACGGGATTCTGAAACGAGGGGAATCGCGACTATCGGACACTCGGTACGTCGCGTCCTCGAACAATTTGTAACGAAAAGTGTTGCGCTTTTAATTTTCCCGGCAGTTATGCGTCCTTATCGTCACACGACGTTGTCATTGTCGTCGAATCGTACCGCGTTCGATCTACCACCGTAAAGTTGTATTTCACCTGTTCAAACATTTCGGTAACATTGCGTCGAAAGTAGAGAGGGGTCAATTAATAACACAAATCATTTTTATGATCTTTATCGCCCTCCATTTACATCCGCCGGCTCGTCCACCAATAAACCTGCCTCTCGAATCGAGCCATCCGCGTCGCGTAAATATTAGCGGTATTATTCAAAACGTTTCAGAAGCATATGGCACTCTCGAGCGCACTTCGTCGCTTACTCTCTATCCGAATAAACGGCTAGCTTTGCACGAGGAAACTATTCCCTACGTAACGCGCAACGGCTTCGCGTCAATTCGCGAGAGAAGAGCGGTCGGAAAATGTTCGTCGTCGGTGTCTTCGCGCGTATACCCGATGCGAAAGAGCGTCAAAAGACATCATCGAAATCGGCATTCCCGCGTCGATAACCTCGTACGTGGAGACGACCAATCCCCGGGCCACGGTTAAACATCGGGAGTACAAATAAGTATCAATCACCGGCTCGTTAGAGCGTACCTCGAAAGAGAGCACCTGCTATCCTCTCCTCGGTTCTAAGGGGGTGAAAGAGAGTCGCGTGTTGCGCGTGTACAGAGCTCGTTTCTCCGCCGGGAAATTCCGCAACGCCGAGGGTAGCCCACTGACGCGGGTCCGACGTCTCGTGTAATTCGCACGGCCATATTTCACCCGGCTTAGGATCCACGGTATACATAGTGGCGGCTCTTAGACCCTCGACGATTTCAATAAATTATCAAAACAACGTCCGGCCCGCGTTCCCGCTCTCTCGTATTTAGCGTGAGAAGGGGTGAGATGGAGGCAGAGGAGAGCGAGCTTGAAGCGGCCAATTTGCCTGCTCCTCTTACCATCTGTCAAAGGCCTACGACGTATTATCGGCCTCTCCCACTCCACTCTGCTCTCTCTCACTCTCTCTCTCTCTCTCTCTATCTCACTCTCCTAATACTGGCCATTATGCCCAGGGCCGTTTCTCGAGAGCCCAAAGTCCACTCTTGCTTTCGATCGAGGTTTCTCTCTAATTGCTCAAAAATTATACGCCATTTACGTTCCAACCTTCTTGCCGTTAGGGCGCCTCGCCAATGGTGTCGGTTGGCACTGGCTGTCGAGGTTCCAAGTTTTTCATCCCCTTTTTACCCCTCTTTACCCCATGCCCCTCCCCCTACCGACACATTTTTTTCCCTTCCCCCGATCGATGGTCGTTTCACAGCTGTTACGAAATCTGACGTGTCACCGAGAGAATTCTACGTAGATAATTACCGGTGATACGTCTGTGCCGAGGATACTATTTAAAATAACCGGAAATGCCTGTGCCCAAAAAAGGCCACGCGCCTTTGGTTCACTCGAAACCATAGCCACGGGCGACTCGTACGTACATATATGGAAATACATCTTTCAACTATTTATCATACTCCGTTTCGCGTAATTTTCATAAAAAACGATCGTACACGGGATCCCGCGTTAAGAGGCGTCCCTCATTCGAGTCGAGAGCGAATAGGTACCGCTTTTGTTGGAATACGACGTCGCGTGTATATCTCTATCTGGGTCTGCGGATAGAGGTCATACTTGAATTCACCTGAATTCAAGGGATGTAATTCAAACGTCCACGGGCGCCTTCATCTTCAGCATTCTGCCTTTTCAAAGTTCCCAGGCGCGGGAACGGTCGTTGCATGTCGACGCCGTATGTACATTCAGAAATAAATTTCTACGTGTCTTCGCGTCGCCCTATGTATACGGGCCGCCACGCTTAACAGCGACATTCATTTTAAAGGCCAACGAATGAAACTTTTTTAATGGCTTCTAGAACCCCCGGTATTGGGGTTGCCATGACTGCTCTTTAAATTAATACCGGTTATATTTAACATTGCGCACTGTGCGCGAGGAATGAAACTTTGGCCTCCTCCGTTTCGCGCTAAGCATTCACCGTGTCTTTACCGCTCGGATAATTAAAAACCCACCGACGCGGTAATGCGCGTACGCGAGGATACTTATTTAGGTTCAAAAGACGTTACCGCGGGGGAGAATTTCAGATTAATCCAGTACTTGATTCGCTGAACGCGGCCCGACGCGCCCCGATGAAAATACGGACTTCGAGTTCAACGTTTACAAACCAAAAAAAAAAAGAAAAAGAAAAGATATCAGAGCTAAAAATTCTCGCGCGAATAACGCGCTTTCCCTCGGATCGATATTTAGCGCGCCGTAGAGAGCTACGAGTTCCAATCCAAAAACGCCTACCTCGTACTTTCCTTTTCTTCGTCCGCGGTGTTCGTAGCTTTGAATTGATTAAAAATAAATTCTACCTATCTCGCTCTCTATATACTCACCAATGAACCGCTGTACTCCGAATTTATCTTACGGCGATTAAGAAGAAATTATTCGCGATTAAATCCCGTGGGGTCCGTCGGAGCCAAGCGTGCAGTTAAGAGCGAGCGAGGAAGGGGGTAGGAGGGGGGGGGGTAAGGGGTGGGAAAGAAATGTTCTCGCCTCGTTCGGGAAAAGCCGAACGATAATATCGTCGCTCGAGATTAAATTCGCGGGCGTTCGAGTGTATCTCGGGTTTGTTAATAACGGTCCCGTATGTTCGACGGAATTAATGAGCGGCCTCGGCGACCAGACTCGGCTTTATATAATGGCTCTTTTCGGCTACGGTAAGCACACGAATCCTGCGACGAGCGAACCAAACAGGGACAAAGAGCCGCAGGAGGTAGAACGTCGCACGACGGGAGGTCCCTGACCGTTCCAACTACGCTCCTGCCTTCGAATAGAAATACATTCCGTAATCATCGACGGTTAACCGTCTTTGGCCGGCTGTCGAATCTCCCTACGCCGTCGTCGTGCCGATCTTCGATGGATCGACCCCGACGATTAAGACCGCGAGCGGCGAAAAGCTTTTAATCGTTCCTCCCCGTTCACCGCGCAACGATAATCGATATCGGGGCCAAGTAGAACGAGCTCTCTGCCTCGGATTCGCTTGGAATTCGCGCCGCTCGCGAGTAGCGGGACAAGGAGCAAAATTAAGGACGATACTTCCTTTTAGCCGTCGATGGTAATAAAATACCGCTGGTATTGCTACCCCGAAAAGGGAATATCGATTATCAGTTACACACGCCATATTTAGTCGTGGAATACAGGACGGACCGGATATCAATCGAAGAGAACCTTCGAGTCGGTCCGTGAAAATTTTCCAAAAGAATTCACTGCGTACCATCGGCTTTTTGTTCCTCGAAACCGTTCCGTGGATGAAATACGTAGATACGAGAGAGAGACAGAGAGCTTCAATGCGCCCCCTTTTCCGTAGTGGAAACGTATCGCGCGTTTATTTCTAACGCAGTAATTACTTTAAAAAGCTTTGATATCGTAGGTATACGGAGTATGTTACCTTTTGATACCAGTTCCATTTCACCGTACGAAAAACGAAGCATTAAATTACATGGAAGTCCATCTGAGAGAAATGAGATTTTATAAAAGCTTCCGCGTCGATCAAAGTACGAAAGACATTATTAATTAAACGCGAGTATAACATCCCGAGAGTTCCGTCTACGTTGCCTCCGCAGAGACTCTTTACAGATGTCCTCTCTAATTACGTTTTATCCGACTAATTACGCAATAAAGTTACGACGAGTGGGTTGGAAGGAAATAAAAACCTTCACAAAGGTTCTCAGCGACGCGAATACACGTTTTCCCCGTTCTTACGGGATAAATTTTCGATCGTCGAATATTCGAATATATGTATGCGCGTATACATATAAATAAGCGTCGAATCGGTCTGATCGTTAAACACCGATATTCCTACGGTTAGAACGTTCTGCCCGCCTTCTGCTGGCACCGTTCGATGCTTTCGTTGAATGCACGATATACCTCACCCGTTCCGTTCAATTATTCGGGTGGCTTTCGAGGCTTCTCGCGAACACACGTCGCTCGTAACCGAGATGAAATTTTACGAGATACACGCACACGCACCCTTACGCGCGCATACGGCATACAGACGCGCGGCGTGCATTACATACGTTTGCGCGCGGCGCGGTGTACATACGCGCGGGACGAGCCAACCCGATATACGTGTATACGTACGTACGTGCACATCGCGTATCTCCGGGAATATTAAAAAGCGTAAGGGCTCGTAATTTCATTCGGGGCAGGTGTTTTATACGGATGTTTTCATCCTCATCAACGCGTTGCTCTCGGTTCCGAGCTTTCGCGTTTAAGAAATAGGGCGCCCCAGAAAGACCGGACCCGATCTCATTGTACGAGCCTCTTTAAAGTATTTACGCCGTTTTAACGGAATTCGGCGCGAGAGACGCGTAGATGCGCGTTTAACGGCCCTGCTTTACGTATTATTTCGAACGGAGAAGCGGAGCAAAAGTTTTCTCGTAAAAGTGCAACGGCAATCACAGAAATTAAAAGACCGTGGTTGCTTTAGCTTTCGAGTTATTGGCTGGTACAACGGGGGTAACCCCGACGCGCTCGATGCGCGTCTGCGGGGCCATACGATGGGGAAACATGCGATCCCCGGCGAGATTACTTTAATTATTATTTATTGCCGAACGGAGTAATTACTTACGAACGTCAGGGTGTAAAAGTAAATTATAAGCGCAGGCATTTTACCGCTCGCGGAAAAGTTGAAATCGGAATTACTCCGGTACGATAAAAACCTTGGATCGTTTAATTCTTAAATTCGTTCCTTTTGTTTTTAGTCGTCGATTAACTTTGTAGCCGCGCGTTGGACTGTTTGTTTAGTTTGACGAGCGTGTTCCTTGTCCTTTTGTTCGAATGCCGACGATCAGATTTTATCGAGAATTTTTTAATCATTTTGTTTAAGTACGACTCGCGAAGGTAATATAAAAGTAGTTTATTGCGTTCCGAGGGAAATGTCGAACGCATTTACGGACAACTCTGATCTGATTTTATCATGCGTGCGTAGGTGGTCGAGAAAAAGCGGTATAATGGAACGAAATTGAGAACGAATTACGCCCTGAAATTTGGAATTTGCGGGATGTGGAGTGTACGGGAATTCCACGCTGCCCCGTTACTCTCTTCTTTTTTTTCCATGCGAGCGATAATTCGTTACCCTTCCCGTCCGCAAACTCCGGTAATAATTGCTACTTGCAATCGAGGATTTTTGGTGTTTATAGAATTTTTAATGCGTCGCGTTGGAACGGACGATACACGGACTTCGAATTGCGCGCATAATGGAGAAATTGCGAATCGCGATACATTTTCGACGGTTCGGTAATTTCCAGCGCTCTGTAATTAATTGCGTAAAATGTAAACAGAATAACGCGGACCAAAACCAATTCAGAATTGCCCCGTCTCGAATATAATATTAATTTAATTTTAACTTCAATTTCAAACGCGCGTCCAAAGGGCACTCGTCGCTAAAACGGAAATCTATCCCTGCACGATAAAAGCAATTGCTCGTTACGAAACAGCGTTGCCCAATATAAATTATAATTACGTTCCACTAAACACCCTCAAATATTCGCGCGTGTCTTTTTATTCTTTTTCCTTCACGACTGACTCGCGCCACGCTACCAATGCCTAAATCAATACGCTACCGTTGAAACTAAAGCACTCGCGTTAATTTTACTAGAGGAAAAAAAAAATAAATGTTCAACAGCCATTCGTGGAGTCGAGAACTTCAATGCCGCGGACATTGAAAACCGTTCTTCGCTTAATAGCGACCGTTCCTGATATTATGTTTCGTTGCGAAGCGGAAAGTTAGGAGTGTGTTTCGCGATTAAAAGGATGGGGGAAAAATATCGCGGTCGTTTCGCGGATACGATTTCACCTCGAAGTGGTCGGAAAAGGGGTGCCGTACAAGCGCGAAATGAACGAGCACGGGAGCGCATAAAAACGCGTTAGACGCCAGGTCCAGCCGATTAATAATGGACATTCGTCGAGTGGGTCCGTCGTTTCTCATTAGCAATAACCCCGCCGGCTAACGAGGAGCACAATGATAACGATTTGACGGCCATACGATTAATAGAATATTTGATCGCGGCACATACGTACATACTAGGCCCTCCCTGCGTACAGCCAGAAATAGAGGTGAATTTACTGCCGTTTGTTAGAGACACCCGTTAGAGGGGAGAGATTAATGCGAGCAATTGCAGGCTTGTGTTAATTGATACAGCCTAATCACCATCAGACACAGCGATGCCCATGCAGACTACCAGCGCAGCTATAATAATACGCGAACTGCTGAGATAACGCTTCGTTCGGTAATCCAATTATTTGTTTACCGCGGATTCGCGGGCATTGATCGACGTATACGTATACGTCCCTTCTGCGCGGCGCACTTTCCTGCTCGTACCAGAGTTCCAAAAAAAAAAAAAAAAAGAAAAAAGACCCTTCGCGATTCATCTATCTCGCTCGAGAGCTAAGATAACGCGATGCGAGGCACCGGTGGGTGAAAGAATTTTACGCGATAATGCCGCAACGAGGTATAGTACGAAAAGTTTATGCAAATTCATATTTTTATGGAATATCGGTAAAGTGGCACTCGAGGGGAAATTTGATACATCGTTAATGGTTTCTTAAAACGTATTCCGTTATATCGTGCGCCTTTTATTACGCGTACGTATGCACGTTCCGCGGGTCTCGCTCAAACAACTCGAATGCATTACATACCTCGCGTTAACGCTGCCAAATCAGTATGGAAAAAGTATGCGTTTTGCATAAACATCCGCGGTCGAGTAACGAGATACTCATCTGGATAACTCGCATTACTCTTTATCGCTCTTCGGAGCATAATGGCGCCCGCATTCCTTTTGTCCGCTCGGGAATCGCTAATCTCGATTAATACGCGGATAAAGCACAATTTGTCTGTCAGTGTGACTCGAAACCAAGTTGCGCATTAATAAAGGGGCAGGTAATCAAAGTTCCTTTCGGGCTGTTACGGTCCCCGCCCGCTGGGGAGAAGTTATCGTTTCGAGCGCGCTCATTGTCGAACGGTGACTCGCTGTAATCGAGGAGAAAGTCAGCGGGTGATCGACGCGACTCTACGTATTTATTTCTTCTGCAAGGACACGCGCGCGCGCGCGTGTACATCTATTTCATTAATCTCGAATGCGTGCGTGTAAACACGATCGCGATGGTTTGCGACGAACGTCTAATCGTTACGACCTTTCCTTCCGTGACCCGGCAGCCCTTACGCGCTTACGCGTGAGAGAATGATTGATTCAAAGATCCGATTAAGAAAAATAAAAAAAAAAGCAGTCATCGCGGTAATAAGGAGCTGGCTGTAAGAGTAAATGGCTTAACGACGATCATTTCGGAGAACCGTGTATACCGAAAGTTAAGTATTCCTTCTGTTAGGGTGGTTTTAACATTCGGCTCGTATCGCGTTATGTATTTTGCACACGCGGTAGAATAAAATTTTGCAATTAATCCTTATCTTAATATATGCACGGTGTATAAAGTTTTTTTTAAGTTTCCGAACCGAGTATCGTGGTACCTCGGTAACATCGTTCGTAAATAGAATTCTTAGGAACGAACGTGTAACATTGCACCTTTGTCGTAATCAAAAGTGTTCATTATGCGAGGCGCAATGAATTTAAATATGCTCGGTTACAAGTTTGACCCGATTAAGTTCGACGCGACACGCGAGCGGGGCATAATCAGGGGGGGCTCTCTAACGAGCGCGCAAAATTCACCCCGCGTATTCGCGTACCGAAGCGTTTTAAGCGTTTTGCTAAACGCGATACGTTTCGCGAACCGAGGTGACACCGTTCGCGAGACGGACGATTAAAAGACCGCGCCGCCGTTGGCCGGTTTTTATGAACGCGGGCATGAACACCGATACGGGAGTAAACGAGAACTAGGATCCACTTTGGGCTAACTAATTTCGACGAATATAAAGTGGCTCTTTCGTCGAGGAGCTTATGTTGTTGCGAGGAATAAAATATGAAGACGGAGCGCGAAGCGCAGATGGTGAATGAGAAACTTTTTAATGAGAAGACGGAGCCACGTTACCAGGGTCTTTCAATTATGAAAGAGTTACAAATTAAAAACAAGGAGCGATCGCGCAGCTTTCTCATTGCGCGAGCAATTTTCGACGGGCGTTCAACTTTGACATTGTACAATACGCAAAACTCGTATATACAAGAGATTCGCGAATAATGGGATATTTTTGGCTGCATCGTTTCGCTAGAATATTAGCAAGAGGGCAACGACATTGCGCCCCGAGACGGCTCGTTTCGGACCATTTAAAATATCAAACGAGTAATTTGCGACGTACGGCGAGCAAATCGGGATGTTTGAAAAATAAAAGGACACCGGGAATAGGTAGCGCGGCGCGGTGAAACAACATTTTCGCGGCCGAATGTAAACGCGCGCGAAGGAATCCGTACCGCCGAACATACCCGCTAATGAGTCTCAAATAAATAATTAACGTGAGCCCGGTCTACATTATGTACGAGAAGGTACATACGTGCCATTCGGGCATGCGCGGTTTAATTTTTAATTTACATCTTCGTTCCTCGTTACTGGAAAATTGACACTGACGCGATCCTTAATTATCCTTTAACCTTTTAATTACCGACACTCCTGCAGAACGGCGAGGGATTCAATTGATTCGCCGTACGCGCGGGACTGAAATGGTCACGGTTCGAAGAATTAAATTCCTGTTCAGGGTAATAATTAATAAGTACCGACGATGCGATTAATATCTCTCGTTCAGGACGATATCGAGGAAAAGATATGATAATTTTAGGAATGAATTTCCGTGTCTTAGGTTCCGTGAAACGATAGCAATTCGATTTCACGAGTTAATTAAGAAATTTGATTTTATCGCTGTAACGTATTTAGATTATTGAACTTCGGTATAATATTTCCGATGCTTCGAATCCGTACATTTATTTTTTAAATATAAATTGTTCGATGCCCGATGTTTGAATATAAGCTTTGGGTGAATAACACCGTTACGTGAAAATGTATAAATGCACAAAGTTTCCAGCGACATTTATGCCGAAAGTTTCACAGGTTTATTTCGAAGCGGCCCGCTGATAGATTCCGTGGAACGGTGATGAGAATTAGGATGATACCTGAGCAACGGGTAATCGATAATCAATTGCTTGCACGACAGAGGTACAGCGAAAAAGCATCAGACTACCGATCGAACGGAATACGAAAGCCGTCTACGTAGCGGCAAGAGTTAATATAAATTTTTCTTTTCAGTTCAACTAAATCATGATTGAGAGCCTTATCACTCATACAGCGGGCGTACAGCACCGTGCGATAACGCATTCCGCTAATCACGATTGAATTGCCGTCGTTGACGTCGAGTGACGATGCTTCCCATCGAGCAATTAAATTGATGACAGAAGCCGGAGCGATCATAGCTTAAGCATGGTTCGCGTCGAGCGAGTTTGCTCGCTGTGAGATTAGGCGAAAGGAGTGGATCGGCGCAGATCGTATTGCAACAAAATGCTACCCGAAGTTTTTCAAGAAATCTTTACGGTGGGACTGCGTTTTACGTGCTTCCGCTTTCGATCCTGTTCGTCAAAAGTTTTCAACGTCCTGAATTTATTATCCGCCATCGTGACCCTGTGCGCCATGTACACGTACGTGGACACCTACAATTTTCAGTATTATTCTAATATCTGTACTTTAAATGAGTGTCTAAGTCAACATAGTCCACGTTTGTGTACTTAACCTTCTCAATTCTAACTTTTTAGTTTTCGTAGAGAACATTTTTGTAAATTCTCGTATTTAGTACATTAATGGGACCCGAAAAATTATCTCTTTTTTATATTTAACATAAATGTTATGCGCCGTAGGGATATACTGACAAAGTACAACGAAATATGTATACATATATGCTTGTATACACTGCAATGTGCAGAGCGACCGAGAAGGTTAATATTACCAGAAATAAACGTACATGCACGCATAATATCCGTATACGATATGTATATGTACAAGCGTGTTAATAAAGCGCATAAAAAAGTTACGCGCGAGTGGGTGAAGTACAAAGAAACGGAATTTCGTAATCGGCTGGCCGTTATCCCGAAAGAAAGCACGTCGAACAGGTGTGGAGATATCGGGTACGATCTATCGCAGGTGATGCCCCGCGTTTCGATGTAATCGGCAATCGATGACAGAAGCAAGAGTGACCGTGGACGAACGTTAGGGTACGTCGTAGAATCGATGGGCCCAGGAGGTAGGGTGCACCGCCGAGTGGAGAGGTGAGATTACAAGGCAATAGCGCGGCGTGCAATCACGAGGACACACGTGAAGGATCGACATCGTGCCACGCAGCCGATTCTCCTTCATTCGGCTCTCCCGATAATAATTAGACGCTGTCTGCCTGCCAGCCTGTTCGCCTAACTCGGCTGACATGCCTTTGGCGTCCTTTACCCTCGAGCCCCGGTGTGTACGTATTACGTACCTCCACTACAACCTCGGCTGCACTTTGCAGATTGTGTACGATCGCACGCGATTTCGTGGGTCAACGTTGTAATCAATGGAACTCCCGATGAGCTGGCCAACGATCAGATATATCCGCCGAAAGTTCTTTCATTTTCTTTCCCTGCTTTTTTTTTGTTTCTTCCTTTTTTCCATTTCCATCGTCGCGTCACGTGATCGAGCCGAGAGAGGCGCATTTTTTTCCCCGATCCGAATGGAGTAGATAACAGGTGAACGTTATCGATGGGTATGAGATGGAAATGAATAATTACGCGCGAAATTTGATATTACGATCGGCGCGTCATTATCTGGTTTTATTAACGTCGTCGTATCTGGTTCCGGGTTTCTAGCGTATCGAATTTCGTTTTAATCGTTCCGTCAGAAACTTTCGAAGGTTGGCGTGAAAATTAATAATGCCGCGTTTCATTTGATATTACGATTCGCGGACCGTCAGCCCGGTTTTACGGACATCGTCGTATGTCGGTCCTCGAAATTTATTCGCGTTGCCTCGTCAAAAGCTTTGAAGGGTTGGCATGGAAATTAATAATGTACTCAACGCGATATTATAATTCGCGTATTATCGGCGAGTTTTATCGGCGCCGTACCTATCGCGACCCTCGTTTCTAGCGTTTCGAATTTTATTTCGAGCGTTCGCATCGAAGACTAATGGTCGGTCGGCGTGACTGGACAAGAAGATAGATAACTACTTTGTCATCTGTGAAATAGGCTGCGCCGTCGCGAGCGATGTAGCATCGCGAAAATCTGTGTACCGTGTTTTTCGGTCGGTGGGAGGTGTGCTCGCGGATCGCGCACGATATTTCATCGAGCGACAGAGCGCGTAGGAGAGTCTATTGTAAATATAATTCTTCCAATGCAAACGCGGCAGCTGTCACGGAGATCTATGCGCGATCCTCCTTTCTTGCCACGCTGTCGTCAGGTGACACGCCGCTTCCTTCGCGAACGTAATAATTATCCCGTTACGCTCGAAGCGCACGGATAATTGATTATCTTCCGTGCGCGCGTATAGTCGCTTTAATACACCGCTAACGAGATAACGAAATAACGCCTAATCGCTAGACAACGGAATTTCGCGGAGCGTGTCTCTCGTATCGTTCGAATCCGTTACTCTCGCGGTTATATCGAAGAATCTTCCTCCGAAAGTTGTTCCAAGGAATAACGCTCCGATGAAATTAAACAGATTTACGATTAACGAGATCGTTTAATAAAGTCCCACCGCGAAGTGCCGCGGGAAGGAATCCGAGTCAGTTCCGTAAAGTCTGTAGATCGAGGAGTTTATATTTTGCGGAAAGTTAAAACTGGCGAGGGGGGAGGGGGGACAACAATGGGGCTTCATGTCGATCGCTATATTCGAGAATTACGGGGCAGGAGTGAAAAGCTTTTAATGCCGAGGGAGGAGGTGGAAGTTTTAAATGCAATATGACCTAGAATGCGAAATATAAGAACAGGATTTCTAATAGATGAATATTAAGCCCTTGTACAGCGTCGGAAAGTATTTCGCGTGGCACTATCGCAGTAGACGCATAAAACTGGCGTTAAAGATACGACTTACGAGCACGATTGCGAATATAGCAACGTACTTTCTTGTTTATCAATCGGACGGAAAATAATGGCGGTGAAGAAATAAGTCTGTCGACGTTTAACATACGAAAAGGCAAACCGGTATCGCGAATCCTCGTGTTCCGTAGATCGATAGTAAAACTTCTTTCTATCCGATAGACGAGCAAATGAATTTCCAAATTCCATCAGACGTAAATTATTCCTCGAGGCGGACATAATAATAAGAGGACGACGGATAATCACCTGAACTTCAGAAGTTTGTCATAACTAAATCCACCGTTGAGCGAGATACGAGGGAACGTTGTAGATTGCGTGCAGTTCGCAAGATCCATTTGGAAGGCTCAAATTTATCGTTTCGATGGGAGACGCTTTAGGGGAATCCTTACGGGAATCGTTTATTCCCAGGTCAGATCGCGTAGGGTTTGCAGAGACGGGGACGTGTGAATGAACACGAGATTTCTCACGAAAATGTGCTTCGCCTTTGGAAGAGTTAAATTACAAGATATAATAAAAATCAGACGATAGACCATGTGGTTCTTTTAATAATGATTAATTTTCAGAAACGTATTCGAACAAAATGTACAGCCCCCGAGCCTTAATCTCAGATTCCCGAAAAACGATTTAAAAGCCACGCGTGATATTCGGCTAAAATAAACGTGTAAGCGCGCACGCGGAACACGAACGATCCGCGGGTAATTGCAGGCTATGGATTCTTTAAAAAAAAAATTAGGACCGCCGGGGGCGTTTATGTATATCCCATTGCGACGTACGCTCATTTCGAGCTATTAATAAAACTTGAAAATATCAGTGTACGGAAATGACAGAGTCATTAAACGATACCGACGAGCATTCATCCTCGACGATGATTGCCAAATAATTGCCGGGGTAACGAAACGAGTAACCGTACACTCGCTAAAACAAACTAATAACCGACGATGTCTACGCGCGAGCCGTTCGGGCCGATCAAAAAACATTTAACGTCGTTTGTGCGAGCTTGTCGCTCACAGCGACCACCGCGCGCACTTATTATCGTGACGAGCTTGCAATTATCTTTAATCGGGAGCAATTTCGCGGCGAGGGAAGCGCGATGCGCTTTTATCTCGGATCGCCGTTCTCTTCGGCTTCGCGTATACGTATAGACATATACATATATACTTTCGGAATGTTGCGATCTAGGGGCAGCTCGCGGAGGGGAGGGGGCAAAGAAAACCGACCGATTGTTCGAGAAAGACTTCGCCTCGCCGAATTTCCAATAAAGCCAATAACGCGAGTTATATAATCCGCATAGCCGCGAGCCATTTAATTGAACTTTACTAAAGCATTCTTTGGCGAACGGTTTTCGCTATGAAAACCTCGCGAGCGTGCTTGTTTATCGCCATTGGCTTTGTGAATTTTTCCGCCGTTCTGACCGGGTACGAGTATATCGTTGTTATTTTTCTTATTGCTACCATCGTCTTTGGAACCCGGGGGCTAGTGGCACGATTACTCTTTTCGGTTTAATCTTAAGTTCATACCGCGGATCAAAGTTCGTCGTTTGTAATTTGCGAACTTTGAGGTAGAATAAAGGAAATTAGAAATTATTTATCTGAACTCTCGTATCCTTTGACTTACGTTCGTTGAAAGATATTTGCCGGTTCGCAAAGTTTAATCCAATTTTTTTATATCAGTTGTCAATCTCCGGGGAATGAACGATGATTGTGAATCCGTCTTGCGATTTTTTTTAGCATATGAACATATGAACATGAACTATGGAGTATAATAGATTTTTGTCAATAGAAATTGTCGTATTATCGCGATCTTAGTTTTCAACGATATCCGCTAGTTCACGTGCTCGCGAAATGTTTAACGCCGAATGGCAAGGGAAACGCGGACAGCCGGTTGATTTTGGTAGATTAGATGAGGATATTGGGGAAGCTCGTGTAATCTCCGACCTAGCCACTCTTTCCATTCGTGACGGTGCTTTAGCCCCTTTTCCCCTTTTCATTGCGATTCTGCGGAACTCCCGTTTCTACAGGGAACCCACCCCGACGCCTTTTCGTCATGATTTTCTGAATACCGAGCTAGATCAAAACGTTCCGTTGAGAACTATTACTGCTCATTTCGCTCGAAAATCTCGAAGGTACATACAACGGTGAATTAATGAGTCGACATACTCGGAATTTGATTAAGCGTTTGATTCAAGCTGGAATTTCGTGAAATTCGAAGCAGGCGACCGACGTATGCGTCCACGTACATATGTATGTACAGTATCTAACGTAACGTATCTAACGTAAATGCAGGCCAGAAATTTGTACCACTTTCGATACGTTAGCCCGTTGGTGCGATGTACCTGCCCTCTGTATTGTTCCTCTCGTTTTTCTCTAGTCACGATATATATTCCTCTCTTTCCTTCGGACGTTCTGTCCCGCTCGCACCATCCAGGCACAAGGGCGATGCCCGTGCGCACGGTATGCGAAGGCACACTGACACACATGCGTCCACAGGTCGTCCGTGTGGCTGCTGGAAGTGCGAGAGTGACGCACCGCAGGAAGGAGAGAGAGAGAGGGATCCATTGGTCGAAAATTCAAGAGATGACTTGCGATGCAGAGAAGGAGCGCACACAGTTGCGCTTAGCTTTCGTCCGTGTGCCTGGATGGCACTGGCGAGACAGCGCGTACGAAGGAAAGAGAGAAATGTATACCGCGAAGTTGGGGCTGAGAGAGAGAGAAAAGGAAAGGTGACAATTATATGAATTGAATAGCGGAGTGGAAAAGGGATAATATTCCAAAAAATACAACAAATAAACTAAGATAGCTTTATAGCATTAAATGTTTTATTTAAAAAAACCATTGATTATTATGATCCCATATTTTCGAAGGTTAAAGGTTAGGTACTATGTAGTGTATATTGCACAAATAAGATTTTGATTTAAATGAAAATTAAGGAAATCAACAGATTTTTTAATTTCCCGAGAGTTTGATGTTGAGGAATATTATCCTTTCTCCACTCAGCTATTCAATTGACTTCCACACGAGCGGAAATTAAGAATCTTACCAAAATTCGTGTGGTTTCTCGCAATTTCTTCTACGACATAAATATCTTGAAACCAGAAGTTTTGAAGATTTTACATGATCGTTTTGCAGTGGGACCGAAAAATTGTAAATATCCTTGGAAGAACTGTTTACTCGAATCGAAACTCGGATCCTTCTCTTTGCTTAGTTTCATTCCGTTTCCGACCTCAGATGTCAACAATGAATACGAGACCCAAGGGTCTCGTCGTGATGATAAGTGGAGAGGTCATACAGCGGTAATACCTCTCATCATTTCTTATTTTAAACCCCCCCCCACACCCAAACTGCTCCTCTGATATTTTTGTTCTTCTATGGTTGACATTCCGTGATGCAGTTCACTGGAGGTCATCCTAAAGATTAGACGCGTCACTTGAGTGTTCCTGTCAGTCTAACTGTAAATTACGTAACATCGAATTTTCCTGCTTTCTCCTGTTGCAGTGTACGGAACATGCGATAAGCAGTGGAATTTGCGCTGGTATCGTACAATATATCAAGTTCATTATTTGTTTTACTACTTATAAGAAAATGTGATTTCATCGTAGTAGTCAAAATTTCGGATCAGCATATTTAAGTTGGATATTTATACTACATACAAATCTTGTCCGTGTTTCGCTTACTTCTAATTTTAATCCAATTTGGTTTTTCCATAGCGTTCGTACATTCTGTGTCGTTTATTCTTCTTTTTTACGAAGGTTCGCGAAACCACGGTAAGTTCATAACGAACGCTAAATATTGACCCGACCTTAAAATTCCAGCCCTTTCGCGACAAATCGATTATTCGCACAAACAACGGCCGCAATTGTTCAATAAACAAACCTTATGCATAAAACACTGACTTTGCGGCGAAAATAGGTATACAGTACCGAATCGATCCCTCTTGCTTTATTAACACACGAGGAACATATTGCCCCGTAAAGTTCAAAATTGAAAACTCGATATGTGCATCTGTAAAAGCGTCCAAAAAAAAAAAAAGAAAAAAGCCCGGCCGGTACTTTCTAGTGCATTCTGCTTTCTCAATTTGTGAAGCAAATGGGCCACGTTAATCAGGCATCGAGGCGTACGCAAAAGCCGTCCGATTTCCACGAAACGTCAGAGAATCTCGGGTAAGCAGGGCCGATTTTAAGGTTAATCATTGTTTCGACGCTTAATTGCCAATCCCTATCGGGACTTTTCTCCCCGGCTCAACCCCCCGGCCCGCCCCGGACCCAACCCCTGGACGTGAACAAAACTGACGAGGAGCAGAGCGTTTCCGTCGCGTTTACTCCAATTTATATGCTGACCGTAAGCCGGCTGCCAATGTCACGTAAAAACATCCCCTCGTTCGCTCGTCAGAACAGCCCCCTTGTCTTTGTTCGAGAAACCGTGGTGCCTACATCCCGCGTGATTGAAGATATATACGATTGATCGTCATAATTACGTTTCTGTATCGGTACGCGGGTATTATTCTTCGACGTTCGAGTTGGATTTCGACGGCGGGAAAACTATTGGCAGGCGTCGATTTTTGGACGATTCCATTCACGATGAGAGAATGTGGAAGTATGGTTTTTTAAACGTTTTTTTGGCGTCATAAACATTTTTAAACGTGTCAGTTTTTATCGATGCGATATCGTAAAAATAAACGAGTATTAAGTATAATAAATAAATTATCGTTGTAAGCGTAACTAAAGTTTAACGATACCCCCTTAGCTTAGATGGAAATCTCCCTTCCTTTGAAGTAAAAGGTTCGTAATGTCGGAATATCGCGAACGTCATGCCGATCGCACCATTTTAAAGAAGCGTCATTTTTACAAATTATTTGAGGCAATTATGAAAACGGTATCTCGACACGATATTTATGCAATAACAAAGTGGTTGTATTCGGGCTCTTGATACGAGCTGTTGTGTTCTGCTGTAATAAACGTTCCATTTATAAATAATGTCAAATCCACGTTCGCGCTTCGGAAGCTTTCGTATCAATTTTCATATAGTATATACATATACACACAGTATATACATACATATACTTATTGAGAGATAGAAATAAAACGTGTAAAATTCTCCGCCACTGGTGTAAGATTTACACACAATTCGACACCGCCTACGATGTTAAACGAGTAATTTCCCGAAGGAATCGGTCGATCAAAGATGAACTTTGATATTTCTGTAACTCCTGACGCCCACGTTGCATCGAGACGAACGAGCGTAATTTCTACGACCGTTCTCGATATTCCGTTTTCATAATTGCGTCAAACGGTTTATATAAATTGCACGACACTATTACCGTCGCAAAATTACCCCGCGAAAGTTGCCCGGTTACAGGGGGAATATCGACGCGCAACTATTTCTAGAAACATGTCTAGTCAACCTATTTGGCTATTAATTTCGCGAAACGTTTCGTCCGTAATTGTCAATCCCTTAACGCCCTTACGCGAGGATACAGTCGCGCGTACGTTTGCAAGTTGCGTTCGGTTGTTTATCGGTATTCCCTCTGCACGATACTCGTCGACGAAAATTGTCGGATTCATATTCTATGAGCGTAGGTAGCACTCTGTTTCGAGATAGACAGTCGAATAAATTTCGAGAACGGGGATCTCGTACTTACACCTTCCGTCCGAACGAAAACGACTTCGGACGCGGTACTAAATCTCTTTGGCAATCACTGAAAGTGGAGAGAGAAAAATTGCTCTCGGCTTGGATTTCTGAGGTTAAGGTAGTGTGGACGGCTAACGGGTAATTGATTTCCGCTCTTTTACGGTAAAAATTACGGGATATTAACCCTTGAACGCTCCATTATGACGCGTATATATACATACAGGATACCATGAAAGAAGCGCAACGCTTTAGCGGGAATTACTCGCTTATTAATTTTCCAATTTTCCTTGAAACGATTCCAACGGAATGTTTCACACCGTGTCGTATAAAAGGAAGACCATCCCTTATTGATTTTCACCGTTCCACCCGGTGTCGTATAAAAGAAAGAACGCCCTTTCCTTATGGATTCGCGCGAGTATAAAACGTCGAAACGTTTCGACGTTCAAACGTCAAGCGTTACGTTCCATAAATACCCGCGAATCTAATACCAATCGCTGTCACCGTTTACGCTACCGTCACAACCATGACTCGTCGTCTAATCTTCGTCCATTACCCAGGCCAACGAACATAGCTAGTTACCGGCGTCGGTCCTTGTTTTCCGTACTTCGTATTTGCATAGCTTTTCGATGTATCGAAGCGCGATCTCTAATGCAGTCGAAACTACTGTCACTACTCGCGTACCTCGAACGGCGTAACAGGTACGCATGGCTCGTGCATGAATATTTATTCACCGTCGTACCAGTTTTCGCAATCTCAGTGCAACGATACAATTTAGGGGGTGTTTAACTTACAATGCTCCGTTGAAAAATGTATCGAGGTAAGTGATCAATCGAGGAAGCGTGTCTCGAATGCAAAGCGGGGACGCGAGGTCTGCCTTTAATTTTTCATTGACCCCCCCTCCCCCCTGGCATCGCGACGCTCGATCCTTCCGTGTCTTTTACTTTACCATTTACATTTATTACCACTTTGCCATCGTATATTAATAAAACCCGCGAACGAGGCGATTTATTTGATTCGATTATACCAGGACGCGGACGAGGACAAATTATTCTCCCTTTCCACGCGCCATCGTCCTCGTCGGCGATAACACGTCGACGATGTTATTATCAAAATTTCCTAACAATTAACCCGAAAATCTTAGACTCGTCGAGCGCAAGCGTTGTCAATCGAGCCCGAAACGCGCGAGACGTCACGCGATGAAATTATTTCGCATAAACCGTGTGTGGCCGGTGCGCGCAAAGCCGCGACAGTGATACGCGAAACACGGTTGATAAGCCGCAACGCGTACGCAGTGCACATGCCGAGAGTCGATCATTAATTTTTCATTCCACGCATCGCTACGGTTTCGGAGTCCGAGCTCGGACCGCTCTTCTTCTGTCATCCTTTTGATTAAAGTCTTCATATTTCACGAACCTGTCCCGGGGCGTCTGTGTGTTACGCGTATATACGTGTACGCGGCACTCGAATACACGAGCCGTGGGAGCGAGGGAGAAAGAGCGAGTGGGTGGGTGAGGGAGGAAGAGAGAGATAGTCTCGCGCGCTCGTGTGATTCACGGTATCGTCCGTTTGTAACGTGGAGAGCGCGGAGTTTGGCCGGTACGAAACAAATGGGTACCGGAGTGAAGGGGCGCGGAAGAGAGAGGGGAAGAGAGTGAGAGAGAGTGAGAGAGAGAGAGGCGGTGGTATCAATGGTAATGGCCATCCCAGCGAACTTATTTAGGAGCGCATACGAAATTATGTACGAGGAGAACCGGCTCGGAGGAGAGAAAAAGGAACAATAGACGACCGCGGCGCGGCGGGCCACGGTTTGACAGATGTCAAGACAAAGTGAGCCGAGTGGCTCGGTTAGCCTCCAGCCAGGAAAGGGCTGCTCGATATCAGACCGTGTGTTACATTTAAATGATTGATGAACGCGCTCAATGAGAATCACAGCTGGGTCACACACATATCTTCCCGCGGTCGAGAACCGGGACCACCGAGTCTAATCCATGGCCGTGGCAGGGCGCGCGACATGATGTAGATGTCTCGCTACGCGCACGCCTTACCGATTATGCGCGGCCGTGGCCAATGGAATTCGGTGGGTTCGAACCTGCTCGGTGTCCGAGACGGGGACGACCGTTGTTTCGACGATCGTCGGATAATTGCTTCGACGGAATATTCAGATTTCTTCGTTGGATCGTGACACGCGAATAGTCGAATTTTACGTCGTTGCGAATGGTAGAACATTCGGTGTACGTAGCTGTCGCAATAGCAGGCATTCTTTGTTTCGATGTTTAGCGTTTCTCGTAATCCTGTATTATAAATTGGTATTACAAATATTGGGGGTATCGGAAAGCAATGGATTATTTTACGCAGTGCGTTTGTGCTCAGTTTGTGCTCCGACACGGTGGTGTAAGCATCTTCGTGAATTTTTATGAAAACGGCTCAAAAGACTTGGAAAAACATTGGAATACAAATGTAAAGAGCGAAGGAAATTACATTTTATAATACTCGGTAAAAAAAATTAAGAAAATATAAAGTTTTATATTATTCTGCAAAACAATAGATTTCTTTCCGGTATCCCTAACAGCAATTTTTTCTCCACATTGCGTCGCGTCGTTCGACTGATTTTTACATAGTTTACGAACCAGTGGAATTATACGTGGGGGCTGGAAAACTAGCATCTAAACTAGCATCATCGTTTCGTATCGACGATAAACAGTGATTTCGCGTACCTTTCGGGTGCCCCAGCCCCGAATCGGGATTCACCGCGAGATCATGGAGCAATTTGGTGTACTACCGTGACGCGTGATTGATCTGCAACGACGATAAACATTGCCCGACCATGCAGCAAAATGACGTATACTCGCGTATTAATATCCTTGATGGAGGAAGGTGGCCAGCTGTGCAACCACGGGTGGCTCGCTCACATAAATGACGCGACGTTCATTTGTCTTTGAGGATGGATTCACAATTCAAATAGAGACAACGCCTCTAATCAATCTCTCGGTTGAAACGCGTGCGTGCCTATCGGCGATCGCCTAGGACGATGCACCCAGGTAGACGCATACCTTGCATACTGGATTATTCCCTTTTGTCGTAACTCACACCTTTCCTCCTTTGTCCACCTGGTTTCTAGATTAAGCTTGCAACTTCTCGCGGAACGTGACGTACAAAGCGACGCGTATCGGTATTCCTGTTTTCGATATTTCTCGTTTCTCATAATCCCGTAATACGAGATTGGTCTCATCCAACTGCACTCCTCCTCGTTACACGAATGCATTACTAAGGCCGCATTTAAGCGCAGGTTAAAAAAAATCTGTTAAAAAATTTTTATTTTGAGTGCACCATAATAAAAAAATATTATTGTTTTACTACTGTCGCGCTCTTGTAATCATACAAGTCATAAATAAAAATCGACATGATAAATACTGTATAATAAAATTTTCTACAATTTAGTAATAAACTTTAAATGTTTCTTTTTAGGTATCTAGTCAGAATTGCTCCGAAATACGATTTTCGCAGGTTAATTTTCAAAAGAAACCCCCGGGTAGGGCCCGCACCACACGTTCAGTCTAGCGGTCAACAGATCCTAAATACGGCCCTGATGCATTTGTCAAAGTGAAATGTTCCATAAAGTTTTGTTTTCCGACGAGGCAATAATTATAATACTCGAGAGAGAACGCTTCAAGTTATCGAATCGAACAAACGGCGAACAAAGTACGACTTAAAGTTATCGCGTTTACATCCAGCTGCATATCCAGCGCTACCTTCGCGAAAGCCACGAGCATCGATAGTCGAAATCGCGGTAGTTGTATCGCTATCGCGTAATTTCTCAAGCACGTTCCTCGGTCGATCAAGGGACGATAATCGAACATAGAAGCCCGATACACGACGGACCGGCCGAGCCTGGCGGCAGCTGAAATCTTATTCGCGCGCAATAATTTGCATTCTCGCTCGCCGGGACAAGAGCCCACATTATTAGCAGGTAGAATGGGATTGGCATCGAATTTGGGGGAAAGGAAGACGGAGCCGATAAGCAAAAAGGAGGAGTAAAAAGGACGGCGAGGAAGAATGGCGAAAAGAACGAGTACAAGAAGAGCAGAAGACCCCGCGTGCGGTTTCTTTGCCCGGGATGATTCCGTAATTAACTTTTTGTCGGCGGAGTCCCTTCTGCGTTCTCTTCTGTTCATTCTCCCGGGGACCGATGAGCGTATGTGTCCACTACAGAGATAGGTCTTATGGATCTCTGTCTCTGTTCCCCCCCTCCCCCCCTCCCTCCCTTTCTCTCTCACTCATCCCACTCCCTTCGCCAAGAGAATAGAGATCTTCGCTCTTCTCCCTCTGTCATCGCGTCCTCCCACTTCCCTCCCGTTTCGCCCACTTCGCTCCGAATCCTTCGAGCTCGGAATTAAACTTCTGACAACTCGAGTGAAAAGTCTTATCGGTGTGTTCGCTGAAGGGCGGCTCGGGAACCCTCTGCGGAACGTCGAGGTGAGCCGTCGTAGTAATACCTTTGATAGAGTTCAAACTCCGCTGTCCGCGCGCGGAAAGATGGCGCGCTTATGGTCGCGGGGCGTGCACGATATATGTAGACGTTCGTTTGGATAATTGAAATCATTCCATCCGCATTTCATGCGCCGATGCACTCCCGTTCCACCCCTGATCATAGTAATCGGTATCGCGTCGCGGAACAAGATTGCGCGGTTCGGGGAACAATTGACTACCGTTGGCCAAACGTGAATCGCCAACGCCAATGTCGTTATCGTTATCGAACTGATTTGCCATCGCGTCCACCATCATCCCTTCCCCCCCTCCCCCCACCCGATATTCGAGTTTCGCCTCGCGGGGTTCCTCAGGTTCGTCAAGGCATGACAATCGGATTGTTCGCGATAGCGCATCGAAAACCGTACATTCGCGACAGTGACCATTGCTAATTGGGCTTCGAAGCGATTAATTGCTTCGGTCGATGGAACAAAACAAATGTCGACTCCTCCTCGTCGGTCGACGTCTCTCTTTAATTTTTATTATACGTCGGCGTATCGTTTACGCGTGGCGGTCTCCGAGGAATCTTTAATTCAATCTCGATGGGCCCACGAATAAAACTCTCCGATCGCTCAGGAACGAAGCACGAGAAATTTGCGACAGAATTCGTCGAAAAAAAAAAGAAAAATGTGGTGGGTATGACGCGAAACAAGATCACGCGACTTTACTTGGAGAAAAATTGGTTTGTCGACTGCGCTGCACCATGAAAAATGCCGTTATCGTTATCAGATTGATGCGCCGCTGTGGCAGTTATTGTCGCGCCACGTGGATCTCTGGCGATTGACGAAGGTAGGGAAATGAGATTACACTCCCGCTTTGGAGTGACATATTGACAAAGGTACACGCTCGTCGATCGGCACTGGGGTATTAGATCGAAGTACTCGTCGACTCCGGCAACCGTCGGGCCAAAAAAATCGCTTGCCGTTTGATCGTTCGCTCGATCGTACAAAGAGATATGGCTTAATACGCTCGGATCGTACCGTTGTATTGGCATAGCGAAACAGGTTGAGCGAGAGGGCAGATCGGAACGAGCCGGTCGAAAATAGCACGACGGTTATTCTTATCGACTCGATTGCGTAATTCGACGGTGGACTGTCGTTAAAGGGAGAGCAATTTGTTTCTCATTGCTTCCAACGGCAAGCTGTTACGTGGCAAATAAGTCGCTTACGTCGCGTAACGCGTATCAGTTCGAAATAAATCCTAGTCCCTCGGGATCTGTTAGTGGAACGAGATTACGTCACGGTGTTTGTAAAACGATTGCTAGGTACTACACGACTCCGCTTCATCATCGGTAACGTCGTTATCGTTATCGGATTAATTGCTTCTCCGGAGTTCCACCGGCGCGCGGTTAACCGCCTAAGTAAGTGGTAAATTACAAGAAACTGACTTTCCTAACGCGCGGATCACGATTCCGTCCGCTAGAGAATCGCGATCCGAGCGCCAACTGAAATTTCCCTATTTCCTACGATTCTCGGCGATTCGGTGAGAATCTCTCGTTCGAATTCTACGATCAATCGTGTTCCGACCTTGTTCCATCGGTTCGCAAAGACGCGGAAGTGTACGGGAATTGAGTTGCTTCCTGGCGCCGTATTTACCTTTCAATGGCTTAATTTGCACGGCATTTGCCTCATTCAGGGCAGCGGAGCGTAATAAAATAAATCCTCCGGTGACCCGCGCAGAGTATTAAAGCGCAGTTTCGTTTGGCCAGCGAGAGAGCACCGTTTCCAACGAAGTTACGAGCGTCACGTCGTTACGTTACCGTGCGCCACACGTATGTTACGTTTCGAGCGCAAATGTGACGCGCGGAACGAACGCGTACCGGCAAAGGCAACAAAGTCAGCGCCCGTAGGAATTCCTTAATTAGTAAATTTTATTTTCTTCGTCGAGTAGCCGACCGAAAAGTTGACCGAGGCAGCTCGAATCGCGGAATTAAAAATGGGGAAACGGGCAGCCGTCTCACGCTTTACAAAATTCAAACTGACGATCGCGAGACTCGGTTGAGAAGACTTAAAAGGGACTTGTTCAATTTGCGGCCGAGGACGGCAATGAATGCGGCCCAACAATAGGTCGTTAATTTACAAACTGTATGATATTGCGACTAAACATACCGTTAATAATACTACAAATACGATTATAGTTAGTATTGAGGGTACCGGAAAGAAATTCATTATTTTGTAGAACAATATAAAACTTTATTTATTCTTAATGTGCAGTTACAGAATATTATAAAATGTAATTTCCTTCACTCTTTACAAACGTATCTCCACGTTTTTCTAAATCTTTCATGCTCTTTTCGTAAAAATTCACGAATATGCCTACACCACCTACTATGTAAATTAATAGATTTCTTTCCGATAACCCTAATAATATATTTTATGTGCGGCCCAAGACAGCTCGTCTTCTACTAACGTGACCCAGGGAAGCTAAAAGTTTGCACATCACTGACATAAAACGTCGAGTCCAAAACTGTAAGGATACTGGGTATTCAAAAGTCGCAGTTAATACCGGTTCGATACTCGCTGAACATTACTCCCCCTTCGTTCAAACTTTCAGTTACGTGCGCACACGCTGATTCGCGAGAAGGATTGTACATAATCGTGAATTAATTGAACCTCTTGAACCCGCGAGGGCTACTATACTTAACTTCCGTATTCCGTATTACGAGATTCTCTTTTAGCCGTGTATGTACCTTCCGGTGCAGTTTCTATAATGAAGCTGATTTATCTCGCGTATTCACCGGAGTAGCCCGACGAATCCCGCTTAAACTTCAGGCTTTGTCTAACGCTTAAAGGGGATAGAGGGAGCTTTAATTCATCCTCAGTTGCGGCATTTCGAGGTGCAACGCGACACGGTAATTCAGGAACGGGGCACGATCATTACCGACCTCAAATTCTTTTGACGCTCACCGCCGAGCGGTCCCCGATCCGGAATTGCATATCCGCTAATCCCGCGTCTTCGTCGGCGCTCGTATTTAGGTTTTGCCTCGCCCCGTACGTATTCGCGGAATCCGATATCCGTGCTCAACAAACGTGCGATTTGACGATGGGTGGGAGCGAGCGATGCAACGAAACGGGACATCCGGGTGCCTCGTATTAATAGTAACGTCGCGCGAGCATCACGGGGTATAGGCGCTGTGGTTTACATTCGTTCGGGCAACCCCTAACCATTACGCCCGACGTAACCTAACATCCCATTATTGTTACGCGCGTAAGTGTGCGAGCACGGTATGGCGCACGATTACGCGTACAGCGGAGTGTTTACCGTTACCGAACGATTACTGTTTACCGTTAACTGCTCTTCAATATGAATCTGTACACGGCTGTTTAATTAAAGCTTACCAGCGTAACCAGTAATTAATACAGAGCGTGTACAGAGAGATCCGTACCGATTTCCAGTACTCCCTCCCGCGGAGTCGTTCACCGAGAATTATGTTCGTTCCGTTAATGACAAATTTCCGCAAACCGCGCGACGCGAAGCGACGCGTCCCTGGCCGCGTCCCGCGATCCCTGATTTCCGAATCACGACCTCGCGTTCTTTATACTTGTGGCGCGGGTTAGCACACGAGACGGAAGGAACGTAAATTCGACTACACCTTCCGTGGCATGGAAGTCGGAGAGCAACGAGACACTTTAACGGGCACGGTCGTTTGCCCACGTCCGTCGCGTCGGTTCGGTGGAACGGGGTGGTAAGGAAAATGTTACGTCGAGGGCGGCGAAACACTCCGGCCTCTTTCAGCCGGCGAACTATTTTTGCGCGCACGATTCGATGACGCGACGGAGAGGAAAGGGAGGTGGTGAAAAGGAATACTGCGTGATAGGTGGTCGGTATCAATAGTAAACGTCGAGTGGACGCCACGGGGCGACATTGCGGTTTACATTCACTCGCGGGACCCCTTCCCACCGCGCGTAACGTAACGTAACGTAACGTTCTGTTCTGTATGCTCAACGAGCTGGAAGATCCATATCTCACTTGAGGGGTAGCTCTTAGAGGGACGCGCATACGTGCAGGCGCGAGTGCACGCTCGCGGCTAACGTTTAATACCAATGTACGTACACGCATACATACGCGCGCACGCGCTACCCTTGGCTCGTTCACCCCTTCCCCCCCCCCATCCACCCCGACGGGGTATCCTGGCGTGCATGTGCACGCAAGATGCACGTGCGGAAGGCATGTCGTTACTCCCTTGTAACCCGAATGTCGCGTTACTCTCGTGTGCTTTCCCTTCGCCCTCCATTCCTTTATTCTCCGTCCTCCCCACCTATCGCCTTTTACTTTCCAACGACCCTCCTTTTGCCATCTCGCCCTCTCTCAGCTTCCTTTTTTTGCCTTTCGCCGTCGTCTCTCTCTCTCTCTCTCTCTCTCTCTCTCTCTCTCTCTCTCCCTCCCTCTCTCTCTCTCCCTCCCTCTCTCTCTCCCTCTTTCTGTGGTTCTCCTTCTCCTTTCGTTCTACACCTACCTCTCCGACGGACCTGTTCTCAGGCGAAGATTGCGCTATTTCTTTATAATGCACACATTCGCCGAAGCTATTGCAATCTCGTTCGGTCTCGTTTCCGCGTTATCGGCGGGGGAAAAAGTATTTTCACGGTTGCGGAACACCGGTGAGTGGGGAAACGCCTCGCGGAAATCTTCTCGAGCGAAAATCACGCGCCGCCATAAATTCACCGTTAAAGCGGAATCGTTCCGGCGCATTTTAGTTTCTCCTTTGTCTCTGTCGGATGTTTACCGGTGCAGCTTTCGACCGAGATAAGGGCAGAGAGGCTGAGTGAAATAAGATTGAACTTGCGGGAGGTGGAAGGGGAGGGGTGGGGTGGGGGGAGGTTGACACGTTCTCCCAATTCGCTATGCCCAAAACCCCTATGTCACGCTGATAATCCCGCCGGCGATGTTTATATTTTTGTCATGCTCGTTTCGTTAACGAGTGCTAACGATCCACTCGAACGCGGTAACGCGCGAAAGTTATTGCGCTCACTCGAATTTTTCCACGATTTTTATTATCGCGAAAACGGCCGAGAGCGGACGAGTTAAATTATATGGTTTTAAATTCACTACGCGTTATACCACGTTCGCACCTTTTAGTATCATCAATTTCAACGTAGATAATTGTCGACGAATTAGGTGGTCGGAATTCCGTTGCTATCTCCGAACCAAAATGAATTATTAATCCTACACGCGGCGGAACGTAGTCCAGGTGGTTGACTCCAAGTAGCGCAGGTGCTACCGTGATCCGGTGAGATGCGATCGGACGTGGCACGCGCGTCTCTCGACTATTTATACGTATGTACGTACCTACGTATCTTTTGACAAATCCACCGGCACGGCACGGCACGGCACCGCGCGACACGGCACGGCAGCGACGTTTTTCTACAATTTTTCACGCGACAGTTCCTGGATAGATTTTTCGTCGATTTACGAAGCTTCGTGTCGGGAGGGACATTCGACGACTCAGCTCACGGAAAAGTTTTTCTTTCGCGAGGCGAAACAGGAAGTCGTTCGCCGCACCGCGAAACACTCGCGAACGGCGGCAACACAATAGACCCGTTTTTCAATGACACCCTTTCAAGTTCCGTTAGAAATGAGTTGATATACTTTTTCAAAAGTAAATGTCGCCGGTTTCCAATAGCTGCACGATTCTTTTCTCTTCGTCGCAACGTCGGCCGATGCGAACAATTTCACTCGTACGATTAACTCGACGGTCGCGCAACAGCTGTTTTTAATATAAAGTCGCGATACCGCGCGAAACGTCGCTTTAAAGTATAACCGCGACGACAAAACAAGTCGACGGGGAGTAACCTACTTGGCGACGCGTAAAGATCCTGGTTGTTCGCAGAGTTCTTTAACCGCGTCAAACTCTGCCGGTTTACCCCCCGCAGTTTACTTTTTTTTTCTTCTTCTTTTCGTAACAGACGGATCGGCCAAGATCAACGAGGCTCTCCCGCGTTAACAAAAATTCTGAGTGGTAATTATAATGATGTACGGTGGATACCGATGGACGAACATCTTGAGGGCACGTGTTCCGTAGTCCGACGATCGCGCGGCATCCCCGGAGGCGCCAGAAGGGTGTACACGCCCTCATCGGCGAATTTTTAAACGTCATCAAAACGGCCCAGTCCCGCTTTTAATTGATGCTCTCCATTTTTTCGTGCTTTTGTCTAGCCGGGAGATTTATGGTCAGCTGGCCAGACACGAGGGAAAAGGGGGGGGGGGGGAGACAGAGCGAGGCCGCGGTCGGTTTCTTTGAGCGCGATTCTCAGCGGGGGACCTTCTTTCTGGCAACCACCAACAAAACCACTGATGCCCAACAGCACCTTTTTCGTTCTTACGTACCGTTCTCCCCGTCGACCTTGTCCCCGCCACGACGATGCTCCTCGCGAGACGAGGTTTCAGGTGCCACGCGAAAACGAAAAGAATCCAACCATCGAGAGCGAGAGTACGCGGATGCTTACGGCTAACTTTCCGTGCTTTCGTTTTCCGCAAATATTCGCGACTCTCTCCGTTTATTTCGTTATTGACGTTTCCATGTTCTACCGTTCAACGGAACGTCGTCGTACGGATTATCGTTGCTTCGAGAAACGCGACGCGAAGGCTATTGGATATTGGTTATTATAAATGACTTTATGCTTTATAATTTTATATGTATATTCTAAACTGTATTTTAAATCGACGATGAAAGCGACGTCATTCCGCTACGACAAACTCATTCGACTAATTACGCTCTACTAAGCTGCTGCCCATCAAATTCGGCTCTATGTTTATATCTCAATCAGCATTCCTTAGAACAAATATTTAGAACTTGTACTTGGCCCGAGACAAGACCTTGTCTCTTGATTCCCAGGTCCACTCACCATTTTCAAGAGATTATGTTTTTTTTTATCTTCACGTTACATAGATATTTCATGAAATAAACCAGCAACGGCACGTACATATACTCCAAGACGAAGTTGTTAGAAATTGACAATTTACTATTAACGCAACTACGCGGAATCACTTATTGTCATTTGCGCGATCGAATTATTCGCTGCAAACTTCCACGTTCACGTTTGGAATGCTCCAACGCTCGCGAATCGCACGCGTCGTCGCCTCTATCGCGGAACTTTAACGACGAATGTAAACCCGATGCAATTATGTCTACCGTCTCTCAAGGCGAGCCGAAGTACGTAACGGAACATGCGTCGAAGATAATTTCGTGATGCCGGAGGGGCGAGCGGTGCTCAACAGATCCTGAGAACGCAGCGCCGAATTTATGTCGGCGGCATAAAAGCCCATTCAAGGCCCCCGGATCGTTGGATAGAAACCCGGGGGATCGGGGACCGGCTCGCTCTCGTGACCGCGATAAAATGCATTAGCGCACTCGATTATTTATAAGGCATAACCGCGCATTTCTGCCGCCACCGGCCGGTCCCTTCGACGGTTTTTCAATCCCCCACCTCCGCCCCCGTAAAACTTAACGATTACGTATCGGGACCGATCTCCGACGCTTAATGCGCTATTCGTTAAAGCAGTCGCCTCGGTTTATGGTACTTTCTAGTTGGCGCTCGGCACTTTATTCGGCCAACCGGTCATCGGCGTTACTTAACGATAATACGTAATTAATGACGAATTTCTAGGACCACGGTCCGGTGGTACGAGCGGCGGTTAACTCGGTCGAATTTTATGTTACGTAAAATATGTGGGTGATAAATGTCGACGGCGAAAGAAAAGCTCGTGGATATTGGTTTTCGCGAGCATCGTTCGCGAATACGCGGTGTTTTCAATTTCGGGCATTCACTTTTTTTGACACTATTTTTGCTTTATTCATTCCCGTTAGTTTCTATTCTCCTATGCCAAAAATGGTTTTGGTATCCTCTTACCAGCCACGTTTCTCCCTTTGCGTCCCATCAGTTTCGGTTTAAGTGAACCGCCATTTGATAAATCTCGAGAGAGATCCTTTCTAGAAGCAGCCACTTAAGCGATAGATGGCTTTTTTTGCTATGGAGAGCCACTCGAGAGGGACGACGAATTACTGCAAACTGGTAAAAAGCATAGCGTCCGGATCATTGGTCAGGGCGCGTTCGAACGGCACGGAATTACTGATTCCTCCCTGAGAAATACGGCGCGACGCTTAAGAGGTATAAGAAATTAAGGTCTTAAAAGGGATACTCAGAGATCCGTTAGAAATTTAATACGTCCTCGATATGGATATATCATCGACGAGTCGTAAACGTCCGTCCGATCACCCGTAATCCATCGGAGAAAGAAAAGTTGCGAGTGCTTTATTGAATTTTAAAAGACGAGGAAAATCATTTCCGCTAGGGACAACTTCGTCGTTCTCGGATGAATTTCTTCGGGATGATGGACGGACTGAATTCTTACGACGGGTACAATATAATACTTCCAGTCGCCGGGTACCGATTTCTAAAATAATAACGGTCCAATGTGCCGAACCCATCTCCATTTAATTCTCCAGTGATAAGATTAGTCATAAGTTAGTACAGTAAATATTTTGTACATTGCTGCAATCGTCGCTGGACCCTGAATCACTGCTCCCTCGCATATGCCTCTCCTTATCACTAGTTCATCGTCTAAACTCCTAGTCCTCTCCTCTTTTACGTTCCACCAAAACATCCTACTTACCATCCCTCCCACATCCTTTTCGATAGATAACAGTTTTTCTTAAACCGACCGATCTTCTCCTCCCTTAGAATACTCTCAACATCAAAACAGAATACTACGAACCCTCAAACAGAATACCCGCACATCATGTTCAGCATTCGAATAACAAAGTTCATACGTTTGTACGGTAGTCTTTTTCCTTTGTACTTAAGGCTTTTAAATATATTCAAAATAAAACGTAAACTGCTCCTACAAGTTGGCAGTCAAAATTGATTTTTGTACAACCACCGCGTTGTGCATTACAACGGAAAAGGACGCTGTGCGCGCGTCGAAGCGCAAGGTATTCGAGATCGATTGAACGCAGTCGCCGAGTAAATCGTTTCGGCGAGATTAAAACCGATCTCAGGTTCGCAAATCACAAAACTCCGCGGGCGCGTCGATTGAAATTACAAACGCCGTCGATTAAGCGTCGATCCCTGTAAATTTCTAAATACCAGTACTTAATAGCGAAAGGTTTCCCCCTTATCGCGATCGTTTAAATCTCTGGCATCCCCCGTCGATCGGTCGGCTAAGCGAATTGTATCGAGTCGAAGAACACGCGTACGTACGTGCCGGGTGGGGAAAACCGCTCGGAGGGGAGGAAATCGTTCCCCAGGGTCAACCGTGCAAACGCTTGAATTATCTCTTTTCGCGAGTGGCTCCCATGCAACGTACCGCGGTGAGTCTGCAACGACTATTCTATTAACCGGCAGTCCACCGGGTCGCCTTCGTTCCCGCCATCTATTTCAGATTTGTCGAATTGGATCAGTTCTACGACCATCTTCCCGCATACGCGCACACGTATGTACTTACGTTACCGACGTGTTTCAACCTCGCCTCTCTTACCTTCGACCCTTTTCCGTCTATCCGCATTCGTCGGACCGTCCTCCACTAAATTCGCTCAATGGCGTAGCCAACGTTTCCAGGATTGCCAAGCTTCTCGGGAAACTTTTGAGCGATTCTCACCGTGCACGCTCGACCATCGACGAAACTCTCTAGTTTAAATCAAAATCGGTTTCACGTGTATCTCGATTCCACGCGTTAACGGTGAAAAAGTCATCGACGTAGGTGTTAAACGCCCTCCCCCCTCCCCGCCCACCTCTTTATCGTTCCGATAACACTTTCGAAGATTTGCCGAACAAAAGGCCACCCTCGCGTCGCTACACCATTGTCGTCGCTATTCTTCCACCGACACGAGAGTCGGTTGTTTGCGTGATTACCTGCCTCGCTGGGTTCACCTCCGTCGAGTTTTCTTGCGCGAGCCAATTTTCGGAGACAGAAGCAACGGCCCCCGTCGCTCTCCACGACGGCGGCGTCTCGACGCTCCACTTTACTCGCGCCGATAGGTAGGAACGGTAGGGCCGAAAGTCTTCCAAGAGACACGGGAGGGCTATCGACTATCGAGAAATTAGGCCGCTCAAAGTTCCTCCCTCGTCCGGGGACGACACGGGTTCCTCTTCCTCCTTTGGGCGCAGGGCAAGATGTAATGCCTCGAGGTAACCGGGGAATCTACGGTGAGACGGCCGTAGTTTGCGAAGCCCGATTCGTTTATGGGGCTAAAAGTTCCTCGCTCTAATTGGCAAGAACGCCGGGCGGTAAAGCTGGACTGTAAATCGCGAGGAACGCTCTCTCTGTGGCTCCGGTGCGTTCGAGGCGAAGGGTACCGAAAGTCATCGGCATTGATTTACCGGCCCGTAATTATGTCGGACGTCACATTAGCATCGCGGGAAAATCAAATTATTCGTTCGTCGGAGCGTAGGGCCGAGCGGGGGGGGGGAGGGGCGCGGGGAGAATCGTAATTAACGATTAACGATTAACGATAGACACGGAAATTGCGTAAGAAGATCCATAACGTGCCAACGGATGGTACTCGAGCCACGGACGGAAATTTCCTTCGATTATTGATCACGATAAGGTGGCTCCGACCGCGTACGTTAATAGGATCATCGCTCTTCCAACAGTTACACTGGTACTCATGCATATTCATGCATGGAAAGTACTTACGTATTTATGCACGCTAACCACCCTCCCTTTCCCCCGCCCCGTCGTCGTCCCGTGCGTTATACGGTTAATCAGCATAAACTAAGCTTTTTAACGATCCACGTAATATCGGGGAAAGAGTCATCTCTTCGATTCAACGCACTTTTTATCTTTTACCCATAAAAGTACGTGAACGAGGGCCCGAGGTTGGCACTAAATTACGTCTTAATTTAAGCCACGGTCGTTCTTAGTGGAATCACCCGGCTCTTTATGGGTCGTCCAGTGGTCCCTTTGAAGGACCATACATGCCCAGTATCGCTACATTGACACGCTAAGTGTTCGACTCTCGTCGTATTTTATCGCGTATCGCCTCTTTCGGCTGCGTTAAAAGCCACCGTGCGTCGCTTCCTCGGTGAGGATAGTGAGATTAAAGGGGTTTCCGTTGGGGTGGGAGAAGAAAAAAAAAATGTCCAATTGAAATCGAAAACAATTATCTCGCCATAAAGCTTTATCCCAAAGAGTATTCGGGAATCAGTGGAATGAGAAAATTCAATGGAATGAGCCGAATGGTTATTCGAAAAGTGTTGGAATTAATCCGTTCGATTAGCTGAAAATTGATCAGCGCGGGCGATTAAAATTTTTCAAGAACAATGGATCTCTTGGTTAAAAATTATTTCTCGTTATTTCTTCAAGTTGAATTTCATCGTTATAAACTACAACTGGACGACAAAATCTGAGGTCACCGATAAATTTAATCTGTTTTTAAAAAGATGGTCGTTACGCGAGCTTCGGATCGAAGGTATGCGCGAATTTATGATGTCAAACTATAGCGCGTTGCAGGAAATAGTTTTGGACAGTTCTACTTCTGCACTCGGCACGAATTTAGCATATTTAAGCGGCTAGAGGTTGGTAACAGACAACAGTTGCCGCGGGCTATGGCGTCTGTCGAGGTTGAACATCCAATATTCCAACAGCGTAATATCTTATATTATTTGCTACAACTAAGCTCGGAATGAGATTTTCCCGACTTTCGTACCGTAACCGCGTTACGGGCCACACCGGTCCTACCTCGTTCGCGGGAAGTCGATTTTCTTCGAGAATGAGAAATAATTGTTTGTTCGCGAAAGAATCGTCCGAGTAACCACTGTCGCCAGCGATCCACATTTCCAAGCTAAGAAATAATTTTTCAAATTTTTTCTCCATTTAGATCCTGTCCGATGTCAGTTACCATATCACAGATTTACAGGTGTCCGATATCCCGAGACAAGGCAAAGGAATATAATTACTTTTGCGCAATATTTAGTTTTTGACGAGCACCTTCGCTTTTTCAACTTGGAAAGTATTAAAGGAAATCGAATATCCGATGCAAGTTTTAGTCCTCGTGTTTGAAAAATGGTTAACCCAAATTTCCAAACTAAGAAATGATTTCCCAAGTTTGTCTCATTTATATGCTGTCCGATTTTAGTTACCGTATCACAGATTTCTGGATGCCCGACATCCCGAAACAACGCCAACGAATCTAATCACTTTCGAGCGACATTTAATTTCTTACGCGTACCCTCGCTTTCAACTTGGAAAGTATTAAAGGAAATCGAATACACGACGCAAGCTTTTAGCCCGCGTGTTTGAAAAACCGTTAATTCTCAAAACTAGGTACGCGATAAAACCATTACTCTGCAAATACAATTTCTTTCTCGTACGCCCTTTTAAATATTTCACGAAACAAAAGTGTCGTCTGTCAAATAAATATTTATTATTCGTCCCCGGGGTTCGAAAAAAGCAGCCGCTGAATTATTACCCAACATTGAATAAAGATCTCGGAAAAAGGACATTAATTTATCGAAGTTCCTGTCATGCCGTAGATTCATTTAAATAATTAATGCAGAATCCTTTCCAAATAACCCGTGGGGGAGAGATGGAGAAATGGGGGGAGGGGGCCCGAGAACGATCGTTCGGCGCACCTGCAGATGGTCGCGCCGCTCGTATGGAAATACCCCTACGAAATGGCAGCGATTCGGTCAATTCCGCTTAAGTACCAGACTGGAAAAGTTTATTGAATTTGCGAGTGCGTGTTGCGCCCCGTTCGGCGCGTCCGTATCGAAGGAAAAGGATGGACTGAAAATTCGGTGCACGGGCGGTGAGCCCGGTCAGGTGTGCGAGCCCCCGGAATAGTTTGTAAATAGAATGCCTACCTTGGAACGTTGGAAATTGGATTTATGTCGCTCGGCGCGTTACTACGCGGGACGTTTCGAGATTGATCGGGTATACGGAAATAGTGCGTTTCGACGATTGACGAGCGTGAAAGGGAGAAATTCGAAAGACCGCGTCGAGAGATTTTTTTTATTTGTTTAGAATCGTCGAAAGAGACGATAGCCGATACCGTCGACAAATTTCTATTCTCGATCGGTACATCCGGGAGTGTATTTTCAACGGTCTCTTCCCCCCTTCCGTCTTGGTTTTCAAAATTCTGAAGGATATCTAGAAACTGCTGTGCGCGTCGACAGCGGTAAATCGACGCGTGATCGCCCGATCGATCCGTGGTAATTGAATTACGTAACATTAGTATCGAGACGTCGAGCGATCGAACGCTTTTGAATTTCGGTGACAGATCCTTCAACGGGTCGTCCAATCTTTCGAGATTATATGTATTTAACGAGAGGGTGCGTACGAAGCGTGCACCTCGCCGGTAGCGCAATCGAGATAATGTATTTTCCGATAATGAATGAGTAATTGCACGCGCGTATGAGTCGAGCACTGTAATTGCATTAAAAGGCGTTATAGGTGAGCAAAAAGAGGAGCGGTGATAAAAGGCTCTTTCCTGTTCTTATTTCTCGGAGGTCCACGTCATAATGGGCTTTTACTGCATGAATAGAAGAGGAAGATGGACCCTTTCACGGTGTTCTCGCTGTAGGTGTCAGACGTGAAATTAGTTCGCATTTATATTCTTATTTGCATACAATGGAATCAGATAGCGTAATAATTGTTCTTTTATTCAACCTTTTATCGCTGTCCGATCGAGCGCCGTTGCCTGTCGCTGATCTTGATCCAGGATAAACCAATGGATCTGTAATTGCTCCTCGCCCTGTTAATTGCACGCTCGAGCTGAAAAATTTTAATAAATCCACACCCGATCGCCGATGCTTAATTTAATCGGTTGGCATGCTGGAATCCCTGATTGAATATTAACAGTTTACGTGAAGAGAGACGATGGTTTGAATAAACGGACGAGAGGCGGGAAGCAAGGTTTTCTTTTTTTTTTTATAAACTCTTCATGATTCGATATTTACGCGGGCTTGAAAAAGCTGTTACAGAACGAGAGTGGCAGCTTGGTCTCAGCTGGTAAATCGATCTAGCCACGTACACCGAGCTTGTCGAACAGGAACCGCCCCCGTGGCTCGCTGTCTTTCTTATCCCCTAATTCTCGTCCCGAAATGACACTCCAAAAAGCATAAACACGTGTTCCGAGTGACGTGTCCCTCGGTATCCATTTCGAGGCACAGTTTCACAGATCGTGAGCATAAACATCTCGTGTGCTCCATTTGAGCCGTAGACGCACGAACGGAAGGGGGAGACGATGGATTTATAGCGCAGCGCTCTTTTTTTCTTTCTTTTTTTCGTATAAAACCACTCGCGCGTCGGGGAGAACTGGGCGCGAGAGAGGGAGAGAGACAGAGGGAGCTAGCGAGTAGCTAAATTTACATGGAACGGGAAACATCTTTTACTCCACGCCCTGACCTTTGTACCTCATTGTTAAGTGCGTTCCACGATGCGCGTCTGCGCGGATACGCAAAAAAAAAAAAACAAAAAAAAAGCATACAGGACTCCCATTAGTTCGTGTTTCTGACTCCCTCCTATCACTTCCCCACTTCGAGTTTTCTCCATGTTCCTCTCTATCATAAAAAATTGCGGCGAGATATTTTTATCGCTGAATAGATGGAGGATGTCGTAAAGAGACAAAGCGACTCTGTCACTCGTTTTACACCCAATGTATCCTAAGGTTTACCGTAATCAGTCAACGATAACTTTCATATAAGCTATTAATCTCCGCTGATAGCTCCCCTTTCTTTTTATTGCCGTTTCACCGAGGAAACAGATCCTATTTTTCTCGCGGCAGAGATAGCTCGGTTGGCGGCGTCGGCCTGAGCTGTGCTTTCTGGTTATCGCGTCTACTAAAGATATTCTATTGTTTCTGGTAACGCGTCCGAATGGCCGTCGGGCATTGAATTTACAAAATGTGAGCTGTTCGCGGCAAGAACGCGAAAGTGACACAAGTGTGTGTTTCGCGCACCAACCGTAGAATTTTGATCTCCCATTCCGACGCGTTTATACTTTGGCGCGCGGCTTACAAGTATACGGCGGGTAATCTCATTTTTGTAGCTCTATCTGTCGCCACGCTTTTACGCGAACGTAAAGCATGCAACAACGGCTCGCGTTTTTCTGGCTCACGGCAATTCGCGTTAGTCGCGAATAATTCAACTTTTTACAATCTTTTAATCTTTTACGTCGATCTTGGAAGATATAACGTTACCGCGAAACACTACGCCACGCGTGCAACAATGAAAGAACTCTCCCGCGCTCTCTCCCTCTCCCTCACTCCCTCTCTCTCTCGCCTCGTTTCAGCGAGTTTCCACGGCAGTCCGAACATAACGTAATCACGCTGTAATTTCTTAAACGTTCTTAAACTCCCTCTCCGCTTGTACCTCGTTTGCGTTATTCCGATAGCGCGAAATATTTTCCGCTTTAAAAGAGCACAATTTCTGCTCCTCGAGTGACGTACTAAATTACTAAAGTAAATTACTTTCCGCGACACTCATTAATTACGCTTCTATTTTCCCGGACACTCATTAATTATGCCAAACGGAACGACGCACCTTGGGACGCGCTCCTCTTTTTTTGCATCTACGTTTAGATAAAAGAAATATTTCGGAAATATTTATGACTTATTCGGTAGAAACGCAGCGAACTTCCTTCCTACGGGGAAAACTGTTCTACCTTTAGGAGGACCTCATTTTACTTTTAAATCAAGCGCAAGACGTTTCCGTTGAAATACACGCAAGTTGCGAAGATACCGTGCGTCTCGACGGGCGCGTCGTTAGGCTCTCGTGCTGTTATTCTGGCCGTGATATTTGTAATACTGTGTTGTGCCAATAATAATTATAGTAACGAACCCTTTGAGGTCTCCCTGACACAAAGTTTTAAAGGCCGACTCAAAGTACGCGCATACCAGTCCACCGCAATAGAATAGCTGGAGCGAGGTTCAGAGGTTTCTGGGTCTGCTTTGATGCGAGAATACATGCTACTTCCTTCGTTATTTTCCGCTCTCGATGACTAATATGGGAGCAAAATAAATGTCAATTTCGCAACTGGGTTGGTCAATGTGGTTATTAAAAATATTACAGCGACAATTGTCGGAGTGATGAGAGAAATTTGATTACTTTGCGGTACTTCGCAGCTAACGCGAATATATCCGAAAACTTTTTCAAAATTTTGCGCGAAAGTCAGAATGAATACACACGACGCTTTGACAAAAATAATCTTCCATCTTTCCCGTGACAAAGTCTATGTCTTTCTATTTTCATTTCAACGGATATTTTGAAACGAGATTCTTTTGATTTAGTCATCAGGCTTATTTTCTCTTTAGATCCGAAATATACGTATCGCGTTCCTTTCGTAATTCGGATCGCATTGTTAATCGAATTTTCTCCGGATATTTGATTAACTTTTTTAGTTTTAACAAAAATAATCTTCCATCATTACAGTGACAAAGTTTGCCCCTTGCCGCTTCTATTTCGACAAATATTTTTAAAGTTTGATTTAGATGTCAAGCTTACTGTCACGTTTAACCCGATATATACGTATCGAGTTCTTTTCGCAAATCAGATCACATTCTTAATCGAGCTTTCAACGGATATTACATTAATTTTTCGGCACGTTCTATTTCACGCGCGACCCCATTTATTCGGCACGCCCGAGTAACACGATTCCAGGGTGAGATTCTCGTTCGAGATCGGGGACGTAACGTTGTTTACTTGATACAGGAAGTACGAAGTAAATTTGATGATTTCATTACCCCGCGTCTGTAACTTAATCATTCGCGTTGTCTGTGCGAGCTGTCTCGGTCGTCCGGAAGTCGGGCCCTCGGTTCTTATCTCTCGTGCATTAATCACGTCTTCTCAGCCTATCTACCTGAATTTCCACTTTTTTTTTCTCTCTCGAGATAGTTAGGTGCCTGTCGGCACGTCAGGCGCGGAAGGATATAAACGCACGAATTCGCAATACGAGGGGTGGGGAGGTATTTCCGTGTAATTGAATGGGTTAGGAACGAGCGCCATCCCGAGGGGAGCCATCCCCGTAAATCTATGTAAAATGGTGAAATATTTATGCAGCCAAATTCAAAACTTGTCGATAAAACTATATTAAATCCGGGAAAGAGATGTTCTTTCATCGATATTTCAATGAATATATTTTTTGTGCGCATAAATTCAATCCTTTTTGCCTCGTCTAGTACAAACTAAAGATTAATTTAATAACGCGCAACGGGAACGAAAAGTATAGTATTCAGAGTCTAAAAATAAAAGAATCTAATAGAAACTGGAGGATTCTAGAGCGTTCGATCGTATCTTAAAAAAAAGATGTTCTTGGAATGATTCCGCCCACGATCGATGATTTAAACGTTTTTTATCGGCGAAGCGTCGAGAGGTGCTTAACCAAAATTCTAAAAGTTCGTTCGGAACCATCGATCCGATACTCCACGATAATTCGCCGACTCGCGCGAACTTTCGAAATGGTAGGAGAGTCCTCGTTGCAACGAATATCCCGATCTTACGGTCGAACTTGCAATTTTGCCTCGTACGATCTCACCCCCCCCCTCCCCCTTCCTCGCCAATATCATTACGCACGATTATTAAACCAGTTGGCGGGTGAACGAGGATTACCGCGTAACACGTACGATCTCGAATACGTTATCTCGTAAACCATCGATGTTAGCCAGGCGCTGAAACATTCGCGCTAGCATTCGGGTACTTCAATTATGCTAGACACGTTTCAGTCTTTAGGAGAAGTCCTTAGCCGGCAGTGTGACAGTAGTTCCTCTCGTCGCGCATGAATAGAGAACGACCGTGAAAGCACCCATTGAAATTGCGGAGGTAACTTCCAACTCAAATAGTTAAAGGCTTTAACGAGTTACAATTAGCAAGGATTGCACTGTTTGTCAGATAATGGAATTTGCTAATGATAATTGAATGTCATGCGAGCTCTCTTTTCCGCTTAGAACAGCCGAACAGGCGCGGGGCATTCGAAGATTTAATAAGGGGCACGGATTTACCCCTAAGACTGGATTTTCGACCTGAACTTCCATTCGAACTTTCCACGGGAACTCAATAGCGATGGAATCGCACGGGGTAGAAACGAGTGGACTTAAGGGCGGCGGAAGGGATTAATGAATACCCTACGCGCGTTCGGGTCGTCTCTGTCGCGAACGTCGAACCTGAAATCAGGGGTTTGCGTCGTTGGAGAATGCTTCGTTCTATCGGACCGAGGGTCCTAATGATTTAGCGCGAATACGTATCAATTCGTCGACGACTTAATTAATCCCACTTTCCGCGGAATTCTCTTTGAACCTATAGGCGACGATCTTCGCGATGCAGTGCAGAATAGTTAATTACGCGATTTCTCTCGATCACGGTTGGTCCGCGTCAGAAAGAGTTCGCGCGCAAATACAACGATACGCGATTGCCGATAACCGAGACCCGTTCTCATTCAATTTCCTCGAGGAAAATCAGACGGTGGGGCCGATAAACACGATAAAGAACAGTTCCCACCTCGCGTCGCGTCCCAATAATCCCGCGTTACGATACAATTTTATCACCTCCGCCCTTCGCGCTACCACCCCCCTTCCCCAGGGAGCCTTTTTCCGCCGTCCAAAGTGCAAAAGACTTTTCGGCGCGAGATGGTAGGTAAGCGGCGTTTACCTTTCGAAAATCGATTTCACCGGCTACGAGGCAGCGAGCAGAACGAAACACTTTGCGCGGAATACTATACGATGATTGGGCCGCCAGGATTCCACCCTTTTACGAGGAGAACAAAAAACGAACCGGCGAAATCGAGGCGAGTACCGATACCACCGCTTCCCGCTCGTTCGATCTCTTTTGGATAGAAGGAAGGGGGCGGTAACCGCCGCCGTCGCGCTATCTCGGTCACGGAGCGCCCGGAGGGGGTGTCGTACACACAGGGCTGTCATGTAATTCCAGGATATCTTCGTTACGGCTTCTGGGTTTCGGTAGCCGCGCGTAGGAGGTGTGCCGTGCTCTCACAAGGGAGGAAGAGGTAGCTAAAGGAAGAGGAAGAGGAAGAGGGAGGTGACGGCGGAGGTGAGGGCCGTCTATTAGTTAGCCGGCAAATGCGCAGCGATGTAGGTACACGTTAAGGTGCAATGTCGGCAAAGGAGAATGGAGAATGAGGGAAAGGGGGGTAATAGGGGATATGGGGGGAGGTACGGGGATCTTTGGTGGCGAGAGCTAAGGAAGCTGTGCTCTCGCGCGTGTGAGAGAGAGGTGAGGCGAGGGAGAGCGAGGGGGAGAAAGAGAGAGCCCCGTGAAAAGCGGCCCTGGGTCCGACGTACAACGTTACCACGGGCCCCGCCTCGACGGCGGATCTGTTCCAGGGCGAGGAAGCGAAGGAAGTTGAGGTGGGCGTAAAGCGTTAAGATGATATATGTTATTCGCTTAATTAAGCGCTTGTCCGCGCTGAACGTCCGAGGTTCGTTGAGAGGAGGCAAACTTTGGTCATGCGGAAGGGAAAAGAGGGGACGGGGGGGGTGGGAGTGGGGGTGTGATTCGTACTACCAGCTTTCCAACGGCTCGTAATATCACATGCGCCCGGGCGTCGTTGAAAGCTCGGAAAGCGTGTACCGTGCGGTAAGATTATACGCGTTAATTACGATAAATGTTTTTTGGTTAGTCGCTCGCGGTTGGCAACTTTGAAGCTGCTTCGAGCCACTAGTTTAACCTATTATTCTAAATTATTTTGTAAGTTGGCCCCGTGAACTAACTAACCGGCGGTCCGAGTGCCGGTTTTACGAGCCCGGTGAAGCGAGACGAGTAGTCTGGGATACTTATTCTTTAATTAAAAAAACGGGGAAGAATGGATTTCAATTAGGGGGGAGTCTACGCGAGATAGTAATATTCTCTTTTAAAACGGCAACTGTTTGCCCCGCGCTGGAAGACGCGAAATGAGAATTCGAGTGGGGTAATAAGGGATTCGTTGTTATGAATCGCGGAAGAGCCGGGAGATAATAAGAGGAATGCGAGTTATCCGATTCGCCTAAACTCGATACCCGAGACAGAATAATTACCGGAGGAGGGGTAAGAGGAATATTGGATCTTTGGACCACCGCGTTACTCGTTTATCCCGCGAAGAGAGATTTATTCACGACTGCCGAGTAAATTTGAATTCCAAGACAGAGAGGAAGTGTTCCGAGTCTCTGATAATTCGGCGACGTCGTCGGTTAATCTTTTCCTTTTCCTAGGACGACGAGGAGGGTAGGCGCGTTATCGTTATACGCAAATGCAGTGCACGTTAATTGTTTCATTAAGCGCGTACTTTGGACCGAATGTCCAAGCTTAGTTAGGAAGCAAACTTCGTTGTAGGTAGTCTTAAGAGAGTCGTTTCTGCATCCACGAAACGTACGAGCATTACACTTACGGTAACGCAAGTTTTCCTCGTCTTCGCGGCGGATTATTAAATCAAAATTTAACCGACGAAAATGAGTTGAATTTAATTAAAACCGTGGGAAGTAGATAAAGTATCGATGGGATTAAAAGGATCGTCGATCACGGATGTTTGCGAATTAATTTCTGAAATGCGTACCTCGAGAGTGCGGTTCGAAAGGATCGATTCGTATTAAAAATCCAATTGGACGAAAGTAATTAGTATGCACAAACAAGAGAGCCCACGGTCGGGGAGGTTGGAACACATTCTTATAGGAGAATACGGAATGAGAATGAAGATCTCAGCAGCAAATTGCGTAATCCTTTCTCTGATATAAGAAGATAGGACGACGTTGACTCGCGAGATTACTTTGGTAGCGCTATTCTTTTAAGAATAGACCAGAGGGAAAACGGAAAATGAAGCGAACGTTAGATTTTAGCAATGCTCACGGTATTTGTTCAACTAATTGTTTACATAAAGAAAAACGCTAGTTTGTCTATTCGATCCGCAGATATCATATGAATTCTACAAACCACATTTTTACTGGCGGGAAGTCGGGTAATTACTAATCAACTTCATTATCAACTACTATTTGGACAAGTAATAAATCTGACATTTACATTACACGGTAACGGTAAAATACGCGAGTAACTACTTCGAACTGGAACTTTAAAAACTCGTGGCACAAAATAATTCTGTGTGATCGCGGTTGAACGGAACGATCGTGAAAAAGTATACTTCCGAACTTCACTGAAAAACTCAGCAATCGAAAGCGAGATATACCTAGTCGGAAAAACGTCCGAGTTGAATAACGAACGTGACAAACTTTATACCGTGATTATGCAGTTTCTTATCGGTAAAACTTGAATACGTACCGGCGTTATCACTTGCGCGACTACATTTGCCCGATTACCAAAGACATTCGTGCTTTCCTGCGTTAAATTGGAGGTGCGCCAGGCGAGGAGACGACAATTCGAAATAAGGGATGAAACCGTACGTCGGTTCATACTAGCTACGTCGAGTGGAAGCAAGTTAATTAAGAAATATGCACCTCCGCAAAATCCGCATCAACGTACGGGTGAGACGGCGTTCGTCGAGCAAACGATACAACGAGGTAAGTCGATTTTCGTTAGTCGTCCTCGTTACCATTAGTATCGCTATTTCCACGATGGTGGCGCGGATAAAGCCTCGGTTCGTACCCTTTGACGAAACGCATTGCACCGTCGACCGACGCACCGTGCGCGAATCATTCGATTAATTAACCGCTCGTTCAAGAGCCACGCATTCGGGAAACTTTACGCGAACCACGCTAGTCGCGGATTCGAAGCCCCTCCCGCATCCGCCGCTAGACCCTTTGCCCTATGACGAACGTAAGTACCTTCGGCGATGGTTACACACGCGAGTTTGTACAGTTTCGGGGAAACGTATGCCGGGATATGGCGAAAGGTCGGTTCACGTGCAGCTCCACCGATATCAGCGGCGAAACGACGTCAGTCAATAGCGAATCCGAAGGATCGTTTGCGAAATCTAAATGAGTAGGATCATTAAAACGAGAGATCCCGGCTATAAGCGTTCCTTGTGATAACGGGCATCCAGAGGGCAGATGTTTGAGTGGCATTAATTATCGTTGATAGGCGGGTCGGGTATGATCGCGAAATTTATAGCGCTAATAACGCTAAGTATGCTCGGAAGTGCTACGATAATGTGTCCGCGTACGCCTTTGAAACGAACAATTAGACGTTATCGTCGGAATTATCCATCCTTCGGTATGATTGATTTCAAGAGTTTTCAGGCGAATAGTGATTGACAGTTATTCTTTGATTCGTTTCAATTTAATCGCGTTTCGTGTTCCGAAAACGAAAGTCGCACTCTTAGCAATCCCGCTGTCGATATCCATATTTATTGTCATACCTGTAATCGGAACTCGTTACTCTCCCGATTAGCCACGTTCTATAGTACACCTGTGCGATTCACGATTTATGCACGATTGCGCGCTGTCTCCCGTGTTTGTATAATCCGACATTTAATACCATTAAATATCGGACAACGACCTTGACTTCCTCTATCTCGAGTCTCGAGATCGAAGGGCTATCAAAACCATCCGATTCCATCGCCAAGTCCCGACCCTTAAATCAATTTATTTTGCCAATACCCGATTTACAAGTTGGAGCGGCAGTGGCGAAGAGTGCTCATCTTCGGATCCTTTATCAAAGCCTCGTTAAATAGGATGCCACGAGATCGGTAGAAACTATCCCGTTTGACCTTTCGAATTTGCGGTCTGGTAAGCTACCGATGAATGGAAGTTAATCATAGGCCCGCGAGCGATTCTGTCCTCGTTTCGCTGTTACCGAGCTCCGGGGCGGACCGCGGCGGATTATAACGGGGGTGAAACGGGGGCGGGGAGGGAGCGCGAGCACATCCCCCGGAGCGGCTCTTAGAAAAGGCGATGTGGATTTATTTTAAAGGGTCGCTTTTGTAAATGACGAGTGTTGTTGCTCGCGGCGGAAAGCCGAGGCACTCGAGTACGGAAGGGTGGCGTCGGTCGAGGGGTTGGAAAAAAGGTCTTCTCACGCTGAAACCACCCCACCCTGTAGTCCTTGCAAATTTAGCTGAGTATCCGCAGTGTGAATATGTTGGTACGTTGCACGGGTTTCCCGGTACGACGGTCGTTGGGGGCATAAAAAAAAAAAAGAACGCGAGTAATCGCGGACGGGGAAATGCGATGTTTAAAATGTAGTTACATGGAAATGATTTCGTCGTTAAAAGTCCTTCAAACGTCTGCGTTAAGTTTAACTTTATTACAATATTTTTATGCTCCCGCGTATGTAATTCCGTGGAAATGGGGAGCGGGGGGGGGGGGCGAGTTATTAGAAAGGAGCAAGGAGCTCTTTAAGCGTAATTAAAAATTATTTACTAGGCACTCGGTGAACTCGCGTCACGCATAAGAGATCAGAGAGAGACCTTTTTTGGTATCTTCTATTTATACCCCGAAATAGGCAACCACGTACGTTAATTAACGCGCATACCTGGCATTCGGCTACGGCCGGTTAAAATGTTTTTCTACGCAACTCCATCGACGCGTAGAATACGTTTTTGCGCATAATACGAACGTGAAATCTCCTCGTAAAAATTGCTTACCCTCGTCGTCGCAAAAAGATAATTCGCACTCTTTTGCAAGCGGTACAAAAAGTGGTTTGAATTATCGTGCGGACAAAGATTGCGAAAAAATGGGAGCGAATTTGCGGACTATATCGTCAAACTTGTCACGTAGCGTCGTAATTATGGGCGTGACCTCCGTTCAATCTGATCGATCCAATCTATGAGAAGATTGATTTAATGGCGAGAGGGGGACGCAAGGTGCAGTAACCTAATGTGGAATACTAATGTCCGCCGATAACGGCGATTAAGAAGCGAGCGATGGGTACAGTCGACATCGGGAAAAACAAAATATCGATTAGACCGGATAAAATCTGACCGACGCGAATGCAAACCTTTTTTTGATTGCGATACGCGCGTCTCGTAATCAAAATTAAACTCCCCAAAGTGATGTTAAAAAAATGTTTACCGCGAGCCGATTTATACCGATTTAAAACAGATTTTAATTAAACAACTATTCGAAACGTTTCAAACTCAGAGTTTTTCCGCTGAACGTAATAATTACAACGCGGGGTTTGGTTACGCAGCGCGGTACAATATTACTGCAAATACTGTTGTCCGTTGGAAACGGGTGAATATGCAAACATTGCGAAAATTTCCGACGGTACACGTGATGCGTGCAGGTATTAACGTTATTACGTAGAGTCGCGCGGCAGCGTCACGCGCGTTTCAACGAAAAGGAAAGAGAACATTTGTTTAACTCATTTCGTAACGTGATAAGCTGAGCGGTAAGTTCTGCAAAGAGTTAAGTAAACTTTGCCGACGACCATGAGTGCGCGCCAGCGTATGGCAAGGGAGTGGAGTAAAACATTCTCCCGACGGTTCTCGCAAAAAGATTCGCTCCCTTCGCTCCAGCCCCACCCCCCCTTTTTCCTTTATTTGCCCGTAGAACACGAAGGTCGACAGGCGTAAGGGCATTCCGTGATCCGTGGAATTTCCCGGCGCCTAACGAAGACGTTGGTTTTACGCCGGCTAAACGAAACTTATTCGAGTCAGAGTGACACGCAATTACGCGTACAGATATTCACGAAAGTGAGATAGGAAAATGGTGTAAGTTTGCGCGGGGGAATGTAATTCGGAAAGTTCCGTTGCGAAGCGGGAGGCGTGATACGTCTTCATACGTATGATAAATAAACTAAATTATTCCACGTGCCGTTCGTTACGCTCGTTTAACGATTACACGCCCCACGATTTTATCCAGGCGCTAGATTATTCGCGCGTTTACGTTAAACTCGCGTCGACGTCGTAATTTCAATTTGATACCGATGGACGCGTCGATTTAGTTTTCACTTGATCCCCGTGAAAGTGATTACCCTTACGGTGTTTTAAACGAAGGGCGTCCAGTGCAAACACAAACAATCCCTCACCCTTTTTCGGCGCGCGTAACAAATAGGATAATCTGTGGAGAGGCAGCTGTTTCTGTTTCTTTTTTCTGCCGATTCTCCCAAAGCTGCAATAAAATATGCCTGCCACGTGGCAAAGAAATTCGATTCCGAGCGCACGGCGCTTCTTTGACCCCCGGAGGAAAGATTTATGGAAACCTGGCAGAAGAAACGGTAAGATGATTCTCCTTCTTGCAGCTTTTCCGGCCTGACTTCGAGAGCAGGAGTTATCACTTCCTATTTCCACGTTTTTACCTCGACGCAGCGTCGCGCGCATTATACTTGATTAAGTCTAACGCGCCCGTATCGCGAATACGTTTGTCGTCCGCCGTGTAAGCTCGTATCGCGGTGACGTTGAGGGACCGTTGGACGAATTAAATTAACACGAATTACTTTGATCGAGGATTTCCGGGCGGTCCATTCCTTCCAGGGGCCAAACGTCAGTCTTACAGGCCTTTTCGGACTGTCAAGTAATTACGGTCTACGGCAGGCTCGATAGACAAGCGGCATGCTGTTTACATTCCATCGTTTAGACAATGCTGCCCAGTATATAATTTCAACTAAGCACTCGGAGACCCCGAGATACACGGGAATTCTCGGGATTGATATACGCGCCGGGCCGTCGCGTCGAAACCCTTTCATTTCGCATCGGCGGGATATTAAGGGACCAGGATTTGCGCAACAAAGTGAAGAAATTAAAGAGGTCCTTTTAAAAACGGTACAATTATGCAATTATAGAGAATACCATCCTTCGGCGCCATAATCATAGCTATACGAATAACGATCGGCCACGAAATACGACTAGGGCATACCTAGGCCTTCGATAATTATGGGATTTTGTTCTTTACCAATTTCTTGGCCTGGATTTCTCTTTTATTTGCACCCGGCCGATATCGGCTCTCTTCTCTCGCCGTTGCGATCGACGTTACACGCGATGCGAATATCAGGAAAATCAGATTTATGGTGTAAGCAATATTATTATTATCATTAGACTCCGAATGTTTAAGTAAAATGCATTACTTTTATACCGACTTTAAACGGATTTTGCGAAAGCAATTTGCGACATATGTGCGTGTAGTATACATATAAAATGAAATAAAATAATATATTTTGCATAAACAACGGGTATCCAATTAGCAGCAATACTTTTACCATTTTCCGTCAAGACAGGATTCGAGAGGCGCGAATTATTAAAATTTCAAGGAAGAGAGGGAAAACATTGTACTCGTGAAAATTTCTTCGCCACGGCAATTTTACGCGTTTTCCGTCGCTCATGACCGAGGAACGACAAATCTATTAAAACTTGGCGAGCCAAAACGACTCGTCGTCATTGTCCGCGCATCGGGAAGGTATCCATCTTTTCGGATCCTCGTTGCCTGGCAAGCGAAGAAGCGTGCACTTCCAAAGCGGAGCCACAAAAGAGCAAACTCGAACCATGGCGATCTTAAGTGTCACTAAAAGCGGACGGAATCGCTTCGAAATAGGACCTCCGTGGTGTTGGGTTCCCCTCTCCTCTCTTCTCTTCTTCACTCCGCCCTACGCCACACGCAGGTATACACATCCACGGTAAGAACGTCATTTGAACCGTGCCATTGTCAATTTGGTACTACAATGCCGACAGCTGAAGGAGCGGACCAAAACATTGAGACATATCCCGTTGTTGTTGCTGTCGCTGCTGACCCTCCCTCGGGTAGGACATTATTACAAAAATATTTGAAACTCCTCGTTGGCTGTAAGGATATATCCTGCGCATTGTGCGGATTCGCGCAACGAGGATACGTCGGACGCGATGATTCTTCCCGAGAATCGACGGAAAGGAAGTAGGGAGGGAGAGAGAGAGAGAGAGAGCGTTCAGAGGATCCACCGAGAGACTCCGCTGGAGATTCCGTATAATTTCGGCTCACGTGGCGCTCAGGTATCCCCGAGGTAGAAAAATATTTGGAACACCTGCGCAGTTGAGCGATCATCGTCGAGGTATCGTGCGACTGGGACGGGGTCGACGGCGCGGCGCGGGGCCATCGATATACATAGAAATCTGGAGCAACGCTTAATTCGATCTTATCGTTAATCGAGACTTTTAAATTTCACTTCGAGGGAGACCGATATCGAGGGGCTCTCGGATAATTATCGGCGAAGACTTCATCTTCCACGGGGAGGAGTAATTATGGATATCTTCCGATCCAGGATCGGGGAAAAAGTCCGAGTGGAAAACTGCGAATAGGTAGTTAGTTCGATTAGATCGTTCTATCTAGGATTCGCTCCCGCCACCGTTCCCTTGGTTATAAATATATCTTTTATAATGTATTCGAAGCTCGTCGCCTCGCATAAAGATGTAAGTTTTGTTCGCCGCCCGACGACGACAACAGCGACGTGTCTTCGAGAGTTCCACGAGGGTTGAAAAGGGCAAACCAGTGAGCGAGAGAGAGGGGCGGTGGGGGGGGGGGGGGAGGAAGAGAGGAGGCTAGAATTTACAGAAGAGACGTTTCGCCGCTGGAGATCTCGTATAATTTTGGCTCACGGGACGCTCACGTTTCCTGAAAAATGTTTGGCACACCTGCAGTGTTACGTGATCCTTCCCCGCGTCGAGACGGTACCGACGATCCTCGTGTACACGCGAAAATCGTGAGATAGGCGTCAACATCGTGAAATCCTTTCTTCTTTCGCTCCAGATACCGTATCGGCTGTCAAGCGCCGCGTTAACGTTCGAGACCCAGACATGTTTTATTTCTGAAAACGTAATTCGCGAACGGTATCTTATGGGGCAGTTCATTTCCAAAGTTTCGCGAAGGTCCTCGCGTTCGACGCGTGATTCGAACGCGTATCTGGCGTAAACCTTCGACAAGGTTAACGACAGTCCATTTGACTAATGAAATTTTCGAAAGCTAAACGCTCTCAGGAGATTCCTCGATTGGGGCGCCGGTGTTCGTAAATTCGCTCGACGTCTCGTGACTCTTGCGAAGCGAACGAGTGACGTCTGCGCGTACGTGTACGCGGGGGCGATCATTTGTATCGACTGCTCGGGCAATAAACTAACCGGCAATTTCATGCATACGCCCCATCAGCAGTGGAGTGTTCGAATTGGTACGGTGGTAAACGGCAGATTCGTCGTACGTCGGTAGTCGACGAAATTCGGAGAAAGGTCGCTTCGTCATCCCCCTCCACCCTTGGCCCCGAAGGTCTCGGTAAATTTGACGCGAAGACAGAGCTAAACGTAGACCGTGGAAATAGTGCTTATCGATCGACTTTTTTTGTTACCGAGGAAAATAATAATAATGAGATAATAGCGTGATCTGGATAATTGCGGGCTAGCTGAAATCAGGAACGCGCGAAGATTAAATTAAGGAACTCGGTAGGATTTCTGTTGCGAGGGAAGTAAGTGAATTAATACCGCCCGGTACTTGTTTCGCCATCTAAGCTTCTAGCAGTTCCCGCGCCACGTAACAACTTCTAACGCATTGTCGAGCTTTCTGAATAAATAAGGAGCTCTAACGCACTGTCGTGGCACGTGAATAATTAACAAGCGCGCCGCGCGCCGCGAGATTCACTCCCAACGTTAAACGATCATTAATTCAGATATTAAACGTTACAAACCAGTTTTCGCTTTAGCGCTTTGGGCTCTACGTGTTTTCTCTCCACTCGTACGAAAACACACCTGAGAGAACGTATCAATTTTCTAAAGAGTCACGGGTTTTTCATCCCCCTTTCCCCCCCCCCCCTCTCCTACGGACTTTCCTCTCTACCCTCCTCCTCATCCTCCTCCTCCACCTCCCACCATCCTCCCTCATCGCAGCAGGCTGCACAACGGTCCCGCTGGAACTTTATTGTGGCGCGGAAATCGATGTGAAAAGGCGGAAAATGAAAAATGACGTCGGAAAGGAGAGTCTTGGCTTTCTGGCGCACGGCTGGTGGAGCTGCTTTGAGCCACCTTAAAAGCCGTTAAACACCGCGCTGGAATCGTCTTTATGAGCGCCAATGATTCAGTATTTACGTACAATGCCAAAGAAATATTGGACCTCACGGGACCCCACCCGTCGCTCGATCGCCGTAGGAGGTCCCAAAACTTTTCCTTCCAAAAGACGCTCGGATCCTCTCTCTCTCTCTCTCTCTCTCTCTCCCCTCCCCTCCCTCTCTTTTCCCCTCGCTGCTCGTATACCGACACGTGAAAGCTATTTCCGCGAGTGACTCTCTTCGGAGAGAGAAGAAAAAAACGTGCGTTTCGCCTCGAATCTGCTGTTTTCCGCTTCCTTCTTCTCACGACCTTGACTAATCGGAGAGAGTGGCCGACCGCATGTTTCTTCTCGTAAGAACGCCCTGCAAGGGTTTTCATTGAATTCCCAATTCTTTTTTTTTCGTTCTAAAACTCCTCGGCGTTGGGGAACGGAGAGGCTTTTTTTTTTAATGGTCGATACAGCGGCAACGTTATCGAAACGATTTATGTATGAGAGATTAATGCTCGAAGTGGGTCGTGCATAGGCGACGAGAGAAAACTAATTATACGGAATTCAATTTCTATATCTCGATACAAAATATCGGGAACGTAGCACTGTTACTAATTACGATAGCGACCCCCGCTAAGTTTTTAATGAGCCAATTTTGAGTGATATTAACGGCCGGCACTAAGCGTTACGGATGGAAATTAATGCATCAATTTTAGACCCATGCTGTAATATGCACATCATATATTTTTCGTATTCCGGCACATCCGACAGAGGGCAATTAATTTGCTCCATTATACACGAGTGAAATATCAAAAATACGTTACCGCGATCGTACATACGCTGCATGTACGCCGGTAACATTCTAGTTTCTCGAATCGACGTACGATAATAATGCTCCCGCGATCAGAATTGTGCCGATCATTAATGACGCCGTGTAAATACTAATGACACTATCGAACAATGGAATATTCTCAATATTCATCGTTAATGATGTGCAATTTGTCGAGTCTTACTCAAACAACGTCCTCGGTCGCACGATAGTCTGTGGCGCGCAATTGCGAATCGACATTTCAATTGGAATTCCTTGTTAAGCGCAGAAGCGGTATCGGGGGTAGGTTGACCTTATTCTCCCAACAAGTTTGTGGAAATGTCACCGTTTGAACTGCGATCTCGTTTCTGCCTACCATAATCTAGTTTTTTATCACCGACAAAGGGATAATCCGCGACTCACGGAACTTCCTACCTTGATCACACGGGGGCCTTCACCACCGAGGATCCTTTTTCTTTGTAGAATCGCGGGGTTGATTCGCGAGAGTAACGTTTCCACTGGAAACTTTTCTCTTTGACTAGCGACAACGTCTTATCGGCACAATTCTAATTAAAGGCAAATCAAACGAGAGACCGCTTCGCTCTCCTCAGACTCGCGCTCCGACCTTAAACGAGTGACGCAAAGCGGAGTTTTAGGCTTATTGAAATGTCATCGGTTGAATCGCGGCTCGATCCCGAGTAAGGCGACTCACAATGGGCTTTTAACGACAACGGAGACGATAAAGTATCGAATGCACCAGAACCCCAGACCCTCCGTCCGAACCCGTTCGCTTCTCTTTTTTTTTTCTCTCTCATCCACGGGCAGAGGAGACGACGTCCGTCAATTGTCGATGAAACGACGAGTAGCTGGATTCTGACAGACCCCCACGTATTCTTCATGAGAGGCGAGGACATTATTCTTGTCTGCGCGCAGGCAAGAGTTATGATACAGCGTACGTTATCAGTCGCGCGTTTCGCACCTGTTCGGGACATTTTTCTTCCTACCATGAATGGGCTTCGCGTTCGGGAATCGTTGCGCTAACGAGCGCGAATGCATCGGAAGGCAAAGTGAGATGTAAATTTTCAATTCGAAATAATGAGGATTGTAAACGCTTTTCAGACGTTCGTTCAACGCGTTCACGTTGCCGAGATATATAGTACATGTATATAAATGGCGAACGAAAAAGTGTCTTGTCGACGTGCCGTAATCAACATCAACGTCGGTGCGATTCAAGATTTGCTCTCCCTTCGGATAATACGTTTCGTGATAAAACGTTCAACGTCGTGTTTTTATCATCCGAACGCGATCAGTTTTTTTTCTCACCACCAACCCGATTAACGCAAAGTTGCGTGGAGAATTCGAAGCGTAATTCTCACGTTTCGGGATCGGCGGGAATATTCGCTTTTAAGGATATTTCCGAGTCAATTCTCGGTCGGTGGTTAAAATTGCATCCGTAACGTATAGGGAACGCTTCTTTTGAGCCAGCTGACGGTGCGAAATTAAAAAGAACCAATCCGTGACCTCCGTTGTTCCCGTTCTCCCGATTTATACCTCGAAAACCGAGCACAGTTTCGCGCGTCCACTCTCTACCTACAATTAATGCCGGTCTGCAGACTGTACTTACAAACGATTAATTAAACCGCACACAACCCCGGTACCGCCGGGAGTCGTAAGCGCCATAGCCACATTGTAATGAAATTGTGTTTCGATGATAAAGATACCAGCAGTTGCTTAGCAGGAGTAGTGCAACCCACTGTTTTGCCGTGGCGCGGTGGTACTCCTTTCATAGATTATCGCCTCTCAATTGTCCCCCTTGGCCTGCACGGAATACCGAGTATCGGGGGAACGAGTAATCGATATACACCCGCGCACCCTCGCCCCGGCTGTCCTTTAAAACGAAACCACCGCGACGCGCGGAAACGCAACGCGCCGCCGTGCCGTTACGGGCCCGTTGCGTATACGATGCACGTGGAAAACAAGGATTACTCCAAGATTGCCGTCGAAACAAGGTAATAATGGTAATCCTTTGATCTTTCAATTTGGCGCCCGACGTCTACCTCATTTAGGTCGGACTACCAGTTCCAAAATGAAGCGGGAATAACGGGATGGCCGGATCGTGTCCGGTAGAATGGGCTGGTTCTAAGATATGAAATTGGGAAACGTCACGGCACCGGTGGTTTTCGCGAAATTAGTGTATAAATATGTAAAACTTCAATATCAACCATGAAAATTACTATGTTGAATTATTTTACGTTTGCGGTCCCGTGGCTTTCGGCGCGGCGTTTAACTTTAATATATACAGATATATGCAAATTTAAAATGATACGACGGCGGTATAAATTTATAACGGCCGTGGAATCCGTAGAAAAATTAAGAGTATCGTTGTACGGGTCGACGTACCTGTCTCGATGGGCCTCGTTTAAAATATTTGATAAAGTCGAGAGCGATCTCGATAAGACCGATCGATACGTTACATCCCACCTCGATGACAATTTACTTTTCTTTAAAGGACCATATTATACGGACGAGTGTAAAAATTATTCTGAGAAAATTTAGTTTAAACACGAGCGTCGCCTCAAGACAATACGGAAAAGTGGGTGCGCTACTTATACATTTATGTGCCATTATCGTCCAGTGGAAGACAATTTTATTCCAACGACCTTCGTACTTGACTTATGTCTTTTTAAAAATTTTTTATTTCGCTTTGCTTCCAGGGTCCTCGAATATTTTTTACCGGGACAAATACTTCCCGAGTTACTTAAGCTTATCCAGTTAGGTGCCTCGACCACCTATATCGATATATCCTTCGTCTTTTTATCGTGCAATATTTATATCAGCCTTAATATAGTTTGGGTTAAGAAGAAGATTAATTTTCGTGACCGCGTCCCAAGAACGCCCCGCTATCGATCTTGAAAAAACCTCGAAGGCAATTACTTTCTGCTTTACATTTGCCTCATCGACTCCGCGATATCAGTCTCAAGATGAACCCGGCGAGAGAGAGAGAGAGATGGAGAGAGAGGAAGAGAGCGCGGGACGCCTACCTCGTTTATCGTTTTATCCGAGTAACGGAAGAACACTAAATAAGGAAATCCACTTAAACGGGATATATCGTGGCGAGTGCGTGGGACGTTGGTAGTCCAAAATAACGCGATAAAATACCATTCTTGATATTGCAACGTCAGTTTGTCTCGAGGCGTGAAATAGGATGTGATAAATTTTCGAGGAACGGGCAAAATTTTCTAAAAATTCCCTTGACTTTTTCCACGTTTAATCGTGGAACGACGCACGCGTCGCGATAATTAACGTCGCGCGTCATCCGATGCCGCTCGTTCACCCGAATAGCTTTGCATAGCATAGAGAGACCACGTAAGCCCGAGAGCTCACGTTTCGAGATTCCTATCGTTTCTGTTATTTCGACGAAAGAACAAGACATTCACGGGCGGTGAGCGCGTAATACGTAAGAAAAGTCTATAGCCCGGTTTTATACCTGAAGCGAATGGGTGGCATGGTTTTCTCGGGGTTAATTCATGCTTTCTACGTAGGATGGACCAGATGGCACGATAGGATGTTCTTTGTGGCATTCCGACGTTTCGACGGTAACACCGGGGCCACGGCATAAGGTTAATAGAATCTTTCCAGAGAGGAACATCGTTAAACCATTCGTGAAGACTTTGTTAATGCACGAGCCAACGGGGAGAAAAATGCACCGGAGGAGGCGTTGGGAAGAATCGATTCTGCATTATGCATCGAAACATGCAGCATCTCTCTCCGTTTCCCGAGTTATTATTTTCGGGGTAATTAATTTTTCACGTCGAAAAGAAGGAGAACCGAAATAAAATACGTTTAAAATACATCGGAAACACTGAACTTATCGATCCCAAAGCCGATGCCACTGGCTTCGAACTTCGAAGCGTTAAATTTCTCATTTCGACGGCTACTGTAAGAGCGAGGCGCCATTCTTGTCGTACAATAGACAAGGATTCCTTATTAAAAATACAAAGCGCTAAAAGACTGAAAGCTGCGCATCAACGAGCGGAATTTCCGAGCGGAATAATCGAGTTTCCATCAAGAACCGGGCATCCACGGTATCGTGAAAATCCTTCCCGCAGGATTTGTCATCCCTTGCACGAGCCCTGGCACTCGTGTCAAAGGAGTGACGATCGTGGAAAGCTTTGTCGGAAATACCGACCCTCCACTTACCTACGTACGTAGCGCCTCACGTACCAACTAACACGGCAAGTTGGTCGTCGCATACCACCCCTTAATACGCACACGCCCGCACACACCTACCCGTTTGCATAGATATAGACGGAATGCCCGCGCTCGCTCGCTAGAGATGGTGGCAATATTTGCGCGGTCCTGACAGGAAGACAATGAGACTCGATCCGACACGCGATATACAACCCCCTCTGGTTCTCTATCATCCGCGATCCACCCTTCAACTCCCCCAACCCGTCCCCGTTATCCTTGTTATGGTACACCCACCCAGACGCAACGCAGCCCTCCGTCAGGCGAGAAAAAGGGAGGGTGGGGGGGGGGGGGGCAAGCGGGAGAAGGACGGAAGGCTGAGAGACGGATGCCTGACGGTAATCCTGAATTGTAAATTAATCCTCGGCCTTTCGAGATTAATTTATACTTCGGGATTACACGCTCCTGCCATCGATCGATCCGGGATGCCGCTTCTGTATTTATTTTAGTTTAATCTTCGTTCGCATGGAGATCACCGACGCTTCTCGACCCCGACATTTGCCGTAAGAATGATCGACGCGCCGCCGTAATAAGTTTTCGAGAGGTCTCGACCGATGAAAGAGTTTAGGGATCTGGAGGATGGTGGGGGAGGGATGGGGAGGGGGGAGCCAATTTTGGTTCCCACGTCGAGTTCCGCTTTTATTTGTTTACCAGAGTATTGCCGGGAGATAGGTCGATGGTACTTAACGTTCGGAGCTAGGACGTAAGTAAACGTAGAATGGTAACGCGCGTTACACGTTCACTAGGATTTAATACTTATAGTATTAAGGGGCGCACCGTAGATATCGTTAACGCTAATAAGTAATTTATGTATTTCCAGTCTCGATATTATCATTATTACCGAGTACCCCGCAATAGGATCGGCATAGCGATTACGATCGATAACCCGCTGCGAATATAACCGTAATGGCATTATTTCCGTTTAACCGCAATTCGCCATTGTAACGGCTTTTCCGCGTCGCGGGGGAAGAATTTATTGCCGTGAATAAAATAGCCACCCCCGCGACCAACAATTGTTTCGTACACATTCGGACGGACGAGACAGCGACGCGTTACATCCTGTGTTTCCCCCCGTGCGATTTTTCCCGCGCTCGTCGCACCGTTTCGAATTCGAGGGTACCGCGGAAGCCGCAAAACTAGTACTTAGGACCTTCGATCGCGAAGGTCAACCGTGGAAAATCTATCCCGAAGGAGGATTTAACCATCGGGGATAAGTAGCTGTCACTTCCGTTGCATCGGAGGCAGCGCAACGCTAGGTAGATCCGGGAGCGAGTCCCACCCCCCCAGGAAACCAAGAGAAACCCACAGCTTTCACGGCTTTCGGACAAATTGTGAAAAGAATGATGTATTGACCCTGTAAACGGTGTGACGGCGAAGGAAACGTTCCCGGGGACCTCCCAACGTCTCGAGGTCCCCCGGAACAGCTTCTTACATCCGTCTGGGAGATGTGACCAAAACGTCTGCCCGCAGCAACCGCCCATTACGTCTATTGTATTCTCGAGGAAACAGTCGTTCGGGACACGTAGACCAGCCCCCCCCCCCCCACCCCCTCTCGTCATCCCCCTAACCACCCACCCTCCGGCAATTCCTGGGTGTCCCGGAGTCCTCTCCGAGCAGGGTACAATTACATTTTCACGTCCCGCAGTTTGGACAAGCACACGGACCCTTTCGCAGTCGAAGATACGAGAGAGGGCAGAGAGGAAGAGATTTCTTGACGATTGGAACGCCCTGCGGTTTATCTCTCTAACGATCTTTTGTGCGCCGGACAAGAGGGAATAAGTTTGAAAATTTGCCGCGTATCGGGCGAGATAGGATCGATCTTGAATGTTAATAAGGGAATAATTCGGCCCCGGGAAATGGTTGGAAGGTGTCGGAGGGCCGTGGAGCAATTTGCAGTTGGATTCAGTTAACGAGCTTTCCGCGCAATTTATTTCGCTCCACCACCCCCTCCCCCCCCCCTCTCCGTCCCCCGTCCTTCCGAACGTATGACATTGCGCTTTAAATTCCGTATCCCTCTTTAAATACCGAGAGGTACTACGAAAGCGCGGATACTCGACGCTAAAAGAGACGGCTGTCGCGCGGGATCAGTTTCGATATTATTTACGATCTCGTAAATCCGGTTAATTTTTCCGATTGACAAAATCCTCACGTTCTTGATTATTATCTATCGGCGGGACGTGAGAACGCGTACAGATTTCACGTGCCCGACAGCAAGGTCGCGACGCCTGGAAAAGTACCTTTTTTTTTTTTTTTCTTGCCCCCGACGCCCTCACCTTTACCATTATTCGAAACGACCGACGGGTAGGAATGTTTGTACCCCGCAGATACTTTACCTGCCTGGCACTCCGTGGTCTAAGCTCGTGATATATAACGAGTAGCTGACTAATCCCTTCTACCCTTGCGGTCAAGGTGTGGCATTCAGGACGTAGAGATAGAGCCACTCTCCCTACGTTTCAGATATATTTCGGAATTATATTGCCGCGATCACGATGGGCATTACCACTTTAACTACCCTTAAATGGAGCGATTCGTGGTGGGGATGGGAAAAATAAATCGCCCAATGCCTCCCCGCTCGAAATAAAGTATCGCTCCGCTCTTCCGGGACTATGGAGATTTAAAGTTTGGAATTAGTTTAACCGGCGCGGCGGTTCATCCATTGGCGGTAATCATGTTTAAGTTTCGGAATATCCGCGGAGAATCCGACGGTCCAGGTGTATGTACCTGGGTTTAAAGCAACGATGCGTAACATGAAATTAATTGCGAGCCGCGGGAATATTTTTTAATCGTGGAAATGGCGAGGGAGAACATCGTAGAGTTTCGGAAAAAAATGGAATCATTTTTGGGATAACGTATCCCGCGATTGGCTGGACCAATTTTCATCAAATCATACTCAAGTTACTTGCCTCGCCGCGGCGTTTCCGAATATTATTTCACTTTTTCAAAAAAAATTTATTTTTCAACGTGGTGTCTAGTTCTCGCGTACGTATACTTGGCCCGAGATAAGACCTTGTACTTGTTCCGCGCACGTTGGTTTATCGCGGAAAGTACGTCATCTCGTTATACTTACGTGACGAGCACTCGCGACGGCCTCCGTGATTAGTATTAATTTCACGCGGAACGTGAAAAGTTTGCCGGAGAAACCGGGAAACCCCAAGTTATTCGGGGTAACGCGAATTCCCCGCAAACAATCTGCTTTGTAGCAATTACTTTTAAATATACTCCTGACGAGGTGGCTGCAGTTCCAACCGTACTCGGTCCGTTAAAAGTGCGCAGGGTTTTCACCTCTGCGCCGCCAACGAGCTTGCGGGGATACCAATTGTGAAGGAACCTTTCTAGAAATTAAACTCGTCCGGAGATCTAATTCCGAGTAATCAAGGCTTCGCCACATTTCATTTATGCTTGACGCGGTCTGACTCGGGGTCTCATTGCACACAGACATTCACCCCCCCCCCCTTTTGTGCAAAATAAATGTGTACGTATAATCGCGTAACAACCCAAATGACATAAAGGAAATTTTGAATAAATTCCAGGTACGTTCGTCTTGGTGCCATCTCGTACGAGGGTGCCTAGTTTATTTTCGGCGTAACTTCGCGACTGCCGTTTCAAAATTCTACGGTACGCGAGATTGGTAAAGGAACAACCTTAAGAGCAGGAGTCATAATGAATTATTAAAACGACGAATGCTATATCGAAAGCAGATCTCGACGTGTCCGCGCGCTGGGAAGTTTATCGATTACTCGACGAATAATTAAAATTCTTTAATAATCTAAATGATTACGAATGGGGAGCGTAAGTTCTATATCGTATCGTTGAACGTATCTATTTAATATCGACAACGTACAAAAATAACGACAGATTAGCGGTACAATTATTATTCCTTATCCTCCGACCGTAACCATCGATCGTTTTATATTTATATTAATCCCGTTCGATTAAAACTTCGATGGGCAATTAAGCTCTTTTTCTTCCAATTAGCTATTAGGACCGGGAAAGACGAATGATAACGAGTCGCCGAACATTGGCCCATGTTTTATAAAGCCATTATTGGGCCTTAAGTGAATACGTAAGCAGGGGCTATTCATCAAACCGTCCTTTGCTCGTTCCGTATCCTGCCCTTGTAAGGCATGGCCGACACGGTTACACGACTAATAAATAAGATGTACGTAGTCTTAACGATTTCGAGCAGCCATTCGCTGGCGAGTTTAACATTATGCGTTACACGTCGCGCGATTTCGATTATAGAAGAGCGCGCCGTAAAAGATATTTGTCGTACGCCGTATACGCGGAGCGTACAAACGCCCGTCATAATTTATACCGCCGAATTAATTCCATCGGGGAGAAAAATATATCGACTCGAATACGTTCCCGATCGGGCAGCTACATAGCGCGTCGATAAATACGCATACGTTAACGCGGGAATTGGAGAAATTACCAAGGAGAGTATTCTTCGCGTACGCGCACGCGAATATTTCGAAGGGAACAATCGTTCGTTATAATTTATAGCGTTAGCGTTCGGAATATACGCAATAAAATCGGGTACACTATAAAGGTGAAACCGTGAAATGGTGGAAATGATTTGCATGGTACGATGCTATCATTAAGCAGTTCGTCGAATATTGTAATCAACAATCGACCGATATAATCGCGTAATGATATTTAATTATCCGGCTGCTATTTGTTCGTGATTTTACAATCCACCGATCTACGTTTAACATTCCATAGATAGCGCGGGTTTAATGGTTAACGCGGTTAATAGTTGATCCAATACCGTCTGTGTCCTACGATGCAATAATTATTATGTTTTAATATCGTACCTCGTCGTAGATCGTTAATTCCACCGTAATCGGACGGATGAAATTATTAATAGCGAAATAAAATGCCGGGTGACCCGACAAAGGTGATCGTGACGCAACGAGAGGACGAGATTCTCGGAAGGCGACTTACGAGTCGAAGCCAGATCCAAGTTCAGCTAATAAAAAAAAATGAGGAGAGACGGGAGAAAAAATAGGAAGGGGGGGGGGGCTCAAAGGAGTCGCGGTGTCTTGAAATTCCAAACTTAAATCCCGACACCTGCGGTAAATCATGTCCGCGTTACGGAATCGTCCCGGCTGCGAAACGTCGAGATGACGCAGTAAAGAGATCCGACGGAGCAGATCAGAGAGGAAGAAGAAGAGGAGGATGAGGTGGTGGAACAAGAAGGGTTCGAAACGCGGCTGGCGCGAACGGAGAGAAGAGTTTCGAGGCACAATAATTTGAACGGCGGTCATATTTCACTAAGGCGGTCGTGAGTTATGGCAGACGCGGTCGACGCAAATGATTTAGGTTTAATAACGACGGGCTGTCCGGGCCAGGTCAGCTGGGCATTGTCAGTGAGACGGCGGGGCCTCTTCCATTTGGAGTCTCTTTAAGCTCACGGATCGACTTAAGGCTAGCTACGTTTCCGACGTGAAACCGCCGAGTGAAAAGGCAGAGCTCGAGAATACGGGTTTCGTTTTTTGCGCTCCCTGAAAGTTTCTACGAAAAACTGTGACTCCGGCCAACCTTTAGTAATAATATTAGGGTACTAACGTAATAATAGGAATAATATTATTCATTTATCTAAATGCCGAACTTTATCTGAAATTACTCTAATTAATATTACGTCTCGGTTGGTTTCGCAAAAATGTTATATTAACCGTGTATGGAATTTAGATTAGACAAATTCTTCGCGCAGACATTTCGCATTTAATTCAACTTCCACGCGTGAATAAAACAGGCACGATAAATATGTATACGTATGGGATTCCATACTCCGTCTCTATCGACGAGCATATTTTATGAGATAAAGCGAAACAAATCTTTCTAACGCTCATACGTTTCATGGGCATCATAATGCACCTATATTTAAGAGATTATCTCTCGGCTTTAGACGCGTGACGATTTCTAGACGGGCCCCCTATACTTATGACACTACGAAACAAGAAAAGCGGATGATAGAGAATAAGAGAAAGCTTGTCTAAATGTCCCGAGAGCGAGTGCAGGGGAAAGTAGGGAGAGGAGGGCTGTATCTAACGCCCACGGCAACGAGAGCTCGCGTTCCCATACACACGCTAGACCGCGATGTTTATGGCCACAGTGGAATTCCGGTTAGTTTCCCCATAGCAGGGCAGATAACAAGATTCCGTGTTTCACGTTTGCGTATCGGTATTATTGGAAACCGCGGAGGTGTGACTGTCGCATAAATATGTCTTCCTTAATGTCCGAACCCACTTTCGTGTCGGTTTACTCTACTTCAGTCGCGGGCGTCCGTCTCTCGGGTCAATAAATCCGTACCTGTATCTAATCGCGAAGGTCGTTGCCGTGACGTCAAAATTCACTCGTTTCCAGGATTTTTTCCACGAGATATCCCCCCCCCCCCACCCTCCCTTCCCCATGGTTGGGAACGCAGCCATTTCAGAGACGTCATAATCGGCGCGAGAGGGAAGATCGCAATTTCGGGATTTAGAGAATGGAAAGCGCTTCCCTCCCGTTCCTGGATGCACCGTCGCTCTTACAAAGTCAGGAAGTAGCAGCTTCCTACACGATAATCGTTCTCCCGCGGCTCCCGACCTCGAATTGCGAAACAATGCGCCCAAAGTTGGAGGTCTTCGACTAATCGGCGACGTTCAACTGCGACTTAGCTCGCGGTGCAATTTCGCAAAGATTAGCGAGCAATCAGGCCCTTTCAGGATGGATCCTCTCCATTCGATTCAGCCATCCTCCTCCTCCCCCCTCCCCCCACTCCACCCGCCGGAACGGTCGGCCGCCGGGGAAAGACCGTTCGCCCCGCCACTTTCTTCGCGAGAAACATTCAATTTAATTACTCGGTGGAATGGCGCGAATTCGAGTTCTTGTTCCGAAAGGCTAGTTCAGCGATCTCGCCTGCTCGTAAAACGATTCATCCTCGCAGTTTTCCGTCCCTCCCCCTATCGTGTTCACGCCGATGCTTTTACCTTTATTGCCCCCGCGTTTACGAAACGGTTTTGCGCCGGTTTGACGGAGAGCGACGCGTAAAACGATATCGGTCGAATCTCGTCGATATACGCGAGAACGTTCGCGTATTACGAAATAATTAGAAACCTCTCCTCGCCGGCGGTTTCGGTCCGTCGTTTTGTATCGCAATTAAGATCGCGGTTCGTTGCGGTTGGAAAAGAGAAAGAACGGAAGAAAATCGGGGGGTAATTTTTCATACGAACGAGATATACCGTTGAGAATAAAGTATTCCGGATACATTAAGGAGGTAAAGGCGAACTTACGGATGCCGACGGACTGACTTCCATCAACTTTTAAATTCGAGTAATTCTTCCCTGCCGCAAAGTTATCCGCCATGAAGTAGCAAGTTCGGGAATGTGCAACTTTATAATTTGATAGCCGCGGGTTAGGGGGAGTAATTTGCAATGAGGCACGCGTGAAAGTTCGCGGATATTAATTTGAATTTATATCTCGTTGGAAGTCCTCGAGGCAGGAGCCAACGATTTGCGGCTTATCGTCGGCGACGAAGAGCACTGTTTTTAGCGCGAGGAACAATAATTGCCAATACTTTCGCCGACGTCGATACCTAGCCTTCCCTGTGATAGAAAAATCCACCGAGCTGCCGGACTTGCAGTACTTTCGCGATTCGATGGCGAAAAGAAAAAGTGGATTTTAGAGATATAGATTTCTTCCGTCTCGATAAGCTTCGATAATTTAACAAGGATTCTCTTGGAAGATCAAAGAAAACTTAAAGGATCTCAAAGACGCGTGTAACAAATCTGCGGATTTGCCCTGAATTTGACAGTTACGATACGAGTAGCTCGTCCACGTCGCGAATTTGCGTTATCGTGACTCGAACTCGATGGAAAAAAAAAAACTATCATCTATAATTCTTGCGAATGATTCGCAATTTCTTAATATCCAGACGACAGATACCCGATTATATTTGCCGCAGAGCTTCGTGTTTGCCTGGCATGTTGGAATTAGTTGATTATCGTGCCATTTTATGCGCCCGACTTGTATGCGATGAAGTAACGCGTGTCCCGGATAAGGTTCAGAAACGATAAGGGAAACGCGCGAGATATTTCGATCGGTGGTGACACTTTTATGCCCGGCGCATAAAAAGCTCGGGTAATCAAAAGCTCGTTAAGATGATTTATAATTTGCCACTGCATTAACCCTCCTCGCGCAATGGTATAGATATATATATATATATATATATATACATAGATATATTCGTTTTTTTTTACCATACCCGGGCACACCCCACGGCCATTTTTGCCAGCTTATATTTTTGCGAATAGCGTGTTGGGGTGGCCGACGACGAATGGTACTAATGTTTGTGTCACAAAAGAGAGAAATTCTGGTAGCGATGGCGGGCATCGTAAAGGGGTAGTTACAACGATATATCTCCAATTATATCTACGCGGTAACTGGAACGTGAATTACAATGATTGACGAGTCCGGAAAATTGCGGACTGGGCCCACCGACCGTTACTCGCAATCTTATGCTGATCTCGTCAAGATTTAAGACATGCACCGAACCATTAAAGCGGCGATACTATAATTTCTAAATGCACCGTAAATTTCTTTTTCCATCGCTAAGGCCTGTCCGTTTCCAGAACTCTCTTCCCGCTCAACGGGCGATAGCCGGGGAAACGGGAAGCGCCGCGGTAAATTCGACAAATTCGTGGTTTTTCTCCATTTCCGCGCGCACGATGCTCTCAGCCGGTCGAGTTCACCGCGACGGTAGAGCGTGAGCAAATTTACAATGCGAATTGAAAATGTTAATTACGCTCTAACGATTCCGGGCGATCTAGGGAAACAATGGTCATCGAATCAAAATGTTTCTGAAGCGCAAGGTAAACTGTTCTCAATTAGAGCAGAATCAACGGAGATTATTCTAGAGTATTCTGGACATCGCCGCGTCATTACGCTCTACGTGGAACGAATAGGGAGGATTTTTTTTTTCATTATCTCTATACGCACGCTTTGACGTCGATGGAATTTTCAAATATTTACCGATGACCCCCAGATCGAACGTTTGCGAATAATTGCGCGCGTATTCCGAGTATCGTTGAATTCTCCAGAAAACTAATAAATCGCAACGCAATTTACACCAATTCCCTTTTGAAAATAAACATACATACACCGTTCGTACCGCGCTTACGCCCGGTAACGGGTTATAAAAAGTCGCGCGCAATACTCGACTTTCCCTCGTAACCGGAGGGGGAAGAAGCGAGCACGACGTGTCCATTAAAATTCGATACCTTCTTCATTCTTTTTTTTATTATATATCCCGAACAGCTTTTAGACGTCGATACCGCGATAAATATATGAAACGCGGCCCTCTAGCGCGATCGTCTATGGGATCGGTAAACATGTCAGCCAAGAAGTTGTTCGAAAAGTGCACTTCCTGTAGAAGTTCCCAAGCACTTTATCGGGATTTGCTCGACCCCCGACGGGGGTACGAGGGAGGCCACGATGGAGTCCGTGCTTACCGGACCAAGACAATCCTCTTCTATGCGTGGGCGATAAAAAATGGGCTTGCTTAAATTCAGCGTCAACCTCGAGAGGACCACCCCCACGATCGGCTGCGACACCCTCTTCGAGGGGGCATAGGCGGCGGTTACGCCGATAAATAATATCCCGATAGCCGCGCGTACACCGCGCTCAGACCGGGAAAGTAATGAGAACTTTGCACCTTCTAACCTGCCGAGTGAAATATCGGGTACAGCGCGCGTAGGGCGTCTTTTCGGGATGATTTAGAACGCGCGTCCCTTCGGCCGAACGCTACGCACGAACTTCTCGCTCGACCACCGGCGCGATTTCGTAAATCTTGATTTTTTAATATCCACTCGCCTCGAAACGAGCCTGCCTAACCGTGCCGCTTTTTATTCCTTTCTTTTTGCTCCCCCGGAATCGGCGCGGATTTATCTGCGCTCGGAGAAACGATCCGCCTATTTGTTATCTAAATGTCGCTTCGTAACGGTGAAACGATGTACACGCAAGGACGAAGAGAATGAATTTGCTTTATGTTGTGAAAGAGTCGTCACAGAGTCTGCGCTTAGTGGAGCAAAAGAATCCCTTCTATACGCGTCTGACAAAAACTCAGATTGTCTCCGATAAATCTTGTATTCGTTCAGCTATAAAGGAAGGTTTTTCTATGTTCCGCAAGAAAGGTACTCGAGTTTGTTATTACAGTAACGCGTCTCGCTATGTCATCCGGCTGTCGAAATACAGAGGGATATTGCGATACTCGGGACGTACGTACGGTGAGACGCGCGTGGAACGATTTGCATTTAATGTACGATAAGAACGAAATCGTTTAAGTTGACAATAATTCGAAGCGTACGTACGTGGACGAGATTTACGAAATGCGATCAGGGCGATTCTGTCGGTTAATCCGAGAGCTAGCGCGAATATTTCGCCGGAGGAAAAAAGAAGCGTGGAGGGGGGGAGAGGGGGCTGTTCGGTCTAGCGAGAGAGCCGTCACCGAGTCTGTGCTTACTAGACCAAGAGAATCCTCTCTATGCGTGCCGGATAAAAAATGGGATTGCTTAAATTCAGCGTCAACCCCAAGAGCCAGCCCCCTCTCGCAAGAAGTTTGGCGAACCATTGCGGCAATAAATAATGGCTTGCCCGCCCCTTTCGTCCCATAGACCACGGGCGTACCAGGAAAGTAATGAGAACTTTGCACCTCCACCCTGCTGGGTATAATGTCGATTCGTACACGTATCGCCGATTTAATGTACACTTGGGGGAACGTTGCGTTAGTTATTATTTACTGCGTATACATAAATTTAATGGGGAGGAGGGGGAGCTATAGTGCGCGCAACGCCAGGCAACACTTTAATGGCACGCTCTGCGCAAACCGCGGATGTCTCTATTAAAAAGTATTTTATCTTGATTTATTTCCGCCTGGAGGAATTATTGGATTACCGTGGGGCCAGAAAGAGTGAGAAGCGACAAATAATAATTTTTCCGTTCACGATGCACGATGACCCGGCGACAGCCTCACGTGATTTTGCTTTTAAGATATTTTCCGTGACGCGGGTACAGTCGGGGGTAATGAAAATTGAGATCCATTTCTCATGGAAGATCACGGAGCGATAGTTATTATAGCGTGCACGCCCTTTTGTATTTGAAAGATCGCCAGCGCTTACCGACCTTTGCATTCGATAGCTATGTTAATTTATTATCTAGGATCGTTTTCGTGACAAAGGGTCTTTGGCGATTGTATTGGGCAAATGATTAAGCTGAAAGCATTTATGATTCATCGCGGCACCCAGATACCACCGGCGACAAAGTACACGTAATACTGATTAAGGAACCACGGATTTCCTTCTCGACCGAACATACCAATTTCTCCCGAGCAGCGATGATAATCTTTTTAGACCACGTATAGCTCCGACCAGCTGTCCGTGGGAGGAGAGGAAAAAAAATGCTCAAACTCGATTTACGGGCAACCAGTTGCATTTTTACTGGCTACATTTTTTAACGCTCGTCGATTTATAGTTCCTGCAGCGAAGTACTCTCGTGACACGATTTCTTTTTTCTTTCCTTGCGATAATTCGACGCGGCCGGAGGGAGATGGGGATAGGGGGGGGGAGGGGAGAGAAAGAGAGAGAGAGAGAGACATTCCTTCTCGCGAAAATGGTCCTTTTCCACGATGCCGGAGGTAGCGCGGTCTGTTTTACGTGCCAGAGCATTACCTTACCCATCCTCCCTCCTTAACACGTTTTTCAGTATACGTCATAGTTTATCGAGTCAGAAGTTTTTCTTCGCCGCGTCTCTCTTTATATACGGAATCAGCAAAAACACCCCTCCCTGGATCCATAATTCATACACCCTCCAGCGCCCTTAAACGTTATCCACCCTCTGATTTCCAATGGTATCGCTCTATTATACCTTCAAAACCTTCGCGGCGGTGTTGGTGACTCATGACGGCGGCGACGGTGACTGTATTGGTGTTACGTTTACAAGAGTGGCGATCGCGGTTGTAACTGCGGCGGCTACGAGAGACTGTTCGGCCGATATTTCGGCAGGACCGGTTTCTAGCATCGGTGTTTTATCAGCCCTCGAATGCTGGGCGGGAGATTAAACTCGGTGCGTCAGCAATTTCCTACTGACAGCCGTAATAAGTCGTCGGTTCCGGAACAATATGATTTCCGCAAGATTATATCGAGAACAATGATGAAGGGGCTTCTCCTCCCGGAAAATTGGTTTGCGTGTTTATGCCGCCGTTACGTCAGCTCGTAAGCGAGCGTGACTGTTATTTCTCGACGGGAAAAAGAGTTCGATACCTACGAACGTATTGGCAGCGTGCCTCCGATCCTTATCGTTGTATACGTTTCGGACTCTTTTCTTTCCAAGTCATTCGACGCGGGACAATGCCGATTAATTACGAGTTTCTGAGTTTTCGAAATTTCAGCAATATTTTGGGTTTTTTGGGGGGTTGGGAGGGAGGAACGGTGCGATCGAAAAGTTTCGAGTCGAATGAGACCGTGACGCAAAGTACGATCGTTTACAACATTTTGTAAGGTCAAAATGGCAAACTCCATTCGAGAAGATTGCAGCCGGTCGGTACCTCGGATTCTAAGCCAACGTGGCTCTCGTCATTTCGAGAATGGAAGAGAGGGAGAGACACTTTTTCATTTTACAGACTCGACGTATTGACAGTAAATCACTATCCCCGTGTACGATCGATACGTCGTATTTCAGTTCAATTATCGCAACGTTCGCGAAACAGCGTGCGCGCGCGCGCGCGCCCGCTTTTCGTAAAAACACCGTGCATGTATGTTACATACAATCGCGTAAATATGGATAGAGTTAAAAATGGAGCGAAACGATTTACAGGCTCAAAGAAAGTTCGTTTTGCGCCCCTATGTCATTTCGTGGCAAACAATTTTCCGCCACTCGATCATCGAATATCACTCGCGCGACGCAGGAACAACGCGTGCAATCATGTAAATGTAGAACGAGGGAGGGAAAAAAAAAAGAACCAAAATAAAATGATGTACGAACTCGACGAAACTCTATTTCACGACCCTATGCCCGTTTCGCAGCAAAGAATTCCCTGCCACTCGATCATCGAATACCGCGCGCGTTTGATACAAAACAATGCATTCGATCATGTAAATACACATACACGCCGAACGAGGGGAGGAGAAGAAAACGAGATAAAACGACGTGGAAACAAGAAATTCCGTTTTGCGCTCCGTTCCGTTAGCTCGTAACTGTTGCTCTTCCACGAAAGGGAGCGAGTTTGTACGCGCGCAGCACACCTTCGCAAGTTTTGCCCCTTGAGTCCCCGGGTTACAGTCAATATTTTGGGCAGGTCCGGTTTTGGTTGTCGTTGGCATTACCGTCTTCCCTGGAATTCCTCCGTGTGCCGTAGCAGGTAGAGAGCCGTAGGAACGCTCAATTGACCCTGGGTCCCGTGGGGATCCAAGAGTTTCCCCCCGCGTGTTTTCCTCCTCGTCGAGGCTCGTCTTTGTGGAGGCGCCGATTGTATTTGTCGACGTAGCCGGTGTCGAATCGCATCTAAACAGGAGATATCTTATTTCCGCGACGCCTCTCGTCGAAGAGCGAGCTACTCGGGGCCACGGTGGGGGTGCAACAAATTTTTCGACGACGATCCTTATCGTCACGGATTTTCACCCGGGGATTGTTTACGATCGCGGCGAACGTATTTGTTCAACGCTGCTGGGAAGGACGTGTTTTTAATCTTTTTTAATAATACCGCGCTGTATACATATTAGCTATTATTTTACGTAGCAGCGTTTGAGGGCAGTTTGTCCCCGGTCGTGGTGGTGTAATCATCTTCTTAAGTTTTTATAACAAGGGTGTAGAAGACTTGTTCTTTAACAAAAATTAAGAAAAAATACAGTTTATTTTTATATTGTTCTACAAAATAATATATATTTCCGCTCGGTACTCCGAATATTTTTGAAGTCCCACGATACTCGGATATCGGGATCGACGTTCAAGTTTGCCGTGGTTGGAAAGCGTGCCGTGCTGAACGTATTCACGTACGATTCGAGCACTCAATTATTAAAGCGTTACCAGCGATAAACAGAAACTCGCGCGTCATTGAGACGTTGCCAGCAGCGCTCCGTACCGATGACATACAAAAATGATGTTATTGTTATCCGGCGTCCCATCTCCACCCTCCAAACACGTAATACGGCGGGCAAACACTGCGGAACGCAGATTCGGCACTCGAAATAATCTTCCCCCCGTGGAGGAACGGGACGCCGAATAGGAATCAGCCACCGTCGCAGCCGGCGCTCCGTCGCGAATGGCGGTGGCTGTCTTGTGTTTGGATAATACACACGGATAGTCGGATAATTCACTTGTCTCGTCGAAAATGAAATTACGGTGGCAGCGGTGCAGCTATGCAAAGCCCGGCAGTCGGCGAAATGGCAACGTAGCGGCCGCGAGGCAATGCATAAAAGCAGTACAGCGTGTATTATTTTACATTTCCCAGAGGGTCTTCCTATGGGAATTCAAGAGTGGAGTACTGCCCCCCTACCCTCCCACCCCCTCCCCCCCTCCACCCCCACCCACTTCCCCTCCAACTCCTTTTCCCTCCCCTCCGTCCCTCTCGGGGGATTTTCCGTGCAACGAAAACGTAAACTGCGTCTTTACGCATTGTATATGTAACGGAACGACGGCGGTAAACTGTATCAACGTTGTAGTTGTAAGTAACAGGACCGAACGCGCCGGTGCGGACGTTATGAGGAGAAAAAAGGGAGGGAGGCTCCTCTGGTCTCGTTAATACACATTACTCGAGTGTACGCGAGAAAGACGAGTCGCGTTATTAGATTAGCAAGAAAACACAAGTTACGAGGGGAAATTGTGGAAAAAGTCTCGCGAACGAATGACAGATGGTAAATTGAAGATGAAGAGACGCGACTTCGCCTCTGATAAAGGCGAGGCCAGTAACCCTCCGCAAAGCGTAGGAAAAATGGTTTATGCTCGTGGATTGATCTTATCGCGGGGCGCGGTATTTATTACGAGATTTCTCCGCGTCACGGTGACTCGGCGTTACGTGGAATATGCGTATAAAAAGCAATTGTGTCTAATTCTCCGTTGCCTCCGCGGAACTGTGAAGTCTCTCGAATGTAATAAATGATCGTTCTCTCCCCACTACTCTTCTCGCTCTACCCTCGTTTCGCTCCGATTCGATAGGGAGGGGGCGGTCACGGAATAAATTAAGTATTCCGCAGAGGGCGGACAGGCTCGTTCACCTTCTGGAGTAGGGGATAGTTTAGTTTTAAGGAAAGAGCCTGGACGATGGACTACCCCCTGGGACGTCCGAACAATGGTCCACGGTAAACCGAACTCGTTCCCGAAGAAGAAGGACGAGGAAAGAGAGTGGGAGGGAGAGCGTGTGAGAGAGAGAGAGAGGGAGAGAGATAGAGAAAAAAAAGAGAAACCACGTACGAGCGCGATAATAAATCACCTTGCGGAGGATCTTGAGGGAAATTCGGTGAAATCTCATCCATTAGGATTAGGAATCTGGAAAAGTCCGGCGAGAGGAGTTTGTTTGAAGAGCTGAGTAAAAACTGAACGCGCTTTGAAAACACCGATGTCTCTAGCGCGACCCGTCTGTTGTTTGGAAAATTTTCGGGGTGGACGCTTCGGACGGTTTGGAGATTACGTTATGAAAACAATGTTTCGGTTCTAGTGTCTCGTCGCTTGGTAGGGAGAGGCGGCGGGGACGGTCGAATATTTACTCCGGCGGGGATGGTGGATGGGTCACCCCGTCCCCTTCTCTCTCTCTCTCTCTCGTTTTTTTACGGCCTTTCTGATAATCCGGAATAGAAATACGAGTGGTTTTGCTGGAGCGGTACAGGGATAAATCAAGGCATCCGGGAAGTCGATTAAACGATACCAGCAGCCGACGGCTCGAAGCGAGAAAATTGATAAGTCGGTCGTAGCGTCGAACGTCGTAAACCACCGTTGAGACTTTTCGATTCAAGAACGGTGCCCGGGAGATTCCTTTATTTATTTCGCGAAGTAAGATTTAACACCGCCGGACTGTATACGTACCTACGTTCGTTCCGATGCGATACCTTGGAGTCGCGACGAATTGATTGTTAGTTTACAACGCGACCGCGCGCGCGGGTCGTGCGAATCGTTAAATTAGCGCGCAAACAATGACGTTGCGCCGGGGCGAAAAGTTAAAAATTGGCCGATCCACGCGATGCGTTTCCGGCGACGTTAATCATCGTTGCGCGTTATAAACTCATACATACATAATAATACGGACACCATTGGAAATGAATATCCAGAAGAGCTTAACGCATATTTAGCGAATATTCGAGGCGTGATGAAATATGTAATGTATTTCCATCAATATGCCGCTCGATGATCCTACTAGGAATAAACCGCTGACATATTCACCTCGCAGCGCTATACTAGACACATTATCAGCGAACATAGCAGATTATGAAATTGTCAGCCGAACGTTGGTGGGCATTAATGAAACTTGGACCGCGATCACTGCCAACGTTTAATTTGCGGAAAAATCAGACGTGCCCGGACAGAACATTTTCGCACTTGGATCGCTTCGGTATAAATGAAATGCATCGATGATGTGATAAACGATTCTGACTCCCTACCGAATATCCAGTAATGGCTGCGCCAGCATCCAAAATATACAACTGTATCGCAACGACCCCTCCACCCCGCCCCCCGTCGATATTAAACCCCGCAATATTATCACCGCGATTATTGCTAACGTTTAATCTCGCCGGAGTATCGAACGCGCCGCTTGGAATATATTTTTACCCTCCCATCGTCCTATTACGATTCAAACGCAACAACGGGTACGTCAAGCGATACGAACCATGCCGCGTAACGTCTCACCATCCCTCGCAAAACTCAAAATTGATGTCTTTTTTTTTCGAGGCTAATTAAAGTCACGATCCGACGAAACAAAACAAACGTAACGTCAAGCGATGATCAATACGTTGCCGTTGTGTATGGGCCGCATCGTAGGATCTAAAATACGCAACTGCATCGAGCAACAACCACCCCCCCCTCCCCCAATCCCTCCCTTGTTAAGCCCGCAATACCATCAGTGATACGAGGGACAGGAGTACGATCGTGTTAACCCGATGCTTCGTCACCCTCGGCGCCGAGTTTCGAGTCAAGCCGGTGTTGAAATTTTGTTCGATGAGCGAAGTACACGTTGGTTTAATTTGTAGTGCAGGCGGATGTGCGGCGTGGGTGGCGATGGCGGTGGTGGTGCTGGTGGGTGGGTGGGTGGTACTGGCGGCGGATGGGCGGTAGTCAAATTTATTGAAACGCATGCTGTTCTCCTCCCCCGTCCCCGGGGGAGAGAATTCTGATGCCGCGCCACGGCTTACACGATAGCGCCGAATTTCTGCAGTATGCTGCACTCGAAGGACCACGGGGTTTGTTAAGAGATGTTTCGCGGTCGGCATCGCTGTATAAATTTTGTAATCTAATTGCCGCCGGACAAGACGGAACGCGCTTCCGGGGAATCGATTTAAATTCCACGCAACTGCCGGCGCAACTTAAGCGCGCAGATTAAATTATATTACGATGCTGTATCAAATAGATGGAATTCTGCGGGAGGATGTTCCTACTTTGGATCGTTCATTAGCTTCCGGAAGCGCTCCCGCCGAAATGATCTTCCGGTCGTTTAATTTTGAGAGGCGGGAAAACTGAGAAGCGCATACTTCGTTTCGTTTGGAGGATAGAACGATATGAGCGCAAAGTGTATTAATTTCTATTTCGGCGACTGATTTCTCAGGTAATTGATTTTGAAATGGCGTACCCGCTGATCGCGTAATAGTCCAATTTATCGAAATGCTGTTCTGGAGAGTCCCGTGGGACGCGGCACTATGCTTCAAAACAGTTTGTCCGATGGAGTTGAATTGCGCGCAACGTTGGATACCAGCCTCTAGAGGAACTGACTAGACCGCTATAAAATATATCAAGAGAGCGAGGAGTGTCAAGGTAAAGTACAACCGGAGAGGTTTATCGTTGGTTCTTTCTCTTCTTGGTGGTTTTTTTTTCGACAGCTCATCGCGAGATAAACTCCAGTACGTTCTCCCTTTACCGTCTCTCCGTCACCAGTTCCTTCCCCTAATATTCGTAGTTTGGATAACAAACGCGCGACGATCATCCTACCGCGTTTCGCCCGAAAACGTCACTCGTCCGAAATTGCCGTTTCACGGTTTACCAAGGCCGCGGATGCGGCGGTGCGGCGCGATAAGGAAGGTCGATGGATTATATCAGTTATCGAAATAGGGCCATTATTTGCGCTTGACCCAAATGCTGAGTCAAGCTGTGCGCGCGGTACTGAAGGTTAAGGGTCGCTAAAAGGGTCTGCCGAATTGGAGGATATACAGTCGGCCTCGGGTCTCCTTATCAATCGTTACAAAGCGGAAAATGCTGCGCGAATAAATTGAAATTCTCGCAAGAACGTATTGCTGACATTCGCGATAAATCGCGGAATCCCAGGGCCAGTCAAGCGCGAGCAACGCAAAGCACCGCATTTTTATTCTCCGCCGTCGATACACTTGTAACTGCGCGCAAATAGAATTTATCGGGGCAAGTTAATCTTCCCTCGTTTCCTAGCGCTCCCCGTAATACGCGGTTTACATGACACAGTTGAATCGCTCGTAATAGCCGACACGAAGGACTCCGAGATTATTCAAATCCGTTCAGAACTGAACCGTAACAACTATATTCAAGAACTTGCCACGCTGTTCTCTGCCCGCTTTCCGCTTGTATGTTCACAAACTGGCAAGTTCATGTAAATCAGTTTAACAGATTCGACGGTCTATTTGGCGGACGTAGAAATATTTTATTCGATGATCCACTGAAAAGTTCAAAGGACTGTTGGATACATTCTTTTTTATCGATACCCGTCCATATATTTTGAACGCATCGTCGATGTATTCACAAAACTGACCCGCTTCGCGAAAGCCTGTTCCGAGAAAGCCGAGTTTGAATTACTAATCGTATTAACGGAAAATTTTACCGTGAAATTACCTATGTACGTTAATATCTGCATTCGCAAACAGAGTTTGGGGTGTTTTTTTAAAAATTGGGTTTTACTCGGAGAGGCACGTTTCGTTCGATCTGGATCGATAAAAGCTGCTGCACTTTCCTCAGATTCTGCTTAGTAATCTAAATCGAAAAGTTTTATGTCGAGCGGCAGGAATTACGGGGCATTTGAAAAAATCGAAATAAAGATTTGGCCGGTTTTACCGGCGTACCGAACGCACAGGATTTTACGATGGTTAATCTGGAATACGAAGCGTTCCTCCTCTCCATTTTGATTTTTTGCGAGCATAAATTTTGTTCGAACGCGATAGTATTTTTGTTTTCGTATTTTTCTATTGATCCGCATAAAAAAAAATTTAATATGTTATTGGTGGCAGAGAGATTTATCGAAATGCACGGTGCTCTTCTCCCTACGGAATAAATCCTGTACCGTATAGTGCTTTACCAGACAGAGTCGAATTGCACGGGGTGGTAGATACGTAGGACTAGGGGTTGCTAAAGGATGCGTCGGGGCAGGGCTGTGCATTTACATCAAAGTATCCGCGTGTACATATATGCATTTTACCATCTCTTATTATTGAAATAAATGGACTTTCAAATGAAGAATATTATCACGGTAAATTTCATCTTTAAAAGATTCAAAATTCTAATCACCCCATTAAATTCCCAGGGACATCGTAATTCTTCGAAATTGAACGCACCAAACGCGCTCATTATTTCCCAACAGATGCATAATTCACTAACGTCGGAGCGAAAATCTATCGAATTCTGGATATCGATGGAGAAGCCGATAAGTCTCACCCCCGAAATTGGACGCGATAAAAAATATTCACCCCCCAAATCACTTTGCCGGGGAATTCGAAAAATTCACCGCTGAAGAAGAAAAAAGGAAAAATGACTTTGCGACGTTTCTCATTTCTCTCTCTCTCTCTCTCTTTCTCTCTATCCGGAGGTCTCGGGGTTTATTTTAACCGAGGGTGCAGCTCGATTTTCAACCCCTGAAACGACGGCACTGGGCAGGGAGTTGAACAAAGACCCACGTACATACATACCTACCCGAGACAATCATAACAAGCGGCTTGTCGGAGCGAAAGGCAGCAGCAGGAGCGTCACGGGGGTAGATGGAACACCGGCGGGCTTAAGTTCACCCTCCTAGCGCCAATGAAAGAAGGCTACGCTGAGGGATGAATCCGCCTGGATACGCAGCGCCGACGATTACAGCACGCAGGAAACTGCGCTGGAATTCGCTACGGAGCGAGTCGGTTCAGCGAGCGGTGCGAATCGCTCCTATAAATTATCCTTGCTAAAACGGCACCCGGCATTCGCAATTATTTAAATGTACCGGATAACGATGGCGAGTGCGCGCCGCACCAGAAACTTTCGTTGGGGATGACGATTCGAGGGAAATCCCCGGACGTGTCCCGATGCGATCGTTTTAATAAGGGGTGGAAATATTCCACGGGGATGTTTTATAATAATTTCCTGTTTTTATCCCGGGCCGTTTGACGCGCGAAGCATAAATCGTGAGAATTGACGAATCTCGCGAACCGTCGGAGCTCCTTCTCCCGAATACCGATGAATAATGGATGATTAGTACATAATTTTTGTTATTTTATTCTCAGCGGTGAGTCCAAGTCATTCGTCGGCGACCCTTCTTAAGGAGGACGACGACGAACACAAATGTTTGCCACGATTCCTCCACGCGAATATATTTCGAAAATCATATTATCTCAATGGATTTCTGGCCGCGTGGTGGATGGTATTTGCGTGATAAACCAATTTGTCGTACGTTATTCTTGGTTCCTCCCGGGAAGACTGAAATCTCGGGAGGCTGAATTGTGTACGGTGCGTTATTTCGAGTCCCGGAGAAAAGTTGAACGCTACCAACCGATATAAGATACAAGAGATTTCCGAGAAAATACATTCGGGTTGCTTTTAGTACCAGCGTTTTCAAACGCAGCATTTTGTTTTTAAAATCTTCGCAAATACGAGCCACGGAAAAGTGGTTACGTATAAAATGACGGTTCGGCTGGCATCGAACTGTACGCGGCATAAAAGGACTTTCGCTACCGGTTTTGTCGTAAACAACGTCGAAGCACTTTTTTTTTTTTACTCTCGCATACTCGAACTTTATTTGCTCGAATCTCACCAGTCAAATTGAAGTACGAGTCAACTTTCCACTCGCTATTATTAATATTCGGTCGCTATGCTCAAAACCGACGAGTGAAATATTACGTTACGTTTCGGTCTAATCGTTTAATTGTCAATAGTTTTCGAGTTACGGTCGGGAAGTAGTAATGGACCGTTCGAGGATTGAATATTAAGCGGTTCGAGGAATTTCACTCGAATATCAAATGTGAGTTACCTACGAAGCTTTCGAAGCACCTATCGAAGGACTCTAATGCACCGCTTAACGACAGTGAATCTCGCGAAAGGGACAAAGTTGGAAGCGAATCGAAGGATCCCAGGACTTAAAATAGTATTAAATGGGTTCCAACTTCGTTCGAGAAAACGCTCAAATGTATTTGGGATCGAATGAAAATGGCGCGCCACGCCTCGCCTTTCTTCTACGGAAGAGTAACGTTTGAATTAGTCGCGGTAGACGGGGTTTTTCATTATTTATGGGAATATTATATTAATTCGTGCGACGAGTCCGGCGATGAATACAAATATAAATTGTACCTAAGCCACCCCACCGAAGAGTGACTTAACGTTATCAACACGGGGGATCACGGTTGTCGAGTAGATTCGCATGCATACATATATCTGTTTTCTACATACGTTATTAGCGGTGCCCTACCGCGCGAGTGATTCAATATCGAATCAGTCTGAAACCAAGGGAACCATAACGGTAACAAGATACTAATACAAATTGCGCGCGGCAAATAATACGCTTTTAAGTCATACTTTTAAAATATTGATATCGAACCTTGATAAAAGGTTATTGCTGGTTAAAATACAACTCTTTTTTGCGTCGAATTACGCGTACTATGCAGTTTACTGCGCGCGCAAAAAATTGCGGTTAAGCGTCAATAAATCTTCTAATGAGAAACTTTCTATTGAAAATGATTTAAAGACTATCCGAACTTTTTGCGGGAAATTCTATTAAGAGTTTTTTTTTTATTCACGCTGTAATAGGGTTTTATTCGGTCGTACACGTTTCCCGGGGTGAAAATGCTCGGGAGTATTTAAACGGTAAAGAGCTTATCCGAAGTTACGCGTAAATTCTCTACGATACATTTTGCGTTAATATTTCGCTCGTATCTACGACAATTAATTTTGATATAGAGGTACGAGTAACGCGCAACGCTCAAAGTTAACGGTATATCGTCAAATTCGGTATCAGCGAACAAAACCTGCGATTACTATTTATTTGAACGATCATCTCTTCCGTACCGTTGTAAACGCGCCCTCGTCTTGCAAATTTTCAAAACGCTTCTAATTGGAACACCACGGCAGCAGCCACGTTTCTTCCAAAATCTTCTCCCCAATTATCATCAAGATATATTCAACCCCAGCTACATCTAATCAGACACCACAGGCGGATGAATCTGCGGGCAGTTTATAAATTGCACCCTCTTTGTGTATGCTGATAGAGGTCCGGAGAAGGGAGCGGCAGAATCAATGTGATGGAACTCGGAATTAGGAGAGGCGAACTACACCGGGGAGAAGTAGATTTCAACCCTCCCGAGGGGATTTTCAGACTAGCGAATTCCGTTCGTGGTGCCTTTACCACTCCCTCTCTCCGCTGGCGTTCCACGAGTCGACATGCCGTTTCTCCGTGTACCGACAGTCGTCTCGATTCAATTTTCCTGGATAAAAATTATAACTCTATTCCCCGCGCGATGCACCGCGGATTTTTTACTGTTCCCCTGAAATTCGGTGTTCGAAGATTACGCTAAAGACAAGGGACGTCGTAACGCGAACGCGAACTGAAAGTATTACGATCGTATCGCGGGAATAAAGATGTGTTCGATAAACTATGAAAATGTACGCGTGGCACGTTCAACGTGTAAAAGTCGGCGCGCGATACCGGTGGCTCACGTACCACCAAATACATACTTCGTTGGATTCTTTTGGTAAATAGAAAAATTAATTGCAAATTACAGTTCGAAGAATTCAAAGTATATTTATCGAAAGAACGTAGGATTTATTTAATTTCAATTCAATAATTGCAACCAGGTACAAATTACAATTAATCTTTTTTGAAACATGAAATGCAGCGTCGGCGGCTACGTGTTAAGGGTTGAAACGCGAGTTTCATAAAATTCATTCTCGATTTACTCTTCACTTCTAAACTACCGATGGTCAGCTGAGCAAACTACATTCATTCTCCTCGGTGAACAGCTTCATTATAATCCAGTTGATTGATCTCTTGGTAAGTTCTCGCGCTTGGATATCTGTCAGAACCATTTCACCAGGCGACGAATCCCTGCGGTAAAGTGCACGTTGATCGATTAAAATCTATCTAGTGGGTAGTTTCTGGATGGGTGTAATACATAGTTTACCGCCTCCGGGCACGCCTCAGTGGCTCGCCAGCTGTTAACGATTCGGATAACAGAGATTATCAATAGGTCGAGCTACCTTCGCGCGTTAACGCGCAAGGATGAATTTTAGCGAGTTAAGAATGTTCGATGATCGACGTTCCGCTACACCGTGGCAAAAACGGAACCCCGCTGCGAAGTTAGTTATTCGATCCGCGATACCGCGTTACCCCCCCCCCCCCCCCACTTTTTTTTCTCCATTTTCTAATTACTCCAAGGAATTGCTTTATTTCCTCGCGATACCGGAGGTAGCGCAGTTTCGATCATGTACTTACTTATCGTTAAGTAAGACGGACTCGAGAACATTTGATAAGCTCCTTACGGAGAATACCGGCGGGGAGTTCTTTCCTCCCGTTCGTTGCACGGTAAATAATCTTTATAAATTTTATAAGGTCATCGTTTATTAAGATAATTCCTCGTTCCAGAGGGAGCGCTTTGAGTCGAGCGACTCGGGGCGGGGGGGTAGCGAGACGCATCGAGTCGGTAGGTACAACCCGTATTACGAATGTAATACTCCCACGTCGTGTCTTCGTGGCGCCTTTACATATTTTCTTCGTACCAAAATGGTAGTCTGCGGCCCATAACTCACTGTCACGGCGTTAAACTTGAATTCGTAGCAATTGTAACGGGCATTACTGGCTATATGAGTTACGGTACGTAGATTTCCGGTTTCTTATCCCACGCGCCTACCATTGTAGCGCCGGGTAGTAACCAGAATCGTGTTTTGTACACCCGTGATATTTTACCTGGCCGTGACACACCGATGGAGGGAGTAGTCTCACCGCGTAGGTGAAAGAGGGAGAAAATGAGGGAGGAGGGGGTTGGGGGGGGGGAGGAGAGACGGAGTAGGGAAGGAGGATACGTCATAGAAATGGGTTGTCATTCATTTTCACTGGCTTCCCCTGATTCTGATTCATACCTACTGGCGTTTCGTATTACTCATAAAAGGCGGGAGCGTAACTTAAACAAAGCTCGGCTCACCTGACACGGACATTTTGTTTCGTGCATTCCGTCGCGCGTACCTGCGAGTAATGAGCGTGTTTTTCCGTATACCTGGTAGAATCGTTCCGGCGTAATATTTTTTGCACGAACGCTCTCACCCGTAACGAGTAATCGATGAACGACGGAATGGGATAGAAATTATTTTTGCCTTCTATTAAAAATCGTTTTTGTCCCACCCAACGGCGTGCGTTATTTTCTATAAACGGTGCGCGCTGGCTTCGCCACGGTTGATTTTAGTTTCTTTGCCCGCACCGAAATTTTTCTGTTATTTTTCGGCCGGTATTAAAAATGAAGTATGCAGATTTCCGTTCCTCGTTTGCATAATTCAATCGTTTATGCTATTACGGCGATCGATAATGCGAGAAGATTCATAATACATTTTTTATCAGCGTACTTAGGCGGACAACGGCCGGTAGGGGGCTCGGGGGGGTGGGCCATCAAACATGCAATGAATTTCCACGAATGTAAATATTTCAGTACATTTAGCAGATCTCGAGGCTGGACTGTCCGTATTAAAACCGCAATTTCCTGTCGCTACATAAATGTCGAAAATCCCGTGAACGACGTTTTAATTAGAGACTTGCGTTCACCCAACTAAATACAGCCGAGCGTCATTTGTGCTGGCATCAATTATCATTTAAATAGTCCCTGGTAAATTGCACATGCATTATACAAATATATGCCGGGCTTTCATAATTTACGCTCTTTAATGAATGTTTATTCGTACCCGACGACGGATAATGAGTTTACTTCGCGTCAACATTTTTCGCGCTGTTTGAGGAAGAACGGGGGTATCGTCGCGGTAATCGATAATCTTGAAAATTATCGCCGCACCGACGAACGCGAACTTTCATCGATCCAATTGCACGTTACGTCCTTGAACTTTTACTTAATCCTGCGTTTATTAACGAGAAGTTTCGCGTAGAATCTTCAACAGTTTCGCGTTCAATGGCTCGTACCTCCGGAAATTTCACGGTATCTTAACGTAACTCGAAAGTTCTACGCGTACACGTAGAATTCGGCCGTTACGCGGCAAAGTCGTAAGAGTGTTTAGTAGAATTTCCATCAGGCCGCTTAAAATCGTGATTAAAAACTTACGGCCCGAGATCGATCGATTTCGATAAAGCGGTTTTACTCGGCGAAGAAAAAGAAAACAGATTTGCCGATTTCCGATATCGACGGATCGCTCGTATCCGTCCGTGACAGATTGCGTTCATAAAATTTCAGGATCACGTACGCGCAGCACGCCCCTCGCATTAATCCCAAGGATAATTCGATTCACCAAGATCGAAACTAGGAGTCGTAGACTTAATCCGTCTTTATACCGTAGGAAGATGGCGCATGCCGATGCCAAATCGTTAAAGCGTACCCAATGGCAGTTCGGAGGCTTCCGAACTTCGTCACGCTGACTATCCGTTGGATGGTGGAAATAATTCTCCTCTCGTGCACATCGGTAATGACCTTTGCACCACCCGCCGACTGGAAGTTATTATCGTCGAAAGATATACTCGTTAAGGATATTCAGACCCGTTTACGCTCGGACGAGTTCGACGTCGATAATACTTTTTTTTGTGCGTGTGTGTGTGTGTGAAATTTGCTTGGTCAACGGTGTATAGTATCGCGCTTCGCGCGTATGTAATTGCCGCCAAAAGCAACATCGCGTAATATTTGGGAATAAACGTTGTTCCGGCGAGATACAGGTGGAAAAAAACGTTTCAAGGGAAAAATACCGTACCTGGGAAATGTTTTTGTTATTTCAAATTTGGTATGCCGGACATCGTGGATTTCTACCTCGCATTTTCCCTGCACTTCTCTCTCAACTCGAAACATTTCGAATGCTCTGGTATAATATTCGTAAATCTAAAATCGCGTATCGTCGACGCGTTGATTCTGGCACGCGCGTTGGTATTTCCGCATTTGTTGTGCGATTCGCTAGTGAATCCGTTAGATTATCCGACGCGGAGCGTGCGCGCATAGATAGATATACGGCGATTGAAATTAGATTTGTTTACGAGAATCGAGACTGTCGCGTTACTCCCGTTGAGCTTATACATATAATTCGATTAATCCTGTTTAATCGTTGCGACGAAACTTTCGGCCGTGCTATCGAAAGAGTTTGAGAACTAAAGGACCCCCTCGTAAATTCCGTTAACAATAAAGACGCGAACGGCGGGTGAGTTTTGAAAAAAATATCCGATTTCCGATAGCATCAGGAATTTCCAACGCGAAGTATTTATCGCAACGACGAAATATACGCCAACTGACCAATCGGTATTAATAATATAAATCGATTCGACGGAATCTCCGAGGCGCGTAAATCGAATTGCACAAATTCATTTTACTCGCGGTAAGAATCGATGAACGGGTGGACCTTTCGAAAACGACGAACGTCATGGATATTGAAATTAATTACGCCGATTAAGCTAACGATCAAACCCAATTTTGCGAGCCTTCATAATTTCGGATCGAGATAATAACGAAGGGAGGTAAGAAAAATCTAATCGCTTTAACTGGGAGTAAAGCGCAAGCGGATACCATTGTACCTTCCACTCGAAGAAATCGCATTTCAGCTAACTCTCCGCGATTACGTTTCGTACATTTCATCGTCGAGGATCAAAGGGTATCACGGCGAATAATTTGTCACGGGTATGACCCGGGATGAAATGAAAAAAGGAAAAAAAAAAAATCCGGTCGGGTAAGGAAACGATGCCGATCGAAGGGGGTCAGTTTTTCGGCAACTGTAGCGTGAAAACGGGCGAGGCCGCGGCGAATCGTCGGCAGTCACGCCCAGATACTATATTCGCTTTTGTATTCAATCCCTCCGTCGCCCCTCGGCAATTTCGTTTACGTGGACCAATGGCTCACAATGGGGTTTCACAAAGGGATGATCGGGTCCCCGCCAATAAACCGGGGGTTACAGGGGAAATCGGACTCGTGCACCGGATTCTATCGCGAGGATGAGTGGGTCAACCGATAAATGGCATACACCGACGACGACGACGACGACGACGACGGCGGCGTCAGCGTCGACGTCACCGGGTTTGATACTTTCTCCCGAAATCAAATCTACGTTAGTCGAAGAAGCTTCACGGACGACGCGAGGAGTCTCGAACGTTGACTGGACAGAGAATCTTTGATTTGTTCTTTTTTTTTTGTAGATAGAACGTAGCTTCGTTTTTCCCCCGTGGAACTAATGGATATCGATGAAACGTTAATGGACAGAGGTCGCCGATGTAGGATTAATAAGCCAAATTCACTGTGATCGATTATCCAGCTGTCGAAACTCATTGGAATTGCTCGCTCCGGTACAGGTGGTGCATTTAAATTTCTGCTTACGTTTCGAATAATTGAGATGCAATGTGCGATTCATCAAGTTGCTACAGTGGTTTGCGAACATACGTGTAAGGGTCGCGCCCATGATAGGGAGTCGCGGTACAATGTCAGTACGCGGAATTATTTAAATCCCATATATCGACGGATCGTTGTCCTCGACTAATTATTTTTGCGCGAATCGACGAGAGCATTTGCATTACCCGACGCGCTCAATTTGTGCCTCGACGAATGTCCAGTAACGCTGCATCGACAGTTCTGTCGACGAAAAAAGCATGGAACGGTGATTTTTTTCCACAGCGGTCTCAAAAAAAAAAAAAAATCACTGGCGTCGCCAAGGAGATATACACGTTCATCTTGCAGTGCCTAGTAGTACTCGTGGGTAAAAGCAATATGGTTCCTCGTGGAGCAATACAAGGGGCAAGTTGCGGGGTAAGTAGTATAACGTGTTCGTGTAACACTTGAATAACGACGGTACACGGGTGGAGTTCACGCCGAGCAACTCTCTACAGCTTTGCCCTTTGCGTTTCGCAGAACCGTTTAAGCCATTCCGGTAGTTTTAACACGACGAAAGAACGTCCTGATTGGCCCCAGCTAGTTCCCTAAGATCGTCCCCCTAACCCTCGTTCGAGGCGCCCCGAAACAGTTTCGGGGTTCTTGGTGTACTATAAATTCACAACGAGTAATCCCCCCCCTCTTAGTTAGGAGTTTTTACAATGAAGTTTCGACAACGTCGATCTATCACGGAGTAGATCGTTTTCGTGTTGCGCGAATAGACGTACCGGACAATTATTGTCGTCGTTATAATTATATTATTGGTTAAACTTAGTTTAAGTGGCTAATGTCAGGCAGCGTCGGAATCGGGCGAGTGAAATAGTTGTTTCTACAAAACGGATATTTTTCTCATTCCCGGCAATCTGTTGCGTTAATTCACGAACAACGTTAATCGTCACGAAAATTATGCCTCCAGGAGAATAATGCTCGCGCGCCGGCAACAGTCGTATCAGCGAGATTATCTTCGCGGTAATCCAAGAATAAAAAACAGTGGCACGGCCAACATATTGAGCCATTCCCATATTTTTAGCACGTGCAAAAATTCGTTCTGTTACGTTCCCTCCCCGCCCCCTTCACCCTTGGCGTCTATTTCGTCACACCCTGGGGTACAGTTGGGGTTACTTCGCAACCCACCATGGAACCGAATGGAAAGTAACCCCCGACGTTGAGGAGAGACCCCTCTCTCTCTCTCTCGCCATTAGATGTTTTTACAATGAATCCCTATTTACTGGCCTGTCAATGCGATATTTATGTTACCCGATATTGCGTCGCCGAGCGAGTAATTGAAATTTTCCAACAGAGAGACGGAGAAAGGAGGAGGGGAGGGATAGAGAGAAAGAGAGTTCTTCGATCTGGTGGCCATTTGCCCCGCTGAGTCAGCCACCGATCTCTTACGCGGGAAACGATTCTTTTCGATTATCGAGGAGCACTCCGTGACGCGAGCCGATCGACAATCAATGCATACCATCGTAACGGGTTTTTAGCCGATGTAGGTTTCATTTTGCCGCTGCATCTCCCTTCGAGCACAAATTTATCCGCGTACCGTAACATCCGTGGATTGGCATGCATGTATGCGCGTACGTGTGCATATTCTATACGCAAACGTTCTCCGAAGGTTTCTAGAATCCCTTTTCTCTTTATGCAGAATACCGAAGATAGGAATATCGATAAGCGGCGCGCAATAAGTACGAGCTCCGCCGTTTCTCACGGACAATACGAGGTTGTATAGATTTCTCGTTGATTTCTCCCGAAGTGACTGCGCTCTTGACTGATCGTCGGAGAGCGTGCTTAAAATTGTTACGATCGGTCAGTTTTCTTTATTCCCCTCGGCACATTTTATATTCGCGGCGAGGAATTTCTTTCTTTTTTTTGTTTAATAAACGTTGGAACGGTTCGTTTCGTTTAAACGACGCTGGTAATGTATCATCTCGCGAGATATCGATTAACGAACATTCTTACCACGTATCGAAAAGTAATCCACGAGTTCTGTTTCAAAGTTTCAATACTGACACGCATTGTTTAATGGACAATCGTATACCGTCGGGAGAACTCCGTTACATTTTTTTTTAGCAGAGGCTTGTTTTTATACGCAAGACTTTTATGTCGATAAATTATGCAACTATATTCGCATTTACGCGAAGAGTATGTAAACACGACGCACGGACGTCGATCCAGTTGCAAAAACTGACCCAACGAGCGTCGAGTAGGAGCGGCAAGATTAAAATTTAAGTGCTTGCTGCGAACTTCCTATATCAGAATTTCTGTAATGTAGTTCTCAAATTTATATCGCGATTGAAAACATAAACGATCGCGTCGAATCGTTAGCTTCGCCACTGCGTTACGACCGGCTGATCTCAAGAACATTTAATTAGATCTCGAGCTAGCATCCTGGAATGAAAAATACAAACGGCGAAACTCGCTTGAAGAACGCTAAAAACTTTTCAATATTTGTCACTCGAGAATAAAAAGTGATTTCTACCTGCGGCGCGGAATCGAAAGTTTGGTGTGTTCATAAAATTTTCATCGGCGCGTAAAAGTATCGCGAAGCTATATTTTTTCATAAACGGAGCGTATCCGGTACCGTAATACACGGTCGGCGGTTTAATGAAAAACGACAGCGCACGCGTTTGCATTAGAATGCTCGATAGAATGTATCGAACAAATATCAAGCACGGGTACACGTTCGCCCCTTTAAACGGAAGAGCGAAAGGAGTCCTCGAATGGCACATCTAACGGCGAGTAAATATTTGAAGCGAAAATTTAAACTGTACTTTCTAACGTCGTTGACCAAATGCGTTGAAGTGACATCGACAACTACTCCTCTGAACATTTAACTCCCCGGCATTGGATACAACGTTTGATTATCGAGGAAAAGAATTTAGCGCTCGGTCGACGAGAAAATACGATTGACCTTATAACACGATGTATCAACGTTTTATAACGACGCGCACGACGATGACATATCCGTTCTATTTTTTATTTATCCAGTTCTGACAGAAATTACGTTTCGAGCGGCATCGGCTACGCGAGCAAGAAACGCCGGAGTACAATAATTTCCCTTTACGTATCGTAATATACGTGTGCATTACATCCACGACACATTTCACGGATAATACTCTGAAATATTTCTAGCGAGAGAGAGAGAGAGATCCAATTTTTACATTAATCCTCCATCGAGAAGCTTATAACGGTGGGTAGAGATGCATAGCACAAAATTCGAAATTTATTGCCTTCGTCCCGCGTATAACAACGTTGTTTCGAGGTTACGCTGTAATCCTTACGTTTATGGCTACCTCTCTCATAAAACAGAGTATATCCTGCGAACTTTTGTCACGATATCACCGGTTCGGCGAAAGAAGCACGTACCCCCGTGTCCACGGTAATGAATCATCTCGCGAGATATCGATTAACGAACATTCTTATCGCGTAACCGTAAAGTGACGCGCGGATTCTACTTCAATATTCACACGCGTTCTTTAAAGAACAATCGTATCCAAGGGCGGTAAGTCCCGTTTAAGTATTTACGTACATTATCGAGTAGAACGATCGCGTCCCTCGCCCCGATACAAATCGATAACCACTCTTTTCTCCCAATTTCCTTCGGAGTTATTACTCCTCCTCCTTCCCTCCATCGCGTTTTAAGAATACTTCCTCCGAAGACGTAAATCACGGTCTTTAGGCCCAAATCGTATTCGATTCACCTAAAAAGATTAAGGACACACTCCGCCCGTCTCCTTTATCCACAGATTTACCATAAATTGAAGTTAACCCATGGCTATAGACTAGACACAATGGATAAAAGCTGGCGAACACGTAGACGTAAAATATAATATTCAAGATTCCCGTTAGGGGGCGGGGGTAGGATGGCGAGGGGTGGGAGCGAAAAGCGTTGGATGGGAGTTTAGGGGTGGGAGGTGAGCTTGTTCAAGATCATGTAATGCAATCTGGGTGTAAATCGCAGGAGTGTGCCGCGAAATGTGAATAGCTGCTTGGCGCTGCAGTTCACGTATGTAGAGCAAGTGGCAGCATTCCAAATCTCACCACTTCGTGGGATAAACATTTCCGCCAGGACAACCGCTTCGCCGGGTTATGGATGCCTGGCAAGGCCCCTAAGACTCGTACGACGTTAGCTCGTGCGTTATTATACTAATGAGGATTAGTTAATACGATTGCTAGCGCTATCCCGCCATTGGCGTTCAAGTTGGACGAACCCCTGTATTCCTCCGGATATACACGGCCATGCCGAGGATTAGATCAACGCGACGGACTTGTCGCTAATAAAGAATTCTTTCATATAGAAATATGTTTGTGGAAACGAGCTGAGGATTTCACGGTCGAGTTACAGGGAATTAATGAACGAAATAAATTTTGTTGGTTAAACAAAAGACAAATGTATACGTTTTGGAACTTTAATTGTTTCTCAAAGTTTGATCAATTTCATTGTAACTTGCCCGCGAACGTGGTCAGTCGTCTTTTATTATTACATATCGTACGCGAAGAAAAATAAAATGGCGCGGTATCTCGCGTGTCTCGCGAAGTAAATCGCGACGAGACGCCGCGAGACAAACCGGAGGAATTTCGTGAAATATTTGTAGTCGAATGTTAAACGATTCGAGGAAAATTAGTCGTGAAATTTCTCGTTTCGCTTAAATGGCCGCGGTATACGTATGCCCGTGCGCGAGCCCTCTCCAGAATCGTTCCAAACTTCCCTCTGTTTCTCCTCGTTCCATTTTTCCCAAATCCCCCACGATCCCCGGTAACTTGGTAATAACGATATACGCAAATACTTGTAGGTCGGAAGTACGTAGTTCGTGGCGCGGCGTACAACACATACGTCGGGAGTTCACGAGGTAAGTGGGTACCGGCGCGGCGAGAGCTTGGTACCGAATGCTTCGTGGCACTAATCGCAGAAAGTGGCTGTAATCGACAAACTTTTTGAACGATTCTCCGGTCCTTCGCCGGTCGAGCGATCCGACGGGAACGTGGGAACCCCCACGTTCGTCCCGCTAATGGAATTATACGACAGTCGTGAGGACGGTGTACGTTCGACGGACTTAGGAACCCCGGGACGCGTTGTCAAATCCTATCGGCGAAAGTTTTTGATGGGTTTCATGGAAATTGTCGGCTCCTCGTTGTAGCTCGCGCTAGGTCTTACCGCGAAGTGCCAATTGTGTACGTAGCCACGCGAGTATCGGATGAGCCCCCTCGAAAGCCACCTAGAACTTGGCGAGTCGGGGAGCTAATTCGCGATTAGGTCGTTTCTTTAGCTAGGCGACGATTATTAGTCGGCTTTGGTGATTTGTTATCAGTTACTCGGGTATTTCGATAGACGAGGTGCGTCGAATTACAATTCGTCAGATATCCCGTTACGTTCGACGCAAGCCGTTTCAATTACACTTTACGCGACAAGTTAATGGAACGGTGGTTGCACCGACGAAGAACATTCGGCAGACTTACGTACGAGTAGATCACGTGCACGCGTACACGTATAGGGTAGATTTAATCGAAATCGGCCCACGAGCAATCGTAACGTATTATTACGTTCAAAGCGCATTAACGCGGAGCTGCGTAAGCCGCGTAAACTCAAACGTTATATCCACGGCTGAAGGAAGGGGGGAAATTGAAACCAATTTCGCAAAATATCGCTTGAGCGTGCTATTAATTACCTCTATCCACGAGACGACCCATATACCTCGTAACCAATCACGAGTCATCGTCTTCGCGACGGTATCCGTATCGACCGTAAGGACGAGGAGAGACCCCTGATTTCAAAGTCAGTTTTCTTTTATCCGCCTTATCGTCGCACATTTATTTACGGGAACGTTCGAAATTTCACACCTTCCCGCAAGGAACAGCGATCGCTACTTAAGCCGGGCGCATTATCTCGAGAACGCACCCTTCGCGCCGCCGTAATACAGCGTTAAAGTAACGACAGGACGTCTGACAAGAAAAAGAAGAGGAAAAAAAAAAGGTGTATGGCGGTTCTAATGGGCGCTAGTAAGGGTCGAGGGAAAAAAAAGGGAGGGAGGGTGTACGGGGGGGGGGGAGGGGGAGAGGCGGATAGAAAGGTGTCAGCGTGTGCGGTTGGCCCGCGTGGTAGAGCAACGGCTGAGCGCCCGGGCGCATGGTCCATCGTGATGTTTCTCAAGCCTTCACGGATCTTCGGGTCGAACGGGGAGAGACGTTGATGAGAGGGCGAGATGAAACGGCGGGGGAAAGAAAAATGGAGAAAGAGACGTCGCGTAGGATGGGCGAGAGCAAGCAACCCGAGCTATACGAGCGGAGGTTTCGCCAGGCCGGGGGGAGAAGCGAACGTGTTCATCTTCGTTGAGTTACTGCCTGCCGTAGTAATTACGCTTTCACGTCGTACGACCCCGAGCCTCTGTGTGCCCTACGCGCTCAATGCGGCAGCCCTGCGGTACGAAACCGAAACGCTGCAGCCGAACGCGCGGCTACACCTACGCCACTCTTTATATTATTTATTTCCACTCGGTGTTTTCGAGAGGGTGTCCGACGGTGGCGGGGGGGGGGGGGGGTGGTGAGGGGGGGGGGAGGATGCAGCGGAGAGGCGTTCTCATTAGATATCATGACTCCGGTTAAATGACCGGGCAAAAAGTACAAGTGAAACTTGGTTCGAGGCTGGGGAAGGTTTTTCGCGCAATGACGTAAGACGGGCTTTCAAAGTTTTCGACGACACACTCGTTAGTTTTACCTGCCGTGCAAAACGTATATCTGTTACGGGGAAATAGTTAGTCTCGGATCGTCGGACGGGTGGTGACAAAAAGTGAACGGTGAAAGAAGAAACGCGAGGGAGGTAGGGAGGGAAAACGTAGCAAGAAATTCAACGTCTTGCCCGGCCCGTTGTCTCGTGTAAGCTTCAGCAGTGAAAACTTGGTAATTGTATTTCCGTATGGTTTCACCCGGTTCGAAACGTACGGGTCGTTAAGGCTCGCGCAGTTTGTTTTTTTCTTTTTTAGCGCCTACGAGGGCAGGCTTACGTTAGTCACGAACATGATCGATGGGGAAGGCGAAGGTGCTCCAGGGATTCACGGAAATTCGTATGTAACCCGGTATAACGTAATAAATTGATAGAGTGGTTCGAAATAACGCGTGTGCGTGTTACGGTGTGGATATTAAACGCGAGAGTCGGTCTGCTTCGAGCAGTTCGGGGGAAAAATATTACACGCATTCCTATAAATTACCGTCACTTGGCGTACGGGACGTCGGTGACGCGTCGGTTGTAAAATATAACTCACGATATTTCCATAAATATCGCCGTGGGGTGACATATACGCTAGATCGCGTAACGCGGGTGTAACGCTAAACGCTTTTCGCGAGGAAACTGAATAATTGTACGTATCGCGTTGATCAAGGTATATCGATAAAGCTGGGGATTTTTTGTTTCTCTGCGCCTTTCTCGTTTCGTTGAAATAAGATTCTCCGCGTTATCCAGCACGGAGGACAGAGTCGTCGATCCCGGCAGATGCACCGATACTTATTTGTGGTTTATGAAAATCTTTAAGCCTCGTAAATCACGAGTTATGGAGCAGATGTAAATTACGATTATTACCGGTTTTACGGCGCTCGAGAGGACCCCGGTAATCCGACTGTCGCACCTAAAAGCGAAAGTGGGGAATTGCAATAAGTAGGAGTTTTACGGTCGGTCGATCATTGACTTTACGTGTGCGTAGGTTTCAAGGACGCGTCGAAGGAAACGAAGGAAGGACGGTAATTTCGTCCGCAATGCCGATCTATTGTGGGGAGTGTCGTAAAAAGATAAATTCCGTTGGATTATTTTATTGGCAATAAATCATTCGAAAAATTTCAAATTGGTAAATACCGGTGTACAATCCCATTGTTCCGTTAATACCTGCGCATAGATATTCTCTTTTTCCGAGTTTCCTCGGGGACTTAAAAATATTACGGCTAGTTTCGATGAATTATGATTTCGCTGTAAATCTTATTAAAGATATTTTCCTCTCGAAACGTCATCATTAGGGTAAATACCTACGGTAATAAAGACATACGGCCAACTTTTCAGACCGATCGGATAATTGAGAAGAATTTATGCGCATATTTATTTCCTTAATGGACGCACTACGGCACACTTTACGATCCATAACGATGATTATGTTATGCATAGCACACGGCGTATCGAATAATTAATTTAATAGAAAGGATAGAATATTACGGATAAGCGAGCATAATCAACTTTTCGTGAAATTAATTTCCACATAGGCGAATTCATAACTTTCAAACGTAATTTGCAATCGCGTTGAAATTCATACTTTTACCGATGTGCGCTCACCGAGACGGAATCACCTAACGAACATTTATAATTACCATCGCGCGTTGCTAACTATAAGAATAGCGTTTACGAATGTTGAAATTAATCTCATCGTCGTTATCCCAGATGAAAACCGAAGATAGAGATCTCGCGTTAGATCGTTGCACGCGTAATCGACGATAATTTTACGCTCGATCCATTGTTGGGTACTCGAAAGAAACAACAAGTACCTCTAACGCGCCGCGCGAGAACTTAATCCTCAACTACTAAGGGCCAGGAGTTTAAGAGCAAATGAGGTTTCATTAAAAAATCTAATTTTCAAGAGGGACTGCATTTAACCCAGGGAGAAGAATTAAATTTTATGCGCCTTCTTTCCTGCTTACGGAAGCATGAAACTTGGTTCACCGAACAAAATACCTAAAGCAGACGATACACGACACTTCGCGAAGCTTCGTGCATTTATTTCGATTAAAATTTCAAGAACGAGCCCCTCCAAATAATTTCCATGTTTCCCTTTGAATGGCTGCGTCGCTTCGTTACTTCCGCGCGTACTTCGTGCATTTTCTTATCGCGCTAATTACATTTTACCGTGTGAAAGTTTGATAAATTGAAAACCAAATCGCTGGTATGCTCACCCTTGAGCTACTGACCATTTCACGGTCTACTTAGCGCCGCTTTTGGTCGCTTCGAACTTATTCTTAAAGAACAACTGGTCCCAAAGTAAACGGATCTACATATTCAGCCGGTTAATTGTCTGGTTCGTGTGATGCGGGTATCATGGCGGAGATTAGCGAAACCTCACAGAGCACGAGAACTAAACCAACCCGATTCCGAGCATCAAGTTTATGCGCTTGTCGTGTGCTACATTCCAAATGAGAAGTTCACTGAAATTACCGTGCCGTCGGGCTAAATTCAAATTACTTTTTTCTACGACCCTGATACAAAAGAACCCGTTAAATTTCAGCAGTGTTATTAAAAACTGAAAAGCGTATGGACGAAACCAGAAGTTACGGTTCGCGTGAGCTGTTCGGGGACAAACAATTATTTACGCGATTGCGACGTAAAGCGTCCACCTTTCCCCTTAGATGCGATTATAATTATTCACAGGATATAAACGAAACGCGATCCGTTGGAGAGCTCAGAGTCACGTGGACGCGTGGCATCGACTCTCGTGTCGCGATCGTTGTCGCGCTCGATGATAGAGGAAGTCTTCGTAAGTTAGTCGAAGCTATGATTTATCAAACGGTCCTTAGGCAAGCATTCGAAGCAACTTTACTAATTTACATCCATGCATTATTCAACGACGTGAAATTTTTCGAAAAGTAGAATAAGTGGAAAAAGTTGCATTTACTTTTGGTTGCTTTGCGTAATGCATTGAAAGCACGGTAACGCCCGGATGCCCTCTCCGTTGAATCTGCCAGGGGACAGATTTTATTCAACTTCGCGAAGAATTCATAAAACATTTTGCTCGAATTCGCACTTCCATATGCGCTCTACCATAGAAATTTAATCTTCGGCTGCGGATGTGAAATACCGTTCCTCTCGCGCGTAACAATAATGCTGGAATATACGTACACGCGTTCATACATCCGGCAAGCACCGACGGTGTTTTTTCGCGCAATTATAATTTTTTGCTTAAGAGAAATTCGATGTCGCTCGCACGTAGATTTTGCGGACTATTGCGCATTTAACGAATCGGTGTTCGTCGGACGAGAGCGTTTCCCCCTTCCAAAAAAAAAAAGGAAAAGGGACAGCAAGAGTTTTCCGATTTTATTCCGCGATATTTAATTAATATTTACGGCATTAGCGAGAGCATTCGCGCTCATCTCATCGCGTATTATACGAAATTGCGTATCATTATACTTTTGTAAATTTAATTACGGACTGTCCGAAAATACAGTTTTCATAAATATTAATTATTGTTAAATTACTTGGCCGTAAAAGGGGATTTGCAAAAACCGGAAAGAGCACAGCCCACGGCGTAAAAACATCGAACGGAACGTGTACCTCGCGTTTCGGTGAAATTTACATTTTCACATTACATTATCCTGGGTCAAGCATCAAAACGCGCGCAACCATATCGAGCGCTTATTCAATGTTTCTCTCGCGTCAGACCCGGATGTAGGAAGCCGTCGTATCCTTAAAAGGGCCATCGGCCTGCCCCAACCGCGAAGGGTCAAAACACTTTCCTGCACTTGCCTGCGAGAATCCATCCTCCGCGAGTATGATAAAAAGATCCCCTCCCCTCCCCCGCCCCCTGCCCCCTCTCTCTCTCTCTCCCTCACTCGCTCTCACCTTTCTCTCATTCCGATCCTGGAAGAAAGGAACGAGTCGAAGTGGCGAACATGTGCCCGGGATTGGCCGGGGCACTTTGCCCCTGCTCGTTCGGGTAGCGGGATCGAGTGTGGGGGGGGGGGGGGGGGGGGGGTGCGAGGGTGTACATACATGCGCGCGGGTGTACGGGCGCCGAAATATTTCTGAAAGAACGGCGGCTGACGGGAACGAGATCCGGAAAGTCCTTGGAAAGGGTACCACGACGTCGTCGAGGAGAAGAGAAAACGAGAAATCAGCGGGAAAGAAAGAGCGAGAGGGCGCGGGAGGGAGGAGAAGGGTGGAAGTTTTGGAAGAAGGGGTGGGAGAGTGAGGTATATGCCGAAGGAACGGGCGGTCGTTCGGTCGTACGTGAAGGGTCGGCGTTAGGCAGTTGGAACGTGGAATAGCGCGGAAAAGGGATAGGGAGGAGAGGTAGTGCGAGCGAGTGAGAGAGCGAGCTTTAGTGGGAACGAGAGCTGGTAGGGATGAGAAGAGAGAGAGAGAGAGGGAGTGAGAGAGCGAGCGAGAGAGCGAGCGAGAGGGGAGAAAAAGAAACGAAGCGCGCGCGGTAGGTAGGTAGGTAGGTAGGTAGGTAGGTAGGGTGAGAAGAGTAAGGGCAGAAGTTGGTCGACGAGGGGTGCGAGGGTGCGAGGAGAAGGAACTGGCCGAGGGGGTTGGTGCGCCTAGGGTCGCGAGAGAAGAGAGGCGCGGAGAGGGGGGAGATTCCCTAGCAGAAACCAGTCGAGTCCCGGCCTCAGGTCGCGACGGGTGTTCAGTTCACAGGCGAGAGCCGTACCGTGCGGTTGGTCTCTCTGCGTTATATCGGAGCGCGTACATTCGATCGCCGTGTAGTCGAGTGAGAGAGAGAAGAAGAAGGCTGGTTCGTACCGTCCGAGATCGCGCCGCGAGTCAAATTACCCGTTACCCGAAACTCGCCGGTATTAATGGGAAGAGGATTCCGAGCTACAAGGACACGCTATTGTCGCGCGGAATAATCGTGCGTCTCGATCTGCTCACGATCGAACGAAGTTAGCGCGAGATAGATCGTCGAGGTTATGTTACACGAGTGTCATCGGTGTTCCCGGTAAACAAATAATAACGCGTCGTCGACAGTTGACCGATCACCACGTTCCAATTGTCATCGGAAAGTTTAACGAGGCATACGCGTGATAAACAAACAAAGACTCTCCCGGACGATTGTGTGTCGGGGTAAGGGAACGGTGAACTTTATCTTTGGTCAACGCAGTGCAAACTCCGCTTAAAGTTCTATCATACTTTTGCTCGTCGGTGTTCGCCTTAATCGTCGAATTGATAAACGGGAGAAAAGTCTTGGGACCACGCTCGAAGGATCGTAACCGTGATTCAGTGAGTGAGAGTGACAGAAGTGAGTGAACCAAGCGGAAAGTGATAAGAGAGAGAGAAGTTTTTAACGTCGGAGATATCTCTGAAGGCACTTTCTCTATCTCTCTCGGTCTTCTCTCTCCGTTGCACGCACGATCCCCCCCTCCCGGCCCAGCTCGAGGAGCCACCGACTATTAAACCGACGGCAACTCGAAGGCACTTCGTACACCGAGTGGTAAGTTTTTTCTCTTTTCCTCCGTCTTCCTTTACCCCGTTTTTTTTTCTCCCTCCGAGGGAGAGAGATCTCGAGCGGGTCGCACTCGCGTCAGAGTTTAGTCGGTCCCGCGAGAGATAAGATTCTACGGCGGAGAAGTCGGGAGAGAAGCCTCCAGCGGAAGGGATCCCTTTGACGACATCGACGTCGATCGGTCGTCGACTCGCGCTCGAGATACGACCTTTTCTATATCTAGCCGAGAGTAGGATACGCGCGATCGCTCGGGGATAGATCGATGCGCTTCCTCCTCGCGATTCCTTTCATCCGAAATGCTTTGGTGCCCTCCCGGGTTCGGACGCGAACTCTCGCTCGCGATGATATCGCGACCTACGAGGCGAGCGTTGAACATTTTACGCGCCAAAAAGCAACCTAACCGAAAAATAGTTGGTCCGGTAAAAGTTGGCAGCCTCCGTTTTATCGTACACTGTAGGAGATCGCGATAGATCGATCTCGAGTGGTAAACCGGCGTTCGATCATTGCGCCGCTACGTTACCACGCTTTTCCAGAACATACGTACGTACGTACAGGACGGTTGCGTTTGAGAGGTAATCGGTCCGTTATCGCTTAATATTGGAATGAAGTGGGGCGAAACGTTTTTTGTTCGGTTAATGGAATTGCTGCGAGCATACGTAGGTACGAGCATAACGGAGTCGAGCGCGCTTCTTTCGGCGAAATTTACTCTCTTATATTTCATTTCGTCGGTTTATATGTTCAATATTTGCCTTTATTAGCACATTTTAACCCGGCGTGCTCTTTCTCTCTCTCTCTTTTTTTTTATCGTTTAGCGTTATTCTCGCACTTTCTGCCGAGCGAGCGGAACGGTGTAAATCGATTATGGAAGAAAAATGAAGGATGTTATTTATTTAACGGGAGGGAATAACGCGGAAGAAATTTCAACGTTGCGCCGCTCGCGCGCAGCGATGATAAATCGAATGTAATTTTACGCTTTGTCGGAATTTAATGTAGATTCGTCGCGTAATGAAAGTCAAACGAGAAATTTGTAATTATTATAATATCGATTTTTCTCACTGCGATGGAGACGCGTTTCCTTCTGGAAGCTACGGGAATCTAGTATTCGCGATGCATTTCACCGGTATAGGTTGGTTCGCGTGCGCGCATGACGCATCCTCGAAAACTTTTCATTTACCCCGTAACGGATGTTTCCGATATTCAAATCTATCCAGACGGAATGCATAATCAACGGCAAGATAGCCAAAAATGCCCGATGATAAACCTTGGAAACTTGAGACACCGGCAAACGTAATTTCCAAGCGTATCTTCGTTTTCGACGATCGGAAAAATTAGAGTTTGAAAAACGCGCGATAGTAAGAAGAAAAGTTTTGCTTTCGTACCTCGCGATATCTGGCTAAATCTATATCTGGCCGGTCAAACAATTTTCACGAATCGCCCGGTAGTATAATGGCCCGTGCCTACCGTCAAAAACCACGAATTTAAGAGCATTGTCATGTACCACGATTGACTGGAAAATAAGAAAAGTTGGAGGGAAACTCTTTGCGCCGTATCCGCCGGAGAAAACTCTTTTTCCGCGAGAACAGGGATGCCTGTAAATCTTGGGAAAACCATCTTCGCGGTATCTATGCTCAGGAACGATCGCAATGGCGTGATAAAAAATATTGCGCGGAAATGATGAGAAATAAAAGCTTGCCGGAGGTTCGTTTTTATGCTGTAATCTTGATGTTACGCGATGCGCGCGGTGGCGCGTATAACGGCGAAATTTATTGCTTTACGAAGGAAACGAGATTCTTGCTTCGACTTCGGATAGGAATGAATTTGTAATGCCGTTGTAAACGTTTCTCCCAAAATTGAAACGTTTTGGCAAGATCAAGGACTCATCGTGCTAACGTTCGACTAATTGTTCCAAATCCTTAATTGGGGTCTGATAATTTGAGGAAACTTTTCATTGCTCGATAAATATAGTACGTTTATCGAATCGATTTGTTAGATTCTCTCGTGTTTCATTGAAAAATTTAGCGAACGATATCAGTTTTAACGAACGAAAAGTACTCTGGGAGAAATCTGTTATTCCTGCGTGCTGAAGAGAAGCCCTCAATTTACTCAGGCTTCGCTCCACTTTCATTGAGACTGCTCATCATTTCGAAGTGCCCTTTATACTTTGAAATTGTAGTAAATATTTAAGCTCTCGAACGGCGGAGCCAAGCATCCCATCCAATCGGATTCATCCGATCGTAGATGAAAATCGCGGCTATCGCTTTATTGTCCAATAAAGAACACTAACTACGCGGACCACCCGTATCAAAAGTATCTCAACGGCGTGCTCGTTCGTTTCAACGCTAGCCTCTACTCAAATTTCCAACGGCGCCGTTAATCACGAACCAGTGACGCGATTCCGGTCCAAATTTCTCGCAACGACACGTCTACCACGTTCATTCGTGTCCCACCTGGCGTGATCTAAACGCGCCTCGCCGGTTACAAACTTTTCATTTCACGGGGAGCTATATCCAAAAGTCTGTCATAAATAACTCGCATCTCGAGACGGTACAGCGAATGTATCGGACACGCGAATCCACGTGTGCGCGTGAGAGAGGCACGCAAAGGTTGGCAGGGCGTGTTCGCGTATGTACCTGCATCCCGTGCGCCCTGACAATGATCCATAAAAGGGAGTAAAGGGAAAGATGGCGACGGAAATATGTATCCGTCCCTCGTCATTCGATACCTCGTGTCTCTCTCGCCTCGTCCCGAGCAACGTCGACGATAGTAGTGGTAAAGCGTGTGTATACGTATACCGATGTAATACAACCGTGCAACAGAGGCAGCGGCAGTTCGAAAGTTTCGGGCCGGGCTACGAGAATTTCCATAAGTTGAAAGATGGCTTCTTCGGAAAGTGAGAAAAGATTGTCGCTAGAGGTGTAACCGGCCTTCCCGAGATGGTGCGCGCGGATAGCGAACAGGGAGAGAAAAAGAGAGAGAGAGAGACAGATCGAGAGAGAAAAAGAAAGAGTGGGTTGGCTATACGTTACACGCTTGTCCCACGGCTGAATCTTTACCGGCTATCTCCTTTAAGTTTCTCCGTTCGTCTTTGAAGCGAAAGATGCCGTTTGCGTTTTCATCTCTTCGCTCCCTCGCTACCTCCTTCTCCCTTTCTCCGTTCTCTTCCTTCCTTCCTTCCTTCCTTCCTTTCTCCCTTCATTCTCGCTCTCCCCGACCGCGGGCGCGCACACACGCTTTCCGCTTCGTCGTCGTCGTCGTCGTCTTTGCACGGAAATCACGCGAGGACGGCTCCCTGCGTTGCGTGCCTCTCTCCCGCCTCGCTACCGAGGAACGTAATCTCTCTCCGCAGGAGTAATTTCGAAGCTTTGGAACTTGGCGGTTTATACGGGGAGTCTCGGTTACCGTCGATGTATTACGCTCTCGACGTTTCGAACATTTTTCACCGCCCGGACTGTTATCGCGTCGGCCGTCGTACTCGCGTCGACGTTGCGTGGAGAATATTATTCCGGAAATAGGCGCCTCGGAAAATTGGGCTAATTCGATGGAGGACCGACGAGAGACATTATGGTTTTCGTAACGCGCTAACGGTCCGTTGCTCGAAGATTAATTGCTAATCACCGAAACGGATCACGCGCGTTCCGTTTCATTTTTTTTCCTTGTTTTTTTCATTTTGTATCGTGGGAGGTTTACGAGCCGTGTTACATTCGTTTTCTTTCGTATAATACACGCGAGGCTTTGCGTTTTACACTTGTTTTGCTTCTTTTCTCTTTTTTTTTCGGAGGATCCGATAGTACCGTTGGACGGATATAAACTTCGAGAGAAGTTTAAATCGTTTGGCTACAGTCTAAACGGTATAACGGATAAGGCGACTCTAAAGGTCGATATCGTCCGTGTAAAACCACTCACGACGAATAGTCTACTCACGCGAATTCACGTTTCGCGAGCCCGGCACGATAGAATCTCGTATATCGCCGCGTAGATTTCGCGCCTCGTATCGATCTGTGTTATTTTATGCTTCTATAAATTAAACGGGCAACGTTAACGTACGATACGAACCTCACCCCCCCCCCAATCTCTCGCGCTGGTTCGACGGGAATAAACGAGAGTTCCTCGAGACTCGCGGTGTTCCCTATTATCCTTTAATAAGCAGAAGGTTACTTTTACGCGAGCTCGCGTTAGCACGAGTAGGAGGTACGTACACAATTCCAAACCTTATAATAATGCTCGCATGCTTTTGTACGATTTTGGAGCGACGAATTTTAAAGATAGACAGAGGGGGGGGGAGAGTTGAAGTTGAAATACAATTTCGAAGCACGAACGACGCCGCGATGAAATCCTGATAGTTTACGTAACGCGACCCCGGAGCGCGAAACCATAGAAAATTCAATTCTATCAAGGGTGAAATTCGTAGACGAAGATATCCCGTTGCGAGTGCAACATATTATGTTAATTCTATGGCTGGCACTCTTCCTTCTCTCATCCGGCACGCACACCCAGACGACGCCCTTTCGCTCGAGTAAGCGAATCACGCGTTTATCCGTGTTTCCGCTCGCGATGCTTGTTATACATGCATCTCCGACGTTCGTCGTACCTTGCCATATCTGGCATTACGGCGGCGCAAGGTGAGGTATGCGTGTCGGACCGTGAAGTGTACCACCGTGCACGATGATCGTATATGTACACTCGTATTCCAGATATTTCACTTTCCTCGCCGAAGAGTAGTTATAGCCGATACGATACCGGATCGGATCGCCGTGTTTACGAGTGCCGGCGGTGTTGGTAGTTCTTCTGGCTGCGTGTTATGTCCAATACGAGATGCAAAAGTGACGAGGAATTAACGCGCAAACGAATATAATTATTCCGCAAAGCTCGATAATGCCAATTAGCAAAACCTGGTACGCGGTAAAATGCGGTGCCATTCGGTGCGTGGCGCTAGCTTCAATCCCAATTATCCTAATCCGGAATAAACTTTGCGTCTCCATTGTGCCGAGAGCACTTGTTCGCGTTAAAACCATTAGTGATTGTGTATACGCGACGTATTATCGGAGCTTGCGCGCGTGTCGCTCGCTGTAATCGCAAACAATTACATGAGTTTCTTTTGCCGCGATATACGTACTGTCGCGGCTCTTGTCGATTACGATACGATTATGTTGCGATATGTTTTCATCGTAATATCCCAGTTTCGCTTTTCTCAGCGTCGTTTCGTCGTTATTGACATCGACGACCAATACGGGGTGGGAGAAAAACATGATTTCTAAAGAGACATGTACGCATACACGAAAGTATACCTCGATTACCATACCGTACCTCGTAATGAACCGCCTCGGCAATATTTAAATACCTCGTACATGCGATCCAGGTATCCACCTTGACGAGAATAACATTTGAATGAGTCCCGTGCACGCCCACGTCATCTTCTCGTGTCCCCCGCGGCGTGTGTTAATTGCCTTTAAATTCCGCCCGTTCCGAAATAGGCATCGAGGTAATGACAGCCAGAAAGAATGCTAATGGAGAGGAAATAAAATTCCGAGTACACCCGTCAGATCTGTAATTTCGTTGTGGAAAGCCCAAAGACCGTCGCGTCGGGGAGAAGCGGAGAGAGAGAGAGAGAGAGAGGGGGGGGGGGAGAGGAGAGAGAGGAGAGGGAATGGGGCCAAGGCGCACTTACAAATTACCGACGCAGGAGAGTCGCGACCGTACGGTGGACAGAACCCGGCAATTTGGGAAGGGCGACGAGATTAAGCTGCGCCCCGAAAACCATGATTTCGTCGCGACAGAGGTACGCATTATCCGCGAGAACGAGAGAGGGCCTTGCCCGCTTTGACTTGCTAATTCAGAAATGGTCCCACGCAGGATGATTCCGACGTTCCTCGATGTTTTCAGTTCCTGCGCAATTATCGGCACGTACGCGCTCACGGTCATTGTACAGCCCTCGCAACGCGGAATTAACGATACTTCCAGTTCCCTACGCTCTCGTACAATTTTATTCTTACGCTTGACTTATACGCGCGATCTTGGGGTGACGTTCCTTGTAATCGATAACGCGTACATCCGAGGATACTCGCAACCCCGCGTAAACTTCGAGCCCTTTGATACTCCCGATGCGAGATATCTCGAAATTCGACGAGTAAAAATCAGTTCGCGATACGTTATTCCGTTCGTATGAGCGAAAGGGTTTCAGAGTTCGAAGAGTCAGCGCTTTGCGTAATTATTAATTTTCGGTCGACGCGCGCCCTTTCGTTATTTGATGTCTCGAGCGATCGTTGTTGTTATTGAGATGACCCGCGTATCGTATCGGTTGCCATTGTATTTTGTGGCTCCCATTGTTTCATGGAAAACTGAATAAATATCGGTTCCCTTTGTGTCGCGACGCGATGCCGTGCGCACGGCTCGAAATCTGGAAATTCGAAACAATATAATTAATTGTACCATCATTTCGCATCGACGGGGGTACAGCGAGAACTAGCCCCTTTGACTTGCTAATTCGAAATTGAAATTGTGCGCAACACGGGGGTAGAAAAAAAAAAGAGAGACAGAGAGGTGTGTTAGCTTTTGTTCGGAGAAATTTCATCGGTGGGAAACGTATTGTCTAGCCCGGTTCGTCACGCTCCGCCGATGTCCATCGATTCACGCTTTTGTCGCATGCCGAAACCCCGCGGTATGAACTAAAATGATTAATTGAATATCGGTATATCGTATCACCCAGGGACCAGTCGATCTCGATATCGATGTAACCCTTTTTTTCGGACGGCGAGAGAAACGCGAGGACAAAAAAAAAAGGGATACGGATCGTCACGGCAATTTATTCTATTTACGAAACCACAATGGACACGCCACGGTAAATCGTACGGATGTATAAAAAAAAAAACCGTTTATTAAAGTTTCGAGATCTCGAAAATTGGCCTTTCGACTCGTGTGCCGACAAACGTCCCAAAAATTCCACGGCTCCTCTATCCGTCGCGATCCATTCTCGCGAAGTTTCTTTAGGCGAAGAGTTGAAGAGCGCTGGGGGACTTTGATATAGGTCGCGCCGGAATCACTATCGTTCCCGCCTCAAAGAAGGAATCCGTGATTAACCGGCGACGATTTGGACGAGGATTTGCTTTTGGAACGGATTAACGGATCTGAGTATGCGAGATATACGCGAGATGAACGGATCGTTCGTGTCACCTGGCGTCGGATGACAGATGTTACCGCTAAGAAACGAACGACTATCTCCATATATCACGGAGATAATTATATTATGCCGCTTCTGGTTTATATTTATAGACGGGTTGTTTGCGCCGCCCGCGGTACACCCAATGATATGTCACCCTATCTGCTCTCATCCGGCTCTTGGTAATGCGTTGCGAGATAACAGGCGCCGGATCCGTTACGAAGGGGTGAAATATTAAATTGTTCGTCGTTCGTAGCCCCCTCGTTTGCGCGAGCGCCGCGTCGCGAGGAACCGCAGCCACGGCGCGGCGGTCGGCGAACGTATCGTTTGCTTACCGATTTTTCTCTCCTTTCGCCCACGGCCTGTCGTTAATTAACGTTGACGTCCTTAACTCCGTTACGCTCGCTGTTTAGTTTCGTATCGCTCGTTCCACGGACAATGAGTTATCGACGAAAGTCTCGTGTTATTATCGTCAGCGGGGGAATGTTTGTTCCTTTCACTTTTCTATTCTCGTGTTCGATAGTTAGATCGGTATTAAATGGCCGGTCCCCTTCGCGGGGAACAATTTGTTCGGTTCGTTGTCCCTCCACCAAGTAAATCCACCGCATATAACTCGTTTCAACTTGAGAATGCATTTACGTGGTTGCAATGGTGCGTCTCTCTCTCTCTCTCTCTCTCTCTCCCTCCCTCGCGAGTGCATACTAATTCATAAATGGTCCCGACCGACCAAGAGTCCTCTCTCAAACCTGTCAAGATCGAGTCGTTGTACTCTTCTCGACGTGACTTTAAGTTCTCTCGATGGATTCTCGAGTGCACGAGCATTTTCTTTCTTTGAAGTGCCCCTCCCCCCCCACCACTGGTTCTCGCGTAACCTGGGATTGTCAGGGCGCGCAGGCAAACATCGATCGTCAGTTTCCTTCGTCCTGCGTTGAAAACTTCCTTCCTTCCATGCCTGGGTTGCGTTTCGAGGGCATTTTAACGAGGAAACTTTAAGGTAAAATCGCAAAGGTGTTGGTACCCTAGCGGCGCGCAGTTTAACGGGAGCTGCTGCGCGACACCAGCCACACGGGCACGTACGGATGAAAAAAAAGAAAGCAACAAAAAATTACTCGAAGAGCATGAATGTCCGTTTGCGACGCGTAGAAGCGAGAATCGACATAGGAACGTTCTACGCGAACTTTGACACTCGTCTCCCGCGTGTGGCGAAAATAGCTTAACGGTTCGGCGGAAGAATACAAGCGCAAAAACCGAATCGTAATTTTTCGAACCACGTCGTTCTTATTCGATAAGCGCGTTAACGCGTATCGCGCGAGAAACAAATAATATATGCACTCCCCCGCTTCGTACTTAACTCGTTAATGCGATTAAAGCTCTCGAACGTTCTACCAATTTGTCCCCCGCAAATATATTTTTAATTGCAATTAGCGTGTCGGCGCTGTTAAACAATGCAATTATTTTGTTATTAGTATCGTTATAAACGAATTAATAATTAAATCACAATCAGCGACACCGCCAGCTCGATCCCCTGGATTAAAGCGCTCCTCAAAACCGCTTCAATAATACACTCGTTCGTTTCGGTATTTCAGTCATTACTTTTTAATTATCTCGATCGTGCTGCCGTGTACAAATAACAGCGGTATACAAATTGAGAGGAGGGAATGTGCGTGCGCCTGCAGGGGCGAAGGAGGGGCGGGGGGGAGCTGGCGACGCGAGGGGTGGGAGGGGAAATGGGGCGCAAGTCGAGTAAATAAATTTGTCGAACTCTCGTCGCGCGGTCCTCGTTATGGAAAGCATTCCAAGTATGCGGTTCAATGAGACACGAAGGGGGTGAGCGGTTAAACGCGTTGCGCGTATATATGCGCTCGTAATAACCGTATGCGTAAGTGCACCGTGTATCTTGTGTTGGGTTCAAATTATCTGTGTTTAAACTTAAACTGCGAGATTATAACGAAATTGCGTCTCGCTGTTTGTACTTTTCTCGGGCGTTAGACGGATACGCTATTTTGCAGAGCAATTAGCAGTTCGCATCGTTCCCCTTATCGAGAGAAACTTAAATCAGTTTGCTCTCGAAATCAATGTCGTATTTCGGTCGAGTGAGATTCCGCTGACAATCGTAATAACAACGGATACCTCGTAGTTTGCGCGGGCAATTAAAATTGTGCTTTTAGCCGCTCACTCTGTCCTCCTCGGTGGGTAAATCACCCTTTTAATCTCGATCCGATGCTTTGGCGCTTTCCTTCGTTTTCTCTTTGAAGGAGATATTCCACCGCGGATGATGAATATTACAGGCAAGGAGAGAGAGAGAGAGAGAGAGTGGGAGAGATCCCGACGTCTAATGAGTAGACCGTGCGGCCAACCGTCAACTCCGAGCACGTATGAAAGGATTCAGGTCTCACGCGTACGTGGATTTGCGGGCGACGTGAAATCTCTTCGCTTGTTAGCGGAGGCGCTTCGCCAAAAGTCATTTCCGCGGCTGTCAACCGCGCGGAATTTGTCAAATCGGAACAATTATCACCCATCCCCCGCGTACCCCTTAAAATTAAATTCTCTTCCGCGACTAATTGGCGAGGGCGTTAATCTCTCTTTGTCACCCACGACGATTACTTGCGCGTAATTCGCTCGATACTCCTGTCTAACCCGAAAGTCTCTATCTCTGGTTAAAGGTACATATTAACCCCAATCCGTTCGTCATTTTTTCAACGTAATATGGCCCTCGGTGGCAAATTGACACAACGCTAAAAAATCAATGAGCAGCTGAGGTACGTAGATAATTTCCGACATTATTTAATTGAGAGTAAAAAAGACATGTTTTTACAGTAAGTCCTTCGCACACAGAATAAAGCGATGTGTGCTGTACACACTGATTTTTTTTCAAGAATCGCATACAGCACGTTTGCATTTGGGTTAATTAACTTCGAAACTCCCAGTGCTTCCTTCGGTTTCCAATCTTTCGTACATCGGACGCAATTTTGAATTACAAGGTGAAATTTTCACTCGTTTAAGCAAACTTCGATACAAATTCCTGCTCGCGAGAAAACGCGATTTTTAAAAAGAAAAAAGAAAGAAATATAAGATCGAGCAATCAAGGATGGTCGGAATCGCCGTGACGTTGCTTTAACGAGTCGACGTAGCGGTCGAGCACAATTTGGATATACGTGTCAACGAATCGAAGGAACCGTAATTCACGCGTTTGTCCGTGCAGGCGCGCGTGAAATCTCTGCGCTTGTTAGCCGAAGCGTTTCGCCGGCGGTCGTTTCCGCGAGTGTCGGGTTAGCTTGAATTTGTTGGATCTGAGCGACATCCAACCTCCGATGTACCGTCGCGTCGGTAGAGCAGCTCCAACGGTTCGACGCTTCTGCCGTTGCTCGGCTGGTAGAAGTCCTGGGATGACGGCGGTGCAGCCGGTGGGAATTTATCGTTCGCCTAGGCAGGAGGATGACAATTAGCATGAAGCACCCTTGGAACAGTGAGCGCCGTTTTAACGAGACCATGCCGTTTACGAGTTGAGTTTTGGAGTCGCTTGGGTTTCATGCTTCTCTAAGGAACTAATTAGATAAAGGGGTTGCCCGCTTCTGTCGTTGTTCCTTTTCTTCGGCAGAGTCTTATCTCTCTCTCTCTCTCTCTCTCTCTCCCTGCCTTTGCCTTCCCGCATTGTTTATTTTCAAGGAATAAATTCGAGTTATACGTCTAACTGTTTTTTTCCCCCAAGTAACCCATAGCGCGCACGATGCAACTTGATTTTAATTTCGCCGCTCGTACGGTCCGAGTTCAGTTTCCGTCTCGTCCCTCCACGGCCTTTGTTCCCACGGAGAGAAGCCCCAGAAAGTTCGAACTCGGGGTGAACCCAGAAAACTGTAAAAACAACGCGCAGAGAGCGGAGTTGTAATAATAATTCGGCGAGAACGTCAACGAACTCTACGGCCGACTAATTGAAACTCCGATGACTCTTGGTTCCGAGTGGATCCTCTCGTAAAAATTGCTTTATCGGTTTATTTCTTTTTGACACCGCGGCGAGAGAATTTTGCCCCCGTTTTATATCTCGAACGATTTCAGTCCGTAACGCGTTGGCCTCGTACACCGCGTACGTGTAAGTACACGCGTGTACAGCAACGGGCGAGTATGAAGGGAGATGTAACAAGATACCACCCCGATGGTACGTCTGTTCTTTACTCAATTACAGTAGCGCCGATATACCGCTCCGATTATACTACCTTACCGCCTTCCTTAACGAGGGTACTCCGGGTACGGGGCTAATCTCCGCGCTCTACGGGCAACTATGCCATTGACTCGCGCGGAAGCGAATAGTATATACAGATTGCGTTTCATCGTTCCCCTTTCGCTCTCGATTCGCGTGCAAAAGCCTCGTGAGCGCCGTCGCGGCGCGCGCACGTTCGCTTAAATCTCGTTTCTTTCGCTTCCCCGTCGTCGTTACCTCGATCGCTCCTGGCTCTCTTCCTCCTCCTCCTCCTCCTCCTCCTTCTCCTCCTCCTCCTCCTCCTTCTCCTCCTCCTCCTCCTCCTCCTCTTCGTACGTTTTGATCTTCATTGCTCCCTCGCTTCTTCGCGTGTTTCCTCCTGCCCGTTATTTCTCGCTTCCGGCAACTTTTCCCGTTGAAATCTCGTTTAGACGGCTACTCCTTTTTTTCCCCCCTTTGTTTCTCGCGTCGTTCATCTTCCAACTAAATCGTGGTTACTCCCCCTCCCTCGGTTTCATCGCTCATCCTCCGCCGGTTTCCTGTTATTCTCTCTTCGACGCCCGGCGGGGAGGGTACCGGAATTCTCTCGGTGGCAGGAAGATCGGAATCGAAGCCGGTTGCGTCGGGAGTACAGCGGCGCGGCGGAGCGCGCGCTACTCCCGTCGGTTCGTGCTCCCGTCACGGAACCGGACAATTCGTTTCGCCGGTTTCGCGGCAGCGGGTTAACGCGATTTCCTCCACGCCCGTTTCGCCGTCGATACCGTGCCGACGCCGACGCCGACGCCGCGGGGCTCGCGAGCGTTGTTGCCTGCCCCCGTTCGCACCGGTTTCGATGCCATAAATACGTGTACGTGCACGGGATACTAGATGTGCCGCCTTTTCACGCGCGATTGCCGCTCCGGTTTGACGCGCGGAGATATCGTGGCTGATTGCAGGTGAAAGGGAATCTTATTGGCAAACAAAAGAATCGAGCGTTCGGGACCGCTAAGCCTCGCGAATTCTCGGTGCTCGTTACTTGGAATATTCTACGAGTACTGGACGCGAGGTCGCGTTACTTGGAAGTTTTTCTATCGTTCCGCGATACTGGAATCGTTTTAAAAGAAACGTTCGTAGGATTGAAAATAAAGAAATTGTTACGAAAAACGTTGAGGTAGAAAGAAACGTTTCTCTTTCGCTATATCTGGAACACTTTAGAAAAGTATTTCGAGAAACAAAAATGGGTATAAACTTTCCGTCAAAAGATACGAGATTTCCTTTTTTTCGCGACAATATTTATTTTCAGCTCAACAACAATTTCCAGAGAACGATTCTGGTACGATAAATTTTGCCGAATCTCTCTCGTTTATTTACGATATTCTTTGATACCTCTTTTGATACCTCTGTGAAAATAAATTCAAAATAATGGAGTACCCGAGGCCTTCGTGGCTTCTTCTCTCGGTAGTTTGAATTTTTTTTTTATCGAGCTCTCCGATACTCGCGAACCGAGAGGCACCGGGGGAGAGAGGGGGGGGGGGGATTGTAAATACTCGGTTGGTTTAGTAGCTTTCGGTATTTCTTCTGCCTCGTCCCGGTGAAACCTAATCGAGGCAGATACCGCCGCGAGGGATACTGCCTCCGTTCGCGCCAGTCTCGGATACCATAAATATGTGGACGTGGTCGGGGAACGAGATATACTCCCACGTGCTATTGCCGCTGCAGTCTCCGCGATCTTCTAGCGTGGGCAGATGCCAGCTTGCACGACAACGACTACGACGATGTACGAGAAGAACGAGACTCGACGACGACGACGACGACAACGACGACGATGAGGAGGAGGAGGCGAGGCGGAGAGAGAAAAAGAGGAGAAAGAAGACGAGGAGGAAGACGATGACGATAATACAAGATGGAGTCGGCGGTCTTGCCGGACGAGCTTGTCTACATAAACGTCCCTCGTTTCTTCCTTCGCGCCCTCTCGTATATACGTGTCCTCGATTTTCTTAGTAGCTTCCGAGGCTCGTGTATGCGAGTACGACGGCGTGTCGGTAACACAAACGCGTCGGGGGCGTGCGCGTCCACCGAGAGGAGATACGCGTGTGGCCCGGCACTATATATTCGCGTCTGGAATTCGAATCCAGGCATACAGCTGTCTGGATGTCGTTCTCAGACGCGTTGAACGGAACGGTGGTTAGAAAGTTGTTTCGAGTCTTCTTCTTATTTCTAGAAGGGGTCCGTCTCGAGGCAAGCGCGCGCCCGAATGGAAGGGGGAGAAAGGAGAACAGTAATTCCATTCAAGAAGTTAGACATTCGATTCTCGCAGGGGCATGGAGATTAAGGAGAGAGAAAAAGAAACTGAGGAAAATCAATGTTTTTGAAGATGGAAATATGATATGCCGTATTTGGCGGGGAACATGCATATATTGTACGTTTAGCTTATCGCGCGTGATACGCGACACCGTTGCCCGCGGAGCTTCGTAGGGTAATATGAAAAATATGCTTGTCCGATTGTAGCTCATCGTCCTGTGCATCCGACCGCGAGGGGAGAGACACTCATGTTTATGTTCGAGCAGCCTTCGCCTCGTTTCCCACGCATTCCACGTCTTCTTACTTTCGTGCTTTTCTCCATTTTCCTCGTGGATTATTTCTCCTCTCTCCCGCGCATGACATACAAGAACGATACGTTCCTCGGTCTCGAAATACATACGTGCAGTGTCGTAATCTTCGTGCCGTAGGACGAATCGGGTGTGTACGAGGGTTACAGCTGTCCGGCAATCCTTCTACGTCTAGCGCTCCTTCGATATGCCACTCGGAAATTCCAGTCTCTGAGTTAGAGGAAATTGCACGGACTGCACCCCTCCTCTACCCCCCCCCCCCCCGCCATCCCCCTGGCAGATGCAGTTCCACGAATTCTTTCGATTCTTTCTTTGACGCCCGACACGGGCCAGGTCGACGATGGATATATCGAATTTTCTACCACTGTCGATTACAAGAAACACGCGCGCAAAGACACTGCGTCGGGAACGCTGAAAATCAGGTTTCACGTTTTTGAAAGAACTTTTTGAATTTGTCGAGTATTAAGTATTGGATTGACGAGAAAGTAATCTCGGTTAATTACAACACTGTATACGTGTCACGACCGAAAATACTTTCGTGCCAACTCAATACATTCCGAACGTGTTTTAATTAAATCGACGTACTTTTGGCACGTTTCGCGGAGTTGCTTCTGTACACCGATCGCGCAAAGGGCCGATACGGTTCGGCCCCGCGCGTTAATTTCTCTCCCCTTTGAGGAATCCTTGCACGGATTTGTCGCGGAAGCACGGGGTGCCGCGCGAAGCTCTACTTAGGAATTCATCGAAGTGCACGCGAGGGGAGAGGGATACAGCTGTCCGCTCGTACCTCTCTCCGCCAACGTGCCGTTACGGAACGCGGAAATTTGAGCTTGCGCGGAGGGGAATTCGTACGGGCCCCGATGCGCGTCCGGCTTGTTGACTTCCGGTGGCGTGGGAATGCCACGCGGTAACGTATTACCTGCTCGTTAGCAATTACAGAGCGGTGGCTCGATTTGCAGGAAAGCTCTTCTTTCCTGGTATTAGCGAAAGCTGATTAGGAAGCGACGGTTCGTAAGGTTTTTTTTTCCTTTTTCCTTTTCTGTTTTCTACGTAAAGCCAACCGAGAGTAACAATATCTCGAAGCGAGGCCAGAGGCATAGAGAAACGAGCGGTAAACGAAATGGACGTTGGCAATTATACCGAGTAATCGCAGATAACCGGATCAAATGGATTCCACGCTAATTGCGCGATCGTGGGATAAAAACGATAAATCATATCGCCGTGCGGCGCGCAAGGAGCAAATTCATCGTTTCAACGCGGGGTGGGCAAACATTTTCATTCCCGACAATCGGATCGCGCCGAGAGTTTCATCGATCTCATCAGCTCATCGGTTCTTCTTAATAGCGTGAGCATTCTCGAATTTATCGTGGTGTGCGATAAGTGAATATTTCCTTAATCCGTGGATTATTAAAAAGCCAGTATTTCTCGCCCGAGTCGCGGTTTCGCTTATCGCTAGGTGTTTATAACGATACGCCGCTACCCTGCTTTATAATTTCACCGTAATTGCGAGATTTATAACTTCAACGATCTGCCACGGCACGCTCTACCTACCGGGGCTCGATATTAATTTTAATCATTTCTAGCGCGGAAACTCGTACGACTACAACCGCCTTTAAAGGCTCTCTTCCCAAATATCATTATCCTCGCTCAGTTTCCGGGTTGCAACGTACACGCGCGCCGAAATAACGTTCGTTTTCGCTCTTCCAGCGGCGTTTAACTCCGCGGAAGAGCATTCTTCGACGCTCCTCCTACCCGTGTAATTATGTGCGTTTAATAAACGATACGTTACACTCCAGGAATGTTTCTCATTTAGCCGCGCTGTAACGTCGATTAACGGAACCTCCTCGTAACGACATTAATTTTGCCTCGTTTGACGAAGAAGAATCCCGACGCGCGACGAATGTTTACACCCGGCTTTCCGTTGTTGTCTCGTTGAATATTTTACTTTTACTTTGCGCTCGTAGCGAACGTCGCCCCGCCCCCTCCAAATCTCTCTCTCTCTCTCTCTCTCTCTCTCTCTCTCTTTACAACAATTACCGGCTTTCCTTCCGTTTCCCGTAACGCGTGTATGCATTAAACGCGTCTTTCCTCGCTTCCCCTCGTATAATTCCTGACTTTACATCGCCCCCGAAGAGTACTATCGTTAAGTGGCCCGTTAATATCGGAAAGCGGTATTCGTACCGCCGCGTTATATCGCAGCAGGTTGCTAATTTAATTTACCGTGCGAACGAACTCGCCTCATAAATTCCCTCCCACGTGTTCGCAATCAATAACGCTAAACATTGAATTATGTGGAGCAAACAGAGAACGAATGGTAACGCAGCGTCGAGCGCGCGTTGCCGTATAATATAAGGCAGGAGGAGTCCGAAGAAGGAGAGGGGGGGGGGGGGGGGGTTAGATAGAAGGCGCGCGGGTCGCGGTAAATTGATGGTTGTGTCACGATATTAATACGCTCGAATAGCTCTCTCGAGCGGGGTGCGTGCAATTTTCTCGTGGCCAGAGGTCGCTCGACCCCGTCCCATAATGACCCATCGTCGATCGAACGCGTAAGACGAAAGATTTTATGCTAATCCTCGGCGCACCGGGGCCCACGGGTCTTTCTACGTCGACGCGACGGCGCGGCGCATTGTCCGTTAATAACCGCTCGGCTGCGAACGCTCACTCGGCCCACCGAGTCTCTCTAACTCTCCCGAGAGTAATAATTATTTCGCGGGGACGCGGTTAGAAAATTACCGAGCTCGCACGATCTACTCCGGGTGCCAGCGAGGAAGGGATAAGGGGGAGGTGGGGAGGGTACGCGGAGACGGGCTCCAAGTAGAAACGAGAATGTTGATGGTACTCGTATGACGTTCTTGGAAACGCGTCTGAGGGCCGTTAAAAGTCCCTCGCGGCCACTTTCTTGTTTACTTTTTTGGAATTTCCGATTTACGCTCGGTTAGAACAATTTCTGCCGTCGGAGGTGGGGAGGACAGTTTCGTATTTTCTCTCGGGACCCCTTTTTGTTTTGACAGTGGCGAGGGGAGCGGTCGAACGGCGCGACGGAGGGGTAATTATAAATATTCAAACAGCGTTAGCCGAGTCGATGGAGGAATTCCCGTGGGTAATCAGTTTTTCGCGATGATACCTCCGTGGAAAACGCGAAACGGGGAATTTGAGGTAAAGACAAAGATGAGCCTGGCGTACAATGAGAGCGATGATATTACTCGGACGACGTTCATTGAAATACGGCCGTGGGCTGAAAGGAGTCGTCTTATTTCCCTTCCTTTCTCTTTAGTCTTCCTCGCGTCTTTGTGCCGGTATTCTTCTTCGCGGATAGCTTAATTCGTGAGTCTATCTCCTTCCTCTCGCCGAGCATTTTTATAATTTATCGTGAGCTCCTCCGGTTGCGGTTAAATTGCCGTTCCATCGACGCCTCGCGCGTCGGCTTGGCGCGTTATAATTCTAATGATAGCCGAAGACGAGGGTATACGTATATACGTATATTTCGATATCTTTCACTTTGAAATTTCTCGTCTTTTGATCCTAGTTTTAAAATGACGTCACGGTCCTCGTATTTATCGCGTTAAAGGATACGCGCCCCGGAGCGTAAATGAAACGGTGCTACGTAGTATTCCGTAATGCCTATTTGTTCGGGTAGTAGGTACAGTCTCGTCCGTAATATATGCACTCTACCCCCGTTGTCAGTTCTTGCTCTAGTTGTTAACGTTATTATACTTCCATTTGTTGGCCTGCGCTAAAGGGACCCGTACTAGAGCACGAATAATTTGATATTTCTCCATTCTCTATTTCTCGGTCTCCCTTCCTCCCTCACTCCTACCGTCACACCCGCTGGGCTTATCATTTTTGTCTCTTCATTTTGCGAAGAGTCCGCTTTTCCCCGGCTTCGCGTGCAAAAATAACGGCACGGACGAGAGAGCGACAGTTAAACTGGCACGACGACGGTGAATTCATGCGTTCCTCGTCGGCACGGGTTATCGCGATGGCCTACACCTGGCAATTTAAATGCAAAACAGAAGATGTTATTTGTTTCCTTAATTTATTATCGAATAAGATCCGCTGGCCCCAAAGTACTACGAGGCTGTCGGAATTTCTCGGGTGTCTCGGGTAGCATAAAATAATTGCGCGCTTATTCGCTCCATGTAAAAAGACGCTTGGCAATTAACACCGACGTTAAGCGACCGCGTAGCATGGTTGCGCTTTGTTATAAAAAATCATCTTCGCCCGGCAACTCTGTCTATTCCACTGAACTCTTGTTTAGCCGTACACGATCGTTCCCTTTCTGTCACTCTCCACCGTTCTCCGTTTTCCCCCATGACTTCCCGCTCCATCGCGGGCTTATCATTTTTATTTCTTCCCCTTCCCCCTCCACGAGTTACATCCGTTTCCCCCGAGTTCCGCGCGCGGCCACCCAAAACGGCAGAGACGAGAAAGCGACGGTTAACCAACCACCACCACCACCACCAGCGTCGGGCACCACCATCACACAACCATCGCCACAAACGGTGGTCGGCGGGCTCCGTGGCTCGCGTCGTTAAAGCATCCTCCTCCAACCCTCTCCAGTGTTGCAGCGCCGTTTCAGCGCGAGGCGCACGATTTAAATTTAAATAAGCGCGACGAAGCTGCGATAAAATATAATTAAGTTCACCGCGGTGTGCGACGGACGGAGGCACACTGAAGTGGCGCGCGCGGGGGGTGGGAGGAGTAGGAGAAAGAGGTGGAGGAGGAGGAGGAGGTGGTGGGGCGGGAGAGGACACGCGAGACTGTGGGAGTAACGACGAGAAAACAGAGGAGAGGAGAAGAAAAGAGAAGAAAAGAAAAGAAAAGAAAGAAGAGAGCAATGCGGCGAGCGGCTGGAATGAAAAGACGAGGAGCGAGGGTTGGGGGTGGGGTGGGGGAGAGGTTTGCTAGAAAGGGATGAGTTGCAGCCGCGACCGGGGAACGGGGCTCTATACGTGTATATCATGCGTATATTACGGTAAGGGCGAGCCGGGGTATCACGTCGCTACTTAACTTGACGGACTTAATGGTGGGGCGTAATGGGCGCACCTAGCGAGAGGGAGAGAGCGAGAGGGAGCGGGAGAAAAAAAAAAGAACGTAATTAAGAGTGGCAAGGATGATGCCCCTTCCCGGTAACCGGGGCCAAGATTTATGTTATGCGGTAATTTTGTACGAAAATCCTGCCCGGCCTGACGAGAGGAATTTCATCCGGCGAGAGGAGGGGGGAGAGGGATGAGTCGGACGAAATGGGCTGGTTGGGGCTCGTTCAAACGATTTGTCGACGAGAATTGTCACGGCTGTTTCGCGTCGCGCACTCGCTCGTCCGTGGATCTCTAGCTGTTAGCGATGCGCGCTTTGTGCATTCTCCGTGTCAAAAGTGGCGTTATTTCCGTAGGTACCGCTCCAGGCGGCAGGTAGGCCGTACGCTTCCGCGACGTTGTAAACTTTTCCTCGCTCCTTCCACCGACGACGTTTCCACGACGGGCAATAGTGCCATTCTCCCGGGGGTTTTACAGCCGCGACGTACTCGCGATTTAGAGTTGTCGGTGCATACGGTGCACGTGAGCGCGTCGCGCGTAGTATTTATTATCCGTCTTCGCTCGGATGCGGATGGACTCTCCTCGAAACGCGAGGTAAGTACCGTTGGTCGCGAGAAATTTCACGACTCGGGAGGGACTTTTAGCCATTTACGCGGTGACTCGTACCGTCGCGGCGGTTGCTTCTTCGCGATCATGAGGTACGGGCCTCGCTGCAGCGTCTAGACGCGGTTGATTTCATCGTTTCATCCTATTCTTGGTTTAATTTAACAAAATTGTATCATAACACCACTACTATCCTGGCACATTCTACACGTGCTTATTTTTTTTTTTTAATTTGAACATTACCTTTGAACAATATCATTGCGAATGAGAATAATATGGAATAATTGAATATGAATTGCTGTTGAGTCTTTCAATAGATCATTCACCGCAAGAAACTCTTGATTTGTTACAGAACTTATCAAAGGACACCTTTCTACCGACGATAATAATTTGTTTACGATAATAAATATATTCTTTTTCGTTCAAATCGTCTCGTATCTCCAAGCATAACCAAACCTAAATATCGGTGCGAGATATAAAGTTCTCAATGCCTCGAGTGCAACGTGTTTGACGGCCGACGTCCAAACGTGACACTGGTCTAGACGCCGTAGCGAAACCATAGGCTTTCACCTTCACCGCGTCGAATGTGGAACGCTGCTGGAAGAGGCAGTCTCGTTCGGGATTGACGCGAAACGCGAGTACTCCGGCGATCCGAAATACAGCGCTGGGCGTTGCGCTCGAATGGCAAGAGGACATTTCTCATCGTAATGTGATTTATGAAACATTTTTAACTCCCCCGAGGTTAACGCCTGGTCCACGGTTGTTTGGCCGATCCGTTCCAGCCACGGCGGACGCGTTGATGGTATACGCCGACTCCCCCACGCAACACCATCCCCCCCACCCCCTTTGCTATCGCCGTTTGTGTTTTATCATCCTCGCGCGTACGAGCTCATTGTCCGTCTCGCCGATACTTCACGCCCGAAACTAATTACCGGCTCGAAAAACTGTCCGCTATTTATTGCACTTAGCCCGCTCGACGGTATCTCGTTAGGAAGGGCACGAAAACCACCTCTCTCCTCCACGTGATTTAGCGTTCTCGTCGTATGTACGCTGTCATTGCGGCGGCCCTGTCGCACGCGATTCTCCGTTATATCGCAAACCTTTCCAGGGTACTTCACTAAGGGAATGAAACTGGAATGTCGGTTAATTTATTCGATCGTACCCACCGAACGCGAACATCGGATTGAATTATTTGACAGAAATTCCCGTCCTCGAGTACCTCCTCGATGATATGAAAAGTTCTACCGCGTAATTAACCCGACGATTTTGGCGCGGTTTACTCGCAGTGCGTATTCCGCGAAAGAATCGCCGGACCTGTAGATTTACCACGGAAGGCACAGTAACATCGTTCCGGTCGGTTAAGCATTTGGGTCATCGTTTTAATTCATCCACTTGGCGCGCTCACGTGTGTGTATGGTATAATCCAACGTGCACACGCGAGCGTGGCCGCGTTTCCTTCAGGGCGATCGTCGCATCGACGCGTTAACACCGGCTTCCCACCATTCCATCGCGACGTTTTCGTAAGAGCAGCGACCGTTTCGCAGCTTTACGTCGAAGGGCTCATTAGTATCCCCGACATCCCATTATATCCTGTCGTAAATAACACCGTACGCGTATACGTTACGAATGCGTGGAGGCTGCATTATGGTTTTACGCGAGCTCTTTCATTGCGATGAGAGAAGACTCTAGCCGAGTCGGGGTCGTAAAGCAGAATCGTAAAGGGCTGCTGCCGAGGACCGAGGATCAGGCGAAACCTGCCGTGTCGCTAGACGGTGTAGGTTTCGATGTAAATCGTGTAGGAGTTAATTTGGACGCGAGGTACAAGAGGCAAAAATTATTTATTCGCGCTAAGAAAGTTCGTGTATGAAATGGGGTGTGAGTCACATAAACCTCGATTTGAGAAATAAAAGGCTTGATTAAGAGTTACAGAATAAATTCCTGAATGACATAATCGCGCGTGGGTGATGGAATCAAAAAGAAACGTCATATCATTTTATTTATAAAACAACTAAGGGAAAATGCAAACTACATAATAATGGCTATATGGATATGTATTTCCTTTATAAATAGAGTGATAACAAAAGAATACCGCAACTTTGAAAATATGTATTTATCGAACGAAACATGTTGGAACTTTGGTGAAACATCAATGTAAATAGGAAATAACGAAGTTCTTTTCCAATAGAAGACATTTTCACAAATACAAACAGAAAGTAGCTATTGCACAGTGGTGTAAGTTCGACTGGTTCTAGTTCGAGCACGAACTAAGTTCGAGTGGTGTAAGGTGAACTTACATCAGTTTTACTGTTAATGCAACGATGAATTCGTTTCCCTGTCAATCGGTAAAAGTCATGAGTTAGGATGTAATTCACGTTGCCTTTTGATGAATTGGTCGTTTAAGGATTACATGCCGCACTTAAGTCAATTTTCATGAAAACTGCACTTAAACCACTATGGCTTTCACCTCCTCAAATGACACTTGGGTAGGTACTCTACGTCTTAACGAACTCTGCAGGTTCTTTTCTGCCACACTCTTGCCAAGCGCACGCGCATTCATCGCATGCATTCTTCACCCATCGTTGTCGGCGCTCGTGACAAAACAGGACAGGCCGTGTCGCTACGATTCTCGGAATGTCATCTCAAATGTTTACGGGCCCCACAATTGACCGCTGCGTCCGCCGCGCGATTTAATCTGAATACGATCTCACCTGGAATCGGTTCGACCGACGATATCAATGCAATTTTGCGACGAAACGAATATCGGGAATCGGAACGGGAAAAAATTGAAACGCGCGTCGCTTCGTTGAATTTTCTTTGCCATCGGGACGGGGGCGTTAGGTTTAGATTCGCCGCGCGCGCGGCTGCGGCGTGGGCGTATTTATGATAATCTCGGTTATGACGGATCCCGAAGGCCCGCTTTTACCGTGCTCTCGTGAAAAATCGTTATTATGGGTTTTGAAGAAAACTTCCGCGTTGTTTCCGTCGCCTCGGGCATCGAGTTTCGTATTTCGCAGCCGATATTTCGGGAGCGATCTCGGGATAAGGTTTCTCTCCCGCGTTAAGTTAAGTTAAATCTGGCTTAATCTTGGCTTTCTACGATTCTACGAAAGTGTTACGTGCTCCGAATTTAGATGGGTTTAATCTAAATTCACCGTATCCGTGTCTCTAATCCCTCGGTACGTATTCCGTGCTTATTCCCATTGTCTTTCCCTCTTGTCATCCGTACCTTAATATCGGCCACCGTTGTAAGCGTTTTATCGTCGATCGTTCGTCTCTTTATAGCTCGTAAATTCCTAGATTCCACCCGCGCGAAGGTGAAAGCAAAGAAAAAAAAGGGGACAGAAATCGAAAGATTCGAAACTAGAATTACGCGTAGCGCGTGTCACTGGATCGAAAATAATCTCGGATGCTTACTTTCAGCTTTCTACTTACCCTACGCTCGCGTGGGCGTATTTATAATAAGCGATAAATCGTTCGTCGTACGATAATTCACGCGCGAGGCGGGTTTAGCGCTAGGTGTTTCACCGACGGGCGTAAAATTTCCACCTCGCGCGAGAGTCTCTCTCTCGTTGCGTGCGTATAAAATACAACGCGCATAGGCGTAAGTATTCCGAGCGTGGGAGGAGGATCGGCCAGTCTCTCACGACGATAAGTCCGATTCCCATAAAGTGACAGACTCCGGCATTCGGAGAATCCAATTTAAGCGATAGAGAAGAACCGTTGATCGAACGATACGTTAATTCCACGATTTATCTCAATTCCGCGTAAACTCTCCCCACCCCGAGCACCGTTAACCGAGAATCGTTGAAATGACGACGAGCGTGCCGAGCGCGTATTTTTATAGAATCGCTGAATCGTGACTCTGCTATTTCCACGCGGAGAATCTCCATCGCGTATTAAATTCAGAGAAGCCGGTAGACACACGTATCCGTACGCCGATGCCCTTTAGCACGCACCTAATTCTCTTTTACGATATTCCCTTCCCCCACGCGTATCCTGCTTCTTTCTTCGTCGAAGCCTCGCGCGTAGAATCTCCCGGGCGAGGTGTGGGCGATCGTGGGTGGTGTTTAGGTGCATCGTTCGTAATTACTCTCGAAGTCGCGAAAGACTCTATCGACCCTGCGGTAGAATTACCAGCCGAGGAAGGGGAGAGTCATAGGCGGAATTTATAATGATGACGCGACCGAGGAGAGGAGAGACATAAGTCGGGTAGGATCCATCGAGACGCGTGGTTCAATTTCCCACAAGTTTTACCCTAAAAAAGAAGGACGCGAAGTTTGTGCAGTCGGCAATCGTTGGATCGTAATTAGGCCATACTTTATCGCCGGGCGAAAACTTGCTCTCCTCGTTTTCCTCGCGATTTCGCGAAGCCCCGTCAAACTTGGCGTCGTACTTCCATCCTAACATTCTCGTTTCGCTCTACACGCTCGTTACGCGATCTTACGTTCTCTCATCACCGAAATTGCGGGAGATTTGAATCGCGACGGCGGCACGGAGTTGATAGATCCGCGTAATTGTTTGATCGCGCAACGATGTAATTGCACGCGGAAGGATTACATCCACGAATGCCGGTAAGATATCGAACGAGAGCACGCTGTGTGCGGTCGTTGGAGTTCAACGACAGTCGTAGAGACCTCTTGGCGAAGCACTCTGGAAGTTGCAGGGTACCTGATATTAGGGGTAGAAGCGAAGTACTTCCGACATTTCCGTCCTCTCGTTATATAGGTACCTACGCACTAAGTACTTTGTGGCAGCTGATCCCCATCTAGCGACCTGTTCTTTTTTAATTAAATGCCACTTCTATCGCGCGCGAGCGTACGGTAATAAATCGCAGACGGCCGGAAGAGACATATTATACCGTGTGCGTGTGCGCGACGCAAAGTAACGCGCCCTCGTCTCGTCTTTCCGTAAACGACGAGAGAGCGGTATAATGGAGAAACGACGGTTTCGTTATTACAGCTGCATAAAATGTTTCGTTGTTCGCGTTAACGTATCTGCGCGTACGCCGTAAATGAATATTCCTACGGCGAGAATCGCAGGTAGGTTTTCCCGAGGTTCGCGATTACGAGGTGTGCCGTTTGAGAAATATTTTACGTCGCGTCGCGTCGGTGCGTTCGCTTTGAAGCGAAGTCGGGGGGGGGGGGGGGTACGTTCGATACGTTGGGGAGAAAAAGATGCACGGTACGCGCGCCGTACGTGGATTAAGTTCGCAAAGCGTCGCGAAGCTTTTTCTCTTTACGAGTCTCTCGCGTTTATAACTCCCCCCCTCCCCCCAGCCCCTCGAGTTGTGCATTCTCGTGCGAGCGCGAAAGCGGCTTTCGTTCGTTAACCACGGCCGAGGGTAACTCATAATTACAGGTACCACCGCGGACACGCTCAACGACCTCCGTTCGCGGTCAATATATGCTAATGCGTGCCATTAATACGTACGCAAAGTCCGTGTGTACGGGGCTGGATCATGGGGAGAGAGAAGGGTGTAAACTGTAAGGCTTTCGCGTACACCGGAGCCAAAGCGCGCTTGACCGATTAAACTAGACGGCCGTAACTGCGGTCGATACTGCGGATGAAGGAATTAATAAGGGACTCTGAAATTGCGTCCCGCGCTTTATCAGATTTTCGCCCGCGGAGGACTTTGGTAACGCTGGATAGTTAACGGGGTTGTTTATTGCACGGTTAACGATTAAAGTTAGGGCTACTAAATAATTAATATGTGGGGGTGGGGAGCATCAACGTCGAGAGGAAATACGACGTTGTAACTACCGCGTTTGGATGCATCGGTCGCAGTGTTCATATCGGCGTCGCGTCGCCCAGGAGAGGGGGGAGCGCGACGTTTTCAGGTTAATACTCGTTAAACGCCAAGAGGGTCGAGCGGGCGGAAAGCGTTTCCCTCGGTGATATTTTTAGCGCGCTCGGCGTTATCAGGAAAAATTTAATAACGGCGATTACTCCGTAATGAAAGAAAACAAGGCCGGGCGATAGGATTCGTATCTTCAGTATTCGATAATCCTTCCGGTGCTGCGGCGCAGCGTACGTGTCTCCGCATCGTTACCGCTCCTCTCGACAATATTATTTCGAAATCTGTATTTCGAGATGATAAATGGACGTTCGGGATAACGACGAGGGACGTTTTCCGTTATCGGTCGATCGTACCGAGTAATGGATGTTTATTTCCATGGCGATAGAAAAATTAATTGCGCGCGAAATCGAATGTCGTCGGTGCAGATACCATCGCTCTCTCCCGCCCAGTAACGAACATATTTCTCCATTTCCGCGGATTACTTGGGGAGCTCCCACGTGCTTCTCGCGTCTCAATTTGTTTGCCGTGCGAATCAGACCCCCGGCGATATTGTGAAACCAGGGAAAATCATTCCGTCCTCAATGGGAAACTCTGATCGTCTTATAGCGACGAGCGACGTCGAGTAGAGTTCGCGACGATTACCAAAACGGTTCGCAAATATCCTGCGATCCCAGCTCTGATTTCCATCTCGTGAAAGTTGGACTCTGAAATCCGTCTTTACGACGAGAAGAGCAAAGTCGCTTCGCGGAACGTAGAAATTCGTTATTCTCTTCTTTTCTTCTCTCTCCTCGTTTCCGTCCTCAACGGTGACGCGATACGATTTTCAAAACGGTAGTACAACAGTGGTCTAGAAATAAAAAAGATGGAAATAACACCGGAAATGAAAATCGTGATAAGCTATTTTTTGCTGTTTGGTTAGCTACACGATCAGTGGTCTCCGTACCGTCGGGCATGTTTTATCTCGTCGAACGTCATTGCGCGTCGCTTCTCTTTACGACGATGACCCCCCGTGCACGATCCACCCCCTCCATCTAGGACTCGTAAGTAATTTGCCGGGGGCCCATTATTTCAAGGTTTCGTTCCTGCGATTATAGGCAAACTCTAATAACGACAATTATGTCATTTCTGCGGAATTCGACCGCCTGCGGCGACCTGGGACAATGCCTTCGTTATCCGGCAAGGTTAGGGATTCGTCGAACTTTCGCCTTCCATTCGCTAAATTCGGAGCATCGCGTTCATCGTTATACGAGTCCCAACGGTTTTGCGATTATCGATGGGTTTTTGTTTTTCCATCGTCGCTCGTCGACGCGATAGCAGGAATTAACCCTGGAACGTTAACCATACGTCGATTCTTTTATACTGATTATCTTTAGCCTGTTTTTTATACAATTTAATTATCGAATATACATATACTGTAAAGAAAAAAGAAATCACAGTAATTTTAATATATTTATCTCTGTACATATTATACTATAGTCGATTCGGCGTAATAGTTTAAAAAAGCTGTAAAAATGAGTATAGCGTTGTAGGGTCAAAGGGTATTCCGGGCAGCGTCATTACCCTCGGCAATTACGACTGACACGATTCTGACTCTCGCGATCAATCGACGTTCCGGGACACTTAAAAAAAAAACTCGCCCCCGCGTTTCTAATTCGGATTCCGACCCGGTCCCCATGAACGATCCACCGCACACGGCGCGTACCGGTGGACGCGCACCAAGAGAAGAAGGTACGCATCGCGGACGTTTATTTAGGGACCACAGACGCATCAGCATCAGCATCCGCCTTCATCTCTCTCTCTCTCTCACTCTCTCTCCGGTAAACTTATTTTTTTTTCTTTTTCTGTTTAACTTCACAACGCCCGCGACGGGGCGCCCGCAATCGGGCCGGGTATGTACGGTTCGCCACATCAAACAGACGAGTGCCCTTTGAAGATGAAAAGCTCACCGTCGTACAACAATTTAATCTTCACGGTAATAGCGGAGCGAGTGCGCGCAACGCAGTTTGCGAAGGTCCCCCGAGGTTCTCTCAGTTTTGGAGCAAAGAGAACGAGACGAGGATGGAGCGAGCGAGCGTACGCGCGCGAGAGAGAGAGGGAGAGAATAATAGAGACGTGGGTAAACAGGGTGGGGGGGGGGTGGGGGCAGAAGGCACTCGCAAGCGAGTTCCGGGACCCGTGGAGCGCCGTAACCAACGAGCCGAAGGACAAACGAGCGTACGAACACACCGTATCACATAATTAGGCACGCCTGCCGTCGGTGTAACGAAGTTTGACGAGAGCCCCCGGAAGGTCCATCTTCGTTGATTGAACGTTTCGATTCTGTCGTCCCTCGGAATCTTTGCCGCGGGAATATCTCTTTTTTCCCCTCTCTTGCGGTTCCAACCGCGTTAGCGATCAGCGGTTGGAAACTAGCTCGAAAAGACATTCGCGAAGCGAAGTGGTATCCGTCCGCACCGGATGAGAACTTTCTCACGAATAGCAATTGCCTGTGTCGATAATGATGACGTAGTGTGCGCGTTCTTTTTTTTTTGTTTTGTATCGCGCGAGCGACGAAGACACGCGCGGATACCGGGGAAAATCATTCGACGCTTTTGCACGGAAGGATCGATAGTCCCTGCAAGGTGGGGACATATCCGCAGGAGCGCATCACTTGGGCGGCCCCATTGGTCGTGGAGAACGGGGATTGATTGTGATCGTGGCTTGGCTCGCAGCCTGTGGTCGTAATACCATTGGACGAACGTACGGCCTTTTTTTTTTCTCTTCCTCTCTCCCCCCTTCCGACCCGTTCCCTCTAAAACCCCCCGAAGGAGGAATCTCGTTGCGGGGGTCAGATCCAGGAAGAGGACAACGGTCACGTCGGTCGGTCATGAACCTCGTTGAGGCAAAGTACAGCGGCGGTGATGGCGAGCAATTTATCCCGGAAGATTCGGTTGCTAGTTTGCCGTAAGATAAAAACGATGCCTCGCGATTACGTGATACGCGCGCGATACGAACTTTCTTCTTTTCTTTTCTTTTCATTTTTTTTTGTTTTCTTGCCTGTTTTTGTTGTTAGCCTTCGGACACCGGAGTTTCGTTAAAAGCGAAATGAGAAATTCATTCCATTATACCGACGAGAACGTACGGCACGCGTTGAAGTGACTCTTGTTATTTTAATGCTCTCCCCGTACGAATGCCCGGGTTTTACGGTCGCGTGTGTTCGAGAGGAGAACATTTTCCGCTGCTAATATTGTACGGTAACATTTGATCATTAAAAAAAAAGCTTTTTCGCGTGCCACATTTCGAAACAATGGGAATATTAATGCCGTGCCGATACGAAACCGAGAGTTTAAAATTCATCATAATTGGTTTTCGCGAGCTCGGCGTACGTTCACCGAGGCTCGGTATTTTGATGAATCGAAAAGCGGAGCGTGACGGTGCTGGTAATACTCAACGCGTTGACGTGGAATTGATAAAAAAAAATGTGTCGCGTCACGTCAGAGTGGGGCTCCGTCAACGCGTTGCGTTTTGCCAGTATTGTTTCTAGCTCTCCGCTATTCGCCGATTAGAAGAAAAAGATACAAGTTCTAGTCTCGCGTACTTGTACTTGGCCCGAGACAAGACCCTTGTCTCTTGATCCAAGAATTCGCGCCTGTGCGAAAATCAGCGAATCTAATAAAGGTGCTTTTGCCTCCCCCCCCCCCCCCCCCCGCCCCCTCGCAGATATATCACGAATCATAATTCAAACCATCGAAGGACCCGGGCGAGCTAGCCCCGGTCAAAACGTTCATCGATCACCCGCTCGAAAAAAAAAAGCTCCGCGGCAGCCCACCGAACCACCCCCTCCTTGCCGCCCTTTTGCATACATATATCCTCGGCGAACAATACACGAGCGATACAAACCCGGTGTCCGCGTATCCTGCTCTCCTGTAGCCGATGAGTGGGCGATTAATTACAGCGTTCCCTTAATTGGTCGTTTAATTAAGAGTCGTGGAGCGTGGCCAGAGCGGGGCAGCGTCACGCGAGATTCGTTCCAGCCGAATATTTGTTAGATCGGCCCGTCCTGATTTCGCTATCCGAAATGCAATGCCCTTGCGACGTGACTGACGATGAGCGTCGCGACGCCCGTCACGGTGGCGCAGCCGACCGCACAAAGGAGCAGAGAGTTCCTGGCAGTCCGGGATTTGTTGACTAATTAAGCCTCTCGACGTACGTAATTAGCCACGCGTCATCCCCCGATACTCCCTCGACGAATTCTTTCGTCCGAGATAAATGCGCGGCTGCAACCCCCTCCCCCTCTCACCATCACTCTCACCTCACGTGACTCGTCGCCGTCGTCACCGTCGTCGTTGTCATCGTCATCGTTCCCGTCGACGTCGTCTACGCCGCTACGTACGTCAGTCGTTCGGTGGCCATCAGCCGCCAACGAATGGCGGGGATTAATCTGTGAAAATGTGTTTTTGTTGGCATCCATCAGGCATACCTGCATACGTAAGCCTCCATAGAAGCGACGTCGTGCTTTGAAGCGTACTCTAACCGTATACGTCCCATGGGACTGGGAACTTCTATTGATTTTCACCCCCTTTTATGCGAATCTCTCTCCCTTCCTCCCTCCTTCCCTCCGTTTTTGCCTCCCTTTTTTTGTCATCGCATCGGAAATTGTAACGTCGTTCCATTCGGTCGTGTCGCGTTGCATATGTCATTCGACTAATCTGAGGTATGGATTTCCGCGGCATGGATGGTTAGCCTCGAGGGAAACTGTTATTAATTTCCGTCGAGAACGGGATAGTTTTCGCAGTTTAAACAAAGCATTATGTCCTCGATGATAATGTGGGTGATTAAAACTCGGATCGGCGGTCGCTAGAGGTTTATGGTTGTTCGAGTTTCGAATCCCGCGTCACGGTAGCGTAACCAGCGCGCGCCATCTGTCCCGCGAATGTATCGGCAATCGACGCGAGCCGTTTTTCCGTAAATTATGTATAATCGTAACACTGGGGTAAGAAGAAACGGCAGAGTGGAAAACATAACATTTTACTTCGCAACGCTCTATTATACATATGTGTACGTGAACCCGGAGGGACGCACGTACGTATACTACTATCCATCGTGGAAAATTGATAGCCAGTTTGGAACGTTCGTTATCTTAAAATAAACACCAACGATAAACGACCAGACCAACGTGATACAATTTCTACGTACAATCAAACCCGTTCTGCCGTTTCTTTTAAGCCATTCGATCTCGCGTGCGAATCGTCTGACCCGCAGTTACAAGGCGGTTTTTTTTTTGTATCCGTTTGGGTTTGGATTTAGACTCGATGATACGTCAGCCGTTTTAGCCTTTCCAAATCTTGTTAGCGACGTGAACGCGAGTCTAATTAAATTATTCTTAACCCGTCGCGGTTAAACATGTTAGAGCGCTGCGCTTACAGAGATAGGATTTTGAACGCCAGCCGTATAAATGTTATCGAATTAATCTGATACAATTTGTACCTTTAAATTACGTGTGTACAAACATTAAAAAATGACATCCCTATCTGTTGTAATGTGGATAATACCGATAAAGAGACCGTGAGCAAACACATTAGAACGTGACTAGACCTTAATTGTAGACCTAAGTTATTAGATTTAGTAATCACATTTGCATTTACATTTACTTTTATTATTTGGTATAATTTAAAAGAATTTATTTGTGATAAAACTGCGGTTTAAAAAAATGTGTAATTACTAAATATTTATAGTAATTCAAAAATATATATGATCTTATGGTAAAGAGTAAAAGATACATATATTTATCTCTGATTCAATCTTCCAAGTTTATCGAGCAATTAATAATGACGTAAAAATTAATGCGTGAGCGCGGCGCTCACGGTTTACCGATCGTGTTACAAAACAGACGTTGATCAACCACGGATTAATCTCTGAAACGTTCGAACGGCTGACGCTCGCGCAAAACCAACTTGGAACAATGATAATCTTAAATATCGTAATCGTGAAATCGATGACTCGCGATTTCCCGTTCCTCGGGACTTTTTGTTCTCAGTTTCTCGTCAGTATCGCGCGCCCTCCCAGTTTCTTACCGCGCGCAAGAAGTCATCGGTCGTAGCCATTAGCGGTACCCGGTGCGAGGTGGCAAAAGAGAAGCGAATCCAAGCGCGAACCGGATGATTCTAAGAGCGACAGCGAACACGGACGGCGGGAGCTCGCATTCCCTCGTTTTAATGACACCTTGCCATTTACGAGCAAAGCTCTCGTTGGGTTCTACGCCGGGTCTACTACCCAACCCTCTTGGAACCTTTCGGAATCCTCCCGTGCTAGTAATTCACCTTGACAGACCTGCTCTTTTGCGCTTCTTTCCCCGTTCCACTTCCATTTCCACATCCCATTTTTCCGCCCGAGCCTCTGGTATGCTGACACCGTTTTCGTGCCCTTATGAGGCACCTTTATGACTCACCCTTCCCTCCCCTCGCCGATCCCTACCCCACCTACCCGCCACTCTTCCGCCTCTTTTTCTTCATTTTCTTCATCTTCCTCCTTCTCCTTCCCGTCTTTTCCTGAATATATTCTCGATAGCGGCAAGTTTATACCGCGAGCCGCGTAATTACGAGCATACCCTCGCATCAACGAGTGGAAATTAAAACGAGTGGCGGGGCCGCGTGTTTCATGCGGGCACGCGGAATCTCATTTAGGTGATTAAATTGTACTCCCGTTTCTCGGCTCGCGCGACACATAGGAATATCGCGCGGGAGTGCATCGGTGACTAAAAGGTCCGAGCAGGTGCAAATATCGGTACGACTTTTTTGATTCATTAGGTAATTAAATCCGAGGGTCGCGCGTAACGCGTACGCGCTATTCGTTAATATCGGATAAAATACGGTTCTCCGTTTACGTGGAATCTACGAGACCGATTGGTCGGAGTTGTTGCGGGAAAAGGAGGGGATGGGGGGAGGAAAGGAGAGAAAGATAGGGGTTAGTACTAAGTACGTTTGAAACGTACGCGATGAGAGGCGAATTGATAACGTCCAACGGCACTCGCTCCCTCGCTCGAAGGTTGCGTATCGATAAAACCGTAAGCAGACATTCCATTGTAAATTGATGCCCGGCGGAGTCGTCGTGTGTATGTACGTACGAGCGATTGGGCCGTTGCGTGTTCCGCCACATACGGTATATATGGAGGTCACGTGCGCTGACACAAAGGTCAGGAATACTGGTCCTGGTTCCCGTCCCCGTCGAGGTTATGCACTTACAAATGCCGGAACACACGTAGCTTCTCCCTGACGCCGCGATAGTGGCACGTTTACGATTCAATTTATTTCCTTCCGGTATATCTCCTCGTCTATCCGTGTAAAATCGTAAAATCGTTTTTCGTTCGGTACGCGCGGTAACGCGATTTCACGTGACCACTCGGACACAAACATTCGACGCACTTTTGCCGATTATCGTCGCTCGACGCCGATAATCGAGTCATTTTGTTCGCGGACGATGAAAGGTGAAGTGGGGATTATTAAGTTCATTCGGCCAAAGCACACAGTCGCGCCGTTTGGTACGCTTTATCGGGGTCGATTGTATAACGATAATTTTCCGCCGATAACCATCGCTCTTTCAGGCTGAAAATTGAAACGATTCTAGCCTCTCCTCGTCGTCATCATTAATACCGTATTCACGGAAGTTCGTACCAATTACATTCGATAAGTATCGCTGACGGGCTATTGAAACGGCGCGACGGTTTACGCATCGTTTATCGTTATCTGCTGCTGCCCTGCCTTAACGTTTCATAATTCACCCGGCGAATTTTCCGATTGAAAAATCGCGATTCGGTGGCAAGCGGATGATCGTCCAGAGTACGCGGGTTGCCCACCGAATATCGATAAAGGTGCGAGGCAGTAATTTCGCCACAAATTGGTGCATCGGCATAATCATAGATGGTATGGCAACAAACGCCCCGTTACGCGGTTCCATTATTCTCGTCCACTCGATATGCGTCAGGCTCGGCGACTTAAGCTGGAAACACACCGTTGCCACGTCACGCGAGCTCATGTGCTGTCACGGTATCTCACGTCACGGAAAAAAAGTGTTGAGTGTGTATTTTTGATGTATTTAAATTGATCAGAAGCACACTAACGATACGTTACGCGTATCACGCATACAGTCTAGACTCGTCATAAGATGTCGTAATGGCACATGAGTTCAGGTGACGTGACGATAGTGTGTTTCCAGCTTTAACGAGAAAAGTAAACGAATATCCTCTCAACGTGCCTCTCAAATCTAATAACACCGGCACGACGTATCGCGTTTCAATCGTTTGATCGCGTCTTAACTCTATTCCTACCGCGACCGATGTAATGACCGTTTCTTAAATTTCGTCTAGAATTTCCTACATACAACGTTATTTCATCGCCACTTAATTTAAATGTTAAAATATACGTTATCTATCTCTAAATAAAAGATACTACATTTTTTCACTATCAAATTAGCTATTTATCTTCATTCTATATTAAGAAATATAATTTGATTTAAGGAATGGTCATTTGACCGGTGACGGTAGAAATAAGTATAAGTATGCATGCGGTGTCAGTAGAAGTAGCGTTAAGAAATCAAACCCGACCACTTTGCCTAACAAAAGCGTTCTCACCGTTCGGCGTTCTCACCGCGCCCCGTTAAAAAAAAAACAAACCCCTCCTCCCGACAAAAGGAAAATTTCATATTCACCGCCTACCAAATATAGAAGCCACGAGAAATAACGTGTACACACACGCTAACCGCGATTATCAAAATAATACATTTCAACCGTCCGCGCTTCGAAGGCCCTTCGCGACGGCGGTCGTGAGAGCACGTAATGCATAAGGCCCCGGGTACCGTGGCAATTGGCACGTTGCGCGTTTCTCTCCGTACGGGTGTACGATCGTACGCGCTTGTGTATTATGCGCGCGAAGTTACGCGTTCCCGACGACGCGACGCGACGGGAACGGACGAGGACAAGGGAGGTCGACGACGACGACGACGACGGCGACGGCAGTGGCAGCGGCAGCCACGGAACGCAGAGACTCTCTTCGGTGAGAGGTCGCCGCGGGGGAGGGGAAGGGGAGTGAGGCGGGGAGGAAAAGGAGGACTTTAGCGATCCTGGGTCCCGTCTTCGTCGAGGTCGTGCATTTACACAGGCGGGGTCATCCACGGTCTCCGTGGTACCGTTACGCCGCATGGAGCATACATATTCTCGGTGCGGCTATCCCGCGGCATCCTCTCTTCATCCCTGCCCCTCACCCTTCACCGATCCCCCGTTCGATCCTCTCACCCGCGCTCACTCTCTCTCTCTCTCTCCCACCATCGCATATTTTCGTGTATAGTACTGTATAGCGTAGAGCGTACATGCCCCCCTCCCCTCTCCCCCGTCCGCGGTATACGTAGGCGATATGGTAACGTTGGTCACGTACGTTTCTTCCTATGCCCGGTGGCTCGGGCTGGCATGCATAAGTCAGAACACCGTGGCTTCTGCTCTCCGCTCTTCTCCGTGATGCTCGCTCTCTCGCACTCTACGGGGTAACTGGCTCACCTGGACCCGGCGCTCATACGTATCTCGAGCGGCGGGGTAGATCAGCCTAAGTATTCTTTATGGATGAGTCGATCGATCTTGGGGACGCGTCTGCTATCCCGCGGATGGGAATATCGTTCGAGGAGTGCGATCGTAGTTATGGGGAGTAATGTATCGTCTTAACGGCGGACTCGCGAGTCTCGTGGAAAAGTTGCTTGAATTGATGGCAATGGGTTACTTATTTAACCTACGGGCATCGAATATCGTTGACGTAACAGTTCCGCGGTGTCTCTTTCCTCAACGTGGCGCACGATACAATGGGGCAAACGGGGGCTCGGGGAAAGAGAAATATCGTCGTACCGGGAGCCATCAGCCGAAAGGTCTGAAACAAAACACTGAAAGTCCAAGCGCGACGAGAAAATCCATGTTTTTCCCTGGTTTAACGTTATTGCGTTTCATGTAGTCACGCGAACCTGTCAGGTATGCGAGCTATTTTTCCGTCGAGCGTAGGAATATCGAGTTTCGTTGTCTCGTCTGGAAATTGAATCTCTAACGGTGATCTCTTTTCGCGCAATTTGTATTGTATTGACTTCGTTGAGGGCGAGGAGGGAGGGGGACGGGGATTGGCGGTGGTGTTGGAGGAGAGTGGAGGAGGAGGGAGGTGTGATGGAAACCAGGAGCCCCGTTTAAGTCGTCGTCTTCGGAGTAAATTTATAATGAGATCTGGCGAGTAGACTTGCGTCGGCGATGTTCCTCTTGAAACATTCAATTTCAGCGAGAGCGCGGCGAGCCGGCAATAAAGGTGGTAGTCAGGTAGCTTATTGCACGTACACGACATCGTTGTTCTTTTCGTTCCTCGTCGCTGTTCTTTCTTTCTTTTTTTTTCCTTCTTTCAAGCACGAGAAAAAGGATCGAGTGTCAGCGACAGAGTAAGGACCGTGCAAAAGCGATTAGACGAGGCTTCCGCGTAAATGAAGCGCGTGTCGGGGCGATATCGGTGTTTCATCCAACTTGTCAAACTCGATATTAGCGCAACGAGGAAAAGGGTATTTACCGTGCGATTAATAATAATCCTATTAGTTTCCGTTCGCTCGGGGGACGCGTAATTGCCGCGACGAGGCGAGCGCGCGCGGCGCGCGGCGCGCGGCAAACGCTTACCCCGTTGAATTCTCGCGTTTAATGCGCGCTCCAACAGGTAATTCTTTTTGTCCCCGATTCCGCTTTGTTTTTCTTTCGACGGGACCGGCCGTGCAACGGGGGGGTCGCGGCCATCGCGCGCGCGGGTAACGCTACGCGGTGCGAACGGTGTGTATAACGATATTTTTCGAACGAAAAGCAAAGCGATGGTCGTGATCTCTCGTTTAACTCGGCATTCGATATTCGTGACGACTCGATTGTGAAGCGAGCAGAAACGATTAGCGAGAGCGAGCAACGGTCAACGAATTGCAAACAGGAAGGTTATTATCGGAGCGCTGACAGTGGGCTTAAGGCTTAATCGGCCGTTGCGATCGCGTGCTTCTAATTTCACGCCCGCTATCCTCCCGCCCCTCCCCTACTTACCGTCCGCATAATCGAATCTTTGCAACCCCCGTAATCAGCGTCGAAAGACTGAAACCATTGCACGCTTCGACTCGATACGCCGACCTACATTAATTTATAGGAATTGCTTTTTCCCCCTCGCCTCTCGTTCCTTTTTCTTCTCTCTCGCCTCGTCACGCTCCGTCGGTGATCTTAACGTCGCACCTTCTTCGTGTTTTTCTCTCCCCCCAGGTTTGTTTAAATTTAAACCGTCACCGTTCGTCTTAGCGGATACAAGTTCAACAGTTTCGCGCGTACCATTATCCTCCTCGAAATCGTAGGAAAAGGGTAGTTTGTTGAAAGTTGGGCGGACAGTTTGTAACAACGGGCCATTTGTAAGAGCAGAAGCAATTCGACGAAACTTGGCAAGATGTGCATTAATTCTGCTCCGTGTCATCCGTTCTCGCGACGGCGGTGCTTAGGAAATTAAGAGCAAACTTATGGCATGTAAGCATCCATTTTCCACCGTCGTGTCCGCCGCTCAGACACGGTGGAAACGTCCCGACGTCTCATCCGTCTTCCAGTGCGCGTACGTCCTCGGGAAGGAATTACCATTACGATGGATGCGCGGCCCGGTGCTTTTCCCGGCGAACCGTCGCAACGGTTCGTCAGGTTTACGATAGTCGCGCGACGATGGAGGAGAGAGAGAGAGAGAGAGAGAAATAGAAAGAGGGAGAGGGAGAGGGAGAGGGAGAGAGTTTACCGTTATTCCTCGGGGGTAGTAGTCCGAGACAATTCAGGCGTCGTTTTGGCTGCCACGGGGCCGAGAGACGCGTTACCCAGATCGGAAGAGATTGAAACGGATAACGGAGAAGCGGTCCGAGAGAGGGATCGATACGTCGACGAGTGGGAGATGAACGGAGGGTATTTAGATCGACCCATTGTACGCGATCGAATGACCCTGGGGATATCTACTCTAGACCCGCATGTCGGATGCACCCCGCTTCGAGTACGCCGCACTCGGGCGAGTTGTCGAGCGTCGCGTTTCCCGGATACGTGTCCCCCCCCCCCCCGGTCAAGAAAGCATGGCCGACGACACCGCGTTTCCACAGTTTTGAACGAAGGAACGCGATAAAAAAAAAAAGAAAAGGAATAATCTTGCCTCGTATTCACAGTGTTTGACGAAAACAAACGTTAAACGTTCCTCCTGCGACCGAGGCGAATTCTCAGGGTATTCCGTCCGCTTCGGCGATTACCCAGAATCCCCCGTGCGGTAGTCTCGGGGTCATTACGTACCCTACATTCTTTGTCCTGAAATAATATCGCGGGATCGCGCGTGTCGTTAGAATTCCTCTCTCGGTCGTTGTCTCGTCCGCGAACATCCGGAGCATGCGAGCAACGATGATACGCGCGACGATATTAGCATGGTGACCGCGAAAGGGGCGGCGGGGAAAGGGGGGAGGAAAGGGAAGACCCTTATGACGGTCGAAGGTACCCCCCCCCCCCCCCCCCCTTAGGTATGCCGTGGTTTTCGCGCTTTTGTCCGTTCACCGCACTGCACCCGGTAGCCGCGGCCAATTATGGAAAGTCTCGGTTGGTTGTTTTGTAGGCCATTCTGTATTACCCTATTATGCTCCCTTCTCCTGTTTGCACGGAACCAGATGGCTCGTGCGGACGGAGGATAATTTCGCGAAATGTTCCTTGCGCCTCCTCCTCCCCGTCGTCTTCTTCCCTCCCTTCTTCACCCCGGTCCCTTCTCGTTCCGCTTCTTCTTTTGTTCCGTTCTTCCCTCCCCGAGACCATCCCCCCCCCCCGCCCCTGGAATCCGTGACCCGTCGACCAGCGTGAAAATACAACCGACGGTGCTCGTTAAGGTTGAATTGTGCCAGTATTTATTTTCTCCCCGGTTTCACCCCTTTCGCGAGTTGCCGGACGCTGTGTGTTTTAACGACACTCGAAACGACTCTCGTATTCCGTTTAGCATTAACGGATGACGGGCAAAGAGATAGAGGTACTCTTTTTCTTTCTTTTTCTATCCACCCTCCGCCAACACCCCCTCTCAACCCCCCGCGCAACGTAGGCTCTCCCGGTGGCCGCGAACGCAGTCTTCGGGTTCTATCAATCCTCGCGCAATTTTCCGGCCGAGGAGTTTTCTCATTTGCGGAAAAGCTCTAATTCGATCCGCAAGTATTTTACGGACGCACGATCCCGTGGGTAATATCGTTGAGCGCTAACTTCTCGATAAACGGTTCCATTGGGGTGTACTACGTACGTATACCTGCTGCACAGCCGAGTCGCTAAGCGTGTCATAGTTGCGGGAATGGCCGAAGGCAATTTAGAGATCGTTCGGCCGTGGATAGAGTTAGCGATGTATCCATTATCAAATAGTTTGCTACCGAGACCAGCTCGGCAGGATTTTTCGCGCGAGCGTGAAATCGGCGCGCCGCTACGCGTGATAATCGGACGGTACGACGATACTTTTGTATCGTAGTTCGGTAGCGTCGTTTTCACGAAAAGAGATACGAGTTTCGATAAATGTTTCCGTGCGAGTATTCCCTTCGTATGTACCATCGACCGTGGTACAATGGGTCCCTACGACGTCGCTACTAATTTACTCCGCGTTCGCGCGTAGAAGGGTACGAGGAGGCATTAGAAGCGCGTGTAGCGGAGCAACGTGTGCGAGAATTGTTGGTAAAGTGCGACAGGGTTTGCGACGGTGAGAATAGAAGGGAACTCAAACGTGTTTGATATTAACTTCATTTAGCCGCATAGTCGAACAGTTTTGTCAGTTTGCCGCACACAGTGCGCGCGAGTATCGCGAGAAATGGTGCATTAATTAGCCGTCGCATTTCCCCCAGACCGTTATCTCAAACTAATTTTAGCGAAATTTCCAGCCATTCGAGGTTATTTTATTTCGCTCGGCGCTCGAGCCATTAGTAAAATGGACCGGTAATTGTTTCTCCGTGTAACTGAAATACGTAACGATAAACGTCGATGCGTGGGGTTCGTTTATTTTAAACGTTCGTTGGTTATCCATCGATACTCGCTAGGTTACGCGAGTACTTTTTCGCTAATGAATATTTCCTTCTTGTCTGTTTCAGGTAAGCGCTTTTGTGCCCGTTTCGTCCTTCCGTACGAGGAGGATAGTTCGTAGGATACATACGTGAGTCGTAGCAACGTGTCCATTATGTTTCTTGTTTCTACGAGTTACTTGGGACGAAAGAATTTCATCGCTTCCGTTCTCCCGCGTCTCACTTGACAATCCCGGCGCGACGTCCTTTAACGCTTACGCTTTCCAGAGATTTAATATTCTAATAATAGCGCGGAATTTCGATAGAAACGTGTTTCGAATATTTTGAAAAGCTCAAACGTTCGTTGACTCCTTTCCCGTCCCCAAGGATAATTTGCATATTTAGGATAACTTTTCGCCGTACTTCGGATGGTTCGGTGTTTACCTTCAAATCATTGGGAATACAAAATTACTTTGATTTAAAATTAGTGGTTCGAAATATGGAACGAAGCATTCTCGCCCGATCCACGCGAAATCGTTTAAGACGAATGATAAAGGATTATCGTGAAATACCCCACGACGACGTTTCACTTCGGTTTGCGAGATAAACGAGCTCTTTAAAACATTTATAATACCGCACCCCCCCTCCGTGTACAGAAACACCGCTTATGGCTTGAAAAACGATGCGACGTCCGGGTTAACCAATTTCATCCTCGGAGATCTAATTTCCTGCCGTCAAGATGCGTTACGTCGGGACATCCGTGTTCCTCTTTTATAATACAGCTCGTTTCCCCGTTGTAAACGCGTCAGCCGGAATTGCGTCCTCGTTGTAAATCTCGTTGCATTCTTGCAACTGGCTCGCTCGGGTCTGCTCCTCCGTCATGCATATAACGCCGCACACCACGGCACGGCGCGGCGCACCCGAGCAATTTAAAGCGCGATTACCCTCCCGAGTTCTCGCTACCGAGAAAGTGGACGTGAATATTTTAATTTCTAAGTCACGGAAGAGCCGACGGTTAACTAAGACGGACTCGAGTCGCGTCGCGGATTTTCTTGAACCGTCGCGTCGGTGCAACTCTCTTGTTTATCGGCTCAATGTCGTCTGGCAGCCACTTGAACCGTCTGGAGATTTACGAGTCGTGCTCGAACCGCGAGTCGTTCGATAATTCCATAACGCGAACGATCCATCGTTTCCGCTAATCATAAGGCGCGGTCTCACGTATAAACGGAGCAAGGACTCGTCTCGGTATTATCCGGGATATCTCGTACACCGCGGTTGATTGAATTCGCATGACTCGTGAGCCACGAGTCGGAGATTCGTCGTAACTCAACGGGCGTGCTACGTCGCATAATTTTGTTACGCGAGATAATCCGCAACGACAAACGGTGCGTTTCGGATAGCCGAGAAAATCGCAGCGGTCTCGAATATTCATGAAGCGCGTGATTTAGGATAGACAGAGGAAATCCGCAGGACTAACGCGTCGAATCAGCCGTAACGTCTCGGCAGAATATACTGCCATTAACGTGCCATTACGGTCCATTAATGGTAATCGGCAACGTTCCTTTGAGAAGTCCCGAAGGCGACCGAGGCATCGGGAATAATCGTTTGATGCTCGGTGTAAACTCGCTCTTGCCAGCCCGTGATTAGCATGCGCGTTTCTGCAGCGATTATCCGTCCAACGCGGATGCGAATGTAAATATCTTATATCCCGCTCCCCTGCGCTCCCCCCCACCCCTCCGATCCTTGCGAAACGATCGCCGAAGCGGACGCGCGAGGCGTGGCAAACACAAAAAAGGTCAAAATGCCCCGTGGTAGGGAGATTAAATATTTAAATCGAAAGTAAAGTAGGAGCCTGCCAGGATGAGCTTAATGATACGCGATGAAACTCGCGCGACGTTCAATCAAAGTTTCCTCGGTTGTATTTAACGCGGCAACATCGGCCTCTCGAACGTTGTAAAAATGATTCGCCACGCCCAGTACTCTCGGTATTGCGTATTCGCTTTCTCTCCTCATTTGCTAATGATATTGAACCTTACGGGGCTTCAACGGAATTTGAAACTTATGGCTACGTATCGCATCTCCGAAGACATACGTATGTAGATAAATGGAGATGAGTTTATTGTTTGGAGTTAAACGGGATACAAGTTGTAGATTGGCATGAAATAAAATAAATTGATAAGATATAAACTAAAATGAGATACAGGGACCGAAGTAGATTATAAGATTGCTAATTGATTTCTATGTGCGCGTGTGTGAAAGAGAAAGAGAGAGAACGCTGTTGTGCATGCGTCGAGAAAATATTCGAGGCGTCTCTCTCGATTTTCTTCTCGCTCTCTCTGCGTATAACATTGAGGCGAGGTAAAGTCAGGTTAAAATCCGGTTGAAAAATCGGGTTGAAGTATCCTACGGTCCCGATGTTATAAAGCGGAGGAAGGCCGTGTTAAGGCGCGCATAAAATACGTACGATTAATTGGAGCGCATAAAAGTGCGCCGTGGCGCTGCGGAATCTATTTTATACGATCTCTTTTGAATTTAACGTAATACTTACCTGCACGCCTCGACATAATGACCGCTCCACTTACGCGAATTCCGCGTTACTTTACGTCAGTTCGACGTCACCTTGCCTCCGCGGGTATCGTTAATACGGGAGTACACGTACTTTCGGCGGGATCACGTGGCGCGGTAGTGCAGCTTTTTAAAAATTGGGTCATGATTTCACGCTGAACGTGTACGAGTCCTCGCGGAGGTTGAAATATTGCGCGCACCAAAAATGGAGTAATACAATTTCCTTGGAAGGCGTATCAATTTTTTTCCCGACCCCCCCCCCTCTCTCTCTCTCGTACAACGTCGCTTCGAAGAATACGCGGCGACAAGAATCCAAGTAAACTCGTACTCGTAAACGTACGTTCGCAGCCAATTATACGTCTTGGCGCGATTCTAAAATTCCGCGCTTAAACGCCTCGTAACGCGGTTAAGTACCTCGGTATCAGTCACCGGGGAACGCAGAAAAAAAAAGAAACGAAGAAAAAAAGACAAGAGGAGGGAGAAAAAACAAGGTTTATCGGTAGCCGTTGCCGCGAGCCCTTTCAACGAGAGAAGCTCTCTCAACCTATAAGAATAACGAGCCCCGCGTCAAACCGAGGCACGCTGGAACAAGATAAGTTTTCCCCGGGCCCCCCTTTAAATTCAATGTAACGCTTACCTGCATCCCGCGGCATAATGGCTGCACCAATTACGCGAATTCCGCGTTACTTTACGCCTCTCCGACGACGCCTCGGTGTTAATGCGCCGTTAATACGTGGGTAGACTAGGCGTGTGTTGCTCGGCATAGACCTTATTCCGCTCGGCAGACGTTCCTCGCCCCCTTTTAGGTACGACGGAGAGGGGGGAGGAACTCGGTGGACTCGTCATGGTCGGTGCAAAGGTGCTTTTCCACCCGTGGCTGCTCGTTTCTCTCCCAGCGAAGAAAACTACGTTTCCCTCTAATTGTTTTAATGACTCCGCTTTCGTCCGGTCGTCCCTACGCGTCATTCGCGGTGGATCTCTTTTACTCTCTCTCTCTCTTTCTACCTCGCTGTATCTCTCTCTGGCACTGTCCCGTCATTTCTCCTCGACCTCTCCGCCCCATCTTCCGCTCGTTGTTTCTCGTACTTGGCTATTTTTTATACCCTTTATTCTTGGCCGTATACAGTCGGTACCCTGGTACAAATACTCTCGACGTAAACCAGGGCCGAGCGTAATTTCTCTGGCAAGTAGTCTCTCGCGGTCGGTCGATTGCTTGATCCAGCCATTGATACATCTATCCCGACCTCAGCGTGTTCTTTTCTTTATTTTCTCTATTTTCTCTATTTTCTCCCCGAAACCGCGCCGCTCCTCTCACTCGACTATTTCCCCGAGGTCTTAATTAGCGTTTCATTTACTCGTTCGCCGGTGGTGGTTGAGCGAGCCCTAACACGCCGCTGTTTTTTTTTTTTCCCAGTTTGTTTTAATTTGCATGGCAGTCGAAGCTCGGATGTGCGCGATTTGCAAGTTTCACGTTGTTACCGCGAGCTGAATCATGCTTTTGTGTAGTGCGCTCGTATTGTAACGTTCCTTTTTTCCTCTCTCTCTCTCCTCCTCTCTTCTTTTCCCTATTTCCCTCCACCGATCTCTCTCGCGGCGAGGTATTTTTACATTACTATCGGCCGAGAATTGCAAACCGTTATCGGTGCAACGGGAAGCGCTATTACAAAGAAAACTGCGGGGGCAGTCTTTATTTAATGGCGCATCGCCGATGCGGCGTTCATGTTTAAAGCATACGGGAGGGAAGCTTTGGAAGGCGAGAAAAGGTTTACTAGAATTTAAGGAAACCCGCGGTAACTATAAAGTACGCTTTAAACCGAGCCAGCCGTATACATACATGTATAAGGTCGTCGTAAGGGCGAAATAGCTTCGTATCGTCTCGATTTATTTCCTCCCCCGTTCCTCTTGCCCTTCGCGTCGTAAATAACTTACGTCATCCCGAAAGTACCGCCGGCAGCTCGTACTCGACTCATCCCGCGAGCTTGCGTGGCGCGAGGGGGGGGGGGTGGCGGGGGGGGGGGGTCAAAGGGAGCTTTTTAACGCTTTTGAAATTTAACGCTCGAGTTTTCCCGATTCCTGGACAATACGTCGTTCCGTGGGCATCGTTCCTCGCACCCCCCGCCCGCCCCTACCGCGGAATTTCCCCGTCAAATCGATTCCAAAACTTGCCTATTCTAAATATCAAGGAAGAATTCCGCCTCCCGGGACGAGTTGGCGCAACTTTCCGCTGCCGAGTTGTTGCTTTGAAAAGCGAAGCGGAACGCAAGAGCGAAAACTTTCCGCGTTATAATTCACCGCATCTCCTCCCGCAAAACTAACGCGGCGGGCGGGTGCGGTGATCCTCGGAGCGAATAAATCGAAAGCCGGTCGTCGGTTTTCTAGCCGCGCTTCCTGCCCCGCGCCTCTCGAACAAAAACCGGTGCCATCGACACGAGGTTACCTTCGGGATCGCCTATTATACCCACATAATCCTCACGGATCTCTCTCTCTCTTTCTCTTCATCTTCCCCCTTCTCTCTCTCTCCCTCTCTCTCTCTCTCTCGCCTTCTATTCCACGATCATCTACCAAGCTCGATCCCTCTCCTTTGCTCGAAACACAGCCTTCTCTAAGCCGGGGCTAGAATCTTTTTCTCAACACCACCGCGTTCCCACTTTTAGTCTCCTCGGGAAGAAGGAGAGGATTAGAGTTTGCCGTCCACGGTGTCGAAGCTAAGCCCCCGGTCATGATATGGGATTATATGCACGGTTGAAATATCGCGCGGGGAGGCATCGTCGGCGTATCCATTTCAACCGTTCCTGCGTTCTCGGATCTACCTCACGTTTCTGCTTTATGTATCCCGCTCGTACGTTTTCCCTGCCACGCCGTTCATGATCTCTCTCGCCCGTGGAAACGTAGATTTGTTCGTACCACCGCGCCGGGCCAAGGTAGGGAAAGAGAGAGAGAGAGAGAGATTGATACCTGAATGCCTCGCTTAAAAATCAGTCGATCGCGTTGGTCACGGTGGATATTCTCGCAAATCGGCCGTTTCACCGGAACTTATTTCTATGAAAACGATATTTCACCGTCCGACAAATCCTATTCGCGATCCTAAGTCGATTTTGCGTGACAGTGACATCTGGTTAGCTTCACGATGTAACGCTAAAAAAAACCTTTCCGCTAAATCCGTGGTATTACAATTTATCTCGGAAATTTGCGCTGACCGAGAGTAAATATAGATCAGGTTTCTCGCGGAATAGAAGCGAAGCCTCATATTTCTCTACCGGAACGAGACATCTACTCATGCTCTCGTTTATAACTATCAAATATTTCAAAAAAAAGAAAACAAAAAAAGAGATTCGGTGTCACGAGATCAGCCGAAATTTTTTATAAATATCACGAACCTAGATTTCCCAACGATCCCTTCGCTCTGGAAAAATAATATTCTCTGGAAAAAAAACGATTCGAAAGAAATGTTGAACGAACTGCAGGCGGGCCCCGGCGAATCCTCGCGGAAAAACTCTCGGTTTTACGAACGTCGAATATTATCGTACCGCGGCTCGACTGCCACTTTTCAGGGGGCCCCCCTTCCCCCCGATCAAAGGCTGTACTTTCCGGTGTGCATTTCGCAGTTTCGTGCGAGTCGCGTGTGTTCAATATCAACATTCCATTGTGCGGACGCATCGGGGGCAACGCCGCCGCGCCGGTGTAACCGTGGACGCGTATGTATAACCCGGCATATTCGACCCCCAGATACATGTTTACAAAAGGCGCGGCTGAGAAGCGGGCGTCTTCCAGACAGCATCGGTATTGTGCCGGGCCACTGCCGGCTTATACTTATGTAATGCGAGACCTCCACCAATACCATCTACCTCCGACCCATTCTCCGTGCGGCGTCGCTTAAACCAGGGTGGAGCGGCGGAGATCCCAGCTGCCACCGAGCAACGTGGCCACGGTACCCAACAACGCGCGCGCGAACCGGCGAGAAACCTTCGGGCGCGCGCGCAAAAGGTTCTCAGCGTGTCCCGCTGACGCGATCCACAGTTCTTAACAGATAATGGGGGAATCGTCGGCCGTTTGTCTAGTCGCGGTCGGTTTAAATGTCACCGATCACGGTCCCGCGTTTGCCCGCGGCGCCGCGCGGGTCCGTTTATTTTGACGTCGAGGGGGTGGGCAGGAGAACTGGGAAAACGAAACCTCCGCGTGGTATTGGCGAGTTTACCGAACAACGAGGATCGTCGACCGCGAGTGGAAATGAAAACTTGACAGGGGCCCTCGCTATCGCGGTAGAAACGATCCGATCGATTTAATGCGGGAGCAAATCGGAATCGACGTTCGACGTCTCGAAGTTGCTAGGTTATTTCGAAGATTCTCTTGGTTACCGAGAGCAAATGTGCCGTGGTGGTTCAAGGAACTCCTACGGCTAATCGTAAGAGATCCGTAATTAGCGCGTCTATAGCGATTCGTTAACTAAGTTTCGTTAACGATCGCCGTGCACGGTGTTTGCATTGCTAAGGGGTGGCTTAAAAGTTCTTCGCTGTCCGTAAAATTGCGAAATTATCGAGTTAAGTGCCTCTCTAACCGAAGCAAGTTTACGTTAATCCGCAGTAAAAGTTCTTTAGCGGGGCGCAAACTTTACGCATTTTCGTTCGTTAACCTGCACGCGAATTTAAGTATTTATTTGCCGATACGAGTTTTAAATAGGTCGGGCGGCCGGAGAAGGGGGGGCTTGGCGTGATGGGGAATAATCGTAACCCGATTTGAAATGAAGGAATGTTAACGATTTTCTACGGCTACAGTACCTCTCTCTCTCTCTCTCTCTCTCTCTCTCTCCCCCCTCGTCGCATAAAAACTTAAGCGCTCGCTTTTAAATTGCAGCGCGGCACCTTTTGTTCCTTTTTCAGCGAGTCTTCCTTTCGCGCTTTCCAGAGACCGGAGAATCGCGAATAGAGTGGAGGGGGACTGGCCGCGCGACCCTAGCAGAAACTCGGAATAATATTTCCGCGCGGAGCATTCGGATTTTAATCAAGTCCGACTGTCGGCGTGGAAAAACGTAACTTATGCCCCTGTAGTAGCTAGAAAGAGTAGTGAGACTGATTATTGGAAAATTCATTTACCGAACTTCTAATTCGATAAAGACTCGCGAAGAGCACCTAAGCACGGTATTTAACGTTGTTCGTTTAAAGGAGACGCGCTTCCACGCCGAGGGAATCCAAATTCTTAATTAACTGCAAGTCCCTTGAATTAATATCAAATTCGAGTTTCTTGTCAGATATTTTTGCGTCAACGTCAAACAGCAAAGTACCTACTCTTGCTACGTATTGGCGTTTGAGTAATCGCAGTGCAACCCGAATACGTATCGTGTTTACCGCGCGAGAGTGATCGCATTTACCTTTGGTGCATCGTAAAGCCTGAAGAGCAAGAGAGGGAGAGAGAGTCGGCTAATTACTTTTACCAACTCAAGTGCTCCTCCCGCATCGGGCACGCGCAAATATTTTCAACTCAAGGTTATTAGGCGCGATTACTGTAATTCGATGATGTCGCTAGCCCCAGTTAAGCGTATCGTGGACAGCAACAGGTTTGCGAAAAAAATCCTTTAAGAACCGTGCAACCGCGACGATACAATAACGAAGGCCCAACGGCGTTACTACGTACGAATAGCATAAAAACTCTAGCAAGGGAAGATAGAAAAAATACGTGGAAAGAATATCTCCACCGTCGAACGCGTTATGTTTCAGTTTTCGTGGCGCTTTGGTTTTAGAAATGATTAAACGCGCAAATTGCAGTGCTCGATATCGCTGATTATTTCGAATTGTCGCGTACACGCGCATACCGCCGTGCCGGAGCCGCGGCACTTTAATTACTCGCCATATACTCATTAACGGGGGGGCTAATTCGAAATAACAATTTACCTATCGCGCGGACTCTCGTGCAAGATCGTTTCGTCGGCATTGTATTATGCAGTTACGTTTCTTCTCATTTTCTCCCCGGCAGTTTCGCCCCGACCTTAACTATTCGAGTTTGCGTCGCGACCGGTAATTTGGTTTTTATCGCGAGTCTGCCATCGGGAAAAGTTTTCGTCGCTGGCGAGCTCGTGTTCATGAATTTTATTAAGATCCGCGATAAAACGGTGTATCTGCGTTACCTGCAGATACGTCTGGCGTCTACCGGCTGACGTATCTCCACGATTCTTGACACATTTCGCGGACACACCGATGCTTCGCCCGGCGCTATTCGCTTCGAGCGCCTCGCTTCTTTTATTCCTCTCGAGGATTAAATTGAATAAATCTCTGACGTTAGTCCGGATTTTACCGGGCTACTTTATTACGAGATTTCACGTAATATATATCCTGGGACGAGTATCTCGCTCTTCGATCTTGAACGATCTTCCAATTTTAATTATCTCACCTTTGATTTTCCTCGTTCAACGTTAGAACGGTACGCGCCACGGTCGAGAGGTATTCCTAGGGAATTCCTTTCTTCTCATAGGGAAACCCGACTTAGCCGAAAATTGTGCAATAAACCATTTACAGCCGCCGCAGCGCCGGCGTTTCTTCTTCCAAGTTATTTGCAACTAACGATCGCTACGTTTATCGTATTACGCGTTACAAAATGCGCTAATACTCGCGTTAAGGCCCCCTCGCTTCGCCGAACGAACGTAACGTTCTTCTCCCTCGCTGCGGTCTGGTTCTCGTACCCGCGGAACGTACCATCTTTCCAATTGCCCTCACCCGACGGCGGCTCGTTCCGCGGGAACAAGTTTTTCATCGCGCTTAACCCCACGTTTGCATCGCGTCGGCTCCGCGAACGATAATTAATAATACGTGCCGGGAATACGGGTGATGTACCTGAAATTCCTAAGCGGCTCTGCCAAGGTGAATGTCTTCGGAGGCTCGACAAGCTGGAAGAACAAATCGGGGGGAGAGAGAGAGAAGGAGAGAGAGAGAGGAGGGGAGACGGCTGGAGGAAAGCCGGAAAGAGAGAGGGGGGGATCCGGGCATCGCAGGCGGGACAGGACGCGTATTTGCAGATTTATAACCAGGCGACCGAGCAAAAGGTGTCGCCTGGGAATGAGTAATGATATATTTGCCCGCATGCGAGGCGTTTCGAGATCGTCGGATACGCTCCGCGAGCGTTCTTGCGATCCCGAAAACCGCGTGGGCGGGGGAGTGGCGAGTCGCGCGGTAGTTTGTAGGGAAACAACGTCGTATCTTCGATCGGTCGTTTGTACCTACCTCGCGAGTACTTAAAATATTCTCGTTGAGGGCGAGAAACGTTTTGTACGGGATGTTTTTGTCGCTGATCGTTTTATTTCTCGACAGATTTCCTCGTTTCGTGAGCACCGCGGCCGAGCCACGTCGCGTCGGTTCGACGACTACGCCGGAGTTTCAACGGATATCCGAGAAACTAGAAACGAAACGAGATATTACTCCTCGTTCGTCGATTCGCGTTATTTGAGAATGAGTTTGGCGACTCCGCCCGGCAATGTTTAATCAGGGACTAAGTCTCTTTGTCGAACGGAAGATTACGCGAGAACAAGAAGGGGTGTTCCTCGCGAACGAAGGGGCGTTGACAATGGGGGCACAGGTGTCTTCGGGAAGGAATAATGACGATGTTTTCCACGGTACGGTGTACATTAAGATTACGAGAGCTTCCACGAATTCCTGGGATGTTCGTAGAAATTTCTCTGAACGCGTTCTTTCCCTGATCATTATACCTTTGAGATGACGAGAGAGGGCAGGACTGGGGCAGATCTTTTACGGAATATTAACGCCGGCTCTTCCATTGACCCCGAGTGCCGACCTTTTTACCTGGTGCTCCAGATAAGAACCCGAGGAGTCGGCGCGAAATTCAAGCGAGCTTACCCGGCAAGCGCGATATCCGACGAGGAAAGTAGGAAAAGGCCGAGGAAGCCGGGGAACGATATACAAATAATCCCGGGTCTTCGTTGAAAGAGGGGAAAAAACTGGAGTGCTTCATTTTACTAACAAAAACTTGGCGAAGTATCCGAGGAAAGAAACTTTTTTCCGCCCAGACGGATTTCCTTTGTATCATCCGGCGTACTACAAAGACGTTTCGGTGCTCGAGTAAATTCTTCCACGATAAATTTGCGACTTTAACGAGAACGAAATTTGTGTCTCTCGACGACTGTCGCTTCGTCGTAGCGAGGAAAAACCGTCGGGAGACGAAAAATGACCTTTTTCACGTTGTAATCCCCTCGAGTAGAGGACGAGTCGCTTTGGAAGTCTCTCTTCGACGCGTACTTTACTCTTACGCCTCGTGCGTGCGCGTTCCGTCGTACACGGATATCGTTTCAGAATATTCGATACTCTCTCACGATACACTCAGCGCGTATACGGGTTTCTCGATCGACGATATTTTTTTTTTTTGGCCCGCTGCGAATAATTCCGAGCCATATGCCGCGGAGCTTTCGGGTCTAGGAGAGAACGACTGTGGCACGGCAGATGTCTGGATGTACGCTCCAACGATTTTCCCGGCGAAAGACCGTCGAAACGAGTCCGAAACGGAGTAAATACATGCCGAGCGGACAAAAGGGAGACAATTTTGCCAACACCGAGCGTGAAAGGTCCAGGGTAAATACATAGGATTGTTCCCTCGTCAAACCGCATGAATAAATAATAACGTGCCCCGCGGGGGATCGTCGTACCCCCGCTTTACCCACGACGCGAGAGGGAAGATATAAATATTTCTATTAAATCCTCCTTAAAACGATCCCTGGTCGCATTCAACTTACTCGCTTTGAATGATCCTTGGGAATCCAAGTGGCAGCTCAGCCCTTTCATACCTACCTGTGCTCTGTGTTCCTGGCGTTTGCGAGGGTTCGGAGTGAGCGGCAGTGGCAACAACAACATCAACGGCTTCGGGCACATCGTCGTCGTTAAACGCCCCACGGTTGTACTTTGGCGCCTTCGCGTCAGTCAAAGGGTTGTCCACGGCTCGTGGGAAGGGCAACGACGAGCGGGGGCGGGAGACGTAAGGCCGAGCGGAGGGAACGGAAAGGGAAGTAGAGATAGAGAGAGAGGGAGAGAGGGGGGGGGGGGAGAAGAAAAATAAGCAGAGACGTGCTGGGCACAATAAACGGCTAGTCGAGAGAGCAGGTTCACCTATTACGCTCGATAGGTAACCCACGTTTAATGCACTTCCGGCGACCGTGGAATCTTCGATCGGTTATTTGTATGCGCGGTGCAACGGATCCTCTGATCCCTTGATCCTCCAGTCGCGCATTCACCTCTTGAGCGGTTTTTGATAGAGAGAAAGGGAGAGAGAAAGTCTCTGCTCAGACACTTCTTCTTTCTCGCTCGTCGATGTCTTGCGAGCCTCGATTCGAGTACTCGATTCCTCGTAAGTATTACAACACACGCTGACCGGTTCGACGCGTTCCGATTTCGACGCTAATCGCAAATAACACGCTCGTAATACGACGTACGCGCGGAAACGGAGAGTTGAATAGTTCCTGCCCCGTATTTCGGTATACAGCGTATTTTTGCACAAACGATCCTCGTCATTTTTCTCCTTTTCCTCGCAGCTTCTTTCCCCCCACCCGTGCGCTTTGTAGATCTGGCTCGCCTCGGTCGTTCACTTGAGAATCACCGTCTTCTTTGAGTGCCTCGCGTCTCCTCTACTATACCCATAAGAGGGTTTATATTTCAAGGATCCTATTTTCACTGAGAAATCGCTTTTTAGCGTCGTCGACGTAGCGTTCGCCCCAACGCGCTCTTTCAATCGGTTTCTCTCCCCCTTATCGACGATTATCAATTTACCTCGGCGTTATTCCTGTTATCCGAGGATCGCGATAAATTCTCCTGGAATATTCCGTTTCTCCCTTTAGCATCTCTGAGCTCCTTTCTCGCCGGCGAGAAAAGTCGGGTCAGCGAATCTTTGACCCTATACCGTCTCTATGCACGCTACCTTTGAGATATATAGAAGTTTGGGAAAAGATTGGCACGGCACGATCGGCTTTTATATAACGTGCGTTTTATGGAAAAGGGAAGACCCTGGTGGCTCGGACGTAGCCAGGGTTTCATACTTCCCGTTAGCCTCGGGCAAGATTGCGGATGACCCTTCCCTCCCCGCGGCTCCCCGGACTACTCGCGTCACGTATATGCAAACAGCATTTTTGTCACGGCACGGATATAGGAAACGCTTGACGACAATGAAAATAAACTCGGACCCGAACTTTGTTTTATAACAAGAGTTCATTGTTTCGAATGAAGTTCGCGGTTCGCGGTACGAGGGAATCGTCGCGTAAAGGGAGTAAAAGTTTCATCGCGCCTCAACACCGGCGAACAGTGCTCGCTTCGTAAACGATTACGAATTCATGATTATCGATAGCGGAAGAAAAGGAACTTTCGAAGAATATGTCCTGTGTATGTCAGTTTCGAGCCCCCATTAACAATTCAGCGTACCAACGTTCGCATGCAGCTGCCTCGTAAATAGTGACTGCAATCGATTATCCGTAAAGGGAGACGTCGCTGTAACGGCAAAGTTTATGAGATAATTTATGGATTTTCAGTTTCCCTTTTCTAGATGTAGATTATTGTTTCCATAGCCGCTTTTTTCCTTGATTATTTCAATGCTCTCTAACCCCTTTCGGATATGCGTCTCTTCTCCTTCTCACCCAGGGGCCATGAATATTTTCTGGGTCAGCTACTTTCGGTTACGAGAGGTTCTTGCTCTCATTACCGGGTCGATCCTTCCGCGAAGCGTAGTCACGGTTCAATTACCAATCGACGCATGATATCTCGCGCAACGTTCGCCGCGCAACGTTCCTAGAGTTATGGCTGAAGATTAACGCAAGTGATGTTAGCACACCTGCTCACCCAATCCTCCGTGCAGCCAGCCTCCTCCCGTGTTTGTCGAGCGCGCTTGTACACACTCGCAGATATCTACGAACACGGAGATGTGTAAACACGCGGGTACAGGGTGTACCCAGTGAATCGTGCATTGTTTCGTGCCCGCCGGGTCTCCGCGATGAGTATTTGCGAAATTCGGAAGAACAATAACGGCCGTAATTATTTATCGATTGACGCGCGAGCGCGCCGACGACGATCTTTCGTTTACGCATTGCGAGTTGAAGGGAAGGGAAGGGAGGGAGGGAGGGAGGGACGGTAACAACGAGGCGGGGAATAAATTATTCCGTCGAATCGATCGATCTTTTCGGGGCGAGAACACTCCGTTTCGGCTAAAAACCGGGCACGGGGGTGAAAAGTAATTTCGCGAGCGCCGAGCGGTGAGCCGATAAACGTATTTGGCGTGTCGCGCGAATCGGTTAATTTCTCGTTTGGGTAAAACCTTGCGACGAGGCACACACCCCGTATATAAAGCTTCGCGAGCGCGTTTCACGCACACGAGGGTTTGAGGCTCGATGGTGAGAGAGAAAATTCTCTAGGTACACGCGGGGGCTTCTCCGCGCTACGCGTTCGGCGCCTGCGCCTTTAAAATAATATTTTACCGGGATTATTGTACCGATGGAAATGGTAAAACAGCTTACGCTTCGCAGTTGAGCGGGCAGAGGCATTATGCAAACCGAGTTCACCCCTAGTCTTCCACCTCCGTCGTTCGTTTTCCCCATTCGTCCGCCCGAATCACCGACGCAATCGCGCTCGCGTTGTCGTCCTTGCCCCTGCCCTTCGCGCACCCTTACGTTCCCTTCGACCCCCTCCGCCCTCGTTGTCGCGCCACGAGGCTTCTCATTAATGGAAAAGAAGATACCCTTCCGCGAGGAAAGTATCTCGGGAAGAAGCATCGATGCCCACGTTTGCTCAAATATATCACGCTACCCTATCCACTTTTATCTTCCACTTCAATTTATATTTTACGCATGACGCGTCTTCTTATTTTTTAACCTCCGCGATGCTCGTTTCGTTCGCTCCTTCGTTCGACTCTCGAGCGCCCACGCGTTCCCGCGATTAAGTTCAATTACCGAAGAGACACGAGGTAGGATGACGGTGTACAACGACGATGGCGCGCGTGTCACGGAAAGTGGCTTAATTGAAATTTCGCGCGAATCTTGGTCGATTTTTAATTACGAATTAATTAGCGAGCTGAGGAAGGAGACTGCCAGCGCCCGTCGACGTCGGCGATCGTGCGACAACTTCGGTGGATCGAAAAAAGGTGGGGGGATGTCCATTATGCGCTTTCACGGGCGAACGGAATGGAAGGGGTAGCAACCAACCCCCCGGAGCGTTGTCTTCCAAGTTCCCAGCATCGCTGACATTTTCACCCCAACAACGATTTCTATCTTTCCGCAGCCTCCGCGCGCCCCCGCACAGGTCCTTTCGCACCCGCTAAATCCTTTTCCCTTCTGCGCCCTCGCCTGGCAGAGACGGTGACGGGTTTCCTCGTTAGGAAAGAAGCTAACCGTCATGGCGTTCGGCGAGAACGAACTGCCGTCGCCATGGTAACGACCGGGGTACCTCGTAACACCAGGGGGCAGGTGCCTTCGAAGTTATGATTCGACGTGTTATCGCTTGATACGCGTACACACACTCGTACCCGCGCTTACGCTCTCTCCCGTAGGTGTACCGGGGATCTCGGATGGCTTGGAAGCAGGTATTTATTGTGCCGGCGACAATCCACGTACGATTCTTGTCGCAGGTGGTACGTCGTAAAACTGGGTTATACTCGCGAGACCGTGGACTCGTTTGTCGAATTTTCGACCTTATTTACTCCTTATCGACCTTATGGACTCGTTTCTCGAATTTTCCTTCTCAACGGGAATGGCGAGGGGAAGGAAAGAAAACGACCGTTCTACGTCGCGATACCGAGGGCATCGTTATTTTTTATTTACAAGCCGAACCGTACCCGAAACTCGGTACAGTCTTCGATCCTTTGTCTCGAACGGGAGAATCGAGTATCGACGTAGTTGTAATTTAAGCGACTACGGGGATAGAGTACCTCGTAATTACCACCAAGTTCGTCATTCGCCTCGTCAAGGAAGCCGAATATCGCGTTTCGCGACGTTGGTGCCATGGCTTTATTCCCGACGTTTGAAAACTCTGTCGAAATATTTGCCGCGAACATTTCTCCCCCCCACCCTCGCGCGTCTCTCATTTTCCGAAGATATACTCTGAGCTTTGTCCTTCTCTCTCAGCCCCCCCCCCCCCCCCTCCACCTCCTACTCTCTATCTTGCGGCGCTCGTCTGTCTGAGAAGTTGGTTCTATCGACGGAAGAAGATCGAACGAACAGCTTTCCCACGAGCCCTTCCTTCAACCTCGAACCAGACGTTCCACCTCCGAGATGGAAAAGGTTTCCTCAGGCTTAAGTGGATTCAGCCACTTTCAGTCTTTTATATTAATCAAACTGTAAGTGGATACATTTATTTAGCGCAATCTCCCGGTTATACGGGGTATATAGCTTAAGTCAGTTCGATCTCTACGAATCGTCGTTTGAAACTTTCACCTACCCCCCCTCCCCCCCGCCGCTGTTAGTTTAAGAAAAGGTGTATAGCGTGGCACCTCTGCGTCGGGACGCGAACAAATCGAGCGTATTTTTACTACCTTTCGCGCGGCTGATCGTAGAGAGTCTTATTTCCCTCGGAGAGTCTCGGCAAATAAGGAACCTCCCCCCCGAGAGTCGCGAGATATTTGTATCGTACTTTCGGAAAATTCGAAATTTACGACGATCCCCACGCTTCCTCGATCGCGCGTGAAATTTTCGAGGTTTCCCTTTCTCCGTCGATCACGGACCAGGGGGAATTTCCTGTACGTTTCGAGCGACGTGTGGACTCACGTTTCGAAATCACGTTTAACGGGATCGCACGCGTGTATACGCGTACGTATACGTCGGTCGGCGCCAAATATTGATTTTCCTCGGTGGATATGACAATGATTTGTCGCCCTACGCCAGTCATCCGTGCATACAAAAGTATGCACGGTCAGGTCCGTGTAAATAAAATGCGTGTTTCACGGTCTGGCGAGGTGGCGCGTCGGGGGTCAGGTTGCATAGAATTCTCGTGAATCCGGAACGAGCCGCTCGGGTTCTGTTTGCCGGGAATCCGGGAGATCCATGGGAGTATTTTGTAAAGAAATATTGTCAAATGGAAAAGCAAACGGAGGTTGGGTCTTCCCGTCGCCGCAGAGGTATCCCCATAACGAACTTCTTCCGTCAGGTAAAACCTTAGCAAATCTCTTTCTCAACTTTACCTTGATTTTCTTTTATTTCATCGTGCAGCCGATATATCGCCGACTCGAGGCGCTCTATCGCGCGACTTCGTGCCGGAGGAGTCATCCGGGAAAATCGATGGGAAGATATTTTCTTTCGGGAGGATCGTGCCGCGTTTTTTGAAAGAAAATCTACGCTTTCTTCTCTTCCCGTCCGGCACAAGTCTCGGCAATCCGTAACATTGCCGCGCTATGCCTGCGACGCGTCCAACTCTCCCTCGCGAACTATCTTCTTACCAAAACGGTCCACTTCGAATCCGTAATTGATACATTCGATTAGACACTCCCGAAATGGCTTTGCGCCTAACGCAATTGAAGTTTCACCGCATCCTCTTAGGAGGGAAATTTCTAGAGTACCCGGGAGAAGGAGATATCAACGGTGCGTCCCGGCGATACCATGGTTAATTAGATACGACTACACAAAAGAGAGGTAGCGCGTGGCGAGTACCGTTGAGCGGTGGTGGTAGTAGTTTAACCGACGGGTAACGTGCCCGTTGAACACCCCGAAGGTGAAATTCCAAGCAGTCGCTGATTACGCACCCCCGGCTTCGCATATAACCGAGCCGAGCTGGACTCGGAGGATGATTCCTTTAAACGGATATCCAAGCTCGAGTCGCTCTCACGCGCGCGTGCGTCAAATGCACATCCCCGAAATCATAGGAAAGATCTCGCGATCCTCTGGATCTCGGGACTTTGAGCTCGAAATTAGCGTAGTCTTGTTCGAACGGTTTAGCCGGGCGCTGCGGGCCGCGAATAACGTTGCTCCTCTGGCTCGGCAATATCTAGGCTAATTAGATACAATTACACGAGTGAGGGACAGCTTTTAGAAGCTACGTAGGCGCGCCCCCCTGATGTGCGCTGTCGTGGGATCTCGAAACTCTCTTCTCGTTCCACCATGATAATGCTATCAAAGTTTTCCCAGGAGGTACGACGTATTTTCAGAATTTCTTGGATAACTTTTAACCGCATTAGAGAGCCGGGAACTTTGAAATCAAAATTTCACAATTACGTCGGAGGCTTCCCAGGGGCCACCGAACTGGACAATTTAATGATCGCTTTAAGTGGGTTCTGCGGCGCTCTCGAACAATCGAATTTACCAAATACGATTAACGAGCGTCCTTTGATCGATCTAAACGGATAATCGATTCCAGAAATCCCCACGATCGAGTCCGTCGGAGAATTCCTTTTCCTCGCTCTCGTCCTCCTCTCTCTCTCTCTCTCTCTCTCTCTCTCTTTCTCTCTCGCGCGCGCGCTTCCTTTCCTCGTTCGAGTCAGCGTAATTGATTTTCCTGCGGGGGCGTGGGGGAGGGGCAAAAATTGGTCAGGTTCGAGATGAATTAGCGCTTCGCTCGCGCGGTTTTGGCCCAATTCCGTTTGCTGTCGGGAGATAATTACGAGAATCGTAGCGATTCAACGTGGACGTAAATACAGGTACCACCAGGGGGTTCGAGGTTGCACGGTCGTTCGGACGCATTTTCTCGTGTTTCTGGAAAACACGCGAAAAAAAAAGCAGGAGTGGAGGAAATGCGACCGCGATCCAGGAGTTTATCGTTATTCGTGGATTATCGGTTATCGCTCGGCGTTTCTACGCGTAGGTACGCTCGATGTGAGAGTTTCATTCGGAACTAAATAAACTTATTTGGGCGTGGTAATTATCGGATGCGCGAGATCGCGTATTCGAAAGAACAAAACATTTTTTTTCCATCGCTTCTCAATTCCATCGCGGAACAATGATTCCGAGAACGAAGGTTCGCGTTGTACCGGCAATAATGAAACAATAATGTAATTAAGGCGAAGCGTATCCGCTATTGTTAGAATTCTTTTAACCGGGGTAGAAATGAAATTACATTACGCGTTTCATCTTCGGTACGTGCGTACCAATACTTAGCGTTCCTCCACGAGTGTATCGATTCGCCTGTACGCCGGTGCATTCGCGTCGCGATAATTGTAAACGTTAATTAACCGTTTTGTTCTTTAAAGAGGATGCGACGTAATAAGGTTATCCCAGGTAGTCGCGTATTCCGTTGTGCCGTGTGTCGGCTAACGCGGAGATACTCGTATCGCGCAAATTAATTATTAATTATAATTAGTGCGCGAACGCGAAACAGTTTTCCCGGACTCGGGTCGAGACCGAGGTGGATTTTCTTCTCGCCCGGACGCTTTGCCGCATTTTCAGCATTTTTCGGTTTTAGGATAACGTCGAACGTATCGACGGCGAGAGAGGGCCGAGAGAGTATGGAATTGCGATTGGTGCCTCGGGCCTACGATTTCGATCCTCTCTCTCTCCTTTTTTTTTCCCAAACATACCGAACGCGAAATATCGTAACCGGTAGCTTGCAATTTTCGTGCCACGACAACGTCGCCCCAGGGATTAGCAATACAATCCACTGCACGCCAGATACTCTTTCGACGTGCCATTCTGATTTCGGATGTAAATCGCTCGTTACAGCACGAGAGAACGCATCGATTTGACGCCAGAAGGTAAAAAGGAAGTCGAGAGCAACCACCGAGCTGAGCGCAAAAATGACGCTGGTGTTTGTGCCCTCGAAAAGGGCCAATGGCAAAATGGTCCTTACCTGGCGTACTGACTTTTTCCCCGCGCTGTTGCGCCTCGACGAGAGCGTTTCATCGGGGAACCTTTTAACGAGCGGTAAATTATTTTTCAAATTACGCGGCGGCCCTCGCAAACGCGTTAATTTCCGGCTCTAATTATTTTTATAATCACTCATTTTTCATCCTCGCTTTCGAGTAACCCAGTTCGTGACGGAAAATCGTGAAAATTTCTACGTCGCATTTCTAAGCCGATATACTCTCGTTTGCCGCGATTTCCCACGATTTCTCGCTCGACGAGCAATCGTTAACGGTACGCGTTAACGCGCGTATCGCAAAAATGTTGGCAAAAAAGCCCGTAAACGGTAACGAGTATATGCGCGCCAGGGAAAGATGTTCGACGTTAGAACGGGTAACGCTTTATTGCGCGGCGCTTCCGGTAAAATTGCGCGTCTACGAAATTGTGGTTCTTGCCGACGGGGTAAAAGGCGGAATATGATACACGGTGTACAGCGCGAACGGCATAACGGTATGCGCAAGGTTACACGATACCCGCGGCTTCGGTGCAGTCATATTCCGTTCGTTCTTTTTCTCCCTTTTTTTTTGTCCTTTCTTTTTTTTACCTCCCCATCTTCTCGTTACCGTCGACAGCGCATACTCGCCGTAGCCCCTGATGGATGGAGAGTGGATCACGCAAAAACTTCGAGTTTCATGCTTGGTAACCGGCGCATAAAATCGAGTATCATGCCCCCACCTCCTTCTCCTCCTCCTCCTCCTCCTCCTCTCTCTCGCCCTCCCCCCACCCTGTAAACCGTACACTGTCCGGGGACATCGATCAATCGGTAAATTTTCGCGACGCGTGACATCCTAAGGCGTTTTTGTTGGCTGCCGGATATTGGATTTCCGTAGTGTGTACCGGCGTGCATTGCCCCCCCCCTCCCCCCCCCTCCCACGCAGAAGCCGATGGCTCCGGGGAAAAAGAATCCTCGAGGATGGATTGGATCCTTCGAGTAACACATTGGGATTGATTTTTGGAACATAGCTGCGATCGAGCAAACCGATAGAGGGGCGGCGGAAGACAAATTGTTTTTCCCCTCGATCGTCTCTTATACTAGCGCGTCGATGCCGTCATATCGATCGTTGGTCCCGACGAGTTAAACGATCGTCGTTTGTAGAGTTATAAATGAATTCGTATGACTCCCCATCCCCGGGAGTCGTCGCGCGATGACACCGGAGCGAGAGGGAAATGCATTCGGGAAACGTAAGCCGCATTCCTAAACGACAGGTGGAATGTTTCGCCCGGTGGTTTGGAGAAACGACGACAGTCCGAGGAAAGAGTTTCGTCGCGTCGCGTCGCTGAAATCCCGAGGCTCAAACCTGGAAACGATACTTCATCGCGGTCTGTGCGCCCTTGGGGACACGTTAATCGGGGGTTCTTGGAGAAATACTTCAACGTTTCTTTGTGACGCGCGAAACGTACTCGCGTGACCGATCGTAAAAGCGTGACACCGCTCGTAAAAAGAGTTCTCAAATTCATTTTTCCGCCACTCGTCGGTGAAAGAAGGAATCGAGCGCACTTGGTCGTGGCGGTGGCCGCGGCGCGTGCTACTGCTAAAACTACACCTCGTCGTTGCGCGCAGTGATTTATGTCATTGCGCCGAGCACTGTTTTGTTAAGCTTTTACGAAAGTTCTCTTTGCCCTACAGCTTTTGATACTTTTGGACGGAAGCAGCGGAGTTCGCGCGATTCGTAAGTCGATTAAAGCTGCCCACGTATTTCGCGGGTAGGAAGGACGTTTCGTATAAATCAATTTCACGCGGGAACCTACGTCGCGCCGCACCGTCGATCGATGATTTATTTACACCGTTCGTCGAAATCTCGCGTGCGCGATTTCGTAGGAGAGCGAAAAGAAGGACGAGAGAGAGAGAGAGAGTGAGAGAGGGGTTGGGAGAGAGAGAGGGGTGACGTAACAGGGCACGCACGTAAGTTCGCGCAAATGTACGAACGATTGGACAACAACGAAGAAAGACTATTTTTCCCCCGAGCATATTTTACCGTGTCAACCCGGCAGCGGGGAATGCATATGCAAAGTCGTTTGTCACGCTCGTGGTGATTTACACAATTACGCCGAGTACTGTTTGCTAACAGCGCGCGCAACGGCGTATACAGAGTCGACGAAACACAGGAGAGACAGACCAGACCGGTGGTAGCGAGAAAACTCCCTCGTGGAAGCTCCCGTGTTGCCGGACGTTTTATCGGCCGGCCCGAATTTGTATTAGTGGGCGAACATTGTGTGCCCAGGGAGCTGCGTCGCGTTACCTACGTAGAGCAATTAAGGTAATGTCGCCTTCGGCGGTCGAGTGGCGAGTGGACAGTCTCTTTGAGGGACTACCAAGTCCAACGTCTATTTACCAGGAAACGGTGAGCTAGAAGCCCGAGCCCCGCGAGCTAGAGTTCGGTATTAATTGAAATAATTGCGAAAGCTCTTTCCACCGTGCAACGCGCGGTAATCACGAAATATCGGGATTGCGGGTATTAACGAGGGGGTTTTTTCATTTTGTCGATGGCACGGGAAAAGGAGCTTTAGACACTGCTCGCGTTTATTTACCCCTTTGTTGGTCGAAGCGACGCGGTTCCTTTTTTTTCTTGTTTTTTGTTTGTGGTTCATCGCCGCGACGACAAACGCACGAAACACTTTGACTGATTTATTTCGAAGCCGCGGTTAAGTGAAATTTTTGAACTTGTGGGAGAGGCGGCGGCGCCAAGCATTCCGGGTTAACGGATCCCTACGTGTAACTTCGTATTCGATAATTATTATTATTATGAACTGGGAATGCGTTAATCGCAACGTTACATCGCGTTTGTCGTACGTTTACGGGTTCTTTCGTATCGCGGTTTTCGTATTAATAGGCTCGGTAAACCGCGCTAACGCGTTTATAGAACATCGCGGAATGATGTTCGTGGAAACGGTAATTGATGGAATGGCGTGACCGCTCGACGTTAAGCTCAAGAGTGCCGATACATCGATTACAATCAATGATCGGATGCGCGGAACGATTCATCGGCATACGAACCGGCACTTTTCGCCCTCTCTTTCCTCTCTCCCTTCCCCGTGAATTACGGTCGTCGTGGCAGGTGTGCAATCTCGGGGCGCAAACTTTTCCAATATTAGTAGGCCTTCCGAAAAGCGTTAAATTCCGGCGCTCCGGCCACCTGTTCGGGAATTGTTCCCAGTAGCGTGACAAAAGGATACGCCACGTGAGGAAGTATTACGTTGGACAGCGAGCGTGTTTCCCGGCTCAATTACGGTTTCGCGGAGCGGATTATTCTGAGACGCGGAACGCCACGCGAATCGCGTTAACGCATCGATGACTCGCCGGTTTTCTCCGTAATAGCATTCCGAGCGTAACTGTGTTTTACGCCTTCCGACCGAGACTCGTGTACGCGTGTGGGTTCGGTGTAACGCGAATCGGAGAACGTCGAACCGCGTTTGGTGAGAAATGACCTTCCATCGTTTTCTGCGGCTACGCGGAACCAGCATTTCTCGTGCCATTATCTCACGCGCAACGAGAGTAGAATCGGCATAAAGTGTCCAAAATAATAGGATCCTGCAAAGAATTCCTGTCCGACGGTAGGATTATACTTGGCACGTTTCCTCTCCAGCTGGTAGCGCAATCAACGCTCGTGAACTGCCCCCTTGTTCGACGCGTCCCGCGATCGAACGATCGATCGATCGATCGATCGTTCGCGATTTAAGGCCCGGTACGCAAGCGCGTTATTTCGACGCGTGATGCCGCAGCGATACCGCGAATGCGATTCGTTGTACCCGTACATTAATTGGCCGATACACACGTGTCCCCGTCACCGTGCGTCATCGTGCTAGCTCGTACCGGGTAGGAAACGATACGATCAAAATGGCAGGCACATGTGTACCGGGCTTAAGGCCCCGCGGGTTGGTACGCGCTCCTGTAGAACCTTCACGGCGAAATGAATTTCGAAGCTCGTTGTCGTACGTAGGTAGTCCACCTCGGGCATCGATTCGAAGCCATTCGTCCGTCCGTTGGCTCCTCTCTATCTCGCGGCAGGGTGGGCCTGCGGTTTTATCCCTCATTACGCGTGATTCGTTTGTGGCAAGGGCAACATTCGCGTAGCGCGATTTTCTCTCGTTCGTTTCGCTCGATTCAACGGCTTCGCCCATCCCCCTTCGCGCCGTCTTCTTCGGCGGACTGCTCTCGCAGTTATTTATCGATTTGCAACTCGCCTCAAAGCACGTGATAACAAGGCCCCTGGTAAGAGGAAGCCATATCCTCGGGCTATTGCCGATTGCCGTGAAATGGATGTATACGTATAGCGTGTATAGATACGCGTATATCTTTGCCCCGGGGAAACCGAAAGTATCTTTTTTTTTTGTCTACCTCGACCGTGGTAAATCGAACGCACGCTTGCTTTTTGAAATGGTGTACTAGTTCTCCCGGGATCTGGGAGATTATTACGGTAAGGTGCAAAGGGGCAAACGCAATAGTAACGATCGCGTAATGTAAGCTTAAAACATTGTGCAAGCCTCGCATGTAGGATATATACCATTTTCGACTTTTCTATTCGAATCGCGATTGCGTCGTATTTCGCGTTGGCATACCCGAGGTGGTCGGTGCTGCATTCCTTTTTTTCAATAATAGCGAACGATCTGTATTTTTGACGTCGTTAAAGGAATCTGTTGCCGATGTAACGATCTAGGCTGTAAGCTTAACGATCTATAAACCGTCGCGTGATTGGGAGCCGATGATGAGGATTCTATTGAACGGTTTGGCCAAGTCGAACGGAGAGGAAGTTCCCGAAACGAATCGCCACAATTAAGCTCGCAATTATTCGCGTCGAAGACGTTCCCCGCTACCGTTAATTTAATTTGCCTCGCGGGAGACGTTGCCCGAAGAAAAACGATCGACGAGATTGGAATCTGTAGGAACGAAGGTATTGAGAAACCGTTTTTAAACGTATTTTATCGGGGCGCGCGCTCCCGGGTTATATCGTGCAAAAAAAGGGGGGGAGGGGAGAAAGAGAGAGAGAGAGAGAGAAATTTTCGATTCGATTGCAATTTAACAGACGATACGACTAATAAAAGATATCGCATTGGTATTGCGTTCGAGAACGTATCTTGCAATTTCACGCATAACCGAGTGCGCTCCGGACAATCGACGAACGTTTAACCGTCATTTCGGTGAAAGGCACCGTAGATAAGCTCGGCTACAGGCACACGTGTATCGTCCGAACGCGGAACCATTGACGATTAATAAATTACCTGATCAAAGTGAAGTTTTGCGTCGTTACCATCCGTTTCGGAAGACATCTCAATTGCGAACTTTCCAAAGACTCTGGCCCGCCCTACATTTACTCCAAAAGTCGCGTGTTTAACGCGGGACAAAGAGTTTCTACTTAAAATCTCTCTGACTCTCTCTCTCTCTCTATATATATATATATACCCCATAACTTACGGCGAGGAACATTTTCCTCGAAAGAATTCAACGTAGAAGACCGAAGGAACGGCAAGTTTTTATCGATTGTCACTCGCATGGATGGACCTACATGTCTATCGGGAACGTATCGCGCGGTCGATAAATCGTCCTCGATTCTTTCTTTCTCTCGGTTCCGCGTTCGAGCCTCGCTGTCAACGCAGGAGTTGCGTGTGACTTTGCCGCGAAGACTTCCGTTTCGCGCAGGTGCTCCTTGCACGCGTGAGCGGCCATCGCGTATCGCGCGTACAAAAGGTCCGCGAGGATGAAATGTGCGGAGACGTCATAAGGGAGCGCGAGTCCCTTGGCCAATCGGTGAGCTCAAAGGTAGACGCCATTCCTTCTGAAAACCTTGCTCGCTGGCAAGGTGCGTAGAAGCTATAGACCGGGCAAGCAAAAGGGCGTGGTTGTCGCGATTATTTTGTCGACCGGAGAGGAGACAACGAGTTCAGCGGATCTCTGCGCACGACCGTCGTTACCAACGTGTCGTTAAAGGTCTTCCGAGAACGCCGCTGACTAACGTCCGAGTATGATTCGCGAACGATTCGACGTACCGTAAACTTTCAACGGGTATAATAATATTAATAATAATAATAATAATGAGGAGATACACGACGGTGCGCCGTGTGGCGAGTTAGACGCTCGCGCTTTCAAGGCACTCTCTAGATTCACATCCGCAGAAACGCGAGCCACCGCTAATGGTATTTAATTTCCCGTTCCCAAAGAGGGGAAAACTATCCCGAAGACACCGATCATATTTATCACCTCTTGCGTTCCACTCGTTACGATTCTACCTGCACTTCCTCGAGGTGCACCGGCAAAGCCGCTTATAAACCATACCTTCGGGAGCGTATATCATAGCGAAGACGTCGTGTGCGCGATTAAAAATAATTTCGTAGGAAATACGAGCGAGGGAGCGAGAGAGCGGCACTCTGAAACGCAGATAAATAAAATCAGGGAACGCTCGCGCGGGGGGGGGGGGGTACCTTATTCGGGATCCTTGCCGTCGGGATAAACTTGAGCCAGTAAAACATATCCTAGCGGCGAACGTGAGAAATATTCGCCTAACTTGGACCATAAGCACTTCCACGGCCGCCATCATCGACTTTTGCCACGGGTATCCCGAGCGTGTGCCATCGCGACCTCGCTTTAAAGGGATAACGCGTTTGGAGACTTATCTCGTAATATATTTACGGTTACGTTACGGCGGTTGTATATTATCCTCGCCACCCGTTCACCCCCCCCCCCCCCCCCCTTACACCCACCTCCACCTCTCTGCCCCCTGATATATTATGCATTCCGAACGCCATGTATTCTCGCATGCCCGCGTTATACGGCTCATACATTTTTGACCTCGATCTATCGGGGGGGAGGAGGGATTCATTCCGCAGCTTGGTTGATACGCGGTCGTACGAGACCGAGCTGTAGTTACACCGGTTTAAAACTTGGGACTCGAGTTGCGCGCCATCCATCGCGGAAGAAAATGCGTGAAATCCCTTCGCACGGGCTGCCGGCACGAAGGAGCTCGCTCGTCTGTGTACTCACCGTGCCATCGACCTCCCTCCCTCCCTCCCACCCTTCCTCTCTCTCTCTCTCTCTCTCTCTCTCTTCCTTTTTTTTCTCTTTGCCGCAATCCATCCTCTCCCTTCCTTACCTTCTTCGTTTCTCTCCGGTGCTCTCCTCTCCACCTTTTACCCTCTCCCTCGCGTCCTACGTGGTTAAGAGTTGGATTACTCTTATGGTGCTCCGCGGGCTAAATCACCTATTATGCATACCCCGGCACTTCTGCGAGGCAAGGCAGCGGGAGAGTCGAGTTGAGTCGAGCCGAGTCGAGTCGAAGCATAGAAGCACACTGGAGTCGAGTTCCCGTGGCTCCAAGACTCCTCTTCGCGTACCTCTCTTCCTCCGTCTCATTCTCTATCGCTCCATCGCTCTCCCCATATCCCCGTAGCAGAGGAATCCTTGCCTATTACTCCCTCATTTGCCCCGGGTCCATAGAAATGTAATTAAATCCCTTGAGCGGACGCGAAACGACTCGGGCGACGCGGGGCTACCGTGCGGTGACTCGTGGGAAAGTCGGGAAGCTCCTACAAGGACGGAAAAAGGGTTGGGTGGCGAGCTGGTCGAGGTTGGCAGAAGGAGGAGGGGGGGGGGGGGGGTACTTTTGACAGGCGAGCGTTAATTAGCGCCACCAGGATCGACGACCTCATCATTTTTTTAAACTTAATTGGGCAAGCACCGCAATTAGAGGAGAAAGGGTGGGTGAGTGGGGGGAAAGAACTCGTCTACCGGACGATCTTCCGTTACGTAGGACAAAGGACGTCCGGAGAGAAACGTCGTATGTCTGCTTCCACTTTTCCCTCTCTGTCTCATCTTCGCCTTCTTTTTTTTTCATTTTCATTTTGTTTTTTTTTTCGAGCACCGTTCCTGGACAGAGGGAAAATTAATTTTACGCGGGAAGGCGTCCGTAAACTTTGCGTTGAATTTAACGCAAGACGCGATGCTGAATGTGATGCTTAGCAAAACAGGACCGCGTGATAATAAAAGTAACGGGAGGCGGTAGCGCGTAGCGCTTGTCATAAATTCTGTGTACAATTTAATTAAAAATAATTGCTCTTCTTCGCGACCCTCGCGATTTCTCGCTCCACCTCTCCTCTCACGTGGATCCCCGAATAGTCAGTTTGTAGAAACGTTTTGCGCTCTAGCTTACTCGGGCTTCGTCGACGTACGCGAGACGCGTTCGAAGGAACACGACCGGCGCGTTCTTCCCACGATCGATGAAAAGTATATTTCCATACGACGCAATACGTCTATCGGTCCTTTTTACCCGTGTACACGACGACGCGATACGCGAGGACCCCAGTCCGCGCGAGGAACAAAAGGTTTCCCTTCGAACGAAGAAAAAGGATGATCCACGGGGACGACAGTCGTATCGACGCGATGGAGAACAACTGCCACCCCCTCCAACCCCCGCCACCCTTCCGCTCCGGGTTGTTGCGCCCCATGCTGTTTTCTACACTTGGAAAAGTCGCCCTCCTCTTCTTCGTTTCTGTCTCGCGCATCTCTTTATCCGATCTCTGTCGCATCCTCTCAAAATCTTATGTTTCTCTGGCAAAGAGTTACTGCCAACATTTAAAGTTTATTTCTTCGCGCGTCGGGCATATCTTCCTCGTTTTCCCTCTCTCTCTCTCTCTCTCTCTCTCTCTCTTGCTCTCTCTCTCTCTCTCTCTCTCTCTCTTTCTCTCTCTCTCTCTCTCTCTCTCCCTCGATGGAACAATGTTGTTTGGCACGAGAAGCAGGCGGTCGAGATTCCATCCCCCACCCCCCCCCCCCACCCTCCCTCTCAGTCGTTTTCGCCGCCCTTCGAACTTTACACTCGGTGAATTACGAATACCGCGATCCCGCGGAGGAGTTACACGATTGTCATTTTTAAAACCCCAGAAACATGGCAAAAGTGGGTCGCGAGCTTAGAGCAACGTTCGTACAGCTAGACCACGCCAGTCCTGGAATCCTCTTATCGGCTTTCCACTTCTCGTCGTGGTAATTGTTAGATGGGAGGAGAAGCTGCACCCCGGAGTCGTTTCGTTCGTTGCCTTCGAAAATGATGTTATTATAGTCATTAATTAAGAAGAATACCGCGTTGCCCGTTACTCGTTAATTACGCCTCGCGTACCTTCCCTGACTTTACGCAGGTTGCTTTAGATTCCAAAGAAGTAATGAAGTTTGACGTTCAACAACTACGCGACGGGCGTCGGAGGTGGGGGGGAAACGCGTATTAGCGACGACTAAAATATTCATGGCGTTGATATCGCTCGTTCTACTCGCGACTTTCGCGTTTCGTTTGATACGGTGACGTGTTCCGTGGCAATTAGCGTGGCGATACGCCGACGAGGAACGTACTGACAATAAGTTGTGGTAATCGTGCGAGACGTATCGCGAGCGGTACGTTACTTCCGTTTGTGGCCGATGGTTACGTGTAGTCGCGCGTGCTTACTCGCGCGTATTTACCGGCGCGCAACGTCAGTTCTCGCGATATCAACGGAGAGAGCCTCGTTAAAGGCCGAGGCGCTTCAATTCCATTTTTCAATTCTCCGCGTCGAATAGCCTACCGCGATCGTTTTGTACTTAATAACCCTCGCCTTCCATTAACGCGTTCTCGCTATACCGGTCGTTAACGTCAATCGCGTCGACACGCCTTTAAACGTTGAAACGTTTAGACTACGGTCGCGGCCTTTTGATAGTAACGCAATTTGGGTCGTGTTTCGAGGCATCTTCACGCGACACCAAATAATTTTACGGGCGTTAATTGGTACGCTTCGGTCCTACGGGCCGCGTCGCGTCGGCAGGTATGCCTTTTAAAAAGAGAAACGGGACGCGCGGTGTCAGGTTGATGGATGGACGAGACCCGGCCCCCGGGTGTGTCTTCTTCTGGGGGGACACCATATTAGTTCGTTGACCCACGGGCGTCGTTTAAAACCTTGGAACCGGCGGGGTCCCCTGATACCACCCGATACGTTTACTTGCGCACGCTCTTCCGAACTTCTTCCCCGATAACACCGGAATTTGTCCGGGATTAAAAGTCAGGGAGGGAGAGAGACTAGCTTTGTAATACTCCACGTCACGCTTATCTCCTGTGTCATCCGCAGAAATTACATTTCAGGCTCCTCTTTAACGTGCCACGTCAGATTTTTCAAGCGAAACCACCCGGGTACCGATACAACGTTTCTCTTTTTCTTCCCGTGACGCGGTGCAGCGATGCTTTAATAACCGAGCGTAAAAAAACAAAAAAGAACAAAGAAAAAACAACGAACGTACGCTCGGTCGTCGGTGCGATTCAAAAGCAGGAGAGCCACGAGATATTTTCACTTCCGTTTGTCTCGATAATTCTTGTTGCACGTTTCGGCTGTCATTTACAAATATCGTTTCAAGAGTTACTTGCAAAAATACGAGACAATTACTGCCATAAATAATGATTATGTTGATTCGCTTTGACTGGGGAGTCGACATTGAAATTTACACTATCCACGCGAACAGTGAAACTGTGTTCCTTCAAACCGAAAGGCATGTCTGCGTCGGATTGCAACCGCTCCGCGCTATTCCGCGCACCGCCGTTCCGGCAAACAATTCGTTGCCTGTTTTCCATTCTCGTGTCGGAGCCCAATAGGCGAGCGTGAAATCGGCTCGCGCGATTTCGATTTTACCGGTTTTAGCCAAACGCTTTGCGATTTATTTAACTTTAAGAGGAGTTTGGCGGCGAAACGGTGCTGCGAGATTGGGCGGCGGGAGGGGGGGGGGGGGGCAGTGAAAAGGGGGTTGGTTGACCGTACCGTTTCGCGGGCGAGAGCAAAGGGGAGCGTAGGAGGTCGATGCGCACAGGACGAAGCTGCAATGGAAAAGCCTGGGGGTGGCCCTCTGACGTTCCGTGGCGTCAATGTATCGGTGGTGGAAGGGGGCGGGGGGGGGAAGGGTGGGGGTGCGGGGTAGGTGGATGCAGGGACGTTCCAGGTTGATGCCACTGGCGCTGGACGCAATTTGAGAGCAATCGACTGAACGACACGCCGCAAATCAAACCCGTCCGTGGTAGCCGTGTGCTAGCTGGCGCACCTCCACCGACCGCGTCTCCCTCCCCCTAACCCCTTCCGAACCGATCTGCCACCCCCTTTCACCCTTCCGTCGCCTTCCACCCTCCCCCCCCCCCCCTTCCCCGCACCTCCCCTCCGCACTTCCCATGCCGCCCATTTCGTTTCGCGGGGGCCTCCACTGTCCTCTCAATTTGAGTTGACGCTTCTCCGTACGGTCGAGCGATTCGAGTTTGCCGCGCGACAGCTGCTCCTGCCGATGCATCACCTCGCATCCGGCGCGCATTACACCGCTGTTACTGTTAATTGAATCGATCGTTTTCAGATTGGCGGTTGCTCCACTAGCACCGTCAAATCGACGAAATCACGACGCGGCTGCTGCATGCATAAGCGGAGTGAGATCCGTGGGCGGCGAGGTTGACGAGGGGCGAGTGCGAACGGTGGTGATGCAGTCGCGTGCACCGCAAATTCGACACGTTGTCACGGGGACGGTGAAGCACGCGCGTGGACGGTTATGGTTTTCTTTTTTTTTTTTTCTTGATGGAGGAACTTTATTTAGAGCGGTAAGGGGAAGCTTGGGAAATCGGGTAATTTTATTGGGTTGATTCGTCGACGAGAATTTTGCGACGATTATCGCTGAACGTGTTTCGGAGAACACGCGTGTACATGTGGGCGGGACAGAACGAGAAACGTTATCCGTACTTATTACGGCGCCCGATCTGTTTATCATCGTTGCAATTCTCATTGTCCGCGCTTAAACGCTCGCAAAGTCCGTCGTTGTGTACCGCCGAACTCCGTCGTACCGTACGGCGCAGTTGATCGTAGGTGTCACCCCAGTCATTTCCGTGACCCGGTTTAAGCTTTCCGGTGTTTGCGCTCAAAGTTTCTGCTTCGTATTACACCAGAAATCGTTACGTTCGGCGTAAACCGTGCGCGGTATCCGGGAATCGCTTCGTCATTTAATTATTCCGCCGCTCGACGGGAACGCGTATTTTTATTCCTATCTCGCGCTTCGCGTTCTAGATATCCAATCTCTCGCGAATCTATTTAAAAAGAAATCAACGTCAAAAGCGCCGAATCCAATGCGACCGAAAATCTGCAATTAATTAATAACTGGGTTACCGTCGCGCGCTCGCGCGCGTTTCGCTATTATTTCACAAATACCGTTAACGGATAATCCGAATGGAAAATAATCCGCGTCAATTTGCCCGTCGCTCGATAGCCAAATGTCGTTGGAAAAATTATGAAACGTTAAACTTGTACAACCTGTACGAATTTTGTATTTTCGAAATATCCGCCGCGTTAATCGTCGCGCGAATAGAATATTTCGCTCACGGGGCCTCTTTTGATATTAATTACTTGCCACTCGATTACTCGTCGCGATTTCCACCGACGTCGGTGGGATAGGGCCAAGAATCGTCGTCGACGTAGATACGTAACTCGAACTAAATTAAGGTATTCCCATTACCGCGTCGAGTAAGTCAAAGCCATTCGGTAATTTCCATTTAGGGCCGACGCTTTCGTCGTTACTTCAACAACGCGTTACAGCATTGTTATCGTTAATTGAAACGATCGCTCGTAGATCCGCGGTCGTTCCGCGCGCCGCGAAATTGCGTCTAGCGCCGAACAAACACGATCCCCGCGTACGTCTGCGCTTTACGGGTGTATGGAAAACATTAAAGTACCCCTTGGTACGTACAGTACACTCGCATTTGACTGATCAATGATCTCTGTGAAGCGCTTAGTTCCGCTTTTCCCCCCGGCCGTACAAAACGAATCGTTCAATGGCGCCCACTCGTCCGACGCTTCGCTGCTGTCCCGTTCCCTCGATTTGCATTGCTTCGCTCGAGCGTCGCATGATCGTTACTATTAATCGAATCGATTACTTTCAAATTGTCAGTCCCCTTATCGCGACTCTCTCGTCGCTCGCCGCGAGTGTTTGTACGGACGCGATCAAAGAATTATACGGTTCGACGCTCCGTCGTGTGTTTTCCTCCACCGTTTTTCTTGTTTTGCTCGCCTCTCGAGTAATTATCGAACGTCGTTCGTCGCTGGTCTCGAGGCCCGACGGGTTTTTAAACTTCCAGCGTCTCGAATTGGTTTGTGCTCTTTTTAAGCTCTTCCGGAGTGCCAATTTTGTAAATCTTTAATTCCGTCACGTTCGGCTCGAGGCACGAATTAAAACTACTTTCCATTCCGCCGGTGGCTTCCTTCGCTGTTTTTATTATCTCCCGCACGAGCGACGTCCAGTTTTTAGTCCGCTGTATGCACGGCGCTTACTCCGCCCGGGCACCGAATTGATTTTTTTTTCTTTTTATCTACGAGTTCATTCGCGTCTTGCTTGATTGCTGAAAATGCAAAATAAACGATGCATCGGCAGCTTTTTCCGCACCGGGTTATGCGGGGGTCGTCTCGTTTTTCCTTTCCTCTTTCTCTTCTTTTATTCCCTCGATCCGACGCGCAAATTCCTCTTTGTTTCGCGCGTCTATTCATCTGAGAAGTTAATTTCGTTTTATCTCCCGACGAAGATATACCTATTTTTTCGCTCTTCGGCCACGCAACATCGTAACGCTCTACGGGCAGCAAACTGAAATTAATAGTACGAAGGATCAATATGACTTTACGAGGTAATGAGTCGGAATACCCGGCACGTATCGCGCGCGCGTGTATAAATCCCACGAATAAGAGCGGCGCCGATCGTCGAACGATAATAACAGCGATAATCGAGACGAGGGAACCGATCATAAATTACCTCTCCGCGGCGAAACTCGGTTTTTTACCGTATTCACTTTGCCGACGGGAATCGTTGCGAAACGAATCAATCGTTAGCCAATCCCTCGTACCCGAAATCACATTCGCCAAACAGGTAGGAAATTTCTCACGGTGACGTAATTTCGCGAAGTACAGCCGCGGCGCCCGTTGTTTCCCCCATTCCCGTTCTCCCCGTAACGGCGTAACCTCACCCTGAAAACGAAACGAGAACCGATAGTAAAGAGGTTAATACGATTTCGCGTAGAAAACCTGCGAAAATAGCCGCGGCGCGCTGGAGACATATACCGTAGTACCTTTAAGCACGATAAACCAGGATGCATACAAACGTTCCGTGGTTCGGGTAATCGAACGAATGCCCGGCGCAAGTACGTGGCGAGTAGTCCTTTGTGCTTTTAAAGAGCGAAATGGCTCGTCGACGCCATCAACCGGTGGGTAATAATCCGGCGACGGTGATCGTTGAACAGGTATCGCTACTCCAAGCTCAAATATCGAAGGAAAATATTGCCGGTTCGCGTCCACGGCGACATTAAAGATGGTTCTAAATACGAAGCCTAACGATCCACTCGGTGCGAGAGAGTAGTATACCGAGTTACGAGAGGCTCCGGTTGATGTTGATGGAGGGGTCGCGAGGGACTCTAACGGCAAAGTTATCGCTGATATGGATCATTTGCATGAGGAGGAAAAAGAAACTAACAACTAGCGAAAGAACGGGTTGCATTGTTGAGCTATTTTACGAGGAACGCCGGGATCGTAAAGACTGTGAAGAAGTTGTAATTACGTTGTCAGGGATGCGAGGGAAGTTATTGGACGTTGTTGCACGACTTTGAAAAATTGCCGAGTATCAACGGCACTAGATATATGTATTTGATCTCTTTTCTACCAGCGTAATTTTTGATGTTTTTCCTTGCGAGCGATCGTCGGCCCCGATGTACGCTTTTTCCCACGCGAAGACTCGTCTAGGAAACGAGAGAGGAAACCGGTGACAGAAATGTTTCTGATTACAGATGTTTTGAAGCGCAACCCGGTGGAAAGATGAGGACCGTAATCGCGTCGTTTCTTCTTCTCTTCATCAGCAGTGTCCTCTGCGTCGAGTGGAAGCACAGCGTTGTCTTGGACAATAATTTCTTAGTTCTTTGGACGCCGGGCGACAGGGAAGTTACGTTCGAGATTCAAGTGAAGACCCTCGGGTACGTCGGTCTCGGTTTCAGGAAGGATGACGGCAAGGTTGGAACTGACATGGTCATTGGTTGGGTGGACAACAACGGTCAGGTCCATTTGCAGGTGAGTGTTCTTAAAAGCACGTTTCTTCTTCTTTTTTTTTCTTTCTTTCTTTTCTTCAGTCCACTCCGTTCCCGTGCATCCGTCGGGCGTAGAGTTTCCAACGTCTCGAGACGAGTCTCGAGAAAATAGTCGACGAGGCGCGATAAACATCTACGCCGCGACTTAGATTTCTCGGTATTCGTAATGGAGAATTTAAAGGTGGGATACGCGTTGAATTTTGAAACGTTTTAGTCGCGTATTCTCCCGCGCAATTACAGTCATTTCCGTGTATTATCGTGAAATAGTTTTGACTAACATAATTATTTCCCCGCTACCGATCCGCCGTATCGAATCTTCAGAGAGGTAGGGAAAGAAGATTGTGGGGGGGGGGGGGGGGGTTAGTGTGGATCGTCTAGAATACCAATCAGCGTCGAGGAACGCGCATAATGGTAGTCCTTCCGGAGATAAGTAATGGGTTTCTCGTTTCGATCGGTGCATCGGATAGTTATCAATCTTGCCAACCGAGGCCACCGGCCTGTCATTACCGGTTCTCGTCATTTTGCACGACACCCGCTTTCTCGTCGTTTTCTCTTCGGAGACGATTACCTTCGACAATTTTCACCGTCACCGGTTATGATGTATCGATTCTTTTTACTTTTCTTCTTTATTTTTTTTATCGAAACAATATTTTCGAGTCGCGGAAAGACCACCGTGGGCTTTAACGAGTAGAGCCAACGACGCGGAGAGCTTTGTGCAAACGAAATTTACCAGAGTCGGCAAAGGTAAATCGAGCTGTTTAAATAACGCGTGTGTGTGCGTACGCTTATATACCGGACCGGGGGTGACATTCGCGAAAGTCTTTTCCCCCCTCGCCGTGCCACCCCCCCCCCCTACCTCGGTGAAATATGAGAGTAGACATCGCGACCAAACGTTACCCCGGAAAATTTTCTGGACTAGTTTAATTTAGCTTGGCTGGCTCAAAGTGAACGTACGAGCGAACATGCCTAGAATTTTATTTCAGCTCGAAGCACAGTTTGTTTTGGAGTACTTTTAAATTTAAAACGTCGTTACATCGCCGCATCTGTGACGTAAACCCTTCTCGAGAACCGGACTCAAGGGGATTATACGCTCTATCCTCCCTTTCATCAGCGTTACGCGGCTGTTGTCACTTTACTCGGTTCTTCGTAACATCGAGAGGCCCAGTAGGGAGATGACTGTTATTCTTTTTTTTTCTTCTTCCCACCCCCTCCACCCGTTGCTTTTTTTTCCGTAGCCGTGTCTTTTCTGTGTCGCAAATGTGCCGACCGGGCGACGCGGCAACGAACGGCGTGGGGCGCGCGCGCGCTTCCTCTCGTTTTCACATTTGTCGCGGAATATTTCTTGTACAACACCTTCCCTCGACGACTATGCTGTTTGTTGGGCTTTATTGTTATTACCGGGGCTATCTCGCGCAGAGTTTTCCACCGGCGACAGTTTATTTGCCTACGCGTCGCGTCACTCTCGATGCCACGACGGACTTTTCATCCTTTCCCGGGCTATCTTTGACGATGAACGACAGCAATCTCGTCCCGCTAAATCACCGAGGGAATGACTACCTATAATTTTCTATTTTCCCCGCTCGTTAAGCGTAATACATATCTCTCCGACGGACAAAATACTCGTCCTCCTATCCGCTATTAAATTCAACGTTCTTTTTTTCCTACACGGTATTTCATAACTGGCTACCAATTACGCCACCGTCGATACTTTCGTCCGTCTCGCGTGCAATAAAATCGTGCGATCGTAACGACGGTGTTGGGTAACAAAAAAAAAAAAAAAGACGCAACGACAAGAAAAGAAAGGAAAAACGTTCGACGACAAATAAATTCACGAAACCCGTGGGATTTTCGTCGATATTCCCACGTAAACAGCGCGCTTATTGCCCCCGCCGTATGATTGGTCGGTATCAGCAACGCCGCATCTACCCCGTATAGAGATCTCGCACAGTCGTTTCTTATAAAATGGGGAAGGAACGGTAAAGGAAGCGGGGGCGGGGGGAGGGGGTGGGGAAAGGGATGCAATATAGGAAAGCAATCTTCTCTGGCGACTACTGGCGGGGTAACCGAGAGTGGTGGGTCGGTGCTTAGGTACATATCTACGTAGGTAGGTAGTCAGGCTGCAGATCGCGTCCGTCTCGCGTGTCCGCAATTTTTCCGCTAGAATCGTTGCTCGCTCGTTCCATAATGCATGCCATGCCGCGCAATGCTCTATGCGATGCAGCCGTCGCCGGACGTTCTCGTACACAAACGGCAAAGAAAAAGGGAGGAGAGCGAGAAAGAGCAGGGCAAGGAGGTGGCGGGGGGGGGGGGGGCGGTTTGAACGGAGGTACGGGGCAAGAGGGAGAGAGTTGACGACCAACGAGAGCGAGAAGCTTTTTCGTTATGATCGTAATCTTAGAACCAGACCAGCCGCGGGCATCCAGAGCAACCCGACGACTGCGCCCGTGCTTCTAGAGCTCGATTTCTTGTCCTTATAGATACCCGTTTTACACCACCCCTCCCCCCAATCTCCTTCAAAACTCATCCTCCTCTCTCTATTACTATCCAAGAGCCCCGATTCTTTCGTTCGCTTGGTTTAACATTTTCTCTGCCGTTCGTCGCGACGACTTTTCATTGCGCGACAAACGAGCCGGACGCTCAACGTGCACGTTTCCCTGACCCGTTGATATGGTAATGTTAGACAAACGCGGTTGACGGCCGCCGCGACCCGACTGTCGTACCGAATTCTGTTATTATAACGACACGGTCGTTTGAATCGATTGCACGATTATAACCCCCCTCGCGTACGCGGGTCCGTTTACGATGGAGGCGAATGGTAACGCGACGATTCTTCGTTATTTTCCTTTTGCGACGTAGCCCGCCGGGAGATATCGCGTCTTCCTCGGATCGTACAGAAATATCGACCGGTGGGAGGAATTAAAGTTGATTAGAGAGGGGAGTTTGACGAATTCGCAGCTCCGTCCCTCTCGGCTTTTGTGTCCCCGTCTACTCCACCTTCGCTCTCTTCAGACTATTAAATTCAATTTTCTTGGTTTAATTCTTTTATTCGGTTCGTTTAACTTTCCCGGCAGAGTTCGGTGCGTCGTTTCACGGTAGATCCGTGGCCCAATGTCTATTTGAGATCTTTCTACCGGGAATACTTTTGAGGAAATGAGCGTAAGACGAGTGGAGAGGACGATACGGAGAGAGGAATCCGATTCTCAACTTTCCTGCCCGGAACTGTTGTAATGTCTCTCCGAGTATTTTAATGAAAATAAGTCCGTTTTTAAGCGAATTGATATTTATTTCTCGTTAAACAATGTCGAGAGAATATCAAAAAGTTGCCGTACAATTGGAAGCATCGAGACAGTGAAATCCCTGTTTAACGTTGTACAAATAAAAAAAAAGTAGTTATTTAATATTTAAGCACGATAAAAATGATTTTGCAGGTCTTGGTCAGGACTTGGCCCGCAGTTGAACGAAAAGTATTGCCCGGTGAACTCTGTTAATTCGCGATTATTTCAACCACCTTGCGCCGGTAGTACGCGCGAAACGAGTCGCGAGCGAAATGGTAATGAGATCTTGCGCCGCAGTTAATTTCGGTATCTCCCGGCGCTCTCGTTGCACGCACTCTCGTAGTCGAATGTAATCACAGCGGGACCGGATGCGGGACGGAAGCTGGGTATTCGGACGGAGGAAAAAGGAGAAGGAACCGCGGCATTTCGCGCGGAATGAAATTCCTATTCTCCGCTGTCGGTGGTTTGCCACTGCAGTCGACTAAAGTGGCCGAAAAAGAGCAACGAGCGGGAGGAAGATAGTACCTCGCGAAGGTGAGCACGCGTGGGAGGACTCGTAACGCGTTCATCTTGCACACACCGCGGAATCATTTTGGCCGGGTTACGGGTTTTGTCGGTGAAAATTTTGTGCAAACACCAGTTGAATAACGTTTCGCGTACCCCCGGTCGAATCAATTTCTAGCAATAACCGATACGTGCTACTCTGGATTGGATCCAGAATTTAAAGCGGCGTTCGGATGTGCGGAGCTTTATTTGCTTTCTTATATGCAGAATCTACTCGGTTCGATAGGAGCCATCAGAATTTAAATTAGAATTTATCTGGACAGATACGCCCGAGTTACGTACACGGAGAGGCAGATTGAAAATAAATTTCTCCGTATGTTTCGGAAATGGCTACAGGTTCGAGAATATCTTTTTCCCATTATCCCAGGGATTCAATTTCTCACGTGTACCGCGAAATGGGTCATGTCAATCAATACTATCACAGCCACCTTCGGTTGACATCTAAATCGAGTTACGCGGTATTAAAGATTCGCACTGTTGTACTCATCAAATCCGATTTTTGACAGACCCCACGTGAGGACAGATACGGATGGAAAATTTTTGATCTAATCCGCATTAAGTTTACGTCCGTGCTCCCTGATACGCTCTCGCGGTGATACTCGAGTCTCGGTCGTGATAAAGAGAAAAGAGAGAAAAAAAAAAACGTTGAATAGGATGACAAACTTGACTTTAGTAAATGCAGTGATTCAAAAACGAGAAACAATCGAAAACGCGTCCGGGGAATGTGAAAAAAAGCAGTTTTTTTTGTTTTTTTGTTTTGATACAGCAAACGAAAGGAGCGCTTTGAAAGAATTTGCGTGTGTTTGCAAGCACGTGTCCACATTGAATTCTATTCGATGTTCGCAAATATGCCCTGCGCGCGGCTTTATTGTACACGGCACTGTGGAATACGAGGGTAACGGGCTGGTCGGCACACCCCGCGTACGTGCATTTCGACTGTTTGGTGAATAAATGATATGTTTAGTAATACCGCGTCGCAGTGCGCTACTAGCGGCATTCACCTAGAAAACTTCATTCACCAGAGGAAACTAGGAAACGATGGGGAACGATGCCAAACAATCGAGCGGATTAATGAATGCAGGCGCGACGAGAGAGAAAGAGGACAAGAGTCGTTATATTATAAAATAATCACTAGACACGCGAGAAGCATCGCGTTGCTACCGAGAATTTCGATCTGAGATTGCCGCGAAATGACCGATTAGCGGGAAACGATGCGCTCGCGAAGAAAAAAAAAAGCATCCCCCCCTCCCCTCCCAAGCGTTTCTGTTACCCGCGAAACGATTTTATTTCACCGCGATTCTCTTTCGTATCATTTTCTGCAATCACGAGCGAACGGTTTCCCGTTAAATAGATCCGAGATACTTTATCATCGGCGCGCATTTGCGTGTCTGTTAATTTCTGCGCGCTCGCGCTCGCGTTTTAACAATAATTTTAGCAATCTGTAAACGACGAGGATAACCGTCCACGGGCACCGCTATCGCCCTTTCGTACATCCGCGCTCGTAAAAGCTCTCTCTCTCTCTCCCCGAAACGGGGCAGGCGCTCGTTTTTCAAAAACGTATAAAATTACCGGCTACATTTAAATCACCGATGCGCTTCGGAATTCCAGCGTGTTCCGGTGAACGATGTCGGGGGAAAAAAAAATAGAGAGGGGAAATAATAAAAATACGGAATCGCGCGAAAGTGCTCTCCGCATCGCGGTGGCACGGATGCAGTGTTCTTTCGTAAAAAATGCTGCCGGTGCATCTGCATACTGCTACGCTGCACCCACGTTAAATGGGGGTGGCGAGGAACGACGCTGGGGGGGGGGAGGGGGTGAAGGTGGGGGAGGGGGGAGGTACGAGGTGGGGGTAAAATAACTGTGCGGAGGCTATTCCCAAGGTACTCCTGCCATGGGATCCCCCCAATGCGATTTTACTCGACGTAAATAGGATTCGGTGTAAATGCAGTTACGTGTACACACATACGCCCACGCACGTCCTCGTAAATGATGTCGCGGCACTGTTTGAATGTCCCTTCCCCCCGTTCCCCGCTTCTACCCTTCGCGCTCTTACATTGGCCACGCTGCGACAGAAATCCGCGTACACCGGGTACGCGTAATGGAGGTAACTCGGATTCAGCTTTTTTCCTTTACTCCGTATTTCTTGGATAATGCGAAATAACTTTCTCGTCCCTCGTTTGTTCGGGTTGACGTAGCAGAAACGTATCCGCGTGTGGATTTATAATTGCGAGACAGGTGCTTTTAACTTTAACCCTAGAACGCTAACCTTATTTTTACACCTTTTTCAAACCATTCGTCGAATCGACAACTGTAGTATGAAACGTACACAAATATGTTAAAATTGCTACGAGTTCTTTTTTCTTTATAATATTTATCTAAGAATTAAATTATATAAAAAAAAACATGCTATAAATAATCAGTATAAAAGTATCAGTATTCGTCGAATCGACGAATGCTTAGCGTTTTGGGGTTAACCTTCGACGAAGATTTTGGATCTTGGTTAATCAGATGCTACGATGCGTGCTATTGGTTATCGTTAAAAAAAATAGGAATAGACGTACGTTTTCTTTTATTCGCCGGGTTAAGCGGAGGATGCGCAATTATCGTAACCATTTTATCTATTTTATCATGATTCTTTCGGTAAGACGATCTCGTTATCGACCTCGCGCTCGTACTTACATTTCGGAATGGAGGCACTGTTACGGCGTTTGAAGGGAACTCGGGAGTTACCCGATGCACGTGAGCGTAAGGAGAAAAAGTGCAAGAAGCTTGCCGTACGAAAGCGTGGCCCCGCATGCTGATTTGATTTCTCAGAATCTTTCCTCCTATTTGACGCTTCGCGCGATATCGAGGATTCTTCCTACGCGCTAGCGGAAAAATCCAAATTTCTCCCGCAAAGAACTATTTAGAATTCCATCTGTGGGGTATATCCCGTTTGAGAGTCTCGCTCGAGCGGCGCGGATAGAATGAAATTGAATGCCGCGAATCATGGTACCTTCGTAGCTTTGATATTACATCGGCCCTCGATGTACGTAGGTTACACGCGTATAAATCTGCGCGAAAGAAAGAGATCGGACCATAGATCAGGACATCCTTTCGAGGAAACAAACTCGAAATCCTTTTAAGAGGCAAAAGGTAACAGCGGGGGAAAAATCAATTTCAGCGCTGGATAATTATAATTACATTCCCGTCACTCGGGGCGAGGCGTGAAAACGTATTATGGCATTCAGAGTGGATTTTGTATCCCAGGTTGGAAGATATACGGTCGAAACCGTCTGAATAAAGTAGACTCTCGGTGCGAATGGCTTCAAAAGATCTTCGGCCCGAAGCCATGCCTCGCATGCTGATTCGTCTCCCGACGTCTTTCGTACAGTTCGGCGCCTCGGGCAGCGTCTAGACTCTCGAAACGAGATTACTCAGACCCAAATCCTTCCGAGAAGGACCATTTAAATCTTAAAATTCAAACGAGTCCCTCTGCGCGATCTCAATGGCGCTAATGCAATTGCCCCGAGATAAAACCCGTCGAAACTCGCCATTCTCGCGCCGATCCACCGTACGAACGTTATTTCGCGGAAAGTATTTATACGAGGTTTATTGAAAATCGAGTGAACCTAGTAGACGAGTGGATCGTGCTCACGAAAAATCTTGCTCCATCGTAGCCTGGGACGCGCGCGAGACAAACGTGTTGCGGGGTTTTGTCTATCGTCGCGTAGCGTCGCGGCGCGGCGTCTGTCCCATTCCTATCGTCTACCATGACTTTTACGCCGTCGTAAAGTTTCACGCCGATGCGAGTCTCTCTCGCTGGGAGCAGCGAGTGCATCTAGATGGCTGCACTCGAAAAGATCTCCCGCCACCCAGTTCGGAATCACGCGCATGGACCGATCTCTCTGTCGGGAAAACAATAAGAGCAACGGGGGTAAAGGGAGAACGGCCGCGGGCTAGGACCGTGCGCGAGTGATAGATCGCTCCTCGTTTTGCCGGCATAGATCGGCATTATAATGCATCCTTCGCTCTCCTCGTCTCGCGCGTTCGTACCGAAAGGGAGTCCGCAGCTACTTTCTCGGTAGGGACCCCGAGATGGGTAAGCAGATACTGTCAGAACTCTCATACGTTGGGTGTGAACGAGCGGTCTGTTGGGACCACTGGAATGATTATCTTTTGACTACCACCGGTACCGTGTCAGGTGGTTAACAATTTTTAATGAGGAGCTCCAACGGGGGAGAAGAGTTTCGCGCGCATCCCGCCGTCGTCGCCGCCACCGCCGCCGCACCGCCGCACCGCCGCGCGCCTCGGAGCTCTAAATGTAACTTTTGCTTGTTAACGGGAGGCGGCCATTGATGGGACGGGTTATTAAATTATTGTTAATTTGATATAATTCCGTGTGCCGTTGTACGGGCTGGCAAAGTCATGGCGCATGAATTAGTGGAACGTTGAAATCTGCCATTATTACCACCGTTTAATTATTAAATTACGTGTACGGTCGCGAGCGCGCGATCTAATGCTATAAACATCATTATCACTCTTTTGTGAATTGTGGTAAACGACAATTTCATAATTATTATCATACGCGTCCCGTTGGTTTTATCGAACGATTCTCGGCCGCGCGGTAACGTTAAATGATCGTAATTATTGCGATAGAGCTTTCGCGAATTATGCTTTTGAGAACGTCATTTCGCCGATAGTGTAATATCGCGGCGATAACGTTTATCGTAAACGGGTTTGAAGATTGATATGGATTATCGAGCGCTCCCATGATTATCTCGTAAAACAATTGTCTTTACACCGACGGGTCTATGCGATTGTACTGCGCGTGTACCGATCGTACGCTACGATCGTCGTATCGCGCATACCGATCCGCGAATCGAGAAGCACGCGTTCTGCGTGAAATAACAATTTACATCGCGATATTTGTTTGCGAGATTACTACCCCAACGCCACTCGACTGATCGCGGCTGTCACGAATTACATATGTCTCGTAAATATGTCAGCCCCGTTATCAGTGGGTGATATGCCTCTGACAACTGATTCGATCCAGATGCAAATTTGTAAGCGCGCGAGTGCATGGTTATTGAGCCGTGAAATACGATCCGCCGATAAATAACGATAACTTGGCGCAACCGATCACGCCGAAATTACGCTCCCGTGGTTATAGTTCGATGGAGGTAAAACATAATAATTGCTTACCGCGTGGCCGTAATTCAAAATTGAACGCTGGAAGGGAACCGATAAGACTTTCCCCCCTCGTACCACCTATTAAACGGTCACTGGTATCAAACGGGAATTTGCATCGTGCAAATTGAATTTCACTTAAAACGCGACACACTCGGCCGAGGACTTTGGAGACTCTGCTCTCGAATCGGTCGATATTTATTCCGTAACGTTTGTTCGTTGTAACATTTGGAAATCCCTGTTAACAATGGGACAACTTTCGCGTTTGCCGTATTAACGTTTCGAGGTCGATTCCCAAAACGAAGACAGAGATACCTGATTAGAGGAAATTAGATAGTTGAATAAGTTTGGACGAGAGAAACGAGGATTTGGCGAAACGTGGCTTCCGTACAAGGGAAAGTTACCCGGAGTCCGCTAAATTGGGTTCAGCTTCTATTGGTTCTTGGAGAGAATGGTGGGATTCATCGATTGTGTTGTGGCTAAGCCAATTACCGATACGGGCTTTGTCTTTTACCTGTGTCCGCGCAATGTATCTTCCTAATGGGCAATTCTTTAAGCGGGGGGGCAATAAACGCACCGCGCTTAATTTTTCATTAAGCGTTTTAGCTTTTACCGGGGGAAAAGAAAATGTAAGCGCCTTCGAAACGTACGATACGACAACGCCGACCTGTGGTCCCGTTACGCGTACCATCCTTTTTCTCGCTTAATTATAAATTTGTCGTAAGTGGATTTGCCAAGTTTTGCCTCGGGTCCACGCGAATAAGTAATTGCTCGCTTTTGCCGACGCAACGAGTCAAATGTAATACTTGATTTTTCAACCGCGCGGAACGCAAAAAACCGCTGAAAACGCGTTCCCGCAATTCCGACATATTTGCGTTTTTCTCTCAATTTCCGTTTGTCCCGCGTTTAACGTGTTTTCCGGCTTTGTAACCCGTGCCTCGTAGCATCGCAATTCTCTCAACGTTAACGAGAAGCTATTATTGGGAGTAGAGGAATCTTCTTTGACTATTCATGAAGGAAATTGTGTCGCGATTATGGTCTTGAGAAACTCTAACGCATTCCCATTGAAACGTTCCCTCTCTCTCCCTCTCTTTGTCAATCGAGAAAAATTCTCGAGGCTCTGTTTGATCTCGTTGCGCTTACCCAAGAGGCACTTTGAGTGCCCGTGGTCGTAGGTTGATCCGTCACTCGAATAAGGCGGACTTTCACGCGAGACCGAGGGAAGCCATGCTAGCGTGAACGTCCCACGAGTGGTCGAGAGGAAGAGGTAAGGTTTGATAGAACCCGCGAGACATCGTCATTTTCTCGTGTCACGTCGCTGCAACACGTTTCGACATTGAATCGTTCGTACGGTATAACTCGCTTAATCGTAAGACAGATCGTATTTTACTACGTCGGACGGAACAATAGCTGAGCAAACAATGCGTCTTCGAAGTAAGTTCGCGCGAAGAGAAACTCGCGGACACGAAAGAAATTAATCGCAACGTGTCCCTAGGTACCAGCGGATAGATATCAAAGGAAACGGAGCGAAATAACCTCGCAAAAACCTCCCGACACACATTTTCTCCCGTAATCAATATAGTTTTTTGCTATCCCCCCGTTTCACGGTTAATCCGCTATACTCTGATTTAATCCCGTGCACAAAGAATCCCCAGTAAGAACGCGGAGGGACAAACATCCATTACACCGACGGGAGGGGGGGGGGGAGTCTTGCCGTGCAAATCTTTCGAGTTTCTTTCCAGCGAAGGAAATCCTTAATAATTGTTTCTGTTATTTCCGTTATCCGTAAGACTTTGGGGTAAGAGCCAAAAAAAGAGGAGGATACGCCTCGCGTATACACCGGATAAGAACCGGAGCGGTTAGGTGGCAGGACGATACAAAGGATCAAATCTGCCAGCTCTTAACGATCCACGGCTTAGAATGCAATCCTCGGAGCGAAACTGGCTTACGCGACGCCCGGACGGTCGCGTAGTGTAAGCGAGAGAGAAAGAGAGGGAGAGGGAGAAAGAGGGAGATAGATAGGTTGGGACAGTTGGAGAACGAAGCGGAAGAGGAACGAGAGGAAAGGTACACGATTCTAGCAATGAGACAGATAGGTAGAGACTTACTTTTAGTCGTCGGATAGAGAAGGATCGCGAGGGACTTGGCCCTCCCATCGTCGTTGTTCGTCCTCCCATATCTCCGGTAGTAACGAGCGCGCCAGGGTAAAGTCGACTTTGCTGACTCAGCTTTACCGCTCGCGCGTAGTTGTACCTTCCTCTCTTACGGCTTCGCGCAACCCTTTGCCGTCCCCTCGTCCTCCGTGCCCCCCCCCCCTGCAATCGCCTCCCCAGTCCTGCATTGTATCGAAATTCCCGAGAGCCTTTCCCGCCGTGGAGAAAACAAAAATGGTCGTGCATGGTCGGTCCTCTTCAAAGACCGCTAGGCACTATTCCTCCTTGCCGCCCCCCAGAGGGAGAGAGGAGGTAACCTGGATCGCTCGGGACTCCTCGAACGATCGAGATTTTACGTCGAGAGTGGATTCGCCTTACGGGAGTAAGCGATACAACGCGTTGACCGTTTATCGAGGTATTCGTTCGACTATTTGTCTTTTCTTTGTTTTTCTTTCGCACGTCAGCGGGAAGGATTCAGAGCTTTGTCGGTGATTTGGGTGGATCGTGGAATTTTTTGCGATTTTTGTAAATTAATAACGTTCCACGGAAGAGTCACGTACGGGTCATTATATCACTCCGGGAGTATTTTTCTTTTTTTTTACGTTTACCCCATCCCTCCGAACTCGGAGGGGCTAACGCGTGGAGAACGAGACCGGTCCCATCAAGATTTCAGAAACCGGCTACTTTCTTGCTACCTTCTTGCGCCGGACGGAGCGTGCGTGACACGTTTTTATACCCGCGGGAACGATCCGGTTGACGATGAGATTCCTCATTTCACAAGATTCATGTTTACGGCACAGCTGCGCCGGCCAACGCGTCGAGGATGGCGAAACCCGACGAGGATGAGCGGACCCGGAGTAGGCGCGTAATTTGGCTGGGATATTCTTTTGTGTTCGCGCGAAGCTTCGTCATTCGCCTCTTCTCCTTTCAAGCTTCCCCGTACGTAAGGTGCGCGCGACTTTTCGACGCAGCCGTCGCGACGGTAAGATCGTCGCGACGGTATTTGCTCGCGCATGCTGCTCGGAAGGATCTTTTTTGCTTATTGTTAGACTCGCCGGTTTCGCTCACCGCCGCCCCTCGCCACGGAACGTTAATTAGTTTTGACAAATGTTGAACGTTCGACACGCTGTAGGTGGGAAAACATCCCGTCGGGCAAAGTTTTTCTTCGCGGTGTTTCTAAACTTAGATTGCGGAAAACGTAAGGCATCTCAGTGGTTTAACTTTCTAAAAGAAGGCTCATTATCCGCCTCCCTTTTGTTCGCCTTTTTCATCTTCGTGCTCCGGTTGATCTTATAAGGCGAACGTCCATATCTCTTGGATATAGCTTAGCGCCATTGTCGTGGTCGGGGGCTTACGGAGGGCCAGAAATTCTTAGCAAATCCTTTCTCTTGTTTGGCTTTACAGAGACTGCCGGGGATGTCGTACAAGAATATGTAATAAGCGACAGTATTTTTGTGCGTATCTCGGCATCATTTTCCAACCCAAATACAGGGAACGAACGGTGGGTTACGTCTGGTGGCGATCTTTGTTCGGAAATTGCGATCGAAGCTAACGTCGTCCGGCGGCTTTAAAAAGAACGAAATACATATCCTGAGGGACGTCGGGGGGGGGGGGGGCAGGCGAAACGCATACGGGGGAAAATAAATCCAAGTGGATATATCGCGGTCCCTATCCGGAGGGAGATTCATCGACCATCTCTCGCTCCTCTTCTCAATCCTCATTTCCCAGCTCTCCGTTTCATCTTATATGGCGAGCGTCCACGACCCTGGGACCAGCTGTTGCTGCCGTTGCCGCGGTTGCCCCCGAAGAGCGTCTTGGAGGTTTCTCTCTGATCTTCTCGGGTCCTCCTCCCCAACCTCTCTGTCTCTCTCTCTGTCTCACTCTCCCTCCTTCCTTTTTCCCATCTACTCCTGGATAACCGCGGTCCGCCACCGCCACCGCCGCCGCCGCTGCCGACGACGACGACGACGACGACGACGACGACAACTACGACGACGTACGCGACGGTGTGCGTGAACGTGTATCAGGAATGATGCATGGAGGCCGAAGGACGGAAAGAGGTGGGAAAGGGAGGACGGGACGTGGACCGAGGGAGAAGGAGGGACGGGGGGCCCTGAGAGAGGCATGAACGAAGGGAGAGGAAAAGACGCGGGGAGGAGAACTAGTTATGGTAATGAGGAGATGCAATGATAGCTCCGCGTCCGCTCCAGCTTTGCTCTGCCCCGCTTGACTCTTACCTTCGTCCTGCCTGTATGGCAATGATCTTCGAGACCGCTTACACCTTTTATGCCTTATTGTCCGAGATGGCTGTTATCCGTGTGAGCCGCGATCCGGAGCATCGCGAGCACACACCGTACACGCGCGCGTACGTGTGTCGGGGTGTAACGGCGCGTAGGTATGTGCGCCGCTCACCGCGCTTATGCACCGTCGTATAATGGGATGGCTGCTCACTTTAAACATGGTAAATAACTCGCAGTGGCGCCGCATTATCTGGAACGGGGGCCGCCGGTGCCCCCCCGTCATTTGAGGAGCGCGCGGCAGAGATGCGAGGACTTTTTTCTGCGTTAGGTCTTTGCAACGCGACGCGACTTGCGGCCTACGCGCGATCTTCTTGATTTTTTACGAGCAACCGCGGTTAAGGGCTTTCGTCTCGACTCGCGGCTCGTAAGTAGATATTAACGGTATACGCGATTCTCGTGTGACCGGGTATATATATACTTTATTCGCCAGAAACCCTTGGCGAGAGAATGAAAATAAAAACAGAAGCATGGGTATTTATTATCCGGTAGTAAAAGACTTGGAAACTCTAGACCGTGAGCGGTATTCGGAGCTCGCGCTGTCGAAATTTTGTCGCCGCTCCGGTAACCTCGGCCGTCCCTCGCGATTGAGCTATAACGAACCAAAAACGACAAGTCCTTAACGACCCACTGGCTAAAGTAATGAGAAGTTAAATATCGCGAGGAGGGAACTAATCGGTATCGGGGTATTTCGTTGAAACGAACAAACTGCTGGTAGCGCCGGCGGAGTCACGATCATCGTGTCGGTTCGATAGGTGGGAGACTTGTGGTGGAGGGGGAGGATTCCGGTGGTAGCCGATAGCATCTTAAGAATCTTCGAATTCCGCCTTCCTCGGCAGCGAGAACGAATTATCTGTAAATTCGACAAATTATCGACCGTATCGTTCACACGCAATACCATCGGGAGAACGTAGAACCGGGGATACTCGCGCCTTGTTAAGATTATCAGGCAAACGGAAAGCCACGGAGCGGCGGTTTTCGTCGCCCGAAGATAAATTCCGGCTATTTGGCTACTTAACTCGTATTACAGCTAATTGGTATAACGGCCGCGTCCGTTTAATGACTCACTCTAACGACGCTTCCATTTCTACCTCGAAGAAATGTTTCGTATTAAAGGGCGTTCCGCCTCACAACCAATTAGCCCCGCTGTATTAGGACGGCTGTGATCGTTAAGAGATTAATTATTCAAAAGATCGTCAAGGTTCGCCCAGCAATTGTGATTAGATTGATAGTTACGCACGGGCAAACGACGTTTCGCGCGCGCGTCGTCTGCGTCTGCGTGTATTTCGACGAAGCGTACTTAACTCTCGTTCTCAAAGCGACAAAGAGACTGAGACCACTGAGAAAGGGGGACGCGATCATTAGGGGGGGACCTTAAGCGAGTCGTGCGCGACGTTGTCGTTTGCGTGAAATTCTACGATAAACCCGAAAGATTCGCGCTAACCGTGTCGACGATGAATACGCAACAATTTCGGATTGATAGTTTCTCGCTACTTAATTACGCTTTTATCTCTACGCTTTTAATCTACCAACGCGCTCAACCGATGCATTTTTGCGCGACGGTACTCTGCTAATGATGCGCGGAACGATGTTTTACTCAGGGACGAACGAGTGCGAGCGATCGACGTTTAACGATAAACGGAGTAACGTTCGAACGGTGCCGTTTGCACGCGCGCCGACCGAAAATCGGCGATCAAAAGACATCGTCCGTAAATGCCGCGTACCACTCGCAAAAAGTACCCTATTATCGTTCGATTATGACGGTAAGAGGCTACGCCACAATACTGGGTTGACAACGGGCCGGTCGTAAGTTACTTTTTGCTACATCCGCGACGGATAATGTATTGCGTCCATGATGACCAGAACGTGGTCGGCACCTGGCATTCGGCTCGGATCCCCGTTGGGACAAACCTTTTGCCGGGTGGGGACATCCTGCGTGCAGTAATGAGCCGCAATAAGATGGTTGGAAGAAAAACAGGGGGTGATCGCTGTCTCTTTCTCTCCTTCGGCCTCTCTCTCGCCCTCTCTCTCGCTCCCTCTCCCTCTTCGTCGTAACCCTCGCCTCTTTCGCAGCCGTGGAGCGAAGCGAATGCCTCGGCGAGGAGAGTCGCGGCAGGCGGAACAAGAAACGGCGAAAAGAGACGTCGAACTGTGACGTGGGAGGAAACGTAGCGTGATACCGGGGGGGTACTTGGTCGTATATAAACGTTATCCGTCGACGCTGTCTCTTTCTCTCCAGCTTTTTCTTTCGGTCCCTTTCCATCCCGCCTCTGGCGGTTTATTTCTGTCCCGGGAAGATAGCACACTGTTTTTCCTTCGTGCCGCTGACAGTTTTGCTACTCTTGCTGACGCCGCAGTTACTTCGGGATTGGCCGACGGCGACAAGAGTGGACAGTACCGCGCGACAGGTTTGGTATCCACTTGGAAACAACAAAAGCGTATTAGCGGGAGAGAATAGCTACGGGACGTACCTAGGAACGATGGCACCACCCCTCTTCGTCTCTCGTACCCATTCTCGGGCTTGATAAAGGACGTCGCGAGGGATTTGTGTTTTACGATGGAACGATCCTCGGGATTTCTTTCCTCTCCTCGTCGATTCCTCGACTCGATTCTGGTAGGGAGGAGGGAAGAGGAGAGTAGCGCGGATTTTTGTTCGCAGCGATAATGAAGTTTTGTTAATAGATTTTGCGGGGATTTCGTTTTCCCCGGGGGTGCACGTGGATTGGAATCGGAGGATCGTAAGAATCTTCCGTTCCTCGTCCCTTTATCCTCTTTAGCTTCTCCCCCGTTATGTTTCGACGAGATTTCTCTCGGAAAAATTCACTTTCGCGCGATTCTCCGGTTTTAGAGCGCGATGAGAATTGGTACGAGCCGCGGTAAGGTTAGGACGGAAGAACAGTATTTCCCTCGAGATGGATGAAAAAGAAGGAAGAGAGAGAGAGAGAGAGAGAAAAAAAAGGGAAAAGAGGTACAGACGGAAACTGCGACAGATAAATGGACGTCATTCGTCCGACTACTTGGCAGAGGGGGTACATAACTTATCAAGGAATCTACTACCCGTTCCTCCCTCTTCGATGTTCGACGAGAAATTAGTGGAATTGCGATCGATTTACCGCTGCGCTCTCCGTTATACTCCAATCCCGTTTATTCGCAAAATTCTTCCCGATCCCCCCTGGGATGGATGTACGATGCTTACCTACATGGTATCGAGTTCCGCAACTAGATATATCTATTTCACTTTGACGGCATTGATGGATCGGCGAAAATTCATCATGCGTTAAAGGTACCTCTTCGAAAACATTTCGCGTACCCATTCGTCGGGGACTCTCGTGCATGAAAAATCACACGGCATCGTCGGACCACGTAGTAACACCGAATGCACGGCGGTTCTCGAAGAAAATATTTCGCGGAAAACGTGTGCCAATAACGCGTGGAAATAACCCGTTCACCGGGCCGAGAGATTAATGGTACGCGGGAACAATTATTCCCATTCACCGTGTTTTGGTTTCTCTCGCGAGTCGTATCGTCCTGCGGTTACGCGATACTCTTAGCGATCGCGTGTATGTAATTACACACGGTACACCGTGATAATTTGTATTTCACCGTGTAGATATCTCATCGATCTCGCACGCTACACAGCCTCACGCCCACGACAGATATATTGGTATGATCTTGGCCGATGAACCTAGAAGCCGTGGGTTGGGCAAGAGGTGTATCAGAGACGTTTGCATCGACGCGAGAGGAGGAGAAGGAGAAGGAGAAACTTTACGACGCCTCGAGAACGGAATCACCGAAGACACTCCCCGGCTAATTTTATCCGTTTCGTTCGCTAACGAATAAACGTTGGTCGCGGTACTACGCGCTCTCGCCGGTACGATGAAACGAGGAAAAGGCGCGATTGCCGTCCATCGTTGTAAAAATCGATGGATTCCGTACCGTAGAGGAACAATCGAGCCGTGCACCGTGGAATCTTGGCGGAGGTTTACGGGGAATTTCGACGGCCTTATCACGGTAATCTCACAAAGGAGTCAAGGATTTTCGGGTGCTTGACATTCCTCGCATCGGGTAAACCCCTGTGCATCCGTCGAAGCGTTGATCGCTGCTTCCCGAGCTTCCATTCGGCTTCCTGCGCGAATGCCGGGCGTGCACTCGTGCATGTGCGTGCATGCGCCAAAGGTCATGCAGGCGGATTAGTGCCATACGGTGCGTTCTCGTCTGGGGGCATAAATAGTCTTCGCGCGCTAGTTTTCTCGTTTATCGCGGTATTCGCTCGGAAAATTCGTGAATTATGTGCGCCGGCGACGCCGGGGCGCCCCGTCTTTCGCGTCGATCTTCGGCTCGCGCTATTATCGATCTCGCTGGTTGGTTTTTATTTCGCGCGCATCAAAGAACCGGTTCGGAACGTAAATAGTTGCGGTACGGTTAGAGAGTAAGAATTGATATTAGGTTTTAAGCGAAGCGCTCCTTTGATACCCGTTTGAAGTTTGCTCCTAATCGATTTTCTCTTTGATGTATACCGTCGGCGTCGTTCGCTCTCGGTCAGCCTTAAAAATGATAGGCGGGTTCGATTAATGAACGACGGGCGCTGTGAAAAAATAGAAAACGATCGGCACCCCCCCTGCGATCGTTTAGAGATCAGCCCCTCGTAGTTCGCGTCGCGAGTCATTTGTGTGGGTGGAAAATAAATTAGCGCCACGAAAGATGTCAATTTCGATGCGCGCACGATTGCTCGTTAAAACGCTTTACGACCGGCGGTCGGACGTTTGTGGCGTCGGTAGCGGCGGTTGGGGCGGTTAGCTACGATCAGCCACGGGAGAAACGAACCTCCGCGTGTATCAGCGATACTGGAATTGCGGAATATTCCGCGGCCTGGCAAATCGTTTTTCAATAATTGCTCGGCACCGTGCACCACCAAGTACGAGCCATCGCGAAGGTGATAGCCGGAAAAACGCTCGATCTAACGTTAGTAACGAATTCCCCGCTCTATCGGCCTTCGAAATTCGTGAGATCGAGCCATCGAACCGTGGAGTATCTAATTGTAACGCAAGACCTTCTTTAATCCCACCGCGATCCCCGTTCCGCTACTTTTACGTACGAGACATTCAATTAAGTTTCAATCGTTAATTCCCGTAATCGAACGCTTCTTTCCTTGGAGTAACGTTAACAGAGGCGAAGAATTTCGGTGGCACCTCTCGTCAAAGGTTTGTCGCGATCCGATAGTTCGAAAGTTCCGAAATTTCTAGCGCTACTGCAACGAGCACGATTCATAGGTCACCCCATCGGAATCACGAGTCTTTGCCCGGAGGTCATAGGGTTTCATGGAGAACGATCGAAGTACTCGTACTTGAACAACGAACCAATCCTTTTTTCCCCCATAGTTTTGTTAATTACGCGGAGATTTCTCGCGTTCGGTAGCTGCCCGCGGTAAAAATGATTTCACTCGGAAAAACCGCAAGCGCCGCCGCGCGTCATTTGTCTCGGCCCACGGTGGGGTTAATCTTCCGCGTCGCGAGAAGCGACAAGTCGGTAACTGCATAAACAACGCTGACTCTGTAACGCGGGAGAGAAAGCGGCGGTGTGCAGTCACGCGCGATTTGTCACGCCTACCCCACCTGTTCGCCATATCCCTTTTGTTTCGTACGTGTAGCACGGTGGTTTCCTGGCGAAGCGACGCTACGCGAGATTCTCGTTTCACCCGACGATCGTTTAACGTCCCGCGAAAGCTGAAAACTTCGTTCCCTCCGCTTATTTACTCCTGATACATGGGACCCGACGATGTTTGAAATTCTCGATAAGAGGATCTCCCTCGATTCGTCCGTAAGCCTTTTTTTCCACGAAGTCCGATAATTAGAAGAGCCTCCCGTTACCGAAGAAAAATAACCGGTTACGGTGTAATTAATTTATGACGCCCCGTTAATAGGTTTACTCTCCTCGGAGTACGTACAAACAGTCGTAAGCGGTTCTAAATTAAATAGTAGCTACCGTGCGACAGAAATTACATCGTGGCAGGGCGATTCGCGGGCGGTCCGTACCCGTCTATCAGGTTTTTCGAAGCACAACACCCCCCGGCCTGTTTTATAGAACCCGACGCAACTCCTCGTGCGCGAGTAATTAGAAATTGTTTCCTCTTTCTCGGCACGTCAGCGCCGTGTACGTGCCAGACCAGTACGAAGCCGGCGCCGGTAATTAATGTCTCGGGTGTATTGTAATTTATTAATAACGCGCGAGCTTACTTAGTAACGTCCCACGCGGATGTGGGTTTGGCGGGGGGCGTGGGTTGGGGGAGGGGGGAGGGTATCTCCGGCAGTTCGTCGTTGGTGCAGTTACGCCGCGACGTAGCAGCTCGTTGCGGTAACTCATCGTACGAAGCGGGTGGTAATACAGTATTTCATTTCTCGACGATGACGCCGTGCGTAAATCAGGCTCCCGAGGCCCGCCGCGGGTTGTTTTCGGCGATTAAAGTTTCGCGATCGAACGCCAAAGATATCCGAGGGAAAACAGTCGTCTCGGGGCGAACGAAGACGAGAGTAAAGTTGATTCGATGCCGTTCGGCTATAGTCGTCGCCGGCGTCTTTTACGCGCCGACGGAATGGTAAGTTTCCTCGTAGCCGGCGTCGAGGGGGGGCTGGGACGGGGAAAAAGTTTGTACGTCGGGAAGTTGGAGCATTACGAAGACGAGGAATATTCGCAAATATTTTTCCCCGACAAAGAAACGGCCAAGGTTCTTTTATTTCCGGTAAGATAATTCTGTTTTCCGTCTCCTCGTTCGTTCTTCCAGCGATTCGCGTCGCTCTTAGCTTAATGATTTCTTCCCCTTTTCTGGTTAAGGCGCGTCGTCCCTCGTCGTCCCTTCACTACGGGACTCTCGTGTGTCTCTTCCTTTCGACCTTGCACGTACCACCGGCCCTGCTCGTACCACGGCCACAAGAATCTCGATACCTCCTACGTACCCTCTCGTTCCTCTTAGTTAAGGTTCGTGTTTTTACGGCTGATCGAGTCGGATCTCGTGAAACCAGCTATTAATATTTATCCTCGGAGTGACACCGGAGACCCGTCCTTCGACGGGTCGTTTTATTTTTCCGTCGCGTCCGGAGGTTGTACCCGCGAGGGTGGGCGAGGCTCGTTCGCTCCTCTCCTCTCGTTACCGTTCGAAATCACTCTGACCGCGAACACGATTTATACCCGGTGGACTGGGGCGTACGATACCTGTAATATGCAAATCGTGGTCGGATACGTGACTTTATTGCCCGTGACACATTACGCGCGGGAGAGTAAAAGTGTGATTTAAAGGAATCCCGCGGCGGCACCGTCGATACGCGGAGAGACGTGTTTAGCTCGACCAATCAATTTGTTTTATCCGCGAGAGGAGCAAGCTAGTCGAACGTTCTACTTTGCTGAGCGTCTTAACAAACTTCTAGGGTAACAACGTCGACTCCTAGGGTGATTATCTTCGGAGAAATCTTTCGGCCGTTTCAGTGGGCAGACGATGCCAACAAATGTTTTAATTTTATTCGTCGGCTCGGCCCAGTCGGGCGTTAGTATTCCACGCGCTATCACCTTCGGTGATCTCGGATGGTCGTAATCCTTGAAGGGTTCTCAGATTTCCCCCTCCCCGTCCCATCCCATCCCAACCCCCCTTTTTTATAGCTCACGCTCTTTTGACACCCGCCGTTATCGTTGCCCGCGTCTGATGCGTGTTGACGCCTGCAAGACGGTGCGCGCCGCTGCTCGCATAGAGTGAATAAAGAAAAAAAAAAAAAGATGCGAGGATACAGGGATCTCTCACGTCCGTGCCCTTCTTTCCATGAAACTCGTCGCAGTTGACGAGGCGTAGCGAGCGCAGCTGAATTAGCCGGGTCGGCCGTTGCTTCTCAGGGATCCACCTCGTAGCCGACCGTCGCGTCGGAGATCAGAATGCAAATTAAAAAGAATCCCCTGAAAGTGGCATTAACACCGTCGTGGAACAGGTAGAATTTCTTCGGTCGCGAACGATCCGTAAAATTTTGTTTCGTGTCTCGCGTTACGCGGGACCCTTTACTCGACTCGTCGCGAGTGTAGATTCGCCACCGATAGTACTTCCTTTAGAATTTCATCGGGACGATACAGGATTTCGTCGCGCGCAGACTCGTCTCGTTGGCGCGTAAATAATCGGAGCGCGGACGTTTAAAAGATTTCGAGATACGCGAGATTGGGCGTATATCTCGAGGGAGCGTTACGATTCTTTCCCGAACGAGAGTTAAATTTGGCGGATATTCTTTTGCATCTACAACTTTCCGCCGTGTTGGGTATAATGCAGTCCGTGGCGGTTGTGCAGAATAATTCTGACTACCAACTCGTAGGAGGAGTTCCGTGTTTTATTCTGACTACGTTTAAATGTTACAGTGCGATATTTTAAAATAAAATGCGAGTTAAAATGAATGCGAGTGTTGAATGAGATCTAAAGATGTCTATGATATTCTGACTTGAGACGTTAACGGTATTCCGACGAAGGAAGGGATCGGTAGGTTCAAGGAAAACTATTATCTATCGAAGAGAGATGTGGGAGGGATGGCGAGTAAGATGTTTTGTTGGAGAGTAGAGAAGAAGAGGACTAGGAATTTAGACCACGCGAAGGACTAGGTGATAAGGAGAGATGCGTACGGTAGTTGTGATTAACGGTGTAAGAGTAATTTTGGCGATGCAAAATATTTGCTATACCAACTTATGACTAAACTTATCGTTAAAGGGTTTGAAACAAATGAGGTCGGTACGTTACATCGTTCGCCCTCGGCTCCGAGCGTCTTTTTTTCTCTCTATAATTATTATTCGCCGAATCGAGGGCTCGGTGGCACATTGGCCGTATTACGGTCGAATCTCGCCATCTCTCTTCTCTCCTTTACGAGCCTCCCGAGTTCGCGCGGCAAAAGAAGGTCCTCTCGTTACGATAGGATCGCGCTATTCCGGCAGCCACGATTAATGCCGTCGCCGTTTAGCGTACGTACGGAAGGCCTCCGCCGTATACCAACGAACCGTACATACGCCGCCTCTCGCATTCATTTGGACAATTTAGGCGGGCATGGAGAAAACAATCGGGGATTGGGATCGAGTCGAGTTTGGAGTTACAAAGGGGAATGCGATCGTACGAGAGGGAGAGAGAGAGCGAGCTAGGTAGCCGGGAGAGGCCACCTCGGGGCGAGAGAAACTGGTGGTGGAAGTTGGGAGGACTCCGCGCACGAACAACGCGTTGGAGGGAGACGGAGAGAGTGAGTGAGGGAGAGAGAGAGTAGAAAGGAAAGAAAGGGTGAGGCACGTAAGAGAGAGAGAGAGAAAGGAAGAGAGAAAGAGAGAATCCACGAAGATGGGACCCGTTATGGAGATGAGAGGGCCGCTGGACAATGGCTTTCGGGGCCGGGCCCCCTTGAATTCATAATCCTCATTCCTACGGGCGCGCACGGTCGGCGCACAATGATCCAAATATGTTTTCTGTATAACAAAACGCTTTTATAAATGTTTATCATCAATTTAAATATTATCTGATGCGGGTGGCATTCACCGGCTAGTAGCTGCTACTCCCGGCGGATCGACGTCGAGTCCTACGGGGGCAGATGAGGAATGGCTCGGAGATTTTTCACTGCCTACCGCAGACTGCTTTTACGTCTTTCAGCTTTAACTCATCCCACCGGACGGACGACGAGTTCTTTTTCCAACCCCCTTGCCCCGCCACCGACCCCCCACCCCCTATCCCTCCTCACCCCCTTCTCCACCCTTCCCGTCTACTTTTATCCTTCTCGCTGGATGGAGAAGTTACGAATGAATTAGACCGAGGAAGAGCAAACTCTTCGCCTTCGTGGGTAGTCGATGAACGGTGGCTTTTTAACCTTGGCTATTCGCAGTCGGGTTTTCTTTATGCGAACTCTTTCATATTAATCTTCGGCGCTATCGATATCGGATATCGCGGACGTCCACCGTTTTGCTAACTTTTTAATGGATGACGGTTAATGCATTGTCGGGCGGATATATAGTATAGTACTCTTTGTAGCGGGAGGCTTTAAACGTTGGCCGAGACAAAAAGTGATCGGAAACTTGAGAATCGCTACTGCTACCGAGAACGCTGCCAGTCCGCGTGTTCTTTTTACGCTAGCTGTGCTCGTACGTAGGACAGATGTACATATGTATATCTTCTTACCGATGCTCGAAGATCATCGATACACCTACGTTTGTATCGCAAGGGGAGAGTCTGTCCGGCCGATAGTTTTGTAATGTACCAACTCCGCAACTGTGAACGTCTTCAGAAATCGTACACTGTTTAAACCTAAAACTCGCACTGCCAGAGTCTCGTCAAAATCAAAATTGTAGACTATTACGTAATAAACTTTGAAACTTTGATTTGTTAAAAACTCTTGAAAGTCCATTTCGAACACTCCCGTTGTTCATTACGCTTCGAAAGTCGTAAATTGTTGCGAGTTGTTTCATTCGGCGTGTCAACGATACCTCGCTGGAGCTCACGCGATTATCATTCTACTTCGAGGCGATGTCGCGGTCGGACCATTTTTCTTCCGCGATTCAGGTGTAATACCCAGCCAGGCCGAAGTAGTAGCGCGATATTAAATACGATGAAAGTGATTTATGAGTCTGACACGCTTTCCGTGATTTTCTATTGTTACATGCAAAGTGGAATGCGATACCTACTTCGATAATATTTACGAATGCGATTCCAAAATTATCGGGGAACGTGGAGAAAATGACGTTGCCGCTAACGATAATTCCGTAAAATTGGACCTACGATTATCTCGCGCATTCGTGCAGCGAATTTTAACTGGGACGAAGTTAAAGTAAAACATTAGCTCGCTACGTGCGTAGGGGAATTTCCGTTGCGCTTCGCGTTACCGAATTCAGTCTCGGCTAGTTGTAGAAACTTATGCACAGAAACGATATTAAATTATAATTTCTAAAAATTAATGGGGGAAGGGGAGATTGTACGCGTACGTAAAGTTTGTCTTCTCTTTAGGCGAGTTATCGTCGAACAAACGGAGTTACTTTTCACGAGAAAATTGAAAGCAACGGAGCCACCCACGTTACGTTTCATACCGTAACGATACTTGATCACGCCCGAGCGGAATATATCACGGAAACGCATCATTGTACGTACCGCATGCGAGCCATTGTAAGTGGAATTGGTCGTGCAGCCGTGTTATTTCGCATTGAAAAGAGTATCTCTACGAAAGTGGCTCTCCACGTGTATCGTACACAACCATCAATGGCACAACCGTGGGCGGTATTGCCACGGGAGAAGATAAATTTCACCGGGAGGGAGACAGCGAGAGAGAGAGAGAGAGAGAGAGAGAGAGAGAGAGAGAGCGAGAGAGAGGGAGAGGGAGAGGGAGAGTACATCAGAACGCAAAGCATTCCCGGAATATGAGATACGGAGGGAAAAAAGGGCCAAGGAATTGTATAAATTAATAGTACGGAGAAGCGTGAGGGAAAGGAGGTCGATGCCAGCGGACGTTTCGCATTTCCACGATAATATCCCCGGTGTCTCGTGATTAATGCAAACGTTGGCACGGTGAAAAGGCCGGAGCGTTGCGCCAGGATCGAGCCGCGATCCAGAAAAACGGGCTGCACGGGACGGAAAGAATAATGGCGTCGCGCACTGATGACTCTTTTCGACGTAAACCACGGCGTCGCGACGACGACAGTCGCGCACCACCCTCCGTGGGAAGGTCAAACTGGCGTAGACACGGGCGTGTAATACGGAATCCCTCGTTCCGCATCGTGACAAGGACTTGCGTGCGCGCGACGGGGCGGGGGGGGGGGGGGGAGGGCAGGGGGAGGATAGGAGGAGGGAACGTTTATCGCGAACTTTAGTCCCGTGGAGCGTAACACCGGTATAACGCAACGACGCGAGAGTCGCGTGAGAGGAAATTTGCTATGCAGTCGTACGTTGCGAAGCGGACAATCGCGTAACACCGGAGAAAACCAACTGCGAGGAGCCGTTGGAATAGAAATTCGGTGAACGCGAGTGTCTGGAAACGGACTGATTCAATTTCGTTTCGAGTACGAACGAGTCTTACGCGACGCGGACGAGAATCGCGAGGGAAACGTGCGTTGATTAAGAAATGCAGATGAGTTCGTGCTCGACGCGTGAGTAGGTGGGTTACGGGCATATTTCTCGAAACAGGCGTTAGCGATCCGATGCTCTCGAGTATCAGGGAATCTGGGTCACGTTGTAAAATTTCTACCTACCAGCTCTTTGATATTCATGACATTTTTTTTTCCTCGTCTCCTCTCGCCGTAATTTACTTCGTCGTTAACAACTCCTCGATACGGAGTTACGTGTCGAATAAAATATATTCTCCCTTTCTTGGAATATCGGGAAGATTGAGGATGCGCGCGCACACATACGCGAATATTCTCGGTACGTTCATCATTTATTCCATATTACTCCGTAATATCCCGTAAATCCTTGGGTCTCCGCTCGGTATCCGCTCGATAATGCGTCGCTCGATAACCACGGCTAGGAGTAATTTCCTCGGGAAGTACTCATAGGCGAAACCTTAAAGTGGCCGAGAAACGAATTGATTTGCGGATCGCTCGAAGAGATCGACGTAAGCAGCGTCCTCGAGTTTTCCCTCTTTCATTATCGACGCTCCTCAGCCCCGAAGTGCAATTTATAGTTCTCCGCCTGGCAGAGAACTCTGGTTCTCTTTCCGACGGCCGCAGACGCAACGGAGGATTCTCGCGACCGGATTCCCGCGGGTATAATGGAATATGGGTGAATCAAAGGTCGTTGTCCGTCTTCGAGTATTGATCACGACGTTCGGTACCGCCGGCAACGTTTGGTGGGATAACGCCGACGCGCGACGCCAACGGAGGAAACTAAATTGCGAATCGGCGTTTGCGTAAATTGCGTTGTTATTAAGTCGAAAACCCCGCGGAGCGTGGACGACTCGCTCTAACGCGGGGGTACAGAGCGATATTCACAGGTCGCTGGTCCGTATTTTTAAAGTACCGGGAAAACGTGCGGCGCGTACGTTATCGGATTTAACGCATCTACGAGCCGACCGCGTAGCAACTGTTATCTTTCCCCGATGATCCCGAGCCGACAAGTTTCATTGCTGCCGCTCTTTTTTTTTCCTTTTTTTTTCGTACCACTCCTCGCGTGTCGATGCACAGAGGATGTATGCTGTTCTGGTTCCACGTGTTGGCGGCAATGTTATCAATTTTACGATTTCAAGAGACAGAGAGAGAGAGAGAGAGAGAGAGAGAGAGAGAGAGCGAGAGAGCGAGGGGGGGAGAGGGAGTGAGACAAAACGAAGCAGTCACACGTTTTATATTCAGGAAACGCTAGTTGGACTTGGTCGAGCAGGATAACATCGACGATGGGAACGGCATTCCTTATCGTTTCTCCGACGTTCTTGTTTTTCGACCTATTACTTAATTAATTCTACTTTTTGTGCTCACCCCGATCCGGCCGATAGCTGGAACGATCTCGTTACGCGATTCGATCCGACGCATCCTCGCCGAGCGTGATCATGCGAGCACACTTTATTCTCTCGTAAACGGGTATAATCTGCTCGGATTTTTGCCACGATGGAATCGCAACGCCCGCCGGTTCTCTCTCCGGCGACAACGAACGAGAGAAGCGGCGGTGGCTCGCGGATATCGTGGCGGTCGTCGTTAGCAGTTTTACGATTTCGGGGAGAACGCACCGGTGAGTGTTTCACGCCCGAGAAACGTCGCGCAGGCTTCGCGTTTATTTATCGCACCGATACCATCGGCGGCGAAGAGCGTCGCCCACCGTTAATGATTACGCGGACATTCGCGGAACGAGGCGAGGTAAATAAAATTTCCGTTTGTCCGTTTCACGGCGAACGGGATGAAGTTATACGACCGCGCAGATTGTCGTGGAACGATAACTGTTTTTACGAGGACTCGCGTATCGAGCTTTTCCCCCCGATGTTCGTAATAAAAAAAAAAAAAAAAAAAAAAAAAAAATATTAAAACAGAGAAGGAAAAGAGCGACGGCTCGCTCTCTTGCGCGTACACCGAGCGGCCGCCGTTCGGTTTTCGATTTTACACCTCGCCTCGTGCAGAGTTACGGTTTATCGATCTCGTTCTCGGCTAGATACTCGGAACCATTAAACGTCGCCATCGGCTTCCTCGATACAATGTCGGTGTCATCGTCGATGACGCTGATTCGGATTATCGTCGACCACGGACGAGGACGGTGTAATTGATACGATTATCCGGTACGCAAAATCGAACGGCCATAGACGAGGCCCATGTTCAGCGCGAAGTTATTCCAATTTAGGCGTCCGGCGATACTCGCGCGAGAGCTCATTATTTTGCCACGTCAGACTCCGCGTACCGAGAGCCTCGTTTACGCGACCGTCGGGTAAAGTAAAACATACCGCGTGTCTCTTAGAAATTAGTGCTCGTAAAGTGGAAGGCTGTTACGCGGCTAGGAACACGTGTTTACTCTCCATGGTAGCGATATTTCTTCGTCGGCATTCGTTCGACAATTCCACCATTGTAATCGCGACGATTATTTTCCTAAACGGAGCTCGCGTATCGTTCGTGTAACTTTGTCGTTTCTCGCAATAGCATACCGGACTGTTTGCCCTCCACTTTCGTCGAACTCGATTTCCGTATCTTTCTGTTGTTTTTTTCGTTCCTATCGCGATCAAGTTATCAGGACTCGTTATCAGTTTCATCGTTCTCGTTTCAGCGAACGGCAAACGTCGGATTATCGTGACTGTCAAATTGGAGTATTATAATTGGCATAATTTCTTGGTACGCCGTATCACCGCGTATCCCAGATGAATAAGCGATACTGGGAGTAATAACCGTGAGAAGGGAATATCGCATAAATGGTCGTCGGTTATGCGTCTGCGCGCGCCCGCTGGATTCGCGTCGCGTACACGCGTTGGACGCATACGGAAACTTTTGTTCATACGCTGTAATTGACAATATGGAGTTACCGGAAGCGTGTATTTTCAGGCGCACAATGTACCCCCGCGCTTTGTTACATTCTTGAACGTAATGCGCCGGGAGAATACGCCGACAATTACCGATTGTTCTCGCGCTCGCCGTACTCGCGAGTACGCTCGCGTTACCGCCAAATCTGGCAATTTTGTCAGCTCTAATCAGCTATTTGTCGTTCCTCGAACGGCTACTATTTACGCGGCGTTGGCCCGTTATAGCGGGACATTGTTTCGACGTCAACGACGACGCCACGCCAGAAGCATTACGCGCACGGCTGGTGTATCGGGGCGGCGTAATTGCTATAATTTCTCGGTACGCGCGATCGGTTAACGCGTTGGCCCTGTACGTGCGTTGTCGCTGCGTGGATAGATCACAGTCGCAACCCGCCCAGATTGCACGCACGAATCACCGTATACGCGTAGGTAACCGTGCCGATAGAGCCGAAAGACGATTATGCCGTGGGACGTGGACACTTGGGGAAACGAAATACACGTTCGCCCGTGAATCGATAGCCGTGGACCCGAACGGAGAGGATTTACACGAGTTTCCGCGATAATCATAATTTCCTTGTTACGCGTTATACGCGTACGTTCGATCGTGGACCGAGGGTAGGCGTCGCGCGAACCTTTCCACGCCGGTGTAGCGAAAATCGTACCGTTGCTGGGCGACGGGGTTATATTGCCGAGAGAGATTCGTTGGTTCCGTCAGCGTGGGATATGAAAAATGTCTTACCGTCGACATTTATTTGACATGGAGGGAAAATTCGGCTAACAATAAGTTCGGGACGGTCGGCAAATCCCCAGCTAATGCCACGATATTAAAATGTTTTCCAAAGATCTTTGTCGAAATGAATGTAAATGTACGCGGGTCTTTAGCGTCGCGGAATAAACTGGAATTTTTGCGAGACGCGAACTTAACCGAGCGTACCCCGCACGAACAAGATGAATAGGGAAATTCCCCAGTCTCGCGCAAACGAGCTTTCTTCCCCGCTTATCCGCTACGCGCGGTTTTCTACTTTAGTCATTTAAAGCGCGAAATAATTAAATAATACGCATACCGCGCACCGCGTACAAAAGCATTCCCGTTGACTCGCGCGCGAGCTTATTGACCTCTCAAATATCTCTCCGCGACACTCCGCCGGAGCTGAGATATTATACGCACGGGGGTGAATCGGGGCCGACGTAATTTGTATAATCACCCGCTAGCTCGAATCTCCCACCTCGGAGCGACGTCATGCAAACGCAGTGTTTGCTCCGGCATGACGCGGGCATGACAATAAACACGAGACTGACGACCGATGGCACGGAAAGGCAATAACACCGTGGGACGCGTACACTCGGGGGGAAACTATCGTTCCTCCGACGGCTGCGTTTCCATCCAACTTCCTACTTTTTCTTTTCAATACCCGTGAGCTACCGTCGCGAATGCAAAATAGAAACAACGTTTATAATTTAACGCGCACACAGCGGTGTGCTATCGACTACGTTCTTTTTTATAAAACTCCGGTAACTCGCGAACGGTCCGAAAATAACAATCCGACGTTCGGAACGCAACGACCTAAGAAGATTTCGATGAGACTGATACCGAGAACACCCGGTCGCTCGTTTAAAGGCAACGCGAATCGGAACGGAAGCTGAAGTTTGCGACTCGTTTAAATCGGAGCAGCTAAATGCCCTCGCCTCTCCCTCTCTCTTCCTTCTCTCTCTCTCTCTCTCTCTCTCTCTCTCTCTCTCTCTCTTCGTATCCCCCTTTGGCAGCGAACCGACGCCACGCCACAGAAGGTATTGTCCATTTCGTGAATAGCGTAGACATAATTCGTGTAATTGCGGAACATGCACGGGCAGCTACTCTTTTTGCGCCGGGGACCAAGCATCCCCGCGTACACGGATTGTCAATAAACACGCGGGTACCACCGGCCGATGGAACGGGAAGACAATTACACGGTAGGGACGCGAACGCTCGCGGAAACGGAACACTCGTCCAGCACCGGACGATTTCCAACGGTACGGGTGAAAACGCTGCCTCTTTCTCCTTTCTCCTCTTCTCTTCCCCTCCCACCCCCTTCGCTCTACCCCTCTCACTCCCCGCCGGCAAGAGCAAAACTATATATCCTCGAGTTTACCGCCGCACGTGATTCGATCGGATTTGCTTTTATCGTTCGACAACCGTACCGACCGACGCGACGGTTCGTCGTACTCCAGGGCGAGAACCTACCCCCGCTTGTCGGTAGGGGACAAGGGGGGTGGGGAGTAGCCGTGAGCTCGGTGGAAACTGCGCCTTTACACCGTGTCTCGAGTTGGCGAAATTGATGACGCCACATCGGTACGAACGGAGTTCGAGACGAGGAGAAACGGACGGATGGTTGTAGACGGGTTGGTGGGTAGGTAGGTAGCTAGCTAGCTAGCTAGGGGTTGGTTGCTTGGAAGGCGGAGCGTAACGTCGGTGCGAGAGCGAAGAGAGTCCGACTTTTCGATCGCTCATGTCGGCTGCCGGTGGCGTCTGCGAGAGTGGGTGGGCCCGGGAGGGGGGGGGGGGGTGGCGGCAGAGGGGAGGAAGTGGAAAAAATATGCTCTCCACTTCCGACGTGGGAGCGGAAATTGAAGAAGTTGCGCGAGACGGTGCTGCAAATTATTTATTACTTCGTCGTCTCGCGCAACGTTTCGATGCCTCTCTACCCTTTTATCCCGCTGTGCGGTTTCGCTGGCAGAAATGTGCAAGACTGATCGCGCATCCGACGTTAAGATCCGCCATTGTTCTTCGTAGCGTACCGCACCGTTCCAGCGTCTGGCGATTGCCAAAACATTTTCCGACGCGCTATTAAAGCCGAACGGTCATCGCGAGGAGATCTCTTATTAGTCGCGAAAGGGTGCACACCGGGACGGATATTCTTAACCCGTAAGGTGCACCTGTCCCTCGGAAATCTTCGTCGAAACGATGAGTCTGAAAGTAATATCGGCAAATCCACGGTTCAGAGTACAAAGCAAAATGCTCTTTCCGTTACGTTCGGGAATTTAAATTTTCTTCCTGACTTACCGTGTTTCGTTCGGAGTGAAAGTAAAAGCATCAGTAATTGTCCGGTTAAAACAAATTTTCTCCGTGAATAATAGTGAATGCTTGCTCCTTTATTAAATAGAGAGACTCTACGCGTGATGACCTTATTTTTCACGTTTTCCTGAAAAATGGCCAATGACTGGTGCCTTTCGACCTCACCGTTCGACAGTTACGTACCGTCGATTCCGGCCAAGACATATTCCACGTCTAATAAAATGTTTTCGAGCCAAAATCTATAACGGTGGAAACCCGACACAGCCCGTGGCTCTAGGCAACTTTGACAATATTGTTCCGACCGCGCGTCCCTACACCTGCGCCCCCTTTTTTATCGCTCGCAGTTCCTTGTTTTTGCCGTTCTCTACGTGCCCGAGCGGCTATAAGTTTTTATTGCGAACACTTTATATTTTATATCCAATCAGAACGGCCTCCGTGGCAGGATCGTTCGGGCCCTTTCACGCGTCGAGACCAACGTAAATGGACGTACCCCGCCTTCCTTTCTTTCCTTCTTTATATGTATGTATACGCGTATACGTACGTGCACACTTTTTCTTTTATTTTCGTTTTTTTTTTTTGTTGCGTTCTCTCGAAACTGCCCGTGCACACGAGTCGCAGGTGAGAACTGTTCGGTCGGAGCGAACGGTGGAGGGGAAGAGCAGTCGAGACAAAAGAATCTTGCAGTCATAACACGCGTGACTCGCCGGCGTTCACGCCGGTTACGCGGTGGTATACAGTATACGTGTACCGTTCATCGACGCCAAATTAAAATTTAATAAAGTCTGCCCTCGAACGCGGGGATGAAAGAAAGCGGGGGAGTCCTTTAGGAGCGAACAATGGGCCTCGAGTGATTCAAAGGCGTCGACGGCAACGCGCCTCGAATTGACGCCGCCGCCGCACAGCGCGGATAATTATATCGAGGCAGCGAGGCTTGGAATTCGCTCAGAAAAACTTGTCTTCGGTGCTACGAGGATCCGAGCGGCGCGCCGCGGCGGCCTCGTAGCGAGAGGCGGCTAACCGACTCCGAAAGCCGAAAACTACCGGCGATGCTCGGGCTAGACGCGTTAAACCCTTCTCGTCGTTTCGTCGGTCGCTCGTCGTGAATAAGAAACTCCGCTGGCCGGGGCAAAAAACCGCGATCGAGGGACGAAAAAGGTGTCACGAATGTGGCGTCGGACCGTTCGGTCCCTTTCTCTTCGCGCGCATTGTTCGGTAGGATCGAATAGAATTTTACGCTTCGCGCGCATTGTTCCGTAGCTCGAGCCGTGGATGTTGCCGAATCGTTCGAACGCTTCTTGCCGTCGTCGGCACGCGGATTAAATTCAGGATAATACGCAAAATTTGGGAAACGGGATTGAACGGGCGGGTGGGAAGACAGAGCGGACAAAGAAAGGGATACCGGGCTTAAACGTCGTATCGCGTCCTTTGTTTCTTTTTTTTTTTAACCATTTCTTGTTGTTTCCTTGTTGCTCGATTGGCATCGAATTTAACGCTATGTTATTACTCTCTCGCAGGACCGACACGTGAAGGATTCCAGCAGAGATGGAATCTCTCCCCAGATGGACTCGAGCCAAGACTATCGTCTGCTACTGGGTTACGAGAACAAGACGCACACGGTTCTTCGTTTCAGCAGGCGATACGATACGTGCGACCCACGGGACCTCAAGATCACGGTAGGTGGTTTGATTTATATAGCTTCCGGTACGAAAGATAATTTCCCGTACCGCTGGCGGAGCGTACACTCGAGGATTATCCGAGGGATTTATGGGAAAAATTGAGTCGCGAAGCTCAGTAATACCATCCAAGTGGAAATTCAAGGACTCTCGCTTTCCCCCCGGTCCGCGATCATCGCCCGTGATCGTGAATACGGCACGCGCGGTACGCGGTATTCGAGGAATGATATCACAATTGGTTACTATCTCGTCATCAATTTTAATTAGTTGGAACGCGAGTCGTAAATACCTACGGGCTCCGATTATCCCGGGGAGAGTGTGAGGAATTCCGGGTGATTAACGCGGGTAACGCTTGAAAGGGTGGTTTTAACGGAAAATCAGGCGGAATGCGGAGTTATCGGTAGGTAGCATTAACATACGCCGGCTTATATTCAAAGACTCGTTATCGCTGTTTTCGTTCCCGGGATTCCAACTCATTGTAGGACATGGCCGACCCAGTTCTTTATTTCGCCGGTAATTAACTCAGAAATAGATTGCACGATAGAGCCCGTCCGCTTGGCGGCACTCGGTACCGGCTTAACTCGAAGAAAAGAGATTAGGCGCGTGTTGCGATCTGCTTTAAGCCGTGCAACCTGAAAATTTATGGCAGACGAGCGCGGGAGTAGCGGCGTTTAACACGGGCTACCGTTTACGCGAAGCTGCTCGCTCCGATAGTGCCACTGTCGATACGTAATTATGTCTTTCGACAGTGCGCACGTAAACGCGCGTAGATGTTACGGAAACGATAGTTACGTTTGTCGAACGCTCGATAAAAGGTCTGATCGAATAAGAAATATTGTAACGAGGTAACAAAGCTACGATTCTAATTTAATTACTATTCGTGGCGAAACAGATCCTTATTTATGTACAGACTTTTTCGCGAAGCTATCAAACTTCGTTTCATTTTCACCTACGAAATTAGATTAAGACCTCGTTACGTTAAATCGTGTAATTTCGAATCTTATGGTTCATTACCGGCGGATCAAGAGACAAGTACTTGTCTCGTGCCCAGTACAAGTACGCGACAACTACACCTTGCATCTCTTCAGAAAAGAAGGAACGAGGGTTTTCGAGGTGCTCAGAGAGTATACAAAAATAAATTTTTCAATTATAGTCGCGATGGATTCAAGCTTTAAAATAATCCTGCCGCGCTTTACGTGGGAGTATCGTAGAAGGCCGTATTAGCGCGTCGTATACGCGTACGGTGGTGTGCAATCGTGTACATAATAAAGTGGAATGACGGGCCGGTACACGATGGATATTCCTGTTCCGTGTACGCGTAAATAATCGACACTCGGTGCGCGGTGCAAATATTGACAGCTGATTCGCCAAGTTAAAGAGAAACGTTAGCGCGGCTGACGCGCACAATTTCCAGGGAGTGCGTGTTACACGCGTGAAGATTCCAGTACAGAATTGTCAATAATTAATAACGCGCCGCTACCGTTGATAGATGGGTAACTAACTAGTACCGAGGACTCTCGACTGTAGATAATGTATTTCCCGATAACTCTCGTTTCCAAGCGACTCCACGATTATACGGACGAGGAACTTGGAGTTCATTCGTTGAGGAGATTCGTTTTTTCCTCGGAATGACTATGAGTTTGAGAAACGGTTCAAGAATACCGACCGATCCCGATCTCGGGAATTCGTTGGAAAGAAACCGAAGGGTGGGAACGTTGCAGTCAACCCTCCCCCCCCCCTCCCCTGGCCAGGAATGTCCGTCTAACGGGTTGAGTCATCAAAATACTTGGATGCAGAAATAAAGCGAGCCACGAACCGAGATTCTATCTCAACGACAAACGACAAAGTCAGCTCCCTCGTGCTTTATCTGATCGAGCGACGTATCGGTTCCGGTACACGGCGCAGACTTTTACGCGTCGCGTAAAGCGATTATGTTCCTTGGAGGCGAATGCACGGATTCGCGTGAACATTGGAATTGTATTTCGTCGTAAAGTAATCACCGGTCGTAATCTTCAAAGCCGATACCGTTATCGAACGCGAAACGAAGGCCGTGAAGACGGATAGGATAAAAGGAGGAATCTCAGAATCGAACGTCGCTCACGCGTCAAATTATGGGAACGGCGGTAGGTACGCAAACGTAACGTCCGACGTATCGACCGTGGCCGCGATTCGTCAATACTTATCCCGCGACGGGGCCCTGGCAGCATTGTTATTTCTACCGGCAACCGTAGTTGATTAATCGAATGAACATCAAATTAAGCGGTGCTTCGTCATAACCGGCTTATCGAGGAGGGCTTCGATCGCATATTAATATCGCGCGGCTCCCTGTCCTCCCGGTTTAGTATGCAGACAGTCTCATCAGCGGGACGTGAAATTAACTTCGAGTACATCGTGTAGACGACGGGAACGCGCGGGAACGGTCTTCGGGGTCATATTCGCTAGGCAGTATTTCCATCGCGTCTGTCTTGTACCCTCGTAATTAGTTCATTAACCGACGCGGGAGGTCGCGAAACCGGAAGCGGAAACGCGCGCGATATTTCGGACCGCGACGCGATAAGTATTTTTTTTTTTTTTTTATAATTAGAAGGTATATACATCGCTGCGCGTGGGAGTCGTCGGTACGTTGGCGTACGTATGTCACGTGACAACGTAAATTACGACCGAAGGTAGTCGGCAATCCGTTACAACGTGTTCCGAGCGAGAACTCAACTAGCCGGGAATGAAAAATGTTTCGACCGTCTGTTGGAAATATTACAAACGGGTAGATCCAAAAAAAAAGAATAAAGAACAAAACGGTAGTCAATGTACAGCGGGCGTACTCAATCCACGACACGGACTATTTCCACGGGCGGTCCCGCGCGGCGCATACGATAGTCGCGAGTACATACGTAAAGCAAACGCCTAGGATCTATTCGGTGGCATCGATAAATTGCACTACCAACGATAGCGACCGGTGCGCGAAAACCGAACTCGGGGGGGGGGGGGGGGGAGGAGGGTGGGAGCAATGAGAACAGGGGCATCGAGATTCTCTTCCCAGTTGGATACCGACGGTGGAAGCCGCAAAAGTTCCGCGTCGCGGAGCAACGGATTCCCCTTTGAGGACGAGAGAGAGGAGAGAGCCGTGGCAAGGATTTCGCGGTGTGGCATTATGCAGCCCGGCTGGCGACGCCGGAATCGACGTCACTGGGAATTTCCACTTTACAAGATTCGTACTCTACACCCTCCTCTCTCCTGCTGCCCCCCCCCCCCCCCCCCCACCCGTTTATCCACTGAATATGGCCCTCTCTCGCTCGGGGTACCCTTTTTCACGTGGAATCCTCCGGAGTGCGATGATGGCGAAAGAGCCGCGCTCTCGTATGTATTCGAAATCGAATGAGAATCGTTGGCGAAGAGGGGCGTGAGAGGGTGGAAGGAGGGTATCGTAGGGAGAACGAGAAACACGAGGAGGAAGGACGTTGGCCGGTGAAAGACAGAGGGAACGGAAGATTCGCGCGCACGGTTTGGTGATGCGCGTGTACACACGGGAGAGGTACATACATACGTGTTAGCGGGTAGGGAGATTGGTGTACCTTACAGAGGGGATTGGCTAGCTGACCCGGTTCTGCTTCTATTCCCTTTCTGTCCGTAGTCGTATCTAGTTTACCACTTCACTCCCGGGGTGGCCCTCCCCCTCCCCCCCTCCCCCTCCCCCACCTCTCGCCGGATCTCCGTAGTAGCCAACGCGAACTTCCTGAATAAGGTCTTCCCTCGGCAGTAGAACTGATCGCTATTCCGAATGGTTCGGTTGGATGTAAAAGGAAAATCGAATTTGACCGATGCCGTTGGGTGAGAGGAAGGTAGGAAGGAAGGAAGGAAGGACGGAAGGAAGGAAGGGACGGGGGGCTAGAGGGTTAGAGAGAGAGAGGGGCGGCAGGTGTGTTGACGGTCTTATTGGGTGGATCCGTATACTACTTGCATCCTCGCAGAGGGTGCCGGGGGGATTTGCCCCGGAAGGTACTACTATCCGGAGCGACGGGAAATCAAATCAACTGTAGAAGGAAATTCCGCGGTCCTCCGAGCGGGAGATTACGTACGTTTGAAGACAATTATCGCTGCGAAATTCGATTTCTTCGTTACTGCCGAGCGTGGGGCACCGTGTGTGTCGTCGTCGCGTTAAAACTTTCCTGTACACGTTGATCGAGGTGTACACCGGTGGCCGATCGGAAAGCGTATGCGCGCGTTACCGTTGTTTTATCTAACGACGCGTACCGGAACGATGTCCTTCCAATGGCAGCAGCGTTTGATTTATTACGCGTCGGATGATAGCTGCCGTGATTTTTTTGTCGTAATTTTTTGTTTTGTTTGTTTTGCTTTAAATAAAGCTTCGATGCGCATCGATCCGCCCGCCGATGCGCGTAACGCCGTCCAGTTTCAATGGAGCAACGGATATGCGTTTTCAGTACTTTTCCGAGACGTCGGGTAACGTTGAAACTCGGTTAATCGATTGCCACGCCGATCGGGACCATTTTGTATCGCTCCTTGTTTTTTTCTAATTCGATCGAGGATCTCCACCCGGTAGACGTTGGAGTTAAAGCGACGTAAGTGCGATCGAGCGTGCAACAAAAGCGACCGTGCCTGAAGTTCGTTTGGAAGTTGCCGGAAAGAGAAACTAGCGTTACGGGGTAGTAACTTCCAATTACGTAGATGTCCTTTTTCCACGCCCCTCTCTCTTTCTTTTTTTGTTTTTTTTTTTGTTTTTTGTTTCCGTCTGTACAAGCAATCAAGCCGTTGTCAACATGTTTGTTAAAGAGAAGCGGGGAGGGAAGATGGAATGAAACCGACTGTCTACCGCACCTCGGACACACCGCTCGGTAACTAATGACGGTTCGAGAAACTTCCCTCCTTTCTAAGTTTTCCAATCGACCAAAAACTTGCAAACTGACATTTACCTAGGAGGATTTACTTTACCGGATACCGGAACTTTGGCAACGTTATCGGTGCGGTCGCAGCCACGATTTTCTTGGAAACTGACTAGGATCAATCGCGACGGAGTAGTTTCGCCAATCATCATCGGTGGCCTGCGTCTACGTCATCCGTGTCTCGTCGATCGTACCGCGAGGAAGCTCCGATAAAATTCACGATGTAACTTTCCAATCTATCGAGCGTTCCATCAAGTACGATCGTGTCTCGATAAAAACCTTTTCAAGGGCTCGTAGATATTTTACATTATTCGCTTCGAGGAGGGCGAAATTAAGTTACTATTTAACTTAGTTTTCCCTATTGGTTCGCGATACCGACTTTGTTTCAGACTTCGTTCGTAAATGTACTTTGAACTTCCTATTATAACGTTCGATTACCGGAGAGCGTGTAAGACGAAGTAAATCCCGTCTGGCGGCGCTGAATATTAGCGGTTGCAATTTCCTCGCGTATCCTCTGGAAAAGTTCTACTAAACATTCAGTTTGCAATTACACGAGGGGTTGGTCATTAAACCCGTGTTTCGGATTACTTCTAATTCCTCGCGGGCGTTGAGTCGAGGGAGCCAGGATTAGTCGAAGATTAAGCTGTTGGACATGTTACCGGCCATAGCTATAGCTGGTTGAAACTTCTTCGTTGGGGTTTACAAAAGCTTCTTTCCTCCGCGAGATAAAAGTTATTGACGCCGCGCTTGAGGCTAAATTGGATAAGCATCGCGCAGCCATAACTTCGTCTCGGTAAAATGATGAAAGTAAAATGGCGCGGAGAGAGCCGAGGAGAGAATATCCGAGGCCATTTTCCTTCGCGGTCTTAAAAATCTCGAGGACGTTTTTCGCACTCCCGAGTGTCATTTCAGAAATTTCCACGGAATTGTAAAAAACTTTCGGCATCGTAGAACTGACAGAATCCCCGACGTATAATCTTATTCACGGCGTAGCTAAAAGACGGCATCCGAGCATGAAAGCAAACTCGTGTAAGACTGTAGGGTTTCCCGAGAGAAAAAAAAAGAGAAGAATCTCGGGAGAATAAGCGGAGATCGCGCGAGGTCGATTATGTCACTTAAAAGAACACGTTATGCGCATATACGCGCCATAGGCAACGCTCGTGCAAACGTTAGTTCGATCGTTGCGAACGCTATTACCACGTCGAATTCCTCGAATTCTCAATTTCCGTTTGTGGCGGTTGAAATTAATTCGTAAACGTTGTGAAGTCGCAGTCGATAAAAAACTCATACCCTTCGCTGGTTTTCCACCAATTTTGTTTCGCGAAGACACAAGTGGGTCAATGCAGAATCTTGTTACCTTAAAAAGAACGAATCCGGAGAAGAGCTTTTTATAGCTGCAGTGCGGTAGATCAATATTCAGCGGGCATATTATAAGAATTGCGTCCAGAGTACACGGACCATCGATACCGGAAATGCGAATTGTACGTGTGCGCTAAACGAGGGAAAAAGTGAAATCCGCCAAACAAAGATTTTTAAATGAACAACCGTTTTCATAGGCGATACGATTTTAATTTTGCCATCGTAGTTCGAAAATACAGAAGATTCTGAGCTCTCAGCTTTAAAGCGGCTCGTACACGGGTACGACGAAGTAGTGGGCGGGAGTACGCGCGTACACGCGAAAAATATCTCTCGACTGATTTTCCTACGAAATAATTCAATTCGTTCCAAGTGCCGCGAATGGTCAAGTGCTGCCAAATCGTTGCACGACGCTGCACGATTTTTCAATTAATTTCCCCGCGTACTTTGTCTATTTTTGTTTTGAGAGGAAAATCCAAAACAGCGATAATATTTTTCGAAATTATTCTTTCGATGAGACTTGTAACCTCGATACGGTTAAAAGCAATCCATCAAAACCTCCCGCGATGGCCGGGACGATTTTCAAATTCGCGCGATAACGATCGGTCAATTGTAAAATTGGATTAAAAGTACGTCGTCGATGGTTCCGCGGTGTATCGCGCCACCCTAGTTTATATACACGGACAAGTTCGATGCTATTAAATCGTGCCCCACGTATATTACAAAATCGGCCACGGAGCTTAACTGCTTACACCGAAGCTTAAATTAGGTGGCGTTCGCTCGCAAGCTCGGAACAGCGTTAACCAATTTTATCGTGGCCGTTAGACATGTAAATTAGCTGCATACAAAATAAGCTAATGCAAAGCGGAAGCGATCGTATTTAGGGGGCCGGGAGTGTGTGCGCGAGATGGGGCGTTCGATGGAGAAAGAGCCGAAAGGGTGGTGGAGGACGATCATGCAATTTTAAGCTGCATCCTAACGAAGCGTCGAAGCCATTTTTCAACGAATCACGCCCTCATCGATCTCATTTATCCTCGGAATCTTATTCGATGGGAGCAAGAACGCCGAGAACGATATGTATATCCCTCGTGTACTCCGTCGCTTTATCCTTATTGTAAGACCACCGACGTTACGACTGTCCGTACGTTTAATAGCGCTTCCCTCATGGCAGTTTATTAGCCTCCATTTGAATGTACAAATTTGCCGAAGAACGTTAACGCCGAAGACCGGCGGGGGTGTCTCTACCCTCGTGCCCCCCCTCTAAACGTTCGTCCTGTATTGAAACTCCGAATGGGTAGATCAGAGCGGGATTATAACGATTACGCGTTATGGCTCTACCGAGGAAACGATTTCCATTATCATTAATTGCAGTTTTATATGCAAAAACTGGCAGGCTATGCGCGGCCTCGCGGAATAGCTCTCACGCAATGGACAAACGACATTAATCTTTTCCAAGTCGACGGGGTTGTCATAGTCTTACCGATCGCGATCGCCCGGCCCTCCATTAATAAAGCAGATCCGGGGGAACGATTTCAGTTGAACCAGCCCCGGCGTGTACACATCGCGGCATTACATCAAAGTCACACACGGAAGTTTATAGTTCGTAACGAGGTTTACCTAGGTTCGTGCGCAAAATGCAATTATGATTTATGATCGAAAATAATCGGAAGCTCGAAAACTCCCTCCTTTCTCTTTCGTTATGCCGACGGCTTTAGACCTTAATCTCGATGACGCGGTCGAAAGTACGCGGAGCTTAATTAATAATCCACCCGCGTTAAGTATCGTCGCGCTGCCCTCTCAACGTTAATGACAATTATCAATCTCCGTTTCTCTTTTATCGCGCGTCGATCTATTCCTGCGAACGCGCTTCGACGGACAAAAGTATACGATCCGTGGCATCATCGTATACAGATGCTCGCCACATGTGCGTCGATGAAAGAACGGATTCATCGCGAAAAACGTATATCCGGATGAGATTGCAACGCGAAACAAGCGGTGATTAATATTTTTCTCTCCCGCGCGTGGATCGTTTCGATTCCCTCCTTCCTTCCTCCCCTCGAATCCCTTCTCTCTCTCTCTTTTTACCAAATGCCCGCGTTACGATCCCCCTCGTCCCCGCCCCTCCCCCTTCTTTTGTACGATCGTCGAGTTTCCGCTAAGTGCCGAACGAAATTGGCGTCCGACTTTAGTTGGCACGGTGTTTCTATCGCTTTGATAACTTCCGCGGGCCGATCGATTAACCGTTGGCTCGAGCGTTTAAACTGTCCGATTACCTCGACCCTAAATGCCAGCTAGGAAATACCCGTTGGCAGCGATAATGCAACTATTATGTCTGCGGCTACGCTTCGAATCTGAGTTGACGCGGTCTACGGTCTGCGGTGGGGGACGCGGGGGTTTAGTCTCACCTTTCATACCGCGTTACGCGCGATCTTGATGAATTTACGAAACGCTTTCTGTTACGTTCGTGCGGATCTCTGCCCCGGTGACTCGTGTTGTACACCGGCGCGAAATATCAGGATAACCGTTTCTGCGCGGCCTGAATTTAATTTAACTTCCCTTTGCAGCGACGGTCGCGTGTCGGAACGCTCTTAGTTCGAAAGGGCTTTGATTCAATCACAATATTCCGCCCCCACCGCGACTCTGCTTACGACGAGAACGAAGACGAGCGTATTCCCCGGACGCTCTTTATCGGCATATAGTTTTGCGACATAACCGTTTCCCATTGATTACTTTAAACCTGGAGGGAAATGGTAATAACGGGTCTTGGGTAAATGCAGGAAACGAGCGTTACATTTGTATGCCCTCTCGTAGCATGACTCGTAACTATTATTTGCCGTTGCTCCTTATTCTTCGATCCACGCTTGCCCCCCGGGTGAACGAACATTAGCACTCACTTTTAGCTTCGTACGGGGGGGGGGCGGAGGACTTATCGATAGGTTATTATTACGGGTACTAACTTCGCGGCACTTTTGCGCACCGAGGGAGCTCGATCCAAAGACTATAATTCGGCGAATAAAAAAAATACCTAATGGCCAATCCCCTTTCAACGAGTTTCGCCGTTTTAACGAGCACGCGTCATCGGGATAACACCGGGCAGTTGTTTGAGTTCCGGTCAGGTAGAGAGTATCCCGGGAGAATTCCAGCGGAGCGAAGCAGATGGTGGAGATACTTTTTAATTTAATTGAATTTCCCAGTTAGTACGCGGATGCGTCAGACTCGTTGATTCATTGAACGCGAACGTGCCCGGGCAATTCAAATTATCCCGGTCCCAAGAGGCTTCGTCGAGATCGGGGGATATTATGAAAAAATTGTTTGCAGAAAATCCATGTACGTTGTTTCGCCGTATCCCGTCAAATATTCGCGAGCAACCTGAAAAATAGTGGGATCCAGCGCCACGTAGTTCGTGCGAGCGCTCATGATCCGGATTTTCCCGACTTTCCACGATATCTACGGCGCGTCGTTTGAGTGCCGGTCAGGTAGTAACTTCCTCAGGTAAGAGATACCTGACTGGAGAATAGACAGAAGAGTTACAACACCTCTCATACGCTTCCTTCCTCCACTTTTCCTTCTTCTTCTTCTTCTTCTTCTTCCTCCTCCAAAACGACAGTTTTCTCTCTTACTGGCGCAGAGCGGATGGAGTTGGGGTTTGGAAGTTTCGGCTGCTTCTGAATTCTCATCTCTTCCCCCCCGTTAAACTTCTTCCCTTACCTATTTCCTCTTACAGAGCCCCCCCGCTTGATTCCATCCGAACGCTTGCAGAAGACGCCATTTCTACACGGAAGATATCAACGTTTACTTCTTTCCACTCTGTCTTTCGAACTATCGTTTGCTTTACTCTATTTTTGTTCCTCACCCTGTCGCGCGCGCTCTCTCTCTCTATCTCTCTCCCTCTCTCTCTCCACCTCTTCCTCTCTCTGTCTCCTTATCTTCGCTCTTACGTACGCATACCACCTTCTCCCGCGGCTAACCACCCCTCGAGCACACGGAAGTTAAACGTAGAGGTAATCCCGAGCAAATATCTCAGAATCAGCGATAGTTGAGCTAACTTACGGCTGAACAACTCTTTCCCGCATCCGCACTCAGGTTATCGCGCATAATATATCGTCCTTCGCGAGAATATCGTATCAACCCCTTCGGTACGGTGCGAACTGGGGCGAGGTGTTAGGAGAGACGTATGTACCTTCTTCCGTTTAATTTAAGACCCTGTGGGTGCTACATCACTATCGACCGCTACCGGTAACTTTTGAAGGGAATAATCTGCCCCGATCTCGGTTTACGAACCGAACCGAACTCTCTTCCACCCTCGAAATCTTGCGAACTTCCGAAATACTCGTTAGTCGTCGGAACAAGATTCCTCCGAGCTCGAATGATCGCGAAAAGATACTTTTCCCGAATGTGACGCGAACGTTACGCGGATTCTTTGCATATAAATCACCGTTGACGAATATCACCCGAGAGTATATAGGTCACCGGTTGGATTCCATTCCATGCGTGAAAGCGCGAAGAAGAAATCTAGAAGCGGAGCTCTGCATATTGCGATATACTACCTCTATATTTTGTACGTACACGCCCAATACGTAACGGCATTGGTTCGTGGCTGCGACCGACACATTCGACACACGACACGCTTCGGTGACGTTCGGTGAAAATTTCTCTTCGCGCTATCGAGTTTTGAGATTGGAAATCCCGGGATTGGTGGTAAACGATTGGTCTTCTTATTCGAGGATCGCTAAACTAACGCGCGTTACCGTGATTCTCGGGGGATAATTAACGAGTACGACTCGCGGTGGGTAATCGGTTAACCGTGCAAATCGATGGAACGAATTGAAACGAATCGGGGCCGATATGTCCTTTTAATTCCTCATCACGATATCGTATCTTTAATTTATTTGATTTTTGTATTATGGGGTTTTAAAGCTATCGTGCCCGATCGAACTACGAGTAGCGTCTAGTATCGAGGAATATACTCGACTGGGAATTCTATTATCCAGTTTCTGTTCTTTCTCGTTCGGGCGGGGATTTTTTTTTCGGTAAAATGCGGGCACGCCAGTAACAGGTGTTCTCGCGGATAATGTTCTAAAAAGCTCCCCCGTCGGGTGCGTTTATCAAATTCGCCTCGCGTCTGCCGTTGTCGTGGCTCGTACGAAGTGGCTTTTGACGATTCTCTTACAAAACCGGGGGAAGAAACCACAATGGGAGCAACAAAGGCCTACGATATACTCGTTTGATATTAAATCCACGAGTCGATCTGCCCCCGGGTAAATTCGTTCGGGAGCTTCGAAACGCGCAAACCTAAAAAGAGACGTAATTGTTTCGGCGAAGTGTTAAAAAAAAGTTTATCGCCCACTCGAAACGCATTTAATCCGTGCCCGGAGTTTAATTGTTTCTGGAACGATCGGGAGTCCAAGAAAGTTTCGCGTCCTTTCGAAATTCGAGGTGGCCAATCGTCACGTTTCCGCGGCGTCGTAAAAACGAAGTCGTAGTTGAATCGAAGCGACTAGAAAACGAAGGTGAAAGGATCGGAGTCTCGATCGCCGTTCGTCCCGTGGTTCGTCTACCCTCGATGTATCGTACTCCTCGAACTGGGACGCGAAACTTTTTCCCTCATCTTATATAAAGCGTCGAACGTTAAATTTTAATAACGCGACACGCGGGATCTGCCGTCCCGTAACACCTGCCGTTACCTCGCGCAATATTATACAAAATACCCGTTTCACCGAGAAAATTGTAACGTATTCTATCTTCGTCGCATCGATCCGTATTATTTTCTCAGATTTTAAATTCCTCAGGTAGACGCGAAAGTTGATTTTCCGCGCATGCAAATTGTGAAACGTGGTAGCATGCGAAACTTTATGGGGGTGAGAGATAGGTTTATAGGACGGTAGTAACGAAGTAATGACATTATAAGTTGTGGACTTTGGAATGATTTATGAATATAGTTCCGCGGCTGGAGCCTCGCTGAAAGTACATAAATTCAATTCGAGGTTCCTATCTCGAGGCACGTCACGTTTATTTTTCCGCTAATGTGGCCGCGGCGCGACGGTAATAGACGTATTTGCTGATAAATTATAAACCGCTACGGGACTTATCGGGGATATCCCGACTGTCGACTATTCCGCCGTGAAACGCGCAGCCGGGGCTGCTTTTGTCAATTCTGTCGCGGACAGAAAATAATATCGCGAAAACAAGGAGCGGCGATAGTCGTATAAAAGCAAAACCGCAACTGTTCGTGCGCAATGCGAGCATAGACAACCGAATATCGCGTTGCGGTCCGTAGGTATGTTTTGCTTGTGCGACTGCACTTTCATCAACGCAGCTTTATTTAAAACCATGCATCGGGAGTACTCGTTCGCCAGCTTTTTACAAATCTCGATTTATGCACGCGGAAACCCCGGAGGAGGGGGAGGGAGGGATGGGGGGGGGGGTTTACAATCTGGCCGTCCTCGCGCGATACGTTCGAAGGTGTGTACGGTCCCGTAAAATAATTGTGCTCGAAACCCATTTTCCATCGTCCGCCGTTGAAAATAGCACGAGCTAACGAACAAACGACTGTACCGGCCGGCGTTAAATTAACCCGTCGTTCGGGTCGTCAAGATATTTATGAACGCATACAAGATCGAGTCGTTTCGCGCGCGAGATAACTTCGTCGCGGTTGCAAAATAGATATCGACGCTCTCGAGAGTCCACAAAAGCGATCGGTCGTCCCTCTCTCGACTTTCCGGGGTAAGAATAACGCCGATACGTAAACTGGATGAAAAGCTATATCCAACTGGATGATAGCATTCGGATCTTCTCAATGGCCGAATTCAATCAGAGCTGAAATAGCGGGAAAGCGTGTCGCAGGCGCGGAGGCATGGTGACGCGACGATAAAAGCAAAAACATATTCCATTCCTGGTACGCGGCTTATTCGTTGCTCCAATCTTCCGCTCATCCACACGTCCGTAGACGTGCGCGCGGAAAAGTACCATCTCCATTTTCCCTTCGCACACGTAGGATATACCCAGGCTGAATACACCCGTTTGCGCTGCGGAGTGGCAGCCACTCTTCCGGTATTCGCCACTCGATCTTCAATTTCGTCCTCCATATACAAAATCCCACCATCCCTGGGAAAATCCGCGCTATTTTACGATATTCGCCTCGGTACTACCCCCCCTACAGGGGCAGGGGCCAGGGTTGGGGGGGGGGGGCGGCGGCGGGCGCCTCTTCTTTTCTACCCCCTTTTTGCATATCGGTGCGCCGACTTTTCGTTTTGTCGGTTCGCGGGACAAACTCCCCGGGTATTGCCGGTCTATTTGCCGATAGGCGAATTTCTGCTACTCGAGAACGTATTTGCACGGCACGCCACGGTATTTTTCGCGTCTGTACACGCCATTTACGCGTCTCCGACTGCCTCGCGATCCCGTCAAAGTTATTGCAAAGAATATATCCCGGCCGCAGTTTCTCCGCTGTTTGCGAGCGCGCACCATCTCCCGCCTTATCGTTTTATTTTCGAGCGCCAGGCTGCACCGTCGATGTCTTTGACGCCTTTCCGCTCTTTCACCGAAGGCTGTGCTCGGGCTTATCTCGCTAAATGGTAGACAGAGTCTTTTGGCTCTACAGATTGAATGGCTGCCGCGATATGCATCGACGTATCGGCCCGGAACTCCTCGATCCATCGGAATGCTCTTTCACCGAGATAGTCAAAGCACGTAAGGTAGGCATTCGGTTTCCAATTCCAGCCATCTATACGTACGATCATTCTGGTTTTCCTACCGAGCCGCGTTCATTCGAAGCTCTTGCATCGTCGGTCATCGATCCCCTTCCGCGTCGTTACGTATCTACGGAGGGGTCCGCTTTACGTTTCGCGTGTATCTACGTCGCGCGTGGCGCGTGATTTCCGACGTTTCGAGGTACACGGATCCGAACGTTAGGTACGTCCGGGTGGTGTTTTTGCTTTGACGCGTCGTGACGGGAGGCGCGCGGGGAGCGGGCGGTCAATTCAATCGAAAGGAATTTTTCTCGTACGGATCAGTCGCTTTAATTTAGTACGGGGACGCTGACCTAACTTCGTCGCGTCACGGTGTTGCTCCGGCCGAACGATTTTTTCGCTCTCCTTTTTTTTAATTCAAGTACCTTTTGTTACTCCCTAAGTAGATCCGTTTCTCTATTCACGTAATAATGAGATTGTCAGCGATAGTGAGAAGTCACGAAGCGATAGCGGAATAAAGTAATTTCCCGGATCGATAGGGAATTGAATGAGAGGTCGAAAGTTAATTAGCTGATACGGGTTAGCTAATATCGTAACAAAGAGCATTTTATGAATGGGCTTTCCGACCGCCCGAGAGCACGTCGATAAATGTGACGTACATTGTGCAAACCACGTTACGTAAGTGCATTTATCGCGATGAAGAAACCCTAGACTTCTTTCTCATCCTTTCGCCGAACAATGAGAAATCTACCGTGCGCAGAAATGGAACAAAAAGGGGGGGGGGGGGAGGGGGCGGGGGAGGGGGAAGCGAGATCTCGAATTCTCATCAAATTGATTCGTACCGATCGCTCCCGTGTACCGATAACTACAACTAATTACGATCGTGTGATATTAATCACCAGCCGAGTCCGCGTTTACCCGTCGTGGCGCCACATCGCCCGACGCTGACGTAGAGACGTGGGCTAACGAAAGAATGGAGGAACGGAAACGCAATCGCGAAGGAGAGAAAGCGTGGTAAAAGGAATGCTCTTTCGTGAAACTTTCGCCCGGGGGAAATTGAATCGGTTTCACCCAATCAGCGACGCCGTTAATAGGAATGAACGGTCCTTCCCTTTTGGTCTCTGCCAAACGATCGGACTAATTACCGATCGGGATAAGGTGTGCACCCTGGCAATATGTGCGCGGATATCGGACGTGCCGTGGTAACCTTCCCTATTCTCCCCTACTCTCTTTCTCCTCTTCCTCCGCCCCTCCCTCCCACCCCCCGTCGTTCGTTTCTCCAGAAATCAGGTGACAGCGATAGGGAACACGCATGCGCGCGTACGAGAGAGAGAGAGAGCGACCAAGGCGAGCTAGAGGGTAAACGAGGCACGATAGGGCTAAGGGAGCGAATGAGAAGTACGCGAGGAGGGGCGAGGGAAGAAGCAAGATATAGCCCCTGGAGCGAAGAGAAAGGGGAAGGTTTTCGGTGTGCGATAACGACTGGCATCAGCAGCGCGCCTCTACCCACCACCTTCGTAACCCTACCGGCTTAATGCGCATAGAAGTAGAAAGGGTAGCATCGAGAGGGGGTCGGGAGAGCGAGGGAAGAGGGGCGCGGGGGAGAGGCGGTGTACTATACGTCAAGACAATAAGTACCATTAAGATAACGGCGGGAGGGTTTTAGATAACCCCCCGCATGAACCTCGTGGATCCGGTAATGGAGGATTCCACTTTATTCCTGCATTATTTTTACCGCATCCGTTGGGAACCTACGGTGTCCTCGGTTTTCGGTAACGGATCGAATCTTTCGGCCGGGGGTTCGAGTTCTTCCCGTTAATCGGATAAGCGACGGAAGTCGAGGGACTCTCGAAGAAACGCGTTTAATATGGACACGCTACGATCGAGTCGACGTTCGACCCCGTAAACTCTTTACGCCGAGGAGGCATGGGTTTACAGGTGTCCCATAAAACGACACGGTGTGTTTCTTTCATCTCGCTCCGCGCGCATTCCGCGTGGTCTCGTTACTCTGATCGTCAAGGTGCAACGTCGCGCTTTTCATTCGCGGGGACGTGAGGTACCGTACGTTACACGGCAGCCTTAAATTTTATTGTTCCAGACATCCATTGTTCCGTAACTGTCTTGCAGTCTGTACTAATGACAATGATTAATATTGACCCACGTGCACGTTGGAGCGAGTAATGCAGTCTCCTGGAGAGACGTAGTGGGTAAACTTTAGTGTCTGCCAGCCCCACCTACGGTGGGAGTCCTCGGGGATTCCGTAGTTCGTCGACACGACAGTCACCGTCAAAAGTTTGCCCACCCCCCATCCTCGTCTTCCTACATTCCGTCTGTCGGTTGGCAGAAAATTTAAGCATTCTTATTAAACCCCCCCCGGAACGACCCAGAATTTCAGCGTTCACTCGGAATTGGGCTTATTGGTTTGCACCGTAAAGACGTTAAAGCGATCGTTAATTATGTATAATCGAACGGGAACTTGAGAGACTAAAATGACAGCGTCGAGCGGGCAATTTTTAATTTCTCTCTCCTTTTTTTTTCTTTTCCCTACGCCGTATAATTATTCTCCGGCATTCGATAAAAATTCTCTCGTAGTTCAAAGTCTTTCGTAACAGGGATAGGAAGGAAATCCGGAAATTCCGGTAGAAATTACATGAAATATTTATCGAGGAGATGGAGACTTATTAAATTTGTCTCTAGTCTCTCGCATTATTAATCTTAGCCATAGCTATGCTTCGAACCTAGTCCCGGAGTTTTCCGGCCTCTATTATTTACCAATAATCCTAACAGGAGCGTTAGGCGTACCTGAAAAGTGTAACTCCGAATCGATTGTCGAACAGTCGCAAAAGCGAGGCGGTCAGTTCGGTTCGAGAAATAATTCAACGAGTCTCGATGTAAGTAGGATAGTTGTAAACGTACACACGCGTATCCGAGGTAATACCCAGATACCGTTGAAAAGCGGAAAGTCTTCTGGGTCGTTAATTATACAAGTACTCTAGGTACTTACCCGTCGGCTAGCTGACGCGAATATTCCGCCGTCTCTACTAGACTCGTAGAGCTTTGTTACACGAGGGGACGATAAACCTCGTTTAAATTACCATGCTCCGTTCACTTTTAATTTCACCTATCGATCGTTCACCTAACTCGTTCCGTTGTTTGCTCATCTCCTTTGTACCTTGCTCCACCCGCCGACCAGTGGGTGGGTGCGCGTCTCTGGTAATTTCAAATAATATTTCCGAGACGATTCGATTTGTATCACGGCCAACATCGATCCGGCGGAACGAAATAGTTATTAATTCGCTCGGATGGTTTAAAATGTTGTACAAGAGACCGCAGACTTCGACTATACCGCCATGGTCCTTGACGGGATCCACCGGAAGTTTCGACCGAGTTTACTCGTTAATGACTGAGTACATACCCGGAGCGTGCTCAGGTATCCCGGTGGCCACGTATTCGCTGATGTTGGCTCATCGGCTTCACGCTGATGAAGAGAGTACCGACGATACGCCGAGCGAAGCGATAGAATCTTGTTAGCGCAACTCTCTCTCTCTCTTTTTCAACGTGCTCCGCGAGCACACAGACACGTCCAATCAATGTTTTCCCATGAATTATGTCGGATCAGTTTGCGAAACTGAATTTCGCCGCCCAATTGAACGTTAAAAAACTGTTCGTCGTTACGATTCCGAACCGCCTCACCCCCCCCCCCCCCCCGCGTTGTGAATCTTTGCACCGCAAACCGCTCGATCGCGAAATAAAAGGTTTCGGCCGGATTTCAATTTTGTAACCGTGATTACGCTGGGTGTGAATTTGAAATAATTGCCAAGTAAACGCGACTGGGATATTTGCAGTAGCGAATCAATCTTTGTACACGGATTATTTCATGTATTTTCATTCAATGTCATTGGGAATTCAATTTGTTTGCCGGTAGGTACGGCGTGCATGAAAATAATACAGCTTACCGAGCTGCCTTGTGTATCTTTGCCAGTGCGCACGCTTTAAAGCCATTATTCACGGTTCCCGGGTGCTTTAATCGCGAAAACTTTAATCACGCGATTCTAAAATTATCTACCGGCGTACAAAAGATTTCGTAGCCTTAACGAAGGTTAAAGGGTAGGTCTGATAGGTCGTACCTCGCGAAACAGGGAAAAATGAAGGAGGAAATACCTCGTGTCGTGATCTAGAGTGATGGAGCGTTTCTACTTGCCGTTGATATTAAGCACTGCCTTTATTTTTACCTTGCCGGAGCAACATGATAAAAGATCGTGTATATTTCACGAACTTTTATCTTACACGATACGAATTAGTACAATAGGCTTCCGTTTCTCGAGAATCTGCCACCGTTTAATCTACTTCCGAGAGGCGATGCCCATTAAAGAAGTTTTACATTTCGCGAAACGCGCCATATACATAGATTTACAATGTAAGGCGACCGCGATTCGCCGGCACGATAAGAAGAGGTGGTAGGAGGTGGGAGAAAAAAAAAAGAAATATCCAATTTTCCCGCTCGGCGCGTGGTCGCAGAAACGTGTTTCCATCGTGTCTGTCGTGCGTCCGCTGATACCACTTTGAATCTAATCGACGTAGACGTGGTTGCTCGTAACTAATGCCACGATAGTTTCAATGAGACCGAGTTACAGATGACTGCTCCCACGAGCGGTACCCGTATCGTGTTTCGCTCAAGGTGGATACGCACGCTGGTGAGGTTTCCACGAAAATCAAAGAAAATGCGCGTTACGAGGATTTACGATCGTCGCGCACAGGTGAATGCTTCGTGAATGACTTGGAGCGACGATCGAATTTATCTATCGTTTAGATCGCCTCGCTCCAAATTATTTTCTACGCCGCGGTTTAATCGAATACGTTACAGAATAATTAAGTAACGGTTACGAGGAACCGCGCTAATTTAAATATTAATTTCACGAATGAAATTTCCACCGACCGACCGTAGTTAATTTAAAGTCCATAACGACCATAACGAACGTATCGAATAGTTAACAGCCAACGAAGTACACGAGGGCCGTACCTCCGTGCGAGGAATCTCACACGATGTCGTCGTAAATTTTCGTGGCTTCCTCGAAGTTTCGCGCGGTTCTCGCGTCGTCCCTCCGCGCGTATAAAGCTTCTCTCCCTCCGGTTTTAAAAATTCTTACCGCTCGCTTCGTGACCGGACATCGAGAGAATTCGGGGTCTTCTCGGGAAAGTACAATGGGCTGCTCTCAAAACGACGCGATCGACGTGGCGAGGAATGGTGAAAAACGATGACGAGGGCGATAGAGGGGCGGGGGTGGGGCGAGACGAGCCGAAATAAGGGTTGAGGGAGGAAGAATGGGGTTGTAGCGGGGCGAAGTGAGCGTCCGAAGTTTGAAGCCCTTAATTGCTTTTTAAAACTTTCAAGTTCGACCTCGTCTCTGCTCCCTACCACCCCACCCCCCGTACCCACCCCCCCCCTCCTTCATTTCACTCTTAGTCCTCCGCGACCCCGAAAGCCCCCGGTCGCACCCTTTGCATTCTACTTTGGAATGTTCAATATTAGTTTTCCCTATCGGAGTTGCAAACACGGTCGACCGGGGTTGGCCCGAAGAGCGACGTGGGTGGGAAGGGGGAGGGGGGTGACGGTGCGCAAAAAGATAGCGAGCGGGAGAAAGACAGTTCGAACCGTCGATAACCAGACGCCTTAGTTTTTGTACTCAAAGCAATTAACGTAGCCTCGGAAGAAGTCTGCCCGAGCGGCGGTAGTTTCGGGGTCGCTTCTATTGGTTTGTCTATCCCCTGGGCGTCGGACTCACTTTTCTTTCGCGAAACTCTCCGCGAGAGCGTAAAGTGCCTCCGTCGTCCAAGTTTCACTCGCAACCGTTCTTTTTTCTCACGCGTGAGGGGGCGAGGGAGGCTCGGGCCGAGGGATAGTTTTATTGGGTTTAAAAGTTTTGTCTCGCGACGAGGACACGTGACGCGCCGGAGTGCAAGAATTATCGCGGAGCGTCGATGGTCGAGCCGTTTTATAAATGCCGTGGCGAGAAATCACGGGAAATCTAAGGTACTCCTGGCGTTAAGAATTTTTCGACAATGCCAGTTGCAACACTGTAAGGAAACGACGGGCGTGATATACGGAGTGACGTTAAGGATAAATAATTCAGACAACAGATGGCACTACGGGGGGACCGGGAAATTTCTATTTTCACTGTTTTCCCAAAGATCCTATTTAACTTCCCGGTATCATTGGATAGCGATACGCGTTTAATCTGCATTTTGTTCCATATTACATGAGTCTCCTGATACTCTCGAGCCAAACGTCCATTCAAATACGGGGCTGAACTCTATTGCGGAGGGGCGTTCACCGTAGGGGACCGAGTCTCTCCGTATCTTTTTCCTCGAGTTTCGTACTTGAGTCGAAAATCATAGGAAGACAGACGAAGACCTTTGGAAACGCGAGGGGGAGGTCTTCGGAGTGAGAGGGAGTCGTTTGCTCGCACGCCGAACGATAACTTTATCTTTCGAAATTGGAGCGCGCGCAAGTTAGAATTCAACTGTCGCGGCGGAAGGTTAAACGCGAGGTAAACGGGGCTTCGGTAACAAAAGGCGCAGAAGCGGTGGTAAAAGGCGAACGAAGCGCAGAGGGAGAGGACAGGAGAAGAACAGAGATGTATCGGGGAAAGCGGGAGTTACGTAGAACGAGAAAATACTCTTTTGACAAAAGACTTTTTTCCCCGAGATCCATTATTGCACTTAGCTTTCACCGCGAGCCCCTTTCTTTTGGCGCAGCTCGAAATTTGAGTCCCACTTTACGTCACTTTCTACTTAATTACCACATCGGACCTTTGGCCTCCGCGACGCTGGGATTGTTTGTTACGCGAATATCGCGAGCGTTGAATTTTGATCCTCCCGGCGGGAGAGCCATTAAAATTGCAATTAGCCGCTAGCGGGGGTGGAAAGTCTTTTACCATGCCCCCCCCCCTTTCTCGACGCACGAATTCAACATTCTGGGGAGAGCATAGACTAAATCTTTTATACGACGACTCTTGGAGGGATCCGAGCCATTTGCTCGCATCGCAGCTGATATCTTTAACTTTCCAAATGGGATACCGTCTCCTGAATTCAACGACTATTGGAAAGGATAATCGCGGGCTGCGAGTTTTCGTGAGATAGACGGGGAGGTCGGTGAAAGATTTTTCCTTTTTCGAGAGTCAGGGACAACAAAGTTTCTTAACGAAGAATAACGTTCTCCCGCTAAGGAAAAGATATTTCCGCTTAAACCAACATCCCTTGTATTCTCTTTTCCCTTGGTTTCGCGCCCACGCGAGTTCCTTTTTAATCAACCAACGACTCGTTCGTAGCGAGACTCGAACGATGACGTCGATGCTTCGTGCGATCGACGCTGCTCGTCGAGTCGAAACGCGACGCAATCGTCTCTCGAGTATCGCGCAATTTCATCGTATCTCCCAAAAGCATCGCGTAATGTATTACGATCGAGCGCGCACGTCCTCGCAGCGACCGAACGCCGCGCTGAAAGAGTGATTATAAAGAAAAGGGACACTCGAACGGGGGAAGAAGTTTGAAACAGAGTGTGGCGTATGACGTCGTCAAAGCGCGCCCCCTCTTCGGGGATCGCCGATAGCGTCGGATCGCGTGATTCCGTCTCGCCTTCTCACGCGATGCCCATTTCCTCCTATCGACCTTCCATCTCGGCCTCCCGGAATCTTTCGATCTGCCGGGATCTAGGTCGGGTGCTCTGTACCTATCTCAACCTATCCAATTCAGGTAAATGGCGCCCAATTGTCTCGGCCAACTGAAATAAACGTAGGCGCGGGTAACGTAAGCCCCGTAAGCTTCGGGGGCTGGCTGGATCATGGGCACGACGATTATCGAAGAACGTGAATGGTCGACGCGTGAGCCGCCTTCGAATTCCTGGCGTCGCTCGATCCAACGACTACGTAATTCCACTGTCTGTACGGAATTATCGCAGGGATCTCTACCGTTGCGCGCGGATAGACGATTTTTCTTCCCTTTATTATCCGAATCGGTATACGTTTCCAGTTTCACGCCTTATCAGCTCGATCTTCGTTAGGAAATAGCCGGGAGAAGGTTAACCTTGAGTACGCGAGAAATTTCAACGAATCGCCGATTATCCATTCAGGGGATAGTCGATGAAATTAGCGACGTACTCGATCGCGTGTTTTAGTTCTCGAACGAAAGCTGTTCCCCGATCGCAAGGAGCAATCCTTTCACTCGGCAGATCGATCGGGTATGATGGCGTGCGATAAATCTCATAACTCTAATTACTTTGAGATGATTCCCGATAAGGGTCCTGGGAGCCAAACGAAACATTAACGAGACTGCATCTGGCCAGTGCCCCCAATCAAGGGCGATTGTTCGAAATTGTAAGTGGCCGTAGGTTTGACCCCAAGTTTGGCACATAGCGCGGATCGATGTATGTACGTGTTTCGAGGTCGACCGCGACGGGTAGACAGGAATACCATCGGTGGGATTGCGCGCACACCACCAGCCAGCAGCAGTCCACCCTCGCGTCGGTTGTCCCTTCTTCTCGAGGGTGCAACGCGTGTACGGGGCTGGGACAGGGACGGATTATTGGCCCGCGCAATGTGGAATGGATCCCCGAGGCATACCCGGCGCACCGTGCGCGCACGTGAATCTTTCCAAGATGAAAATGCTTTGGTATCGATTGTACGTACGTGCTCGCGTGGGAAAATGTTCAGCTACGACGTACGAAGCGTCGGGTTCGATCTTTGACTCGTTACTCGTAACGAGGTTACGGAGCAACGATAGATTTTGATAGATCGCGAGCGGAAGACTGCCATCGTTTGCAGCTGATCGAAAATAAAATTACAATCAGGATTATCGCAGGTTTCTCCTTCTGACGATGAAACTCCCTCGTTCCGCCAGTGTTATTAGCACGCGTCTCTACCTGGATACACCCGCTTACACTGATCTCCAAATTCGCGCATTAAACGATACTCCTACGGAAAGTTTTCAACGAGGCAGCGTATAATTTCGTGGACGATTTAATGAGAAAACCTGCGCAAATTCAGATTGTACTAATTTCTCACTCCCTGTACAAAACTGGCGCGTTACGGTTTTTTGGGCTTTTGCCAAACGAACGGGTAAAGATACGTTTCGTCCGGATAACGTCATAGTCCCGTTCTCGAAAGATGAATCGTGGATGAATTCAGCCAGTCATATTCCAAAGACTTATTTATTGACTATCGCGAAATGTCTGCGCGGGATACTAAATAATAGAAACTATTCGTACCACGATTTATTTACGTTGGGAAGATTTATTTGCGTGGAGTCAAATAAATCGAAAATTGATTACCGTCGAGATAAGCCTGTTCGCGAGAGGTGCGGTAGAAATTCGAGAACAGAATCGAAGACGAAAGTCTGCCTGGCCACTGTCTCGATCCGTTTTCGTCTCACCGATAGCTATAATCGAATCGCGATAAATTCCACGCTAACGACGCGAAGGGAAATATTATTGCGGGGAAACCGTTCGAAGGTACCGAAACCCTCGAAAACGATTTATTCGATTCAAATTACGTTGATTCCATTTTAACCCCGAGTAGGAAAGCAGCTTTCCTTAGTACCTCGTTGGAAATAAAAATCTTGGGTGACGCGATAATACATGGACTTTCTGTACACGTCGTCCTCTCGTTTCTTCCGACCCGTCGCAATTACAATATTCGATTTCCCACGGGCTACGGCGAAACAAGAGGGTGGAATTAAAAATTTCCTGTCGAGGTCCACGGCCCTTCTACCGACTCGAGAATATTCCCGCGGAATTCGAAGACGAGAATGTAAACACTTTTTCTCGAATATCGCGTCCCTCGCGATTCTCGGGCTTACCTTATCGATTTCTTTCGATACGAAGAACGAACGACGAGGATACCGCGACTCGACTTTACCTCTTCGCCCTTTACGTTTCAGAACGACACGATGCAAGTGGTCTGGCAATATCACGTCGAGGAACCAGTCTCCGCGGCCGGTGTTCTACCCGATCACGGGGCTGTGCGTGGGTCGAGGCCGCTCTATCTGGTGCAGAGGGATGCACAGTCAAGGCGTAACTCGCGCAACCAAGAAATCGAGCCGCAGCTCGAAACGTGGGACATATTGAACCAGCAGGTCAGTACAGAGTCATTTATCCGCGTCTTCCCTCGGACCGCGGACGATCAATTACGTTCCGGTGTGCTTCACCTTATGCACCGCTATCGAACACTCGCGGACGCGCCGATGTGCGAAAGTATCGAGTCGCGTAGGCGGAAAATTACGGTGTAATATGACGCATTGCGTGCCCGGCTGTACCGCGGTGCGATTATATCGCCCGGAAAGACGATACGGTGCGAATCGACGTACTTTGCGAATGCACGCGTAATGATAGTAATGTCATGGTAACTCGACGCGGGCGTATGGGTACGATGAATGAATCCGAGTCGTATGCCGGCCGACATAAGGTAAAAGATCCCAGGAATCTAATGATAATTCTCGGTTTACCGTCGATTCGTGTAATTAGAAAAGAATGGCCGGCGAGGAGCGACGTTGTCGTTATTACCGGCAACACGTGGCGGGGAGCAAGAACAAAGTTAATATTCATTGCATTCGCGGAGAAATTCTCCGAACAAAGACGATTACGGAGTTTTAATTACAGTTGAGAAAGTCGATGGTGTCAGTGGTATCAGCGATATCGTATTAAACTTGATTTTCACCGGAGCTACTTTCCCAAAAGTACTTGCCAAAGTTCCCTTTTGTAAAGCCATGCCGAGCGAAATTAATCGGAGTGATTTCTAGTCGCCGTCGAACCTCGGGATCCGACGCGTTGCCTTTGCAATTATTTCATTCGCGTTAAATCGAGATTATTGCCGCTGGAGGCGTATCTAAACCGAACGAGTCTGAACACTTTTTCTCCCGCTTCGAGGAGAGCAGACGTAACGTCCATTGTCCCTTTGGAAAGAACGATTCGTTATTACTTTAAAAAGGTACGCTAAGAATAAAAGTCTCTCGGTCCGTAGACTCGACCAGAAATAAATAACGAACTTCCAGGGTCGATCTTTTACAATCACGCGCGCACTATCGTTCACCGTTTGCAACGGCAGCCGGTTTCTTTATCGCTCCATCGTGTTTTAAACCGCTAAATTCTTTCGCGGTCGAGTCAGTTTAGCTTTTGTCACGTGCCGCGGAGGTTGAAAATGCGTAAATGTATCGTCACGATGACGATCCTCGAAGACGGTGGGCTCGGGGGGAGTGGGTGGAAGCGTTAGAGGAGATGAAACGAACGGGGAGCGGGGGAGGCAGGGTAGCGCAACCGCCGGTTGCACGTGAGATGAATGTTCGAACGCATTTAACGTTCGAGGGGGGTGGGGGGGGGGGGGGGGGGGTTTGGGGAGGGGGTGTACGAGTGGATTTTTATCGGATGCAAGCCGCGGAGCATTGTGCGCCGAATTTATGACGGCATAAATCTTAACCGGGTCACATCCGGCAAAAACTATTCGTTCATTAGCGTCGCCGGGTCATAGATTATGGGTCGACGCTATCGCCCGGCATCGGACAATGCTAATTCCGCGGGGCTGTCTGCCTCGCTTATAGTTTATATCGGACCGAATTAGGACAGGTTTGCGCGATACTCGTACCGGATGGAAAGGGATCGATCATTTGAAAATACCAGGGATTCCACGAAGGAACGCTTCTCGGCGCTAGGTTCGCGGGGGTGTTCGAGCGAACCTCGGCTAGGGAAGAGGAGTAGTACCTCGGGCGGAAGTTTCGAGGAAGGAATATATTTGCTTACAGCTAGTTTTTGTTTAACCGAATTTACTTAATATTCCCGAGCATCGTCTTTCTTTCGACTCTGTTTAATAATTCCAAAAGTTCTTATCGTTCGCTGCTCCCTCGTCCGGTATCCCTCTCCCCCTCCCCTCTCTCGCGTCCACGATTTTCCCACGATTTTCCCGCAGAGACTTTACGTTTGTAACGAGTCTCCCGTTCCGAGAAGGGCTTCGCTCGCGAACTTGTTAATTTCGACTACGGCTGATTACTCAACACATTCGCCGTGCGTCTTCGTTGTGGAAACTTTTCGGAATACCACTGTCAAGCTTTGCGGTTTTAATTGTCTCGGCGGGGCCGTCTCTTCGAGTCAGGCGGATGGCGAGCGAGCGCGCGCGCGCGTGCTCTCTCGCGCTCGCTCGCGACGACATTAAAGTTACCGCGGGGCTTATCTTACCGCTGCTCGTCTCTCAGTTCTTTCTTGCGCGGATGCTACTTGTTCTTCGCTAACTACGTACGCGGAAGTTCCGGACCAGTCGAATAACTTTTGTATCGCGGACGCGATGAATATGAATATCTCGAGTACAAAGAGTACGCGGGGTGGCTCGTTAGAGGTGAGTCGTCGGTATTATTCGCCGCTCCTTTCCGCGAGTAATCTTTCTCCCCGGCCAGTTTCAAGCGTGTCGTTGCGCGACGGTATGAAATTGAACGCGAAACTCTGGTTGCAGCGGTTCTATAGGAATTACGTTTCACGCGTTACGTCGCGTGGTATTACGAACGTCCCTCGGCCAGGACGAATTTCATTCCGACCGGGACGTATTTTTTTTTTTTGTTGCTCGACCGCGCCAGAGTTCGTCTGGAATGATTAGTTATACTTTTGAAGGGTCGCGTCGGTCTAGCGTGCGGGCATTATTAGATATTTACAGTTGCGTGCGAGCACGAAAAATAGGCACTGGTAGCCTGGCGGGAAACAGGGAAAAAGCGAAATACAAATTACCTTACGCGAGCGAGCCTGCCGGGGGTAACGTAAAACCTGTTTTTGTATACTTTGTGTTTCAAAAGAAACCTTCCATTTGAACGCATAATTTGCAAAATGTGCCATACCGGAAGGATAATTATCGCCTTCCCTCTTTCAGAGAAACGTCATAGCGGGAAAAAGCGCGTTAGAGCGACGCATATCTTTAATGGAACCGTCATGTTCTTTGACGCGATTTTATTTATATATTTATCTGCAAACGGATGGATACAGATTCTTTGACACGATTTTATTTATATATTTATTTCGAAACGGATGAGTACGAATTCTTTGATACGATTTTATTTATATATTTATCTCGAAACGAACGAGCACGGATTCTTTGACACGCATTTATTTATACATTTATCCCCAAACAGTTGAGTACGAATTCTTTGACACGCTTTTACCCATGTATTTATTTCCAAGCGGTTGGATACAAATCGTTTCGGTCACGACTTTGCAGACAGTTTCAATTCTGCTTAAGATCAACTTTGTTAGTAACGCGGCACAGCGGGAGAGCATGGTTGCAGAACGTTGTAGCGCTCCCGGAGAGAAAGCCTCTCGCAAAAACGTGACGCGAATCAGAAGCCAGAAAAACAGCGAATGTAGCTCGCAACCCTAAATCTCTCTCCTGGCCTCCGGCCTTTTAGCATAGTCGACCGCAAAACAATAAACGCGGTCGTCCTTCTCGGTAATCTTGACATCGATAATTTCGCAGAAGCGCGTGGGAGAATTCGCTGGCGTGGTCGAGCTTAGGGCACCGGAGAAGAGTAAGGCCGCGAAAAAAGAATCGCAATTTTCTCGGGACGCTCCGGTCGCGCAGACGCCCCGCGGGTGCAACTCGAGCCGACCTCTGCCTTACTTTTTTTTTCCACCTCCGTTTTTTTTTTCTTTTCCATACCCACTGAGTTCTTTTGCAACGTCAGAATAACGCGTTCCGCCGCGATCGACGTAGGGACGACTTTTATTCGATCGTTAAAGTCAAAACGCCGTCGTCGTTTGATTCACGCTGATCGCACATTTTCGCGTTCGTATTCGTGCTAGCTCGTAAGTAAAATTACTCCGCTATCGGTTCATCGGGAAAATAGTTTAACGTTCGACGCAACTTCCAATTAATTACCGTACGCGTATCAAAATCTTCGGGAAAAAAAAATCGAATATCGACTTACGCGATATCGATGCTCGAACGTTTTTAACGAGTAACACGAGCGCGATGGTGTAACGAGTATTTTACCAACCCGTAAATAATGTGCCTAACGCCAACGCTCTTTCTTATTCTATTATACGTAATTAAAAAGAATGAACAATAAATCGCGGATTACGAACAAACATGGCATTGTTCGCGAGCTCGCAGATGAGAGCCATTCCCACCGAGGCTGACGATCCACTAATTAAGTAATGGCACGTCCGATAACTTACTTTTTCCCGCAAAATTCGCACGTACACGTATACATATCGCTCTCGCTCGCGAGATTAACTCGTCAGACGAATATCCGTATACGTACGCGGGGGGAAACTTCGTCGGAGACAGGTGCAATTAGAAAAACAATTCGGAGCGTGGCGTTGGAGCAATGGCAAGCGTGTTACTCGCTAAATACCACGTTACTCCATTAACGGGTATAGACAGGTTTAGCGTTTCAGCCGGTTTCGCGCAGCGTCGGATGAGTTTTCCAGTCGCATTGTACGGCGCGTGCAGCGGCCGTACAACGCGTTAACACTCGAAACTTTTGAGAAAGCATTAACGAAATTCCACGAGCGTGTACGGCTAACAGCGTCCAATCCCCTCGTCCGCTGCCCCCCCCCCCCTCTCTCCCTTCCACCCTCCACAAACCCCCAAAAATCGCTTCCTCCACGTTTCGAAGCGCGCGAAAGCAAATGGATGTTCCCCAATAGTCTCGGTTTATTTCGAGCAGAGGATAACGCACGCCTAACGCTTACCGTCTTTGAATTGCTTCGCAGGTTGGCTTACCCCAGGAGCAAGACACGCTGCTCTGGTGTCGAGTCATGAGGATGCCAAACATTAATCACAAGCACCACGTTGTGAAGGTAAGTTTCCACAGCTATAACCTACTTATTTGCGGCATCTCGCGTCGCGTCTTCCCGCGTCTAACACATCTAAACTTGATTAAACCGAGTGCAGATACTCCTCTGACGAGGGAGAGAAACTGTGCATCGAGTTCCGAGGGATTCTAGTTACGAAGTAGAAATCCTCGCGGTCCTCGCGAGGGACCCGATCAGACGTTCCTCAACTTTGATTTACGATCGCGCCGCGACGGTTTGAATTCGTCGATTACTTTTTCGTACATTTTTTTCGACCGATCGTTTAAATCAGGCATGGGACAACATCGGCTCGCCACTTCACCTCCGTTGATTTCGCTATCCCCACTCCTGCAGCGTGCATCGAACGGAGTGAAGGATAACAATATATATTAAATATACCCGTACCGTACAAGACTGCTAAGCGCGTTCACTTGTTTAATCGGTGGTGGGGGTAGCCCATGGCGGAGAAGTTCGAGCCGCCGTCGCAGCTGTGGCTCACGTGAGCCGATGTTACCCATGCCGAGGTTTAAATCGATCCCGCGGAGGGCGGACTCTCGGATTCGATTGGATTTTACATATTTTCGTTAGCGTCGAATCAAACGGAATTCTGTTCTCGATAGCGCCGCGGTAAATCATACTATATCGTAAATACCTTAGTGGATTTTCGGTGTAGCCGCGAAAATTACTTTACGGTCTCGGTGTACCGGTCGAATATCGAACGAACGGATTGATGCGCGAAACGTCATTGACGAGGTTGACAACAAAACAAAGGTCCATCGTAAATTTTGCGCGGCGGCAACAAATCGCGTTTTATTAGTAACAGATTTCAATGGATCGGGCAAATATTTGTAGCGTACACGTTTGTAATTCAAATACGGTCTTGGTAATAAAATATGGCGCGGCACTCAATCGACATTCTAATATCAATATTAATATTTTCTCGCGTACGTGTTACGGCACACATTTTGCTGTTTGTGATAATGAAAATATAATAATACCGCGCGAAGCTACGTTGGATAGAAGGAAAACCTTTTATTCGTAACGTAATACTCCGCGAAACCCGTGCGGAAGCTAACGAATAGCGAAAAATCTGTGGATACTAAGCGGAAAAATGGGAAATCAATATTTTCCATCGATGGTGCTTCTCTTCCGTAACGTAGAATAGCATTGACTGACTTTCCGGAATTGTGGAGTAGAATATAGTAACCAGCATAGCGTACGTACCTGACGGAAACCGACCAACGCTCGAATCTCGAACTCAATCGAACGTGATCCAACTACGCGATGCGATTCCATTATACTCCGTCTTGTCGATGGAGGGAGAAGAGACGATTAGCGTTTCGATTGCCATAACTCAAGTGTTTAAAGCGGTCCCTTTCGCGACGGAAGTTTTACCTACGGCGATGTAAAACTCATTTGGATGGACATTCCGAACTGTAGGAATCCATTGAGCAGCAAACAAATTAATTTCGCGGTCATTAAGTATTCTCTACACTCGCATTCGCTTGTGGGAGGAAACGTCGTTAGTCGGCGAAATTTCTTTGTCATGGTTAAATATCGCGGTTAAATACATGTGAGGTTTTTGATTTCAGTACGAGCCTGTGATACAACCCGGGAGCCACAGGTACTTGCATCACATGACCTTGTACGAGTGTCATTGTAATCAGGCGCTACTGGAAGCAGCGGCAAAGACAACTGGGAGCGTTTGCAACGAACCCGATAAACCGTCTCTTCAGTGCAACACAATCGCGGCTACTTGGAGTTTGGGTTCCGAGGTATGTCACTGTCTTCGCGATACGATCATTCTACCTTCCATAGTCGAGTCTGTTTTGCCCGACTTGCCTCTGGCATCTAAGCTTTATTCCTGAAACGTCCATGGATAATACGGTAGCCTAATCGAGAGAATTCGCAGAAAAATCATTGTCTGGCTATGGTCGAGAGTATTGAACCGCTTGCTCTGAACGCGACTGGCTAAGAATTATGTAGGGATATTTGGTGGCGAATGACTTGCCGGTGTAACGCGCAAAAGAATAAAGTTTATTCATAAAAAATAGATATATTCACACATGCTCGAGAGACTCACTTCACACGTACTCATTTCACGCTTATTCAGTCTACATATTATACATCCTACAATTATGACATTTAAATTTAGTAGCGTTGCGCGCGTTAACGAAGAATTCAAATTTCAATACTCGAATCCGAAACTATAACGCGGCATTATCGCGTGAAACATTGCGCCCTTTATCGTTCTCAGCTGGCCAGACTTAAGCAACGCACGGAATATTTATGCGAATAATTAAATCATGTCGGGATGTCGCGTGTGAAATTACTGCCTGTCTCACGATCAGTCGCACCTTCGCAGGGTGTTCATGTTACCAGCGACCGCGAAGAAACGAGTTTGCGGTGCCCTAGCTCGCATTGGTATGCATTACAGCGATCCCAGAATTACCACGAAGCCCTCCCCTGTTGCTGTCCCTTACGCCTGTCCCGGAATGACAACGGAATAACATTTCGCGGACAGTGATTTATCTTGGCTTAATTATTCGCATAAATAGTCGTCGAGAATCTCCGCACCGTTCTCCGTGCGTGACTTTGAATCGAATTAAGGAACAATACTCGATGCCACGATCCCGCTGTCCACCGTTTATTCTCAACTGCCGCGCGTTTTCGTTTAAATAAAGCTACAAGAGTTTCGAACTTTAATTTGCCATAAGACCAGACAACCTGCGCGCTAACATCGACGTCAGTACTAATTGCGCCTTAAACGTCGTCGCTAAAGTCTCAACGATCAGACCGCTGTTCGCGGTTCCGATCATTAGGCTCGTTTCTTGCCCCCCCCCCCTCCCTCTCTTTCTCTCTCTCTCTAACCCCCTCCATCTACACGAACCACGAGCATAATCCACCGTGCGCTGCCGCTTTTCTCGCAGGGCTTCAATTATCCGCCCGAGGCCGGATACGCGCTCGATCCCCAGAACGGGCCCCGTTACTACATGCTGCAGACCCATTACACCAATCCAGAAATGGACGCCTTCATCAGCGACAGCTCCGGATTGCGCTTGCTCTATACCGATCGGTTGCGTACCCACGACGCCGGTATTCTTAGCGTCGGCATCGATCCCAAATGGAGGCACATCATACCGCCGGGTCAGACCGAAGTGATATCCGAAGGTCATTGCATCGCCGACTGTACCGAGCAGACTATTCCCAACAGCGGGATCAACATGTTTGCCGTCATTATGCATACTCATCAGCTCGGGAGGAAGGTCCGATTGCGGCAGATAAGGTCCGGGGATGAATTGCCGCCCATTGCCTCTGACACCAATTACGATCCAAGCTATCAGGAGTATCGGAAGCTGCAGAAGCCCGTCAGAGTCTATCCGGTGAGTAGTATTCGCAGTTGATCCGATTATGCTGTTTGCGCTGCTAGATCTTATTGTCGGTGAGACGTTGAGTTGCGTGGACAGTAATTTTAGTCCCGTCGCGCACTCGATAGATCTATACATATATCTCTATATATGTGTATATCTATATATCTATATATCTGTATATCTCGAGAAGTCTCACCGATTTGCTGATTTTTGCATCTAAAATAAAAATCTCGCATTTTGTACTCGATTTTCGAAAGCGCTTAATTTTTCGGCTCGAAGTTAGAAATTAAACGTTGAGCTTGCCATTTTGAATTTTCGTAGACTCATCGTCCGCGTACGCGTGTTTGTTACAGGGTGATCATTTGGTAGCCGAGTGTACATATTCATCCGAGTCTCGACAGACAATCACGCTCGGCGGCTTATCAACGCGAGAGGAGACCTGTTTGGTGTCCGCTCTTTATTATCCGCGCATCGAACTATCCCGCTGCTATTCCCTGCCATCATTACCAACGGTTCTGCAGAGCTTGGGAATACAAAAATTAATCCAGTGAGTATCTCGACGTTTCTCGATTTTAAATATCGACAGTTATTTCGAACGTCCCTTTCCTCATTACCACTGCCGTGGCTGTTCGAAATTTACGCAGCTGCGATGGGACGCTTAAAATATCGGGGCTAGAGACGGAGAAAAAAAAAAGGAAAACCAACGGTCGTTCACATTTGGATCGGTTAAATACTATTTTACGAGATTTGGGATCAAAGACCGGTTGACACTAATTTACATTAAACGCTAGTGCGGTACTAATGATCGCCGCGTCTATATACAAAGTGACCAGACGTTTACTCCTTTTACTCTGATTACTTTAAATTGGCAATTAAGGACGGCGATGCCCCGTGCGTCACGACCGCACGACCTGACGTTAGTTCAACGAGCGGTGGCTATATTGCGCCAGACGCATCGTGTCATTGCATTACGTAATATTACGTGCATCACGAAGAAGCTTCCTGCACCGTGTCACGAACTTACCAGTACGTAATGTTCGTTACGACAAACATTTCTGGTACGCTTACCTCGGCGCCGCGTTACGTTTTCATTCCTTTTTTTTTATGTTCTATCTCGTCTTACTAACAAGCCCGCAATCGTTCCCGGGAACAAATCCCTTTTACAAATGCTTCGCCGGAGAGCGAAAAAAAATGCCGAGTAACGATATAAATTGCTTCGAATAAAAAAAAAAAAAAAAAATCGACGTGGCGCGTTAGACTCGATGGACGAGGTTTTGGGTATCGACAATTTGATCGCGTTACCCTTGTGATACAGGTGACGAGAGATCGTTATCTCCGAAACCCCCTTGAAAATTGCCAGCCCCTTCGGATCCTTCGGGTAAAGTGGGTCACAGCGGTGACACTCGTCCTTGACGCGACCGTTCGTCTCGTTACAGGGATTCCAGTCCGGTAAAGATTCAAGAGCCGCAGGAATTGGCCGGTATGACGCTGGAAGAGAGGCTGGTGAGCTACGACTGGAAGACGAGCTTCCTGAGCTTCCAAGAGGCAACCCGAGACGGCACATTCAAGCCTGTCTGTTCGACCAGCCAAGGAGCACTGGCGGGCACCGACAGTCTCGAGGCTCACTATCCGAGAATCCTGAGGCCGTACGAGGAGACCGCTCTGCCGTGTTCGAAGAAACCCCTGAGGAACAAGCTGGCGATGCTATTCAGCGAGGACGGAGACATCGGAGCGCCCGTCGATCCCGACAGCGACGAGGCAAATGCCGTCGAGCGCGGACAGTTGGTTCGCAGCAAAGTGTCTCGCAGCAGCGACGGTCCGACCGCCGGAAGTTGTTCCGGCAGATCGGTGTCAGTCGCTCTGATCCTTACCACGGCGATGGTCGTAATTGGTGCTGCGTTCAGGTGAACACTGACTCGTCGTCTGGCCGCTGATCGATACGTTGACCGGTCGATTCTGTTCATCTAGGATGGGCGTTTTATTCTCTTGCTGATCGCGCTGGATCGGGGAGGAGGAGCGCGTGTACGTAAGTACGCGTAAATGTACTCGGAAGGTGATGCGTCACTTAGGGTAAATAAGTATTGTCGTTTGTTTGATCGTTGAGTGGGGAGGGGATAGATCGCGGTCGTGGATCGACGGCTTTGATTCCACGTATGTCGCGAGGCTTCGGCCGACATTTGCTTTCGATAATGACGTTGCGCCCGTCGATCGTCGATCGTCGGCGATTGGCCAAGGCAACGCGAAAACTCGGACAAATGGAGATACTTGGACGAGTTTTGAATCGCGGGGATAGAAGGAATAGAGGCACGACGTATCTATCGTGTGCACGGGGAAACTGCCAGATATTTTCTCACAATACGGAATCCATTAGAGATTGGGATCTACGGTATTCTCATTCAATGATCAACCTCCCTTTTCGCGATCTCTGCTCGTGCACTATTGTTGTTATGTCTCGCGTACTCCTACAGGACGACGGTTGGATATCTTTCGGATACGAATGCGTCAACTATCGAATGATGGTTTCCGAGAAATTAGAAATCGATCGAATCTCCTCGACGGATGTTCGTCGGTGAAATGATTCTGTAGTTTATTTTCCAATCGGTCTCGTTGAAATTATTATCGCGCGCCATTGCCAAGCGCAATTTACGTAAACATTATACGTTCGACAGAAATCACGCGACGTTCGCGAAAAAGGAAGAAACGCGTTGCGAGTCAGACGCGAAGGTGGCATACTTATACGTGCCGGCGGGAAACGCGTTTGGCAAACATGGCACGTTAAAGCGAACGGTCTTGATTTTAACGCGACTACATAAAACTGTGTTTACGAGAAAACGTTCCGATGGAAAATCGTGAACGGTAATCGTACAGCGGCGAGCTCCGATTTCTTTTTTTCTCTCTCTCTCCGCGATTGTGTATTGCTCGCAACGCACGGTAAAAATACGTTCTCGCGTACGTTGCTTAAACCGAGTAATTCGAGTTCAACGAACGTTTACTCCGCGCGTGATCGCGAAGCAAATTTAGATACGGGGAAACGAAAAATAAATAATGTCTAGTCCATTTATGCGAGCATGGGAATCTAATTTTACGACTCGTATCGTTCTATGATAAGAACAGCTCACAGCTTCGTTCGTCGAAGTTTCGGTGCATGGTTTTTAGCGTCTAATGATCTCGAACGAAAGATATCCACGATGAAACTACGGGCTCCTGTCAATCGAGCGGAATTTTTTTAGAGCCCCTTCTAAAGGACTCGACGGAAGTTATATTATATTGTTGGCTGTTTATTTGCTAGCCGGGAACCAGGCGTAGCGCGCATCGAGATTTCTCGTCCAAAAATCCAGCTTTTTAGATCTCTCTGCGTTATTTATCTAGAGCGGACGACTTTTCTTCGCGATCGATCCTCGGCGCTCGCGTGATTCCCGGCAGAGTCTGTATATTCTGTTACAATTAGATTACGAATAAATACATTTTTTATGGAGATCATATAAACATTGGTTGATCCGCACGCGAGGGTGAACAGCGTTTCCTACGTTTTCTAACCTTAAGTCTGATCGTTGGATCGTACTCTTTACGTTTAGCTATCGTCCGATGGTGTTACTTAACCAACGTTTATATGTATATAACCCGACGGACCTTTGTAATTATTATGTACAGTTTGTTAAGTGTAATATTGCTCGGACGCTCTCCGCGGCAAGGCGAGGGGAGGGCGAACCGATTATTTATTTTTTATTTAATGTATAGAGCGAATTACTTGCGACGTTGGCACTCTTCAAGTTCGCACGCGAACGATTTCGATTTCACGGTATACATTATGTATCTTACAACCTAGATTCAGAAGGTATATACGATGTAAGCTTATTTATAATTCTGCCACCGGGGACTCTTGTTACTTCGGCATATTCGAGGATCACTCGAAGTTTTTATTATGTACACGATGCGCTATTTTTCACTAATTAAAAGTTTTTGAAATCAAGATGAGATAGTTTTTGAAATACACATCATTGAAGTATATCATGGCTCACATTATTTCGTCACATTGCACGTTTGGAATGTTCCTTCGCGTACTCGACACTTAAGGGTGATGGTTATCGGGAGAACGGAAAACGTGAGTAACTTACCATTATTATATTGATATTATATGAATTTAAATCTATCTTTAGGATACCCGATCATCTCGATCTCTTTCCGAATTATTAAAAGTCTTCGTTGCGCAAAAGAATACGCATTCCCGCGATGGTAAATGAAATAATCGCGATACCGCCTCGGGTATTACGATAAAAATGAAGCGCATGCTCGTATTCTATGAAACTTACGGGAGACCAACGCGATCGATGCTCGCATGTTGCCGCGGTCAAGAGTCCCTTAACACGCAGTCTAACTAAATTCTGTTAACTCCGCGAGAACGCAGCTTTCGCAGAAAGAAATTGTTAGCGGCAATACAAATCGAGGACCCTCATTCTGTGCGTCTTAACTCAAATCCCATGTGAAAAAAAAGCTATTTTAAATAATGTACGTTTCGGGTTTGGCGAACAATGGCGTCGCCATTAGCCCGTTCAATTGAACTTTTTGATGTTAGACTCACCCTCGATAAGACGATCGGATATCGAAGATAAGCTCTCTCTCTCCCTAGCGTAGATGAAACCTCAAGTAGTCGACTAATCGATATGATACGCGTAGCCACATTTTACAATTTAATACTACGATAATTCGTAAATGTCATAGGGGATCTGTGTGTGTGTAGAGACTGTAGGACAGTCGAGTGGTTATCTCGCCTTGAGTAAGTACTCTAGGAGCTAAATCCGTTCCTTTGATCAGCGTACTTGTCGAGTCGAATTCGCTAAAAAAAAAAGAAAAAAAAAACTGCCAATATCGCTTTACCAGTACCAGCGTCCCAATTCGATTTTTTAGAAGCGATCGTGGGACGATCGTGTCGCACACACGAAAATAGATACAGATAATTCCTGAAACGAGTCAGCGTTTACGAAGATGACGATCGCGATGGCGACGATGACGACGAAGAGAATGATTGACAGTTGACAAAAAAAAAAAAAGAGCATTGTGAAACAGTCGAACTTGAACCGCTGCTTTCTTTTCCCTCAAAATTCTTCGCTACGTGCACGTGTAATGTACGGTACGCTACGGGATAGCTGATGACGATGATTGAGCGTCATCGAAGGGACTCGTTAGAATCGGTCGCGCGAGAAGACAGTTGCGAAGTCTGATCTTGCGACTTCCTCGCTGCCGACATCGACCGCCGATTCGGCGACGGCCGTAAACTCCTCCGACCTGGCGTCGGAGGGACGTCGCCGTCGGGCAGGAAGGTGGTGTAGGTACCGCCGGTGATATGACCAGAACAATCAAGCAGAGTGTCACGAGTAAATGTCATTTAAGCTGGAATAATTATGTTAGGTACATAGGGAACGATATTACGCAATTTATATCCAAATGATCTTGCATCGCGTGTAAGTTAGCTCGTTCTATTTTTCATTCTCACCGAGATTCCTGGCGCTCCTCGCTTTTTTTTGTCTCTTCTCTTCATTTCTTTCTTCACCGATACACCTTCGAGCAACATCTCCCTTCATCGTATCGCGTTTACATACATCCGCCGTACGTTTCAATTTAAACGAGGACGTATCGAGCGTGATATCGATCGATATCAGCCGTAAATTTCTCCGCATTGTCGTATTAATTATTCTTAGGCGCATTAGCGACCGTGTACAGACGATTAAAACTAAAACTGACAGCCCGCGATAGCCACTTTAACCGTACCTGACAATGTTCATTACGATTAGCAGTAATTATTGCTATCGCGCCACCAGACTCGATTTACCTCTACCTCCGAACATCGTTCGAATGGATTTTCGGGGTTTCGTCGGGCGAACAACTTTCGCGAGGAAGATACACATCGGGGTTCGGATCGAAGTGCGTGAATCAGCGGCATTCTGCCGCCATTTGGTGGCCGAAAGTGCGTAGGTAATCGGTGAATATCGATGATCCCGACGAAACTGAAGCACGGGCAGGAGCGATGCGTTGGATAAAAGCGCGGAGAGGCCAGGGAATCGGAAATGTATGTACTGTATGTAGAAGATTAGAGATCGACGAACGATACCGTGACCCCCATTAGCGATGTGGGACGGCGGTCGGACACTAATGCAAGCGAGTGGATATGGAAATCGAGCGAATAGCGTGTGCGTGTATATAGATACCCTGTATATAGTTTTAGATTTAAACAACGTCCCGGATTCTTCATACGCACCTACACTCGAATTCTGATAGATAGCTAAATAGCATCTTTATATCTTTATCATTTTTACTTGTACATGTATGTATGTATTTACGTACGTAGACGCGTATACACAGTACGTAACCATGAATATACGTGTGTGTGTATGAGTCGCGCGTATACCGGGCCCCTATCCTTCCATACCGCTCTTAGATTTATACCTAATTTACACTGGATATTAACATCTAAACGCTACACTATCATCTACACTGTAACAAATTGTATTATATTTTATATATATATAAATATGTAAATGTTTTTCTAACAGGAGTTTCAATATCGCCCCGTCCTCTGTCCCTTTCCACCGATCGGTGTCTCTTTAACCTTCCGTCTACCAAAATTCACATGTTGCCGGCTTTTGTCAGCTGGCCTCGAACCCTGGAATGAAAACACACCGACGGGGTAGCGTAATGGGTGGGTAGTTAATGACCTATGAATGGCATCAGAGTCCAGTAGTGTAGGAATCGTCAGTACGATCGGGATTCGTTTGGCGAGCTACACATTTCTCCGCTATTCCGACGCTCGAGGAGTCTCGACGAATCGCAGTTCGAGAAACGACAACGGAGGTAAGTGATGGTTTTCGTACGTGTATCGTCCTTCCGAGAAACGACCGACACGTCTCCGATATGAAACGCGCGACAGTCGTCCGATAACTTAACGTTTTAATCGAGACAAATTTCCACGGTAACACGTCGCAGCTGCTTACCTACGGCGTTCGGTTTCGTAGTTACTAATTGCCGTAATACGAAGTTCCTCCCCCTCTATCATCATCAATTTCCACGAGACGGGATGTACGCCGAACACCTGCATTACGACGGGACGACGTATCCATAGAAACGGACTCGCGATGGAAGTGGACGGGCCAATAAAATTACCATGTCCAACAAATCAGCCCCGAAGTACGTTATCGAGCACGACACAAGTAATTATACGCGTTATATTACTTGCGGCCGTGCCCTCCGAAAGCGCTTGAGCTTAGAACAGTTCGGCTGTTGCTGGCAGTTTCAATTGCTGCCCCGACCTTACCGTCAGATTACAACATAGATTTACCAAGGCGTCCAACTTCCGATCCATTAATGAACAAGTTTCCGATAAGTTTGGTAATATTCCCGTGGTACACACTCTCCCGACTAATCAAACTTTGGTAGCGCGCGGTTACGTTAATGAGACACGTGGTTCCTTCTCTGTTTTTTTCTCCCTCCCTCTCCCTCTCCCCCCCCTCTCTCTCTCTCTCTCTCTCTCTCTCTCTCTCAAGCGTGATGCATCTGGGGACGTCGAATTCGCTAATTGGAAGTATTTACGAGCCGTTCTTGTTTCCACCAAAGTTTTGGGTACGGAGCGCGGACGTTACGTCGCATTTGACGACGATGAGCGCGTGTTTCTTTAAGTTTAACGAGAGTTGTTGATATTTCTTCCCCTCTGAATTCCTCCGTCGAGAAGTTGGTCGATGTATGAACTTTTGGTAAATCCGAGTATGTTCAATTTTATATTTTAGATTGGTTGTATTAATGCAGTTCGACGAACGATAATAATAATAATAGTAACGGTGTATCGTAAATCAGACACGGGCGCTTTCGATGGAAACAAATTATAGCTGCGTAATTGAACGGCGGCAATTAACGAGAGAAGAAGATTAACGTTAACCAATTATTAAGCACCAGGAACCACCATTTCTCGTGCATTTATTCGAAAGCGTACGGCGCGAAGGGAGGTAGAACTCGGAATCGAAAATTCCCAGCAATTGCGGGTAGCCCGTTACACTTGAATGCATCTGAGCATGCACTCGGTAACCGTGCAATAACGAGACTACGATACAACGTTTCTCGAATCAATCGACATCGCATGCGGCAGTTTTGCAGCGTCCCCCACCCCCATCCCATCCCCACCGTTAGTTATCGAGTTTATGTAAAGTGCCCCATTATTACTTTTCGAACGCCAAGTTAATTAAAACCTGTCGGCGAAGGCGAAAGGCGCTTCACCGGCGCAACTGCGCTTTTCCGACTAGACTCTCAATGGCGAGTGCTAAAATATCGGCGAACGTCATTCCCCGATAGCGATTGTTAGGTTGAATGCTCCGATAGTAAAAACGAACCTTAAGGAAAGCTTAAATGAAACTGTCTGGTTTTCAGGAAGGTAGGAGGCGGGTACTCGAAGTAGGTCGAACGATCTTTCCGACGCCGTTGTCGTTGTCGGTTTTTACTGAAATAACGGAAAATCAGAATGCAGGGAATATTGATAAGATGCATTTAACATTTTCAGCCCGAATGTTCTCAATATTTCCACCGTCGTAGACTCGTAATACGTTCCTCTCTTCCTCCCTTTAAAAATGCATTTTATAATAGTACCCCGCGGAAGTTTTCGTAATCTTTTGTAAGCTCCTAGGAAGGAACATTTTTGGAAAATATTGTTACTTTAAAAATTTCATTCTTCCATAAGTACAAGTCCGACCAAACAAGCTCGTAGATTTGTATGCACTTTAAAACGTAAAAATTCTGCAAGTACCTACGCGCCACGGACGAGAAATATAATACTTTTGCGTATAGCTAAAACCACTCTAAGATTCTTATTACACGGTAGCTATAAAAAAAAATACAAGAAAAACGAAACGGAGTACAGAGAAGCCCCGCCGAAGAACCAAGTAATACGAAAACCTTTTCTACGATTAACCTACCTCCTCGCTAATATCCTTCTAACTCGATACACGATGCACGCCCGAGTCACGTTTAATGCAAATTTCGGGTCCTGGGGCCAATCAACGAAACACTGCGGCAGAATTTACGTTTCCATCGGTGTGTAACGCGGAGAGACGCAACGAGAACCAATCAGCATACCTTCGTTCAGGTGGCAATAAATATCTAGGGGGCGAAGTACGCGAGCGACGCCTTCAATGAGAATCGCGATTGTATTTCGGACTCTCCACTCGACTGCCGTCGACACCACCGCCGCCGTTCCTGTTGATTGAAATTTATGTCCGATGGGACTATGCCAATTCTACCCGTCCGCATAGCGATACACCGTCCTTGCCTGCCGGCAGATTTTGGTGTTTCTGCGATGCACCCTGGAGACCGTACCCACTAAACTTCCCGTTTCACGTCGATGTTCAAGTACCACCGCGTTTAGCCGGGTATCCTGGGATTGGATTCGATTCGATTCGATTCCGTCCCTGTCCAGTTTTCGTCCGGACCGATCGCGAAACCTCGTAACGAAAGTATCGATTACGCATCTTATACCGATTGCCATCATTTGCGCTCAACGTCCTCCTGCCTCGTATCAAAGGTGTTACGGTACGAGTCATTGGTGTATGTGCGAGTCGACGTTTCTCGTATTTGTCATTTTCGGTTAGATCCGTGAAGTGATTCTCGCCTTACCGCGGAAGGCGAATAGAAGTTACCTGCGTTACATAGAGTACGAAGCGAAATCTACGCGCGAAAAGTAGTTTCTCGCGTTGCATATGAATGGATTTTGCTTCGAAGATTAGAAAAGTTACGATCGCATTTACGCGACGTACAGTCGCGACGGAAAATCGCGTGTATGGTTTGGCGTTCATCGTGGCCCGCGCGAAGCGCTCTACTGTTTTTCACTGTAAACTCTAGTTATTTCATAGTTCGGTAACTCCGAACAGCTTTCGAAGCATCCACCTTCGCTCTGACGAAATAATGAACTGGCCCGCTTTGCATAATGAAAGAGAGATTACCTAAGTTGAGCAATTTATCGCGTATATCCACAAAGGATGTAATATTGACGCGGAGTGGAAGCGGTCGTACACTTCGATGCAACGCTCGCATACAAATGCACAATTTCGATTCCATGGCGCGAGGTTTCCGTGTCTTTTACAACGTAACTGATAAGCGACTTTGGTGCCGATCTTCCTGATCATCGTTGCGATCATTTTTATGCTCACCGTAAAATTTTATGGTTAACGTACCTGTATTTTATCGCTCCTACGTTCATCGTATTATCATTTACAAATTTTATATAAATCAGAATGTGATTTATACTTGTACGTTCACCCGATATCAAATCTCATTGTCGGCAAAACTTTTTGAATTCTCGAAATTTCGACTTTGCGACACGATAACAGGATGTTGGAAGAGGTATTGCTATAAGACCTTATTACGTAATTTGTGCTGCCACAGGGATAAGAAATTATAAGTTTATTAGTTTAAAAGTTATTTGTCCCTGTTTTTGCTGTACGCTACGGAGGTCTACATAGATTAGGGGAGAGCGGGGATGGTTGCCACAAGGTGTTCAGTCTCTTATTGTAAAATGAGAATATTATAATCAGCGGCGAAGCAACTGCTCGCTCAGACACGTTGAGCAATTAGCTTATTCTCATTTTTCGATTCTTATTGGTACTATTGCAAATGTTCCGCTCTTGCCGGTCTGCATAACATGCTTATCGTTAGTTATAAGATTATATTACGATAGACATACAGCATGACAATGTATAGGACCCGTAATTGTAATCATGGGTCTTTCCAGGAAATTGGGAGGGCAGGTAAGCTGTTCCCGTGACACGGTCACATCGCTCACCTCCTTCTTGCAACCTTTATACCCCTCCCTATGGTGTTTTTGGGAATTCCATATTAACTACCCCATCCATTATTTTTCACCCAATCAGAATTGGTTATTCTCTCACCAATCAGCAATACTAATTTCACGTACCCCCTCCACAATTTCATAACCAATGAAATCACTTTAGTCCGATAAGTCAGTTTACTTAAGGGAGAATGTTTCGCATCAAAAGACAGATCAGAATCAGCAATCAACACAGGCAGACATATCATTTATAATCTTCACGTTTCAGCTTGTATATGTATATCATTAACGATAGAATTCGGTAATTTTGGTACCTGCAATATCGTCGCAACACCTCAACCATGAACGTACCACCAGTTTTTTTGGCGATCTACCTTGAAGCCACATCAGTCGTATCGAAGACCCAAGCATCACAAGGGACAGACACGGCGCATCACAACACAAAGGTTGGTTGTCACAAAGCTCAGTGCGCAGAAGTTGGAATTACCTGGTAGTCAGGACTGATACTAGTCATTCTTAACATCAATACGAGTGTGTGTTGTTAACTTCGTGCGTTGTGTTACAATTGTTCGAATATTATTCACATTTTTGTGATATTGCTACTGTAAGTGTACTTTTAAATCCTACACATTTGACTGTTCATTCCGTATTTAATTAATTTCTATCATTGTTTCAACTATTTCTCAATAACGCAATAATTTCGTCCGGGTTTCAAAATTTTAGAAACAAATTAAATAAAAATGTAATTTTGGTACAGTGTACCGTGTACGGTGTGTATGTATGTACGTGCACGTGTAATATAACCTAATAATAACGCACTCGCCTCGTACTTTCTTTGTCCCGCAGACCGACCGACAGACAAAATTTGAAATGATTTAATTAGGCATAAGATGAGACTCTTTCAGGCAAAAATATATCCGGGTTTCAAGCTCGAAAATCCGGGGTTTTCGAACTCCGTGTCCTGCATTAATGATTCTACAGATGACAGCCCTAGATTCTCAGACCCCCGTGTGGTATATTTTTATAAATGTTGCTATTTTATTTCACAGATGCGGATACACAAGGATCCATGGATATTCCAAAAGTAACTATCAACGCTGAAGTAATGCAATCCATCCGCAAATAACATTATCCGTAACCAGAACAGCAGCATGAGCACGACATACAGCATTTACCGTTAAAGCAACAGCAATATTCAAACCACTACCGGCACAGCAACAGGCGCACAGTCGGCATCAACGGGCAATATTGCTTCAACTTCCACCCTTCAGTGAATCCATATTTTATATGTTACAAACTTTAGTTAGTCCCAATTCAAGCTACTTTTAAGCTACTCTACTTACTAAATTATCTAGTATTTAGTTTTTTAGTTCTTACGTATTGCTACGTATTGTTAAAGTTGTATCTTGTACGATTATGACAATAAACAACGTGTTCAAAATGAATTTCACTGTGTTACTCTTTACTTCTTTCCTTCTGTCCTTACTTTGATTTTAAAGCCAAATTTACGGCAATGTCGAAAATTCAATTTTCTACCAGGAGAACATGATGCGAAAGGAGGTATCCGGATTTCGTGCCACCTCTTCCAATATCATGTTCTCCTGATACAAAATCTCAGTTTTCGTAAAAATTCTCAGAAATTCCGAAAATTCCAGAAATTTGATTTTGTAACCGGAGAACATGATGCGGAAGGAGGTATCCGGATTTCGTGCCACCTCTTTCGATATCATGTTCTCCTGATACAAAATCTCAGTTTTCGTAAAAATTCTCAGAAATTCCGAAAATTCCAGAAATTTAGATTTTCTACCAGGAGAACATGATGCGGAAGGAGGTATCCGGATTTCGTGCCACCTTTTCCGATATCATGTTCTCCTGATACAAAATCTCAGTTTTCGTAAAAATTCTCAGAAATTCCGAAAATTCCAGAAATTTGATTTTGTAACCGGAAAACATGATGCGGAAGGAGGTATCCGGATTTCGTGCCACCTCTTTCGATATCATGTTCTCCTGATATAAAATCTCAGTATTCGTAAAAATTCTCAGAAATTCCGAAAATTCCAGAAATTTAGATTTTCTACCAGGAGAACATGATGCGGAAGGAGGTATCCGGATTTCGTGCCACCTCTTTCGATATCATGTTCTCCTGATACAAAATCTCAGTTTTCGTAAAAATTCTCAGAAATTCCGAAAATTCCAGAAATTTGATTTTGTAACCGGAAAACATGATGCGGAAGGAGGTATCCGGATTTCGTGCCACTTCTTCCGATATCATGTTCTCCTGATACAAAATCTCAGTTTTCGTAAAAATTCTCAGAAATTCCGAAAATTCCAGAAATTTAGATTTTCTACCAGGAGAACATGATGCGGAAGGAGGTATCCGGATTTCGTGCCACCTCTTCCGATATCATGTTCTCCTGATACAAAATCTCAGTTTTCGTAAAAATTCTCAGAAATTCCGAAATTTCCAGAAATTTAGATTTTCTACCAGGAGAACATGATGCGGAAGGAGGTATCCGGATTTCGTGCCACCTCTTTCAATATCATGTTCTCCTGATACAAAATCTCAGTTTTCGTAAAAATTCTCAGAAATTCCGAAAGTTCCAGAAATTTGATTTTCTACCAGGAGAACATGAGGCGGAAGGAGGTATCCGGATTTCGTGCCACCTCCTTCCATATCATGTTCTCCTGTTACAAAATTTTAGTTTTAGTAAAAATTCTTAAATTTTCTCGCATTTTCTCGATTGAATCAATGAATCAATTCGATTTTCTCGAATTGTAAAACGTGTCGGCGTTTAAGGACGATTGAGGCAAGAACTAAAAACTGCGGCAAAAAAACTTAAAAAAAACAGGAATAAGGAGGGTAATTGACGAAGGTGAAGGGGTAAAGAAAAACGAAAAGACTATTGGAACTTTGTAGTAAAAAACAATTTATTACGTAAAAAATATATTAATACACTGATAATGTCGCTTAACATACATTTTTTTACATCGATTACGATAATTCACATAATATTTTATGTTAGAGTTGAACAGTAGACTAAATCGTAGTTAACAGGATTAAGTGTTAATGTTATTTTATCGCACACTCGTCGCTTGCACGTTCACACATCGCGCGCCAGGTCCTTACCTGTGTCTCTGGATGGTGTGAACGAAACAGGTCATCCAAAGGAAAGTGCCGTGATGGCTGCCTTTTTGATTGATAAGAGACACCACACCAGTTCCCCCCTAGCGCCTTTGTCAGGTAGTAGCGAAATGTCTGATACGGTGGTCATGATGGTTCCACATCCAGCCCTGGGTAAAAGACCGCAGTCGTTCCGCTTAAATTAAATTGTACTTACTTTACTACTAAAGTATTTTTATTTAATTCCAAGGACCTAGGTATTGGTCTATATTGTTATACTTTTTCACATTTGATCTAACCTTATTGGAAACGTTTTAAATGTGACGACCCGTGCGCTCCGTGTGGGCTGGCTGCTCTCGGTTATTTCAGAGGGCACGAGCCGACTCCTCGAAGTTCGAAGTTGAACGGTTCGAGGTCCTTCGTTGCGTCTTCGAGGACGAAGGTAGGTAGAAGAATGTTGCGATCTTGTACAGTTCCAATGTGCGATGTATTTCGACGGGCCCCGTGCTCGGCGAGACGATGCTGTTACAGTTGATGTTTCCTAATGTCTAAGTGAATGTAGAATAATTGGCACTATAAGTATGGTCGGCAAAAGTGAGAAGTGAACCAGATTGGTCGAAAATTACTGGTGGGGGTAGAAGTGACGGAAAAAACCTAAAATGAGGAACGATGCCTTGTGGTAGCGTAGCGGACGACACCCCTTGCGCTAGCGCGTTACCTGCCCCTAGGAGCGGCCGAACAATGTAATTGTTCTCGCAGAGAACCTTATTGCACCCAAGTAATAAAATGTCCCGAAAAGCATTATGACGAGACAAAGCAAAATATTACGCGAAAATTATTGAAAAGTACAAAATGTTTGATGGCTTAACGAAATTGACTGTGCGCGCATATGCCGATAAAATAAAGAATAAAATAATTTGCCTTGTTGTCGGAGCTATATCTATGTATGAGTTGTTGGATGGTCGCGAAATTAAGGGTATTTGACAAGAGACCCGTGCTGTCGATAATAATTATTTAGCAAATACTCTAGGAGGCAACAAAATGTTTAAAATGTAATTTTTCCCGATTTAAATAACCTTTGACAACCAACCCGCGGTCGGGGTTGGTTGTTACAAAAATCTGCCACAAAAAATTTTTGTCGTTGTAAATAACCCTTTAGCGTTATAGTATCAACGATTTACGATAATAAAGCCAAGAGTACATACTAAAAGTTGAATTAATGACAAAAACAATAATTGTTAACCCGGCCTCTCTAAAAATCAAAAAGCAATTTTTGTGACAACCAACCCCGCTTTCACGTATTAAATTATAATTTCCGTTGGTATTTTCGTCTTTAATGGCGCCTCGAGTCGTGACATTATTTCATATTTTTACATTACGGTAAAAACACTTTGCCGAATACAAAGGTAATTCAATGCTCCGCGGATCCTGAACACAGTTTTATAAATACGAACGTATATTTTCCCTCGACGACTCGCGGAAACCAAAGCGATTCGAAGTGCATAATACGAAACAACGTGATAACCGGTAATGCGTTACCAAATGATATTATTAAATACTGATTTTCCCCGCTGCTTTTACGTAACTAATGAAATACACTTCCTGCAACGTGGTTGGCGGAAACGCCAAAATGAAACAATTTCTTAAATTTCGTGAGAGTTATCGCGATGATTTAATCTTGGAATGGCAATTTCACGTTCAGCGGAACCTGAAAATACGTGTCGTCCGAAATAGAGTGGAATTTTATTCGCACGCCGCACACATACGCAGGCACGAATGCGCCATTTGTTCAATGCCTATTATAAATGGCCAATTTAGTTTGAATCGTACGAGAAATTTCGTAAGATGTGCAACTTATTGTATGCATCCATAATGCGTGCCACTTCTGCAAAACGCGAGAGAACTCGAACTTAAGTGCGCCCCTTGCATATAAATCTACCCTCACCTTTGGCGTAACGAAATCCAACTCCGGCGCGCCACTGATATCGCAGTTGTTACTATTCCCTCACCCCTATATCATTCTCTCCCACCCTCCACTCCCGCACTCCCCCCGTCTTCCTCTCTTTCTCCGCCGACCTACTTTCATCTTCTATGATAGAACTTCGATTGTTTGCGTTGGAACTTCGATCGTTTAATTAGTCCATAAATTAACAATGAATTACGCGGCCGAATGGTTATGTTTCCGCGTACGAACAATACCGCGCCGATAATGTAATACAGACCATCTTTTAGAAATTGTACGTGCACGCGTATCGCCCCATGCGTGCCGTACGTGACGCCAGCGCGTATTCAAAAAGATATTGCCTTTTTTTTTAAAGATACAATCGGCTAGTAGTACGAGTCCGTTTCAGTCAGACACGATTTAGTTCTAATTTTACTTACGAAATATCGATCAAATGTTTCTCCTCGCGACTCGATTCAAATTTAGCAGCGCAGTTGGAACGAACACGAGTTACGTCTAAAAAGAATTTATGACGGACGATAAACGCACGCTCTCCTGCCTCTTTGACGTGAATCATGTTGATTTAACGTTTATTATTTTTCGATCGTCTCGTAATTACGCGTAATGCTTTACCTTCGATGCAACGTCAGTCAGCCACATTCCAGTGGATATTACTTCTCTACTTTGTTCCCTATGTAACGCGACAAAGTCACGGGGACTATTAGTTTTTACTTTACGATTCCTTTCACGGTAAGTTGAATATGTCTATTCTTCGTGCCGTTGCCGCCCGTTTCAAAGGTTTGAGATAGAGGCGCGTAGCAAAGTTTTCAGAACATTTCTTTATTTCGCCTTTGGAATACGATCTTTCGAAAGTTTTGAAACTGCCACGAAGGGCAAAACTTATGACTGCCACTGGCAGAGAGCTGGAAATTAATGAGATATTTGAAAGCGACTAAAGTTTTTCGTAAAACGGTCCGCCGTCTATCTCGTAAACTTATACATTACCACCTAAACATTATTCGAAAGGAATCGAGGTTCCTGAATTTGAAGGATTCCCTTATATTTCGTTCTTAGTTTTCTCTTTCAAACGAGTTCTCTCGCCGAGTGAACTGCAATTCTGAAGTCTCCGTTCACGTTCATTTGCGTAACCTTCGGAGAAACGCTGGGCCGTGTCACCAAAAAATTTGTGAAACGTATCGATTGCTCGTTTGTGATAAATCACTGCCACGGGGAAGTACTGGTCGCGGGAATAATTTGTTTGCGATGCCATTTCTCATAGTTTTTCATGCATCGATGAGGATTTACAGTCAACTGTGATTCCTCGCTTTTTCTTTTTTGGGGGATATTCGCCATTCGGTGAAATGCACATTTGTGCGGAACTCTGAATGTTGAATTGTGGGACACGCATCCCAAAAACATTTGCTATCTTTTAACTAGTTTGTTAAAAAAAGGAATATAGAACATCCGCGACGCGCATTCATTTTTGTTCACCGTGCTTTTTCGAAAAATTGTGTTAACCGTTAACCTCCCCCCCCCCCCGCAGCCACCCACCCTCCTCCCGGTTGGGCCGAAGCGTGCAGTTTCCCAGACGAAGCGGATGAAAATCTACGTCGTTATAAAATTTCTCCGCCTCGTTGCGTCAAACTTCTCCCCGACGGGTGCTCGAAGGGACAACCTTTTCGCAAAGCCTTTTGCGGTCCGTCCCGCAAAACGTTCTGAGGTTGCAAATGGGCCGCGATGCAACGGGGTTTGCGAAACGCCGAAATGGGGTAAAGAAGATGCACGGGAGAGAGTCGAAGGGACGAGGATAGAATGAGAGTGGGTGCAGAAAAAGCGCAGGGTTTGCTAACTGGGAAAGTGGGGTGGCAGGGGAGTTCGGTACGACCGTTCCAGAAATTTATTAGCACCGGACGCACTCAGCCGTGGCACGTCACTGTAAATTAACAGCAAACAGAGAAACGAAATAACCTCGTTCTCCCTCCCGCTCTTTTCCTCCATCTATCGCTGTCCCTCCCCCTTCGTACCCCTTCGTACCCCCTACCCCTCCCCCACACCCTACCCCTCCCCCACACCCTCCCTCTCCCCCTTCCCCCGGGGCCCTTCGCCGTCTCTCGCGGGCGTACGTGCGGGTCGCGCGCGTTGTTTGCCATAGCCGCCTATTCGACTATGAATTAAAACATAAATTTCAATCAACCAGGCGAAGACATTTATGTGCCTCCTCGCTCTGTACCATCGTCGTTCCATGCGTTTGCAAACCAACCGGCCGTTACCGTCGATTGCACGAGCGGGTACAGAGCCCCGTCGAGAAATAAGCGATTACGAGGACCCTCGTATCGATTAAAGGGTATCGCTGTTTTCGCGAAAGTTTAGCGAAACGATCGACTCGTTCGACCGTTTCATTTACGCGTCGCCTCGTTCAACCCATGTACATACCTAGCGCGCAGAGACGTATTTGGAGAGCTTTAAAGTTTCAAAATAATCATTATCGCTCCGGTATTTTCTCGTGTCTTCAAACTGGCCCTTGTGTCGATCCAAAAAAACCCTCGGTACTCGACCCGTGGAATCAGAAAAATGTCAACGATTCTAGAAACGAGTGTTTCGATAAAAGTTTTCCATGGAATACGCGTGGAAGGTCGATGATACTCCTCCGCGAGCGAGCGAGAGGGTTGACGATCAACGTGTTCTTTCGCGTTGACAATTCTCGTAGGTTACCGGTGCATACGACGTGATTTTGTCGTTAAACTTTCACCGGGGTTGGCGAAATCGATAAAATATTGTGCTCTAATAATAGGTAGGCGCGTATTGACACGCCGCCAGTGTTGTTTTTACATTGAACAGGTCGTTCGTTAATTATTTCACGCATGCCCACCGGCGGCTAGTTGTTCGAAACTTTAATCAACAGGTAGCTCACGATCACTCGTAATAAGCTAATTATTCTGCCACTTGTAATAGAAAACCATTAGCAAGTAGCGCGGTACGTCATTATTAACTGTCTCTGCGTCAAAGCTGCTATGGTGACCGTAATTGATGTACATGCCCTGAATACTGATCGGGGTACCATCCAGCGATGCATTACGGCAAATCACCTGGACAAAGGACAGGTTTGACGTTAAATAAACATAAAGTTTAAACGACCTATTTAAACGCATACGCGTAGACGAGTCGGACGGGGAGAAGGATGAACCGACGATCTTTCAAATGCACGGGCAGAGATACGTGGAATCGTGTAATACGAAATGAAACGTTCCTCTCTTTAATTTTTCGTTATAACGAACAGAAACGCTCGGGACGGCCGTAAGGTGGATTCTCTACGACTGCCGTTTTAATAAAGTTTTCTACTTCATTTCTTTCGTATAATAAGTAGATACGCTATTGTTCGGGTCGCATTAAATATTAAAGTTCCGGGACGTTAAAAATGTAAGTACGGCGGAACTGCTGGACCAACGTTAATGCTTTCAGTCCAACTTCAAAGTGTTTCGGAAGAAACGTGGCGGCGGGTCAGGGTGGGATCTAGCTAAGCACCGTAGGGGTAGTCTTAAAAGAGAGGCTTTTAAGAGCCGTAGTTTGTATCTGTTCCATTTTCAGTTGTACCTATTTTACTCCGTTCCGGCTCCGGGATTGCATTAACGCTTAATGCGGCGTAGGTCAAAGTACCGATCGTTTGGTGAAATAAACCCGTGAGATAGATTTGATTATTCTAATTGAGATACCTGCGAACGTATCTCAACTGTAATAATAATGACCGATGACACGCGCTATAGAATATTCCTTTGCTACTTTTAACGAAAGCTTCGTTTCATTAACAAAGAGGAAAACCGGGATGAAAAGTTTAATTTCCTAAATGAGCTCGACGTTCGAGCACTGGCAGAATTTCCTTTCGTAGCGTCCGCCAGACCTGGTAACCGTCTACTTCATCGTTCGACCGACATCCGAGCAAACCAAACGCTTCTCGATTATCACGAATCGATTGTAAGCCGACTGGACGATTAAATTCGTGCGTTACCGCGCTAGGGCATTTGTCACAGTACGCCCTAAGGATCTACGAAATAAATAAACCATTTTCTACCCGATCGTATTGCCACGGGAATTAATGGACGACCTGATATCGGAAAAGTGGACGCGGTGTCTCCCTTAACGTAGCCTCGCGTACGTGCGACAACCTCGTCTCATCGGGTCCAAAGGTGGCTCTGTGGGGGTGGAGTGCGGTGGGGGTGGAGGAGGGGGGGGGGGGGGTGGCTCCGGCGTAAAACGTGCGCTACCTATATTCGAGGGGTTTGGCTCGGCAAAAGAGAGCGAAGCTCCAGGTAACGGTACGGACCCCGATTCAATCAGCTTTCATTGTTTAAAAGTGCTGGCCGCGATACCACGATGGCGGCACTATTACCACTACCGGGACATCCCCCGTTACTCTCCGCACGCTCAATGGCCAGCACTGCTACGCCGATTTCGGTGAGCACTAACACCACCGATGGGAACAACCACCACGCTCTTCTGCTCGAGTCTTCTCCGGGGGCGACCGACTTGATCGTACGCTCTTCTTTCGACGTGAGTTACATTGACTACGCCGCACATTAATTACCATTAGAGAGGATTGCTCTAATTCCACTTCGCTCGTCCCGTTCTCGGTTCTGGCCTTGTTCCACCCCCCTTCCTGCTGCTGCCGCCAGGCTCTTTGCCTCCCTCCCTCTCTCTCTCTCTCTCTCTCTCCTCTCCCTCTCTCGCACCCCCATCGCGTTCCTACTTCTCTTCCTGTTCTTCCATTGAGCCGGTCGAGAAACGCTCCGCAGAAAATTGCGGCGGGAGGAAACTGCGCGAGGTCGACCGTGCTGCAACCGAGGAAATTTATTACGGTCACTTTCGGCGCTGACTTTGGCGTTTTTTCTTATTCGTCGCGAGCTAGCGAATTCGTGCCATCTGTACCTACGTGGAGGATTCGTGTCGCTGCGATCTGAATGTTCGTTACTATCTTTTCCCGTTCAGCCACGGACGTGAAATGTGCACCGATGGATCGTTCGGACGAACGAAGCGCGAGTCGATAGCTCCTCGACTCTTTGTAGCTTCGATCCTTGAACGCTTTTCATAAAAACAATTGTCGTTCGTGATATTTTAAAGCGAACGCGTGACGCGATTCGGAAAACGTAATTGATTTCGATTCAAAGCGGAAGAAGATGTTATCATTCACCTCGCGTGTTTAAGAAACAGATGTCATGTGAATATTTCTTACTCGACGGCGCGAGCGTGCGTTTTATCGTGCAATACGAAAGTTCGTAACGTACACGCGTAGTTCGGAGTCATGCATCAAAATATTTACAGTGCGCGAAGCGTTATGAACTCGTGGAAAATAATACTCTTGGACAGCGTAAGACGGTTGATTTACAATCGCGCGTAAATCGAAGGCAGGAACACCCGGTAACCGCTGTAAAAGATCTAAGCAACTTTCGAGTAATTTGGAAGACGTTTGAATAATTCGTTAAACGTACCTGGCTAGCGCTCGTTAAGATGTACGGGAAGCAAACGATCTAGATGAGATCGGCATCGCCTCTAATTAACGCCAATTATGCATAATTAAAAAGCTTGTAGCGCGTGTGCCTTAACGGTAATCGGTGGCATAATAAGTTACAAACTCTCACGAGAATATCCGAGCGGTCAGATTACGTAGGCAGTAAGATTTAAAAAAAAAAAACAACCTTTTCGAGGAGCGACGAGGGTGGAAACATCGTACTCTCCGGATCATTAAAAAGTATTCGGTAAATAAATTAAATATCGCGAGAACGTGGCGGTTAGAGGCGAGTATAACGCGAAATGTTACTCCCTATACAGGATCGTACGTCGTGTCCTAACTACGATTACGGTGTACACGTGGAATAAAATTTTCCGCCTTTCACTCGTTTTTATGTAAATCCCATTTTCAGTTATGGTTCGAGTACGCAGGGGTTGCGCCAAAGCACCGTCGCTATAATCGTTCTCGCTTCGCACTCGATTTATGATTCGTTCTCGCTTATACAGTCATACACCCTCGCCCCTCGGTTCAACGTATTACACGCTTAAATATTCCGCTTCCAGCGCGTTACGGTTTCTAAGGTGGTTCGAGCATAGTCAACAATTGCCGCAATCCAGCCTCGCTGTTCTCTCTCTTTCTCTCTCTCTCTCTCTCTCTCTCTCTCTCTCTCTCTCTCTTTCTTTCTCTCACCTTTTTTTTTACGTCGGCATTATTCGATAAAACATAAAACTCCACGGGGAAGCAATAGCCAACCCGTGGAAGAACGATACAACGATGAAACGAATAATTAATTCAACAATAAACCTTCGTAAACATCATCGATTTGTTTTCGCTCCAGCTTTCTTTATAATTAATTTTCATTCGCGCTGACGCGCACAATTAACCGGTGCATAATTACGAATCCCCCAGGGCAGGTTGAAAGGACTTCGATAATGCTTCAAAAAATACAATGCGAACGTAAAAATATCAAGTATTAAAAGCAGAAGTGAACAACTCGTTACCACTTTCAATCGAGCATTCGTGCATAAGTCATTTCATATTCCACGCGTTACGGGTAACGTCACTTTTCACGCGATATCGTTAAAATGCGCGGTACACAGTAATCAGCACCAACAACGAGCCGCGTTACGTTCATATTGTATATTCGGAAATAATGCATCGCGATACGTTTTGAAGAATTTATCAATTCTTTTTTCTGACGCGTTACATTCCTATCGATAAGATCAGAATGTCAGCGACAGGCTGTTGTTGGTTGCCGGGCGCTGATATTCATGTTGTTATGTTTGATAACGAAGTAGTTGTATTCGAGCTCTCGATAATGGGCGGTTGTGTTCCGGTACAATAAACGTTCCTTTTTATGACCAATGCCTGATCATCGATCGCGCCCGCGCACCGTCTGTTACAATAAGAAAAATGCGTAACGTAATTTACTCCATCAGTTTTGCCTTTAATTTTAATCCAAATACGCGTAATTATGGAATATTAATTAACGAAAGCTTGCCATCATTTCGCGTTTAGTTCGGAAAGTAGATTTCGTTCGATAATCTGATCCGAATTATCATTAAACACCGTTGTCACAATTTAATTAATCCCGTTTTAAACTCCAACGACATACGTATATATTTAAATGATATCCAATAGTTTCGGTGCTCGAGAAACGAGACGAGAGTTCCGAGTTTTTAACGAACGCGGTCACCGACGGGTCACCAACTTGGTCGGACAAAAAGATATACGTTTCCTGGCGACGGCGAATTAAAGACCGTAACACATTTGCGAAACGATCGCTTTAGGTGCTTCCTCCCGATGCTTTACGGCGGCTTTTTTTCTGCCCCGGTGTTAAAAAAGTACCGACGGGAGACGAGAAGTGGGAGGGTATGAATGTGTAAGTGAACGCGCGCGCGCGCGCAAGGAAGGAAGAGAGAGAGAGAGAGATGGAGATAGAGAGAGAGAGAGAGAGGGGGGGGGGAGGGAGAGAGAGCGCGAGAGAGAGAGACAGGAGAGAAGAGCGAAGAGCGAGAGAAAAAGGAAGACTAAAGAGGCAAGTTACCGCTTTGGAAGTTCTAAACTTACAGCGTTGCAGGTCGACGCCGATCTATAATCGAGGAAAGTTTGAGTTCTTCGTGTTTTCTCTCCCGGCGTTGGGTAATATACTCTCAGTGAAGAATCGCGGTTGCGAGTAAACATCGCGGTCGCTGTTCGTCTCGCGGAATACTTGGACGTTTCAATGGTCGTTCGATCGATGCACGGTTTTCGTGGCTTCTGCGAGGAAAATTTCATCTGAAATTATACGGATTCCGTTTCGACTCTGTATCCTAGTTTACCGTCTCCTCTATACTCTTATCCGCGGTTGCCACGAATCGTTACGCTCGACGCAAGTATACCGCCAGGAAATGTTAAGCGAGTAAAACACTTTCTTACTTCTATCTCCCTCTTACCCTGCGCTCACTACGTTTTACGGAAATCAATTACTCGATATCGCGCCGCTCGATGAAATTTCGGCAAACGAGCATCGCGCGAACGCATCGAGCGGCACTCTAAAAAATTGGCGAGTCTGAAGGCAAGTGCGAAAAGGTACCACGGGAGAAGGACACGTACAACCGATCGCTTCGAGTAGATTATTAACACCGACGTAACACACTTTCCCAACAACCCATCTAATCGATACCGTGCACATTTTACTCTCGAATCGAGGCGATCCAACACCCTTTTCGATCTCATTTTAATGTTATCCCTCGATAAACTTTTCAGCCGAGAAACCGCGTGGTGCGCGTGCTACTCGAAGCCTACTAGAAAATTGCTGGGTCTTAAACGTTGAAGAGAAACAGACTCCGAGAAAGAGGGGACGAGCAAGAGGATCCTTGGGGATGCTGGTAGCGCAAACACCGGAGGACCGATCGACAATTACTATAGGTGCAAATCGTATTCGATGGTAGCGGGCAAAGACCCGATGTGGAGAGTGACCTGGTGAATGGGTTGTTAGTCGAAGATTACCGCGACGCCTTACAATCACGACGGCAGCTTGAAACGCAACGCTTTGACCCGTCCGTAAGCTATCGACTCGCGAGTCAACCGATGAACTAGTTATCTTCTCTTCAACTATTGCGGGGAACTTTGTGATTAATAGTTGATTCAGCTTTTGGTCGATCTATCCTCGCTCGCTGCTCGCGCCGCCCTGTTCTTCCGTCGGAGAGGTGTTAATGGGATAGACAGGGTGATAACGTTCGGCCCCACAACGTCATCCCAGGTGGGGGATTTGAAATTTTTTTTTTTTGTGCCGCCAATTTTACCTTTGCGCTCCGAGCGCTCGGCGCGCGAAAGTGGTTTGTTACGTCAAATTAATCCGCGCGGTATAGATTTTTCTTTTTTTTTCCCACCAGAGCCACGCACAATAATGAATGGTGTTTCATCAGCGACGAACAAACGATTCCCTTGTCCTTTAATCATTTTAAAGCGAACGATATTTACACATTGTTACGCGAAGCGTTGATTTCGCGAAGCGGTATAAAAAATCATGTTCAAACCGATATCTATATCAATCAATCGAATGATATAGAATCGCGCGGATAGGATGAATCGCTTGCGCTCTGGATTTTAATTTATCGATATTTAATGAAAAATCGCTGGTGTTGTATTTGAATGCCGTGGGACGTATAAACGCGGAATATACCAATTTCGCTCCGATCGGTTTAAGTGGAAACAGAATTAATCATATTATTTTGATTAATACAATGTTTTTCGTTCGGCGTATCGATAGTTAGAAAATATCTTCATTAATTACGCGACGCTGCTGGAATCGTCCGAGGGAAAAAAAAACACGGCGATCAATTATTAACCAGTTTGGCCCTCGCGAACGATCGGACACGAATCGCGGAAGAGACGCGCATGAATAGCGATCAGAGCAAGTAAATGCTCCACGCTACGAGCTCTGTACTCCTCGTATCCCATTTCGTCGATGCTATGAGAGCCACGGAAGAAGGATTCGAAGTCCTTTCCGTGAAAGGAGCACCGGTATAGAAAGGCTTGAATAGACTACGTATGAAGTGATTAAGCTTGGAAGGCAGCAGATGGGCCCTTGAAAGGGTCGGATAAGATTATAGGTTCTTTGACAGGTATAATGCCTCCGCGTTGCTTCATTTCTTGGATCATTACATTATGATCGCATACCTTTCCGCGCTGGCCCTCGCTGCGCATTAAAATCGTAGTTCTTTGATGAGAGGTAATATATCGCGGAGCTTATCGATTTAATCCGACTGCGATTCTTGCTTTCTGAATATCCCATCGTACCGGGGTCTCTTCAATCTCACGTTATCCATTATGATTTAAAAATACCTTCTAATTTCAATAATTCGTCATTTCTTTCCTCGCGATGACTCGTGCATTATTCATGGAATCGCTCCAATTTACGTCGCGCCGCGCGGGACCGTTTCTTCTTGAATTATTTCGAGGAAAATTGCGAATCACGGGCGACAAAATATGAACTCGTTATTTATTCCTCATAACCAGCGAGCTTCCTGCCGAAGTACGGGGGACGGTGGGTGGATGGGTGGTGGGCTGAAGGAGGCGTGCAGGGAAACCTACCCTGATCGATGGTCGTTGAGGGTGCGGTAAGGCTGGCTCTTCAACTTTTTATTAAAACCGGCGAGGTTAACAAGGGCTGGCACACGAGTGTGAAGCGCGTGGCTCGCTTAAGTCGAGAACAAGGAGGGAATATCGTTGCGGTCCAAAAAGGAGCAGGAAAGACGGGGGGGAGGGGGACCTCGGGAGAAAGGGCGAGGCGACGAATGGAGCGAGACGCGAGGAAAATGAAAAAAAGACCGCTGCCTTAATAAAAAGAAAAGGAAATGAGAAAAAAGAAGGGGGGGCGCGGAACGGCTATGGGATAAAGACACGAGTATAAAACGAGACGAATGGCGGAGACCCGGGAAAGGAGAATGAGAGACGGAACGTTGAAACGTGTCGACAGGCAGAGAGACAGAGGAAAAAAAAGAGGGAGGGAGAGAGAGAGAGAGAGAGACGTCGAAAAGTGAGACAAATAGAGAGAGGGAAAGCAATGGAGGAAAGAGTGAAGACACGGACGATAGTGGAGCGAAGGAGAGTACCGAGGGTTGAAAGAGATGGAGAGAAGCCGAACGAAAGAGTGGATAGAGATGAAGATGCCGAGGATGAGGTTTTAGATGAGGACGCAGATGGGGGAATCGAGAACCAAGGGAGAGAAAAGTGAAGTGCAGGGTGATTTGCAAATTCCATCATCCCTCGTCGCATTAGCCCCCTGCCTTCGTGGAAGATGCCGAGATATATACCTATATAGTAAGTCGCCATCGTGGCGTGATTGCGCGCGACAAAAAGACGATTTGCGGCTTTTCCTCTATCGCGACTTCCGAAGGAGCCCTCTTCTATACCCGCGTACACATTATGCGTGTATCGCTAACCCGTCCCCGATAAATTCGCTTTTGATGCCGTCACCGTAAGGGGAATAATTTCCCCTTTATACCGGCGTCGCTATCGTAAATCCCGGCGACTTTACGATTCTACGAGTTTCAGCGATAAAGTAATAGTTTATCAATTCGCGTTACCGTGGACCGGTGTCGACAGTTTATCGGTGGTTCGTTAAAGTTATCACCCGCCGATCGAATAGTCGGTAACTCTGAATCGTTCGCGTCGATCGCTCGAGATCACGATTTCGCCGGTGGCAGAGATTTTTTTTTCTTCTCGCCAGAGATACGTATCTCTTGCTTCCCTGAATTTTCTTTTCTAGCATTATTCACCTTTTTACGACGCTCCCGTCTCCTCTCTTTCGTTTCAGCTTATTTCCACGTAGACTCGACCGCGGCGGAGATATCGGTTACGAAACAAATATCGTAAATGGCGCGATGTAGAGCGAGTCGGTTATTGTTACATTTTCAATCGCGCACCTGGAAGTCGTTCTGGATCGTATGACGCGGCATGTGAATTCGAGTGTGGTATTGAAAAATTCCTCGATCGCAACAAGGACATTCGACGAAAGGCCGGCCACGAGAGTGGGCGAGGCATGGCCTACCGCGAAACGGGGCCACTCCATTTTTCCCTATCGAAATCGAAAAATTTATGTATCGGTCGATCGTTCACCGAACGTATCAGATCCTCATAAATTACGTCGACGCGACGCTGCCGTAGGACTTAGATTGCGAGGATTGCCAAATAAGTTGGCCGATTCGCGGGGTGCGACAAGAATCTTTTTCGTCCTTTCAACCTTCTGTCCGAGATATCCGAATTATTTCGCGCAAAAATGTGTAATTAACAGCGAAATCTCTCTACGGGACAAAAATGTCCAGAAGCTGACGGGAACGAAGTTTAAAGTGGAAACGAATTATCCCCTTAAACGAGGAGATCTCTCGCATCTTTTTTATTTCGGACAAAGTAAAATTAGATCGCGACGCTAATCACAAATACGCTTGCACGGCTTTGCGCCGCTACATACGAATCGACATGAGAGAAAGGAGGGGTCACCTAGTTATACGTATATACGTATGCAACACCCCAGGCAAGTTTGTCGCTCGACGGTGCATCCGTCCGTCCTTTCAAGCCTTTTATTCCCAACCCTACCCGTTCAACGGAACTTTTACCCTCAAAGTACGTAGATACCTACACGCTTTAAGCTGAAAACCGACCCAGTTTTTTTTTCTCCTAAGTATGCAGTTGAGAAAAAGAGCAACGGAATGTGCCGAAAAGATTGAGGCATTAGTATTACGTTCGACGCGATTGAAACTCCGGGAGGGAGTAATTTTGCGAAAGAGTCGAATCGCGATTATTTTCGCCCGGTGGGAAAGTACCAGTTCGAACGTTGAAATCCTTGGCCGACCCAATTTTTTCGCGATCTTTAACCGCCACGGCTGTACAAACGTAATTTGCGTCACGGCTTATCCGGCCTGCACGCACGTTTTGAATTTTACCCCAAAGTGGACCCCCGCCACGTTAATTAAACTCATTCCGGGTGGCCTCAGCGCTATGAAAACACTGTTGAAAGATTTAACGCTGTTGCCGATATCAGCGAAGCTGATGAAATAAAAACCAGCGAGATATACGTAAACGATGGAACTATAGTTTTGGCACGTACTTAATTATCTCCACAATTCGTAGTAACTCGCAACGATTAGGTATTCGTGCATTTTCGTTACATGCCTAAACGAGGCTGCGGCAATCTCGCCGTTGATTGTAATGCGTATTTTCCAGGTCGTAATTCATCCGGTAAGAAATCAGAAGAGTGTATTTCCGAAAGCGACTCTCGGTGAATTTTTCATCACTCGACCGTGCTCCCCCGTTCTTTCTAAGCTTTTATTTCGCTCACTACACGTTCGTCTAAACCTTTCACCGTGCTCGGTACGTACGCTGCGAGCCTGACCCAATTCTACCGAGCATGATGCACTATAGGAACGGATTCGTCGAGGAAAAATTATGTGGCACCTGACTTTCCCGTTTCGCGGCATTAATGCGGGTAAACGATAGTCGTATCCTACCAAGAAATAATATTACCGCCGGGCGAATTCTATTTCGCTCCTCCCCCTCTCACTCTCTCCCAGATGAATCGCAAAAATAACTCGCAGGGAGCGGACGAACGCCCGCGCAATTGTTCTCAAGTGTTTGTTCGGTCGTTCGGCCGTTTCGCCGGACTTTTTTCGCGATAGAGACGAATAGAACTCGATATCTCTCCGCTTTAAATAAAGCGAAATAACTTTTCATCGGAAGTACTCTGAGATTTATGCGTGCATTTCGCGTAGCATTCGTGATGTACTTCTCAGTCGTTTTGCGCGCACCGCTGCGTTTCACGGTATTTCATTGTACGACGATCCGCGTTGACGTTACGTTTCAATACACGCCCCGGGAATTTTCGATTCTCGTATTTTTCCGATGTTATTCAGCTTACTTCTTATTTCTCTCGACGAGAACTTCACTGTAACTAGTAAATACATCCCCGGCGCGTTTACAATTGGCTGTTTTATGAAGATTTCTTAAACCACCGCTACTTTCCATTCAAACTGTTTCACTGCTCCTTTCGGAATTGCCATCCACTCATCGAAAGCATTCCTCTCTCTTCCTCGTAATTCGAAGGGAACGATTTTACCTCCCCATTTTTCTGTACCAACTATTTTCAACTCGGTCATATTTCGCGTTCAATCGACGGATTTCTTGGGAAATTTAAAATCTTATTTACTCGGTCAAGTGTCCCTATTGTCGCGCGAACTGAGAATTTTTTTCCCTTCATTTTCGAACGAGTAGGATTTATGCGATCCTAAAAATCACGATTAAACACCATCCCGAAGGTTTTATCGAAGACCGTGATCGAGAGTGTGCATAAGAAACAGTAGAAACGAAGCTCTAAATATCTAAGGAAAGCCGATCTCGTATAACGAGCCTTTATCTCGGAATCGAGTACGCGTCCAAGCGTGATCGCGAATGCTCCGCTGTTTTTATTTCCCACGTAATCGAGGGGGGAAGTTTCGGAGAAATTTATAATCTCCCGTTTAAATTGACCATTGTTCTCGTTCCATTAACTAACAACTTTTCTGATACAACCGCAGGTAATATACCGCGTCCATAAAGTTGTACGCAACGAGCATTATTTCCTTGATTTATGAACGCTGCAAATCGCGCGAAAATAAAAATGCTTCCCGTCCGTATGCTGAATTACAGTTTTCGAGGAATCGCGTTTTACCCGAGGTTATTATTCCCGACGCCAGGACGAATTCAAAAGTGATTCCGAAAATCCCGAGGCGAGCAATGGTCCGCGGAAAAACTGCACGATAAGTATCGTCGCTAACGGCGAATTGCACTATACTCAGGGGGGGGGGGGGGGGTGCTCGTTTCACCGTAACCACCCTCTACCTACTCACCGCATTGGACTGCAACGTGCTCAACGAGAAACCTGAGGAAAGGGTGTAACGTTCAACAACCTCCGCTGTTTTATCGTTCCTGAACCGTGGCCCCCTTACTTTGCTTTCTTCTTCTTTTTCTCCGTTCCATTAGTAAATTTCTAACGTTCATTGCTCATTCGTTGTTCTCTTTCTCTCACTCTCTCCCCTTCGTACTAGTTTTCTTCCTTCCCTTTACTTTATCTCATGATACTCGGCTACGCGAATTCTACCGAACTTTGAGATTGCGCAAATTTCTCCCTTCGCGATGTATTGTTCGTTCCAGACAGAGAACTTTTATTTACAGGTGGAACATACACAGTTGCGAGGGAGACATTATTTATATACCTTTGCCGTTAAAAAGAGGACACTTTTTTGTGATCTACTACTCATAATCATAATAATCTAAAAAGTAGTGTTCTTGTTTCTCAACCATATCGAGTGCGCGCAAAATGAAAGTTCTTTTACCCTAACATCGTGGAAAGACTTTCTTCAAAATCTTCCGTGAGAATGGTTAATTGACATTGACTCATCTTATTTTTAACGAGGATTCGCTGGCTCCCCTTCGACACCCTTCGAGTGTAATCAGGAAATTTCATTAGTCTAAGAAGTTTCGAAAATAAAGTTTTCTCGTCGGTACATTTTGCGCAGAATTATCGAATTACGCGCGTTACATCAACTCGAAATCTGCTTGCTTATTACCTCATTATCGTAAGGCCGCACCGTGGAAGAAAAATTCTAAAAGAAACACTCGCCCTCCCTAGCTGCAACGCGGAAGGTTTACTCCTATTTCTCGCATACCGTGCTTCCCCGGATCCTTTAAGCCTTTTGTTTTACACCCTAACTGGCGAGTTAATCCTCGTACAAAGACACATACGTACCGTACGTAATTGCAATTGATTCGAAATCCCGTTTACCGCGCGCAGCTTAAGAGCGAGAAAGCTTTCCGAAAATCTACGTTACCCCCTGTCCCGAACTGCAGGAATTGAAGAAAACGGAGTTTACAATACGAAAACGCTGTAAGTTCGCACTTTACGATAACGATTGACCGTAAAAGGGCTGATCTCAACGTATTTCGAACGTGTAATTACGTTCGAAAGTACCGCGGTGAAATTGACTATTCACCTTAAATTAGTTTTGTACAATACACGTTGAAAAGGGCGAATAGTTTCTACTTTCGCCCGGATCTACGATCTCGACTACAGTTTTAAAATGAAAGAGAGAAAAAAGAAAATCGGTACGGTCCGTTGCTCCGGACGGCACGTATTTTGCATTCGGCCGGTTAATTTATCACGCGCACCGTCTACGTACAATGTGTTATTTCAAACGTGCCACGCAAGACCTGCGAAGAACACATCCGCCTCAGGATCGTAATATATTTCCAACCCGTCTCAAATTTAGTCGCCGCCGCTACGTCGAAACTGTAATTGTCTGGACATATTACACGACTACTAAAGCAAATTAGTCGCAGACGTGACTCGCGTATATCTAGATCGGATATGTGCTATTGCGTCAATTGGTTTGGAGCCACAGAATGGCGCCAGTACGATTTCATTAATTACGAGAGCAAATTGAAAGGTAACGAGCTTGATGAAATACCGCGCTCTGTAATAATTGTGTTGGATATTACATCCGCTGATGTCCGAAAGTTTTTCCGACGTTAGAAACCATTTCTGGATATCCACGCACAAACACTGGCGGTGGTATATTAAAAGTAAAACTACTATGACGTTTCGATGACGCACCGAGTGTTTGAAGAACGTACTTATTTGCAGCGTCAGATTTAATGACGTAAAAATAAGTCCTCGGAGCGGTTATAATGAATTTTTAATTACTCTCTTTCGGAGGGAGTATAATAATCCCGAGACGAATAACGGTTATTACGTGGACGAGTTTGACAGTTGCCTCTGGCTCTTCGTGGACGCGTAATATCCCCAAAGTGACAGTTCCTCTTATCTCTATACCGTGGCACGGTAATCTTCATAAGTTGATACGTTCGCGGACGTTAATGGATGTCCGTGAATATTTACAAATGTTCGAGGATATTTGCAGAAATGCGCAAACGTTCGCGAGGCAACGCATATTAATATGGAATTGCGGTACGCCGTTGGGTATGCGTGACAAGCGTATGTCCCGCGTGGTTTCGTGCGTCGGTTTAACCACTCGATGGTAGTATTTCCAATAATTAATCACCGGAATGTAAGTAGACAATATTTTTAATCGATCGCCCTGCCAATTGTTATCAACGGAATTATAACCACCGTACTCGGGGTATCGATTTATCATCAAAGTATCGCAAACACGATCCCCGATTATCGCGCAAAGAATTCTATTACAGAGACCATATCTAACAGCAATTTTGACGTCGCTTCGCGAGCAATGGGGTTTAATGTAAAAATAACACGGTCTTAAATTTGCGAACAAATTCTCTTTCGTAAACGGCTATCTATGGATTGCAGGTGTAAAAATAAATACCTTTAAATACCTCGCTCCTTAGCTCGTGCATGCCTCATTTTTATCGCTCCCGACGGGCGCGCATGCAAGATGGCTCAGCGAAAGCTCCGGCAATTTAAAGCCCGATATATCTGCGTACACGTCGCGCCGCGGCGGATACCGTGATTTTAAGCTTCGTTAAATAAAAGGCAGTAACTGCGCTCTCCGTGCAATTACACGCCGGATTCGTGAGTTTTTGAAGGCTTTTGCTACGGCAGGTTAACGAGGAAGACAGAGTAATTATTCACTAATTGGATGGATTGGTAGTAAATTCTGTACGAACGGGCGGCATACTCTGATTGGCTATCGGAAAACAATACACCGTTACAACTAAATGCATTATTGTGCTTGGGTAATTATTTACATTGGCCGGTGCGTGAATTTTCCGGTAATGCAATAATGCCTTTTGACGGAGGAGCCTGCGTATTTTGGTGCGTTGCGCATGGTTCTTTGTTACCCGCAAAACGTATTTCTCGCGAGAGTAATATTCCACGGTGCTTCTGTTATTATTAAACCGAAAGTTTTATGCGAACGTACGTTCTTATGAAATGTAGACAGCGGAAGTGGGACTGAGATAATAAAGATGTTCTTTATATTTTAGAATACGTTTGCGAAACATTTTATATAAATTCGTTCAACGGAGGTACACTCTGCCAGTTGTAGAAAATACGCATTCGCATAAAATCCGATGGCTCCTTTCCACTGCTAATACTTGTTTTATGATCTCGCCTCTGCGAACGGACGTCGATATTCGAGTTTTCAATGGGAACTTAACAGCGCGTTTATACCAGACATTAATGCTCTAATTAATACTGAAAACGCTTTAAGATCGCTGCCTATTTCTCGAAGTAAAATATTACATAATGGTAATTTTATATCTAAATCGTGGATTGCGAGGGGGCAGAAAAGTTTTCGAAAAGTTCCGGAGTAAGATCAGATAACCGAACACTTTAATACCTTCCCGGCCGGACTTGAAATTCTTATCGGATAAGATATCCAGAAGACGCTATTTGAAAGGAAGGAGATAAAAGAAGATCCAATATAAAAAGATGGAACGTTTCTATAGCAACTGAAATGAAACTTAACATTCAATACCAGCCATTCACGGACAATTTTCTCGGTACATTTTAAGCGAGTTTGTATTAGAAATATCCAACGGACGAAGTTACAATAACACCTCTTAAATCTACATCGTATCGTAATCAGAATCCCTACCAACAGATACTCGTCACCGTTAGCGATTACCGGTCGCAAAACGTTGTATTAGAAATAATCAATAAATAAACGGTTATAAATAATTAGTTCGTACTAGAAATATTTAAGGACGAAGTTACTAAAACAGCGCTTAAATCTACATATTATCGCAATCATCGTATCCGTATCAACGGACACTCGCTGCCGGTAGCGATTACTGGTTGCAGAACGTTCTATTACATCGTAACACTGCGCGTATAATGTTTCCCACAGTTTCACGCGTAGCCCGTAGCTTCGTCCGTAATCCTTTAATCGCGTAAAGAAAGAATTTTGCGCGTAACGTTGCACGTTTTTGCCTAAACTCGCATTAAAGTCCCGGTTTATCGTGCCGAGTTAGTTTCCACGAACTTTACAACTTTCGCGTTCGAACTGTATGGAGCAGGAAAGTCGAGACTTTATCTTAACTCAACCATTCCGTTCAATTCGATAAATCCACTCCATCGTTCTTTCCTTCCTTTCTCCCCCTTCCCCCTCCCCCCCTCCCTCGGTACTTTCACACGTAGCCGATGAACGAGCATCGATTATCACTTGTCCTGGCCGTTGAGCAAAGATTTCGGTATACCTTCGGGTAAATTTACTTTCGCGGAATAAGCTTGTTAACGGAATTTTAAAATCGTACTCGCGAGAGCGTACGATCGAACAGGGGCAAGAACTTTGCCAATTTTGACGGACAGAAATGAATTAAGTTTGTCCGGGATATTTAATTTAAAGTTGAGCGTTATACTTGATAACGGCGCTCCGATCGAAACACTCGCGATAGATTTTGTGGACGGAGCGAATACGAAGTCCGTGGAAAATTACATCGAGAAAACATTGACTCGTGTGTAATCTCGCTTTCCTTGCATTCTTTTTTTTCAAAGTTTTCCGCGCGCAGAGCATAGTTCTAAGCGTACCGTTACAGGGCCGCCAAATTTGCAATTTAAATCCCTCGCGCGCCACGCAATTCTTTTAACAGACTAGCGCCATATTCTTTCACGTAATATGTAAACTTACTTTAGTGCCTCTATCCAGTTTTCAACGATCTCGTTCGCCGTACGCTCCAGTTTCATGTTGCGAAGCAACGACCAACTTTGCTTGCATACGGTAGTTCTCGATGTGAGACGAGAAAGCTCTTGCTTCCGCAATCTGTACGAGAGATTGGTTCAATAAGAAAGATTGGATAATAAAATACTTGTTTCGGAGATTACTCGGTAGTCACGAATGGCGATTCACGTTGCGATCGCGCGATGACGAACGCCTCTTAAAACCAAGACCGACTCGTCTCTTTGCGCTAACTAAATTCGTCATTTCGAGAACTTCCTTCGACAGATTCAATAGCCCGATGGAAAGAAGAAGAGACAGCTGACCGCGAACGAACGATAAATATTCGAGTTCATAAAATATCACGATGGAATTTTTTTAATTTCGTAGAATACTGCGATTATTAAACCGCACCAGCGTTTATCTTAGTCCTTTTTTTCTAACAGTTTCTTTTTTCACGACGCTTCGACAACGAACAATAAACACAAAAGAGAAATCGATTAACTAACAGAGAAACGATAACAAATTCCAGTCTACAAAATCGTGCAATCTCATCCTTATAATGTACTAATTAATCACCTGCTCGATTATACAAACACACGTCCGATACGATTATAACTTTCTTCCTCTTACGATACACACGCTCAAGTACATAATCAATTCCTTCCGAGCAGTGATTTCATTCATCCTCCATTTCGTTCCAGTTCGCAGCGAAGAAGCTACATTCAACTTCTCTCGCAAAGGCAGAGAGGGCCGTTAGTTTGGTTTGAAGCGGTCCAAGTAGTCTAGGAAACGAACAGAGTAACCGTTTGTTTCCCGCAATCCGCTGGACGGTAAATTTCAAGAGAGTGGCGTGCATGGCACGATGGGAAATGTTTCTTGGCTGAATATAAGGGGAGTAGGGGTTCGAAGAACCCGAGCTTGAAGTTAGGGGTAGAGCTATCCAGGGGAAAGAGGTACCTAACCGTGGCTGCTGAAGCCTCCCGGGGAATCAGCTGATCTTCGAGCGACGGGGACGAGTCCCTGCGGTTCCTGGCGTACAATCGCCCGCCCGGTGCTCCGCTATCGAATTCCTGCGATACCGATTCCAGAGACGCCGCGCCGTTACACGCTTCCGCGAGAAACCTGACCGGTTTACCATGGCTTCCTTGGCGACTCGGTCGACGTTAATCCTCTTAAGGATAATTGACGTTACGCAACGATAATTCACTCTTGAGACGAGGATACCCCCGTAACGAGTTAATTACTCTTTGAGGAGGATCCTGCGTCAAGTGGAAGCTGCAAAGTCATGGACGGCGTGCATTCGTTACGGGGAATATCGAGGGGAGGGGGGGGGGGGGGGGTTGGGTCTGGATCTTATATCGCTACCAGGAAACGATAAACTTACCGCGGTGATTTATCAATGATTGGGGAGAATGATAAAATTGATTAAACTTTCTTGAAGCTATCGGTATCGGTATTTTTGCGAGCGAGAAACCGGGGACCCGAGTAAATGGAAAACGAACGAAAAAATAAGTGGAGGGTGGACGCGAGGAATTTAACGGGCGCGCTTTAAATTTATAATTATGCTAACGAGAGGGAGAGGGGGATGGGAGGGAGGGAGGAGTGCGAAATCGGAGGGGCGGCCTGTATTTTTGATATTTTCAGGAAATATCCGGCGCACCGTGGAAAATAATGGGGCGGTGCAAAATCATCGTTACGCTCAATTGATGTTTACTCGCGAGAACGGCCCCTTCGATAGTGTACGCGTAGATGCACAATTGCTTTGTTTGTGTGTCGTCGATGAAGCGCGCCAAAAAATCAACTTTGCCCGGACGATTTATAATGGAACAAAGGCAGTACCGCTCGCGATCATTTTTCAATTACAAACACTTGCTTGGACGCGAGTATTGAATTAAGCGTCACTGGGAAATATAAAACCGTATTGGGCGGTGTAACATTGATTTCAATGCTGATTTCGCGTACCTCGGGGCTCGCGGATACGCGTGAAATTACGCGAGATTAATTGAATCGTTGGGAGAGAGAAACGTTACGGATATAAAAATCAGCCATTTTTAAATAACACGAATACACGTCGTAAAGCCCGTGGATCTACGCAACGGGACAAACATTACGTTTGAAGCGCTCATGTAGTTTCACCGATTTAATTTGAATATTGCAAATCACGAGATTCCGGCACGCTACACAGTTTTATCTGACCTCAACCGGGATATCGTTGTCTATTATCTGGCATTCTATTTCACGTTATTCCACCGGACAGCGTTAATGGCTGACCTATCACCGCGGGAAAAACATCTGACCTTTCATTCGCGAGTAATTATCCATTTTAATCAACGTTGCAGTTTGCGTGCTTTTTGGAAAAATGCAATAAAATGTCTAATAAAGTTTCGAACGAACGATAATGTAATTATCGGTGAGCGAATAATTATTAATATCCGTTGACCCTACGTGAAACGCCACGTAACGTCGATTCGTGTTTACGGAACGCCGTTCCTGCATTTCACGCTTGTCCGAAAAATATAAGACAGGGGAAGTGCCTCGATTCTCAGGCATACCTACGTACTTGCATTCTGACGGTAGGAACATCAAAGGCAAAAGTACTCCGGAATAATAAATAATTAAATACACAAGTCGTATGGCGTTTCTCGTGGAAGACACCTCGTTAAAATATGTAGCGTTTCCCGGTAGACTTGGAAGACGTGCGGGTTAAGCAACATTCCGACGTCCTCGGATAAGAAGAGTCACGGCGAGGGGTTGGAAAAATTTCAACTTGACGCGCCGGATGTTCGTGGGGGGGTCTTGCGCCATCTCAAGCCGTCACGATTAAGAAAATTGAAATTTTCCTAATGTACGCTCATAAATTATTTGTATATTCCCGGCGCACATCGAACCACGACAATTGTGCGAATTTTTCAATGTCTCTTGAGGCCACTTACCGACGAATCTCCTTATCGTACTAATTCCGCGCCGATTATTTATTCGTGTTGCTATCAATAAAATTGGTATTCGAGGTGAATTAATATCATCCGATACGATAGGAACTCGAATGAGCGTCGCGACACGTTCGCGAGTAAATAAAAATGTTGAATCACCTTCTTTTTTTTTCCTTTACGAGATTGCGGAGTGGCGATCTGACTCGGGTGAAATTTAGGATAAGCGCAGGAGCAGCGTAATTATTATAATCAAGAACGCGAGATCAAACGATAGGGCGCTGCTCGTAGCATTAACGACCGTCGCCTTAATGACCGTGTGTGGTTTCTCGGTTGCACCGGCCGCGACAGCTTCTTTTTATTAAGATACCAGTTAAAAGTCGTATCGTTAAAGCATTCCCGTGAAATTCTCGTCATACGTTACGCATCTTTCGGATTACCCGCATTCGATTATAAATTACCATCGGAGACTTTAATCTCAAAAACGTTCTTACGAACGACGTTCGCGCGACGCGCAATGACGGCGTGCAAATGTAATCTTTAAAAAAAACATTGCGCAGAATTAATACGGATCTCGGCGTTATTAACGACAGCCGAAAAGCGAAGCCGTCGAGAATTGAATAAAACACGACGCATCGTCCGTCAAACTCGATTACACGTCGTTAGGTGTGTTCCCGGCACTCAGATATTAATTATATCCACGGAGAGTGCAAGATCAGAGGATAAGACGACGGTAGCATTAATGACCGGCGCATTAACGACCGTACGTGGTTTCCATGTTGCAGAGGCAGCGACAGTCCCTTCTTATTAAAAGACGAATTAAAAGCTGTTCCATTAAAACCGTTCCTCGGAACATTCTGCATTATTCATGCCAGAAGATCGTGTCTTTGTGACCGATCGGCCGGCGTACCGAGACAATTTAATTATCCCTCGCGAAACGTTCCTGCGTTTTAATTAAAAGGGAAACGCGCGTACGGCGCTATGCGGGCCAGCACCACGTGCTCTCGAGCGAACATAAAAATGCGAAGTGAACGGCAAATTTTTTTCCGTGGACCTCGAACTGCCGATGATAGGTGTGTGTAATCCGGCAAATAACCGAGAGGACGAAAGTGTCATAGTGGTGTACGGCAAATTTCTATTTTTATTTTTCATCGACACACGCCACTCTGATTCTTAGGTTCTCGGAAGTATCCCAGTAAAATATCGATCATTCTCTCAGGGTTTGAGGAACGGAGTGACGTACGTCAATGAAAATACATATTTGACTTACAACACACTATGACTTTTATCCTCTCAAAACTCCTTTCGACATTCCTTTAAAGTCAGCTACGTTGTTTAATTTCTTCTCGCACGTACGCATACCTCGCGAATTCTATGCAAAAGCACCCCAACGACGTTAATTAAACGCACTTCCGGTGGCCGGCCAGCGCTACGAAAACTCACTTCTCAAAAGGTTAAAGTACGAGTACTTTTTAATACAACGGCACGGTAATTTCCACGAACAATATGCTGACGGCTCCGAGTTTCTCATTCGCGTGCTATTTTCCCTTAAGCCACTTAACTTCGTCCAAGTTAGAAAGCAGTCACTGCCGGTAGTACAATAGGAACAAAGAATCGGGTAATCGCGTTTGTCGGACGACGGGACAATAAAAAGAGCGGGATCAGTCGATAGCTGTTTACCCGCCGTAAACCGGTATCCGTGCGACGTAGAAATTAATTAGAAAGTTTCGCTATAAGGCGAGCGAGGTGGGGGGTGGGGGGAGGGGATAAGGGTCGGTGCGCGTGGTAATAAAAAATAACGATTTGACTGCAGAGGCGTGCTTTTAATCCCTATCGATGCTGCCCGTGTGATGGCGATAAACATGCTGGCTGAATGTCGATATGTGCAACTGGAATAAATGGTGCAAGTTTCGGGCATTTATCTCGGATGGATTGAAACGTGCCACGCGTCACAATGTACGGAAAGTCAGGGGATCTCGGTAACCAATATTTTTTATTACATTTTACGCCCGCCAGGCCGTTATAAATTTTACTCCCGCAATTTTTAATGGGCTCGACAGTCGAGTTCTGCATAATAAAAATTTTTGCTTCGAAAAGCAAATACTGATGCGTGACGAAGCTATCGTTCCGAAGAGAGACGCGCGAAGAATGATTTCCACGAGTTTAATTATCGCCTGGCATTCCGACGTCGTACGTCGTTTTAATCATCCCCGGAAGTTCGGAACAACCCGATACGCCAACTGGAATCTCGTTGCCTTTCCTTTTTTTTCGGAAATACTCGACATGCCGGGATAGGTAATGCTATTGTCTGGCGAAATATCGTGGTTACCGTGAATTTTGGTGTTACGTTTTGCGAGGTTAAAAAAAAATGATTGGGATTAAAAATTCTGGATTTAAAACGAGCTGGTATTTTGGGCAGCAATTCCCAGTAGGAAACCAAAATTTCGCTGGCCGAGTATCCGCAGTATCGCGCGGAATTTCGATCGAAACGAAATAAACTGCCACTGTCAAGCTGATAAAAAAGCGCAGAAAGCATTTCGCATTCTCTATATACCCGCGTTACATTTCGGATGAATTCACGTGGCAGAAAATTCGTTTGGGAAATTCCGGCAGGCGTGCCGGTGGCTTTACCAACATTGCAGGGAATACATGTCAGTCAGATCATGCGCGTATGTATAATCGTTCGGGGCAACAACGGTGATTCTTGTAATAATGTCGGTAAATTGTTCCCGACGGATAACAACATTTAAACTGGCTCGGTATAATTCTCGTGGGTGAGTTTTTAATTGGACGTCTAATTAATAACCGCAACGCGAGCACTGCCGAACGGCAGTGCTAAAAATTCACTGTTTAATTTAATACAACCTTCGTCGAAAGTTCTCGATAAAATCGATGTTGTTCGACGATAATTAATTTCGTACCGCGTAGCTGAGTACCAATATTTAAGTTTTACTACTTTCTTACAACTCTCTAATTAACCGCTCGCCCTCTTTCTGCAGACGCACCATACATCGGAAATCTTGAAATAATATAACGCGTTCTCTCGCGTTTCCTAGATCTCCTCTTTTCTTTATTAGAATAACGTTTCATTAAAAAGTCCTCGTGTTTTAATTCAATTCCCCCACAGGCGGATATAGATAATGAGACATATCGAACTCATCGATACAATGTTATTTGTGAAATCATATAGTTTCGAATCGCAGTAGACCTGAAATAATGAACGTTAATTATCATTATATAAAATATTCGGGGTAATCAGATTCGAAATGGTAAAATAAGCGATCGGGGGGTGAATGAAGTACCGGGAGAATTAAGAGTCATTTGAAAACCGTTTCCAGCGGCGGCGGCGCCGCCGCGATTCTCGTCAAAGCGATTTCGCGCCAAGGCAAAACTTTCAGGCTCTTCTTTGCTTTTTCGTCCTTGCCGAAAAAAAGCGTCCCTGAAAATGTATGCGATAGCGAGACAAATGTTCCCTTGATCAAAGAGGACTCGAAGCGGTTTCCTCTGAAAGCAGCGCGAAGATTGCAGAGGAAAGGGCGAAGTAACGGATCTGTCTGATCCGGCACGGAGTTCGACTACTATGGCGTACCTCGCGAGACGTATTCCACTTCGACATGGCGTGCCACAAATCCGTAAAGCTCAAATCCTACCGAGTCCCTGTGGATTTACCGGAAGAAGGGAAAGGCCACAAGTAGAAATGGCGAAAAAAGGAGAAGGGGAGGGAACGCGGTGGTAGGCAGGCGGTTGGGGAGGAAGAGAGAAGCGAAGAATGAAAAAAAGAAGAAGGAATTCCGTGGCTCAGACGTCGCGATTGGAAGTACAATTTGGAAGACTAAAGGCACGGCGAAGGGAATTTGTTCGGGATCGATACTATGAATATTCGATATCACCCCGAGTGTACAAAGTACCTGTCATAGGAGCAATTTCAAGCATTACTCTTGTTGCAAGGACAGAGTTTACCGAGCAAATACAGCGCGCCCCTGTCACCGCGAGGCTTTTATTTGCGAAGCTCATATCGAGCCGATACGATTAATAATTCGGTATTGATCACTGCTACGAAACTATTGGCGTCATAAATGGTCGACGTAGGCGAGGGCAAACCAACGCGTTCTATCGTCAACAGTCGCCGCTTACTATATTTAATATTCGATTTCTGTATTTGTACGCGAGCCCCCCTCCCCCGAGTAGATGAAAGTGAAAGACGCGGCGACGATCGGGTAATACGGACGGTTTTTTATCCAACTACTAAAGTTCAATTAAATACAGTCGAACACGCAACGCTGATAGTATTGATTATCAAATACAACGATTCGTCGAATATAGAAGTTCGCTCGAGGCTGAAAAATATGAGTAACTTCAAATTGACGAGAGTAATAATTCCATTCGGCGAGAACAGCGGCGAGCTTTCATTGGTACATCGTTCAAACTAATATTTATATGTACCAGCCTCAAGCCTTGCTTGCGCGGGTTTGCACGGTATTCTACGCGCGATATACATATACCGCATTACCCAATGTTTGTACAGCAGATACGCTCCGACATACACGTTCCGTGCGTTCGGCACGATCGCGTTGGAACTCCATGTTTTAATATCCACGGTTAACACCCGACTCTTTTGGGATAGAAACGGTTCATCAAAGTTCGTAATTACCGTACGTTGAAAGTTGAAACGCTTCGATCCAACGAGTTCGTACCGCGCTCAGGTATGTGTAACCAGAAAAAAAAAGAAAAGAAGAACTCGGTAATTACGATGGAGGTGAAGGTCCACCGAGAACGAAGCCAGCTCGGGTATCGCGAGATATTGACGGATGAATTTACAAATGAAATTTGTCTTCTTTGCCCCGAATATCGACGCTCGTGGACGTTAAATTTTTTATCCCTGGATCGCTCGTGCCAGACTAACCGAGTTAACTGTTCAATTTTGCAGCCTGCCGACAAAGCGACGATTTCTGTGTGCAGTCGAGAGCTCCTTTCCCCTTTCGCGAGTGCGCGGCAAGCGAGGATAAAGTGCGATAAAGATGCAAAATTATGCATAATATTCAGTCCCGCCCACTTCCATCCGTCGCCACTCCGGATGAACGAAGAGGCATTTGGTGCTCGTAGGTGGGTACCCGCCGTCGCCACAGGGGTTTCGGGGATCGTTAGATAAATTCAAACTTTTTCCGACACTGATTTTCTGTTTTCCTTTTCGTTTTTCAATCAGCGTCTCTTCAAGATCATTCATCGGCGTCGATCCTTCTCTTTTTTTTTCTCACGCCAGTCGCAGCAATTCGGCATCCTCGTCGGCGCGTAACGAGGTTACCGATATCTGATAAGGGATTCCCTTTATCTCTTTCGTTCGATCGCTGTCGGTCGCGTTTTCAGTCAAAACGAATTTCCCCTTAAACAAATACGCGACCGCTATCTTGGAACGTCCATCGATATCCCAGTTTACGCGAAGATCGATTCATTCACCTCGATTCAAGATTCATCGCGAAATCAAGCCGTCTCCGCGAAACGCCACTTTAATCGTCGTACCTTCGTCTTAAGTGAGTAGAGATAGAATGGGAACCTCGTTAATATCCCAGGTATCTTCCAGGAATTCATAATACCGTCGAATTATCTTCAAAGCAAACACGGCTCCCGCGCGCGATCCAACGTCTCACCCGTTCGCAATCATTCTCATTTATTATCGTTTTAATCGTCCGCGCCGTAACAAAACTCCCGTTACGTGCGTAGAAGTAGAATGGTGCCCCCGTTAAGATTCCACGTATCTTCCAGGAATTCGAACACGTACACCACCCGTACGCAAACTCCCGGCGAATTCTCTCACGGAGTAATCCCAGGTACGTCGAGCGATAAGACCGAGCGGAAGAATATACGGCGGCATAAAGTAAGCGAGGATACGACGAAAGAGCTCGCTACGCGGAAGATTCATTTAAGGCTTATGAAGAAGCCTTCCTCACCGACTCGAAAGACGAGTCAGTTCTCCAACCCATCCACCACCCACCCCTACCACGGGAATAGCCGCCACTTCAACGAATATCGTTCGCGCGCTCTTGCGAGCTCTGTCGGGATAATGGAGGACCATCGCCGGGGGAAAGTTCGTCGCGAAAAGTTTGGATATTTTATTCGGTGCCGGAATAACTTTTAATATCCCCGGTTCTGGGTTTATATCAGCGATAGGGTGGAAGCCGACGAGGAAGAGAAGAGAGAAGGGAGGGAAAGAGAGAGAGAGAGAGAGAGGGAGAGAGAAAAAAGAAGAAAGAAAGGGGATGAAGGGGGTGAGAGGTGCGCGCGAGAGGTTGGTAACCCAACCCTCCCCGCGACTTTTTAACCATCTCTCTGACGTCGCGCTTCACCGAGCTTCGTGGAGTTTTAATGAAGAGTTCGGGGCTCTTATTGGTTTCTCCTTAAGGCGGGTAAAAGCGACCGCGTCGTTTTCTATGCCATCCCGAGGCGTTCGCGCGTTTTATTGCGCCCTCACCCGACGCGCATTTGCCACGGCGAATTCAACCCCTTACCCCTACCCGCGGCTAGCGCTGCGCGACGACCGAGCGTCAATGCGACCACGAAAATGGAGAGAAGATGGAATATTATACGCGTGGAGTTGCAATGTTAACTAGTTGAGAAACTCGAGGGGCACTAACTGGGAGGTTATTCCTTGCGGGCGTAAGTTCGCCGAAGTTCACGGAGACGGTAAATTGCAGGCGATACATTGTCCCCCCGCCCCTCCCCCCCCCCACTCTCCCTTAAACGCGCTGTTGCGGTGACAAAGTTCGAATGTCGAACTTCTCCGCGACCGATTTCTTTGACTGTGAACTACGTCGAATGCGCATCCATTTCCCACGATCGTCGAAGCTGCTAGCCACGCGGAGGCGTTATTATTTTCCGTAACACCTGGTTCATTCTGGATTAATAAGTTGGGCGGAAATTCAAATTACTGCCCCTACCATACGGCGAGCCGAATTTAATGGATTTAATAATTGATTTTGTGGATAGTCGAATCGAATTGTATCTCGGTGAAGTAGTTCACCGCGGAACTCGCGTCGAACGACGAGGACAATTGAGGGGGTTAAATTCATAGTGATGTAAGTCCACTTTTCGCGAAAATTGACTTGAGCACGGTATGCAATTCTTAAACAACCGATTCATCTAAAGACAAAGTGAATTAAGTCGTAACTCATGATTTATATCACTATATGTATATGTATAGGTAGAGATTTATCAGCTGTAACATTTTTTGCATCAAACAAATGTAGAGTTAAGGTGTTCTGCGAATTCGAATTACACTGTAACATTTGTACTTTCTATAATAAATATTCTGTAAAAAATAATTCTATAATAAATATCTTGAAAATTTTCTTTACAATAGTGTGTTCATACCTTCCTAAAATATTTAATTCGATCATCCACGCGATCATGTCGTTTGGGAATTTATTCTACAATTTTTATTAAAACTATTTGTTTCTCGAATTGAGATTCGTGTGACTTACGCCACTATGTCTTTAACCTCCTCAGTCAACGGGAGATCGTAAAAGATACCGCCACCGATAATATGGCAAAAAAAGATATAGGTGAGTACGCGACATAAATGTTAGTCCCCGTCGGAGATCTTCGGGAAACGCATCGGAGCGAACGGTACCGCTTTAACAAATTCAGGATGTAATCACGTCCAAGTTCGTCGTCTCCTTAGCCGTTGCTTAGTTACGTAGTCTGCCTGCGTGTCCCGGTAACTCCGCTCAGCCCCCAAAGTTTCTAATCCGCAAATCGTTGCCTAATCTACACATGGCAGCGAGGTGATGCATGTTTAAGGAAGATGGTTTATGCCGTAAAGTTTCCCCCTCGAATTTCTTCAACGACTACGGCTCGCACAATATTTGTCTGAGTAATTACTCGGTTACCAGAAACAAATCGTCCCGCGTCGAAATACGGCCGACATTATTCCAGGAAGTCGAGTTCGGGACTAGGTTAATGGCGTAAGTCACCGATTCATGAAATTGTCAGCACGCCTGAGTAAATACGCCGTTATTGAACAAATCGAGCCGGGCGGATATTATTTTGAGAAAGCAAGTTCGAGACTGGGTCAACGAGCCGAAACGTTGCGTTTAGAAATTATTATTCGCGAATAATCAGAATTACGGATGGTCAATCGTGGGAGTGGGGGATGGGGAATGGGGGCTGAGGCGTGGAAAGTTGTAAGAATGAAATTTCTAGTTCTTAGGTACCAGTTATTACGGCTGAAGTTAAAGTAGGTGCGATTACGCTGATAATTACGGCGTTCCACTTATTAAAGAGCACCCGACGGAAATTATCGCGGTTCCTCATTCTGACACCGGCGGTAAGCAAGAATCTACCATAGAAACTTTACGCAACGTAACCGGGAACCTTTGGATGGCGGAGCAGTGCAAGAAACTCGTAATTATAACTTTCCAGTTATATCCATAAAATTGTCGTCATAACCATAAATCGCGGTACTTTGGCCACTGGGCGTAAGTGCGATGCACTCGAAACACGCGCATCCGCGTTTACGCGAAATGGTTATCGCGAGCGTGGCACGGGGAATTATTAGAGATCTCTATAGCATTAAGAAAATGAGGAAAGCTTCGTCCAGAAATAGTATGATAAAGAAAAATAATTATGTAGAACGAGGGAATAATTACGATCGTGGAATTTATTTCGACAATCCGCTGTTAGCTCCCTCTCTCTCTCTCTCTCTCTCTCTCACACACACACACACACACACACACACACACATTTATGCAAATTCCACTTAACCAGTATTCAATTTAGCCTTTTAAATTCACGGCAAAATTCACAGCCGTCGATTTTATTGTTCTTAGCGGAAGAGTAAAGCCACTGAAGGACAAAGGAGTTGATCCTTGATGCAGTGTTTTCCTGCCACCTCGTTTAAAGACGAGTATTTGCATCAGCCTGAAACGTGGCGAATCGGAATTGCGTCGAATTCATTATGAATGCGCATTTAAGCCGGAAGTCTTAGGATGTACCGACAGTGGTGTGCGAGTGGTGCTCGCGCGCCCGACCGTCGTCGCATCACGCTCGCTGGCGAGTGTGGGTGTCTCTAGGCGCGCGAACGAACGCGCAGGCGTTCCCGCATGTATAAGGATGAGCGAAAAGAAGGGGGGGAAGAGGAAGTTGTCATTACGCAAATTTAAGGTCCGACTATAAGAGACGCGCGGAATTTTACGCTTTCCGCTGCCATGGAGTTCGCTCGTAAAAAAAGGAGCCTTGTATTAAAACACATTAAGTCCACCTGCTGGTAGTTTTGCTCGTATCTACGTACGATGTTTTACTACTCATGCCAAAAATTTAATAAGTTCATGCAAATGAGGCCCTTATGTAAATCCGGAAGATTTCATGGCTGGCCAGATCCAAGGATCGCGCGGTATATATTTTTCGGGATGCCGGTTATTACTATGGTAAATTTCGCTCTGGTAATGGAAAATCTCATGGCGGGGAAATTGATACACTCGTTAGTCACGTAGACGGGCGCCGACGCGAACAGCGTGACGGAACACCAGACGTCGTTCTTTTAATAGTTTCCCGCAAATGCGAACGGCTCCTTCTCAAAACTTTATTACACCGAGTATATCGGACAACGGGGAGTAAACTCGAACGATTTTCCCGTCGTCCTTACTCCCCGCTGAAAAACGTTTCACGTTTACCCTCAAATACGCCAGCTCGAAATTTTTATTTCTCGTAATATACGTCGCTAAAAAGGTCTCTGCCCCCCCCCCCAACCCTCGCCCCTCGCTCTTTCGCTATAGTATCAGATTTCGGTATACGTTCCCTTACAAACGGTCGAATCGTTGGAAATTTTCTCAGCGATAGAACGTAGGTACCATTCACTGAGTACAAGCACACCACGGTCGTACGAAATAGAGAATTATACGTTACTCAAAAATGGTACTTTGCCGGGAAACGAAGAAACGGGTAGGAAGAAATGAAAGCGGGGGGTCGGAGGGCTGCGAAGGGGGGAGATGGGAAAAACGAAAATGTAACTTTATCCGCGCCGCCAGAAGCGGCCCTCGAGTTCGATTTTGCGCTGATCTGCTCTCTCCAGTGTCTCGTGATAACTTTGCGATACCTGGATAAGGATTTTCCTAGGATACGCCGCCTCCGTCGTGGCGCGCGAGAGAAGACGAAGGATCGGGGCTTAAGTCGTGAAACTTTTCCCAACGAGGAGACCTCTTCCCTCAGCCTCGTCCCTCTCCCCTCCCCCCGCCCCCCTCTTCACCCTATAGCCGCCATCCCGTCGAGGGTATTCGCGAAGGTGTTTGCGAAAACCGTATATCCGCGAAATGATCTCGCGCGATACTTCCGCGTGACTGTTGTTGCTTCAACGAGAAAACAATGCTCCTTTACGTTTATATGCTTTACGATACGGGCGAACATTTGAGGGTACGTAAACACGTGTTCCCTGAGACAGTGGTATCGATCGTGGTAACGCTCTTTCGTGAAATAGGTGTCCCACGCTACTTGGGAGAAAAAAAAATGGAAAGTTGAGCTGGGAGAGAATTGCCACGAAATCGTTGAGATTAAAGTTTCGCGCGAGAACGGGGTGAAAACGTACAGCGTATGATTACCGTTCGTTATTCGTTCGGCGTCCCGTTTTGATTTTAATTCGTTCGCATCGGCGATAACGATGCTCGACGTTATTTAAGCCAATTTACGTAATTTGGGGTTATTAATTATTATTATCGGAATACAATGAACCCGCTATCAGAATAATCCGAGAATGGGATTTATGTTATTTAATAAATACACCTCGTATGCAGCACTTTATCGTAAACACTTTGAGTTTACATTAATACTGCTTAATTAACGTAATGATTATACTATAATCCCTTTGTTTTGGCATTTGAAAATTTGTTACGGGTCTCGTACACCCGGGCACTGGTATAAAGTATAAATGCGAACGAGTGTGTTTCGATGAACGGAGATAGAATTGGCTTCTTATAATACTCATGAGAACCGTGTGACATTATTGTTTGAAATTTGAAATGCGTACCGTAAATGACCATCGTATCTCCAACGTTGATCTCTTCCTCGCCCGTTATCAATTCTGACCTTTTGACGTGGCGAACCAGGTCCGGAGAATAGGAACGTAGTTAGAATTAATCTCATGAACGAGCGCGCTCGTATTGACGTGTCTTTAGCAAGGTAGGATGACGCTGCAACGTGTAAGCTCATTGAAAACTCGAAGCGTTGTTTCTTGTTTTACGAGGCAGAAAACTACTTTAAGTACTTAAGAGATAATTTGTCAGGACCAGAACCGCCGGATCGGAACTGGGCGATGTAATTCGAAGAAACAGACGGTATAGGGATTTATTACATTTTTCTATTTACCACTCGTACACTCGCGCTTGGCGCTGGCGCGAGTGAAATTTTTTAATATTAAAATTTCTTTTTAGCGTCCTCTCTTAAGCAATTAACTGTTTTCGACGAGTATACTCGTTATGAAGAAATTGCAATACTTTGTGTTCTGAGAATTATACTCGCCATGCAGAAAAGTAGTTATCATTTGTTACCTGAATTGAAATTACAGTGAAAAGCAAGATACATTCGTGAATTTTGAAAAGATATTTTTAACGAGGGAACGCGGGAGTGGTTTATTTATTTTTTCTTTTGTAATGCAGACCACGAGCTATTGAAATATGTTTATTAAATATAATACACTCGGCATGGATTCATCTTTCCAACACAATTTACGTGCACACTTTTCAAAGAAGTGGCAAAAGCAACTGGTTAAACGCTTTAGTACAAATGTATATACAATTATTAAATATATCACATTTAATAAACATATTTTAAAGGCTCGTGGTTTGCATTACAAAAGAAATTACAAAAGAAAGACATTACATTTACTTAATATGTGTATTATATATTATACACTTATAACACTCACAAATAATATAACACTTACGCGTCCGCTTGCGCTGCGTTATAATTTCATCAACTTCGCTCCCGCACCATTATCCACGATCAAAGCGATCGCTAATAGCCAGGAAGAAAAGTTCCGCGATCGTCGAGCGGATCGTAAGTCGGATCGTAAGTTATATCGAGCCGCGTCCAACATCTGTCCTTGGTTCTCGGTGTATTACTTCTGTTTTCCTGAAAATGGAGCCGGACGTATAAATGCGAGCGGTAGAGCGCACTCGGAAAGATTTTCATGAATATTCTTTAGCTTACATTAATGCGCTTTATAAATATGTATTAAACCCGCGGATTTTACTATCTCCGACAAATTAAGCTTTCCAGCTGCCTTAACCCTTCCTGTTCCTCCTAACCAGGGCGTTACCGCTGGAAAGATGCAATTGGAATAGTAATTTCCACCGCGATCTGCATCACGGCCCCCGCTATCTCGCCGGGGACATTTAATATTCCGCACGATGAATTTATATTTTCTATTATGCGCAGAAAGGGATTACGGTATCATAATGAATCCGACCCGATTAAAGTCTTTTCGTGCCGTGCGATCGTATCCCCGACTCGAATAATTACCGAGTTTACAGAAATTACTGGGCGCGTGCGTGGCGTGAAAAGAACTCGACGCGTATCTATTGAAAATATCATTCGTGACCCGTCGGCTTTCGTTTAAAGGTTTTCTTTTTGTTACCTGGGACAGCTGATAATCCTGCACCTCGTTCACATTCCGCCGGTCATTTCTATTGAATCGAACGTTCCGTTATACCCGGCAGGTAGTGACTCGAAAAATTTGCAGAAAATTTTCAAGTGTTCGCGAACGAACAGGGTTTGGATATAAAATCGCGACACTTTGATTTTCGCGTGTTGGAGACGAAGATAGGCTAAACGACGAATACCGCGAACAGTAAAATACGTAACTATAACAAGGAGTTTATTCAAAGAATAAAATGAACACATGGTTGATTTTAGCGCGAAGAACTATGTAGCACGTGGCGGGGTTTAAAGGTGGGGAGGACACGGAACAAAGATGCACGACTACACGAATGTAAACGGACTTTGGGCTGTAGATGTGCTGCCCGCTGGTTGTCCCGTGCGGAAACACGGGTAGTATACATCGTAGATCTTCTACAATGCGCTACATCGTTGTAACATAATTGTAAAAAAAGAAATTACAGCAAAAGTGTATCGTACATAAATTCGCCCAACCTCGCGGTTCGGTGATAAAATATAAACTTCGCACGTAACTCCTACTGTTCGCACTGAATTATTGTTCATAGAATTTTACAATAATGATAGTCACGTAGGTGCGCTTTTATGATTTACGATCTATACCGTGGCGCGATATTTTACGCTTTTTATGGAATTTTAACCTATAATGCGAGGCACTACGTTACGCGTGACATTAAATTTGCTCACGCATTCCGCGTTCGATAAATGCGATCGTAGCGAAAGATTAGAAATTAGTACTCTCTACCTTCGACGGTGCGATACGATTGACGATCTCGCGAAGAATCGCAAAGGTGCTTATTTTTTAAAGCTAGTCCGTTAAAAATGTTGTTACCATTCCCGGGCATTAATCTGGCTGTTGCTAACGATAAGTACTCCCACGTATACCGAATCTGTCATGAATACTCCGCTTAATTGTATTTAACGAGTACCGTAAATCGTTTCCATTCACCGTGTCAAAGTGATATTATACATTTCCCGTTTTGCTGACTCAAAGCGAGCTGGCTATCGCCATTTTGGCATTGACACGTGGACGCTGCCAGCGCCCGTCAATGCTAAAACCCCTCCCGGGTGGTTCGCGAAACTATAATGCTTACGAGTTCATTTTGTAGACAGTAATGGCACCGCTATCCGTCGCCACGATACGCACATTCAGCCTCATCTATTTCCCGAACTTCTGTTTTATTGAACGCGCGTGGATATCCAACGCGCCGCGACGCCATATTCGCATCCGAATGAAAAGCAATTGGCTAATTTCGCGATACAAATTAATGCCGTCCCCCTAAACAATGTTTCCCAAAAATTCTTGTAGAAATAAAAGCTAAATATTCGTTACCTTCGTTCCTTAGTGTTCAACCCCTGTATTTGTATACAGTTTTTTCGCTTGACAGCAATGTGCGGTTAGTCCTCGCTCAGCTCGTTTATTTTTAATTAAATCAAACGCGCACTTTTCACCGAAACTATTTTTTTGTGCGTGAGGTGGAAAAGCCTCGAAGGCATAAAAACCACCTCAAGGTTCTCAAATCGCGAAACACAAGGGAGCGAAAGAATTCGTACTTCCGACCACCGCGTTCGAGGACTAACTAACTCTTGTCTTTTAACACTAGCGACGCTGGATACCCATTGCGCGGTCATATTGTCTAGAATAAAGGTTTTATTATTCTGGTACCCTGCGGCCTACGGTCGCGCGTTACAAATGTTTTTAGGACGGTTCGAAGGTTATCTTCGAGAAACAATATCGCAGACGTACAGAGTTTACGGTTTTTCCGTTTGCCCAGGCTCATGGCGAACGGAAACTATTTATTTACTAATCTCGCAGCTTTGCACAGCGGCGACACCACGTAGATTTTAACCTTTATAAGGAAACAAACAAAAGTCCAACAGTCTTACTTAGTATTAAGCGCGAAAATACAAAAAAATGCTGTAACACTTAGACAACAAGAAAATCATAATTGTCTTTTTCCATACAAAAAAAAAAATGGTTAAAGAGCGCACTTACAATTAATCGCGTGAAAAAATGTAACCAAGTCACTTCCACGTACAAATTTCAAGAACCAGGCAAACCCCAATGGAACGCAACGTAACCAAGCCAAGCGTCTTTTCGTTACACGGTAGAATTGTTTCCGTGCTGGAATCGACGTTAATACAATGATCCCTATGTATCGCGGCTTGGCGCCTAGAATCGCCCGGGTGATACGTAGAAGGAAAACTTCACCGAGAAAAAGCCCGCGTAAAGTTTCGCCTTTAAAACCAATTAAGCCAATATAAACTTCGTAGCTATGTGCTAGGGGGTGGCTTCGCGGAGGGTAGGGGGTGGGGGCAAAGTCGAGGGTCGGTTCGAAGTAAACCGGAAGCGAGAGACGGGAAGGGGGGGGGAGGGGTGTACGGGGTTCGATGCTCGCAGGGGCAACTTTATAAAAGCTCAAGTGGCATAATCGAGTGAAATGGCTAGCGCCCCGAACAAATTAACAACTTTTTATGCGTTTAGTTCCCTGTTGTCCTCGCCGGGTGCTCGGTCGGTAAGCGTCATGAATTTAATCGTGTCTCATTATATTCATGCGACAACGGCTTTTACGCGGAGCAACCTTCGCTCCGAGACAAACCAGAGTATCGGTCCAAGGGATGCTGTTTAAACTATTTCGTGACCTGGAACGTTGCGAGACGATTAAAGCGATTATCCGCCACCTACCGTTTTGTTAGATGTGTTTTACGTCAGCCGCGACGACGATAGCGGATCGCGTTATATGTTTTTAATTATGAGGATGTACTCGGTAGCTCGACACTTTCTTTCTTTCTTTTTTTTAAGTATTACGAGCGTGAATGTGGGTTTTAACTTTTAACGAAAGATGGTAGTGGATTAACTCTGGCCGTACGCGTCTCATTTTAAATATCTAAAAATATCGGAAAGGATATTATTCTGCCGCCGCGTCATCTCAAACTATCTATTTTCCTCGAATAGTACCCGCTTCATTCGCGTAATTAATGCGTTAATTGTATGATTGGCAGATCGCACACGCCATGAATGTACAATGAATTTTAATCCATCGTTAATGATTTTGCCGGCTCGATCTACTCCTGCGCTGTTCCTGGGCTCATTAATATTCAGTAGACAAGCCGGAGATTATATCTATCCGACGGTCAAGTGTCATAGATGGTTCCATTTATCGACACCGCTTCGACGGAAATGATCGTTAAATTCATTGACGGTATATAATGAAAAGGAAAATGCCGCAGTGGAAAATACCGAAATGAAATTGGTCGGTAGTTAAAATTCTATAATTTTATTAAAACCGTCGAATGAGTTTCTTTTTTATTTGACCGATAAATGTATACGTCGCGGGATATGACGTACAAGGTTTACGGTCGAAATAAAAATATTCGACGGTTAAAGCGAGCGTGGGAAAGCACGATCGATTCGTAACGATGTCATAAACGACGTCATATACCTGTTCGAGGAAACAGTTTAATTGCAAAGCCCTAGTAATTTGATATAAATGCGATGTATTGGATGAAACGATAGATCGAGCTCAGCGTACATACTTTCGATGTATTTGTATTACTTTCGCACACAATTGATACTAAGATACAATTTTTTTTATTCATTTGTACTTTTTCCGCGATGCACGTCGATTTATGTCGCACACCCATTGGAATTACAAAATTACATTCGCAATATTTAATACGTTTCCGCGATACTTAATTCTTTCAGTTAATTTCAAAACGTCTTATCATCTTTATGGCTGAAAATTATCTTCGTTGAATGTCGGCAATCGCACGGAATTTAATATTATCTCCCACCCTTTGGATCTGATGAAGATCAAACGCATGACAAGTTTCAGGCGGAGAAGGATTTTCATTACACTAAAGCGCTGCCCTTTGTTATTAACACATTATCGCTCGAGCACCTGCCAGCGAGAGAGGATTATCCTGATAATGCGTTTTCTCTATGGCTCCCACCTGAGTAACATAACACGTTCATCCTGAACTTGAACATCCCCGTGCACATCCTGTCATCATTAATTATTACGGTGCAATAATGTTCCCTCGGATCTTGTAATTCTTATTAATTTAGACTCGTTACGTTTCCTCTATACGGGTCACTTAAAATCGACATTTCTACCGTTAGCGATACGTTAAATATCAAAGCATAATATTACAAGGAACTGCAATTACACTGTGAGTACTGTGAGTACAGCTTACAGCGTAAGCTTTACACTAACGGATTTTAATATTATTTGTTGCGTGGATCGATTGTTTGGATTAAGTCAAACGCTTTGTAACAAGTCGAATTGTTAAGATGAACAAGAAGGCGCTTACTGTTGGTGTAAAACGTGCAAAAGAATAATGTTTAATGTGGCAACACAACCGACTACCGTGGCATTCTTTCTACGACTCTCCTGTTTCAGACAAAAGCATGACGTTTTTAAAAAAGAGATGATCGTCTCCTCGCAGCATCCATGATGCAACAGAGAAGCTCAACCGCGACAAACCAACGAGGATTCTTTATTTTTGTCAAAAATACTTGCGCGAATTAAACTCCCTATACAATTATACCAGCATAGAGTTAGGTACAGTTTAGTAGTTTTATAATAGTTTAATTAGTGTTAATTTCTGACTTACGTTTATACACACACTTGTTTTATTACTCGTGTACTTAATATTGATATTTATCATATTGTTAGTATATTATAAGTTGTACAAACATTGTATATTATAAAGAAGGATAAAATATTAAAAACATTTAAATAGGCAAATTATTTATGAATTCCACGTAACTTATACCGTTATTAAACTTTGTACCTAAACATGTGTCCTGATTGAAATTAATCCAAACAATCTCCGACCATTTCCAAGAATTCGTCAAATCGTGCCACCTCTTTCGATATTATGTTCTCCTAATACAAAATCTCAGTTATCGTAAAATTTTCGGAAATTTAAAAAATTCTATTTTCTACGAAAACATGATGGGGGTGAAGGTATTCGGATTTCGTGCCACCTCTTTTAATTTTATGTTCTCTTGATACTTACCCTAAGTGACGCGAGACAATCGTATGATTTAATATTCGTTTACTTTTCCCAAAAACACGTACATACGATGAGAATCATTCGCTTCACCCAACCGATCGTTCAATTATTCGCACGGCACGATCCACGGGCCGACGATCCGAATCCGTCACCGACGTTGGCACCGTCCCGCCACCTCAACACCGAAAAGGGTGACCCGCTAATTTCGGCGTACAACGGTCAGGTGAAATTGGCCTCCGCGTCCTTGGCGAGACGGGATGAGACCAAATCTAATTTATACGTCGCTCCGTCGGACCCCGTGGGCCCTCTCAATCTTTGGGCACGGCTCTGTGGATTACAAATCGGTTCGGTCGACGATGTAGGCGGTCGGTGGCCCCAGCTAGTCACTGGCAACGTTAAAGGTTTACGTTTGGCCCAGAAACGCGGTAAGCAGCCGGAAGGAAGGCGGACCCGTGAGTAGCGGCAAGATGGCGTCAGATGGATGCCCCCATTAATTAGCAGCTACCTTGGAGCTCCTGCTCGCGGCTCTATCATTCATTCGAGTCACTCCTGTTTCCTGCGACTTATCTTTCCGCCTTGAGCGTCAAATCGCATCCCGCTGCCGCGAAATTTATACATCAACGGGAACGAGGAGGCTGCAAATATCGTCAGCCAAGAAGGTGGCAACGAAGGGCCACGCGGCGCCAGTTGGGGGGGGGGGGGGGGGTGGGTTGGTTGGTATTCGCGGAAAACTGACGGAAATCCGTTATCGTTATTATTAATAGGCGCCGTTGCAATGATGTTAATCGTTTTTCCGATCGCAACAACGTTGCCAGGGGATGTACTCGTTAATTGCTACCGGATAGCTAATGAGCTATGAATAATATCTCTTCTGCGAGTAGGCGGGATTACGTCTCTCGAATAAAACATCGCGGATTAATTGAAAATTTATGCGCAAATCCTTGTTCTCAGTTCCGCTCGTTTCCACCGTTTTCCTAAGCCGATCATCGCGGCATAATATTTGAACGTAGAAAATGCTCGAACACAATTCATCCGTCGTGGAAACGAATAGGTATGAAAAATCCTTTCTTATTAAAATAATATTGCCCGCTCGTCGTGCGCGCGCGTACTATTCTACGCGATTGAGACGGGCGCGTGCCGAATGAAAGAGTTATGATCAATGCTCGAATCGATCCAGAGGAATTTGCATAATTTTATGGACCGTAATACGGCTGTTTCCGGGGTAATTTTCTTGTACCCGCGGAGTATTCCATTCCGGGAGCACGTACGTCGGACTGTTCTCTTTCTTACTACTTCTTATACGCGTTAGTTACACTCGCCGACCGTCTGCCCGGCCAATTTGTAACGGATGTCGACAGCTTTTACATCCACGTCCGCTTAACCGGAACTTCTTGCTCCCGGTTGTCCGCAACGTTCGTCGAGTGCGCGTAAAATTCAGTTCGAAACGTTCCCCCGAGTAATTTCGATAAATTGTTTCACGTATAAACGTCTATTATTTATGCGTTTTATCGAAGCCATACGTCACGGTAGTTTGGCCTGCTTTGCATAAAAGGTTTAATGGAACGCGCTAACGCGGCCAGCGATATTCATGATACTTCTTTTTACGAGTATTTATGGCCGACGCATTTTCATGGGGTAACTTTGGGACGCTTCTTAGAATCCCCTAGGATGTCTCCCCGCGACGCCCGCTGCGCAACCGCGTCTTTGATCATTGCCGGTTCGCTTTGTAGCCCCGAGGTCATACGAAATTGCCCGATGATTTAATGAGATTATTTTATAATAAATTTCCATAACACTCGGGGCAACGGCCCGTTAGCCACATGTTAGATGGCATTATTACGTAAACCTTCGGGGCAGTTCTCTAACTACCCTATGTTTATTTAATCAGGTATTGTCTTTCTTTTCAACAGCGAGCCGTCTTCACCGTACGGATCAAAGGGCACCGATACGACGACTCGACCAGTCGACATCTTCCCTCGAAACTTTTTCATATCACGTTGCACGAAAGTTTGCCAAAAGAATCATCAAGCCACCCAAGTATTCAGGAAATTAATTAATTACGATCATCGAATACATCGCGCATAAACTATATCCACCGATCAAACTTTATTGTTCTTACAAAAATTACCCGAAACATGCCAACGGCTCGCCGGAGAGACAACAGCACGACTAGTAGTATAAAAGGTAACTCGAGCGACGCGATTATATACACCGTGTCACGAACCGCCCGACCGAACGATAATTTTCAATATTCCAGCCGAACGGTAATTAAAACCAAATCACGAGGTGGAATTCGACATTTTCCGTACAACGAATGTTTCATTTCGACCCTACGCCAATTTTTATGCTACCCGCGAATTTTCTGGAAACCAGGACTTTTGAACTCCCGCTCGTACGTTCGCCTACGCGAGTGTTTAATTACTATCGCGATTCGTGCCGATGAAATTTTGTACCGAGCCCGCGTACTGTCCCTACGCGCCACCCCCTCGCCTCCCCGCGCGTAGGCGTATCTCTCGCTCTCTCTCTCTCCTTTTTTTTCTCCGGTCACGTATCGAATCGTGTTTTTTTTTCTGCACTCTTTTCGGGTCACCGCGTATCAGCGTCACGTTCGGCGAAAAACTTCCGTATATAATATTCCTTCGCCGCTGTACGTAGTAATAATTCTTCGGCGGATCATCCTCCCAGACTATTAATTCATGCCGGATTCGCTTTGATCTATTACGGCGCACTATCACAAACGCATTGTCGTGTACCGGGCCGAAGATATCGGAATTCCTGCGGTTGGTCGCTTCGATAAAATTAATACCGCTACCAAACGTAATGTAATTAAAATGTAAATTCAAGCGTGAATCATGATCCGGTCTCGAAATGCCCACCGCACGAGCAATTATTACCGATACGCTCTAACGTGACCCGCTTCGTAGGAATTTTAATTTATTCCGTTATCGAAACGGTTGTCAAATAGAAACGAGAAAAAAAAAAGATGAGCGACGCAAGTTTGTATGTGTGTACATAATAGGGATACTGGGTGCCTAATTAGCCGAGAATCAATCCAGGCCCACGGTTCACGCTTCGCTTCGCATCGCCGTTATTTTCGTAAACGAATTGGCGCTTGGTTTAACGGTCAGAATTTGCGTGCGGGAAAGGTGATAAATTGAAACGCTTTTCTTCTACCATCCGACGCAACGAAAACAAATACGGGTGAAGCTTTATACGAATTGCGTCACGGCGGCGTGTCTATGAACGACGCAACCTTCCGCGCGATAAAAGCAAATATAAAAAAAAAACTGGAACGCAGTTGCACGGTGCTCAAAAATATATTGGACATCCGATGGCGGTTAACATGTGCCACCGAGTACCGCGCTTCATTGTTCTACTTTGCGTTGTTCTAAGTTTAAAGTGCTACTCTTTTGCCGCTACGATTCGCTTCGAGGTAGGTACGTAGAAATAAGTGGAACATTTGTGCGAACGTTCCGGAATGTTTTAAGAAATTTTTAAACGAAAGGTCGCTTTTCTTATTTACTGCATTGTCGAATATTGTTGCCGGTTAAATGATTCGCGATATGCTAAATGCGTCTATCTATGGTTCCACAACTTCAATTTAACGATGAAAGTTTGTCATAGATTAAATGAATTTCGTTTCCCTGTTCCATGGCTGAAGAATTTAATCAGCCGGTCATGTAGTGGATCACCGATCCACGCGATACTGTTTTTTTTTCCATTTCTACTCTAATATAGAATCGTAACTCGTGGAGGCATTTCAGTTACATTTGTCACTTCGATCGGCAAAAATAGCGTAACTGAGTTGATGAATGGCTACCCTGGCAAAATACATTTTTTTTCTGTTTTCGGGTAAAAAATAATTTTACGTGTTTCACTATTTGTCCGTGAATTCCCGCGAGTCGTCGCGTGGTATTCAACGTTTTCCCGTCGCCTTATCGTTGGAACGATGATAACTCGCTTGAAATAGGTTCTACGGATCGACGATTCGTTCCACCATCCGATCCATTTGCGCCGCTGCCCGACGCGTATCTTCAAAGTACGTATCCGAGCCGAAAATCGACCCAATTCTTACAACATTCGGTTCGTTATCTAATTACAACGATTTTATTTGTCGAACGTGAAATCGCTCCAAAAATTGATTTCACCAACACCGCAGAAATTCGGCCTCTAAATCTAAAGCACGGTATTAAAGTTCATGGAAACTAATTAATACTTTGTCGAGTACCTTAATATATTGCCCCGTCCCAATTAATTAGCCGTGTTCCAGGGTGCACGAAATTATGATGATAATGTACATCGAGTCGGTATGATTTTCACGTCGTTCCCTTAATTAGGTTCCCGCGATACGTTCGTCCATTCATCGGTAGAAAATGAAACGGAGAAAAAAAAAGTGTACCTAATTACAACAATACGATACAGTAATTCCACAAAGGGAGAACCGAGATTACATCTGTAATCAGCGCGCCGTCGAATTATATAATTCCATGGCGGGTAATTAAAATCCGTAACGTGTACTCTCGAGAAGAACTAATCGAGAGCGGGTCCGATTCGAAGACAAGGGAAACTTTGCTAGGCTACCCGAGGGGGCGTGTATTCAATTGCAAAGAAACGAATTTGCGATACTTATCGGTGCGCAATCTACATCGGCGATCTCGTTAGCTTCGCCGTACTCTTCGAGCTCGGGAGGGGTGCCAACGCGACAGGTGAGTGACGGTCGGTCCAGTTTATCGCGGATTGCCACCCACCGACCTTTTCCTCAGACCTTCGCGTGCAACGATAATTAAAGGTGCCGTCGGACGCAAAATGTTGAAATTGAGCCCGGGCACGTGGCGGCCGGAAATACATGCTTAACAGGCGTATATAATGGATGCGCCCCGGTTACGTGTAATTTCGCGTAACGTAGATTGATCGCTTCGAAAACAGTCGTCGACGATCGCCGCGATCGGGGCTGCGCGTGATTTTTTCCGTTCTTTTTTTTTTCTTCGCGCATACGTCCGAACGTACATACACGCATATAATGTTCTGTTTGTCAAACGTGCGCGGCTAAAATCCTTTTATAACCCCTGCGCTACCATGTTTGGTCGGGGATATATTGTATATACGCGTATATATACATATTTCTTTATGCATACCCATGATACAGATTTAAATACGCGAGAGCTTCCGCAAATATTGAGAAAAACTTTGCGTTTCGTGCCGCGATACGCGATACGTGCCGTCGTATCGTTCCCACGCGTATTCCATTACACGCGTATTATCCGCGGTACATGCGCGAGGAAGTACTGCAAGACTGGAGCCGAAGGACGGGCGGATATTTTAATCGTGTATGGATCGCGCTTTAAGTAGATTTGTCGATCGGCGGCCAGTGGCTTTCGGTTCGACAACGAAGTAATTATGGTCGGCCGATCAGCCGTATTGTCGAGTGCGTGGGTACACTTTGAACGGGCCTCTCGTTACAATGACACAATGCATAATCCACGCGAGGCTGACCGGTAGCTTCTCTCATTGTCCACGTCATCGATCGGTCTCGTATCGAGGTTTTAACGAATGTATACGTGTATCCAACTACTGATGTTTCCATTAGAGTTAGGAAAGGAGATTAGCGTGGATCCAATGAATCCCATCCGCCGCACATGAGTTCGCGCCAACTTCAACGTAACCGAGTGTCCGGTAAGCGGATCTGCATTCACCAACTATTTTTACCTCACGCACATTTCACCCCGAAACTCCCGTAATTACGCGAAAGGAAATTATATTTGGTCGAAGTAATTTCGGTTTACAGCGTTATTTGCCCGGAAACTCTTAAAAATCGTGCCTGCTTTTTATTTTTCTCCCGCGATGGAAAGCAACGTTTATTCGGCGCGAATTCGCATCGCACCGTTGAAAGTAATAGGAAAATTGTATTTACCGGTCGAGAGATCAAACGTTAATTATCGGGTTTTGTGAAAATTATTTCGTATTAAATTTTTCTTCGCGAACTGTAATCGATTTGAACGCGAATGGGAGGAATAAAACACATCAACGATACTAGAATATCCATGATGTTAATAGCGTTTTAATACTCGTGTACTTTCCACTGCGCACACAGGATGTCTGTAATTACATCAAGGAACGGCGCGAGAGGGGAATAATTTTTGCAAACGAAATCAACTAACAACGACAATACTGATACGGCGCCCGTATGCGTTCCCTAATTTCGACGGCAGCCGACGCATCGCATCGCATCGCTTTGCGAATTCTCGCATAATACTGTGCAACTATCTGTACAAACACTTAGACTGATCCCGGAGTGCATACGTTTGTTTAGTTACATTCCTGTGTACATTGCCGCTCGAGGATGGTCGCTTATGCCCGCATATTTCTAGCGAAAATACATACACTCGATTACGTAGAGCATTAGACGTGACAAGGGAGTACTAATTGCGTCACGGTGTTATATTTAATTAAAAGTTTGTCGTTTGTATTTCCCTGGGAACGGTACGAACGTTCGAAGCTTATGTAACGTAACGAGAACCGGGAGACTTGCAGAAATTACTGTTATTCGGTTTCTATAATTGCGATATCCTCATTATTTTAATAGAAAATATCAAACACGGTATAAAAAGAAATGTCGCATTCGAAGGGATCGTTGATGAGAACGCACCCTTCGTTTCTCATATTTCTATTGCGTATTCTCCATCTAATCTTTAATATTAAATATCAAATATCAATGATTAAAATCAAGCAGAGTAAAGTTAATATCCAGTATAAGGTGAATATCAAACATGAGATTCTAAATTCTGACGTCGCAATTGTGGAAACTTCGCTACGGGGGCACACGTTAAATTGAGTTACATGTAAACAAGGATTTAAGGTAGATGGTAAGACACTCGCGTCATCATTTTACGTCTCGGATGGATGTCGCGGACATTTCTAATCCCACAGACTGATGCTGTAGCAGTTTCAAGGCTTTGCGCGTTTGCAAACGACATCCCGTCCAGCTCAGCTATTACTAACTTCGGCGACAGTCATAATATAGCGAGTTCCTTCCCAAACAGTTATGGTAAAATCGTTGCTCGAGTCTGACTGTCGCGATATCAAAAACTTCCGAGCGACCGAAATCGTTCGAATCGATATCGGGAGAATTACCGAGCGTCGACGGCACCGGAGAAGAGAGAAATTTATTAAAAAACTTTGTAACAACCATTCGCTATGCAGGACCGACGTAAAAACAACTTTGGAATTATAAAGATAACATTTTAATAATTGTACATTCTACGCTGTATGTTTTACAGATTACGCAGAATAACCCGATTAGGTCGAATAATAAGAGTTCTCTTACCCGCTTTTGAAAACATTTCATTACAGTTGCATTTAGCCGTTCGGGGTCCATTCTGCGCAAAATCGCAGCTTTACATTGTTTCCGTGCTCGTACTATTTATGCAGGAAACGTTTCATTTAAGATATAAAAAAACTTACAAACCGCGCAATCGTTTGCGAATAATATCAATATGTGCTTTTCAGCGGAATATAATATTTATTTACGTCGACTGCAAATATACCAGTAGCATTATTTCATTTTATTTGCGAAACCAAATATCGAATCCAGACAAATAAAGCAAATTGTAATTACAATCGCACGCGAAATTACCTATTTATTCGAGCAACGAGTAATTCAGCGATACGGTTCTACCGTTTCCCTGTTATTCGTTTAAGATCGATGAACGAATCAATTTTAAATCGAGTGCACAAACAATCCGCGTTTCGCCGCGACCAGTTTGCACGCAGTCGAAGAAGTACTGTCGCCTATTGATATTCTAATGAGCCGAAACGCGCAGTGCCAAATATGGATAACGGTCAAAGTACGATATCGAAGCGTCAAATGGTCACCGATGACCAAATCAAATCGTGTACGACAAATTCTCTCTGGGTTTACATTTGAATAAACGTATCGAACGAAAACACGATAGAAGTCCACGACGACGAGGCGTGCAATTAAAGAAACGAAAACTCATCGAGGGAAGGCTCGGGAGGGAAGGCGAAGGTCGAAAAAGGATGAGTCACGTGGATCCAAGGTAAAATACCGTGGAAGGTGCCGAGGAGGAGGTCGCGGTACCGCTGATGTCGCTGACCTTTTTCTCTACCTTTAAACTTGCTCGACGAGGAGTCGCCTATTCCGTGTTCTTCCGCGTTCTACGGACATCGTCCGTTCGTATAAAATATCCATGACACCAGCTGCATACCTACACGAGAGATCGCATGATGTAAAAAAGAACACCGACGGCACGGAGGATTACCGTGCAGCCCCGTGTAACGTTAGAAAACTCTTAGGTTAATGTTACGCGGATTAATATTATTCGATGGGAATGCGTAAGTCGATTTACGCGGCAAAACCGTTTGGATAAATCTGGTTAACGACGCGTAAGATCTCGTGCGTTGATCGAGGGAATGCTTTATCGAGATTGTAATCGAGTACGGTCACCGATGTAAATAAAATCGTAATGTCTCGTACCGCACCGTTTTAACGTGGTACGGTGGACTACGGTAATTCGGTGAAATTTACGCGAAATTGACGTCAGCGCGCAGCACCGAATCCGTCGACGTTAAATTCTCGATGGCCTTTAATATCGTTCATAATCGATATGGCGAGCGATCGAGGACAGAGTATCGAATGAAAACCAATATTCTCGGTACATGGGATCGGTAGGTATTACGTGAGAATCACGAAGATGCGAAAATTGAAGTCCTTCTTTGCGTCGAAAACCCTGAAACTCTTTTTCTCCTAATGACGCAAATGTTTACAAAAGAACTTTCCTCTTCGTTGCCGTAGCGAAGAACATAGAAAAATATTTCCGCGAGAGTTCGCACTTATTACTTATTCTCGTAATACGCAGTTACTACTACGTGTTACGAGAGCGAGTGAAACTTTGATGCCGTTCTCTTCGAAAGAACTTCGGTTTATTTTCCCCTACAAATTTCTCAGCACCCACGAATCCCGAGGGAGCTAACAGAAATATTGTAAACATATTTCTCCACGGTACATCTACGAGCGACTGTTCCGTCAAAAATGTAAATCCTCAGAAACGCCAACAGATTTTTAGTTTGACAGATATAGCTTCGACGAAACGACGTTTCGAACGACGATGATTTTTCGCGAACGCAGCTTCACGATTACCACGCTGTACAGCTAGTGCCGACGTTAATAGCGAAATAGAATACTTCGAGTGGTTTCTCTTTATTCTCCCGGAGAAAACCATCAACCGAACAGTGAATCATCTCTGTTCCATGGCAAAGCCGTCTCGAATAAACCGTATTCTGATTCCCAACAAGGCATACTTCGGACGATTATCCTTTTCTCGCGTTCAAGTACAATAATAATACTCGTCAGGCACGTTTCGAGTGGAAATATCGCCGGACAAACAATGCGTCGACTAAACAATTCATTAGTACCATTTAATTATTTCAAGAGTATTTCCCAATGGTTCGCGTTGCAACAAAAGTGCTTTGTTATCGGACACGATCGGAGGGAAATATCACGGAAACAAGAATTCTCTCTACGAACGATTTCTCGGTACCGCTTGGTCGTCGCGTTTAAGTAATTAGAATGTTCTCAGTTGTTGAAAGCACGACCACGTGACCGTCAACGCGGCCGATAAACAATTTATCCGCGTCATTAAGTTTATGAAACTCGATCAGAGAATAATCAAAATCTACCATGCCCATCGAGAATTGGGACAAAAGAAGCAGAAACAAAAACCTCTTAGTTAGAACTTTAAAAAATATATTGATAAACCGATTGATCGATATAAGTCGATCAAAACAGAACGAGCGACGTATGCGACGTCGCGTACGACGTGGCAGATCGAGGATCTCTGACATTTTGGGACACTAACACAATTGAATGCACACTCCATATTTCTCAATGCGTAAGCCTTTAAGGAGTAAGCGAGCGCTATCCCGCTGCTCGGTATTCTTGTACTCGGAAATTGATTATTGTAAAAATAAGAAAGACCCGTGACACTCGAACGGTTGACACACTCACCTCCGCTGCCGATCACGATGTAATCATCTTCATAAGATTTTATGAAAAGCGTATGTACATAAGTACTTGGCTCGAGACAAGACCTTGTCTCTTGATAAAAGACTTATAAAACCGTTCAGATACAGTTGTAAAGAGCGACGGAAATTGTTAAGAGACAAGGTCTTGCCTCGGGCCAAGTACAAGTACCCGAGAACTATTTTATAATATTCCGTAACAAAGATGAAGAATAAACAGAGTTTTATACTGTTCTACAAAATAATAGATTGTCTCCGGTTCCCCTAATATTTTTAGAGGTGTTCATTAAACGTTCGGCGTGTGGCGCCCGATGAGAATAATACGTGCGGAATTGAATGTATTAATGAACAGCTCTACCCGTTTTATCCGAAACCTGACAATCAATTTGATAACCCTTACAGAACTAATTTGGAGTATCGATTTCTCCTTTCATCCGGGGCGCGTTCGAAACCTCCGTCGACGTCTCTCCCCACGTCCGACCCTTTATTTCGACATACGTGTGTATGTACGTAATATCGAGGGGCACCCGGCAAAGACCGCGCCTGAAAACAACATTCAATCCAGACGATTACATCCTGGTCCACGTCTACGAAGCGTCTTACCCGCACTCGCACGTAGACCACCGTGAGTCCTCGACGCAGTTGGGTTGCATTTGGTAGGCAAATGCTCGGAAACTCTGCCGTCAAATATTGAGACACGTACGTGTTGGGTACCTGCGTGCACCGACCGTTGAACGCTACACGCGAAATCCGGCCGTTCGAGCTATTTATGTAAACGACAGTTCTCAGGAGTGTCGGGGACGCACGTTTGCTTATATTTCCGGCATTTTGTGAACATTACCGCGGCATTCGGGTGACGTATTCGGTGCTCCTCCCCCTTCCCCCTTCTCCTCCTCCTCCTCCTTCTCTTCCGCAACCGCGTTTTCTTCCTATCTCGCGCTCCCTCTCTTTTTTCCCTCCAACGTTGCCCAACGACGCCGACGAGCAACGCCGTCTGCAGGGTTTCCCGGTTAAGACGCCTCGCTTTATTTTTTCCTTTTTTCTCCTCTCTTTCCGCGCCGTACCTCCTCGTTTCTCTCGGAATTGCCTCCTGCTGGGCGTCTCGCGTTCTGGAGCATTCTTTACCACCGTAATAATTTAGTATTTCCTTCTCGTAGGATGAGTAATTTCTGCGAGGGTTGTCGCGTTCGTTGAGCATTACTCACCGACGCGGAGCTTATAATCCGTAGGCGTTACCGCGAATCGCTTAACGCTCAAGAAAAGGCAAATTAAACGCGAGCTGGGACAGACGCGTGTCTTTCCGTTGACACTGGAACCTGCGGCTGTTAATTATAAGGCGGAAATCGTCCCTGTTAAAGGTTGCTACTGAATACAGTGCGCGGTCGCTCTTAAAGCCGAGTCGCTAAATGCTCGATTAAAGATTTCTACGATATCGAGTTAACGACTAGCCCCTACGGCGGACGAGAGAGGTAGAAAAAGCTCGAGTACGAGAGAAGATTTGCAAATACGGCAACGACCATGATACGGAATAATTTATATCCCCGACAGATCCGAGGCTGTTCGAAACCTTTGCTTCCGATGCATCTTCTCTAGGGGTATCCGTCATCGATCCGTTCGCCTGTCACGTATTCATAAGCTCCGCATTGGTAAATACGCGGCAGATTCAATTTCCCACGGGAAGAATACGTTTATCAAAATACTTGCCAATCGGCGTTCTGAACTAATAAGACCAAATCAAGTTAACGTACTTCCAAAAATAACGGAACGATTCCTTTTGCAAATTTACCGTGATTTCGCGTCGTATCCAAACGAAGAGTTTCGTGAAAGAATAAAGAGTAATCCAAAAGAAGGTATACAGATTTTGAAGTGAAAGATATTACAGAATAATTTTTAGCGTATTTGAGAGGTTCTGTATGTGCGCGTGAGCATGCGCGTACGAGAGACGATCCCGATCGCATGTGAGGCTTGAGAATAATTTTGTGTTAAAAGTAAATTAGTCGTGTCGCAAAAGTCAGTAAAGAAGCACCTGAAAATATAATTTTTAATAAATATCACCTCTGCCATCCTACAAAATAAGGATTGAATTAACACTTACATGTAAGTGTTCAAAGCGTCCTCCATCGGCGTCGAAACATTTCCGAAGTCGTCGGACAGGAGCACTAAACTACGCTTTGTATTGTATACAAAGTGATGGCTATACAGGATATTTCAATGTTACCTCATAAAGAACCTAATGTAATTGGTTTCTCTCTATAAACAGCATCCTTAAAGACCCCCCAAGTATAAACCGAGAGGTGTTAAGTCCGGAAATCTCGGTGGAAACTCAAAGCACCTCATCGGTCTATTTTTTAAATTTATTCCCACTATATTGACAAGTAAAGAGTGTATAAATTTTGTCGGGACTCTTCGAACATACGTAGCGGATAATCGGTTCGAATCAGAGTCCGCGGGAATTACCAATCAGAATCTACCGCGGAGCCGACGTTGCGCCAATGACAGCCATCGTTTGCAATGCTATTACTTTGGTCTTACCTGGAACAATGGGTAATTTGAATGTATTAATTCTGCGTTGACACGGTAACGCTCATTGTTTAGTTCAGACAGCGGGTAAAGACCAGAGCCCGTGCGCGCGAGCGTGTGCACGTGCCCAAGTAACGGCTAATACCACGGCCGAGCGAGAGCGTACGTACACCGGTGTCGCGTAAATGCATGTATATTGCTTCATGAATGCACCCGCGATGAGCTTGTAGTTAGCCGTCGCGGCGTCATTATTAGCGTAGCCGGCTTATACGTACCGCGCTCAAAATCCGCGGTGACAAATGGCCTTCTGGCAGACGAAACGGCCCGAAAGCAATTTGCGCTCTGTACTCTTCAGGCAAATTTCCGTGCCGGCAGTGCCGAAAAAAAAAAACACAGAAAACAACGTTACAACCACGGGGACCTTCGTTGCGGCGCGTATTATCGTCGTTATTAACGTCGCCAGTCGTTAGCGGCGAAATCTTTTCGGATTTTCGTGTTCGATCGAGCCCCCGCGCGACGAGGTTATATTCGAGGCGGATCAGAAATAAGCGTGTCTGCCAATTTCGTGATTGCCGACGGTAATCGCGATACGCGATGTTGAACTTGCGTGTCGGATATTTAAATAGTTTTTTGGTCCCCGTGCGTATAATATTGCACGGCACGATCGGCGATAATTGCGAAAGTTCCTGAATTATGTTTTAGCGACAAGCGCGGATGGAAATTCATTACGGGACGAGCGGCAATATTGCAATCGCTCCGAGGATTTGTAATATTTTCAATTTACGGCGCGCGGAACTTTCTCGAATAACATCCCCGTAATTACAGTCCGCGCACATTTTGTTCGATGTTTGAATCGGGCTGCAGGCTGCTCGACCCCTTATCTCTCGTCTAATTCCGTTCTAGCTCCAGGCAAGAGGGTGAAAGATAACTAAAGGGAGTTTCGCGGATCGATAGAGTAAACGAAACGCAAAGAAAGCGCGTATGACAAACTCGCGGCGATGTATAATGAGAGGCGATAGTGTATCAAAACTTTTCCGACGTGCGTATGTGTACGGAAAAAGGTAATAAGGAATACTCGTCAACCGCGAGAGGAAAGACCGTGGAGTCGTTCGGAGTTATTTTGCGCGCAACAAGTCGTCGTAAAGTCTAACGAAAGAGCCGCGTTACTTCGCGGCGAGTGGTATCCCATCGAGGGACGCGAGCCGGTAAGAAATTCGCGAACGGCGAATAATATTAATCCGGCTAAAAGGATATTACGACGATCCGTTTACCTCGCGCAAAGACTCATCAAGGGACGAGTTTAAGGGAGAGTTTCGGTGCTAACCAAGAGAGCAGGATTGGACGGATAAGTCATTGTCCTCGCGAAGATAGAATCAGGAGCGATGGACGGACGGGAGAAAAAGGAAAGTTTTCTCAGTTACACCCAGGAAATATTACCCTTTATCGCATCCTGCTACGATCATTGCCGGTCAATACATGGAAAGAGCTTTATCCCCGGATCCCCTTTCAATCTCCTGATGGGACAATTTCCTTCGAAACGGCGAATGATCAGCCAATATCTATTTCTGTGCCTTTTTCTGGGAGTCTGGCCCTATCCTCCACTTCCACCGCCGACCTATTTCTATTAGCCATTTATGGTCGATGAGTTACTTTATGTAGTTTCATTGATCCCTTTTGGCCATTCGATTCTCCCGTATCAGAGTTCGGAATAAAACGCTCGGCCATTGTTATCTCGGGGGCTGTGTTAGGGCCAACCCGGACGACGCATCGAACGTAACAGAATCTAATCTACGGAGGAGAAATAAGTTTCGACGGGTGCGTTACGCTCCGGGATGATCGTATATATATTCGATAACGTTCTCAACCCCCCCTCCCCCGGAAGATAAATTGCATTCCGTTAGCTTCCCCCGCGCGATGCCGACGGGAAACGAATTTCGTCCCGCGATGAGAGGAGGAAGAAAAAAGAACAAACGAGGAATGAAAGAGGAAACAATTATAAATATCTCTTGAAAACTGTCCGGCAGGAAACGAGCGGCGAGAGATAAGGACGAGACCCTGAGCCACCGCTACGGCAATGACATTTATCAAACTCGAATGCCGCGCCGCGCCGTCGGGATAACACAGGACGCGCATTTTCGCAAACTGCAACGTCTCTTTAATTATCCTATCGCGACGATGTCTTCCTTACGCCGATGCCATCGTCGTTATTCTCCGTCCAGGGGGAAACGGAAAATAAACGGAATCCGGAGAGAGGGGAGGGGGCGCTAAGTTTTCTGCACCTTCGGATGCGCGACTCGGAGAATCCCCGATGCGACGGACGATAATTGAAGGCCTCGGCCGAACAACGAGAGAAGCGTCAGTCTCGACAATAGTGCGTCTAGCAGGTGATGCTTTGAATATTCAGACACGGGGACAATTTAATGTATTCGACGACTATTGCATTGAAGTTTCATTTAAAAATAGATTGGGGCTCCATTTAAGTATAGTAGAACTTTAATTAACCGTCGCCGTCGGGACTGGGAGTATGACGGTGAACCTAATAGACGGTTAACAGAAAGATTGCGATAATCGTATGTATATATTTTACAACGTATTATAATCACGAGAGTACATAATATAAACATAATACACAGTGTACTGCGATCGTGCGAAATCGATTACGTCATATCGAATAAATCTTTTTAAAAGCGAATAGATTTCTTACATTTTTTTACGATGACGAATAACAGAGAGTGACGGTTAATCGAGTTTGTACTGCACGCGCGAAGTTCAACCAAGACGTACAGAGAGCGGTACGTAGTACTTCAAACACCTTACCTGTAAAGTGCGCAGTGGTGCTCGTCTCGTTGTTCGGCCGGGCCCTTGAATTTTAAAACTGCGAGATACACCGTGTTACGCGCTTACCGGATGCACGAGAATCTGATTCAGCAATCACGGTCGGACAGTGACGTTATTCCATTGGGATTTTCAACGGCGACAACAACGACGGCCCACCAGCGCGTTATAATGCGGCACAACGTCGCCGACGCAACGGCCCCCGTCGAAAAGTAACGCGAAACGCCCTCGTTATCCTTTTTTTCTTTTTTCTCTACGCTAAAATTCGCAAGTACCAACCGTTACCCGCGCGACAACGCTGCTTGCGTACGACGTGGCAAACGAGCCGTAGATAATTCGCCCTCTGTTTACCATCCTGTACACCGGACGGGAGGGGGTTGAAGATGTAACCGACCGGTCCAACGTTTGCATTCCTCCGCCAGGACCGTTCCCGAGGAACGTTGTTTAACGGTACTCATGCGAGAACCACGGTCCCGTCGATTCGTTTCTTGATATTTTTATGACCGTGACTACAATAGCAATTCTCCGTTGCTTTATTGTTGAATAATGGATCCAGTTCCGCGAGAGGGAGGTACAACCGAATGAAAATAACGGGGACGTTTTGTTAACCGAGGCGAGCGGACTCTCCTCTAATCGTAATGTACAATTGACTCGTTTTGGCGAGTACTTTGATAGGGGACTAACACTACCAAGCCAGTCATTTTGACTTGTCTCAAATTTTTATCGAGATTAATCAGTTTCAAATGCGAGAAAAGTATACTGCCAAGTAGTATAAGTGTGCATAATATTATATACTGATTTCTTAGCGATATAAAAATGGAAAAAATATGAATAAAGTTTTTCTTCCCGCATAACGTACTTTATAAATAATCCCGCGCTTGACCGGTCTGGTAGAAATAGGCACACTAGTGTTAATTATTCGTTGCGATGCCAGATTTGCAATTGCATTGAACTTGAGCCGAATTTAAATTTGGATTCGTTGTTATTGGAGAATATTTCGTAATAATGCTACAATTACACCAATTCAGGAAATTTGTACTGGTATCTTCTGTATAACTGTTCTAGCGAACGTCGCGTATTAATGACATGATAGCGGTATTTTCATCTCGTGGGTTATGCCTTGAATCTTATGCAATAATGCGGATAATGATACCACGTCGGTTGGTTGGATGGATCATTAAATAGCTGGTAGAGTTGGCCATTAGTCTGCATTAAACTAAATTCCTAACTGAATTAAATGACCAACTAGTTATCTAATCGAAATACCACGAAGAAGTTGGGAGAATCGCGAAAGATCGATTACGTTTAGTCGCGTAGATGTTACGCGACTCGTTACACCGTGGTTGTTACGAAAATTTATGTAAAATATTTGCAAGCGTTTCTGTAACCCCAATTTACTTGAGAATTATTAAAATTCTTTACGTTGAAGCAGACATTGCGCGGTGGACGATAGAAACGCAAATGAAACGTTATCTCGCTATCGAACGATAAATAAAAGCATACGTATCTTTTATTCGCGGAGAAAAGTTTTCGAAGTATCATTTTCTTCGATCACGGTCATTATGCGAGAAATATCCCCGGCAGTTACGTAAAAGGAAAATAAGGTTTCCGCCTTAGGCGGAGTGCACACGGTGTTCCACAAAACAATTTATTTCAATGGAATTGTTGATACCGACCGGCAACGTTGGCGTGGCAAGCGTGCGTTGAGATACACCGAGTGCTTTTCTTTTTTTGTTCTCTTTTCCTTTTTAATTTCTTCAACCAGGTCGAGCTCCGTTGTGAGAGCGAAGTATACATTTTCCACGGAAGAAGATAAATGGATGTTGTTGCGCGAATCGCGGTGTATTACTTTCCGTTAATTGTTATTACGGCGGTACAACGTGTTGCGCGTTACGATAAATTCGCGTTCGCCATTTCGTCCTTATCGAACTAATACTTTTCGCGTCCCGTTAAAATCACCGCGGGAAAATAAAAAAATAAAAAAATAAAAAAATTCGTACACCCATTACGTTTTCGAAATCACTGCCCTTCTCCACAATCGAGCTTTGTTTACGCGTCGATAAAAATTCTTTCGCAAACACGTTTATCGTGGCAAGTCGAACCAAGCGTGGAGTCCACGCGGCCGAAAAAAAAAAAATATCCATTTCCACGAACGAGAGACCGAAGCTTCATCGTCGCTATTAATTTTCCAACTTCTATTGTCAATAACGTCGGGAACCTTTTATCCGCGAACCGGCTCGTCGGACAATGAGTAATGCGCATAATTGTCTCTCGAATTGAAGCGCATCTGACGACGCAAACGCATCCGGGCATTCGTTAACGAATTCGGTAGGAGGAAATAACTTTGCTGAGCGTCGGTGAAACGCTTCGAAGTCCCGAACTGGTAGCCTCGGTTTTTCAGTTCCATTACTCGGTCACCTCCCCCGCCCCTCCCCTCCAGCCCGATTCCTGCTTTTACCATCATTTTTAATTCAGGTTACCACGTTCAAGTTGCGAACGAATGTACCGAGATACCTGAGCTTCCGTGTGTCGACCCCATTAACGGCGTTGCGGTGGAAGCGAAAAAGCCGGGAATATTTTTAATTGGACCGCAAACTTTGCTGGTGCCGGACTCTTGTTGCGAGTTTTCCCAGGTAGACGACGACGGAGGTAGATGGTTTTTCGCGTGTGTAAAGGGAGCGCGGGCTCAGAAGTGGCGTCAACCATGTCTGCGTCCACGTCGATTTTCATTTCTTTTCCCTTGACCGCGGATGAAACGACGAACTTGAATTCTTGTCAAGCGCATCCCGCGCATCGGACCGCAACGTCGCGTTACATACACGTAGGGTACATACGTTTAGATCACCCGAGGTCCGAAATTGCGCGTACGAACGTTCGTGCGAGCCGCATGCGAATATCCGGGATGTGCGTAGGGGAGTCGAAAGATGAAAAGAATGTTCAATGCTTTTTTTGTTTGTTTTTTGTTGTTTTTTTTTCCAAACGCAGCGGAGCGCTCGACGAGCGTGCCTCGTAAATTTTATAGGAGCGTGTCCTGTAACGGGGCGGAAACGGGAAACGAGGAAAAGTTACCTCGATCATTCGGCGGTTTAAATGGAGGACTTTACGCGCGAAATCAACCATCTGGGAGCGGAGTGTTTGTCCTCCACGTCGGAGAGCCACGGCAGGAATCTGTGCGCGTTTGAAATTATTAGGTGTTCAAAAAAAGTAACTACGACCGGACCGAATTTCCACGGTTCCGGGAAAAATATTTCCGTCCCCGACGACCAAAAATATTTTGGTATCAAACCGAAGAGTTTTTCGAGTCTGCCGCCGGCTGCTCCTAAAAGCCCGACTTTTAAATCCCCACCCCCGGTTTTTTTTTCTCTCTCTCCTTAAGCTTTCGTCGCTCCCAGAAGTCTCTCGCGAAAAGCGTAGAAAATGTAAATGAGTTTAAAACGTACGATTAGGACCTACAAAAAAAGGGAGCTTTCGCCACGGTAGCACGCGACTCGTAAATTTCGTCTATAGTAACACGTGAATCGTAAAACAAAATCACACGGTCCTCGGGGAGTTACCTCCAAAAAGGTTCCGCCTAAATTAGTCGAGTCCCAACGCTAACAAGCGCGGGTATACTTAGTCGATCTTTAAACGCGCGCACGAGCAAAGGATTTCTCGATAAAACGTTTTTGCCAGGCTCGGCGTTGAGACACCGTGAGATATAAGTTACTTGCGATAAAAAATTTAAAGACCGTTTCGATAGGTATCGACGTTTCAAGAGCAGGTACATGTTATGGAACGTTACGAAATTCGAAAATAAAACGCGCGCTATCATCGACACATGGATCGTATTTCGGGAATATCATAACTTTTGATATTTGCGTGTATCAGATAATTCAGGAGAATTCTCAATTAACCTCTTTCGAGTGACATCTATTTTCCCATCTACGATTTCCATTTCTGCATTATAACTCATTCTCACTGGCGCACCGTTCCGAATTTATTTTAATAAACGCCCTAATTTTCAGATTTAAAATCCGCTTCGTCGTATCGAAGTGATTCAATAATAATATACGAGATGCATCGCACTTCTATAAATTGAATCTCTACGAGGGTGGACGATATCGAAAGGGTTAAATATATCCGACGATAGCTCTCGAGATTTTCGTCGAAAATCGAGGTGTATCGCGTTCGAATCTTTTCCTTGTCGGTCGAAAAACTCCCGTTTCCCGAAACACCATGAAACACCATATGAAAATATTCGCTGGAGTACTGGCGAATGCTTGACCGAGGCAAAAATATGAATCTACCGCGAGTAATACGATTCTCGGTGCTGAATGTCGCAATTAAATACGCTCAACGGCGAGCGTCGTCGAGAGCCGCGAGTGCGAGTTTCTCGTCGACGATCCTGGCAGAGAATTACGCAACAAACGGTACGGAATAGAGCCATGGATGTTTCATGGTACCCGGTGTGTGGGCATACAACGCGTTATCCGCGTTGAGCGCTACGCGGCCGCGTCTCTTTGTCCCGGTGGCCTGGCCGAGGTTTTGCGCGGCAATTGAATAAATATTCATTAGTGTAATTAGTATGCGTGCACGATGCTACCGTGCCGAGGAGCGCCGCTGCATCTTTGATCGCGATCGTTCGGCTCTTTTTCCAAAAAAAAACAAACAAAAAAAAGTTAATCGTCGATAATCCATAAGCACGGGAACATTGGATGGAGCGTAAATCTGCGAAAATACGCTGGAAATATTTCGGCCTTCGGGAATTTCAGTGTAATTCGGGACGATATGTGTTTTGGGGGTTTTATCGGATGTACGTCCATGCGCGCATATTCAACGTTGCCTGTTAATCGCGTTATACATATATTTATCTTTCCTATCGTGAATCGTTCGCGAGATTTTTATTTAGCTTTTTTTCTTCTCGAGAATGTACGAATGTAAAGTACCGTCGATTATTTATCGATGGCGAAACGTATCTACCTCGGGTACGTGGATACAAACTACCCCCGCTCTCGTATCGAATTATCGGTAGTTTCCTTTGCCTTATTTTCAGACGTTATCGTCAAGGGACGTTTCGCTCGTGTGTCATATCTAATATTTCTGTATATCGCGATACCCGTAAGATCATACATTTTATGGTACTGCATATTGTATTGAGTGATATCTATCAAATAATGCGTATAAACATCGTTTGTAATACGGATTAAAGTTTGATTAAGGATTCAATGTCGTTTCGCGTACAACGGCCTATTAGCGTTTTATGCAGAAATAACTACATCAGCATTCCCCTTAATCGAGAATATTAAAGTGACAGCGGGATGAAAGCTGCACGAGCTATTTTCCATCCGAATGTCTCAATATATCGCAGGAATTGCAACACATATAATGAAGTTGGAGAATCCGAAGAGTATTAAATGGGACGCGCTCGTTTAATTTCCATTTTCTCCGGCGTATTTATTTCGAAATTTCGATCCTTGGTCGTTTGACCGTATCCCGATTCTCGTTTTATAAATGAGTTTTTAATCAACCTATACGCGAGACCATATCCGTCAGTGTTTGGACACGGATGGTCCCTTATTAATTTGCCGGCAAAAAAATTCCATGAATCCTAAACAGGTTTTTCTCCTAACCGTAGCCGTGGTCGCGAGCTACGTCGATCAGCTTGTAATTGCTCAAATAACTCTGGCATTACCCTGAAAGCTATGCAATCGAGATACACACGTAACTCGCTTCAATGCGTATCATCGACGCGCGCGTATAACGCGAAGCTTTTGTTTCGCGTAATTAACGCGCGGCGATATGCCGAGATGGGAAGACTCAACGACGCTAATTTATCCTCGATTAGCGAGCAATGGAATATCTCTCGAAAGCGCATCAAACGCCGCGACTGATGAAATGTTATACATAGCGATGTTTTAAATCCTGATTTCAATATAGTAACGGCCGCAAAAAAAAAAATACGAGCAGTCATATCTCTGTCACGAGAAACCACGCACTAGCACAACACAAACACGAAGGCCATTTTTAAAAATTGGTAGGTACACTCGAATTGCAACCGCAGAAACAACGTTTCGGCCGTTTCGCCGCAGAGTACATAAATAAAAACACTCTTTTTTTTCCTTTTTTTTTACTTCGAATATTAGCTTCTGTGAAAATTCTCGTTCACGGCGAAGCATTTAGCACTCAAAGTAATTGTGTAACCCCGTCACACGTTCGCGAGCGATAAATCATAAACAGGAAAACTTTTGCTTCCGCGCTAGGTGGGGCGGTCAAAATGAGTTGAAAAAGAAGGGAAAGGGGGTTAGCGAGGAAGGGAGATAGAGAGGAACGAGGGATGTTCCGACAGAGAAGAATTTCATAACCCCTTAATTGCACATACCACGATAGCACCACTCATTTACATTTATATATCACATTCCAATAGGTCGGTGGCTGGAATAGTTGTTCAGCCCTATTTTTCTCTTCGTACTTCCGTAAGAATATTGTCGTGCTCTCTCTTCGACACCGGACACGCTACACTCTTTCGCCTTCGTGCCAGTTTATGAACGATCGTTACCAGTGATTATTACCGTTCGCTCTGAAATGGTAACGTATGAACTGTCGTACCCTGCTTGCCACAACGGACACGAACGCTCGCAAACCATAACCGGATGTTGGGTTTTTAACTCTCCTCCATCCGAAATGCACGAAATACACTCGTTTCGTCAAAGTATGCGAACTACGAGATAACTCCATAGAAATAAGCAGCTTAATTTTTGGTACGGGAGAGGTTTTAATCGAACCAGAAAAGGGACAAAATAAAATCGGCGGGTATTACGAATTACGAGGAATTAATACTATTTCTACCGCGGCTTTGTGCGCAACCTACTTCGGCCAAAACGCATTTTAGATCCAAAAAGAGATTGGAGGATCAAGGTACCGCACCATTTATTTAACAACCATTATACTTTAGTGTCTCGTTCTCGATGATAATGATGTAGTCATGCTTGTCATGCCTATAAACGCAACGTTTAATGCAAAAATATTTTAAAAAGTGGTGCCGAACCGCCATTTTGATGCTCTCGTGGTCTTCGATCCTTATATTGTTTTGTGTAAAGCGCGTAGAATTATCACAAAATATTCTTGAAGATGATAATTGGTAAGTTTGCTCCGGGGATAAATAAGCGAGGGAGATTATCATCTTCGAACGAGATCCTTCAATCATAGGGAATGTCAAAAATTTAATTCAGAAAAAACAACTAAACTGATGATAATAATTTTAAGCAAAAATTTAAAAAAGATGTCCTTTCACACCTCCGATAGAAATACTATTGATAACATAATAACATATTTGTTAATAACAACGTACAAGCGTAATACTCGCATGCTGTTAACATGACGAACAAATCCTCGACGGGAAATTCCAAATTTCAATTTTCCGACACAGAGAGAGAGAGAGAGAGTGGGGGGGGGGCAGGGGGGAAGAGAAAGTAGGTCAACGGCTGCACTAATATTCGTGTCGAGTGGACCACTCGGAAAGTTCGTAGTTTATAATCGCCGTCCGCAAACCCCGTGGAAATGAACTTCCGGGGCGGACTTTCGAACCCTTCCCATCCCGTCCACGTGATACGTGTTAGTTCGGTTAGACGTCACGCGTTTCTTCCTGATTCGCGTCTCAAACGCCGGGCGTCGACCTCGCAATTTTATCAATGCAATTACGATAATGAGAGAGAGAGAGATCGACGTAAGTGAGTGACGTAAATAACGAGGATTTTTTGTATACCCTCGCTTGTCAGTCAAACCGCGCACCGTTCGAATAGGTAAACCGATCGCTCTAACGATGAAAGACCTCGTAGGGAAATTGTCAGGATTGCGGCGATTTCTGCGACGCGAATTAATCTGATTTTTTACGTCGTCCCGATGCCCGCCGAACTGTCTTCCAAACGGACGGACGAGAACGAATGAACGGATAAACTGATACTCCGTCGAATCGAAATAAACGTTTGACCAGAAGCTACATTACGCGAACGATCGAAGAACAGAGGCTGTACCTTCTTCACCGAGAAATCTATAGAACTCCGTCGATGAGTTTTAATTTCTGTTTTTCCCCGTTTCCTGCGAAACGCCTTTTGAAATGGGCAACGGGAACGGCCAATTGTGGCTAGCAAAATTGTCGTCAAAGCGGCGAGCGTGTATGTACATACATACGTGTTTGAACGTCGCGCTGCTGCGCAGCGAGTACAGCGGTGAGTGGTAATGAGAAAAACAGGTTTCATTAAGAACGTAGTAACGAGTGTAGCAATGAGAAAAAGGGATTTCACCTGGAAGAATAGCGGTGCAAAAGGTACACGGCCCCTTTTTTCGTAGCCATCGAAGAAGCGAGTGGGTTCGCGGGAAAGATAGAGAGAGAGAGAATGCTTTTACGCGTGCCTCCGATTGGACTGACGCAACTTGCGTGCACGCGTAAACGTGTTCGTTGACCGTGCCCGGGGCAATCGGCAAACACGGTAACAGTTAAATCTCGATCGACCGTCCACCTACGCCGCGCTCGCGTACGTTGTCAGTTATCTGACTAGCGTAAACGGTACCCGCTCTAACACGAGCACGCGCGAGAAGTTGAAAATGATGCAAAATACGCGCAGCGTCGCGCGCGTAATTAAATACAATACTGGGACAGTGTTGAGCGAATCGCGATTTGTCTGCGTTAATTGTACTATCCAACGAAACGTTACCCCGGCTTGGGGAAAATAAACGCGTAAAAACGCAAAGTATTAGGCGCGGGTGGGGAGTAATGTCGTTTAATTCAGACAAATAAATTTTTAACAAGTTTTATTTTTAATCAATGATGTAATCACCCTCGTTATCAACAACCTTTTGCCATCTAGCGTGTACGTTTTGAATGTCGGATCGATAAGTCAATTAGTTTTTGAGATTTATTTGTTTAAATTTAATGAAAAAACCACATTACTTCCTGGTCCCCCTAATATAATAAAGGAAACTACACAATATCTCTCGTACTATTACGCGAAGTACAGTAAGGGAAGCTATACGACATGTCGCGTACTATTACGTACAGTACGGTAAGAGAAACCACACGATATGTCCCGTACTATTACGTAAACTACAGTATACGTGTAAACTTTAATCGCGCGTTACTCGAAACGCGTCCGTATTATCGCGTGCATGCGTTAATTTTACGACGTGAATACGCCGCGCAACGTTTCGGGCTAGATCGAGCGTAAGCGCGTACATGCGAGCGGAACTATAAAATAACGAAAGGAAGAAGCTGGTACGCGAGCACGAGTCTTTCGCGTGTGCGAGAACGCGCAAATATGCGGTGTACACGGAGGCGCGGGCACAGGCCTCGGTACGTTAAAGCGTGCCCCCGGGCTCGCAATATACTTTAATGCATACTTAGGCGAGCTGCACCGATTCAGCCTACCACGGGTACCGGCGTAAATTCAAGGTGCAAGGTTACGCGTGATATACGATGCACCGGCGTCGGGATATTTTCCCGATTGGCAGATCGGCGAGCAATAGGCTTCTCTCGCGGCGTTAAAGAGAGGCCGCGACGTCGAGCGAAGATGAGAAACGACGTCGCTTTCTACGACGCTCTTTTAACGCGGCCGCAACTTGAATTAACGTCGAATATACGACGCGTCGGGACGCCAATTTTCGAGAATAATAAGATCGTTCGGGGAAAACGGTTTTTCAGGAATAGTTACATTACCGTTACGCGTAACCACTCTTGCAGATGTTTCGTAGCACCGCTTCGCGCTGTTTCTTTCCTCTCTCTCTCTCTCCCCCTCTCACTATCTCTCTCATCTTCTCTGTTTCACATCCCACGCTATCTCTCTCTCTTCGTTTGCACTTTAATGGCCGCCTAACAACCTGTTAATAGTTAACTGACTTTGAACTACGTACAAAGGTACGCGCTCCATGACATTTTACGAATACTTATATCCAATTTAATATTGGAGGCTCTTTAAAGTTTAAATGTTGTGTGTTCCTTAAAAAGCAAAGCGTGATTTCAAACAGAGACCGAAATATATCTAATATTGTTGCAGAGGTCGATATATCGTGAGTTTCTTTTGTGAATGTTGATATTTTTACATTATATAAAACAACGCGCAACGTTATCAAAATAATTCGACCCGATCTCGAATTTATTAGCTGTCAAAATCAAAATGTTTGCGCTGGGAAAAATATTTTCCACTTCCGCCTGACCGATGTATGTACCGGTATCGAATAACGAGGATTCAATGATCTCCATAGATTTGCGACTCTCCTGTAAAATTGAATAGCGCAAATAATATGAACAAATATTGCGACTATCCTGCAAAATTGAATAGCACAAACAATATCATAGTCCTTTCCGTCCTCGTAATTGAACATCCTCCCGTACATTAACTCTTAATGAATGGCAGAAAAAAGCTCCCCGAGTTTGTCGATCGTAGCTGAGCGCCTTTCCATTCGATAAAGTACGTCTTGGGAAATCTTACGTCATATTCCGCCCGATTGGCTCCGTCCGCGAATGAAGAGTATCAAGCCGACGACCATTGACCTAATGACCCGTGAGAGGTACGTGCGCGTGTGTGTGTCTCTCCCCGATTATATCGATTTGACCCTCATTTACAGTAGTCTCCCCCGATCGTAGTTTTAGCAATTTCAAACAACAACGGTACCATTCGCGTCGGTGCGGTAAAATGCAATAGCTTCTGCTGTTTGCCATTTGGACAACAGACCGGACGCATTTCAATGTAACCTGATCACGGCTAGGTATGCGTTTTCACTTGGGATTCGTGGAGGAATTATTGAAAATTCAAAAACGTTATTAACCTTTCATTAGTAATAGAAGTGGTGAGTCACTTCATTCGGAAAATTTTTTCTGTGATTATCGAAAGGGGGTGTGTACTACCAATTGCTTCCGTGCCTAATTGATTTTTCCTCCCATTTTCAATTTTCTAGTTCTCACTTTTATCCAAAAATAGTTTAATAGAAACAAAAATGTTGGCATAATAATAATAAGAATTATTGTCAGAATTGTGTTACCAACGAAAGGTTAAACGTGGCAAATGGCAGTATTCGAATTAACGAAAATTAATATCATATTGAACAAAATCAGTCGTGTTGATCGTTAATTTGAAATCTCCTTTTATAATATTGAAACCGTCCCTTCGGTTTCAACTTCGAAAAAATTTACAAATGGCGTGATTATTTTTTATATCTCTTTAGTCGCGAGACTCAAACTCCAATGTCTCTTCATTCGATGCCACGGTTTCTCATTTAGGCAATACTGAAAAAAATAATGCTAATTTCTCTAACGAACCTCTAAAAATTTCACGATTCGTTCGTCTGCACAATTTTCAAGAACGCGCGACGCTAATTCTGAACCTTACATACACGTCCAACTCGCGATACGGAATACGACTTCAGCATGATTTCCGGTAGGTATGAATTATTCATGCGTAACAAGTCGCAAAGAGACGAAGTAATTTCGAAAGGTGTAATGCTTTCGTCAGATATTCTCCTCCACCTTTATTAAATACAAAATTCCAAGACAATTACACGCGAGCCGTCGAGAAGTTAGACGTCATCCATAAATGCAGCTGCTTTGAAACTATCGGCGAGCACACGGTGAATTGATTAGTCGCGGCTAACGCGACTAAAGCCGTAACCTTAATAGCAATTTCCGTCCCGCAGGGTTGCATTGCTTTTCACCTTTACACCGCTTCCGACTTCCTCTCTCTCTCGCCACCCTCTGTCCTTCACCGTTCCACGACTACACTGTCGTGGCTGGAGCACCGCGGAGTAAAGTGCAAGATTGAACCCCTGAGAAAAGGTTAAGCTTCCAACCAGAAAGGTCGCTAAGTAATAAACTATGGTATTCCGCAGCGTAAATACGTGACGGAATTATGGAACGGCGAAGATAAGCGTTGGCAATGTAACGAAAGCGTCAGAACGATAAATGTGCCGTTACGAAATGTCGACGTTCCGACGAAAAGTATATTTGTTAAATCGACGAATAAATATTTACCCGTTAATGGAGCGTAAATCATGCCGCGCTCCAAATTATGCAATTTTGGAGCCAGTTACGATAAGAATTAAATATACTATATTAAATTACAAAATGTTTGCCTCTGTCAAAAGGTGTGCTCGTTAAACCGATCGTCAAACATTTGTACATCGACGCGTCATTAATCAGGTTCGATTCGATATTATACGACTGCGAAGACGGGATTGACAAGCGTGAAAAAAACAGTCGATTTTGAAATATCGATATTCTGTAAAAAAAAATAAAAACTTTGATCCAACAACGCAACGATGAGACGTTAGCGTATCGCGGCGCAACGAAGCCACGCGACATCCGGCGCCAGCGGTATTACAATTGCGACAAATTTAAATATGACGCGACGCGTGTTTGCAAACATCTTCCCCGAGATTCCCTGATCCTTTTTGTCGAGCGAAAACGTAGTTCCGCCGAGCCATTCCGGATTGCATGCACTGTGCCACCATCGGGAAACTCCGTACGGATGATAAAATCCAAGGGAAAATATATTTCATCTTATTTGTCACTCTTAAAATTGTACGAGAAATCAGCATGACAAATACGTCGGCGAGGTGTTAAGCAAATATTGTTCGTTTACCGTACGACTCCCTGTTTATGCGCGGAAGGAGAAGAGGTAGGAGGGGGAAGGAAACTATTGGGAGAATAGCATGTGAGAGGTGTCCAACATAAATTTACCCTACAAACTTGGCAAATAGACGAAACACTCTCGTGAAGCGCATGCGGTGCCAGGACCTTCATGTAGAATTCATGCACACCCTCGGTTAAGACAAGGTACACCTAAGAAAGTATCCATATCTCGCACCGTGAGTAAGGTACTTACGAACACATGACATGTCGCGTATAAAACGCAAAAATGTCGCTACCTCGCGATAGGCAATAACGGTAAGGCGTTTGAGCGCTAGAGCAGGTATTTTATCCGTGGAAAATTGCGATACGACGTAAATATAAACAGCCGCGAATAATCGTATGTGAGTAAGTTGTCAATTTCGATTATCTGGGCTCGTCGTCGAGTATCGAAGCGACTCGTATAATGGAATTTTGGAACCCGCGACGAGATACGTGTCTCGATTCGTTGAGATAGAAAATATTCCACTCCCGTCAGCCTCCAGTCGAAATGTTCGTAAATTATTTCTCTTACAAATTACACACCGACGCGTACACGCGCGACACAATGACGTATCTCCACCGCACGACGCTCTTCCTCAAAGCATTTTTCTGTCTTAGATCCTACCGCGTATATGCCAATATTCTCTCGGCAAGCGTTTCACGTCGCGAAATACCGAGGGAAGTATCAATATTTTCCGCGAATTGGTAACCGCCTTGTACAGTCGGCCACTATAAAGTATATCGAGGGGATGCGCTTCGAGAAAGTATTGCGTAGCTACGTGCAAAGTGTCTGCCGGATCGAACGTGAGATTCTTTATGAATGCATTTTATATGCAGAGCGTCGCGTTTACTTGCGCCCGTTCGGAAAAAGGAACATCGGTCCGCTCCCTGCGAGAGTGATGCTGGAATTTTTATTGCTAGTTTATTGCCGCGAACTTGTTTAGAAACTCACCGCACCGCCAAGTATTTAACAGCGGGGGCCACTTATACCGATGGAACGTTCCGGTGGTGGCCGCCGAGCGCGGCCGTTAATAAAATTAAATTTCGGAAATATTCCAGATTTTCGCGAAATTCGCGGAACGAGTATGTGTACGTGTGTGTTTTTTTCCCACCCCCCCTTTTGGATATTACATTTTTGTTCAAATATTCCGTACAACGCAATTTTATCGTTTCCTCTGGGACCACTCGCAACGACTGATCAACATTACGAGCTTGTAATATTATATTGTACATATATTCTTTTCCATATTTTAACGGTGCGCCATTCCACTTTATCAGCACGCTGGAAAAAAAAATGAGAGAAAAAAAAATTGTATCCCGAAACTCGATAAAACACCGGGCTGAAATTTTTTGACACGCATTCATCTCGCAAAATGTTCATCCGCCCAGGCAGCCCGGCTCTCGTAATGGAGCGCTTATACGCGCTCCCGGAGTACAAAGTCGCGCGAATATAAATCCATTCCGCGCGGCAACGTTTCGCACAGCCGCGGAACATCAAAGTTTTCAGCCAGTTTCGTTTGTGGTGGAATTTTCGTCAGAATCCCGGTACGCCGAAGAAAGTGCGGGACGTCTGGAAAGGGGGGGGGGGGGAGATGGGGAGATACCGGAGAGGGAGGGCGAGAGCCGTAATGTTATTGCTGCTTTATTGCAGGCAGCTTGTTTAAAAACTTGGAATGCGATGCGAGAAAGATGTAAGCGGGGAGACAGAACCACGGGCGGAGAATCGTCGTCTGCGGAGAATAATAGAAAAGTTACGCCGGCGATCCATGTTCGCGATGGCTTTGTGCGCGTGCACGTGGGAGGCGGGCCGGTCGGCGGCTAGTAGACGCGAGAGATGCACCTGGGTACACGTACCGTCGAGACGCTTTATTCCTGAATCTTAATTCATTGTGAAAATTTTACGTAGATACCTCATTGTCTCGGAAAATGGGAGGTCCCGCTTTTATGGCCGGCTGTAAACTACGAGACGGTCTAATTAGGAAGTTAACTGTGTTTCGACAACCACCGCAAGAAGACTGTCCCCCCCCCCCCTCACCCCCTCGTTCCACACCCCACTCCAACTCCCCCCTCCCGGTCCCACGTACTTGCGCTTCTGCACTGTTAAGGGAATTGTGTGCACAGATTGTATGCAAACGCGTGCGCGCGATACGCTATCGCGTAGTTCGCCGGTTTAGTTTGTGGCCCGTTTAGGTCCGCTAATTTAAAAACTGAAACGGAATTGTGGACGGTCGCGCGTAATCGCTCCTTACGGGCATTAATATTGTAATTTGTTACGCGTAATTACGACAAACGCGAAATCGATGTTAATTAAAGCGGGCCAATTGAAATTTTATCGATGAGCGAACGTAATGGAAAAGCACTCTGCGCGATGCACGGAATCATCGCTTTCTAAAGAGTATTTGGATAATTACTTAATTGATTCTGTTTCGGGGCGGGCACGGGGTATGCCGTAGCGTGGCATTGCAAACAACGTGTTTCTTTTTATAGTGACGCCAGAAATCGATACGCTGCGCGACGCGAAAATTACACTTGCGTTCCATTACGATCGGTCCTTGTAGCGAAACAATATTTAGCCTTCCGTTGGGCGCACCCATTTCTGAAACGCCATCGGGCACAATGGATCCTGGAGATCGATCTTCAATTACGAGGTCTGTTACCAAATGGAAAGTAATTAACCGTAGGAATAATGGAAGAACACGAGTGTAAACAGGAAACATTGAAATTTTCAGAACATTTTGATTTATTAAAAAATGATTGACATTTTGGGAAGAAAACGTTGACGCGGCCGACAGAGGGTCAACGACGCGTATCAAAATTTTTATGATTCAAAACGTTCAAACCCAAAATGAATCGCGAATCTATCGGAAAGATTGATCCCTTTGCGTATTAAACTGCATTGAAATTTTTAAATGCTATTTAGCGGTACGAGGGCGGCTCACTTTTTCGATTTTGGAAATTAATTTTCATTCGCGTGTCGTTCGGTTAATCGTTCCTCGATCGGTCAGCGGTCCATGAACATTCATTTCATATTCGCGAACAGATCATGCATATTGCGTGACTCAATCATTCGCGAGCGGTTCAACCTGAATGTCCCAATTTCCTACATGTGATTACCTTAATACGTTGCCTATATTTCCGCCGGGATACATCGACATAGCTTCGAACTTCTATTTCGCGTAGCGTTACTTAAACACCGGAAGATAATCGCTGTGGATGTAAATAATAAAAGGTGCCTTCTTAAAAATTAACCGTATTTCCTGAGACGTAATTAATTCCGGGAAACCGTGTTATATTTTATGACCACGAATAGATGGCAAGAGATTAACGATATTGACAACGAATTCGTTAACCGATCGGTACATTTAAGAAATTTACATTGCGATAAATGCTTTTGTGAATTTCGTAAACGTGAAATTAGAAGAAATATTTTTAGGTAATTACTAGAAAATCGCATATACGTAATTTTATTAAAAATACCTGTTTATTCAAGACCTACAGTTCCGGATATCCATGATATATATGTATTAAACGTGATAAAGATTGAATCAGTTACGAATTAAAAGATATTAATCCGAGTATATAAATTAAAGAAATATTCACACGGGATTACCATTTCCACTAATTACGTAATTTTATTTATTTAAAGTCCTCGAAAGCTTCTTATTAGAATTTTCTCTACCTGGTATGATATATGTATTGCGCACTGGAGAAACGACATTAGGTCAGCAACATAGTCCTATTGCGCTAACCACACTAGATATCGTGATGGGAATGCGGCTACTATATTGAGGTAATCGTGCGGAGGAAATTGGGACACTCAGGTTCAACTGCATATGAATGATTGAGTTCCATACTAAACACATCAGAGCGATGCGCTGCTTGATATTAATCAAAGTTGACGCAATGAACGTGTAATTTATTGTAAATTGCAAATTTTCATTACCGTAGGAAACATTAATGGATATTATCTGTTGTTTAAAAGAATATACAACACATGAAATGGGAATGAAGAACACGAAAAAAAAGTACAGATACAGCGAATTGGTTCGCACGTAAACTACTATCGTCGCGTCTTTCAAAACGTTATCCTTCGTCGTCTCAATAATCTCTTAATCAATAATGTTACCTTCACTCAGAAAGATCTGGCTATGCTCTTAAAATCGTCGTCTGTCAGGCCTGAGCGACTGAGGGGAGCTGCACTCTCCTCGCGCGCTTTCGATACCCCCACCCGTCAGCTTTTAAACGCACGCCGTACGAATAAACAGAAGAACAGCGCTATACCTGTCTCACTCTTAGACACGCACCTGGAGTCATGGTGGGGGTAGGTCGAGAGGAGGCTGATGACTCATGCTTGCTCCAAGAGCAACTTTTGCCCAGGCCTGAGTCAATACTCTCCGAATGCTCTCTCTCGATACTCTTCTCCTCTCAAAATCGTCGTTCATACTTTCATACTCCGCCGTCTTTCTACCCTGGCTACTGTTTATAAATTTGGTTATCGGACACATTCACACGCACTCAGCGCACGCATTCCACGTGCTTCTATATGTCGCCTATGAGACGCAAAGAATACTTATTTAGGACCGCACAAGTTTCGACTGTCCACGTCGACGTGAGCTGTCCGCCTCATTCTTCGCACTCTTAACGCCTAAAAATTCGTACATTTCACTCGCGACTCTCTTCATCGCGGACTCGAAAATCCTCGATTTCGTGGGAAATACCGTTGCAACGATTTCCCGATATTTCCACGTCCTCCGTGACCGTACCTTTCCAAGTTATATTCCCATTGTGCACCTCGAGGCAGAAAATTCCGTTCGCCCTGTTTAGGCAATTTAAAGAAATAAATGTTCGAAATTGCATTGGAAATATATCGTGGACTTCGGTATTTGTGTTTCACTCGCAAACGGAATAGGTGTTCCGCGAATCCTGTAAATTAATAACATTCGTGGAAAGTAACAATGATTATTGTAGCCGTTTCAAATTCGATTGTATCGCTTTGTGAGGGCGTAAACGTTGACAGACTTTGCGCGCCCCTTTATTTACACGTTGCCGATAACTATTTAAATGAAATAAAAGGGCTCCAACTCGACGCCATTTTCAATGGGGGGGGGGGGGGGGGGTGGAAAAAAAGCAATCGCCGAGCGAATACGGATTTTTGTATCAATTCCAGTTGGTCGCCGTTGCATTATACGATTACCGTAATACGATAATTGTTTGAATATATACGAGAAACGTGATCTCACCGACGCGACGGGTACCGATTTGTTTTACCCATGCGTGCTTTCACTGCATTGACAGTTGATGAGTTTTATAGTTACGCAAAAGTACGTACAATATAAGGTATAAATCACAATGCTCAAGGACCAGTGACAATTTAAAATCAAACAAGCTGAAATTTATCCTACGAGAATATATTATAGTCCATTGTCGCTGCGCGTGAAATCCATATTTCACATTAAAATTATAGCGCCATTATTTACGTAATTATACGTATAAAATTTATATTATCTACAGGATTTATGCCATGCAAATCAACGCGTTAATTCGACGTAATTATCTCTGCCGCGACAGAATGAAACAAATTACTAGTATTAAACCGCTCATATGTAAAAAAAAAAGAAGTAGAAAGTAAAAACTGACATCACTATGATCGATATTCACCGTTCGCGGAAGATATTACTTATACAGATATTACTTCTATAAGTGACTGGGATAAAAGAGCTCGCGAAGAAATAGTAACATCTCAATGGGGCATGCATTAAAATCGACGATACGCGAAAAGATCTATTCCACGTAGTTTCCCGAAGCACGTACTTCCGAATATGAAGTACGAAGCGTATAATGTTGTCGAATAAAACGGTTACCGCTACCGTGACAGGGAAATAGCGTCGCGAGAACGTTAGACGGAACACGGCTGTATCGACGCGATAAATAAATTTCCTGGAATATAATGCAATCGCGCGAAATAGGAATGATAAGCCCCAACGTATTAATGTACTTACTTTACTCCCGCGTCATTTCTCTTTCGCGTAACGGGGATATATGTCGCGGCTTAATACGTTCGAATAGTTTAACGATTCGCCCGCCAGACGGAAATGTGTGTCGCGGAATATCGAAATATTTCTGCTGGAAATATCGCGAGCGGAATATTATTGGCGTAATATATCCTCGGCGGCTCGTGGCGTTTTGAGGAATGAACGATTACTTTTAGCGAAATACGGCACCCTCGGAGCAGGTTTATGGAACTCGAGGTGGACGTCGGTCTTTATTTTCTACCGAAGCAAATTAGTTTTATACCGCTATCGGGAGAACCCAGGCAGGAATGTCTATCGCGTTGAAGATCAATTTGCCGTTTAATAACGTTCGCGAAGAATGTTGTATGAACGGTCTTTCTTTGCGAACAACGCGATGAGCGTTGACGTAGGATGGAACTATTAAACGGATATGCCGGATTCGGAATGCAAACTTCTTAAAGCCGCACTTGCGCTTTCAATTTTAGCCCTCTCGTCGTAGATTCCATTCGAATTGGCACCATTGACCAATTACGTTTCAACGCTGATCCCCGTGGTCGCGCGAGAATCGCGCAAGACCGGCAAAAAAGTGGTTTGATCAAAATGGGGCTCGAAACGTGGGCTCGACTGTCGGCGTCGACCCTTCCGTATCGATTCTATGCGAAGTGCCGATAAGAGTTGTCAGGAGAACGGTACTTGGTAACGAGCGAATGAAGCGGAAAGGGAAGCGGAGAAGTGGCAAAGCAGAAAGAGCGGAGCGCCGAGGTGTCCGGAAAATTGTCCCGCGTCGTGTCTTATCGGGATCGCCTCGCAAATGGGGGAAAAAAAAACGAAGAAACCCATCCAACTTTGAGGGAGCGTCGATCGGTGGATTCGGTAGAACGGTAAAAATGCGATCATAAACGGACGTTGATTTATTACCCTCTACAAACAGCGGTCGAGTGGCCCTCGCTTCGATCAGGATCGAATATCGATGATCATAATAGGTCATTAAACATCCTCGTTTAGGGTAAACGCGTATTAGGGATACGGATAGATTACAATACGTTACGCGAAGCAACGGGCGAGCCCGTTGGAATTTGCGTTAACGAGCGAAATGTGTTTGGCGAGATATAAAACAATATCCTCTGACGCGCAAAAGTCGAACGGCAATGAACCAAATATTAAATGACCATGCAACCCTCGTACTATACTTACCCTGCTCAGAATTCGATCGTAACCCCTAACGCGAATGCTCGGCAAAAATTTCGAAAAAACTTTCATCGGGGGGATAACGCTCGCGACGGGGTTTTACGCACGGTCGGAATTATATGCGGCTTCCCGGGAAGATTAAAAAACTGATCCGCCGACGAGTAAATCCAGCGCGACTAATTTGAGCCGAGGATACGGCACTGCTCGCTTGTTCCGGGGCTTAAGACTTTCCTCCGCCACCCCCTCGTGACCGCCACCCACCTACAACCACCCCCTTTGCCCTCTCCTTCGTGTTCCTGCTCGACCCATCGTGCTATTCGCTCCTCCGCTTCGCTTCATCCTTATTTATGGCGCTTTTCTTCGCTTCATCCTTCACCCTTGGCAGTTTGTCAAAGTTGTGTAAGTTAATTCAACATCGTAAATTAATTGTTGCCTTCAATTAACCCTTCGCCCTCGTCGCACGAATTAGAGGATCCGGGCCATGCCCTCCGCGAGTACTTAAGTAAACACTGTAATTATTTAAGGCCCTTCGCCTCGGAAATCGACCTTTCTTCCGCCCCGCTATGAAATGTATATAGAACCGGAGTATTGTCCCGTTAATCGCTCTGTCAAAGTTTACCCAAGTGCTTCCTAGTAAATTGTAAACGTTTACCGCTGAATTACCGGGGGGGTAATCCGATTAACCCGCGCGATTACCCGATTTTAATGATCATGCGTGCCCGACACGGTTATACGTAAATTTCGAAGACTCGAGGCATTGGATTGCATAAATAATAAATGGACGCTGCTACGTACGATACGTTGATGGGCCCGAGTAAATTTGATTCCGATTACTCTGGTGCGCGATTATCAGCGAATACGAGTAATTAAGGGGAACGTGCTGATCCTCTCCTTTGTCAGAATACTTTTAACATCTCAGGTCAGCCTATCTAAAACATCACGGATCTGATTCAACGCTGGAATAGCGAAGTTCATAATTACATACGACGAATTCCCTAAGGACCTTCACCGACGAGTAGTCCCATTTTAAAATACCGTACCATCGTAGCTTTCAAAACCGTTCAGAATAAAACACGAGAAAGCTCATCATTTTGCGCGACCACCGCGTCGAGCATTACACCTCGTTCCGACGGAAAATCTCGTTCGTTTGATTCCGCATTCGAGCCGAAAATCATCCATCACCGTCCTTCGCGTCTCGCGAATACGAGCGTCGAGCGGATCACACGAAATACCAATATCTCCGTCGGTAGGCCGATAAAGAGGCAGTTATCGCGGGGACGATAGAAAAAGCCCGAATGGAGTGACGGAGCGTTAGGCCCAACCTGAGAACTAAGCGAGTCACGCACGCGCAATCTCCATACATCACCGTCGGAGCGTATAAACTTTTCAACTCCCCCGTACATATCCACCTACGCCGACCTACCCCTCCGGTAGATTCTCTCCTTTCTCTACTCCCGATTTTCCTTCCTTCCACTTGTTCCTTTCTACGTACCAGTTCGTGCACGCTTCCCGTCCCACCTTATCGCAAACCGCCCCTCGGCAGTCACCCCCTCCCACCCCCCCTCTCCCCCTCGCCCCACTGGCGCGGGGCCACAAATTATTGAAGCTCAATTGAAGCGAGGGAAGTCTTCGACCGGTTAAACGCATCCACGTCCTCTCTCCTTTTATATCCTCCGATGTGTGCGCGGTACCTCTTTGTCTGTCGGGACTCGACTGACGTACCTCTTTCCCTCTCTCGCGACGACTCCCCTTACCCCTCCCTCCCTCCCTCCCCCCAACCCTCACGATGCTCTTTACCTTTCTCCTTCCCCCTTTGCGCTTCGCAAACCTCTCCCGGTTTCAGGATTATTCCGATTCCGATGGGTAGAGGGTAGAGAACGAGAGAGGGTCGGTGGAGTCGGGTATCTCAGCGATCGTCCGTGGACCATGTCTCCCGCTGTCATTGTCCGTGCGAGGGGAGGTGAGGGAGGACCTTTCGTATCCTGCAATTATTTGAAATTTCCGTTCGATATCCTCCCCTCCAGCCGCCTGGAACTAGAGGAAACTTTATTTGACCGCGATTAGCCGGTGCAGCGTAGAATGCTCGTCGTATGCCGAAGACAAATGGAGGTCCATGATTTTACGATGAATTATGAGAGTCTCACCTCGCGAATCCCGCTTCGGTATTGCTTCTTCGTCCGATAGGATTAACCTTCCGGAATCGCTGATAAATCGATTATTACTTAAACTCCGTCCCGTTGCTCGTACGCTTTTACGATGCCGCGCGCGTTTAAGAATATTCGTAACACCGTCGAGCCGTCCATTGATTATCCGCAACCGGGATAAACGGTTGGCCAGGCACGATATTAACGGGCATCGCCGTCGACGCGCTTATAATCCGAAATTTATGTTGCGGAAATAATTGGCAGTGGGGGGGGGCGGGGGGGGGAGGTAGGATGTAGAGAAAAAAAAAAGAAATTCGCGTACTCAACCCTCCAGCGAAATCTTTAATCATCCCCCCTCCTTGACGCTCGCGTATACCGACAACCAACGAACCATGCGCCCGCTTTAAAATGGAAAATAAAACCGAGAAACACGTATCTCATCCGAACGGAAGATTCGTCGAATCCGTCTTCTCCCGCGACACCTGACTCCTTCGTTTTACGACGTCGCTTCGCATTCGTCTCGAAACACATCCTGGACCGCAAACGCGGCTCCACCTCCTGCAACCTGTATCCCTGCGACGCGAAACAGGGGGGGGGGAATTAAAGACGACGCGAAAAGAGATCGAGGGAGGGGGGGGGGGGGGGTGTAATAATCGTTCGCAGGTTTAACAGCTAGGTTTAACCGGTCCTGACAAATTGTACGACAGGCACACACGATGCGGTGAAGGCATAGAGGGTGGAAGGGAGTTAACGAATGACCGAAGGTAGCAAACGTTTATCGTCGTCCTCGAAACGAAATCGTACAGACGGGGGGGTCGTTTCCAACTCCATGAACCTTCCCAGCTGCCGGAAGCTTAAGAGGCGCCTAGAGCAGGGAAACCGCACCAGTGCCCCGAGAATCCTAAGCCCGTGTTGTTATATCGTGCCCGGATTATGGCGTAATGTGTGAACCAACACCTTGACTACCGCGATCTCCTTTAACCCCTCCGTCCGCGAAAAGAGACAATCCTCGGTGTCTTCCCCCCGTTACTCCGGAAAAGGGGGTGGGGGAGCGGGACGGTCTTCTACGACGACTACTAACCCTGTCTCGATTCTGCCTATCCGCCCGCGGAACTTCGTTTCTTTTTCTCCCTTTCCTTTGGATCGCTCAAAGCTTAGTTTCCACCGGGAAGGTGGATATCGATCCGTTATACGGCAGTTAGCTTCGAAACTCGGTAGGCTACCGTGTTATATGGTTAGGCGTGTCCATTATCGGTGCGTATAGTTTCGGCAATAAGTGCAGGTGATCGTTTTAGAGCTTTCTAAGCTCCTCGTAAATTTCGGTACGACGAGTCGAGAATGGGAAAATTGGTAGTAACTCGCGACGCTCGCCGGAGTTGTTGGTTAAAGTGAATATTCGCGTGGGGGGTAACGTGAAATGTATTTTATTCCTCATTTCGCATTTGTGGAAGTTTTTATAGGGAACCCGTTTGAACAACGTTGCGATAATTAATAATGTAAAATAATTCGATCGTACGTTCATCGAGATTACGGGTTGTACGATAAATGTTTAACGCTATTTCTATCAAAGATGTCGAAGGACTCCTTTTTTAAATTGTTGCTTAGAATTATTATCATTGGTTTAATCGATTTTTCTCAATTAATTTTCACTTTGTCTATGACGGTTGTTAAATTAATTATGTGGCGTCTTTTTCCTCCAATCTCTTTCTGGATCTAAAATACGTTTTGATCGAAAATGGTATACGCAAAACCGTGGTGGAAACAATGTTAAAAGTGTAGAGAACTTAAACGTTGCAACGTTGTTTTATCATTAACGTTCCGTTAGAGTATAAGATGTGGTAACGGTAGTGGAATTTTGAAAAATGAAGATAAAGAAAAAAGAACGAGACGCGAGTCGGTAGAATTCACAGGCATCGCTCGTCCTTACGCGCCACTTCGAAATAACGAGCCGGTCTTGAATTACGCCACGTGAAAAGAAACGGAAATTCCATTATTCCATGACCGCGCGCATGTTCGCGGGTCTAGGAGATAAATGAAATCAAAATATTGGGACAAGTTTGACAAAGGGCATTGAAGGACCGGCTTTGGGATATTGCGTTACACGAGAGGCGCGCGTGAAAACCCATACCCGTAATAAATGCCCGCTTGCGCATTAACAATATCCCCGTTATCGAAAATAATTCGCGCGGATTCGAAAGTTTATCAATCGTATTGCTGTAATTCTCGCGTTTCACCGACGTCGATTGTAATATCATCGGGCCATTAAATCGACGAATATTTATGTAAAATCGCGCAGCAAAGTGATATTTGTTTAAAAGCTTATTTCACGTGCGCGCTTTTCCTTTGATCTTCGCGCCAAGCAGATTTATACTCGCGTAACAGCGAAGCGAAATAGAAACGTTGAAATACAAGCGGAATACAAGACGAAGAATTTAAAGTACGTTTATTTGATAGCGGTACCTACGGATAGCAGTCGGACGGCTCCCATAATAAAGGGTGTATGATTTCAAAGATGGAACAAAAATAAATGGAAATATGGGACTCTCCCTCATAAAAGGGGACGCGTGGAAAGCTGTTGTAAGGTGATACTGGCCGGTTGAACCCTCCGACGCTCTCACTTCTGTTGATGTCCTACCTCTACCCTCGCGATATACCCGCAAAGAGGATCGGATTTGTTATGACGCGAAACTATTCGAAACTCGATCTTAAAGGGGAAGGGTTTAATATTTTGACAAGGGTCTTCCGTCCCGGGATGCTCGTGTCATTCCGGATATTTCCTGTACCAATCGCTTTTACACGATCGCCGCTGGTATAATCAATCGTGACACGATTTCAGAGAATAACGTCGTGCCGTAGAAACACACCTGCTCTTGAAATTACCGTCCCTCCTACGGAATGTACGTTTATCGCGATTCTCACAGATTGTCAGTCCAGCGCAGGTGTAAACTGTTTCGGGGAGAAAATTCGCTTTTTATGACATCTGGAGCGTTTCGCGAATCTCCCGGTACCCGGGACCTTCGAGCATTTAATGCAGCTTGCAAAATATTCCACGGCAAATGATTGCCGGGGAAACGCGAGACATTGCATTTCCGTTGTGAAGCGGAAAAATTATATTGTTTGCCGGAATGTTCGGCAGTGACGTAACGCGCGTTATAATTTCGTATACCTTGTCACGGATATTACGTCGCTGTATAAAACGGCGAGAACGGCAATTTATGTTTGGCGCAATATAACGGCCACGGAAATAGGAGAGTAACGAGAAAACCGGGTAGGCAGGTAATAAAGGACTTTACGAAAGCAGGTGAAATTCGTGGCGTTGGCCGAGTGGCTCCGTCATTGCACGCCGAACGACAAAGATTAAACGTCCGACGATGGTTCGGCGAGCGTCAGTCGATCTGTCCCCGGTCAATCTTAAACGCGCTAGAGATTGGTAATTGACAGTCATTTAATTATCACACCGACACCGAGATAAATTGTAACGGTGTATCGCGGTAACGTTTCATATTTTCCGAATAGCGTCGCTTCGATCAGGAAACCGCTCGTCGAAATGCGTCGCGCACCGAGTACGGCGAAATAACTTTTCCCTCGTCTGTCGAGTTTACGCTGAAAATTTTATTTTTGTAACTAGAACCAGAGCTCCCATTAATCTGCACCTAGGTGGCTCGGAAATTTTTAATAACACGAGTAGGATTTTTAGAAATTTAAAAGATGCAACAGACGAGTGTACTGTATTTTATTAACGAAAGGACTTCGCAAAATACAAGAAAATAAATTGACGCGAAATTTCGTTCGAATTAACGAGGTTCTACCGTGATTATTTCGAGTCGTTGCCAATTAATAATATTATCATAATATAATATTATTAGCAGTAACCGTAAAACCAGAGGAGAGTACGATAGTAATAAATATCGCGTGCAAGAGTAACGCTATTGTTAATCAAAGGCCTGTAACGACACACCGAACGAACGCGATAGTACGCTACAGACATTCCTTAACTTCCGGTAGAGGGAAATCTTTAAGCTTTGATACACTCGGTGTTTGTTACACCTTAAGACGTACCACGTACACCGAGAGTCACTCAAGAACGATGTATACGATATCAAAGGCCGGACATCGAGGAAGCTCTGTTTAGCTCAAATAGAATTATATTAATCACCTAATAATAAACATCAAATCAAATCAATCGCGGGCTCTCCCCTATCTATTACGAACGCCTATGAAATACACTCTACGTATAATCACTCTATAAATAGATCCCGTTTTCAAAAGAAAGAGAAAATACTCCTTAAATGGAGATAAACCGCGAGAGAGATGAGAAATTCCGTACTCGTAATGGCACGAGCAGACGGCTTTACGAGGTTGGAGTAGTAAATTTTTATAATAATCATTTCGGGCTCGAACGGGCTATTACGGTTTCCCATAGAGCGTCTGTAATGGCATTAAGAAACATCCCGACGCTCAAACGATTAATCAACTTTCCCGCGAGCGGAATATAATTTCGTGGTATTCTACCGCGCGCGCAAAAGCGGACGTTTCTCTCTACGCGAAAGCACGCATTTGCCATTCTGTTCTATAATATCGCAGGTCGGTGGATAGCGAGCCCAGGAGCCCACGCCGCTACGACCCGATCCTATTCTGGAATTGAATAGTACCGCGTGTTATAGCGCCTAGGCAATTAACCGTTGCATTCGAATGGCGTGTACCGGGGAATACCGGGAGAAAACAAGGTTGGTCCTCTTGCGGATAGTCGTAGGTTCGCGAGAGCTCGTCCGTACCGCACTGTTGTCTGGCTGTAGCGTCGGAGCACTCGGTTCGTCGGATGGGGCACTCTAATTCGTTGCAATCAGGGGGACCTTCGGTGGTGTTTGCTCACCTTGTTGCGCCTCTATTAGTTCCGCGTCAGAAAGCAGAGTCACGTGATTTGTATCCCCAATGCGTACCTTCCGTTCGGTACCGGAAACACGGACAAGTTCTACAGTCGAAGGAGCTCGTAGGTAGACCGTCAAGAGGGGATATTTAATCCTGTAGTAGACTCGGGGAAATGAAGGAAAGAAAGTAGGGGTTTTAATTCATATATGTACGTAAAGACTCGACTCTGAAGCTGAAAGCACACTATTGTAGGGTCGCGTGACCTCACGAATACACGGTTTTATAGCAGTGTGGATTTAAATATTTGAGGTGGACGACCATTTAACAGAAAAAGTTAGAGAGTATGAAGTTCTGCGTAATAATGGATCGAAATACGCAAGAATCGCATGGTTGTCGTGTTCCACAGATGTGCCATACAGCTCGGGATGAAATCGGAAAAAATCAAATTCTTTAAATGTCATTCGAAAATACATGTAAAATCGTTTCGAATCTCTTCGTAATTATTCAACTGGCCGATGAAACTCGCCCAATATTTCTCCTTTTTTATTTATTTCCCTTGTTGACATCTTATTTTCTTCATTGAGAGCTGCAAAAGCAGCTACTCTTTCCAATGCTGCCACTTATCGGCAGACGGATGTTGAACGGCAATAAGAAAGTTTTTCGGCGTAGATGATTGTAATACCGCCGGCCGGCTCGTTAAACGTGCCAATACATTTATCGTACGAATATTGATCTCGGAAATACATTTTTAGGGGCTTGTATTTTTTCCACCTTTGTAATATAACTCGTTCTTTTGTAATTATTCCATAATGGTATTTTCCCCCGCCAGAAAAATCCGCGAGAAAAATAACGAGCAATAGGTACTATTGAAAATAATCGCCTCGAGAATTTGTATCGCAACGAAATCTTGGCGGAAAAGGAAGCGACGGCTCCCACGTAATGCATTTTTAATCCGGACGCTTTTATAACCGGGTGCCATTGCACCACGGAGATCAATAACTTGCCACATGGCATTCGCGTATCGACCGCACAGTTGGCTTTTATAGTTAACAACAAATATTTTATACCGGCCAAGAAATCCGCGTGCAAGTATCGTTCCCGATATGCAACGTAAAGCGTATCGCGAGGATTTCGTATATCTTCGATATCTACCCGACGAACGAGAAGTTTCCAACGTTTCGTTAGGAAAGTTTTACCGTAGCTACGGTTTGCTCGTTTGTCGAACCCTAATGAGTCGTTAGTACTTTCGATACGCGATAACGGGCAGCGATAACGGAGAGTGATACCGGAGAAGCCGAATCGAAATTCTTACGCGAAAAGATCGCGCCGAATAAAACAATCGAAAGAACTTTAGTCGTTACGCGAGGCTCCGCGAACGAAAGAGCGAGCAGCTCACGGAAGCATGGACGGGATCCGTTCGAAAGTGCAATTGCGCTTGTCAGAACTTATCGAGTACCTGATCTCGTTACTCATCCCACGTCCCTAGCTGCCGCTACTACCCCGTCCCCCTCCCTCTCCGCTCCCAAGTCTCCATCGGCCGACCTTCTTTAAAAGTTGATCTACAACATCCATTAACGATACCTTAGCGTATCCGGTATTCTGTCAAGCTCAGGAATGGCAATTTGCAGCGACGCAATTAAAAGGCTGAAAAACGCTGGAGCCGTGGATGAAGTATCGCGTAAACGCAGATCCGAGAAGAATTAAAAATTGAGAGATATAAGTTTCAGCGGGGCTCTAATTGAAACCGGAACCCGTTCCCTTGCGGATGTATCGACGACGGAAATTTTTAACGCCGGAAGTTGACCTAATCGATAAATTATATAACCGATAGCGGCAATTTGAATATTACTCTGATATTCCTGATCTGGATATCGTAACGTCGTAAGGTGCTTTCACGCAAATTCTGATAAGAACATACATTTATTTTCTAAATGCTTATCCAGTAGCGGGTCACGATTCGAAACACGACCGGCTAATGGAATGGAAAAGAAAATTACTTTCAGACACGTGGATATCCTCCCATACGCTTTCTTCAGCGCATTTCACTGAAAAAACATCCGGTTTCGTCGGGCGATGTTGTAAAACTTTTAACATTGATGAAATTTTCCTCGGACTCCAGGCTCCGGGTAAAACGTTTTCTATTATCTTTTTCGTTAACTCCAAGATCGCGCTTACTCTGCTTTCGTATGTCGCTTAAGCTGGAAAGAAAAAGTTAGAAACACGCTATCCTCACGTCATGTCAGTTCACGTTCCATCACGATATCTCACGTCACGGCGAAAAAGTGTAGAGTGTGTACTTTTAATGCATTTTAATCTATCGGAGCCACTCTAACGTCACGTTAGATATATCACACACACGCACTCTACACGCATCGCAGATACCGTGAAAGCACATGAGCTCACGTGACGCAACGCTAGTGTGTTTCCAGCTTTACGCGCGGGGTACATACGTGTCGTCGTTTCAACATCACCGTGTCCCTCAACACCGTCGAGTGACAAAACCAAGAAATTCTACGAACACGATAGGGGTGCCTCGTTACTTCGAGCTCCGTAAGCCTTCGCTTGAGAGTACAGCGTTCCTTTGTCGCGATGCGTAAGGACGTAAAGAGAGAGAGAGAGAGAGAGAGAGAGAGAGAGAGAGAGAGAGAGGGGGGGGTAGGGGGTGCGAGTGAGAGAAGAGGCTTAAGCTCTCGCACTAGCAGGTACTTCCCTCCCTTTGCTAATTAAAGTTTCATTCTTTTGATCCTAAAAGCGCGACCTGGCAAATAAAAGAAACTGTCGATTTTCCGTCCGAACGCACGGCCGCACAATTTTCCCTGATAGTTCACTTCCTTTCAGTTCGGATCCTTTTCCCTTCGTCTTACCGTGACGTCACTCCCGAGTACCTCCAGGATAAAAAAAAGAAAGAAAATCTATTCCGTTAAAGACGATTCGAGCGTGACGTCAAGTACGCTCAACTGTACATCACAGTTCGATGACCGGGTAATTCAGATTTATTAGTTACCGTATTCAAGCGAACGACACGGCGACACTTAACCCTGAAATATTAAAAATTCGACGCGATATAAACGGATAGCCGATATGAAAAAAGTAAGAGGTATATGTATACGATAAACGGGGTAACTTTCCTTGAACTATTGCCCATCGCTTCTCACTTTTTCCGCTACTAATTAAAAAACCCCAAAACCTCAACGTAAACGATATACAATTTGACAAACAAAACCAGACAAATTTTGTTCTCGACAAATAATCAGGAACTCCTCTAAATTCTAAACCTCTACCAATCTTACGCGCAATCCATTCTTATATAATCACGTCTATACGGTGAAGCTGCATTCGCGTTATTTTTACCCGCGGCATCGTTATCCGGTTAGCAAGGATCTCGTCCTACCATTATCCTCGCCGTAAGTAGCGGATGACTCCCGAGACGCAAGGATAAAGCGTATTCGTGGAGACCGGTCGAACGGAGATTCTATTTTTCTATGGACAGGCATTATACTGGGTCAAGACAAGTTGCGCGGATAGAGTATTCCTCCTATTGTCCAGAGTGGCCGGTGGTGGGGAGGGGTGGGGGGGCGGGAGGTGGAAGGGGAGTGGTGGTTGCAGGGCAGAACTCCAATATTCGGAATTTATAACCCCTCGTAACTCAGTTGGCTTCTGCACCTAATACCAACCACCCTCCTGCAACCGCGATGCATCGGGTTCCTCCTGTGGATTCCCCGAAATGATCTCGTCCCTATATTTCGCGGTCATTACGATTTCCCCCGTACACGCAATCCCGTTCGAGTTTGCAATTAACCCGGACGCGCGTAGCTCGACGGTGAACAAAAAAAAAAATTAAAGTCCGGATTTTTTCCCCCCGCTCCCTTTTCCGAACGATCCGAAATGCGCTGACTTTTAAACGTGATCATCTGTATGCAGATTTAGTAGCTCAATGGACGAACAGTTTTCGAGTTAACGAACAACGACGTTCGATAGTTCGATAGCGCATGATTTATTTGCTTGGGTTGGGCGGTACACGAAACTCTACTCACGATAGTAACCCTTTATCCTATGCCTGGGCTTGCGGTAATGTCGAGTAAAAAGTTAAAGCAAAATTCTTAGCGAAACCACGAGGATACGAGTTCTTTCGTGCCGGGGGTCGGGGGGGGGGTAAATTTCGCGGGAAGGGAAAAGTTCGCGTAACGCGCGTCGTGTAAAATCAAGCGAAAATTCCTGAAACACCGTTATTAAATATTCGCGGTCGACGAGACCGGTCGCGGCAAACGCGCATCACGGGATGTTTCGGTGTAGTTCGGCGGGTAACGTTCGGTCGGGAGAATATCAGCGCGAGACGATCTAACGCGGAATTACGGACGAGCGCGAAGACCCGTCGCGTATTGATTTCAGATTCGCGCATAAGCGCGTCCCTGGGCAGGCCGTAAGATATTATACACCAATAAATTCGCGTAATCGTATATCTCGGGGCAATCGTAGTACATAGTCAGAGGCGTTCCTCGAGAAAAATATAACCTCCACCGGGGGATTCCCCGGGGCTCTATACATCCACCGTCTTCTCGCGTTTCCGCCTTCGAGGGCCGCGAGCGGCATCGCTTCCAGCGATTCCCAACCCATCCCCTCCCCTCCCCGCCCCGCCTGTATTTTAATGGGCAGTCGTAAAGTACAGGAAAATTAAAAATTCATACCGGGGAAAATTTAAGAGTCCCTGTGTACGTACCGTCGTATCGCGCTTACGCTCGTTGGACTCTCGCCTCTCTGCGTGTATTTGCACGTCCTCTTATAGCTGCCTTGTCGCTCGAAGCTTCTCTTTCTCGCGTTTCTACTTCTTTGGGCCGTGCCCCTTTCTTCCGTTTCTTTTTTCCTTTCTCCACCACACCGTCCCTCTCTCCCACTCTTTCTCTCTCTCTCTCTCTCTCTCTCTCTCTCTCTCTCTCTCTCTCTCTCTCTCTCTTCACCTCGTTGAGTCTTCCTCGTCTTCTTCTTCCCCCTACTCCTACTCTTCGACCCTTTCCCAACGGGTCGCGAAGGGGCGGAAACACGGTACCGGAAACTCCCCGACCGGCGCGGGTCGTGCAAAAAGAAATACACGCGAGGTCCCAACGTTTCCCCGTGAAAATCCTTTTCGCGTCCCGTTTCGCGACCCACTTTCACGCTTTTCACCTCCGTCGCGACTTTCTTCAAACCGACTACCTTACTAGCCTTTTCGTGCTTTTGAATCTTTTCACTGGCCTCCGGATCCGGCTACCGTGAGACTCCTTTGAGACTGGGAATGGCTTTCAATGAGTACCGATTCCCCGAATCCATGATAATCTGATATCGAACGATCGCATCGCTCCTCCGGACGTTATTACGCTTTCTGTGTTTACGCTCGACCCCGCGAGACGTTCATTGAGATTCATGAGACCGATCGTTGTCTAGTCCCACGACGTTCGACTAATTATCATCGATTCTAAAGATTCCGAAGACCCTTTTCTTTTCTTTACCCTACGATCTTGCGCTTCTCGCGACAGGTAAATTAATTCGTCGCTAATTCTACGCGCACCGTTGCACTCGTTAAAATATAACGCAGAAGTACGATACAAATCAACGTTATTTTGTCCGAAATTACGGCTCCGATTCATGCAATTAAACAAAAGAAGGCGGCGAGACATCGGGAAAACAAGAATAGAACCGAACGACCTTTCCTAGACCCCATGTCGCGGCAGTTCGGGCAATATTTCACGATGCACAATTATTCGTAGATTATCGTCGCGACGCCTTGTCGTCGAAATAATTTTAAGACTATCCATCCCCTACCTCCTGGATTTCGCGAGCGTAAAACGTCTACCGCTCGACGGTGTGTATCTCGTGTTCCGCCACTTCAAAGTTTATATCGGCGATTTGTTATCATTAGCGCACGGTGATTAAGCGAGATTAAAGTAACCGCGGCTAGCAATGGCTGGTCCTCTGGCTTCCTGCCTGAAGCCACCCAGGAAATCCGGGATTTGGGCTTCGGGGCCAAGGTAGTAACAATAATATTCCTTCGACCGTTATGCAGATTCCCTTATTACGGGTTTGACGTATCTCGTCCACCGTCAGACTTACGTAGTGTTATTGTTGGTGCTTAACAGTTACAGCGGAACACGAGGGACGTCGAGGGGGAGGTAGGCGGTTGGGCGGGGGGCGGGTTGGGGGGGGGGGATTATCCTTCGTTTTCCGCCGTCCCGGAGACGGACGTTCGGGCGGAACGTCACGGGCAACTTGACGCGAGATTATGCTACCACGAGGCGTACATACATTGCCGCGAAACTAATAGACGTGTAATTAGAAACACGTGACGCGGTCTACGAGTATGGTGAGCGTGCTAACGTGGATGATAAAAAGTTTGAATGGGCGGATATTAAACCGAAATGCGAAAGTGCGATAAGAGAGATCGAACGTGTGGGGGATTGAAATATAATTTATGGTCGTTAAACGCGGAAGATGATGTTCGTCGACGTTCGTTAAGCCGCAGGACTTTTCCTACACCGACTGTCCTTAACGAAGAGTCCTTTTGGTAAATCCTGGACCGCACGGCGTAGACTCCGTTTTAATTCAGTGTAATTTTAACCCTTTGAACTTCTATGTGTGACTCGACTTCAAGTCTCTTTCCAGTGAGTGCTATGTCGAGTCATACTCTACATTTTTAAAGTACTAACAATATACATATATACATATACGTGCAAAAAAATTGGATAAAATTAACTTCTTAAACAAATATTCTGAAATTCGTTTAAAATAAAACGCATATAATAATGTGTTGTTAAGGACTGGTCTGGTTGGCGCAGCCGCTGTCGCGACAGTCAATTCTAAATACAAGTCTGCCATCTACGCACGATGGTCGCAGCAGCGAATGAGAGCCTGGCGGTGCAATATCGTTCTATGTGGAAAATTCTAGAGAATATTAAAAAAAACTGTAATTTGACCTTCATGATACGAGTAGCATTAAAACCAGAGATTTTGTATTTCTTACATTCGCCGCTGCTGTACTTATAGTATCTGGGTTGGCCGTTTCGCATCGAACCGGACCGTATCGGAAAGCATTTCGACAAAGGATTTCTAATTGCAACTATCGATAAATGGTCCACTATGAATGCCTTTTATCGAAACTGATTCGGTGCGGTTCAATTCGAATCGAGTGAATCAATCTTTATAGAGAGAAAATTCTTTCAAAATTACATTGTACTTGGTAAGGCGCGCGCAGCGGAGCGCCGAACAAAGCTTGAACGCGTCCAACGAGATAGAAGAAATTCTATTATACGTACACGATTCGATTTAATTGTATTCCTCGACTTCTCGCTCCACTATAAACGCGGCCTAAGGATTTAAGGTTTAACGCATCCCATACAACGAAACACCAATGCAACCGTTGAAGCAACGGAAAAACGGTCAAACAAACTTGAACGATGCGACGCCCGAATTAACGACGTCCGTTCCCAACCGGTTAATTGTTGTTAAAAAAAAAAAAAAACTACTCACTTACTTAATTAATCGCGCCACCCTCGCCGCCCCAAGAATCATCCGCGATTTCAAAACGGCTCCCCTTTTTAATGATTCCGTGGCGTCATTACGGTACGCGCAAGCGAATCCATTGACGGAGATTATATTCTATACGCGATTAAATATGCGCGACGACGATGAACTTTCGCCGTTAACGCTGCTGTATCCGTTGGACTGGGGAAAGGGTTGCGAACCCCCGCGAGTCAACCTCGACGGGGGAAATCACGTACGCTCGTATCAATGCGCACGACGACATCGAAAATCCTTGCGATTCTCTGCCCCTTCTTCATTAGTGGGAGTGCCATTATTATTGTCATTATTGCATTCGCGCCCCGGTAATGCAATCGAAAGAACGGGATCTCGCCGAAGAGTTCGCTTCTAGAGCAGTTTTAATTGGCGGCTGCTGCCGCGAAGTATGAGATCGTATTCAAGTTTAAATTACGGCAGAGCTGAAAAACAGAATGTACGAAGGGGGGTGAAATTTTGCGCTCTATGGTTACGGTGTAAGCGGCCTGGAAAGAGGGTGGAAAACACGCGCGCTTTGTTGCCACTCGCGGTATTGTATATTCGTACGAGGTGACTCGAAAGTCACTCGGACCCTCCCCCCGAGTTTCCTTAAAGTTCTCGTATAGAGAGTCGCGGTTCCTAGTATTATTTTCAATGGCGTTATTTTCACCTAACCCCCCCCCTGCCCTCGAGGCGACGGGGTTGGGCGAAGGGGAAGTAGGCTAAAAAAGAATTTAAATCTCACGATGGGCCGAGTGGTACCTCGATTTAAAAATCTCTTTCGTAGAATAAAAGTAATGCTAAAAAAGTTCATTAATTTGCGCTTATTCAAAAATGAGAGCAGATTAAAGTAGAGCTTCGTCAGCTCTCTACTTTTCACTCTGGTTAAATATAATCCAGGGGGGCGGGAAAAAAGGGACGAAATTGGGATTAAAATTTTAAAATATCCTAATCCATCATCGTTTTACGTGAGAATTTAGATCTCGAACTTCGACGGCCCTCGTCGAAGTTTCTACGCTGCTAGGAAAGAAAAAAAAATGAAACTTTGGCCCACCCTGTATACGAGTATCCGCGTATCTGTTGCATCGCGAGTACCATTATCGGCATCATTATTAATGATACGCCTCGGCGTCCAATTTGTTAGACGCGTGCTCGTTAAAAGGAGTGATCGCTTCGATTTCATTACATAGACGTAGACGAAACTTTATAATAAGCTTTACGCGGTCCTTTAATTAAAGCGAATCGTGTGCAAATGGAGTCGTTAGGCGACTCCGTGTACAACCGGCAAGAATAAATAAAACGCGATTCGTTCTTTGCGCGATAATAATAATAATGATAACGATACATTCGCGTTACGCTGCAACATTAGCTAAATGCGGCTGATCACGGTGAAATAATAATTCGAGGCAACCCAAGTAACGTTTGTTTCAGTGGTTGTTGCGCACGCGGGTAGTATTAAAAAAGAGCGGAGGATCCATTGACGAGGTAAAAGAGGGTGGTACGCGGGAACCGAAATAAAATTAATTAAACGCGGGGTATTTTAATGCAATTATGTTTGGACAGTGTCGCGTGGTCGACCAAAGGAAATAAAAGCGACGGTGGACTTTTTTACGGACTCGCGTACCGCTTTACGTCGTCCGAGGTAATATCGGTGTAACAACAGCGAACAGTTTTTTAAGCTATCGAGTGTGCGTAACCCCACCCTCTCGCTCTCCCATTCAATTTCTCTCGCTCCCGCTCTCTTCATGGTTATTTTATGGTCCATGTACTTCGGCACACATGTGCTCCCACCTACCAAAAATACATGGCATGTCAGCGGTTCGTTTCGAGCATGCGGGCTGTCTCTATCGCCGTACCATCCCTAATTTAGTACGTACATCAACAAAAGTGAGTAAATTTCTATATTCAACCGTGGTAGTACCTGCCGCTTCGGAAAAGGAAAAACGACCGGAGGTTGGGGAAGAAGGTTCTCACTTAAAAGAAGCCGCGCTTATTTTAAGACAAAAGTGCGAAGCCGCTTATCCGTCCTCGACTTTAAATTCGGCGCTCAAAGATGGGAAATGCTACTCCGTGGAAACAATTATAAAGTCATTAGGAAGAGTATTTTCTTCGTTGAAATGATGTTGTTGATGCTTTACTTTTAATTATACCGCCCTGGTAATTTACCCTGGATCCCGTGCTACGAGAAGTGGATCGAACAATTTATGAAATATTCATGTTACTTTAACGCGAGGAAAAATTTCTCCCAATTAACAATTATGTAATTAGCAGGTTCATATTGAAATATATTTCAATATTTCATATCATGTATTGAAATATATTATTTTAAACCAAACATCGCATTATACATATAATGTATTTGTAATGTAATGTAATCGTATTATAATGAATCTGCATAAAGATAATGAGTATTATACTGAGGGGCTGAACGCGTTAGTATCGTAGCGAACCACGGAAATTCCAAAGAGGGAAAGTCAAAATATTTAGCGGTTGTCCCGAGGAGGGAAAGCACTTAAACCGACGCGTTACTTATTTTAGGCAGCGTATTTGACGAGTCGCCTTGAGGGGTTAAATTTAAGTCATACGTGTTTGGGCAGCGGGAGGATAGAGTTTAGATAGTAAGTACTCCCTGTGGACAGATCGTGACCATCGACACGGGTTTCTATTTTTCTACGAGAAAGGAAGCTCACGTTTTCTCCTAGTAATCCGATTCCAAACGACGAGCACGCACCCAACAATTCTCCGCGAAAGTGATTCGTCATGGCAGCCGAAGCTGTTGCCCTCCGAAAGTGTCAAACACTTCGGGATACCTATGGTCTACCCGCCGTCTTCCACGCGATAGCAAAGCTGATTTCTTCCGCGTCGCCCGTTCCGTAACTATCCGGCTTTGGAACAATGTTATTTTTTAATGAACGGGGCCACGCTATTTTAATTAAACGTAAATACCCAAGCAAAGCTCTCGCAGTTCCCCTTAAATTGGCTATTCTTTCCATTCAAGTTGAAACAAGGGATTCTAGAAGTTACGGGTTTTATAATGGAGAGCGAGCGAGCGAGCGAGCGAGGGGGAAAGGGAGAGAGAAGGAGGAGAGAGAGAAAGCGTTGCTAGCGTTATAAAAAATATCATCCGCGGATAAACTTGGTCGTATCGTGAGTAAGAATAGTCCACCGCTTATAAAACTCATCAGATTTCAATAGTCCATTGTAAGTGTCCAACAATGGTGCCATCTAATTCAGAAAGACAAAACCATTTGCAAGAATCGGCGAATCGAAAAAAAGCGATACAATACGATCAGACAAAAGTCGGAATCGTGGTTTTAATTGGACGACCGTGTCTCGAGGATTCTACATAAATTTTTTCTCCTTTTACCAGTCTAGTTTCAATGGAAACTACAATCATCAAATTGGTACGTTTCAATGAGCTCGGAATCATTACATAAAATGAATCTCATTCTCCTCGGATTCTATTAATTAAAAATAAGAATCTCACTCGAATCGATTCCAGAATTGACAAAAAGTTTCCTATCCACGGGATGCTGATTCTACAAATAATATTTTAACATCCATGGGATGCAACTGCGTTTCGTGCTCGCGATATCGGTTTCCTCGGTGCGAAATGCATGGGCTCTACGCGTTAGTTAGATATTTCACCTATTTCGCGGCGAGGCGGCCGATTAAATTCGAGATCACGAAAAAAAAAAGAATAGTGCGCGAAGAAGAAAAAGTCCGGGACTTGTCGCGGATGACTCGGCGACGACGTGGACGACGCCGAAAACGTTCGAACGGTAGATCGGGATGAGTGGGCTGCGTAAGCCATCATTATAAACCCATTTAGAGTATAACGTCCGTCGTAAAAATACGTCGGTCGATGTTCTTCCTTGTACTCGCGAGACGGCCCCTGATTTTAATGTATTCCGATTATTTGAATAAGGACGCGCCGCGTCGACGCTCGTGTTGTAATTTCGAAAACGATTTGGTAACCACGACTTGAACCAGCGCTTCTCCGGGCCGTGCCTGTTAAGTATATGTCAAGGAACGATATTTAAGTGTTTTTAAGTTGCTACGTAATATGAGTGCCCGGAACCAACGTTCTGTAAAACTGAGATAAGAGTTACTGAAATTATTTTTAGTCTCAATTATAGAAAAAAAAAAAAAAACAGATTTGATAAGCGGTAACAAGGACATATGATAAGTACTGCGTGTACTCTAATTGTGTAGTTTAACGGTTCGATCGTGCCTAACGGTATTTTGGTTGGACTAACAATAAAACAACGAATAATCGGCCGTATAATAATAAGTATTTACTAATACGACCAAGGAGTTATGTCTCTGGTAAATTCTTCGTGTTTGCCTCTACCACGCGATGGCTGGCAAACGAAAGTTTTGTATATTATTTCAAGACCCTGGGATGATCGGGAAAATCTACATCAACCTCGTTTCAAACTTGACCCCGATCTTTCAAAATTTTATAATTGCATTTGTCGAGCGGAGGAACGAAAATGTTTGAGAAGCACTGCTTCAAACGATCGTCTCCCCTCTTCGCCGCTTTCTTTCCAATAACTATTACAAGTACACTGGTTCCACTCAACAAACTGTTCTCTTTCAGACTGCCTTAATTTCGCATTCAAGACTGCCATCGCTCGTTGTAATTATAAACTTCAACATGGGAGTAACTCACGGAGCGAGATTCCTTTACCCCGACCCCGAGGCTTTACGCGTGTCACCGTGATCGTAGCGAACGAAACGACAGATTTCTTTTCTCTCGTTTATCTGTCGATCAGGAAACAATTAAAAAGCGAAATACTAAACTCAAAATCGTTACAGCAACATCTACACGCTCCGTACTTCGAAGAACAGCAATCGATCTCGTTTCTCCCGTCCCTTTGAAAACCGTTGAACTTTAACGAAAGTCGTCAACCCGTTATCAACGAATCGTACCGTCGAAAGACAACGAAAAAGATCATTGCAAGACGCAAAAAAAAAAGACACTGCACGTCTCACCGTAAGCACCGAAACGTTTCAACGACACCGGCGCCGTGCGATTACTCGAATTATAGTTCTTCCGGTACGATCGGGTCGCGTTGCACGTGACCCTCCCGAGTAAATACCTTTGAAAACTGTTCCCCGAGGGGTGAAAGGATGACCGGTATAAGGGGTGGTTGGGCCGCCTGGGGGGAGGGGGGGGGAGGGGGTGGAGGAGGAGGAAGAAGAGGTGGAGGAGGGCGAAGCTTCAGTTTTCTCGTTTAATTAACCGCTCACACGATAGCAGTAGCGGCCCGACGGACGTTTTGAATTGCAACGCGCGTTTAAGCTCTTCGACGACAGCGTCGGGTGAATTTATCGCTTGATTTGAAATGCACCCACCGCGTAACGTCCATTCATATCTCATACTAGGTAACAGTGAATATTGCACCGGGTGAAGGCTCTGGGCGCCATAGGTTGCGCCGAATGAATTCCTAGCGTTTCTACCGATGGGGGGGGGGGGGGGGGGGGGTTGGTACTCGTTCGTTGTACGTGCACGCGCACACGTGCAGTGCCGTTATACTTGCCCGTGCATGGAAATGGTCACTTTGACTTGGAAGATGTATTTGCACGCGGCAGAGGAATCGCTATATATGCTAAATCTTGTGGGTTCTGTTGCCGGATCTGCCGTAAGTGGCCGATTGGGAAGAGAGAAGTCGATTGGTTCGTTCGTTGAAAAAGTTGTTTCACTTTTTTTTTTATCAAAGGGAGGAGGGGTATTCGTGGGATTTTCAATGGTACGCGTTTGCGACGAAAGTGTATAACGGATAATCGATGTTTGCGTTATACCTCGTTGGAATATTGTAACTTTTATATCTTTGCGCTCGACGATTTCGTTGTAACGCGTGTACCGGCAATGATTGCAATACTTTATTATTAACGGACGAGCTATGGAATAATATCGAGCCGTTTCGCGGGGTTTTCGAAACTTTTTTTGAACGATTCAACTAATTTCTTATTTAGCCGCTGTTTAGCCAGTTGTAATCCGGAATGTTGTTCGCGTAATGATTGTTTTAGTTGGGAAGCGAAGCTTATTCTAGTTGAGCGCGAAACTTTGTTACATTGAATTAGACAGCAATGTTCAGATTCGCGATTAGTGCGGATGGCAGTGGTAACAGTACCGTGGAACTTTCGAAACTCCGAATCTCTGTACTTCAACGTTATTCGAAATTCTAGACAGACGCCGTTGAGATAGAACAGTTTCCATTTTCGATGGCTTAGAATGAATTAAGATTTTTCCCCAGTTAGTTTCCCAACGTCGAGAAGTTCGTCCGATCTATATCAGATTCCGCGTTCAGAAAGTAGTGGTAGCTTCCCAAACGTATACACGCCAGCACGAATCGATATACGTAAATACGGTGCGAGTGAACCATCGGAGGTATCCGAGTACGTATATTCGAGGAAAGTTCGTCGAGAGACACGGGAACGTCTTGGAAATAAATTAAACGAAAGAATTAACTCGTTTCGCGTAACGCGCTCGGTCGTAAGAAAATCACCCGTATGCCACGTATCTCGCTTCGTGGAAACAATATTTTCAGCCTGCCGGAGAAGTTATTAATTATATCGGGAGCCGGCGCCCTCGGCTCTCGCGAATTGAACCGGCTAAATCGGACTTCGAAAGTAAAGAAACTTTCCTCGAAAATTGGGAAAAGCTTTTAACGCAAATGCGCGAGGAACGAGAAAGAATGCTCCAAAGAAAGGAGTTTCGGACCTCCAGTTTGCGAGATAAGTTAACGAGCAGTCCGCTTTTCCGCTCGGAGTCGAAAGGTAGAAGGAAACGTACAATTAGATCTTTCCCGCGGTAACTAACGTCTAATTTGAAATTAATATCCACGTCCTTTGCACCGACGGGAAACGCTCGGAGCGCGATCGAATTACTTGATTATCGGCGTGTCAAAGTTTTAATTAATGATTTCCGAAGGTGATCGGACGGCGGGAACGCGATCCGCGACGTTCCAGATACCCGGTGAGTCGAAAGTTACTCGCCCCCTCGTTCGTCGTTCCTATTCCGAACCCGTTAATCGCGGATCCTTAATTGGATCGGTGCTTATGCCAGGGAGATGCGTAATAATAATCGTCGTTCTCCTACGCGATGCCGATGTGTAGCGGTCGTTATCTCGATAGAAACAACAAGCCACACATTTGAGTCCCCGAGTAATCACGCTAACACGAGAGACGCGGACTCCGTTGCTAACTAAACTCGGAACTCTAAAGTCTGCCGCAAGTTAACCCGATGTGGTGTCAGCGAGCACGGAAGGAGTCCCCCGGTAAGTACATACCTCAGCCACGGTATACCTGTCAATTGTACGAGTGTAGGTGAGGCGAAATACCTTTGGATCCCAGGAGGTTAACCGCGACGCTAAGATAGCATTCAACGCAAACTCGGGTGCTCTTATTTTAATTACCCCGTCCTTCCGTTATACCGGGTTGTGTCGCCGAGGAAAACAGTGAGCGCACGTAATATGTTTCCCTCGCAGATTAATGCAACCCCTCACCTCCCCCCCCCGCGTTGTCGTTGCAGCTGCATTTCTTGGTGCACGAAATCAAAGTTATGACCGTGGAGACGACTGGCGTTATTAGAATAAATTCTTGAGACGTTACGGTAAGTCGTACTCGAATTCAATCTTTGGTAGATCGTTCCTTGCGATTTGAGAGCATCTCGATCGAGCTAATTTAGCACTCGAGCGCATTGATATCTCGTCCTGGAATGACTCGTTATAGTTTAAAGCCTGGCGAAGAAGTTGGGCGTTCCGGGAATCGCGAAGGACCGTCGACGAACTATATTTGCTGCAACTCTGTCCGTCGGGAAGTTTGTCCCACGGTTAACGGATGGTTTTATGAGTTTTTCCTTCATTTCTCGTATTTATTTTTCAAACCAAGCACCGAGCTCATCGGTTAACAATTTTTCGTTATTAAGTTCGATTCAATCCTACTTTAAAATCCCCGCATCTCAGACACCGCGTTACGGTGTAACCACAAGAACTATCGCTCTCGCTTTTCCCCTCTTTTTTTTTATCCCAACCCAAAAATAATTGTCACAATTCGAGACGAATGCGTCCGCGCAGACGTACGCGTGGAAATATACGAGTCGACGCGACTGCTTCATCGTTTATGCATTCCGCGCCGGCACATAAATTTTTCTCGCTGCGCGAAAGGATCAGCCTTTTTTTGTCCGCATTTTATAACGCGCGACACGCATGCAGCGGCGCCATTAAAAGCTACTCAATATTTGACGGCGGGAAAAGTGACTTACATCCCCCACCAGCCTGAAACGGGGGATGATGAGGATCGACGAGCGAATCGGGACGCGCGTGTGCCACGCTGCGAAAAGCGTTTGCATAAACGATCCGTTCGTCGTTCGCGTCCGAGTCCCCCGACTCGCTAACAAATTCTTTTCCCCGTACGTACGTACCTGTGTACACTGTACGTACGTACGTGGACGTATCAGCGACGAACGAGAAAACCCGACGTGTATTATACTCAGCACTGTAATTACACCTCTCAGGGCCGTTCTTTCTCATCGGCGATTCCTCCATTTTATCGTTCAACGGTCCATCCTATAAAACGACCGGAGCTTGCGCTAGATAACGTTCATTTCCTTACTCGAAATGTCGAGATGACTCTGCCGATGGGTAGATCTTGCCCGGTAATTCGTACGGGATGTTAAACTCTGCGAAATTCAAGGAAATGAACGGATTCAAAGAAACTCTGAATGCCAGAGATTGGGTATCTTCCACGGGCTACGATTGAGATCGTTGGGAGAGATTCTGGTAGCCGTCCCGGAATCTTGCACGCGCGTTATTAAATATGAATATTTTTAATCTTCGTTGTTGGTTATTGCCAACACCTGAAAGGTAATTGCACGCCCCGAAGGCAAATTTCCTCGTCTGTAATTTATGTTTCTCGATATTTACGTCGAGCAGTTTCGCGCTGTATCGTGCATTTCGAAGGTTGACGGATGAAAATAAAAATTTTCTCCCCCCCAGAGACCTCTGTGTTTTTGAACTCAAATTTTTTAAAAATATTTCTCGATTCTAAAATTCAGGTTTTTATATCGAAAATCCAAGTGTATCGTGGGAAATGAAAACCCGGGAATCCGCGTTGATCCGCGTTGTGATTCTTTTTTTACATACCGCTCCGATCGTAAGTTTAATACGCGGTTGTACGATCTAAATCGCGCGGTTGAACGATCAATTCGATGCGCGTATTTATTCGTAATCAAAAGCGCTGCCGTTTTCTCCGAAATTACGTTTCGATTACCGATCGGAGGAAAGATCGATGCGCTATCTCGCGCGGTATTGCTCGCACAATGGAGAGAGCAGTATCTTTGTTGAGGCCGTTCTGATTGGACCGTTAGAGTCTGTGCTTATGTTAGTTATGCCGGTGCATTCAACCAGCGGGCAGAACTGCTTTGTTGGCACTGGCATATCACAGTGTAACGAGCTTCTCTATTGACGTTCTATTCTACCGCTCTCTCTGACCGTGAATCTCCTGCTTTCAACAACTACCATTACCATCTACCTTTGTGTCTGCGGATCTGGCCTTTACACGTCGAAAAGTTTTCCTGATTCCCGACTGGAAGTTTATGGGTAACGAAGTTAACTCCGCGTTGCGCCCAGGATTGATCGTGTGGTACGCGGCGTTCCCTCGAGGAGGCCGAAAAATTTCGCAAATTTTCTCTCGGCGGAAGAGTCAACTTCGTCGATGTCGCCAATATCAGAATCATTGGAAAACCAACGATTTTCAATTTTTTGATGATACTAAATCGGTATTATTGAGACGCCAATCAATTAAGATTCCTGATTTGGTTTATAGAGTAAGTATATATTTTTGGAGAATCAATGGTTAATGGATTTTAAGAACATTTTTTTATTTGTCTTAAAATGGTATGCTAATGTCGAATGTACGCAACCATAAAGATACGCCGTAAGCAATGTAATTTAAATAATCAATTAAGTCATGCAATTGAAAATAGAAGATACCTGCTTATAATTGATCAAGTCTTTTAATTTATAATTTGTTGCCAACGGCATTGCTTAATCATGCCCTTTAACAGTATTCCTACCGGTACACTTCATGTATAGATACATATTCTTACCGTCACCGGTTGTATGACCTTTAAAACAACTTATATTTCCTAATATGGAATGAAGGTAAAAGTCACCTTGATAGTAAAAAATGTCGTTTCTTTTATTTAGAAATAGATGACGTATATTTTAACATTTCACCGGCCAACATCTAAATTATGTGGCGGTGCAATAACGTTGTATGCAGAAAATTCTAGACGAAATTTAAGAAACATTCATTTGACTGGTCGTAGTAGGAACGGTGTTAACGTAAAATCGACAAATTTTTATCAAAATCACCGTCGCGCGTTGACAGTATAAATAAATGCCTTCTCACGGAATCACTATCACATAGAATTCTGGAACACGTCTCAAGAAGAATTTTCAAAAAAGAACGGCACATTCGGTGATTCAGGGGACCCCCAAATCGCGATCGTCCGCCTTCTAGGAATGCGGTCGTAAGTGTGCAGGGCAGAAAGAGAAAGAGAGAGAGATACAGACACACTACTGCCGAATCATTATCATGCAACTCCGAGCCCCGCAAGAGCGACCTGCCGTGCAGACGCATCCATCTTACCCCCGGTCCTCCACGGCAGGAGATGCGAAATCAGTTTTATTGTATCTCTGTACTTGCTCACTCGCGTCGCGTATGGATGCAAATTTGCTTCATTAGGGTATCGGGGATACGACGTGGGCCGAATACGCCCCGTCCCGTGAGATACCCGCGAACCAACCGTCGGATATGGCGGAACGCACCAATTAAGACGGTGGCTATCGCGTGCCCCGAACATAAAAGGAGAGCGTACGAGAGAAAGATACCTCCGTCCTCTTCTTCCTCTTTCACCGCTCCTTTCTCGAGCTGGCATTACGTTACCCTGCACGCGTATCTTTTCTGCGGAATAATCTCTCCCCCCCCCCCCCGCTACCCTCGCTCCCACTCCACCCGCTGCACCCCGGCTGCACCCTCTGCCTAAATGCGAATGGGATACATATATACATACGTAATAGACGCCGTGTTATTTGGAGCAGCAAAATGTTTCGAGTTAATGTCCACGGTTCGTGGAATCATTTCTGGTATAAATTAGCGACATTCCTCGGGAGATAGTGGGTTTCCAGTCTTTTTGGTTATATTACTACCAGAGCGAGAGAGATAATCGGAGGGAAGGTAAGGTAGGGAGGAGAGAGAGAGGGATTACGATGATTAGAGTGATAGCGAAGAGAATCTTGATGCCGGCGACAAGTTTTCGTGGTTAGAAATTTGATCGAACTACGCGAACGATTGAGAGTTTGCGGGTAAAGGAAGGTGTATTTGTAATTGGAATTCTTCCGAGACGAGAATTCAATACGCAAAGCGTCGAGGGCAGGCTTTTGTTTAGCTACCGTTGGCGAGAGGTAATCGAGAGAACGTATAGGGAATGGCTTATCGATATAATTAATACACGTTACGCGTATCGCCGGGTTATTAAAAGGTATGCGCACATAATGGTGAGCGCTGATGAAGACGAAGGCCATCGCGTGCCTGGAACGCAAAAGAAGCGCCCGGGGAGGAGGCTCTTTCCCCATTTCTGGACCGCCTCGATTCCTGTTTACGTACTCCTCTCACGTATGTTGCGTGCAGAATGAAAGATCAGAAATGCCAATTTCGCGGAACCCCTCCCGTTAAAAACTGTACCTTCGTTTCCGTCCACGAGGGAAGAATGCAATCGCTCCAGCGCGTTCGTTTTACACGATTTCCCAATTGATTCGCCAATTATTTTCATTATACCTCGTTAGTCGTTTGTTTTGTAGTCACGCAACGGCCTTTGCGAAAATCGCTCTCTTCTTTTTATTTTGGCGAGCGCAACCGAGTCACTATCGAGCGTTGCAACGGGAGGTTCGCGTGCGTGGTACGGTGAAACATTAAACACAAATCGGCTTGTGTATCTTCCGTGTGCCTCCTGAATAAATAGATCCTCGCTACTTTTTTTTTTCTTGCCGGGCCGATGGTGAAAAATACGCGGAACGTTGTTTACGTTGCATGCGAAGTAAATAAAATTTGTGTTCCAGGTAAAACAGTCCGAAAGTGAATATTGCTGTACTAAAAAAGAAAGAAAATAGTGGAACTTTAAAAAAATGAACGCTGAAGTCCCTCTAGCGTGTTTGCAAGCGAAACGAATTTTATATATAAAAATCACGAAGAAATCGTGATGTTTTACGAGGAATAATTTAATGCTTCATCGGGCAGGTAGAAATTCCGATTTGAAGCATGAATTAACTAACGAACGTTGCGCTCGAATGACGCGCGAGGATTTGAAAGTTAAATTAAATTTAATATTTCTATCACGCGATCGAGGTAATCCTGTTTATAAAACGTCTACTCTCGCTATTATCGCGCAAGCCTTTCGTTTCTTTTTCGTTACGACAGTCCACGAATTAATTTTCCACTTTATATTCGGATACGTTTACGGCAAATTCGGGACGGCGTTAAAATCTACTATGAAATTAGGATGAGGATCTTAAGACAATGTTTACACGCTACAGGAATCGCCTTAAACTGCAAAGTGCTTGCATCGGCGAGGAGTATTAACTTCATTGAAGTGTGATAGGAGCGCTATACCGTATTTAACTATAGGCGTACTACACTGTGCTCGACTACCACCGGTAGCCGTGAGTTCCAGGAAACTTGTACATACAATATAGACAATCGCGCATAATTTAACGCTGACGGAAGACAGGCATTACAAGATCTCCATTAAACTTGAGGTCAACAACGTAAAAACACACAGACCTAGCCTATCGTGCGGCCCGATTCTCCTGAAACGCGCTAATTATTAATCACTCTCGCAAAACCATTCTCGCTCGTTAACCGATAGTTTTTCAAATAGACCGAGCTATCGAAGGGAAAAAAAAATTCCGACGGATCAAAAAGTTCCAAGTACTCGGATTTTCATCGAGCGCGAATTCTGTCCGCTCCTTCCAGGAATCCCGAAGACAGTAGTTGGCGAGGGAAAATCAGAGCAAATACAAATAAGCTGATTGGCCCTGAGTCCTCTATCCATCCATCCCTAACCAGTAATTAAACAGGGCAACCTGTACTTCCTACTCGGGACCAATGCATGAACGGTGAGAATGAGCTTAGGTCCTCGGGCTGAGAGCACCTATAGCCCCAGAGAGGACCATCTGTGTGCACTAAGATTATATTTGGCTTGGTTCATGCAAATTCATGAGTTCCCCGACGTCCTGACATTCGGCTAGTTCGAGACAGATAGATGCAAAGCTATTGTGGTTAACAACTTCAATGGCATCGGGTCCTGACGTAGAAGCGAACTTTTAAGACACAAACATCAGCGACTCGTAGATTCTCCACGATCGAAACAGTTTGCGTCGTATTAGCAACTTTCTGCAATTATCCCACGCTCGAGATTCGAGAGACAAAAGATGCGCGAGTCCACGATTGATCCTAGGCGCTTAGTTTCCCAAGAAAAAACTATAATCCGATCGATCGGTGGAAATATATAGCGATATCCGTTACGTCGATTTCGATCATCCATCTTCGTAACTCGTAAAGACAATAAATTTCACGATCACACTCGGCACCGCAGTAAACCGTAACTCATGGTGAGATAATAATTTTTTTCATCAAATTATCTCATCGTCGAAAACTATTTCGGAAGGACGGTAATCCGCTCTAGACGAGCATCCGCTTATGCATATCCTCGAGGCATCCGTGATACGAGACATCCCGTCGTATTTTATGCAAATCGCACTGCGTCTTTGAGACTAGCGGAAAACTTCCGAACAAGGAGCATCGGTAAGTACAGAGAATGTATGTATATATAGTTGCCACGACTTTCGTTCGCGCGAATCCAACAGAGATGTTTAAGTTATCGCGTCCCTCGTACCATTATTCACACGCGCGTCATCGAAGCTACGTTAATCCCACCTTTTTCGCTCAGGATTTCATTTCAAAACCATCCTCTCCTCACCTTAGAAATTAGCTCGGCAACGATTCACGCGCGAATCGTCGAAAGGTGATCCCGAGACTCTTAACGTCCGGAAACGCGGAAACTCAAAGAAACGCGTAACTCGGGGAAAATTAATCGATCTCCGGCCGCCATTCCCGAAAACATCATTTCTCACTGGTGCCGTGGGATCATTAATCACCGGAAGACGGTAAACGGGATAAAGTTGGTCACCGTCGTCCGCGTACAATTTCAACTAATCTATAACGAACCACCGCACCGTCGCCGCGCCGCGTCGCGTCGAGTCGCGTTGCAACGTTCGCTCTCGAAGCTCGCGACGCGGCGTAAAGGGCGCGCGTTTAAACATTCCGCCGACGCGGCCGCGGCTCTCCGAAGATAGCGTTGCGCCGTCATTAAACAGCGCCCGAATATTTGCATTATAATGGAACACTGGGAGCCGTGATTCATTGAGTTCGTCTCGTTCGTTATTAATGGCCGACGGTTGCGCGGGTATCGCTGCGAGGCGGCATTGTGTGTCAGTCCGTGGCCCGTTTCTCGTGGTACACGGTTCCCTTCGCATTAACATAAGCACCGTATCTCGCAAGGGTGTCACGCGCGGACAAGGAGACACCGAGACACCGCTGTCCGTTGCCCTTCTCCTTACGTGGATATCCTCTTCGAAGGGAAACGAGCGCCTCTCACTCCCTCTCTCCCTCTCTCTGTCTCTCTCTGTCTCTCCCGAGATCTTGCGTCTCAGCTCGTCACCCTCGTTCCCCTAATGATGACGTCGTCCTACCCGATGCATTCTAAATGCCGACACGCCTCTAAATTAGTGTCTTCGCTCGCACGGCCCCGCGGGTGCGTCAACCCCGTTGACGCGCAAAAAGAGCCGCGGTCGGATCCGTTTCTCTCTCCCGCCCCTCCATGCCACGCGCTCTCTCCCTCGCTCTCTAACTAAATATAGGATCACGTCCGGTGGAGAGAGGACGCGTTTAACTCGCGTGGTCGACGTCTGCGCTTCGCCGCGTGTCACTTTGACCGGGGAAGAAAAGGAAGAGGGAAAGAGTCCGGGGTGCGAGTGGCGGAGGGACGAGGCGAACGGTGAAAAAAGGGTAACAATGTAATTCGCCGCACGGTTGGCAAGTCGGATAAGCAGCGCGTTCGATGGCGTGGTTGCGGGCTTGAATGGTAGCGGGCTGGGAATCCGGAGTCCGTCGTAGGATCGAGAATGAGAAGATCGAAGGAATTCGGGGAATACGTAATTTAGTCTGGGCGATCGAGAGCTGTGATCGGCGCTTACAGACGTTGCGTTCTGACGAGATCTCGAGGACGGATAATGCTCGGGAGGATAGAGAAGCGGTGTATGATGATCGCAGGTGGCCGTAAATTATCCGTTGCAGAATGCACGATTGTGTCCGGTGGTCGATTAAAATTTGATACGTACGGTTTGCGCGGTCGTGCCTCTTTGTTGCTCGACACTTTCGACGCGCGTCGTTACATTATGCCCGGGACGGGTTCTACGATCTCGTGGTTTTCTCTCGAAGATCTGGATGCGTATTCGAGAGCAAAATTTCTTTTCAAAATCACGTCATGCGGTTTCTCGTCCGTTCGGCGAGGCTGCGTGTTAACCCGCAATTAGTTGCTTCTTCGACGCGTCCTCGGTTTCTATCGAAGAAAAGCAACAGCACGGATGTAGAAATACAGAGGTTCGAAAGTAATTCACTTTGATATTCGTGCACGCGAACGTCGGCAATACAGGGGTCGCAGATGGCGTTACCGAGTCTTTTACATATGGTAGACGTCATAAAAATAGTTTTCATTGCCGTCGCGGTACTGGGTGCATTTTATGTTCCGCAATATTGTGCGATAAATTTCCGCGAGCATCGTCGAAATAATTTTTTACACACGAATCCCGCGTATCTAGAATCTTATCGTTTTAAGAGAGCCCCGCGGAATTATTAAGAACCCGGCCCGCCCCCTCTGCCTTTTTTTTAATGACGCGTGCGACGATCGCGTATCGGTAAACTGGACGTGGAATATATATTTTTTTTCATACCGGTACACACGTATCGCGTAACAACGGGGCCTTATCGACTCGGCGATTAATCACTGTCCGCCGATGAAACGTTTATTATCGAAAGTCGAAATATTCCATCGTAGGGAGTTACAGTTACATTCCCATCGCCGTTTCTCTAAGCGCGTTCTCTACAGGGTGCGATGGCGTGCATCGATAAAATTCGTGTCACGCGGTTTGACAGGATAGCATTCCTGACCTCATTTGACTATCGCCTACGTGCAATGCGTACGACGCGAACGGATAACTCGTTAGTCTCTGATTTATCGACACATTTTCGATGATGACGCGAATCTTTTTTATTACCCGTACCACCCCTTTCCCACCCCCAACCGCGCGCGTCGATCAGCGAACGACGCGCGTTATCGTTTACTCTAATCGGATCGTTAGCCTACCGCGAATAATTAAATATTGCTAAAATTCGTGAAAACGAAACGGTCCGCGGAATCGATAACGATGACAATTAATAATTTATGGGGATTCAGGTACATAAAAGGGGGAAACGTAGGGACGTGTGTTTGCGCGAGCGTATTACCGCCTGATCAATAAGTTATATGACACAACCTCGCGTATTCGCGAAAGCGTATCGCGTGCATGCGTACGAGGCGAAAGGGAGCTGTATCCTATCCTCCTCCCCTACCCCCTCATCCCTCCCCCCCCCCTACCCTTTGGTAAATGGAATGCGCAAAACCATTAAACGCATATTTACGTAGCGGCGTAAAAACGTCGGAAAGAGACGCGAGCACGGGCGCCTGCACGCCCGTACGATATCTAAGTACGTAAATTGCCAGGAGTTTCCTTCGCGGCGCGGTCGTTTGAATGAACGCAAGATGAATGCGGGGCGCAATGGATGGGGAAAAATAAGTAAAAGTTTGTCCATGCATGTCTCGAGAAGTGGAAAAGAAACGTTTCTTTTCGAGGGAGCATCCGACGCTCGCAATGCCTCTCGAAGTTCCTGCTCTCGCTCTCCTCTCCTCTACCTTTCTCTCTCTCGCGCTCTCTCTCTCTCCGCCGCCTTTGTATCACAGCTTGCGCGAAGACGTAAATAAAACGCCACGCAATTTATTCGCTGAAGCCAGGTTCCAACCCGTGAGAATGTATATCTGCATGCTGCCTTCCTGCGGAAACACGTGCGGTTTTCTTTCTTCTGTGTATCTCTTTCACGGCTGTGAACGCGAAATCTCACGGCGAGTTGACGCTCTTTTGTGCGGCGCGTATCGAAACTGCATTCTCGCGATAGTGACAATTTTCTATCGAAAGTAACGTCCCAGCTCGTAATATATTTTTATCGACCAATGGGTGAGCGATGCGATTGTCACGATCGCGGCGGTTGTGAATCAAATTTCAACGATTACCATCGACTGCCGGATAATGAAATTGATTTAAGGATTTGATTTAAAAGATTCCTAAGCAACGACATCGCTATAAAAAATAATGAAGGAATCGAAATAACAAGAACAATGGTCACTCGCGTGTGAATGATCGCTAAGCTACTTATTACTTATTTTATGCAACACGGTCGGCACGAGGGAGCCGAGTTCTCGAGTCGAAAAACTGACCGTTACGCTCGTAATACGCTTGTTCGTGCTCGCGGATACAAATAGTTTGCCAAGCGAAAATTTTCTATTTGGTCAAAAGAGCGTAATACCCCGTGAGAGTAATCGGAGCAGCACAGCACAGCGAACTCCATTTCGTACGAGGTACTCGAGGCACAAACTTTCGGGTATACGTCGAATTTGTCAGTATTCGGCGCATCTGTAATAAACTGACCCGTACACCGTGATTCAAGCGTCGCGGCAAGATTCCGTAATAAACGTAACGTCGCCGACGCGACGTTCGAAATGACTTTCGACTCGCGTTACTTTAAAGTGCGTTCAACTGAAAGCGCAATAATCAGATCTGCCATCTTTTATTCTACGGCGAGACGATTCTCGTTACTACGAGGCAGAATATTACGTTACCGGGATCTCCCGACCTCTCAAAGGGACAAGATTCTTTTCCTATCTTTCTATTCGACGAACTAAAAGAAAGATAATCCTCCCGGCGGAGTCTCTCGGTATAAAAGGATCACCTCGGTATACTTTCCAGAAATGTTCCAAGCAAATAGTTTGGGACAAGTTCCGGGGTGGAAAACTTTGCAATCATGCCCAGGGAGAGAGAGAGAGAGAGAGAGAGAGAGAGAGAGAGAGAGAGAGCGAGAGAACGGACGCGTGATGCACGCGTGACTTCTCCCTACTTCCGTTCTACCGGTACACGCTTCCTTTCGGCGAGGGTGCGAGACCGAAACAGTCGCGGCGTGTCTTCGCGTGCACGGTTCTTTTGTATCGTCTACTCGCCGAGGTCTGAGTGGTTTTGTGGCCGGTACTCTGGAAGGAATTGTCCTGGAAGTTCGCTTTGACCGGTTAAGATGTAATTTTCGGATACTTCCGACCTCTTTTACTTCGGAGTACTTGTCAGCGAAGCCAATTTCGCGCTGAGAACTTGGAACGAAGTGCATCGGTGAAACGGCGAAGGATTCCTAAGAAGCTCCCTTAAAACTATACCGTAGCCAAGAATGTTAAATGAACGTTCGTCGGGGCTGCCGCCTTAACGTTTCGAGTTCAATTTTCGATTATATTTGCGGAGAGTCTGTTTCCCGATAATTCCCCTCAAACTTTCTCTCCGCCTCGATTCCCTCATTTGTTACCGGCATTAATCCGTGCTGCAAGTGGGTCAATTAGGTCTCAATGGTGTTTAAGAAAGCTTTGTTGAAATACAAATGTTGATTCGCGCGCTCTGCGGTTGACATCGCAACAGATCTTTCTTTTATCCTGTCGCCGCCACCACCGAACCGGAGCAGTGTGTTTTATCATTTTATTACCAATGTCTGACCATTGTTGCGTCTATCTACTTCCCACCGTGACCGACGCGCGACGTTCCAACGATAGAATTGACTCTCGTCATTGGATCTGGGTTGACTAAAAAAGAGAATCGAAAGTGTTTAAATATTACTCGTTCGCCGTAGAAATTGCGAAAGCGTTTTCAAAATCGTTTTATCCACGTTCTCGGAACATTTACCGGGACGTATTCGCGAGGGACACTTTCTGGCACACTTATCTCTCCATTAACGTGCCGAATCTTGAGTATCTCGCATCGCGCGGGTACGAAAATGCGATCAAAATTCAGAAGCAATCATTATCGTTTAGGATGTAATACCATTACGTTACCTATCGAGTGGAATGTATGTTGTGCGCGCGATAATCAGCCCTTCCCTTCAATTCCCTTCCCGTGGCTCGTCGCGAAATCCAGTTCCCCGGTATAATGTCCCGGGTTTTATGAATGCTAGCCGCGCTCCGCCAGAATTTGCATTATTATTGAAATACGCGGCACATACGCAGCCGTCAGGATGGACGCACCCGGCAACGGCAGCGTGTAATCACGATGGCAGGTGCGCCAAAAAAGAATTTTGGAGACAAGCCGCGCTCCTTTCGAACCACCATTACGTCCCCGCTATCGCCGGCTAAAAGCAGATATTAAGACTTGACGTCCGCCCGGAGGGGACACATCGACGATGGACCGCGTCCCCGGACGTATTATCGTTCTCGCGATTCGAGGAATACGAAATCGATTACGCGTAATGACACGATCAGCTCGATGACACGGATATTATCTCACTCGCTGTTTCCAAAATTATGATACGCAAATTTGATCTAAGCCGACGACGCGACAGCAGGGAGGACCGATTTATACCACGTTTCAGGGTATACCTATTTCGATCCAAACGTGTTTTAGATCTAGAAAGAGATTGGAGGAAAAGGATTCCACATAATTAATGTAATAGCCTTTATAGGAAAAGTCAATGATTTAATTAAGTAGAAACGATTAAACCGATGATAATAATTTTAAGCGAAAATTTCGTAAAGGTTCTTTTGACACCTTTAGTGGAAATAGTGTTAAGCGACGAATTACGTACAGTATCGTCCATATGTATTTTGACTACTAATATGTAGGATACAATATTTTAGAGTAGCGGTTAGTCTGCGGGAATGTACCAAATATACATATGTATGCCTTGAGCGAGCGCACAGCGAGTGCGCAGTGTGCGTGAGAGTAAGAGAGACAGAGAGATAGAGGGAAACAAAAGCGCGCGAGGAGAAGAAGAAGGCGCAGAATAGTATCGTAGCGAAGAAGAAGCGCGTCTGGGTCATTTCTCATCAAGTGACCTACTTTATACAGACATGGTCGCGAATTTTGATGAATTTTTCTGACCATGTAGTGTTCGCGGAGAAAAAAATTTGTGAAAAAAACTTCGAATTTTTTAAAACATTTTGAGTTATAGCCTCTCAAATTTTCGGGTAAGGTCATTTTTAAAAATTCTTATCTCCTGAACTATTAACAATATTACATTCCAGCAAATTCGGTTGCATTCGTAAAAGATCAAACCTTCTACGAAAAATTTCATAATTGTTGGATAATGTTTATAAACAATAAAAAAGTTAATTTGGAAAAAGGAAATTGCGCTATATATAGCTGTTGTAACATAAAGAACATTCTGATATACTAATTACATGACTTTCATTAGAAGTTCCTCAGATATCAACCCTTACATCAAGAGACAAGGTCTTGTCTCGGACCAAGTACAAGTACGCGAGACTAAACCTTGTATCTTTTCCGGAAAGAACGAACAATGGTTTTCGAGGTGGTCAAATTGTATTAAACAATTAATAAAAAAAAGTGTAATAGCCATCGGAAAGGCCGTGCCGGGATGAGTAACTTGAGTACGATTTTCACTTTTCATGAGTGGACAAATACTTATGAACGACAGCTTAGCGCTTACATGCGTACTTCAAGCTTCGAAGTATGTACAACATACTTCGAAGTTCAATGTCGAAAACCGAGTGCCGTCCGAGGATCTCGATCGAAACGATCGGCGCTGACCTTCGCGTCGCGGTTAGCGCATGAAGTACACGAACAAAAGATATCACATTTCCCGTAGCTCTTTGCCGCATTCACGGTACCCGCGATCCACGTAACGCGAAACGTAGCGCGCATTTTTTATGTATTCATCGGGCCAGTGATTCAAACGAACGAAACGTTTTCAGCTCTGCCGTCGTGGATGCTTTCCTTCTGTTACGCGAGCAACCGGATCTTTCAATAATGACGATGCGTTGGCGATTCCACTTTGACGAATGGTGGATAAAAAAAAGGAAAGGGAACAAAAAAAAGGGCAACATCGACGGGCCAGACGGCGGCGCAACGTCCGCGGCGACTCTTTATTCCTCGCGCGAGTTCATTTCCGCATCGGAGCAACTACCGCGCCAATGTTTCAATGGTAATGCTTCTTGCCAAAAGGCGCCCCTTATCTCAATTGGAACCGGCGCGAATATTACCTTTTGAAAATTTCAACAACCCATTACACCTCTCACCCCTTACGGGAATTTCATTGGTTAGGAGCGTAAAAAATATCCGGCGTCCTTTAATGAATCGTAACGACCGCGCGGAGGATACATAATTGCAGGCACGATTTTAATCACGAGCCCCGAGTTCATGCCCTTTTTGCCCATCACCGTTGCGCGGAAATAAAGAAAAAAAGAAATTGCAAAAAAACACAGAGAGGGAATACACTCCCTTTTATCCTCGTTAAAGCAAATCGATAACGAGCCGAGGAACTGCTTCATTATATTACGTTAATGGATTCGTTCAACCATTGAAATTATCGCTAGTAGTTCGACTAATGATTTACGTTAACCGTCCCACGAATTAAATATGTTTCTGAAGTCAAAGGCAGAGAGGTATGACGAAATTACGTACATTCGATTATACGCGTTACCGGTATCGGGACGTTTGTGGGGGAGGGGGGGGGGGGGGGAGTGACTGTGATTCGGAGGAGTGGGTCGGACACGTTTCATTCGTCACTCTGGTTTTTACGGAATCGATATTACAGCGAGTGCCTTCGGGCAACAATTATTATCCAAGAGAATTTGGCAATACCGTACGTGCTATCGCTGCGCCAGACAGGAGAAGGGACGCGGTCTGGTATTGTCACCCGTTGCATTCATTGCGGGGAAGTTAGTTGCTTGCCCGATACATAATAGTTGAGCCATTGTGTCATTCGATTGCATAATTCCAGTTTTAGGTAGGGGGATGGGGAGGGGGAAGCGAGTTAACCAGACCCGCGCAACGAGTATACAAGCAACGGGTATATGTATATATATGTATGTACCTCGTTGCCATCAATTCATTACCGCCAAGCGTCGCGTGTGCGCCACACGCCGCGCCTGATTTTGATCGGGACTCGTGCAATTTTTACGGCGCCCGTACGCCGTTACTTTAGTTCACGTCGATTGTAAACAGCTTGTAAAGCGTGTAGCGACGTATACCGCGTAACGTTCGATACGAAAATGATGTTCGCGCCGCTCGCGTTTCTCCGCGCGAGAAAAGGAATCGAAAAGTAGACGTCGTTTCAACGTTCTTCTTTTTTTACGATCTTCGCGGAGTCTTATCTCGCGTGGCAGAAAAAAAATATTTCACTGAAGCGGGGTCGTTCGATTTTTTTATATTCATGTAAAAATTGAAATGGTTCGTGTAGATTTAAAAAGTAGATTCTTAAGTGTACCTACGCTTGGGTGCAATGTAGAAATTGAAAGTGCACTTTGCACGGTTGAGTTGTAAAAAAAAATGTTACGAAAAATATGTAGGTAGCACGGGAACACTGTTTTCGCGCTGCAGATTACTTTTTGAAAGAGAAATATCGGGATGACCGATGGGATTTTTCTGAAAACAGGTTTGAATTTACGTAATCACGCCGACCAAGTGAAACAATTTCATCTTTCTCGTTACGGAGTCACTATCCTTTCCCCCTCGAGTATTTTTGTATTAAAATGCAGATCAGCGTTCTCTTCATTCGGAGAACCCGCATTCCTCTATTCGGAATTTCCTCGAAAATGGTTTTGTAATTCGAACGAAGTCGAAAGTACCTACATACGCACAGTTCCAAATTTTTCCATTACAATGCAGATCAATCGCATTCTGGATTCCGGATTCTGGTCATCGTTGGAAACCGATTTTTACAGGATTATCGGATTTACAGGATTGTCAGAATTTTGAACGAGCGTGGCGGTCGTTCCGCGCGGACGTTCACCGATCGCCATCGCTTTATCATCGACGATGTAAATGACTGCCGCCTACGCCGAAAGTGCGATTCAGCGTTCTCGTAGAAATAACGCCTCGCTAGATATAACAAAAATAGAAAATCGCCGCGTTTCTCTCGACCGTGGCACGATTCGCTCCAACGAAATAATGATCGCCGTAAATTTCGTACGACCGCGCGGGGGGGGGGGGGGAGGGGGGCTTAAAATCATCGTTACGCGACTCACGAACCGTCGGGACAAGAAATTCTCCGTCGTCTCCCGCCATTTCGATCTCGCGATAGGATTCTTAGGCGTAACGCGGAATTCGGAGCCACCAAAGATGCATTGTCTGTGGGTCTAATACGAGGACAAGAACCGAGAGATGCCAGGGGAGCACAGCATTACAGATGCAATGGATGTCCCTGAGATGCGCGCGGGCTCGCGCAGCCTCAGCGACGCGCTCATTTCCATAACGGGATAGGTACATATTACCTTCCGTACGTACGTACATATACGTCTCTCTCCATCCATCGTGTCTGTTCCCTCTCCCACCCATCTTCGTATCTGACGTTTCTCCAACTCCCTCTCTCTCTCTCTCTCTCTCTCTCTCTCTCTCTCTCTCTCTCTCACTCACTCTGTACCTGTTTCTCCCTCTCGCAAACTCATGTCTCGCTCCTCCCTTCCTCTTCCTTCCCCGTATCGGTCTTTTCGCTCTCCCGGTTTTCCCTGTCCACGCATGCCGTTTCCGTCTCTCACTCACTCTCTCCCCATCGTCGTTTCCTTCTCTCATCTCTGCTTGCCAATCCTTCCCGCATACCTGTTTCGTACCTCCGACCCCTCTCTCACTCCATCCTCTCATGCCCTTTGCTCCCCTGACTCCGTTTCTCTCGTTCTCACTCTCCGCGCGTGCACGCACACACATACGAAACACGTGTCCGCTGACACGTCTTACCGGAGTTACCTCTCTGTGGTTGAACGCTGTTTGGCTGACTCCCGGCTGGACCGAGTTTACTCAAAGACACAGGGAACGAATAAAGTGGATTAACGCGGGAGTTATTACTCGCTCTTGATTCGATGGAATGTCGCGTTACGTTTGATTTTCCTGAAACACCTTGTAACGTCTCGAGATAAGCTATTAAAGCCTCGTTCGGTGGATACCACCTTAAATTCATATAAATTGTTGAAATAAGTTCGAGAGTCGACCACGGTACTGATAACTTTTCTATTAAATGTTTCGCCCCGCTTCGGTTTAAATTTATCGCGGCAGTGGACGTCCTAAAAAAAGAAAAAAAAATGACTCTCACGAATTAACGCGAAAATTTTCCAAGCAACTCTCTCGAAACGAATGTATATCTTTTAATGACGTGCTCGAAGCGCTCCTATCCTACCTGCCAAGTGTATCTCAAAATTTTTCACAACTTTTTTTATTTCCGTTATACGGTGAAATTTGCAAATATTGAAATACGTTCCGAGTTGATGAAAGAGAATAGAGAAAAAGGTATTCGAATTTATTACGAAATAAAAAAAATATTGAACGGAAGGGTCGGCGCGCGAACGGGGCGATGTCAAATCGACGACCGAAAACGTCACGAAAAAAATAAACTATCGAATCGTCATTTTATCGAACGTGGAAATTGCAAGCTTGATATCCCATAGCACGCACAAATCTGTGAGTACGTTTTGCGAGCAATATTGCATTAAGCGAGCTAGATTTATTATCTTTTTTTCCTCTCCATTAATCTATCGTGTCAAGCTAAATGCGAAATATTGCGCAACGATATTGTCAATCCACTCTTGCATCTGACTGTACTTACGCCTCATTGAGATTCGTATGATTTCTTAAACGTTTTATTTCAGAACTCCCCGAGCGAATCATGTACTTAATTAACTTAACAAATATTTGATTTGTTTGTTCGTACCGTGCGTCGCGCGTGTGCTTAACCCTTGCGAGTAACCAGATATTTACTCAGGGGTGTGGCGCGCGAGGGGGGATGGGGAGAGTGATGTGTATAGACGCGTAACGCTGGACACCTCTTGATTGGCAAACACGCATATTTTATCCCGGTTTCCCATCCAGATAACGCGTTGTTCGTATCAATTATTCTCTAAAATTCAACTCTCCCCCGTAATGGGAACGAGGTTTTAATTGAAATGTAATCCCAATTAAAATGAATTCGCAATCCTCGACGCACGAACGTGCGTAATCGTGTTAGCGAAATGAAATGTCCACTCGAGCGCGAGATCGGTGTTATTGCAAAAAAAGGAAGAAGGGAAGCTTTAACCGGCGAGTATTTGGTAAAAAGATCAATGATATTGCGATATCGTACCGAATCATGCATTAACGCGTAACATTGCGTCTAATTAAATATTTCCGACAACCCAATATGTTTTATGTAAATTTTCAAAGGTCCCTGTGATAGAAACTTGTTATTATCGGTAGACAAATCTTTCGAGACGACGTATAGATAAATCGACTTTCGAGATATCCCGATTCAACGATTTGCTTTATTACCGATTTAATTAACGACGATCTTGTTTCTGTCTCAATATATTTATTCAGTTTATTTCTTTATAACGACTTATATTCCTACCCTCTTCAAATATACAGTCTTATATCTGGCATGACTCGTACCGACAAGTATTTACAATAATTTTCACAAAACGTCACATAACAATTTCACGCACGCCCTTGTAAATATAGCGCCTCTTTGTAAATGACTTTGTTATAGGATTTGTGTGCTCTCGTCGAGACCATTGCGAATACGATGCACACTCAACATTTTCGTTCTCTCTCTCTCAATGACTCGCTTCCCCGATTACGCGTAGAAAAAACTCTGCTTCTATGTATATATATATATATATAATATATAATGTATTTATTATAATGTAAGTTTATATAAGTGTATTGAAAAATACTTCCGTGTCAAGAAGTTTAAATGACCATAGAAAACGAATAAAATGTGTATTGTCGTGCAATCATACTTCCGGGAAATTGTTGAACGAAGCGAACGGAAAATTTACGAATATTCGTCAACCGAAACTGTTTAGCGAGCGACACAAGCGATTACATTGAGTAATTCATAAATTTCGAAAATGGTATTAATATTATAACGAGTACCTTATTGATTCCTTACGATCTACTTATACTTATATCTTTATCTTTGTATTTTATGTGCCAACGTCTTCATTAAGCACCTTCGCGAATACTTTCTATTCCTCACAGGCTTTTACGAACCTAAATTCCGGTTCGCTAAATTCGATCTTACGACTTTCCAAGAACTGCGAAGATACGTCTACGATATCTCAGCGTCGTCTTCCTGGCCAAGAAAATATATCCTGCAAAGTTGTAATCTTACAAGAATAAACGTACCTACAACTTATACAGGAATTGCTTCTGCAAAAACCAAATATATATATATATATTACCTACATATACGACCGGATGAAAGGTTCTTTGAAAAGCTTTCCTCGCGTGTATGCATCTGAGAATTTCCGAAACTGTGCTCTGCGTGTATTTCTCATAATAAACAGATAACGCGACGTGGATCAAGCATAGATTTGTAGATTAATTTTGCGTCTGTATTAAACATTCCTCTTCGTTCTTTTTAGGAGAATTAAATTTTGTATTGATTGAATTTTTTTAATCGACTATTTGGAGGCACGACAACGCTATTACTTTACCGATCGGAATGAAAATTTTTCGTCCGCAAGGAGATAGACTTTTTGTAAAATTCTATTTTCTTTTAAGCGACTCGTACGAAGTTTCGCACGTTGCTAAATACGAATTGACAGATCTACCAGCTGTCGGTAGGTAAATTGAACGTCACGTGTGACAGATCGATGTTCACTCCACTATACATACCTAGCGAAAAAAAAATTAATATATACCTATCGAATTTATTTCACGAATAATTTTTTTTCTCGTTAATTGAAACTTCGAAGATTCTCTCACGATGTAGAAGAAATCTCATGAAAATTGACTTTCTCGCTGATCGTAGCGTCAGAATAATTTGCGTGAATCGTGTCCCTTACCGATAACGAGGTGATACGCGACAAAGAATCATTTCCACAATAGCTTATATCTTTTTCACTCGAAATGAGTGTGTCAGATATAGATACTTCGTATAATTAATTAAATTACGATCATTAGAAATGGATCGTTTGCCCGTGCATCGAATTACGGTCGGTCCTCCGTGATTGGGAATTATAATTTGTAAGAAGAAAGGTGTTTTTACGGCATTCATTTGTAAGCATATATCCGCTAAGCGCGTACGTTTAGTAACGACGATAATACGAGGATCTGTTATTAGAAATATCTAAAAATACTACTTTTATTTTTATATAAAAAGATCTCAAGTGACTTTGATGCTCTTGTAATATACAGTTAACGCTTATAGTTATATACAATTTCCATCACCACGCCTGACTACCTAGTTTTATATAGTAACATAGTTTTACTTAAATCATATGATTCCGTATCGCTAGTTTGCGCAAAACGTATGGACAAATTAAGCTCTATCACGATTCCGCCGTAACGCGTTTTATAATATTATACAATTTCTTTGATATACCGTGTGTCTCTCGAAAGGAAATTTACCTCGCTAGGGCTTTACGATTCTTACCGCGACGAGGGTACGTACTGTTCGCAGATCAGAAGAAGGCACCTGAGAAAAATGCGCCCTTATCGGTTGTAGCGTTTGGGTCCTACCTATTCCAATACAACCACGGGGACGGGGCACACGCATTTTCGCCATTGGCCAAATTACCACGCACGCTAATAAACTCGTGTAGAAATGCCCGACGAAGAAAGCAAACGTTAGGTACTGAGTGGGACAAAGCGACCGCGCCGTGGCGTAGGAAAGGAATACTTGTTACCCTGTAAACTATCCCAACTAGGATTTACCTGTCCCTCGCGCAAAAGGACTCCTACTACTACGTTAAACGGCGGGCCGAAAGAGCGTCGGTAGTGAGGATAGGCGAACCCACTCTTGCCTGAGGATCGCCTCGGGTGCCAACTCCTGATCGGCGCACAGTACGCACATGTACTGCTACGCGAGATCACTGTGGGAAAGCAAATCGGGTGGATTTTAGAACATTTTCTTAAGCTTCCTAAGTCTGCGGGCTATTTGTCTTGAATTATCAAACGCGTTTGCGTGAGAAGCGATGATAGATTTCAGCGAGACTGGAGGGAATTGAAGGCATTTCATTTAAAATCGCAAATACGTTCGTACGGATCTTTGACGGTAGTTCACGTTTTAACGACGAAACCACGAAGACGTTATAGGTTCCTTCTGAGACTTTCGAAACGCTCTTGCCAGCGGGAGTTGCCATAAATACTTTCGATTAGTCAACGTCCATAGACTATACACATTTCATTAAACGAAGTTGATAGTTAACACTACGGAGGAAGTATGCGAATGTAAAGTGGAAAGCGAAAATTGTGTTCAACGTCAGCTTCGTTGAGCGATCTCGTTTCGCGACAACTCATCGAAATCATACTACCATCGCTTTATCCTCAATCCTAATCCATACTGTTACTTCGTAGCGTGCTAAAAAATATTTTAATCCATCGTTAATCCTCTTTATCGCAACATTCCCTCATTCTTCTCCGTTTCTTCAACATAACAATATCATTCTAATTATTAAAACTTTCTATTAACAATGGATCTCTCATTTGACACGGAACTGTTAACGATACTCTCGGGACTAGGTAAAAAAATCGTCAATACCTCGTTCTCCATAGGCACGACGTTACCATCGCTCGATAATCGCACCAGGCATCGCGAAATCAGAAACGGAACAATATTTTAGGCCCACTTGGTTAATTAATACGCGATTATTAAAATCAAAAGAACGACGGTTCCACGGTTACGCCAAGATTGGCTGTCCGTGACAAACGATCGAAAGATTCCCAACGCTCATCCCCGTGCACTATGATCTCTTCGATTGTCCGATGTCAGAACTATTTGGCGAATAAAGGCCTAACTTCAGAGTCAGCTCTTTAGGTTTCCTGGGAGCGTTTCGAACTGGAAAGGGGCTGAACTGGGACTTCGGGCTCGTGGCAGCGTTATAATTGTCCTCGACGTCTTTGTTCGCATGACCGATATTCCCGAGACTCAAAGACGACTTCCGGTAGCAGTTCGCGCCCGTATCCGGTAGCTCGGTATACCTTTCGACGTTCAGTCTCCCCGGGAACTCTGGGTGCGAGACGGGTCGTTGCGTTTCGTCCCCGAGACACCCCGGCGAAAGTTTCGCGGCATAGTGGTTTATGGCCGAGCATGGAAAACGTTGATCGGCAAATGGACGATTGGGCGACAAAGTATGATAGTCCCGGTGTCTCGTCGGTAGATACGATCCAACGTCCGATCCCGACTCCATCGAAGGCAATATGCCTAAATGCCTGTCGTAGTCTAAGCCCTTACCGTGGGAATATTCTTTCGGGGACAGTGGATCGTACTTTCGACGTAGGAGTTCGCTCGTGTCGCTGGAATAATCGAGAAAGGAGGTTCCAGCGGCGTTCAAGCACCTCTCTTCCTTGGGAATGTATTTCGTGGGTGTTAGCGGCTTACCGTTGCCGTTACTGTAATAAGAGGAACCTATGTTTGTATTGATTACTGGCCTGCTGTCAGCCTGGAGCGACAGATAATCGCTGCTAACTTGTCTCGGAATCTCCTCGTCGTACCTCACGCGGAACTCCAGCGATTCCTTCGTCAGCATTGGACTCTTTAATTGCATATCGTACGTATTGGTGGTGATCGTTGATTTGTGATCGATATAATCGAAGCTCGGGTCTATGGTAGGTTTTTCGTAAGGGGCAGCGACGAAGGGATTGTTGGATGTCTTTTTGGGCGACAGTCTGGGAAAGTCGAAGGTCTTGTAAGGGTCGTAAGAGCTCTTTAAAGGAGAGGTGTCGTAGGGACCCGATTTCGTCGAATATCTCAAAGACGGCGCCTCCGCGTACGGCGATGCGTTCTGTACGTAACGAATGGGGGACAATTCCTTCTCTGGGAGATCCAGAGACGGTAATACCTGCGCCGAGGAGATCTTGTCGAGTTTCTCCAATTCCCGATAAATGTCTATGTCGCTCTTCGGAGAGGAATCATTGTCGTGATACTTCGATACCTTGTACGGCAGAATAGTTTCCGTGTACTGGGAAAACTTGTCTACGGTAATCGCTGGGTCTTGCGTCGATCCCAGATCGCTTCTAGCCTCGATCGAGTCGTTTGACGATTTGTAAGAGAATACGTTGGTAGAGATGCTGGTCAGATCTAGACCCTCGATATCACTGATGTTCTGACTGGACGATCCCTTATCGTGATTGGTGATACTGGCCGGCGAACTTTCCTCGTAGTTACTTAACAGCTTTGACAGTTCTTCGTTTATTTTATGATCCAACAGAGCCTCCCTCGTGTTCAGGTAATCGTGCGAGATCACCTCGTCTACGTCGAAGTGATCCATCTGCTCCGTGTCGTCGATCAACGAGAGCTTCGACAATTCGTCGTTGATTTTCGCGTCGAATTCGGACACGCTGGTGGCAGTCATGTTGTCGAAATCCTTAAAATTGATCCTCGCCAGTTCCTCGTTGATTTCGTGCTCGTTCAATCCCATTTTCTCCAGTATCGGACTGAAGATCTTGGATATCTCCTCGTTTATCGGACTTATAGTGATCTCCTTGGATATCTCCTCGAGATCCGGCAATCTTTTCTTCGCCTGACAAGCGAGAATCTTCTGAAGTATAGCAGAATTCTCTTGAATGATCTTTAACGCCCTGTCGCTACTTCTGCGTCCGTTATTGCCCCTCTTTCGTGGCTTCACCTTCGTCCAGACTCCCAGTTTTGATTCTCTACCGTCGTCGGTGTCGTCGCCGCTCTTCCTGCATGACATGGTCTTCAGTATACTGTCGCTGTTCTCGTCCATGTTCATTCTCGGATGCACGATGTACGATTTTCTACCTTCGCCCGTCACGCTGATGTCGGGTATCTCTAAACGTCGCTTCGAAAAATTGCTCGCCGAATTGCTGAAGTTGTCGCGTCTTCTGGCTTCCAAATTTTGCAAATCTTCCCAAACGTAACCACTTTTCTTGGTCAACATCGCGGTGTCGGGGGATCCGTCGCTCAGGGCTTTAGCTTCCAAGTGTTTGATGTCCTCCAGTATGTCGCTGGATCTCTTCATCGCCATTGTCGCCGCGAATTCGTCCGTCGAGGCGGATGACTTCAAATCGGCGAATCTTCTCTCCAGACTGCTGGAACTCCTCTCCAATCCTTTCGATCTATCTCTATGACGATAGTTATAAGTTAAATAATGCTTGTCCAACTTCTCCTGCGGCAAGGAAGGTACAACGTCCTTCTCGGAAAGCGGGTCGTCGTTATCGTCGAGAAATTCCTTACTATTCCGATAATAATCATTGGTAGCAGACTGATAAAGGCCGACCTCGTCTCTCTGATTTCTTCCAGTCGTCGCCATCGCACTAGACTCATCCTGCTTCACCTCGGACTCGGGCTTCGCGTAGATCTCAGTTTTGCGCGCGTTAACGTCCGTCTCTCTGGCGTCGGGGGATTTTAACGAAGCGTCGAATTTCGATTGATAACCCAAGTGTTTGGACGATTCCTTCGAACTGCTCGACTTCTGTTCCGGCGACGTTTCCGTACTGTCGACGCTACACCTTCGTCTAGCGACGCTGTACGGAGAGGGGGTCTTTTGATTAGGATGAGCAATCGGATAAAACGGCGAGGTGGCGGAGCTCAAGTCGATCGGCGAGTCTGATATATTATCCTGTCCTCGTTTACCATAATTCGAGGTATACTTTATAGAGTTGGCACTTATTGGCGATTGGAGGTCCGAACTGAACGACCTCTCGGAAGACTTTATTTTACTTGGACTGCACGAATCGCTGGAGCTGCTTACCACCAATTTCGGGCTCGCCTCGGATCTTTGCCTCAACGAATCGGTGCTGATCGGCGTCGACGGGCTTGATTTCTCGTAAGAGGTCTTCTTCGTGTCCGTTCTCCCGCTGTCTCGCGTAACGTCGGAGTCGATCGAACGAAGGACCAGGGTCTTCGAGTCCGAACTGACCGAGGAGCACATCGACTTGTCCATCAGATAATCCCGCGATTCCGATCTAACCGGCGTTCGCGGACTTACCGTAAGACTGGAAGGTTTCGAGTCGGGTCCCATTGTCTCGCCGGAGCTAAACGATCTACTACTCTCCGGTGTCTTGGGACTCTTCTTCGTGTCAACGTACGCTGCTTTCCTTTGTACTATCTGTGTCCTATCGCTAAAGGCCGTCTTCGCTAACGTTATATCGGGATTTGTACAGGTTTCTTGAGCTACCCCGATCGCGTTAATCGTACCGTGCGTGACGTTGGTGATGTTGCATAATTTCTCATCGACAGTCGAGGGTGATATGGGCAGGTGACCGATCACGTACGTTTTAGGGTAAAACGGCCGCTCGGGACTCACCGTGTCCAACGGATCAGCGATTAAATTATCTAATTTTGGATCCTCGTGTGTCTTCGCGTCCGAGGTGACGCCGCTGGAAAAATTGAACGACGTTTTGTAACGCTTATCCTCCACCGTGTCTAAAACCGGATCGTAGGCGGTTCTACTTATGATTCTATCGTACTTCGTTTCTAATGGAACAATGGAATATTCCGAGAATAGGTCGGAGCTATCTCGTCGGACGATGGATGGTGTTTCGTCGACTTTACCTTTTTTACTTGCCGCCCCATCGTCATGGATCGAATCGTCAAGCTCATCGTTCGTCGCTATTGGTCGATGTGTCTCGTGCACCGAAACTTCGTTCTCTGTCGTGCCGATGGCGTTGGTTTTAAAACTCAAGTAATCGTAATTGTCCAATACCAACGAAGTTCTCTTCTCCGCACTAACGTCCGAATTATAATCGACCACACTTTCGGACGGTGATAATTCTTTCTCCGCCAATGTCTTCGTCTCCTTCGACGGGCTATCAATCGTTTTCTCAGGCGTATCATTGTGTGCACTAAACGCGCGAGGAACCATCATATTATTGTCATCCTCCGCCGATAATCTTCGTATCTGATCGGTGATCTTCGCGATTGAAATTTCACCGAGACTCTCCTGTAGAGGATTCGATTCCCCCGGTTCCCCCGACTCCTCGATGCTCGCTGGCTTCCGATCCACGCGCGTTGAACGCTCAGGGGTGTTTTCGGAAGTGGGGGAACCGTCGATTCGTGGATTCCTCTCTTCGTCCGTCGCCATGACGTAAGACTCGGACGCCGACGTCAGTTCTTCGCTGTCGACGTCACTGAGACGATCCGGCTCGTCGCACAACTCGGTCGACGTGCTGTCACTGTCACTGTCGGCGTTGCTGCGTTTAGGGGATGTAAGTTCGGCAAACGTTTCCTGGGGTGACGGTAAGGACGTACCGCTACCCTCCGTTACATCTGGGACAGATAGAAAGGCAGATCGATAAATCGCGATGTTTTAATTGTGGTGGAAAAATCGCGCAGTGAATTTTATCATTGTCGGATCTGAATTTTTGTTTAACACCGCAAGACCGGGTTGGATTGTAGTTTATTGCGTTTTCGAGGTAGAGAGAGAACTGCAGTGGAATGTTCCTACGATGAATTGGACGGAACCGGATATTGGCCCTACCTGCCACACCTGTGTCAATACTCGTACTTGTTGGTATCGAACAGGTGGTTGTCGCAAGGTGGTTGATCGAGGTTTATATCTAGGGAATGACCCGCAAGTCGATAAAACAGACCGAGAACGCGATACCATCATGGGATGTATAATCGACCGGCTGTAGATAATATTAAGCCGCCGAAGCTAACGTCACTTTTACAGATTCCGATTTTATCACGCGTCGGTATATTTTGTCAACCGTAGATACAAAACAAGATCTTTCCAAATTGAATGACGTTTTTTGAAACGGGGAAAAGGTTTTTTTTTTGATAGAAATAAATACTTGCGTGCGTGAAATCGGTGTTAATTGTAGAAATCGATAATCAGATAGTTTATCCGCGATGAAACTTCAACCACATATTTTCTCGTCGTGAGTAGTAACCCGTAAACCTTTATTTTTTCACACGTAACTCTCTTGAACCGCAAAGTTATTGTATCGCAACATAATAGCTCGATACACCGATTCCATTGATTACAAAAAGGGCGGTAGCCAATAATAAATTGTTTGTTCCACCATTTTAGCGCAAATCGATTTCTACCTTTCATTGAATAACTTTTTTCCCTTTATAAATAACTGCCCTTCGAATATTTTCAGACCCCCCTAACAAATATATCTCGCGTAACGTAAAAATGTGTTAAACATTTCGATACGTACCAGCGGCGTCGATGGATCTCTGCTTCGACCTCTTCGTGTCTTTCCAGTGTAACGTAACTCCTTGCCTGTCCTTTCGATTTTGATTTCTTGGACTGTGTACAGCGGTTGGTCTTACTTTCGTTGGTGTTGCGGTCGATGGTAAACTGAGAGGTCGACTCTTCGCGCTCACGAGAGCATTTTTGCCCACCAACAGATGATTCATGGCCTGGGATGTCGGGGCTGGTACCATTGACTGTCTCGCGCACGCTGCTACACCGCAAGGGAGACATAAAGCGTAATCTATAAATTTCGACCTAACGTCGTTTCGGATATTTCTAGTACTCGTGAGAATGACCACGTTCGACATTCGGTGGAGGATCGTAAATCTGTTCGGGCTTTTAAGTAAACGCCGCGTGGATGGTCAGAACGATCACTATAGAAGAGCGAGCATCGTACAAAATATCCACGTGACGAATTTGCGAATTTAACTAAGCGTTCTAACTCTTGTTTACTGCAAATAATAATTACCAGAAAGTATAATGTGCGCCTGGCGTTGGCGTTCTCGTAGCTTAGCATACTGTTGTTTGAGAGTACTAATGTCCAATGCGAGACGTTCTCGGTCACTGCTAGGTGCCATAGCTTGCAACGCGCCTATGGTCGACGGTATACGATCTAACGAAAATTGCGATTTGTTAGGCCAAAAGGCGACAGTTTCTCGTTCGTTGAAGAATCAAGCGTTCGAACGACGGCTGTGATTCCGATCAATGATGCGGATCATGATAACGCGAGTTGACTTTTGGTTGTTACTGAATCTTTACCTTTCTTCAGACGCTGTGCCATACTAAACATCGCGGCGGCCACGGCCAATCGTTCGTCCTCTTCCGTATCGCTATCGTCGTCGTCGCTCAGCTTACGCGCCCACGGTGTAATATTATATCTATGCTTCTCTCTCAAACCCGTCACTCCATTCAAGGGTCCCATGCTAACAATATTCTATCGGGACGTTACAGAAATATAGCGTCTAGTCATTGAATGCATATAATAGATCGTACGAAGAGAGATTCGTGGAATTTGGTGAATTTTTAAACTTTCCATTGAAATATACTTTTCTACGAACCTTTATGAGATTATTCGTGTCGGTGAATTCGAGCATCTCCCTCGTCAGTACTCCCATTATACTGTAAAACTCGTCGGCCGACGTTACCGCCATGATACGACTGAAAGGAGACGACGATAAGCGTTTGCGCGTAACGAAATTATGAGTTACGGGATATTCAGAACGTTATACTAACTCGGATAGACCTTCCCAGATCGCTAACGCCGTTCTGAGAAGTATCTCGTCTCCCTCGAGAAATATCAAGTCCCAAACACGGAGGACGACTTCTTGAGGTAAGCAGTGACAGAAAAGAGTGAGGAACCATTGCATCGTGAACACATTCGTCAGAGGTGGCTCGTAACTGCTGCCTGGACAATATGGAAGGAAGCAAAATAATATTTCATTACTTTTTTTTTTTTTATACACCAACCGACCATTCGTTTGATTATCGATTCAGCACGGCGAATATCTACCAACGTACGAGATCAGAAATGTAATCAAGTACTCGCCATCGAACTTATTTTATAACACGAGCGGTTGCCAAAGATTCTATTATACCAGACTCTCATCTCTTTCGCGAGAACTTGGTGAAATCGATGAAATCTATCGCTGATTTAATGATTCAATAGAATATATAAAAATTGCAAGAATAAATAACGTGGCTCCATGGATGTCCCACGGATCCCGTTACGACAACCGGTGCTACGTAACTTCGTAAGAATCGTCAACCAGACGGCAATAGCCAGCTCAAACTACGTTACATAAATCCAGTAATACCAAAGTACAGACCAACTTTACCTGTCGCCTTATCCTTCGCATCGCTCTGCAACGCCTCGAGATGTTTCGAAAGTTTCGGCAATCTGGAGCGCAGGAGATCTCGAAACACCGCCATGTCCACCGATAGCCCGCGCAGATTATCGGCGAAGTAACCTTCCGGCAGGACACCCTCTATCAAGTAGATCATCACCTTTACGGCCGAGGATTCGGCGCGATCCATAACTTGCAAAACGAGCGCGGCCAGCACATTCAGGCCCTGGCAATAACCCACGGACTTGTTCCATCGGGCGAAACCGAGGAGAACCCGACGAAGTACCGCCTGATTGTCCCTACCAGCTGCGCCGCAAAATAGACTGCAGCCTGTCCTGTGCAGATCCTGAAATCCCGTTTTATTCGTGAAAAGAAACGCGAGCGCGTGAGTTTTCACGCGGAAGACGCGTATCTCGGTCGAGGGGAGTCATTCCCAGGGCCGTGACTAGGGGGGGGATGATACTACGAATCGGTTAGGTAGCGTAGGGTTACGCGTCAGTTGCGTGGGAGACCCCTCGAATGATTTAACGCTTTGTTTTCGTTAGGCGAGGTTCTTTTTTTACAAAATTCAACAGTCAAGAACTTTGCGAATATATTTGGAGAGTGGGAGGCATTTCTGATATCTCGCCCAAGGCGCTGGAATATCTCATCGCGCTCCCGCATTCATCGGGTCCAACTTTTAAAATCCCGTCGCGCGATGCCCGATATTTTATTCGTGGAAATAAATTCGATCGTCGGTTTTTCGCGCGAAAAGGTGTCTCCGGGTGGCATTTAACTGATCCGACTTCTTGAACGCGCGAGGGCGAGAGCTAATTGGATGGCTCGACGGCGACAGTTAATTGCTCCCCGTCGAAGTGATTAATGATCTGAATTTAATTGCTCGTAATTGTAATACCTAAAGATACAATCTCGCGAGAGCTCGCGATCCCGAAACGCGTCCCTTTAGCCGGCGAGTACCCGTCCTTTCTATAAACGCGTACAACGAGACGGAATAAAAGATCCTGCGATTTTTTGTAAGATGATTTCTTTTTGAATACTGCAAGTACTCCTACTCAATTACGAATCGATCGAACGTTTCCCAGATATTTCTGCAGAGATGAAAGGTACAAGAGTTTTCTTTCATCTCGCACAAAAACCAATCCGTACTTATTTTCTATCGAACGTTTTGTCTCAGGTTCCTGGAATCGAGTTAATTGGCTGAGATTTTTCGAGTATCGCGAGCTCGGCGGGTCTCCCTTGCATCGAGTAAGTTTCTTTCGATTCCATCGAAACAGCTTATACGTGCCAAATCCAATGTTCAATGTCGTTGAAAAAAAAATTTCCAAAAAGATATCCCTTTCGAGGAAGCAACCGGAAAACTCCGCTACCACGAACTCGTCCGAGTTTTCATTAATTCACGTGAAAAAAAAAAGAAAGATAAAAAGGAATATACGAACGCACCGTAGGAGAACATTACACGAAGGAGGCATGTTTTGCAAGCTTACTTTAACGATTTGTATACCAAGCTCTTCATCGTCAGGATTACTCCACTCGTTGAAACAGACCTTTTCAGCCTGCTTCCAATCTACACCGCGCTGCTCTAGATGACGTTCCGCCAGCGTCAGCCATAACTGCCGAACATACATCAGTCGCCTTGCATTTAACATCTGTCGTCAAAAGTTTCCATCCCTTCGCAACGCCTCGAATACCCACCCTTTTTCGAAATTCCGGCGGTATTCCTCCCTGCAGTCTCGCCACCATTTTCATAGCGTCGAGCCATTGTATGAAACCACTTTCTCCTGGCTGCGGTGTCAGGCTAAATCTCATCTTCGTGTCTTCGACTGTAAATCCAAAGAACGGCTCGATATCTCAAAGCGTCGCAAAAGCCTTTCGATTACGAATTAAAACTGCGAAATTGCGTCGAGGTATCGTAGAAACAAAGAAGATTTCCATCGGCGGCGTCGACGAAGAGACGGCGGTAAAGCAGAATTATTAACGAGACGCGACTTCGAACAAATTTACGGGTACGGTATAAATCCCGGACAAAGTCAATCCTATTAATTTCCTGAGAGTTCGTCAAAATATTAAACGATTAATTAGGGAACTTTGTTTCGCGACAATGAGAGACGCGCGAGTGCCGAGAACGGTACTCCGTGGAGTACCGCGATCGTTAGTAATCCATTTAAACAAACAGAAACGTTAACGTTCGTAATTCAATCGAAATGTCAATAGTTATCTACTTTAGCTGCAAAGTTTCGTAGTCAGATGTCCCACTTTGAGAAGCATGGCTTATCCTTCGAATGGTATAGTTGCGAACTGAAACGGACTAGCATATTCTAGCGTTTACCGAGCGCAAAGGTTAACGTTTACCCACAGAAGAAAAATCTCACCGGCGCTCGGTACTATTATTTAATTAAATAACACGAGTTACGTTAATTCGCGCGTAAGGCAAAGTTTCGCGTTAAATGCTTTACTAACTATTATAACCACGCGTAAGAATTAATACGTAACTCATTTATCGTAATTGTTCAGTTAACACGAACGCTCCGATACTATTTTCGAACGATAAGACCTCCCTGCATAGTAATGGTTGGTTTCCCTATAATTCGCCTGAACGTCTCCTCTATTCGACTCTAATTTAGCTGTACGCTACCGCGGGTTCATTACCCAAGTAGTATCTGACGTTACTGAACTCGAGTGCACATTTGTACTACCATAAATTTTACAACTCTACTGGAACTACTCAAACCTATAATACCTTTGTGGAGGTGCATTTCAAGTGCCGCGTTAACCAAGTACCATTATCATTGCCTTTACGATTTAAGAAGAAATTCGATATCAACGTTTTCATTTTTGGAAGGGAAATTTCCATTACGCCCACGACGATTCAATTATCACGATCGTAATAATTCGATATGTACTGTTAACGCAGAAATTAGAATGTAACCGAAGAATGATTATTTCTTACGGTTATATTATAATTATAAGTAGCGAAAAAAAATAATTTATAAGCGTGTTAAATCGAAAGTGGGTACTCCACGTACAATGTTCGCATGCAATGCACGTCAAAATGATTTTTCACCTTCGAGTTCTTCGTACTTTGAGGTAGAGCTAGCAGCGTACGCGGCTCCAGACGCGAGGTTTTTGAGGGAGTTGAAAAATCCGCTCATTCTCCAATTAGAAACGCCACTCTTTCTTCTTCATCGTCACTTTCACCTCTCTTGTCTCTTATTGTACTGCGTACGGGCGCCTTTCAACCGTTTTCGTGATTCATGATCCGTCGCTCTTGTATTTATTCTCTCAAAATTATTTTTGCTCGTTGCATTTTGCAAAGCTTCTCTCGTGCGAGATGCGGTTTTATTACGACTCTGAAATTCCGGGTATTCTATATAGATTATAGAATGCTCTATAAATTTATCGAGCGGACAATACAATTTTTCTACAATATTCGTTTTCGACTAAACGACGTGACATACTGCTTCGAACGAGACGTCTTTTAATCGCCGATGCCGTTGGCAAATAATTGTCGATCGTAACACAACGACGAATACGTATTACAAACCTATTTCTTAAAACATCTTGCATTCGATGCGATATAAATAACTACGATGCTATCAACGTATAAAACGATCGGAAACAGATATTCGCTCAACGAGTGCAATAAATGCCCGGGGAAATATTAAATTCCATCCATTTCTTCTCAGAGAAACGTAATAACCGAGTTTAAAATATTCCTCTCCCCGGAGCAAAGTACACAATTACAACGTAAAAAAGAAGTAGTTCATTGTGGCAGACTATTAACGAAGGATGAAACCATTCCCACTGCAAATTTGATTATTAACCGTATCTGCACGGCTGTACCACCTGTTACCAAGTACCTAATCTAGATATGCGTGTGGCGCAAGAGTTTCCCCGCGATTCCTTACGAATACCCCATTCACGACTTTTATCCTCGAGTCGATCTATCGGCCCGTGAAAACGAAATGGATCGATCGATCGGGAGGACAATATCTCGATTCAAAAGTGTGTGCGGCACGCATAGCGACGCATGTATATAGTACGTCGCGAAACTCTGCTTCCTTTTATCATAAAAGTTCTTCGATGAAAAGTATGATCGCGAGGTGCGATGATACGACAGCGTATTCAAACTGGTTTTTCGAAAATCGTACAAAGCTTCGAAGATCAAGCACTGCTGGTGGGCAAACAAGTGTGTACATATTTACAACGGATTACGGTTGGCTTGGAACATTTTTACCGCACACAGGTTCCATGCGCTACGCAAACGAGGAAAGATGGCATCGGCGGGTAATTAAGAGCGATTCTCTAAAAGTGTGGTGTTCTCTAATAGGTCGGTAAGCGAGACGTCAAAGATCAATGACATATGTACTTAAAGGGAGAGCAGTCGGAATGGTTGCATATGGTACTACGCTCTTTACGAGACTACGTGCGAATCGTACAATGCAAATATTATATATCGCGTGTACGCGACGTACATCCCGAGGGTTTACGCGAAATCGAGGCATCGGCTCGAAGCGACGAACCCCCATCCGGACACTTTGATTTATCTAATCCTATTCGTGAAACGCTAACGCGTGTACATTGATTTCTCAAGTCTTTTCGGTTCTAGTTATATGTTCGCGATGCAGAACACGTTCTGCTCGCAAAAGGGAATCTCGGAAAATTCACGAAAAAAATCTCTGTAACCAAGACCAAAACACCGTTACTCTGTCTCCAGGTATATTATTACTTAATCCAAAGAAAGAAATACGATCTCGTTCGTTCGATAAACGAATCTCGTAAGGCCTACTACCGAGACCCGAAAGAAAAAAAAAAATTGAGGCTTTCGAAACGAGCGAGGGGACCTCCATGGACACCTTACCATCGTCATTGTGTGAATCGACGTCAAATCGAGTCGACGTCGGCGTACCCCCAGGAAAAGCGCACTTCGGGCTACACATCTGCTGTCATGTCACGAAAGCACGGTCCTCGAAGACTCACCAGCGGCACATCCCCCGTCTACACCCCTGGCCCACCTACAGCGATCCACCACTGTGACTTGCAACCCCCGGATATCTCACGCACCACCTCTCGCCATTCCCCCGAGAAAGGCACGAAAGTACGCCCGAGCGTATTACGGACTCTCGCGAGGAAACACTGAAATGCTGAACGCGAGCGATTCCCGTTCCCGAGAACCTTTCGTCGGGACAGCTGTCGTTCGAAGGATGAAGAGAGACGGTCGACCCTTCTCGAGAAGAGTATGTCGAGTCAGCTGAACGACGACGACCACTACGTCGACGGCGGAAGGAGGAAAGAGAGTTGCGCGCGCGTGCGTCCGCGGGCGACAATAGCGACAGAATCCTCTGTCCATGGAAGGGGGGTAGTTATCTCGTGGAACCCTGCAATAGGCACTGACGCCGTTCCACGAAGCTTCGGCTCGGGCAACCTTAGCGATCCCGTGTTCAACCATTCCCCGTTACGTCGCATGCGCATACGCCCACCACCACCACCATCACCACAGTCGCCGTCGCCGTCGCCTCCGTCACCACCACCACCACCGCCAACCACCACCACCATCGCCGTCACCACCACCCCGCCGAGAAGAATTTGTATCCGCGGGGGTGTTTGCGTGCGCCGTCTTCGCGGCCGAGAGAAATACCATGACTGCCGTGTGCTCGCTACGAGGGGGTGACTCGATTTGCTTCTCACGTTTTTTTTTTCTTTTTTTTTCGTGTCTCTCAACGGCGCGACGGTGCGCCGGTATTGGTGCGTTTCCGTCGCTTCCTGGAGTAATTTGCATCGTGGCTCGATGGGAGGGGATTCGTCTTTTTTTTTATATAACCTTTTTTTTTTTGATGCCTCGATCCTTTTTTAAGGAACTACGGACGTTTACGCGCAGACCGGAGGTCAAGTTGATCGATTTCCGTAGCTCTAGTCTGGAGTGAGAATCTTATAATCGTTTTGAGGTAGTTAAACTTTTCTATCGAGTTTCGTCGCGAGGGTTTTGCGATATGTTTAAAAGTATTTCTGTAGTCGGTATTGCGTCGCGAACGACGATCGTTTCGCGGTGAATTTGTTCGCGCAGATTTTCATCGATCGGTATCGCGTTTAATTGGATTCCGTCCTTCGTCCCGTGCACGCACGTTTATTCGTGCAGAGGCAACGTGATTATTTTCGACGTCGCTTTATAAATTTATCGTATTAATAGGTACGACGAACAAACAGGGAGGTAAAAATGTTATCGTCTCATCGCGGCAGTCTAGCAGTCAATTTTAATCCACGTTCGGGACAATGCTGCGTATTATGGATCGATGAACTTATCGATTTCGCCCCTTTATGGGTCAGTCGGAAATGTCGCTGAAGTAAGCAGCAACATGGTATAGGGTAAGGCCACCGGATATGCTCGCGGATATGTGTATCCGTTTGCCCTTCGTCGGCTACATTCGTGTTTGTTTACTGTGTGGCAAAATGATTATTCACTTTACTTCATATTTATTTATTACGGGTGTAATTATATTTTATGGGTATAATTATAATCATGTAGGTATGTGTAGTTCTCATTTTTATAACTAAAATAAATCCTGTCGGTAAGTAGGATCATGATTTTCAGAGTAATTAATAACTGCAATGCCATACGTTGTACTCGATCGACAAAAATGAAATAACCAAATTTCAACTAATCGCTCAGACGTTATTAGTTTCCTTTCCATCAAAACCAGCGGGGGGGGGGAGGGGGTACGGTATTATCGGTGTGGTTAAATAACGGAAGTAATTAAACGTTCCGCGGATAGACTTCCGAATACACGCTCGAGTACGCGTTTCCGTTCACCCGTTAGCAGCGGGAATCTCTTCCACCGCTGGTGGAAATTAAAAACCACGAGATAACTATTCGGCGTATCCGATCTTGCGCGCGGGTCAATTTCGTAGAAACGAGATCTAATCGAATATTGATCAAAGGCACAGGCGATAGGTGTTCGCTCGTAGATAGAATTACCTTTATACGGGTTAACAAAGCCAAATTTAATATGTACGTTCGATCGGGACGCGCGAAACGTTTTCGGAAATCACAGTCACGCGAATTCGACCTAATTCGATTGAATTCGACGTATGCGGAATATAGGATGGACGTCCGTTTTCAGTTTCAACGCACGGCATGTAGTCGAGGCAGTCAGCGCATTGCAATTTCAATGGGCGCTGATCAGGGTTGGTTGTCGATATTTTACACTCAAAAACACGATTACACGTCGATACGTAACAGCAAAGCGAGGCAGAATAACACTACCCTTCGCCGCATACCTTTTAACCCTCGGAACGTCGATATATTTTTTTATCGATGACTTTGGTCCTGTATCTCGGTCGGTAAACGATAAAGATTTCTGATCTTAACTTCGACATTTCAAATTTACATAATGTATATCCGTCATAACGTTTCGACGGCGAAGAATGTATAATTAATTTAACGGGATTAAAGTTACATATACTGGAAGCACTTGACGCACGAGATAAATCGAGAGTTTCATGGTAATCGTCTCAATCATCAACGCGTATTACATGCAGCCGCGTTTGGATACGCTCATTTTGTAAGTTCATGTTTGTCGTGCTTTTAAGTATTCCGGGGTAATGGTTCGGAAACTTCCACCTAATACTTTTACGCTCGGTTGAACTATCGAACCCTACCCCGACCGAGGAAAATGGAACTTGTGGGACTTTGAAAAATGCGCGTGGGCAATAAGTTCGCGGAGATAACTCGAGACAGATTCGAACGTGGTGGGAAAGAAATAAAACGGACGGCGCGTTAACTTTAAAGTTATTTTCCGAAAGTAAGTAATAACGATCTTCTCACGTTCAAAAGCTCATCGAGGAAGGAATACACGCGCTATCCTCGAAAGCTGTACTTTTTAATCATGAATTTTTCATCTCTCGTCCAAAACGCGTCGTCACTCGTGCGCGTCGAATAATGACGACGTCGAGTTCGTCGCGCCAAAATGCCGGTCCGAAGTTACGAAGAGCGAAGAAAGTTCCGCATTTCCGGTTCGCAGGCGCAACATCATTAAAACTTTATCAATGACGCTACGTCGGAAGTTCGGACGCGCGTACTATATTCCGGGCATGCGTGTTTCGCGGAATATACGCGGCAAAGTCTAATTATTGATCACTGCATCGTGGCGTACGAAAGGGGGCCTTTTTGTTGCGCGGAAGAGTCGGTGACGCCACGATATATTTGCGATGCCGATACCACCGTTAAAAGTATCGATAACGCGGCTCTCGAGTACTCCGCCTTTTCACGCAAAGTTTCCCGGAGAGTGCCACCACTCTCGATCGTAATATTACGCAGCTGTGCGTGTCATTACCTGCAGCTGGAAAACGCGACGTTCGACGACTTTCGATACGCAACGAAACGTAAATAGTACCTATACGTGAATATTTGAATGGTGGACGTATCTACGATTCAGACCAGACTCCCGGAAATTAGAATGTACGATTAGATACAGATAATGCGGGAATAATATTTGAAATTTCAATAGTGTACGTTCGAAGTTATCATTGAAAGTTTCGAATACGCGATAGAATACGAGTAACGCGGAATTGACATTTTAACAGTGTTTATAATTAAAACTTGAATGAAAAAATATGCGTTACGCGATGGGATGCAAATATCGGAGGAAACTTTTAACCTAAAGAATCAGTTTAAATTTGACTCTCGTCGCCACGTTCGAAAACTTGTACGCTCAATTTCTTCTTTCTATTGTTTATAAAACAACGGAAAAATGTAATTCGCGCAAGTATTACTTTCGTTATCAAAGTATCAAGGGCAGCAGTTGCGAAGGCGATAAATGCTAGCCACGTTGCGGGACTTACAGGAAAACGGCATAAAGAGCGCCATTAAATGCAAGTCCATTTTTAACGTCGAGCCGAACAAAGATTACTCGCGTGGAGCGACAGTTATATCGTCCGAAACGAAACGCGTAGCTTTGAGCAACAACGCTCACGTGATTCCGTGTTTTGTGTCGCGCGAGTCTATTGTTCGTTCGAAAAGCCATAACTGTCACGATTATAAGAGCGTTGCGGCTTATAGAACTCTATCTTCACTCTACGCGTGCGATCTTGACAATTGCATTCCTTCAACGTTGGCGAGGCGAGTAAATCCATTGGAAATGCCGAGAAAATATTTTAATACACTCGACCCATCCGTGCGATCGGATTACGATACCGCTCGAGAAACTTGTAGATAATTATACCGCGAACAACATAAATATATCAAACGTGTACTTACTTCGCTTCGCGCTGTGAGCTTGCAGGTGAGCTGTAATTATATCGCACTGTTTGTCACGTTTGATGGTAAGATAATCCTTTCGCCGCAGCTGGCGAACGAGTATCCCGCCGGTATGGTTAATATGTTCCCGTAAATTCAACACTAAAACTTCAAGTTCGTCTTGGCCTGTAAATTGTATAAATACGATATAAAGTGACATTTATCTCCGAGAATAACTCGCCGATCCGCCTTCACTATAATTAAACTGAAAAAGAATTCCCTATGTCTCGTGTTACGCTGACTTGGTTATTTTGCAATTCTTTATGGTGAAAGAGATTTCATCCAAAGCCTACGAATTTATCCGTTTATAAATCTTTTTATCACGGTGCCGAGTTTGAAATCAAATCGGACCACGCTTTGTATGTCAACATTGTGGAGAATATTAGTTAGGAGAAACGTTGAAAATAAAATGCGTACAATTCGTGAAAAATATAGCGAAGGAACGATCACGACAGATATCGTACGTTTCCGAAATAAAGTAAATGCCTGCGTTTCCCGTCGAGTTTAACGCGATGGTTGAACATCTTGAAAAAAAATCTTTGAATTCCCTGTCGAGATTGTCGTACGAATGGGATAGCTCCCCCCGTATACGTAAGTACACTTCTGTACACACTGCACGAAGATTGCAGCTTCCCACAGTTGCTTATGCACACTGCGTTCTTCGATCTCGGTAGACGAAATGAGTGTACCCCGACTACTTTCTTTGATCATTCTAAACACGGCCTTAGATGTTCTCAATCGGGCGGTTTCGGTACCCCATACAACCCTCTGGTTACCAACTTAAATTGCGCGCGGTCGAGGTATAAAACACTTTCGAGTCAGAATTTAAATTGCATGATTACACGGGATCATTATTACCGCGCTTTAGAAAACAACGTAACGCGATCCGCGCGAATTACGAAAACGCGAGGTTGGAGTTAATACATGGGACACTTATCTCCACTTTCCTCGCGCGTTTCGAGCGATACGCGGTTCTAGAGTTCAAGGAAACTTTTGGTTTCGTTACTTCCCAACGTTAATCCTGCACTGCGAATTGATTCATAAATGCATCACATAGTTACACTTACAATACACGTATACGTATAAAAAGAACAAACATCGCGCATTGTAGCAATAAAGACAAGCTGTTTGGATCGCGAAGGAAATTTCGTTCCTCCAAAATGCAGTGGTGATGATCCTTGCTCGTAGTCGATGCAATCTCTTCCCTATTTCTCCCTATGCACGTTCAACGAGGTAGAACGAAGTAGCATCGTGTATAGAGATAAAAGAAGTGCCTCCCCCTCTAAAAAAAAAAGGCAGCCCTCCAAGTCAAAGAACCTTCTTGCCACCAAGTCAACGAGGTCGCTCGTCTGTCTCGCCTGTACAGCCTCTTGTCTCGTCAGCTTCTGCCAAAGTATCCACCGTCTAATTCGAGGAAATTTCGAAACGCCGGATATGCCAAGGAAAATTTCAATATCATGAATAAAATCGCTCAGCTTTTTCATCTATTGCCTCCTCGAGGCGGGATGAATATTAAAATCTAACGTTTCAATAGTCTCGACGAGACTACGCCGGGTGTAACGAGGAACATTGAGAGCCACGAATGGATTTAAAAAATAATAACACAAAAAAGAACCTGGATTCATTATCTTGAAAAGCATGCGATAAAGGGAAAATACGGCGGTGTCGCGAAGTAGCCACAAAAGAAAGCCTACGTTTGTTCCAACTGTAATTTACATCATCCCTGCTCTTAGCGATGTAAAATATTTGCTTTGTTCTTTGCAGAAATTCGAGACGGCATTCGAACAGAGAAAACTTCAACCATTAATCAGTTTCAATGGAATAATGTTTCCACGGATATGGATCAATTATTTGAATACCAATGTCGATCATACGTCCATATACGATCGTTTCAAATACACCCTCGGGAACGAATATTCCAAAGCGTTGATTTTTCAAACTCTCTTTATCCGCCGTTCGCGAACGTTTGACGAAGCTGCAAAATGCTGCGTCGTAACGATCCTTCGTTGAAACCTGTCTGTCGACACCCACGTTCATCCCATTTCTTTTTTCTCTTTCCCAGACGATTGTATCTTCGTTTATATTGAATTGTCTTACTTTTCCATAACAGACGCGCCTTTTGCAGATATTGATGCTGCGGACGCGTTCTCAGGGATGAGGTTGTCGAGTCACTTTCCGAACGTCCTCTCTCACCCGCTGGCAGACCGTAGATATCCAACAGCAGTCGGTCGAACAACGAAGAGACTACTTCTCCCGTTACTGGTGAATTTGGTAATGGAGATGGGTACGTCTGAGAACAATACGTTCCATGTGAATCGAATGTCCGACACGAGGGAATGAAGTTTAAAAGCTCGACGAGTCCCTTTTGTAACCGATGAAAAATGTGAAAATAGTTTCAAGTACGGATATACGCTCCCCGGTAGAACGGTGTATTTTTTTTTATTTTAAAAAACCCTCCTGTGATTATACGTGACATTTTTTCTCGCGATTGATTCTTTTTATTCTATAATTCCCTTTTATTCTAAATCGAATAAGAACATGTTGGAAAAATGTACGACGCGTACGGTTAATCGAAATTACCTTCGGATTTTTTATATGATTATTATTTTCGTTATAATACATAATTTGTCCCTCTCCTATTGATTTCGATCTCGTAGCGTGCCCTCGTGGTATTTCAGATGTCACGACGCTTTTCGCTCTTCTAATTGGTTTCTTTCGATTTAGCTCCATGAAATCCGGCCCGTCCAGAGTTGTCTGGATCATATTACTGTTTTTCCTTCTACCATGCGCGGGTGGGAAATGATATCCGTCCGTATGATAGGGGAAATTTTGGTTTGCGCGAGTGACGTAAATATCACCGAAAACGCGCTCGTTCTCCACGCTCACGCATTTCACGCGGTAACTTATTTCTGCGTATTTCTTGAGCGGCATCACGTTGCAGTTCATGTTCGTCGACCGTGAATATTTAAAAGTTATTTATTCGAGGTTATGAAACTTTACTTCAATCTCACCCGGAGATGTCATACACTTTTTGGCGAAACTATTCCCGCGCTTCACACGTCGAGAAATTTCGGGATCTATTTAATTTGACTTCATTATTTCGACGCGATGGTAATGTCCGTTTACGCATGTTACGTCGAATGCAGGTTCTCGCGTGGCAATGCAACCGAATGCTATTCTCCGACGTCGTTGGTTATGACACTCGCGTGCACTTCAAAATTCTATGACACTACATTCCTCCATCACCGTTATTGGATTAATAATTTAATTTCGGTAACGTCGGGAAGAGAGATAACTTCGCTGACACGATTAGTTATGCCTCCAGTTTCTTTGAACTTTGACATACGTGACACGAAGGTCCATGCAGATAGAAAGTTCCAGGAGAAAATTGTTATAATCAACACCGATAACTTATTTCCCCGCGCGCTGTTAAATCAGCAAATAAATTTCTGGATGATACCTCTTTTAACGTTCATGCAACGATGCAGATAAAGCATGACCTTCCCAGCGTGCAGTTTCAATTATCTAATATTTATCACTTTTAACGCGCGAGTTTTCGCTATTGTCCTTTCTATTATTACAATCAAGGCCCTGGAACTGTGCAAACTCGTATCTATTTCTCGTTAATGCAACAGTATGCTACTCAAGTCGTAACAACATGAAAAAGCTTCCCATATTGTAACCACGTACCGTATACCGTAATGATTATTTAACTCAAGATATCTCAAACTTTCCACCGAAAATGAAAATAAAATGTAAAACGAAACGTGCTCCTGGGACAACCTTAAAAAAAATGTTTATCTCAAGATTTTCACACAAATTTCACTACACTTCGCTAAACAACGCGAAATATGTTCACTGTCGCTTCAATGTATTTAAGATTACACAGGGTGTCGCGTTTTCCGCGATGCACCACACGATTCGGGTATCGTGAGAATTTGCACGTTTTCGAGCTACGACGCCAGTTTCCCCGTTGGCCCGAAAAATTGTCCTTTTTATTCCGCACGCGTCGTGAACCTTATCGCGAGCGAGTAAATTCACTTCTGCCAGCCAGACCGCAACTGGAAGTGCCGGCGATGATAATCGTTTCATTAAGTCCATACCTACACTTCTGTTGTCGTCCGAGTAAGTTGACGGAGGTGGCGGGTAAACGAACCAGATGTGCTTGTTTATAATCCCCATGTGTTTCGAAGAAATTTTGCAAATTGCATTTACAGGTCAAAATATGCGGGGAGTATTATCGACCGGTATTCCTCCCGCTCCGTAATCCCATCCAAAAGCAAATTAAGTTTCGCGAAATAATAAACGGTAAAACTGAATATTCATTGAAATATAATTTTATTCGGGATTCGTGTATATTTTTTACCGTGAATTTTCAGCAGTTTCCTCTCTCTCTCTCTTTCTCTCTCTCTCTCGCTCACTCTCTCTCTTTGCGACGTATAAAAATTAACTATTCAATGACGAAACCTTCGCGTTGTGTTTTTAAATTGTCCTCGATGATCGCGACCGGAAAAGAGCTCAAAGGGAAGAGCGATTTTAAGGCGGTCAACGCAACCACTAACGTTATCACGGTTACTGATAATGCCGCCGATGTAACGTAGCGCATACTCGGCGAGAATTTTAAATGGTCAGCGGGTGTGGGATAGTCGTTCACCTGGCGGGTTCGGTAACCTTATTCTAAGCGAAACGTTGTTAAGCCGAGAACCCCTATCTCTGTATTTACATACACAGAAAAAATGGTAATTGTTTCAGTTAACGCTACGCAAAATGCATTCGTTTGCATAATAAAAGGGACTACGCGTACCCCCTGTAACTGGCTGGAAAGACTGAAATATAAAATACACCATTAACAACGAAATATTAAGTAACTCGCTATATATTTCAATTACGCGTTCAGCGCTACAAATGCACTAGTAATTGAACTACGCGTAAAGAGAAATTTGTTTGATCGATTCGGTATTTACCTTCCTGATACTGTCGCTATAGGAACCAAACACTCGTGAGAGCTTCCGTGTCAGAAATCGTCGCGCGAATTCACGTCACTCTTCGGGAACTATGTTTTATTCTTCAAAGGTTACCGGCGCGTTAATCTGACGGTTACACACGTGATAGAAAAATGACCGACGGGCGGTGTGCTTGCGTAGGCGGAAAAGCGCAAGAGTCGGACGAGGAAAAATTTTCATTGGGTAGACGCACCGATGACGTTTATCGAACCTGCAAGCTTCCGACGCGATTCATGTATCCAAGTAAGCTTACGTTAATTACTTTAATTACTGCGTACGTAAATCGAATTTCTACCGCGGCGAGAGGATCATTGAAATCTATTCTTGGTATAAATTCACTTTACCAGCCCCGTCGAATTTCCACACTTCGTCGCGATGATCATACTTGATTTTCAATAAAACTTTGAATTTAAATCTACGCTTTATGGACACTCGAGTAATAAAACACTGAGGAAACGTTATTCAAAGAGGCCGACACTGGATTTAAAATCGACCTAACCATCCGAGTCCCTGTCAACGAGTGAATTTCAATTATTTGTATTATTATCATTAGATATCTTGCGGTGCTTTGTTACGTGTAACAATACCGGTGCAGCGGTCACGCGTTCGTTATTACCAATTATTTATTGCTCGATCTTTATACAACTGGATTTATTTAGCGGTATCGTGAATTTCAAAAATCAGAGTGATTATTAATTTCGTGTATTATCCCGAAATGACTCACGACGTGATAGACCGTACATCGAGAAGCGCTATATATCAAAATGATAACGCTCTGCTATTAATAAGACAGTGTTGACGATCGGTACACCCGTCGAAGCTTATCAGCGGTGCACGCACTTTTTCGCTAGTCGTGCAAACCTTTCACAAGATAGTCATTGTTAGCGATACTCGCAGTCGTTCTCCTTAAATCCATCTTACCAAGAAGACTCGTAATACGAAAGAATTATCCGTATCGCGAACCTAAAGCCTTCGGTGTATAGTGTAACGTTCTACCAATAATATTTCACCTGAGAGAGCCTCGATCGTCAGGTGACAAATTCGTCTACGTATCGTATTCGATTCTCTCGTCCATTAACAGAAACATAAAAGCTAGGGGACAAAATCCACATCGTTCAAATTATTACGTATCGAAACTCAGCTTGGGTCGACCCAAAAATAAATTAATCACGTTCCGACGATAGAAATGTAATTATTCTATTACCCGGCCAATTCGCACGATATTATTTCCATATATAATTGGTATCGGCTGCACGCCGCGAGATCTAATTACTGGCGAATAGTGCCCGGCATAAAGTTAGACCGTACACGGTATAGCTGATATATTCGTCCAATGGTATCTCCCGAACGGTAAAAGACGACGTATTCCCCGCTCGTACGTCGAAAGGCTGCACTCCCGCGAGGTCAGTGTACATCCAGCATCTGAGCACACCATGTGCTTCCTCTTGCTCATTTATCTTCTCTTATCGGCCAACGCGCGAGACGTTAACGCGGAGGAAGCCGACTGCCAAGTCTATAACCATCTTTACGTTTGCCTGATCGACGGCGTCTTGCAAAGCGTCGCCTTCGAGGATGTCAACGCGGTACAGACCATCGAGGACATCGAATTACACCTCGAGGGCCTCGGTATCGTCGATATAGCCAAAGACGCGTTCCTCGAGGTCAACAATTCGACCGCTCTCTATCTACGCGACAATGGACTTGCGACGATCGCGAGGCACTATTTCTCATCGTTGGATCAGCTCACGTATCTGGATCTGAAGAACAACACCGTCGTCGACATCGAGGACGGTGCCTTCGCGAAGCTGTACAGTTTGGAGACCCTGTTGCTCGATTATAATAATATATCTACCTTTCGGCCTGGCGCTTGGAGGGGTCTCCACGATCTTCACGAATTGTACGCCACCAATAACAACATCTCCTTGAGGAGGAACATGTTCAAGGGTCTGAGGCATTTGGAAACACTGGCGTTAGATTCGAACGAGATAACCGAGATACCGATCGGTGCTTTCAACGGGCTGCCCCACATTGATCTTCTCTACCTGTCGAGGAACAAAATCTCCTCCCTGCAGCCCGAAGTATTTCGCGGGCTAAACGAGATGAACGAGCTGGACTTGGGGAGGAATCGATTGAAAACTATTTCGGGCGGTGTTTTCACACACTTGAGGACGTTGAACTCCCTCTGGCTGAATGGAAATCAGATTATCACGCTGAAAGCGGACGCGTTCGAGGGACTGGACAAGCTGTTGCTGCTGTTCCTTAACAGCAACGAGCTACGTTACGTCGACATGGGGGCATTCGCGAAGATGAAGAGCGTCACCGTGGATCCAGGTTTCAAGATAGGCGGATCGATGGTGGAAAATTGTTCCAAGATTCATGGACGATTTCGTTGTGATAACGTCTCTTATCAATCACCTTACGAGTGCACGGAAATAGAACTCTAAATCTCGCCTACCGACGTACTAGACGAATCTACGTAATAAGCGTCTAACGTACGAATCGTGTGTAATCTGTAATTAGAAATTTCTATCAAGAATATTTTCTTTTTATTTTTATCGATATCTTCGTTATTCTCGTATCCGTACGACCGAGCGAGGAATGTAACTTTATGTATCACATTGAAACATTAAAAGGATATTTTTTACTGAACCGTGATCCGAGCAATTTTACCTGTCGCTCCTCAAACAAAGAGTACTTCAGGCGACAAGAATTGTGTTTGCAGGAGTCTTCAAGGGTTATCGCCAGGACGACAGGCCGCTTCCGCATCCTTGTTACAGAAGCACCGCGATGGATTACGGATGGTACACACCGACGATCCACACCGTGCCAACGACTTATTACCCGCGAAACACTTCTTTCAGCGAAGATCTGGCGCGCGGCGGGATGTATCGGAATTGTTCCCTGAACACGGAACTCGACAAAACATTGGTCTAAACTTTATTGTCCCTTTCAATGGTAAAACACGTAAATGCTTTTAATTGACGCTAGAGTCACGAAACGCGGTGTAATGCGTCGAAGAGAAATTTGGAATGCAAACGTATCCACGTTGAATAAAGATAAATCTGTCGCTGCGTATAATGATAATCCGTGAGAACTTTTTTTATTAGCCTTTTAACTATGGAATACGATGCAATTAACTATATGATCAAATCAAATAAATTATACGAGACGTATGATTATTTAAACGAGGTGCGCGCTAATTATTCAAAAGAGACGAGGTGTAACGTAAGGACGACTGTTATAATTTTTTATATATATATTTTTTTTTTCTTTTTTTTTATTACAGTTCAGCTTACGTATCGCGTTTATCATATTTTAACAGACCCTACACGGAACATCCTCGGATTACACGATGCCCCATTCCTAATGCGGATTAAAGGTGTCCTTGTTGTTCTTATTACCATTACTGGAATCGGTATTTGCGATTAATATCTGCGTTCTCAGTGTCTATGTCGTAACTTGGAGAACCGGTAAGGAAAGTGCCTTTGTTGTTGGTTTACACGTTAAGATTGATAACACTTCGTAGTTAAACATTTCAATACGCGCTTTAAAGTGCTGTTTCTCATAATGGTAATAATGGTAATGGTAACTTCAACGTACATATATTTGTGTGTGTGTGTATATATATATATATATTTATATATATTATTTATATATATTATATATATATATATTTATAAATGTGTATGTATAACACAATTGGGTTGCCGTGACTTCGTCAAATAGGTTGATATATCGTAACAACCATAATGACTAGGAAACGTTCGGAAGTTTATCTAGCCTACTATGTGGGTCAATGATCTTCTCATAATATAAGTGCACGTATTTCTCAAAAATTCCTACAACGTGGGTCTGACACGTCAAGGTTTCGATGGATATTCGTTATCTGCTAATCGTCAGACAGATCGTCTTCGTAGATCGGCTTCCGTCGGTCTCTATAATTCTCAAATGATTCGGAAGAGAGTCGACTCCAATCGTCTCGTTCGATGAAACATGACGTTAGATCGTAGTCACGCGTTCATTTCCATCCGTGTCCGGAGATTTCAAAGAACCACGAGGACAAACTGTTCGCGCAAACTGAGTTTCGCGAACGGTAAACCTCGAAGAATGGTTCTGATTTACATAATCGGTGAATCGCAAATTAACCTTTGTTCGGATTAATGTCTCACTCTTCTTTTTCCGGGCCACGTTACGTATAAAAATTTCATTAATAACGTCACGCGAAAATAAAAGGGGAAAAAAGAAAAACCGAACAAAGGCAGATCGTCGAATGTGGCAGAGTTACCCTGTGCGGCGAACTACCCCCGGATTCGTATTGAAAATCCGGGGCTTCGTTCGACCCTGCTTTCGTCCGTTAACGTTCCTTCTTTTTTTGTTTTCCCATCAATTTCGTTTAATTCGCTCAATGGATATATAATGGCAGATCGATTTTATGTACCCTATAATCTAAATATATATATATATATATGTATATAATTATCCTCGAGTTGATTCGCGCCCGATTAATAAAATCCAGAGACGAATCAATTCGAACGTCTTCGCCGTGATGAGAATCCACGTGATGCAGAGATACGATTCTAACCAATCACACCACCGCACCTCGCGACCCACGCGTCACGATTAAGTCGCTTTTCATCGCTACGGTTTATCAGATCCCTTCTTGTCTTTCTTTAATTTTTGTTTTCTACGAATTTCTTCGTCACGCTCGCGCGCGATACGTCCTTGCCGAGAGACACTTGACTAACCCTAATGGAAATTGAGTTAAGGCCATGAAATAATCAAGTGCCGTTGTATATTCGTCGTTACAAGAAACACGATTCCTTTAATATTGGTTCGTACGTCGCGAGCTCGTCGCCGATCGGGCTTCTCGGCGATCGTTTCGAGAGAGAAATAAAACGAACGAGTCTCGTCGATGTTCGACGGTAAATCTCGTACTCCCCGATAACAGAAGGGACGAGCGAGAATTGACAGCTCGTTCGAGATCGATAACAGAAGTCAGCCGATTCGTCTCAAGGCGCTGACACGTAACGGCGTGACGCTCCCCCAACGTCGATCCAGGAAGCCTCCTCGATCTTTCGTTAATCGTCGTCGATCGTCTACGAGCACGCGACGCGCTACGATTGATCGTCGTTCGTTAATATCACCAATAATCCCTCGCGTTCTTCAGCGCTGACACGCTAGTACTCGTTCGTGCATGTAAGTACCCGCTAATTACTAAGCTTACGTTGTACGCTTAATTCTCGGGGCTAAATCCCGTCTCTGTGGAAATCCTTAATAGCTAACGATGACAGATAGAACTCGCATTTTATGTATGATTTAATCTTCCCTCGTCGTTTACCCTTACGTAGTGTTACTCGCGTTGATGCACAATCAGCACGCAGGTTTCTTACGCGTGGAACGCAGGCGCTACCCCCGTGATCGCTGACTTACCCCCCTCCGGGTGTTGCCATCCCCTCGATTCGTTGTTCGGCCGATATTCGTTAAGACGCGTCGAAAAGACCGTTGGTTTGAACTTTTTAACGCCAAGTGTCTTGGGGTACGAGTGAAAATTGTACCGCGATAAAAAAAAAAGAAACAAAAGAAGGCGAGAAACGATCGACGGGGTAGCGTCGGCGGCTGTTCGCGCGAACGGATCGATCGAGATCGATCTTCCCTCGCTGATCGCGAAGGAACGTCGATCGATCTTGATCCGCCCCGTTGTGTTTGTCCTAGGGGGAAAAACATTAAGGTATTACTGTTTAACTAATAATCGAGTGAACATCGATCAGAACTAACGCTACTGTCTCACACTTGTCTCGTTGCAGAAGGGAGGTGAATTTGCATCGAGTCTCCCTTCTTATAACATCTTATATTGTCTCCGAGATCTCATGACGCATTGCTAACGCCGCTCGAGGATCGAATTATTCTACCCCCAACGGCGAGTTAGCGCGCTCACCTAAACCTAACGAGAAAGCATACGAGGATAATTTGAATCGTGTGCTTTCAAAACTGCCAGCAATAAATTCTGATGACTTCCTTATAATTAATAATCTCTCTTGATGACTTCCTTATAATTAGTAAGACTGCAACTCCTTTGGATTATAACCTAGAACGTTAGATGCCAATTACCTATCCTCAATGATTAATGTATCTAGGAGTTATATCGCGTAAATAGCGTTAAGATATATACGACTTTTATGTGATTATTATACACGTGACTAGCACTCATTGAAATCAAGGAGGTAACATATGGTATAGCGCCTAAACATGCTTACTAACGACGATAATAATTTTTCCTTATCGATTATAATGAACAATTATTAAACTCGTTACACAATAATACTGGGTGATATTTAACGGAACTGCCGTGCAATCCGGAGGAGATCAATGCCGCGCACGTTGTTTCGATGGCTTCTGGATCAGCCGTAAGGAAAAGTTTCGAATTTCTTCTCACGCTACGAGCTGTAATAACGTTCATTAAACTTTAAACCATCTTGACTTCCGTTTGACGCGAAATTACTCGAATCGGATCGAGATGCTTCGCAATCGCGTTGCTCCACATTATTCTGGAAAACGTTACTTCTAATGTATGTATGTATATGTATGTAAGTCCTCTAGGGGTGACTCGATTCAAATATCCCGTCAAACGTATAACTACGTTTATCGTGAAAGTAACGCTCGTAACATCGAAAGAAGACGCAACCGGCAGTAATATTTTCAACCGAAAACCTGCCAAGCTGTTGCGTGCGTAAACATGATTCGTCCTCAATTTACAGCGTCCAGTTCCCTTTAAATACGATGACAGCTGGTGATCTTATTTAATTACAATTACTTACGCGTACTTAGGATCTATTCTTTATATGTATATATGTATATATCCGGATATCCAAAGTCGCTTATCGCTCGATCCCCCAACAAAATGAGCCCACGAGGATCGTCGAGAAGCGTCGAAGGACGCGTCGCGAATAGGGATGATGATCGTCCTAAACATACGTTCAAACGATCGTTATAGGTAAACCGGAGACCGGGATATTTGAAGCATGCCTTTGCACAATCGACACCAACTACTTACAATTAGAGGTCGTAGGTCGAAAAAAGGTATATGGTATTAGTAAGTCTTACTGGACAACGATATTACACGACATAATATTGATTCTCGAAGAGGTAATCGTCAATTAATTGTTGGTGGATTAATCAACGATGCGCTAATGTCGCGCAAAACGAAAGAGGGGGGTGATCGAATTGGAGTAATGGCGGTGCTCGTTGGTTATTTGTACGTCTGGACTCTAAATACTACTGGTATTGCTAACGAAGTTATTAGTTCTAAGTGCTAATAGTCGGGGATTAGAGGGAAAGAAAGTATTACCAGCTGCTCGCTACATCACACGGGCACTAGAAAAAAGAATAAGAAAAATGATAAGGTCACTGATCAAAGGTTTTAATCGTGATCAAGCAGCATAATGCCCCGACGCTGCGTCGTGTCTGCGTTCGATACGATTGCGCGATCATCTCTCGCGGCCGAAATCTCACAAAAATATCCCGAAACCATTCGATCGTTAACGAGACACCGAAGCGTTAACGTGGCAATTAAGTTGTAATCGAAGCATCGTATACGCGGTTTAGTCGCGCTAAGTCGAAATCATTATTTACACATAGGCTCGATTAACGGTAAAGAATTATTGAATTAAAATAAATCGATATGAGATATCGTTGATACGATTAGAGCAATCAGGTTAATAACTTTATTGCTTCGATGTACTTAAAGTAGATCACTAGTGAGATATTGCAAATTTATGCAAACAACCGTGGTGAATAGTACGGAATTTCGACCGTTTCCTTTCGCTCTCTCTCTCTCTCTCTCTCTCTCTCTCTTTAGATGTCAATCGGATGATCATGGCGACACGTTTCAGTCCAGTTGGAATTTAGCCTCTAGCTGGGTAATCGCTAATGTAAGATCTCTCCGACGTTGCGGTTATCCTAGTTAAGCTAGTCCTTCTATCGATCGATGTCAATGCCGTTAAATTTGTCTAGGCTGCAACGCTTTAACCCAACTGTCTTTTCTATTTTCTATCTTACCTAGTGCTTAAAGACGCACCCCTGAGATAATCGTTACCTTTAATCGCATTTACGCATCGGTACTGATCGTTATACTCCTCGCTTAATGTCTCGATTAAAATCGTACCCATTCTCTTTCGTATCGTGGCGAGGGCTCTGAAATTGGATTTTACACGTCGATACGCTTGAGTACGTTTCGTTTAATCCTCCCTAGTTCTGTCGCATCGCTGGTGTTCGAGATATACTCCGCGACGTTGTTCTTTGGTGATTACTTTGAATAAGGCCAAGGCCATTATTGGCAAAATCAGGTGACGATAAACGAACGAAGGAATCGAACAAACGATCCGAGGGTAGGCTAACGTTAACGACCGAGACGTCGAACGTCGATTCGCGAATCCATGTTGACAGGGGCGTCGCGAATGGCATCTGGAAGACTGCGATCAAGCGATCGCGATCGGTAACGAACGACAACGTTGCGGGGCTTTAAAGTAAATCGCGATTACGCTCCCGAAGCTCTCGCGCGTAACATATGTCTCAAGTGGAATTATAAAGTGCGCGAAGCCGTCATTTTCCTCCGACCTTGATTCATAATTGGACGGTGTCTCTACGCTTATCCACGAAAACGAAGAAATGTGACCATAGTAATGCAATGGCGTACGCTTCTTATAAAAAGTACAAATAATATGTTTGATGGTTCAGTGCTTAGTAAAGTGTGTGTCTTCGAATTAACGGTGTGAAAAACGTGGTAAGAAGGACACTTGAGCGTCAAGGCACATCGAAAACCAAATCGCCGAATATCTCTCGCTTAAACTTATTTGCAACGTTGGGATCTTTCCAATTGATAATTGAATGTCGTTTAAGGGTTAACTAACAGAGTTTCTTTCGAAGCGATATTTCTCGCGGACGCTGAACTTACGTTACCGCTTAACAACGAGAATCTTAATATCAAGAAAGAAGCTAATTGTGCAATAAGGATGGAGTAAGTTCGCATCTTTGGGCTTCCGTTACCGTTTAGAATTTATCTTAATTCAAATGATACTCGCGAGGCAATACATCGACACCGATACCCCACTATAAATATCGTTGAATAAAATTGGGAACGAATGTTTTATTTAAATAAATTATATCTCACTTTCGGAGCGCTCGCCACGATACTTTTCGTTATCGTAATTCGTTAGTCAGCCCTTACGCTAATTGAGATCATTGGATAAACATGTCTTTTTTCGGTTTGTAGCCTAACGATGTTATTTCGGCTCGCGATGCCATTCGAGTATCGCACCAAAGAAGATCCAAAATGATAAAACGCCCCGTTGGGTAGAACGCACAAGTATATCTGCAGATGATCGAGCGTTTGTTTTATTCGAATTTGCTTCGTCGCAAATCGTAGTAGAATGCCCATATTTTCACTTCATTTTTTTTTAGTAACACTTAGAAATCGCTTTCCTGTGCTTGCCGCTCCTATTGCACGAACCCGTTATTACTTTTTGATTTCTCGGAAGTGTTCTTAACTCTACAGAGGAACGAACATTTTTTTCGTGAATTTTCAGCTATTGGAAAGTCGCCCTGTGCAGCATTTTCGACGACTTACGTTTGCGCGAAAATTTCGGAAAAAAGCGATTCGTCGTTGGGATACAGGACAGTTTCCAACATCGGGATGTCGATTCTTTTCGATGAGATCAATTTTGTTTTCCTCGCGATCCAAATGTCATAATCGTCGGTGCGCTAATTTTTAGTTTTCCTTGCAGCCGAAAAAGTACCGAAATCGAAGAGACCGACGATATCAGCGGAGTAATTTTTACCATCCCTCGCCTGGCCCAATCGTTTTGCGTATCGCATTCGCGATGTTAAAAAGCTGCCCACTCGCGAAATCTTAATAACTATTTGTGCGCTTAAAATACAGACTCCTAGAACCCGTTCTTTGAGCCGATATCGCAGTTACCAACAATATCGGCGATCGATCATCAAAGGCTTCGCTAGCCAAACGTTCAGTATAATGCCCGAATCTCCTCTTTTGTTTTCCTCAATCATTTTGGAATGACGTCGGCTTACAAATATTTTAACAATTTTACAAATATGTTATTGCAAGACTTCCTTACTGCCCCGTTAAATTTATACTTCGCAATTTTTTTCTCGCGTCCTCGCGTCACGATCTTCTTACCCCCGAGGCACGACATGCTATAATCGAAAGTTAAGCCTAAATGTGGATGTCTGAAGTAAAGCAGGTTGAGGAGATGACAGGGGCCTTCTGTGTTATTCATGTATAACTGAGAAACAATTTCAATTGCCGTCTTCCCTGAGCGAAACGAACGCAACGAAAAGATTGTGATGGCGATTACTTTGTTTAACGCAGTCAGAATCGAACGTCAAAGGATTATTACGATTTAGCCTGAGAATGATCCTATATAGTTTCTACTTAAATGTCCAATACATCGAATATAGATAGAACCTACATTACTTTTTAATATACACAAACGACCACGATCCATTCCGTCCATTTTTATTTTTTCCCTTCCCCCCACCCCCCTTCCGAATATCCAAATACCCAGCTAATCCGTGAAACAAACAATTGAAAACACGTTGTCGCGATTAATCGACAATCCGTTAAAGCGAAATAATAATAATAGCAAGAGTGCAATTGATTCGTAAAGCTGTAACTCAGGTGGCTCTGTGTCAAATGAGATCGATTCGTAAAGCTAAACATTCAAAAGTTTAATTATCATCGACGTGTCGATGAATTATGTTTATGCTTATACTATTCGCCGTGGATCATCGGCAAAACGTAAATCTGTGATATCACGTTCAGCGTGAAACCCAAGTACCGGTTATCGATCATCTGCAAATACGTCGACGCTCCCAACCCTGGCAATGAAACTTATTCGATCGTTAAAACGCATAGAACCGATTAACCGATCGATTAAAATTCTTATTTTACCGTGAAGACCTACCGAAACGAAATTTTCGAGAAACATAAAAGAAAATCATCGTTATTAAACGTTTCGAGCGACTCGCCCTCTTCTCAAATATCTTCTCCGGCGAACTTAAGTCTAGAGAAACTTTAAGACCATCTCCTTTGCCGCGATACTCTTCCCCGGCGATTTACATATCGCCGAAGATTCCAGCAAATGTTTTCCGAAGATTCTTCATGGTGTCTTCGGTGTCTTCGCCTTGAGTCTGCGATTGGCTGCCTTGACGATGGAAAGGTACCCTGGGTGGTGGGGGTGGTTCTTCTTGTCGTCGGCCAACGGATGGAGCGCTGCTCACCGTACTCGATTGCGATGCTAAATTAATCAAACAGGATTGCGATAAAAAAGAATTGTCGTAAAAAAAGGTAAGCCTCGTAAACTATATATTCAAGCGCGAAACTATTACAGGCAAGCCAGGGGCGTAACTGGACGAATGAAATTCCGTCGATAATTCGAACACTCCGATCTCACGAACCTTGAGAATCCCGTCGTTGCAATTGCTGGTGGCTGTCGGAGGTGGTAACGTCTCCCGCTAACGCAGTCGTCGATCCCACGGAACCTAAGCTTCCTATACTTGCCATGGATCCCATACTCGGGTGAGATCCCAAGGGTATCGGTGGTGGTGGACCTCGTTCTTCCACGGGACTCGTGGCTTGGCTGGAACCGCTCATGGAGCTGCGCGATGTCGTTTTGGTCAAGACGCTCGGAGGTCGGCAACATACCTAGAAAAAGGAAGGACGTGCGCGTCGGTAATCGTTATTACTTTCGCGTCTCATCTCGCTACCATATTAATCATATTTAATTAATAAATTATACGCGAACGATCCGTCACCTGCATCTTCGCGGTCACGAGATCCGCGATATGCCGACGATCCTCCTCCTGCGAGTCTCCCATTAACGACAGCGCGCTGTCGTTCACCTCGATGATGTACTCCCGGCCATCTTTCCCCACCAGCAACTCGATCGCACAGATATCCAACCCACCGAACATTTGGGACACGTAATCGACCCAAGTGCGGTGTCTCTCGCTCACGGCTAATTGCTCCAACATTGCCGAGCCGGTGTTCGACTTCCAGTTGCCGCTTATGCTCTTCCGCCTGCGCGCGACAATTCGACTTAAACGTTGCTCCCGACAACGACCGGAAGAGTTACTCGGCGAAACACGGAACTTAATCGGGAATACGCGAAAGATTCTTTGAGCGTTATAGACACATACGAACCGCTCATTTGCCAAATCTATTAACTCCGTAAAATAAAAAGTGGGGAAATATGATGAAATAATAATTAATTAAATCCATCGTATGTGTCTATGGTTATGCATATGTGTTCGGTAAGAGCAGTGATTCTTAAACTTTTTAGTGATCAGCACTTCCCTGAATCTAAAAAGAAGTTCTCGCACCTCCTTGAAAACTGTGTTTCCATTTCTTTATTTAGGTAATTGTAATATACGTACAAATTCAATATACAGTGCGGCGATAGTTTCTATTAAAAATTTAGAAACTTCTCACTCACCTGTAGAAATGCTTTCTCGTGCCCCCAGGGTTTACACCCCAGGTTAAGAATCACTAGTTAAAAGTTATCAGCATGGACTATGAACACGTATATGTATTTGACAATTTTTTGGTCTCACGCGTCCACGGTGACGATCGTCAGTGTAGTGAATTCGAAATAGACGATTTAAATTTTTGACAAAATAAACTAACATAAGCACAGCGTCGTGCACGCAGTGCGTTCCGGCCGGTACTATTTAAACGCATAAAAGGTTCAGAGCAATACATAACGCGCGGTACCCACATGAATGCCTTATAGTTGTTTCCAATCTTCTGCACGTGAACGTCGTACTTGGTGTCGATGTACGGTTCCGCGGTGCAATAATTGTTCGCCAGAGCAGCCAGGGAAGCGAGATCCAGAAACTCTTGATTCGTCTCGGCGCGGGCTTTCCCCACTCCGCCGTGGGCGTGTCCAAGTTTTACCACGACGGGATAACGAGACGCGCTCACCTGAAAAAGAATAATCGATAAGAGTCAATTACCGGTGTATCTCATCCGCGAACCGACCTGTCCTCGGGTCGAGCGGTTGCTCGTTCGATTAATCGCCGGGGCGTACGAAACGGAAGATTAATCCAGAACGAACAGAGGGGGAAGTCTTTTTTTCCCCGCTTACTGGTAATACCGCGAAAATGTTTTTGGATCGAGCCACGGGGAATTAATTACGAGTTTACGAACGTTCTGCATTCCATTCTAGCTTCGACGAGAACCAGTTCGATGGGACACCTACGGGAAATCTTGGGCTTGTCGCAATAATCGGACACATTAACCGACATCTACGTACGATGATCAAAGTGCGCCGATGTACGAGCGGCTGATTAAGCAATTTACCATATTCTTTTGGAAGAGTAGCGAAAGATCCGATATCGATCGATCCCTTCGTATCGCATTACATTCCGATGCGAGTGAATTTCGCGTTATCGCCGCGCGTACCGAACGCATCCCCCGACGTCCTCTTCGGAACTATTTACGTACGACGTGAGATTTGATTGGAAACAAAATACTCCTAATTACCCGTGCAGGATAGGGCCACGCTTCGTATTCGTTCACGATGCGCATTATCCTATCACGCTGGTTTCGTTCCCTATAATCAGAAATCACCTATGCGCGAGGCGTACAGTCCCGGAACCACGAATTTCACCTAATTCCATGGTAATCAAGTTAGGAGAAGAGGGTAAAGACAGCGTAAAACGTTAATGCTTTTCAGCGCATACCGTTAGTATACCAGATAGCCTCGGAATTCCTTCCTGATAGAAAGAAGTCACCATCACGAAAGCTTAAGTGGATGACCCTTTACCTCGAAGGCAATAATTCCCTACGATTTCTATCGAACCCTGTAGTTTCCCAGCTCCTTCCCCAATCTCGATTTCTTTTTATAACACACAAAATGTCTGGATTTACTTTCCAACTTCTCCGTTCTTTCTCTAACTGATAACATTGTCTAATTCGTACGTGTAATCGATACGAACTTACCGCGAGTCAGGGACGACGATAATTTTTCCATGCTTTCCGTCAAATTTCACGGCTCCCTCGCCGTTTCCTCATTACCGATATTTCGACGATCGGCATCGAACAATCGCGAAATCGTCGGCAAATAAAAACGGCGATTAAGCCGCAACGGAATCTACTTGTACGCCGAAGCGAAAAAAGGAAGTGGTCGCTTAATGTCTTGCCCCCATGGCAGCGTATCCGGGCATGATAAACTGGGAGTACCGATACTTGGACGTAACAGTGCTCAATCCACGCGCACGCACGTGGGTGTAGCAAAAGTACCTTCCTGAGCACCGCTGGACGCGTGTCCGTTCTCTCTCCCGTCGTATGAACGCCAACGACGGGGATCGACCGCGAGGGACACGGAGATAAATCATTTATCGTGCTCAAAGGAACTTTCGAGGAGACCGAGGGCAGACAGGGGTGTCGCCTTCAACTTTATTTTTCGTACTTGAGAGTGAGATAGGTGCGATTCGCAGACGGTGCGTAAATATAAAGGTCGGAGGAGAGATCACGCGGAGAGAAAGGAAGAATCGGTACGGACTTATTCTATATGCGATATTCGTCGTGCGAACGATTTAATAATTGGCGGGACGAGAGTTATTGCACTTTATTTTTAACTCTTTTAAAAACCAGGGTGACGACGCAGCGTAGCTTTTGCTATTTGCAGAATGTGTTTTCCTGAGTTTGTATTGTTCGTGGAATATTTATGTAATTCTTGGTTAGTTTTTGCTTTTCGTTAGAAATGGAATACGTAATTCGAACAACGCCGATCATCGATAAATTGTAATTTATATGTATTGTGATTTATTTTGCTCTCGGCTCCATGTTTCGTCGTGGATTTATTAACGCGATTATTAATTCGTTCTGTCGAAAAGTAGTGCGGTGCCGATAAGGATCAGCCGAACGGCGACGAGTGGACCCCCTGCGAGCACATTTTGATGGGAAGAGAGAAGACGCTACGTAGAACCTACTGAAACGAGAGAGAAGGATGAGTACGCCGGAGGGCAGAGTGAGAAAGAGCGAGGCACGAAGGGAGAGAGAGAAACGACTGTGGGTGGCCGGCAGAGAGACGGAAAGTGAGCAAGGTACGTCGAGAAGTGGGGATATCGAAGCGAAGTGGTGGGACCGAAGGTGAGTAGAAGGGGATGAGAGAATCAAACGGTGAGAGAGAGAGAGAATGAGAGGGGGGAGGGGGAGGGAGTACGGAGAGAAAATAAAAGAGACACAACGACCGAAGAAGCAAGACGGATAATTAAACTAAAAAAATAATCGCGGCGAGAGGAGGGGCGTGGGACAGCGTGAGACAGAGAGGACGAAGTACGGAAATAAAGACGGAGAACGGTCGCGGGGGAGAGAGACAGACGAGAGAAAACACGGCGGAGAGCGAGAGAGTTTCGAGTAGATTGAACCGCTGGTGCGAAAGGGACGCGTAAAGGGGACGAAGAGAGATCGAGAATAGCGGGAGGGGTAAAAAAGAAAAAGAGGGAGAGGGGGCGAATGAGAAGAAGCGCGCGGAGTGGGGAACGAGAGAGAGGGAGAGAGAGAGAGAGTGAGAGACGGCGAGGAAGGTGGAGAAAGAGGACGGAAAAACGGCGAGGGAGAAAACGAAGATGAAGAGAGTGGGAAAGAGAGAGCAGCGAGTACGACGTAAGAACGTAGGAAGGAACGAGAGACTCCCGTGTCGTTTGCGCTTGCATTGCTTTTCGAAGCTCGCGCGCGAACGGTTCGCTCCTGCGTAAGTGTGCGACGATCAATAAACACACGTGAATATCCCAGGCTCTCCTCGCTGTCTCTCTCTCTCTCTCTCTCTCATTCCCTGACCCTCTCCCTCGCTCTTACCTCACACTATACGCGCGCGCTCGATGTTATCTCGCGAGATACTTCGTGACTCGAGATCATTCGTACGCGCGAGAAAGCTGATGACCGGCACCTTTTGCATCCTCGATCCGTATTTCGGCAGTGGTGATAAAGCGATCTACAGGATTTGAATATTCTCGCGGACCTCGTAACCCCTGTTGCGTTGCGTCGCGTCGCGTCGCGTCGTTGCCCTGGATCACACCTTTTCGCCGATGGTGCTATCAGTCCGCCTCGACGAATTCGAGGTATGATCGCGCGTCTTTGAGGTCAAGGAGAATAACGAAGAGAAAGGTAGAGTGCAAGTAAACTGCGAGGAAAGCCGAAGCGGAAGGATCTCCAAGGGGTCACGGGGAAAGGTATCTATAACGCGTGTGCAATTTTCGCACGATGGTTGCAATTTCCGCGTTCTTTTTTATGTCCCGTGCTTCCGTCTCGAAGAGGGACGCGAGTTTGTCCCGCCGACACTGGTAAGAGAGTTTTTGAATGATTTATTAAAGGTCGGGAATCGTTATCCGCGAGGTCGTGAGATTTAGTGTTTGAGATTTGTGTGTTTTTCATGCTTGCGCTTCCGGTTCGTCGGAGATTTATTATAAGGTGACGTTATCCTTGAAACGTTAAAGATCAATTCGTACGATCGCAATTATGTGATATTAATTGGAACTTTGTAATGTCAAACGCACCTTTACTGCGCAAAAGAAAAAATTGCAGTAATTAACATATCCACGCCATCAAACGATGACATCGACGCGGCTACATTAACGCGGAAGTGCCGTAAAACGCTCAGTGACGCGAACGTCGTAAATAATCAATTTCCCGTATCATCGCGAACGAAGTAATAAACATCGAACAAATCTACCAATGTTAATATTTTAATATCGTTCGAGTTGAACGGAAAGCATATTATACGTCTCGCGTGAGACGCGATATAATGACATACATTCGCCGTTTGCGTTACCAACGCGACACGATTGCTCGAAACGTGAAAATAGCGTCAAAGTATACTTATCGTAAACAGCAAGAAAAATAACTGAGATCAAGACATTTACGGCCGTTCCATTATGTTAATGTCGCCTCTAAACACCTATTACGCCCTACCTCGCACAGCTAGGCGTATCACCGAAAAAAAGAATGTGAATTCCTCACGATTTTCACCAGTGTTCGTGCCAGTAAAAACCGCTCATCGTTATATTCTATAATCGACAGCTTGTCGAGATGAATAATTCATTAGCGCTAATTAGTCGAGCGTCGATCTACCTCGTTGAGAGCCGTCAATGATTATTTTCCTTTGCCGTGCACTTTGCCGGCCCTGATAGTAAAATTGGTGTGACGTAAAAAAAAGCAATCACCTCAAAAACCACATCGTTGAGATGGATGTTGAAGAAAACTTGTAATTACAAGGTTGCGTGTATGTCATCGGTTAACCGAGGGGAATAAATTTGTTTCCACGGGATTGCAAATTTCTTACGGTCATGCTACCAATGTTGCGCGAAATTAGTTGAGAACGTACGTAGATCGGCGTTCTACTGTAATATAATTACCGTTCGTTACGATACAATTGATAAATCCTGTTAACGAGTCTGTTGTAACGGAACCAGTTAGAGAAGTCTTCGGAACGTTCGCGCGCAGTATATAAATTGAAATCGTACAGAGCAAATGATTCCAGCTGAAATGAAACTTCGATTGGCACAGCGTCTACTTGCGCAAGTACATATTTTAGAACGAAACTCCATATTTATAGGTAACGCGGTACACGTTACTCGCGAGCATGTTTTCCCGTAAACGGTATCTACATTTTTATACCTGTCATTCAGAGTGGGGAAACTCCACGCGTAATTCGCTGGATCGCGCTAATTACATTTTTTACATATTTCTACGCGCACTCGTTAGGTACTTTACGTGCGTTTCACGACCTTCACCGTTCAAAGTGTCGCAATGCCTACTGTACCCGTCAATTATTCCGTTAATATTGACAAAGAGATCAATGATAGAAACTTTTTGCTCGATCAAAGCTGTAATGGACGGTGGATGATTCTATGAGAAATTTCATTCGATCCGTTTTATTCGCGCGATCGATACCGTGTAATTGTATTCGATATGCTTCCGAGGAATCGATTTCGATAAACGGTACGACAGAAGATACGGAGTCCTGAACGCGAGTTCAGGACTGGCTGAACGAGCCGGTCGTACATACGTATGTATGTATGTACCTACCGGCATTGAGTTAACGATCGATTCTCCTTCATGAACTATGTGGGATTATTTTCCTTCCACGAATCGGTCCGCGGAGTATCCAGAATAGAGTCGAACTCTAAACTCTTCTAACATTCCATCGGATACTCTTGTTACGAAAAGAAGATCCGTTCGAAAATATTCAAACTCGGTATCGACCGTTTTTGCGAATTAAAAAGCGGCTGATTAAACGGAGTGAATACCAATCCGTTTTATACATTATTTTAGCATTTTATTGTGTAGCATGCGCGAGATCTGTAAAAAATTTTTTAAATTCATAGAAAATTAATTTTTAAGATTTGCTATCTAGTAGAACTAAATAGAATATCACTGTTCCATTAACTCTAGAATACGACAGTGATGTAAAATTTACAATCTCATAAATCTAATTTAATAATTCTCCGTGCTCCTTAATCGTATAAATTATTTTTTAAACTGTAATTCTTGCAAAATGTGTGTTCCAAAGATTTGTTTAAAAAATTCAATAAACAATATTATAGGTATCTCCAAGTTATGCAAGGTTTTCTTTGACTAGTAAATCCCAACTCACAGTGAAGTATCGTAACCTGCGGCTAAATCGCAATGATATAACTTGGCAAAATTTCAATTTTGCAAACCATCGACTCGTTACGAATGACCGTAAAAATCTCAAAGTATACTACGCTCGATAATTCGTTGAGAATTCAACAGGAAGCGGCCGCCTCGCGTCAAACCAGGTTACCGCGATACAGCGATTAGTCGGAAAAAGATACGATCCATCAGGCAAACGTAGAAACATAATGCATGCACGATATCGGCCTGTACGATATTACATTTATTACGCGTTACACAGATACGTGGAGGGTCGGAGTGGCGCCAACCAGCCGGCCCCCCCACATACACCTTCGCGTATTCCCTCATAGCTACGCACCTTTGCTCTACGCACGTTTTATTTCCATCTGAGGAATACCTCGGAGGCCGTGGACTGGTCTCGTAATCCGGCAGATTAGACCCGCGAATCGAATATTTATAGCCGTCCTCTTCCTCGGTGATCGTGCACTCTTCTGTTCGTTTAACGTAGATACGTTGGAAACTGCAGCCCGCGGTGTTCCGCGGCGGTGCGTGCAATTGCGCGCGAGTACGTAACTCACTCTTCGTTAGACGCGGTCGCGATAACGGCAATTTGCAATTCTCGGTTATGGGTCTTGCAAAGTTTTAAAGTTGAGCGTACTTGGGAAGCGCGCAATGACCATTACTGATTAATCTATTATTTATTATTATTTGGTAATATTCGATATATTCGATAAGATTCTATAATATTCAATATATTCGATAAGATTCTATAATATTCAATATATTTGATAAGATTCTATACATTCAATATATTCGACGTATTCGATGTATTTGATATATACGATATATTCCATGTATTCGATAGTACTTAATTTGTTCGATATATACGATATATCCCATATGTTCGATAATGTTTTTAAGGTATCCGATAATTGCGTATCGATTGCTGGCTCGGATTAATTAAATCCGGCGACGACGGATTTACTTTTATTGCGAATTCGGCATATAGATATTATTGCGTGACCCCATTCTACCGATTTCGTGCATTTTCGACAAAGCAAATGTTGAGCTAGCTCTCTGATTAATGACGCCCCCCAAAAGTTGGCCATTATCCAATGAATGCCGCTAGCGCCGGTAATGAATTGATAACTGTCGGGTTTCTGTGAAACTTGAGTAACCACCATTTTGTAAATAGGAGCCGGCCCAATTACGTGGTATGTTAAGTCACGTCTAAGAGAAAAAATTTGTTTATTTCGACGCATTCTTCGTTGAACGCTGCCAGATTCAAAACGCACGAAACGATACTTTATCTAACGATTATATCGCATAGATTAAAAAATAACGATTCTAGAAGTATGTGATTGTGAGTAACAAAGAAGTATCTTCCTGTCGGCTATTTAAAAACTTCTGTCCGCAAACTCGGTTTTCCTCCTACCCGGAAACACCGCATCGTGCTATATTTCTCACGCTAATTAGTCTTAGTTCAAGCACCTTTACGGGGCAAATACCTGCTTCGCTCGAGAACGTGACAAAACCGAATACAAGTATTCCAAACGGATTTTCTATTAAAAAGAACTGCTTAATCTAAGTCCATAAATTATGCTACCTTCGAAGAGATCGTGACAAAACCAAGTACCAGTACCCCAAACCGATTCTCTATTTTTAAAAAACTGCTTGATTTGAGTCCATACATTTTGCTACCTTCGACGAAATCATCGAATCATTTTAATCGAATTTTTAAATTCGACTATCATCCCCTGATAATAAAATTGAAAACGAAGAGACGTCCGGAAAGAAACTAGGCTCAGATACGCGGTGAAGATTATTTGAAAAATTACGCGGACGATCAATTCGGACCAAACAATATCAAACACCTTCTTAACGAGCAGCATCCTACGGCGACGGCCTTGCCTAAAAGTCAGTAGTTTACGAAACAACACGTGGCTGCGGTATCGTCGGGGTGTGGTCTCCGCGGTTTCTCCCGTTACATCACCACCAATATACGGCCGGTCTAGTCATGCACTTTCTGGGTGGTTGGCATTCCCATTTTGCATTTTCGCTTCTTCTTGTTATTCTCCCCCGAGCGCGCGAACAATGGCGCACGCGCAACGCGACGTACATAATCCATCATTCTGTTTGGTTCAACATTTTGCTGGAATTCTTTGTCGCGCTTGTTCCTCGAGGAACCGATTGCATATTGCACGAGTGCAATAACGATCTGTCCGCTTAGCCATTGCGAAAGATTTTACGAGTCTCTAACATGATCGATATTACCGTGAAACGTGTCACGCTGCATTAAGAGTATGATCATTAACACGTTTTCGTTTAAATCCCTGAAATTGCTCATCGAAGTGGAGAGAAAAAATTTTGCAGTTCCATAATTAGACACTGTAACGTTACGAAGCGCGTTCGGAGAATCATTAAATAAATCACCAGCCAAATGCTACTGCGCAAATACAAATGGGCTGATGATGTGGCATCTAAAAATTGCAACGATTATGCAGTCTTATCCTCATCGATCATCTTAAGTGGATCTTTAATGTCAAGAACCTTATAATCCCATGAACTTTCGATTTCAAAACGCGGTTTGTTACGTTAAAAAGATCTCAAGAATTCCAGAGGTTACTTTGGTTTCCACGTACATACATAAATCCACGCGAACGAGAGCTCTCTACATTCGTTTAAACGTGGCTCACAAAAAAATATAAATCTCGAGGATACGTGGAGATTTAATGGAACGTAGAAAACATTAACCGTGTACTTTCCCCGCTATGTTTGCTCGCAGCGCGTGTTTGACGTTCGCGGAAAATTGGAAACGTCTTTGGAGCGTGCCAATGAATTTTCAATATTAGTCAGACCATATTACTTCGACGGGAGAGACGAGTCGTAATTCTTACCCAACCTTGGCACCGATGGCCGCGTATCCATAAATTAACATTCGGCATGGCAATTTCGACTACCCAGAAATCCTTCGTACGTTTCCCTCGGCCTCGGAGCCTTTTTAAATTTCCGCCGCGTGCGAGAAGTGATACATCGTCGGTTCTTTAAAAGCGTGGACGTCTGCCACGCTCTTTCGCGGGGACTAACTAACGCGTAACTCTACTACGAGTGACTCAGCAGCCAACAATTTCATTCACCGAAGAACGTGGATCGCGATAACCATTTGTATGCGCTTTTGCAACGGCGCTTCGGGGAAGTGGACATTTTCTAGGATGGGAAATGTGGTTTGGTAATTGGGATCATTCGTTTATCGCAACGACTCTTCCTTCGTTCTGTTCTTCCCCTTTTTTGTTCCTCGCGACGACGTAATTGACATGAAAAGACTTTCCGTTATTTTAACGCGTGCCAGGCATTGCCGAAGGTACGGGCGTCTGTTGTTTTATTATTATTTTACGAGTCTCGCCCGTGGATAAATATTATCGTCGTTCAATTTCAGTTCAAAGATAATTCGGTTTTCGTTTTCATCGAAGATGTCGAATATTAATAGTATTATCTTGTACGGTAGCCAAATAAGGACGATTGTATAAATGACTCCGTCTACACCGATATCGTTGCGAATTAAATTCAACGTTACGTTATCTACGGTTACTTGCCGTAACGATTCTTGTTAACCACTGTACTATACCGCAAGTTGCTTTTTAATCGAGTGACATTGGGCGATAATAAAGTTCTAATATCGCGCGTTACGACCAGAAGTATTCTTGGAAATGTGACATTTTCTGGGAAGAGATCTGATCTGCAATTCAATTCTCAATGACGTCTCGTGAAATCACACACCCAAATAGTATGCGAGAAAGGAACGTAATGTGTTTTCCTACCGATGGCCCACGTATGCACCGGAGTCGCAGTTTAAAATGCATACCTCGGCGACTCGAGAGTGATTTCATCTGTTATTTCTCCGATTCATGGAATCGTAAGTAGGTGGACACTAGGACTGTCTCGATGACAGGTACCACTTGCACTGGTATATTCATACCTCGCACGAAGGTGCGAATGCGACTTTTCCCGAATACTAGGAAACGGTCGTTTATGGGACGTTTTGTCCCTTTTTTTGACTGCTTTCCAATTTCTTGGTAAATTTTACTTTTAATTACAAGATGTATCCAACGACGCGCACATGCGATCGATGATTTAAAAATAATGATCGAGAATATTTTTATACACATGTCGTGGGGAAGTTAGGTGCGATGTCAATGTATTAAAATAAAAATAGATCGAAATGAGATCATAAATATATCCCCCAAACGATCGAACGTCAGTTAAAACACTTTTAGATACATATGTAGAAATTTTGAAGACTCTAGTACTTATCCGCCGTTTCTCTTGCGTTGCACGTCAATGCGTTGCTCTTAATCGTCCGCAATAGATTCGCACCAAAGATAGTTATTCGTCAGTCGGCGTTTCTATTTTTTCCCTGTCTGGATATAAATAGAGTCAGACAATTCGTGTTAGCGGCTTGTGACCCGCGGGCTGTTTTGAAACACTTTTATTCCCTCTTCTTTCTTTTTTTTCTTGATGCTTGTGAAAATACCTGCTCATTTATTTCCGTGCCGTTAACTGCCCTATATTTTTAGGCCTGTATTTTACAAGAACCAAACATTACGATAAATATCTCGCACAGCCCAATACCGCGTAGCGTAGGGAAATTTGGTTGTTTCTCGACTGATAATAATTTCACGTACTTGGCAAATACAAATGTCGCGCTTTTTACCGATAGACGGGTATAGTTTATTTTATATGTATATCCACGGCTCCCGAAAATTAAATCAGAACCCTGACCGTTTTTCCCTCACGGTGCGACCGCAGGTTTTTTCTTCAGCGTTTCCGCAACCGCATAGGCATAAAAGTGAGAACAGTTATTGTTATTAGTCCTCGTGACAGATTTTATGCCTAGTCGTAAATACATATCGGAGCCGGGAAATCACGTAAATCAGAATTTTATTACGCGTTTAGCGCAAGATCTAACGGGCTTTCAAACACTTTCGACTTTCCATTTTTATTTACGACCAACTGTTGCTCGACATTTAAAAAATGAGATTAATCAAGGAAACGTGCGGATAAATGCAATATCTGCCATAGATCGATATGAAACTGCTTGCCGATTAACGCTGGCGGCCAAGTCAGCTCCGAAAGAAAGTTGAGAGAAATTGTCGTTCCTCTCTAAATTATGAACTCACATCTTAACAACAGTTCGTTCGATTCCGCGGTGAATCATACATTATTACTGGGAATGCGATAATGACGGAGTGCAGTATTCCAGACGCGAGCATCGAAATTTCCATTAATACAATGCAGATCGGTGATGCACCTTATAAATGACATCTATTAAAAGCGATTACGTCTTTATTCCCAGGAACGAACGAAGATTGACGGATCGTTATCGCCCAGCGTTCGGTGGTTTAATAAGCGGCTCGATAAGCGACGAATTGCCGGGCATCGGTTAACTAAAATTTTCTCGTCATTCGACGTGACTCACGTTCCAAATGTAAATAAAACGAATGGCGCCCAACATTCTCCCTGCGTCGCATGGATTTTGCGCATATCAACGCCTTCTTATAACTTTCTATTAATAGCAGGTGATAGTTGCTAATCGTAAGTCGTAGTTGGAGCATGATGCGCGGACCATTCAATTTGTCGGGAGACGCGTATGTTGCATAAATCAAGGAAATCTGCTTAATTACTTTCAAGTAGAACAGTCCCTGCCACAGTCCCGACCGATGCTGGTGCGATCTGATTCACGAGGAGTTAAGTGCAATTGCAGAAGCTGCATCGCTGAGATATTACATTGAAATTACGGTGTTACCAGAGTACGTGAAAATAGGGAGACGCGCGCGATAGTCGCGGAAAGTAATGAAATTATGACGGATTCGTTGTTGTTGAACTTAGATCTTATCGCTTCGCGACCTCGCCACCGTATTCGCATTCCGAGACTGCGCGTCTGACGCATCCGCGGATAGTAGTGTGCTACGTATGACGTAATACCCAAATTGACCGTAATCGCGTGCTCCCAAAACAGAGATTCTTTTGATTCCACCATAGAGAAATTTCTTTTTCCGAAACAAATAAGATAAATCGATCAACGGTGAAGCTCTTTGTTCTATACCATGTTCTCCTATCTTCAAAAAAATCCATTTCCAAAAACCGTCGTTTCGGATAAGTATAACGCTTTGAACGAAGGCGCTGTAAATTTATTAACCTGCATTATTCCAAAACAAGAAGTCTCGCAAATGAGCCGTTCACATGCCAAATCGATTAACTCCAGTTTTTGATATATTTTAAATTTAAGCATCAAAGCGCTTGATTTAGTTGTAACTTTTCATATTTATAATAAATTTCCCATATAATAATGATTAATACCATTTAAAGGACAGAACTTTTTTGCCCGTCAAATAATAAATAATTTATTTCAAAAGCCACTCTTATCAACTCCTTACTCTAATGTAAATCGTTGCAATGAGGCAATTCAAACGCAGCGGAAAATGCTTAATGATAATGGTAAATTGTTTAGTGCCCTCTCATCAGAGTTAAAGTAAAATAAACTAGTAATTGTTATTTCATTGAAGTTCTCCACTTTTTGTTTTATGCGTTTGATCGATTTGGCAAGTAAGCGGCTCAAATATTAATCGGTATTTGTCTCAACGCGTATCACGATCTCCTTCGCGTTCCAATGCAACTAAAGATCAGTCCGTAATTAAATTTTAAAAAAACTTCGATCCATCAACGTTGCTCATCAAACTCCCAAATGTAAAGCCCAAATTCAACGCGAACGCCGAACCGTTTCGATTTATCGATTCATCGGAAATCTTGAATTAGGCTACCTCTCCAAGTTCGCGGGACGGTCGCTCAAGTATCATTCGACGATATTACACGCCGATTCATCGGTGCACCGATCCATCCTCTCTCTATCCAAAAGAAACCGTCGTAATCACCCTCTTGTCCGCTGCACTTCCGAGAGAGCATCGCGTCGTCTCGGCGAACATGACGTAACGTCCGAATTTATGATTAATCGCGTACCGATACAATCTTGCACTCGCGGCACCCGCTTTCCTCTTCCTTTTTCGGCACACCAGCCACCGCCGCGCCACCGCGCCTCCGCTCCGTGACGTTGCTCCCTCGACGCGCGTTTTGCACGCACTCGACGACGCGACGGTAGATTCGCACGGCCGCCTCGCGAACGGCGTATGAGCTCAGAGCCTCGTTTCGTGCGTACACGCATGTACGGATGCTGCCCGCGGAGTATAATAGCGGTAATACGATGGAACTGGGTCAGTCTTGCTTTGACGCGCGTCTTAGAAGCGTCCACCTGCCGCTCGCTGCTGCGGTCCTCTGCGTCGGCACGCGAATTTTTATTTTTGGAAGCGCCACGATACCGAGGTTCGTTTCTTTGTCATTCAGGATTTTGCATTCACGGGAGATTCGAGTAACGGGACGGTAGTGGTGGACAGTGGTGATACTGTCCAATTCGATTCGATATTTAAATGTAACGTAGGCGAGAAGTGAGATCAGTGGCGAGGGGGAATCGCTCGTGCCGCGTGTATCGCTAATATTGGAAGGTGTGTTTGAGTATAATCCTGAGAATCGCATATACGCGAATTCAAGGAAAGTCACTTGATTCATCTAGTTCAATTCATTCAATCGTCGCGTCTGACGTTAGAAAAGATTGGATCGACGAATAACGACGAGCTACAGATGATCAACGTTTTGAAGTTCAAGACAACATTTTACCCTCGCTGATGTCAATGTTTATCTTATAAATAATCTTCCAAGGTTACGTCTGTGTTTGCGCTAAGAGTCGTTCTTGCCTTTTTTGGTAGTAAATTTCGAGAGATACGTCATACTCCAAAAAGAGAACGAAAAGAAAGGTCACGGTAGAGTTAGCACGAGACAAGTACCCTGGTTCAAAACTTGAAAATTTTTTTTACACAAATCCCTGAGCATTCGTGGTAAGAGCAATAGATGCTGTCCGCGAATTGTAGGTTATTCATTTTTATCGCGAGTGAAACGAGGCGCTTCGATAAAACGTCTTGGATAAATAATGTTTTCTCTTCCGAGAATTTCTAGATAGCGAAGATAAGATAATGAGAGAAAATTCCGTTCGTCAAATCGGCTGTTCCTGTGCTAAAATCAGCCAGCAGAATTAATCTCACCGTTGAAAAGTATTTTAGTCACACCTGTAGCGTTGTCGCGAGTTTGACGTTTGAGTATTGAAACGTTTATTGCCTGCTTACGAATAGAATATTGTTTGGCACTAGCGGCCCGGAAAATGTAAGTTTACGCCTCTCTATTCCGTACAGTGATTTATCTACACTCAGCGTGATTCAAAGTCACACGTGGTACTTGATCGTTCATTTGCTAGTCGACGCGATTGATCGATGATATAATTAATACTTGTCCGAGCTCTGCATCTGCGTTCACGCGCATCTACGTCCATATACACGCCTTTGCCGTGAATTTAGAGCACACAGTGACTCGATTCACTGTTCCCAGCGAAAGTCTCGATCTGTCTTGTTGCGCGATTTATAATTGCTCGTGAAGTAACTTGCATTTAAAAATAATGAATGTTTTGATCCGCGATTGCTCGGCGGTATACATTATCGTGCCAGACATTTGATAAACGCGAGGCGATTCGAATCGAGCCGAAGTGTAAATGTTTAGCTTACGAATTACCCCGCAAAATTATTCCTCGCTTATCCGCGATATGCCAGGAACAAACTGAAAGTACGCGCCTCGATTATCCGTAAAAATGATTACGTTCAGACCTTGAGGTTGATACCCCGGCTGTACCGTGTATGCAACATTTGATATGTACGCGTACGCGTACGTTTCAATTATGTAACGAATTCGCGGACTTGTACGCCTTATCGCTCGATGTCATAGTCAGAATTTCACAATGACCGCGGTAAATCTCGATTCAACGGCGAAACACGTACGCGTGTACGTGTATTAGCAACCGCGGTTTCAGGTCTTCTGCGATTTCATTCAAGATACTCGATATCAGTCGCGTCAACAGAAATAGAAATGATTGCTCCTTTTTCCGACTGATTCTCGGTAACGTTTATCGCGGTACTGTAGTAGGTTATATTTATATCGGCAAGTATAAATAATTCTTACACACCCGTTCCCGATGCGACGGATCTCGGGATAACGCTCTGCGCAAATTTACTTTTTCCAGAATTCTATCGTTCTTTATCACCTTCGTAATTGAAGACCCACTCGGAGTATTTAGTCCGAGAGATTCCAATCGCTAACTACTTAAACGCTACCGCTTTTCCCCACTCTTGTTAAACGTGTATGTAAAATCACTTTACTCCGATGCTATCGGGCGCGCGATAGTCATCGAGATAAAACATCGATGCAACGATCGCCCGCTCGAAGAATCGCATCGTTAACTGACAGATTTGATAGTTAATGCTAATCGTTATGCTTGGAAACATTTGTAGGTATTTAGTCCGACGGACACTGATCGCTAATCGAGTTAAGCGTGCGCGAAAGGCACGTCGCGTCGATTGTTCACCTCTGTGCGTCTCGCAACGAGCGATTAGAAATTCAGGAAATCAACGCGTAACGTTCGCGTATTATTACCGAGTAGGAAAATTTCTCAACGAAAGATCTTACGATTGTAACGTGGCATTTTCACCTCGATCGTGGGTTTCGATCGCGCATCGATTAGACATCATTTATGGGTCCCCGCGTAATTACGCTTCCTTTGGGTAATTTGGATGATCGTTAGATCGGTATCGGCGACGCGCCGAAAGGAATAATCGATCCGCCGTGTCCGAGGTGTGGGACCGCTAATTCATTGTGAAAAATTTCACCGAACCGCATATTCAGGCGTGTTAATGCAACACTGGCAGCGAGGGATTTAATGAATATGTAAATGTGCCCAGGCCGCGAAAAAGGTCTTTGAATAAAATATTCCGTTGTCGTGATCGCCATTACAATTTGCTTCTCTATATCGGTGGACATTCGTTCCTTTAATTAGAAACTCGCTTAGCCCTTTTACTCGATGTTTACGAACGACACGTTTCTCCGTGCAAGTTAAGAGGATCTGTGTTTTTTTTTATTCGCTAATGGAAACACTCGAGGTGAAATTTTTGTATCGAAAGGCGACGGCCCTTTTCTCTTATTGCGATTCAGGCGCTCAGGGGGGATTATCCAGGATACAAAAATTCTTTTCGTTGGGATAAGTTACGTTAACGCGACAATAGCGCGTCGTGGCCGACCGTTAGCGGCGGATCAAACGAATTTTCGGAATTTCACGAGAGCAAAGGGCGGATTTAAAGCGATTATTTCACCTCGAGAAAACTACGTGCGGGGAACAGGGGCTCCTTCGTACGTTTGATTCACAATAGCTATTTCTAACCTATTTCCTTTTTATTCCCTATTTCAAAACCCCGTGGAGCCTGGGTAGTTCGAGGGATCAAATGATTTTTGTAAGTCTGAATAGCGCGGCTCGTCGGGACTCCGACGAAACCGATTGAAGGTATCGAGAGACAAGGTCTCGTCCCGATATATAATTTCCACGAGATTTCGAAAATATTGATTTACGCGTGACCTCGCGGAGAGAATTCATTGATTTATCAATTTACGAGACGCAAATTTCATATTGGGTTCGATACCGATCTTCCTATATACCTCGTTAAATAATAAATAATATCCTCGTTCTACGAGATACGACGCGCGTGCTGTCATCGCTAAATTTTTTTTTTTTTATCTCTCCCCGCGGTAAGAAAATGTTAATTGAACAGGTTTTGTTCCACGCCCCTTCCCCTCTTCCCGAACGCGTCTTCGGGTCAAGCAGCCTGCCCGCTTTCAATAAAAATCTCAGGTAACATTCGAACGACTGAAATTTATGTACATCGGGCTCCAAAGTAATCGTATAATTATTCCGATAGACGTAGCCGACGAAGTGTCGGCTCGAGCTTTCTGCTTCGCGTGATAAACATGTTTTTAACGGACGCGCGTGTCAAGTTGCGTTTCACGCTGGGAAATTTTTAGCCGATGGTAAACCGTGCGCGCTTCAAAGTTGCTGAGTACGAACATACCTCGACGCACTCGATACGATACGCGCGGAACGCAGTCGCGGACAGTAATGCGATGTACTAATTCAAGGATTCGCTGGGAATGCATTTCCATCTTTATTCGCGAAGCACCGCGTCCGCATTCTTTTCTGCTGTTTGGATGAACAATGTAATCAAATGCGAGCAAAACGTTTGGTATGTTTGTTTTAACTCTAGATCTACCAAGGCACTCAAAATGACTTGTTTGGCATTTCTTATAACGATCATACTCATTTTCAGTACATTTTGTTTGCGAAAATTCTGTATGCCTTTTTCTAAGAAATGTAAATAATTAATTCTGTAAAGCACTTATTTTTTTTGTTGATCTTTTGTTGTAACATTGTATGTAGTATACCCATGTATACCGAAACGTTCATCGGTAGTTCTACTGTTAATTGAAAAAACAATTTGCTCCAATATACGATTAGGAAAAGACGATCAAAAAGATAGAATCGAACCAGGTATTTTCAACACTTTTGTGATCTTTAATCTTCGTGTTGTCCGAAAGACCGTGAAATCCAAACTAAAAACGTGAAATTTCTCCTTATTTAGCTAATCAATCGATTTATACCGGTTCGGAATAAGGCAACTACAAACAAATTAGTTTCGCACCTTCCGGTCGACTTTTCGCGAATCCCACTTTGAAAACCCCTGCGACAGATCAACTGTCACAGCCCGACGAAAGGAACAAGATACTCTAGTAGATTCGAGATAGGTGAGAAAAGTAAGTTCACGCGAATGAAACTCGCGAGAGCGGAGAAAGCGGAGACGTAGGTAGAAAAAGGTCTGGCAAGCGCATTTGTCTCGCTTCGATCGCGAGACGCGCACCTTGAAGATTTATTCTTCGACAGATTTTTAATACCTTTCGCCTCGATTTTTAAATTCATTTTCACATTGAAATTGCAGCTTGACAAGAGATACGAGTCGAGGCTTCGGGCGCGCCATAATGATAAAAAAAATATTGTCGATATTTATCCGTGGTATTTATCGTTTGTTGTAAGTCGATATCGGTAACTACGATATGTCCCTCGGCTAATGAAGATATACGAAGACGATAAATGTCCCGAAGTAACGAGAAACGCGTCTGTTGGCAGGACGTTCGATAAATTTATGCCGGTGTTCGTGAAATTACGTAAAATCAGGTGCAGCTGGAATAAACGTGATCTTAATGTTGTTCGAGACGTGAAATACGAGACGCCGATTCGAAAGAAAGTCTGGAAAACTAGCTTTGTTGATAGAACGAGAACGCATTACCCCCGGTTTATTATCGATCAGTGCCTTTTTACGTTCGATCGTTTCCTCGTAACTATTTTTGGAGAGACAACGGGAGACAAGTTTGAAAAATGCAATGTGATAATGGAAAATTTGCAAGGACGGATGGCGATGTATCAGCATTTATAATGGTACGAGTACTAAATTATCGAAAGCCTTACCCGTGCGTGTACTAGGCGTGAAAAAACTACGGAGAGTTATAATATTGCACTTGTACGTGCGCCCATGTTAGATTACCATAAGTATGAGGTGTAACGCGAATACATGGCCCGACACTCATTTACGTTTAACAACCCTCCGTCGTGTATAATCTTATTCCGAGTTTAAGGTTAATTGGCATAGCCTTGCACACTTATTTACATCCGCGTAATCACAAATCTCCCGTTGCAGACAGGAATTATCGATCGTAAATTACTTTGTACACTGTACACGATCGGGAGTGTACTTACCGTTGCTTATTTTACAATCGCGAAACGATAATAGTGTCTCTACGAAGAACGGGAGGATAAGGGATTCGTGGGAAGGGATCCGAGAAAAACCAAACACCATGAATGTGGAAAAAAAGAATAATAAATCCTCGTGATGGCGCCGGAGTATTATCGAAAAGAGTAGATGGTGGTTCATCACGGCTATATAAAGATCCGTCTTAGAATTTAATTAAAGATCGATCTCAGGTAAATTACTTTTAATTAATAAAACAATTTTAACTTTCGGTTATATCTACGGTTCAAATTTGCGGGGCCCCCCATTACCGACCAAACGTAAAAACGATCTAGAATCAAGTTTTCATACGATATTGATCGACCTACGATTCAGTGCGATTGGATCCACGAAGCTTCGATCTCTCGTATCGACGAAATAATATCAATTTCACGGTACGACGCGAGCGACATTAAACGTACACCCGCAGACGCGTGCACTTTAAGGCGCACAATTATGCGGACGATTACACCGTCAGATCTGGCACAGTACCGTAACTCAATTCCCAGCGAAATGAATCCTGAAGCGTATGACGAATCACGTGGAACCGTGAGAGATCGTCACCTCGATGCGTCATAAGGCGTGGATCCCCATTGAAAACGCGGGCCTGTATTTATTATTGCAAACGGAAACAAAAATAATGCAAGCGCGTAGCTGCCTATGACATCAGCCACCCAATCAATCCGTTTTGCATGATGATGCATGAAGTGCATCGGATGGGACCGCTGTGTGAGAACACACGCTGTGGTATCCCATGGGTGTGGGCGCATCAAACGTCGCCCGTATAATTTCTTTCGCGCAATTAGATCTCCGTCCTTGTCCCGCACTTCTCGTTTCGACGCGTTTGAGACCGCCGTTTATTCCCTTCGACCCTGGGTAAAATAATTTGCATTGGGCCCGATTATTATCGTTAACGATGTTTTGTTTCCGAGTGAGAGGGCGAGTACGATGGATCAAGATTTGTAATAAAAATGTAATTACAGAAGCTAGAGAGTAATAATTAAGTTTAGTAACGAGGATGTTATTCAAATATTAATGTTTACCATTAACGATTCAAGTATTAAACAGAAAATATTATTAGACTACGAATGTTTATGCAGGCTGCTTTATTTTTGACGAGCTGACGGGCGGTAATAATATCTTGTACATATACTTTCCGAATAGTTATTACATTTGTGTCACTAAATCCGTTCAAAGCCAGCATCAAAATAATGCGTTTTGCATAAACATCCGGAGTCTAGTTATTATCGGAATAGAGAATTGTCCAATTAAGAGATACAAATTTTAACAATGAATAGTTTCGATACTACCGTGCTCGTAGTTACGAGCATTCCGATTTAAAAACAGCCCGATAATGTTTGCGCCGCTCCACTTTATTCCTATTGTCTTTATTATCAACGTTGCTCATTGCGCCAAATGCAAATCGCGTTGTCGGTTCGAGCTGACCAATAAATTTTCCGAAATGGCCGCCGCGCTGCCAAGCGGCAACGAAACTTTATCGTTAGTAATATGTAGAGTTCAACGAGAGAGAATAAATTTGGTACAAACGCGAGTTAAACGATGATTACCGGGTGTACCTACGAAGTCGCCCGTCACGCACAGACACTTGCATCGCGTAAGCGCACTTGCGTTTGCTCGACGCTACGTTACGCTTCGTAACCAAGGTTCTCGCGTATGATGTATTGTTACCGCTGTACATACACGCGTACGTATCGCCATCGTTGCGTATCGGAGTTGATCAGGCTCGATAATGATACGTTGTCGGATCTTTAAATTTTCGCCGATTTCGATCGTAATAAAAGGAACTGCATTGCGTACGGGCGTGAGGTATGTTAAAAAGTGTATATATACAGACTTTAGATTCTTGCACCACATTCGCCCCGATGGCCGAAAAATAAACGAGAATTGAGCTAATTATACATTAGTCATGGGGAATATTATATCAATATTGTATTAAAGTGTAGAATAATAAGAAGACCGAACTCCGGTGGAATGGATTACTGGTGATTTCAAAAACGTACCGTAGATCCCCTAATTTGAAATTAGTATCCAGTCAAGATCAAGCGTAGATCATTGGACGACGGACGAATTAAAATGACAGAAAAACTTCAAGTTTCAATAAAACATGACTAACCAATCATGATATTTCGTGGATTATACGTATACTCGAGTTCTGACTTCTTTTCTCGTTCGTTAATCGAATGTTGTGGTTGAACCATGCGTACACACCTTGCGCGAACATCCAAGATGCCTCCATTTATCTGGGAATAAATTCTTCCACGCACGGGATTAGAAGTTCGCATGGACTCTAAAATGCAGTTCTACTGTTTGCTCTCGATTATCGATGCGATCTTTTAGGTAGCGCGCGAGGTGTGTTTCCGGACCTCGTTCGACTTTGGTTACCATTTTACATCTATGTTTAGATCTGGTCCAGCTGCCGTCGATAAACTAGGTCGGATTAGAGCGCTTCCGTAATACTTGCTATCGGTCCGAAGGAAATTCCTCGCCATTATTTCAGATATATAACTATACGCATTACCAGTGGCTCCGTAATATATCGATAAGCTCAAGTTCACGATGTACTCGAAGTATCTTGTTTCTCGTATTGACACGTTTCGTACGAAACGAGGCATTCTTACGTTCAGGGGCTTATCGTTAGCCAGGTTGTTTCATACCGGTGAATGAAGTTATACTTTTTTTTAGTATCCGACAGGTGACAACTACTTTGAATTATCCAGACATACGTAATCCGATTTGGATGATAAATGGATCCTGAATGAACGTAGCGTTTTACTTAACGAGCGTTATCTTATTATAACTCTTACGTGTTCGACACCCGCGATGATTTAATTATCAGGCGCGGCATTGGGCGACGCTTATCTTGTGGTAGCATTGAAATTAAAAGTTTCAATTATACGGGGACTGGCATAAATTTTCATTTCAATTGCGCGTAAACCGTTATACTTCCAGCAAGTTGTCGGACGTATTATTTAAAACCAAGGATCGATTGTTCTAACGTTACGTTACAACGGACATATTCGTATCTTTCAGATGTGGCAGTTAAGGTTTTGGATGTACCTCGTGCTTCTGGTGTTATCAGCCACGTCGGTACACCTCGTTACGGCGTGCTCCTGCGAATTAAGTCACCCTCAAACTGCATTTTGTAGATCAGATTTCGGTAAGTTTCTATATTTTTCTATGACAACGACTACGTTCCGTGGATACTCCCTTAATTCAATGTGCGTCATTTGTTTTTATTACAGTCGCCGTAGTGAGGGTGAGAAAGATGATAACCAGCGTGGATTTCATCACTTTCTACAAGGTGAAAGTGAATAAAATTTTCAAGGTTCGTATTCCTTATTTTCACGCTGCTATTATTTTCTCCTTGAATTCTGACCAAAGATAATGTATTCGTTTACAGGCGAATGCAACGGAAGAGATGGTACTGAAGAGAAATACTTTAAGGACGTCGTCCCAGGAATCGCTGTGCGGAGTGACGCTCAATGTCGGGGAAACTTACGTAGTGGGTGGAAAAATATTCAGAGGGGAGGCGCACATATCACTTTGCAACCTTGCCATCCGATGGGCTGACGTGACTCCCAGACAACGAAAAGGTTTCAGACGCCTCTACCACTATGGGTGTGAATGCAAAGTAAGCGCAAAACTTTTTCCTCGAGTCGTTACATAATTTTACCGTCTCACTTTTACTCTCTATTAAATCTCTGCTGCCATTTTCGTATTACTCCTCCGAATCTGCACCTAAATAATACATTCCCGATAAATTGGATTCCTTTAGCTTTGTTTTCGATTGTTACAAACCCGAGTGAAATTTAAATTTCGTTTTTCAAGCACACTCGCTGTCCAATTGAAATTCCAAGAAGCCGATTCGTTGAATAGTAATTTTTAAAAACAGACAGGTATATCGTTTTAATACCATGACAATTAAATTAGAATTGATTTCAATTCATGTACCGCGACTGTTACGAATATTTCTATACGATGAAACAGCAGATATTTTTAATTAACTAGACACTAATTGAATTTTCACTGCGATTCTCTCCCAACGTCAGATCGCCCAATTGCAATTCTAAAAAAATAATTCGTCGAATAGTAATTTTAAAGAACAAGCAGGTATATCGGTCCAATATCCATGGCAGTTAAAATATAATTGTTTTCAATACTTGTACCGCGACTGTTACAAACATTTCCATACGGCGATATAGCAGTTATTTTGAATTAACGAGATACGAATTGATTTTAAAATGGGATTCTCTCATCACGACAGATCATGTATACGCCTTGGTGGCGCAAAGGGGAGGCACTCGCAGCCGCAGGTAGTACGCGGTGTTTGTGGGAGAGTACGCCGGGTCCTCAAGATTGCCAAGAGAAGTATGGCGTGTGCATGGTGAGACCAGGTGGATGTTCCTGGATCCCGTCAACGCCGTATAAAAATTGCATCACTCAGCACCAACGGCAGCGAGAGAAACAACGGTTGCGGGAGCCATAATCGTTTATCGATATATCTCGTATTTTCATGATCGAAGGGAAAGTTAACGACGACGTCGAATAATCGAGGTCGGACGATGATCTGACTGCACCCACGTTTCGAAACTTCGCGAGAGTACTTCTTTTAACGTAAATTATTCTCATACTGGTGCGAAATGTACGTACCATTTTCATCTGTGCACCGTAAGTATTTCTGTTTATCGCTTCCGCCAATGGCGTTAGTTAGAAGGTTGTACGGGGTAAGTGCAAAAGTTGTTAACTAACGAGGGCAAAGTTTCTGAATCGAATTGCCGGAGTATTAAGTAATCGAAGCGCGGATTAAAATTTAATTTAGTATTACCTCTATGATTAATTATTCCAGAGTTTTTGCATCGTTTTCGCGACGATTAACATTTCGCGCGTTGTGTCCCATCGTTAGTTTCTGCATTCGTAACGAAGCTTACCTGTTCTTCGTTTAAAAACAAGTGGAAGCATTTACTTCGTTCGTAACTCGTACGCAATAAGAATCTAAATAAGTCTGTAAAAGGAAATCGGGAAAAATACGCTACGTTGATGACTCAACTATGTAACTCATCGCGTAGATCTTTATACGCTTAAGAGATCGATATGGCATACGACGTGCATTTCATCGATAACACGTGAAAGCATCAGTTTCTTCATGATCATTTTTTTTTAGTTGTATATATTAAAACCTTAATGTATATTATGCATTTTTAAATTATTCTTCTTTCTCTCTCGTTGTACGTAGCCTGATTTTATCTTTATAAGAAACCGCTAAAAAGTATTTAATATTTAGTAAGTTCATTATGATGTATCTCTGAATAACAAAGTAAATTATTCAGTTTGACACTTTCGTCGGTACAAGTTATTAAATAATTAATGAATCGTACCGAACCGTGTCGCGTTATGTCACGCGACAAAACTGTTTCCTTCCAGCTGTTTCTTTTTTTTATTCAGAGATTTTAATTTTATCATATCGTAAGATCTAATCGATTAAGTTTCACGCATGTATTCCTTAACGTGCGTGTTCGCGGTACTTCGTTGTTTAGCGGAAAACGAACCCCAAATCTGGGTCGAAATTTAGTACAAAATATTCAATCCCTAATTTAACGGAAAATGTATTTAAGTTTAGCTCTTCCATCTTCTGATAATCTTTGTAAGTATTATATCACTTAAATTACGGAAATTAATAAACGCATATTTTTTTCTTCCTGCAGTTTAACGAGATTCACATTTACTCACCATTTCACGATGATTCGGATAGTAAGTCTGGTTTATCAAGGGGAAGGCATCTTTTCCCAAACGTCGTTGTAGTCCCAACAGGTGCGCGAACACCCATGGTTTATCCTAGAAATGATTCAAGTTCGCGAGATTCAATTATCTGCAGAGGCTACACGCTCAAAATTTAATCTAGGCGAAAGATCGTCGAGCATAGGAATACGCGAAGGACCTCGATACCTGAAAGTTGTAAATTGCCGTCAGATTGTTGACACTCGGAACACCTCCGTACATCAATCCGAGAAGAAGGTTCTTGTAATCTTCTCCCGCGTCTCTTAGATTTTGTCTTATCAGAACGAAATCAGGCTTGAAGGACCTTGAAACAAAAAGTATAGTTAATTAAATAATCATTGTCCGTTACATAGTTTCTTTAAAGATTCGAGAATCTCTTCTAATATTAAGTTTGCGATAATCAATCATCTCGTTCGATTCTGCGATATTAAAATTTTGTTCAATAATGTCTATAGAAATTGAAATTAAAAGCAAACTTTACGTTAAAAGAAACCCTATATCTCGTTACCTCGAACTCTACTACATTTAACTTCATTTCGGTTAATACTTTTGAAAAAGATTTTACATTAACGGAATTAACCTGGACTTCTATGCATATCGATTATACAAGACGAGTTTCATCTGCGTACGCGGATAGTGTGATAAAAAATGAACAAAGAACAACGTCTCACCGGATGACTTTGGTCCCGTTGCGATAAACAGCCATGGACACGATAGTGCCAGCCTCGCTGCCGGTCAACGACAATTCCCGAAATTCCGCTTGTTCGACGCGAATCTCGTAATCGCCGTGAAGCCTGCGACCCCGGAAATATTTACTCCAATCGGTATTCTGATCGTCGATTACCAGCAGAGTGAAGCACTGGTCTTTGCTAAAGGACGGGCCTCTCGTTGCGCCGGAGACCGCCGCTCCCAAGATAGACGCACCCTGAGGGTCACGATAGAAATTCTCGATTAATTGACGACGAGAAAATTGTCACAACACATTATCTGTACCGTTCGCGTAGCCCCGAAATACTTTCAAGTTCAATGTCATCCGATAAACAATATCACTGCGCAAACACCGTCATCGTAGCGTACTTTATCACTCGTTATCGTTCCTCAGAAGTCATAACCTCTTCCATTATCTCTATCAAATTTGGTTTAGCGCGTAACGCGTGGTAATTGCGGCTAATTGGGTGATAATACCGACGAGATTTACGTTTCGTGAAAGAAGAATCTCGCGTTTCTCCATCGTCGGTGTTATCTATAATATTGTTACGAATGTGAGACTACTACGCGCGTATATATGTAGTATTTTTGTTTCAAGTGTACCGAGTGCTTCCGGTTTCGTACGCCTTAGTTACCAACGTTATGGTTTTATGTATTGGGAATCTGTTATTAGCCGTCTAGAAACCAACACGTCTCTGCGTCGCCCTTATTAAATAATAGTTCTTTAATCCAAGAGCGCTAACCATTCATCGATACGACGCACACTGATTATTTTTAGCATGCTTCTTATATGATTTTGGTCACTGAATAAATATAATAAAGAAAAAACAAATAACAGTAATTTTATATTTTAGTAATTTTATATTTATATTTATAAACATATTTATGTATATTTTATACTATAGTTGTCGATTCGACGAACGGTTTAAAAAAGGTGTTAAAATAAGGTTAGCATTCTAGGATTAATAGATCTTCAGTTTGAAATTAATCATAACTTCGACGAACGAACCAAAATCTCTTATTGTCATTAACCGTAAACGTAATCTAAATTATCCGATTCTTGCAATCTCACCTGGTCGCGAGCGGCCCCGGTCAAGCTCTGCACTCTTTGAAGCAAACTTTCCCGCGTCTTTGCCGGCGAGGATGGCGCACTGGTAGTCCTGGACCCGGGCCTCAGGTTGAGGCTTAAATCTCCTCCGACTGGTTGCGGAGGACCTGGTGGTGGTGCCCCAGGTATCGGGGGCTGCGTAGGTGGTACTGTCGTTGGTTGCGACTGCAACGGTCGATCTGGTAACGGCCGATCCGGCAAGGGCCGATCCGGCACCGCTTGATACGGTTGGGACGAATCCCTGGCCATGGAGGGTAGCCCGGAGTCTGGGTTTGGTTCATCGTCGAGCTCCGAGCTCAAATCCCCTGACGAGAACCTGGAAGACAAGCTATGGTGGTCTTCGTGACAGTGACAATCGGTCGGATGGCCCGGTAACTGACGCTCGTGTTTTTGTTTGTTCATTTCATCAGCGCACATCGAACAGCCAGTGCTCAGGGGAATGGCATGGATGACATCGGCGACGACCGAAGGTAGACTGCTTGCTGGTTGCTGGTGATTTTTTTTTTTTTTTGGGCATGCGTGAAGAAGGGTGGCTCGCAATCAGTTTATTCTCAGGCGTGGGGTGGGGCTCGCATGGGTTTGATACGTGACTGACGAGTCGCTTGCGGTGCCAAGACTTAGCGGTAAACGATCGCTCGTGCGGCGAAGGAGTTTTTAATAAGTTTTTTTTTTTATTGCGACATTGACGATCTGGCGGCAGAGTCTCAGTGATGTACGGTAAGTTTGTTCGGCCGCGAAGTAGCTGTCTGGGTAATAATTAACCCGTGAGAAAGCATAACTTAGAGTTCAATATTTATCGTCATCGTTCGTTTGCATTCAGTCTATTTTTTGTTTTAAAGCATCATGCGTGACTTTTCGCGTAACTCGTTCATGAATTAAATATTGCATGGGTTAGTAGTGGAATATAAGTAAATGTCGCATCGAAAATGATTGTAGCGAGCTTTTCAATATTTGGTAACATCGATACGCTTTTCGGATAAAATGTCGAGCTTCAGGCTGCGTTTGCATAATGCTAAAAGCTGTCTTTTGAACGATCTACATGCACACATAGAGATTTGTCAGACATGAATAATTCATACTCAAAAACATCGAGATACCTGCGTGAACATTTTTTCGTTTTTTTTTCTCCCGGGGATAAGTTTCGAAGTAATATTTTCATTAAATTAAACGATCTACGTGTTAGCGGTTAATCGAAGTCGAGTCTATACCTGCGAAGGTAAATCCGATACCGTGCTTTCAGTTAATTGAACCTGCTATTTATCAGGGATATGTTATATCGTCCCAGGGGACGCTATATAGCTTATTGTATCAAACATGGACCGATATAGCTGTTCATTATTTTAGGAAGCCATCGACGCTGGCCTGTCGATAGATTCGATAACAAAGCAGCTGATAATGACAGGAAATACACACCCTTCCGTAATACATTGACCTCAAACTCCTTATTTCCGCGTATCCGAAATCTTCTCGATCGGTATTGAAACTATTCAACGTCCAGTTCAATTTGAAGCGTAAATTGTTTGATTTCTAAATTATCCGGGAATTCGATCGAAATAAATCACACGAATATTATCCAACAGAATCCTTTCCTAGTCAAATGCACGAATAAACCGCAAAGTAGAATATTTCCAATCGGTTAATCGAGACTCCATCGTAACAGTTTCTCTACGATCTCGATTATTCGATCGTTAAAAACCCTCGATAATCCCGAATCGCCCGAACCGAAATTTCGAAAATCGGAATCAAGATCGATTTGCTGCGAAATAAAATGTTGACAATTGCGATCTTCTCCCTACGATGCTTACACCGTGAAACGATCAATTTAATTTTCGAAATTCCTTCGAGCTTTCTATATCCCCGTGACAGGACGATCGGCGAATATCGAAAGACTGAAGAACAAATCCTCTCGCGTGCAGAACCAGAGGCGCCGTATAAAACTGTGACTCACCTCCGTTTCAGGTAGTTAACATTGGTGGTGAAGGACTGCCGAAAACTGGAGAATGAAATGTTGCCGGGTGAAGGAGCTGTACCACAATATTTGGCGCAACCGCCGCGGCCGGTAATCTTGATGGTTTTGCACCGGCCCTCGTTACCCCGATGAGAAACCCCGCGATTTCCTCTCTCAGCTCTCGTTGATCACGAATATGGCAGCCGACGTAGCCTCCAAGTTAACCGGCACGGAGATCTGTCGACGATGTTGTCTCTCGAACGTGGGTCGCGCTCGTTGCTCGTCGGCGTGGTTGGTTGTCCGATCCGATCTTGCGTCTCGCGTCGAGTTGTGGAATAAATGTCAACGTAAGGTAATCCGAAAGGAAAGGATGAAATAAGAGAGGTGAGGAAGGAGAAAATAAACAATCCAAGTTGAAATCTATATGGGAGGAAAGAGATGTAAAGTGTTAATAAAAGAATCTCACGGATTATGTTAGGAGAATCATTAAATCAAAGAATACTCCATCCATTAGCAGGGAATTCAACGTAACGCGAACTGGGCCGCGATTTTTCCAACGTCGACGTTAGAGAACAGGGTCGAAGGACGGAAATGGAGTTACGAGGAGAAGCGTGATACACCGAGTTCCACGATAGTATCGCTGCGAGGTCGTATTTTTTATTCTCCGCTTTAACGTTCGGACCGGTATATCACGGTTCAGAATCTTCTCTCGAATTAACGTCCGTATTAACGTCGCTGGTCGTCCAGTAAAATCTGGCGCAAGAATATATTCCTGTTAACGGAAAGCCCGCAATCGAGATGTTCGCGAGAGCTTCGTTCCGCAAGCGCGAGGCAGAGACCTACCGCGGAAATTTAGCGGGGCAAGAGCGTAGCTGTAACGCTCACCCTGATCGATACCGAGAGCCGCGATTTTACGCGAAGGGAGAATTTTTGCAATGCAAAAATGGCGGTGGAACGTCGAAGCGGATCGTTCGTTTCGTTCGTAGTGTACAAAAAATAAAACAAGAGTTTCAGGGAATTCGAGTATTACGCCGCCGACCATAGAACGTTAATGGGCCTATGAACTTTTTCAAACGCTGATGGCGATCATAAAACACCGGGTAATTGCTTCCGCGTGGAACGTCGCGGAACAAAAGGGGGAGAGCGAAAAACTAGGTCGTCCCTCGCGAGTTGAAAGGAACCTCGAATTCGAGCTGACTAGAATCTCCGTAGGTAGCCGAAACACGACGCGCAATTTCCTTGTATTTATAACGCACGCTGTCCCTTACCACGATCGCGAAACACGAACGTGGAACGTTGAAACCGACGAACACGATGCGAGGGTCAAGTATCGGGGAAAAACATCGCGTAAAGTTTAAACTTCATTTTCCACTTCCGGCAGATATCTCTCGATCGGAAATATTCAAAACTCTCGACGTAACTTCCATTACTCGCGATGAAACATTTGGTTAATTCCATTAAAACTAGGTTCGATTCGTTTCGCGTGTGACGGGCACTTTCTTGGGTACACCTATAAAGTTTCATAGCGCTATTATATAGACGGAGAACGCTATTGATTATTAGGGGTGCGTGTAACTTAATGACGATCCACTAACGAGTAACTGTCATTGCCTTGGATATTGACGGTGCTATGTATTTCCGGGTTTATAGCACGATTTTAATTTAATTAAATTTTAATTTTGAATATACGCACGCTCGAAAATTATTGAATCCCTTAATTATGCGAAACGTGATCGATGTGTAATTAGAATTTATTTGAAACGCAAATAGATGTATTTCACACGCGACATAAATCCTGTCCAACTGCGATCGTTGCGTCAAATATCAGTTATCGGCTGTCCAAATTTTACCCCAAATTTAATCAACGATAATAAATATTCGTGTTATTCGCACCACCTCTAGGGGCTTTGGCTCGAACTTTAGCAATCGATGATGGCGAGTCCCTAGATGGGACTTAGGAAAGGGCAGGCGCGTTGACTGCCGAAAGTCGCGCTTGCAACTTTCTCGCGTTTATCGGAGAAATTAATTATGCACTAGGAATTCAACGATAACCATTGTTGTCTCGTAACGATCCCTACGTACCGACACGGACACCTTTTGCTCGCACCTTTACTGACCGTTAAACGTCTCGACCAGAATTAAACGGAATGGGCGTAGTACCTGACCTACCTCACGTTTAATTGCACGCGATCATTGATCGGCGGAACTAGTTTCCGCTTTCTTTAACGCCGCTCGTTAACGAACGTGACCGTGTTCTCCTTTTAATCGCACATTTGGTTTCGTTTCATTCGATCGAAAACACTTTATCCCGCAGAAATCACCCTCGCGTGATCAAGACGAATTATTAAATCCCGAATGATTTTCAATTTGATTCACTTCTACGAGGGATTCCAATTAATCGCTGGACGAGTGAAAAAGTGTTCGAAGAAACGAACCGAATCGATCGTCGCGGAAGACGAAGTATCTTGCTCGGAAGAAGTCGCAAAAGAGAGGCCTCACGTGAAACCGGCGCGCGGCAGATCTGCGCCGAAGAGCACGAAAAACTTGCGCACTCCGTAATTCTACTTCCTCGTTATCATCGATCAACGGAGCGTATCCCACGACTTACATCACCGCGCGCAAATTTGAATCGCCTGAAAACCGCATCCAACCACTCGCTCCAACTACTACGATAATTCCAAATTACGCTTTACGAATTATAAACACTCAACTTTTCGTCCCAGCGGGAAATAATTGTTCGCTGTCACTCTCGATCAACCGGTTCACCGAAACGTCAACGATCCTCGATGTTCGATAACTGCCGAGCGAACGAGCGTAATCGTTAATTCGATGGCCCGCGCCAATTCCAAGCAAAAATATCACCAATATTACCGTACTGAAATTTTCCGTATCCGATAAACGTCCCGATACTCGTACGAAGCGCAAATACACCCAACCCTGGAGCGAGAGTAATCTCCGTCACCTTCCGAGGGAAAACCCACGCGATCGTGGGTCCACCTCAAGAACCATTAACCCCCTCGGAAAAATCCTTGGATCTACTTTGAACTCCGACCTGCCTTACGCATTCTATCCTAAAGGCATTAACGTGGTAAGATTTGAGAAGCTTTGACTCACCTGTGTCGCGTGCGTGTACTACCCACTAGTTTGCCGGTGAAGCAGTGAGGCTCGGCCGAGGATCGCGAGGGTGTCGCCCGGAGGGTTCGCCGGTCGATAGGTCGACGCATGCGTCCCCCTTATCAACCCCCTCCCCTCCACCCGGGTGGGTTTACCTCGAGCTAACGACGAGGCGAAAAAGGGATGAGCCCCCCCTACCCCCCTCCTCAACCCGGAGGACGGTTCCCCGGCTCGCGTTTGTGCAGGGTGACGTTGCTCGATGCACGTCAAACACGGTCCACCTGCTAGCCGTTCTGGAGATGAAACGTCAAGGTATACGCGCGGCGTGTACTATGCACGAGAGAGTACCTGTGCGCGCCTACATACAGGCGCATTATCATTGTGCCGGCAAACCGAGCTGATGGCATTCTCCGGCACTCTATTCGCCCGGGAATCCGTTTGAAATGGCGCGGTCGCCTAGATACGAGAAAGTTACGACCAGAGTCCCGGGAAAATTATTTTTGTATTTCGAGCTGCGAGGTTTTCCATCAACCCTTTCTCCTCCGCACCCGCCCCCCCCCTACACCTCGATTTATTATAATTATTACGGGGGGTGGGTGGGGGGGAGGTGTACAGTTCCGGATTCGCTCGTATCTGAATATATATACCGTCGACGGAGGGGGATGGTGGGGGAATAATGTTCAGACGGAGGGATACGGAAGAATTAATGCAGCGACCTAGTTGTTTATGATGTCTATCTCTCTCTCTCTCTCTCTCTTTCTTTCGTTTCTTTCTTTCTCCCTGTTGCTCCGTGCGAGCTTTTATATCTATGGAAATGTAGCTATTCTTGGATAATTCATGCATTTCCACGGTGCATCGCGAGGAAAATGGTATGTTTTGTTGCACGCTCGTCGAGTTTTGACATCGATACGAATAATACGGTTTAGTGGAATTATTTCGTACCGAGAGGCAAGCATTTACCTCTTAACCTCTGGTATGACGTTTGCCCTGTATTATAAATCTTGTACTTTTTAAGGGGAATGTAATTAACTCGCTAACTCGGACGAGGGTCATGCTTTCGAAGGGCATTTAAAATCCGCGTTGATACGTTCTTCCGAAAAAAGAACGAACCGTTCTCCTCTGGAATGAATGAAATTAAAATTGTTAGTTGGCTCGTAGGGAGGCGGTAGTGACTCGCCGAGACGAAACATACGCAGAAATGTACGAGGACTGAGATTTTCATTAAGATAAAACTTTTTATCTCGTGTTTCTCGTGCCAGTTGCACGTTCCTGCTTTTGTGTGGAAAAAAACGTGCAAATACGCAAGGCGGTCTCGCGTACTACGCGAATTAACGTTGCCGCTTTTCCCAAGGGGGTAATTGTACGTTTAATTAAAAGAAATAGAAATATTTCGCAACGTGGGAAAAGCGACGCTTTTTAACTTTTATTTAGACACCCCCTTTTCTTTTTCCTGCAGTCCAAACAGTTTTTTCAGCACGACAGTTGGATAGTTTAGGCAGCGCGTGTTTTTGATTCGCGGAGAATTGAAAAACTTTTGCAATCTTTTCTCGATCGTCGAATCTTCTTGACGCTCGGTATTTCCGTGTAATATCGTGAGATCGACGTGGACGGAGTCTCGAACTCTCGCGTCGCTATCGCCCACCAGTGATTCTACGCGCTTCCTATTGTCTATGATATCACGCCATTGTTTGCATTGTGACAACTTAAGTGGTGCCCGCGACAGTACCTCTCACGGCAGTGCGACTATCGACAATTCGATTCAGACGATTGAACGATCCGGTTATATCACGCGGAAGTATTAGCTATTTTGAAGTACCTTGAACGCGCACGAAAGTTTAACCGCGGAACGCGCGTAAAATTTGAAGGTAATATTTCCCTAAATAATATTCCATTACGAGAGCCAAGCCATATTTTTACGAACAATTTGTTTAGTGGAATCTTTCTGATTTTACGACCGTCGCAATAATTTATAGAAATGCACAAATTTCATTCACGACGGCCGGGGATTTTCGTAAATCCGGTAGTCAGCGGTATCTTTTTGCTCGCGGAGTGTCTACTATTTATTGATCTTCTACTTGACACAACTCGAGTGTCGAGCGCACTTCCTTCAAAATGAGGCCGCGGAAGGTGAAAAACCTTCTCGGAAATGAACCCTTAAAAATAGGGTACATCGTGTTATTCTCCTCACAAAAATAACACTCTTTGACCTTAATTACATTATAATTTCTAACTTCAAATGCAATTTAATATTCCACACTTCAAGTATTCTATATTTCAGTATGTGTTCATTTTGCTCGATACAAAGTTATAAAGTATCGTCCCTTCTTCACCTGTAAGCTAAACGTAGGCCTATGACCCTTATTGTGTTCAACGAACGGTTCAGTAAATGGTAAATACGCAGAATTAAAAAACTGAATTACCGACGTAGTAAAAGTACACTGATGCGAGCGACCTCTTCCTTTTAATAGTGGCCGTTAGGCGAACCAGATCATCACGCAAATTCAAATTGCAATTGCAATAAATAGCTCACACATACTGTTTAACTCACTTCCATCTTGAGCATAATGTTTGTGAAATAAATGTTTATGAATTATAGCATGGTGAGTTCCATACAAAAATTTTGTGTACCTCGCTTTCCTGACATTTCAAGTATTTTTTGTCGATAATATTGAATTACTTTAAACCAATCTCCTTGTTCGCGAATTAAACAATTTTTTGTATCGCTTTTTATCTACAACGTCTACCGTTCCGCCAGTAACGGCGAGAGTGACCTGAAAATGGTAACGGGACACCGGACTCTTATTAATCGTCACCTAAAAACACATTTCACGCATTGCACGGGTAATTTAGTTTTCTCGTATGAAAATGAATTTAATAATATTCAGAAACTCTAAATCAAGTCCAAAGACTTATACACGAGTGTAAACAACACAGTATAAAAGGAAGTTACTTAATCGACCGAATATTTCAATTAAATCAATAGATAAAATAACGCCAATCATTTTCTCTATTGATATAATTGTATATAAAATACACAATATAATCATATGTTAAGGAAAAACTAACCATAGATCTAACTGCAGTTTTGTGTTTTTCAAATAGACCTAATCGGAACATTTTTTTTTTTTGTAAAACTCCAAACCCCGTAAAGCGTCTCAACTGTCCCTCGCCCACGATTTTCCATCCCGTCAGTTTTACAGAACTCTACGTTAGCGCTGACCATCGTGAACGGTGCTGGCCTCGCACCGCAACGACGAGAAACGCGTCAGGCTCATCGCTGAATCCCGGAGACACGAATGCGTGGATCGCATACACATCGGATGAAAAGGGAATGGCCGCTGCGGCACCGTCGTCTCTATCCCCACCAAAAACCTGAACACCTGAGCGTCCCTGGGGGCAGCTCGGGAGGCAGTTCTCAGGAGGCACACAGTCATTATTGCGCCAGTATAACATTCGCTTCCAGAGTCCCCTCGGTACGGCCCACCGGAGTTTTCGAAGGCAACTTCCACGAGATTACGGTTCCACCGCTCCAAGTACCGTGTCCCCTCGTCGTCGTCGTCGTCGCCGCCGCCGCGTATCGCGTGGAGAGACACGAGGAAAAAAAAATAACAACAAAAAAAAACGGAAAAAAGAAAACCGCGCGTGGCTCCGCTCCGCGAGAGACAGTTTTACGCATCGGCATTTCGGATAACGTTACGATGATACTGTTCTTAGGAAAGAACGAAAATGTGACGTGAGACTGACCAAGAGAGCGAGAGCGAGCGAGCGAGCGAGCGAGAGAGAGAGAGAGAGAGAGAGAGAGAGAGAGAGAGAGAGAGAGATTGCGAGGGAGGGACAGAGAGACGTAGAGCGAGAGCCTTGGCAAGGAACGTGACACGTTTTGCAGTCGGTAGTAGAGTGTGGCATGCGGTTCGCCAAAATGCCCGTGGGAAGGACCAATTTTCACGCGTTCTCCAGTAAGCTCGTCTCGATACTATGCTGGGTCCTGGTGGCGCTCTGTGTCGGTCAGGTAAGTTCGGTACTCCCACGAATTTCTGAGTTTCAAACTCTCCACGCGATTGTAAACATTATTTTTTAACCAAGACCGTTACCATTTCGTTCGTTCGCTCGAACGGTGAGAGAGGATGCGAGTAATATATATTATTCGAGTGAGTGAGAGAAAGAGGGAGATGAAAGAGGAGGAGGAGGAGGGTTGAGGGGGGGGGGGGGTATTGGATCGCTTCGTATCGGCGATGTAACGATGCGAGTGTCGATACGAATTAAAAAAGTATTTACCTGCGCGTACTCGCTTGTTTCGTTTTGGTCAATTAACGGTCGGAGGGTACCGTTACGATTTTTAATTGGACCCGAACGCCCACTTTGCGAATTAAATGAGACGTTAATGGTCGATGACAGTGATTCGATGTTGCGAATTATTAATTAGGTGCTCGGTGGAGCTCGTTCGATTCTACCTGCATCGCGGAGTAAGTAGATCATAGATACTACCTTCGGGTATGCAGAGGTTCGATGCGGTTGTACTGTTACGTGCGTTACCTTCGTTTATTCATGAGCGTATCATCCGTCAGGAGTTTAAGATCTGGCGAGCGCGATCGTAAATAGTTTGGAGGAGGGAAACATGGGAATTAAAAATGCAGAGTGTTTTCGAGCCTACCTACGCGGAATGCATGTAAATGCGGTTTGGAGAATAATAAATCGTGGTAGTACGTCTCCAGCTGACTCATTCATCTGACGCTATAAATATGCTTCTTCGAATGCGTGATCGAATTCTTTCGTAATTAATATATTCGTTCCTTTCGCGTCACGTTGAAACAAAGAGCGACTCCACAATCCAAACCTTGTGTATCGAAGTTTCGTTTAAACATTTCAAAGTCAATGGATGAAAAATTGTCAAACGATAACCGTTCATACTTTTATTTTCAAATCTCGTAAACTAGAAAAATGTCCAAAGCACGAGACTATTAACGGCGTGGCAAAAAGTGCAACTCTTCAAAAATGTTCAGGTTTCAAAAGTTGCAAAAAATGGACGACAAGGCTTGACAATTTTTTATTACTCTATTCTGCAGACCGTCGTTCGTATAGAAGTACATATCTCTCGTGGCTCAGCTTCACGTGTTGAAATTATTACGTAAATCATACACAGACGGTACGTAGAAAGAAAAGAAAAGAGCTGCGCTAGACCGGTACATTCGACCGGCCGCGGTATCGTAAAAATTTGGATTAGAAAATGACTACCGCTTCGGAATTCGCCTTCTTACCACGTAATACGATATTATACAGTAATATCAGGAAGGAGTTATGGTAACGGCCATAAACTTGCCTTTCCACATTGTTCACGATCCGTTAAAAGTGTTGGCCTATCGCAATAAAAATTCAGACCGCCGGCGACCGGTACAACGTGCCGGTTTGCGAGTTTGTCGAAGTGGTACCGGAATGCGTGTCCTGCCGGAGAGCCTTGCCGGTGCGTAGTTTGACTCCCCCTCCCCAACCGCCCCCCCACCCCCTCATCCCCTCTAACTCTTTCTCTCACTCTCTTTCCGTCCAAAATATATCGCGCGTCGAAAAGCCGCGAATCGTTTGGGCCCATAACCATTACGAGAAGGAATGCAGCGAATCCACGGAACACAAAGGCCCTCGCGCGCTGGTAGTCGATGAAATACAAATATGCGCGCGCGGTAAGACGCGAGAGGAAAAAAAGCAGCAACGCGAATATACGTGCGTGCGTACGGGACAGATATGGGAAAACCGGGGGAATATACGTACACGATAAATACGCGTAAAAGAAGCGCGTACACGGGTGCGTTAAACGGGGGCAGAGATATGTGCACGCATACAAATCGAGACGAAGGAAAATATGGTATGCGCGCGGTACACACGTGTACACTCTACTATTGCGCGGAGCGCTAAAACAATGATGCTCATCGATGCACGGAGGCACGTACGGGTTTACCTTACCACTCCCTTGCCGACCGAACTTTTACTTAATTAAAAAATCTAGTTAACAGGAAACTGGCCTTGCCACATACGGGCTATCCGCGTTGTAAATCGTAGATATAACGATTCGTTCGGAACCCTCGGTACAGATAGAGACGAGCTTTACGAAAGAGAAGCACGATTTACGCGTAATTATTTTATAACTCTGTTCCCGATCGAAGCTCGTAAGTACGTTTCCGTTCTGAATTCAACGATGACGACGATTACGGATGCCGCGGTGCCGTAGGGAAGTTTATTTCGTTCCTCTTGCAATTAGCAATACAGTGAGTCCTCGAATTACGGGGAATATGTAGATACGCCGATTCTTTGAAGTGAATCAGAAAACTAATTTCGTCCTGTGAAATTTGTTTTTTCATTGCCAAAACGGGACCTTGGTCGGTACATATGTGGAAAAGTTATATTAAGCGTGTTGTTAGGTACAAATATAGACACTTTTTGCAAACAAAAAGAAATATTGCATATATTTCACTTAAACGGTTTCTCAACTTGCGCGGAAACGCTGGAACGCATTAAGATCCTTCTACACTGATCCGATCCGGATCCGTTCCGCGTCCGATCCGTCAGAGCATCGGTGCACTCAGAAATATGAACTCCTTGTTTTTCGATGTACGTATTCACACACATCCGTTCCCAGTCCGGTCCAATTGAAACTTGGAACGGACTCGGATCGGATCAGCGTAGAAGGATCCTTAATCGCTTAAGTTAGGGACTCGCTGCACGCGGTCGGACGACATTGTAACTCGATTGCGAGTGTCAGTTTTGGTAATGGGAACGTCACGTATTTGGTACAGTTACTAGAACCGCCTATGCGCTCCAGAAAACTTGTCCCGGTATATTTAAAACTCTTGCGCAAGCTTGTCAAGAATTTTAATGGCGCGCGGTGCATCGAAGTGAGCTCAGGCGAATTAATTGCAAATACTTGTAGCTACTTGACAAGAATTTTAAGTTCCTCCCGTCGATACCTGTAATTGAGGACGTTACGGTGAACTTTAATAGTGGACGGCCTTATCGAGCGCGCGGCCTTACTCTATCCGACTACTCGCGTTACCGCGTTAATATTTATAAGATCTTCCGTGGCACCGCGACGCTCCCGCGACGTTCGGCAGAGAGGTACGACACGAGAAAGTGATAAGTTTCGGTCGTTACATAATTATGTTTCATACCAGTTTTCGTGGGCGTTACATAAACCGCTATGGGCGAAGTCTTAATAGAATGTCGAAGAAGAGCTAAAGAGACCACAGCTATGGCCGTTGTTTATTAATATCGCGTCGCTGGCGATGCAAATTTGTTTCAGAAGCGATGCAAATGATTGAAACCAGTTTGTTAATCGTGACGGGCGACGCTTTAACGTTGTCCAAGGCTCGCCGCCGTAGTATCGTTGTATCGAGAAGCGAGATCCGATTTTGAAATAAAAATACGTGAAAGGGACGAACATTCGTGACGTTTTTTTTTTTTTTCATCGGGATCATCGCGAACCGCGTCTTTGTGGACGAGCCGCAGGAATTTATTCCCGATTAATCTCCGTTTCGTTGAGAATTCAAAGGTGGCGGAATCGACGCAAACGCGAGGCGCGGCGATAAAAGAAAAATCCATTCTCTCATCCTTGCACGGTTATCCGTGCAGCGCGCGCGACATACCATTCGATGTCCTCGAATGCTCCAGTCTAGCGCAGAAAATCTCTCACGCTTCTCATATATCTCATTTCTCGAGTAAACGTAGGAATTTGCATCTTCCGCGAGAATTCCAGGGAATGGCCTCCTGAAATCCCCGCGCTCGTCCGCGGACAGAATGTTGCGGCGGGTCCGAGAGGATCGACGGAATTTAAAACGCGACGCACTCCGTACCCACTCGCTGTACTCACTTTATCATTATAATACGTTCGCGTCAAAAAAGATTTCAAGGACGGTGGAGCAACGACACGAGTAGATAAAAAGAATCGCGTAATTCTGTTGTCGGTCTGCTGCCCTTGAAACACTTTTGACAGAAACGGATCGTGGCGGCAATGGCGGGGCGAGGGCGTTTTAAATTTCACTAATCCACGCGACGCGACAAATCGCCGGTGAACCAAAGCTGGAATTTTTAAAAACTCTTTGCCGGAATTCTCGCGAGGAGTGCAGAATTCCTACGTTCCCTCGGGAAACGAGATACACTCTAACCGAACGGTTTCTAACATTTTTTTGCTTGTGGACACCCCGAGTCTTGATTTTACGTATGTACGACCTTCGAAATATTTATTTGTAGTTTAGTGAAAGCTAATTGTTAAACAGTTACACGATTCTTAAATTGTTCTTGTGGACCCCCTTAGTACTTCTGTAAATCCCAGTTGAAAAACTCAACTCCAACCGATAAATTCTTGCGCTTCGTATATTTTTTATTTAAAAGCCCATTCGAATCGTACGCTTTTTTGATTCTACTAATCGGACGTGATTACGAATAAAAAAATTAAACTTTTCACGGTTGCGCGCAAGAACGCGTCCATATTAAGACTCGTCGCAAAAAGGTTAGAACCGTTGCATACTTTTCCTCTCATCGCCATGTCCATTTCGGGCGAACGACCACGGACCAGATAGTTCTGCCTACGCTGTACCAGCAACCTACGTTTAGCCGCGATAATAAGTCTTTTCTTTAAGATTGCGAAAGTGCGGCTGAGGCTACGGTGTGTGTATGTACATACGCGCGCGTGTACGCGTATACTATAATATCGACGACCGAGCAAGCTATTCGTAGTCGCGGTTGGTGTGTCATGCTTTGTATCTACGCGTAGAATCAACTCTGAGCGCTCTGTGACACGGAAGCATAACGTATCGTATTGTTCGATTTTAGTCCCACGTTAGCTCGAATGCGTTCTTCCATTGAGAATAAAGTCCGCGGTTTATTACGATAGGAACAAGATTCACATGCACGGGCGAGAGTTTTGTAATAAAGATACCCCCGCCGATGTAATGCGGGTCGTTGTGAAAATCACTTGTGTTTTATCAAATTATTTGGATTCGCGCTGGGACGAGTATCTGGTTGTTTTCGAGATTTCGTCGAATAGAATACTTGACGCGTGAAACCGAAAGGATTCAATCTTCCGTTGGTAACGCAATTCTGACGCCAATTCTTATTATTATTATTTCAACATTTATATTTTTTTATTACACGATACGAGTGAAAACTGAGAAATTGGAAATGGGAAGAAAAATCAGTTATTGAATTAATTGATACACATGTCCTTTCGATGATCGCAGAAAAAAAGTTTCCGGACGGGGTTAAATTTAGTTGGCTCTTGTGCTAACGTTTCGTTACGTATAACCCATGAAGTATAATTTATCGCAGAGATTTATGAGAGAAACCGGGAAAAGTTCAATGCGTCGAGAATCTTTTCAAACGTTTTTGAAGAAACAAAAAATTTTTATTTAAAGTCTCCACATTCGTTTTCGCTTCGATAGAAACTTTTGGAAAATAATTTCGCAATCCCGGTGAAACTCTGTAACGACGCAAAACGTTCACTGGATTTTGCATTGGAGAAATTTGGAATGTTCTGGCTACTGGGAATCACGCATCGCTTCGATGACACGAGTTTCTATGTGTCAAAGCAAACGGAAACGATGCTAACGATGACGCGTTCGAACACCGCGAATACTATCAACCGTAATACGTATGCGCGTACAATACACGATTTCACCGCTATCCTGCCTTCATTATCTCCCGGTTATCAAGATGTTACTAACCGTCAATGAAAGCGAATATATCTGAACGATATTAATGCGTATTCGAACGGAAAATATATATCACTTTTGCCTGACGCACGCAACGAAAGCGAGTAGGTATGCGGAACGTAACACTTTCCAATTTACAGAGTCGACGTCTACGACGATGTTCAATAAATTCGCGTAAATCCCGAGTGGAATAGATTTCCAGCGTGCGTCCATTTTCAAAAACATCCCCTACGAAAGACTCGTCCGCGCACGTTCATCGATCTCGTAGTAAAACTTAGAAACTAAATAAACTTCACGAATCCCTGTGCCCAATTCGATTTGAGTGCAAGGGAAATCACTGCGTTTACAACTGTTAAGACCACGTAACGGAAGTTAACTCAAACATCACGATAAACTTCCTCCGAGAATATTTCCCAAGAGTTAACTTCGAGAGCCGGATTGTTAAAGTTTCGACTCTCTTCCCCTGCGGCATCGCCGCGCCACTTCAACTTCCAGATGGGATTCACGGACGTTTACATCTTTACGACAATACCATTTCGTACGAACTGAACTATGTTGTGAGCGGGTAGCATCGTGCACGTATACGAAATACAAAGGAGGTACCGGTGCACTGCACACGAAGCGTGAAGAACGTACCTCTTCGGCGATTTCGTCCCGGCGCGGCGAGTCGCCTTCGGGAGAACCGTGGATATAAATCACGATCCTCACCGACGTACCTGATTTGCCGGCTGCCGTGGGCAAACGTATATGAGTTCTGTATGGATCGGACCATGTCAAGTGTTTAACCCTCCCATGGCGAACCGTGGATCTCGCGAGATCCTCCCGTACACGGGAGAGAAGTTCGCCGCGACTCGTGTGCAACGGCGTTATTTGCCGACTCCTCCTTCCTTCCTTCCGCTTCTAGTCGGATATCAAATTCAATTTATTTCCCGCGGCCCGCTAACTTCGAGACAAACGCGTTCCAATTTCAGCTGGAACTTTAACTGGACGCGTCGGTTTACTTGGATTTTTTTGGCCGGATTTTATCGTCGTCGGTCAGCGTGCACCGTCGATTTACGAGTCAACGTTGACCATTACGGCTCGTTGGCGAGTTCAAGAAAAATATCACCTGACCCTTGCGCGTCGATGGGTCCAGCGGGAGATCGCAAGGGAGAGTTTTCTCATTAGCGTGAATTCCCCTCCTCCTCCCCCCCCCCTGCAAAGGCTTTCCGGTAATCGAGTTATCCCCATTGTAACTGGAAAACGTATTTACCGTTCGCGTTGAGATAGAAATATCGCGAAGGATGAGAGTAATAAACGTGTACCGTAAAGCCGGGACTCGGAAACGTAATGAGGCGGTTCGCGAAAAGATAAACGAGGCAATATAAGAAAATAGGTATTGCGGGTAGTAACAATAACGTCTCGGGACGTTACCGTACGTACTCATTATTCCCGCGATACGAATGTCCGGACGAAATTATTGAAATGTTCTTCACGCTTCGTACGCGGGTTAGCCTTTGTATTGCGCGTACGTGCAGCGTAGCTGTACGTACGTATGTCTGGCTCACTATACATTACGTTCACGTACGGTACGGGCATTGTTGTAAAGCCGTAAGCACATACACGAATCCTATCTGGAAGTCAAGGCTCTCGGGTGGAGACCGCAATGGTGCAGAGTGGACCGTATGCCATAAGCCAGGACGACTGACCTCAGATGGCAATAAAACCATCTCGAATAATTTTATCTCTCTTGCTTTTTAACTTGCCACTTTCACTTTTCGCCGTACTTTTCCGTCTGACCGCAGCTGCGGCCATCCTGCCGGTAAGCGAGATTGTCGTGCATGCGCATTGAACCCACCTTCGGTTTTCTTCCTCGTTCACCGCGAGAAATATCAACGTTTCTACTTGATTTTATATTATCCGTTTAATGGAATCGCGGAGAAACTTTCCGCGTTGAATTAACGCGACGTACGCTCGTTGGTTGCCTCCGCCGCGAACGCTACGGGAACGCACGATAAAGCGATAGTTGTTAATCGCGTCAATTAAGTCAGTCGGGTCTCAAAGATTACATGAATCTGTCGACGATAACGGGAAATTAAAATCCCCGCAAATTGAATCGCGCGTCGATTGGTACGAGCTTCGCTGTATCCCCCCTCCGACGCGGTTACGTTACGCGCAATGGTCTTTTTTTCTTCTGATATTTAACTCTATTTATTTCATACGAAAGCGAGGAACGCAAACGTAATAAAGTTTTTTAAATAGATAAACGCACCGCGGGGACGCCACGAGCTCGCGCGGAGCACCGTAATATCCATCTGTTCAAACACTGGCATTATTGAAACTTATCGTCTATCCGTTTCGATACAGGTGGTGAAGGTAATAAGTATCGGTATCATCGCGCCACGTGCGTTTCGTATAATCGTAATAATTTAACGCAATTCACTTTCGCCATTCAATAACGTACACGCAGATATGCGTGCGGCCAATGGCGCGCGAGTGGTATGCGAACGCACGTGATTATTAAGGGTGGGATATGCGATCATACGCGCGAAACGCATTTGCGAACGCATACTGTGCATTTCTATTCGTCCGGTGTGCACGCTATAACCGAGAAACAAATGTCGCGGAATGGCCGTCCTTTCCGAATCAGTTGCGAGACGCGATAGTAAAGATGGCTTTAATGCTTCTGTTAGAGACGTTAGTATTACGTACCATTTATCAGAATCTTCCTCGTTAAGGGTAATTCATTTAATTAGTAAACGAAACTTCCCTTCCTTTGGCGATACTCGGAACTTGCGGCTGATCCTTTTAAACCTGAGATCCATTTCACAAACTGTATTAAATAAAATCAAATATACGCACGCCTCGCGTCGCGAAGAATTCAATTACGCTTCCGTAGCGTAGACAGAAAAATATTTCGGAAATATTCCAGCCCGACGGTATCAGAATTTTGGCGAATTGGAATTGCATTTTAACGTAGTACGCGATACCACGCGTCGCAGGAATGCATCGCATTCGGAACCTTCTCCGGAATCGTACACTTTCACGCATTTCAACTTTTTCTCTCGTATACTTTTTCTTTCATGCGTAAATTTAAGAGCGACTACCCAGAGGCCATACATTCTGCTTTCACTTACACGCTTTCGGGTTTCGAGAGATTGCCCATAGAAGAGTGGTGGGAGGAGACGAAGCCCGGACCGATCAGATAATGCACAATTAATTTATAATTACTCCTGGCCGCAAGTTAATCTGATAATGCGGCGTCGTGTTATTAACGTTCGCTTGCGTTGACCGCGCATTTTATTACGTTTCCACTTATCGTGCCCCTCCTCCCTCGTTTCTCACAGGTACGTTAATAAATATCGATACTAGTATCGCTGCACGAGTCCACGTAATTTATTTCGATCGACGCACGACCGTACGAATTTTGCCGGACGCGTCCATTGTCTTCGAGGAACGGTGTACGTTTCCGAAGTATTTGCGAACGTTCCGTTCGACGCGCGAAATCGACGCAACGCCGCGCTATCTCGGCGCATAACGATAAACTATCGGCGCCGTTTCAGCTTCCGTGTAATTAGCCAGTTTCGAACAATGTGTCGGGCATTTAAAATCAGAGGCACGAACGGCGCAAAAGCGATACCCTCGCAAATTGCATACCCCGCGAACGATGCGCTTCTTCTGGCAAAAATGCCGCGGGGTTCGGTTTCGGTGCTCGTTAAAAAAGGATAAGGCGAGCGGTTAGACGAAGGTACCCGAGGAGAAGGCAGGGTCAATAACACACGTTTTGGCATCTCCTTCCTTTTTCCTCGCAAGATAATTCGAGAGCCGGCTCGAGCCGTCTGGAGAAAGAATCCACTTTCGACGTTGAGCGTACCGCGCTCACCGTCGCGATGCCGCATTGACAAACGCGGCGAACTCCGTAGTCATCGTGGTCGCGCAAAAATCAATAAGTTTCATCTCATCGTTAATTATCGTATCGGCATCGGTGTCGCGTCGGGCGTAATTCCATCGCTGGCATCTCGTCGCGTCGAAATACCTGCGCGACGTATCGGTTCGAGATGCGTCTAACGAACACGCGTTGGAGATTTCTTGTTTTACCTATGATTCATTTTGTAAAATATTCTTGCAATTATTTCGTTCGGTGTATCGCGAATCTAGGAATTAATTTATTTGGAGAAATAGATACCGAAGAAACACGGTGTTCTTCAAGACCTACTTTTTTTTACTACCATGCGTAATAAATAATACATGATGGTTATATCTGATTCCCTGATATTGTAGTTACGACAGAATTATTACCGCTACATGGAATCGCGATTACCGCGTCGAAATACCTGCGCGACGTTTCGGCTCGAATTGCGTCCATCGAACGCTTGTTGGAGATTTTTTTTATTTTAACTACGATTAATTTTTTAAATACTCTTACAATTATTACTATTCGGTGTGTTGCAAATCTAGAATTTAAATTATTTGAAAAAATAGATCCTGAAGAAATACAAACACAAGTCGGTATCCGGTATTTTTCAAAACCTATTTTCTTTTAGCTGCCACGCGTAATAAATAATACTTGATGTTTATATCTAATTCCCTGGGATTTGAATTGCGACACAATTATTACCGCTACTTAGAATCAGGATTACCGCGTCGAAAGGCATCGATGATTTCGCAAAACACCACGCTCGAGGGGCATATTTGCCACGTGGGCTCGAGTGCCTCCCACGAAGGGAAAGAATAGTCGGGGCGCATAAACAATTATTACTAGAAGCTGCCCCGGGAATCTCGCTGCGTCAGGGCAGACTATTCTAACGTAAATAGGTATGGTACATCGCGGTTTATGAGTGTGACACAGCTGCATTGTTCTACGGAGACGTGACTTCCTCGTACATCCATAACTTTACTGCGCCGCCACCACGTGCTCTTTGCGCGCACAGAGAACGTTGTCTGTTCCGCTTTCATTGCCAATTCTTTACCCGCCGTTTCCGAAAGAAACGCGAAACGGTTTTTACTTTCCTACAGACGATCTTTCTTCGTGATTCTCGATGCCAGTACACCGTGGTTACGTCGTTTTGTTCCTCGGTACGCACGACTTGCGTAGGGAATGATAATAAATAACGAGATATAGCGAATATAATATATAACGAAATACGTAGGAAATTATAATAAACAAAAATACGCCATTGGAGAGGTTAATTAAACACTCGCGTCCATACGTAATTAAATCAATACTTCAAACGTGAAATCGAAACGAGGTACGCGTTCGCGGGAGGAAAATTGTTTCATTGGATTTCCGAAAATATGCACCGGTTCGCAAACGATACGATTCCGTCCTCGTTCCTGTGGTTTGCATACTCGCTCATGGGTGTGTACTATCGGAATGTGTTGAAACATTGCGGCCAGGAGAGGTTGGATTAAATCTTGATACATTGCCGCTATCCACGCGTAAAATTCGCGCAGCGCACACCAGCGTCGGAGTTTCGCGCTCGCGCGCAAGGATAAAAAGATTGAGAAGTTGGGGGGGGGGGGGGGGGGGGGTGAAAGAATCGAGATTTATTGGCCAAACGGCCGATACGTGATAATGTACATTCTATCGCGGCGAATTACTAAGTGGCGACTCGCTGGCAACGGTTCCTGTACATAAATTATTCTATTTTGCAATTGCACGTTCGTGAAAAGCTAATTGTTGCTTATCCCATCGACGCGATAAATAACGTCGACCCGTAACTGGCTACACCGTTCGTTAGTCCAAGACGTCATTTAAATTGCGGCTTCGGCTCAATTGTTTTCCGTCGCGTGAGATTCGCGAAACAAATATGTCGATCTTATCCAACGGTAGATACCACTTTCGTTTATGTAAGCGCGATTCCGTGATGTCACCGCGTGCGTTATTTTCAGGATGTACATTCATACATACCACGCGAGAGTTACGGGATTACATCACGCGTTTTAATGCCAATAGGGTGTGTCCTAGGTTTACATATTTTCTTTTTTCTCTCGAGTCTTATTGTTTGAAGAAAGCTGTGGCGAATTCGTAATGAACAATCGGCGCGAAAGCGTCGCTAATGCAAATCGTGCTGGGAAACGGCGAGAATTCAACGGATATCGAGAAAAACTTCACGAAAATCGTTCGATTACATAGGAAAAAGAATTAAACTCGTTCCGCCATTATATTCATCCCTGTACGAATATTAAGAAATCTTACATCGATTAAGTCGTTCATTTTTTTTTCTTTCAATATCATAATTAATATTTCATTATTCGGGTCTTCATTAAATTGAGACTTGTTATACTTTGTGGGAAATATGACAATCCAAGGTACAAGTAGAAAAGAGAATTCTTGAAAATTTATCTTGCGTTGAACTTTAATCTTGTCTCTTGTAAAATTTGCGATTTTAACCTTAGCGCGTTTGTCATGTGCACCGTCGGATTTTGCGTAAGTCACGCGCGCATAACGCACAGATCTCGTAGGATATCAAATGTTATGCGCTGTTATGGTGTACTTGTGGAATCCGAGGATCGTGAATCATAGTTCCGTATGTATCGCCGTTCCCGTAATGGAGAACGTGGAAAATGTACGTGACTATTATATTTCTTACAATTCATTACGCTCTCGGAACCAGGCCATCATTTTCTGAAACCCGGAGGCTTCGGATTCCTCGAAACATCATATTACTCAGACCAACGTACGTCCAATGTCTGAAATTAATACCAGCTATCCAACTTCCACGGACGAGGTAATTACGATTAATCAATACTTAAAGACCTCTGAATCTGGATTCAACGATTAGGTATTTATTATATCAGGGAGCAACGGGAACGCACGATACCCATGCGAGCGACTAAAATCCGAAGAGACCAACGCGATACACAATTACCGTTTATAATCGACATTCCTCGGATAAAGTAATTACGATTAATCAACGATCTTTATAAAATCCACAATAAATCGGTTACCACTGTGCCTCCCCTCGACGATTATCCGCTACACGGATGATCAACAAAGTAATCGTTGTACCAACACCTAAAAGGACCAAAGTAGCATTAAGGTCCATTATACCCAGGATCTACGATCAACGCAAACGATAAACATACGAGTAACCAGGACGATCAAAGTAGCATAAAGCGGCGCAATCGATATAACGACACCTTAAAGTACCGAAGCTACCATGATATCTATTACATCGAGGATCTAGCGTATATGTTAAGAGGAACGAAAACGATCGACGCGCGTAGCTATCGGTATGATGAAAGTAGCTTAACGCGGTTATCCCCGGTATACGTTACCACGTCGTGATCTTATAATCGATCAGGCCATTTACGCGGAGGCATCCTCCCCCGTAACCGAATACGCCTGATCCTCCTCTCGGTAAGGCCACCGAAGTATTTAGGAATACGTGGCCTTGCGAACGCCCACGTTCGGACCTTTGTCTCGCGAACCGAGTGGCTTCGCGCGATGGTCGCAGAATCTCCGTCTCTGAGACTGATTTTATTGTCGGCGTATCCGTCGGGCACGGCGCTGGACGTTCCCCGTGTACATACGCGCATATACCTTATCCGTGCCACGAAGCGGTCCGGCCACATGAAATTGAAAGTTAGCGTGGGTCGATAGCTACCGCCCAGACCGGTCCAAGTTTACTTGGGCATTAACTCGGCGATTCGATTGTGAAAATATCGCTGGCTTCGTTATGGAGTGACATCGTCGCTGACGGCTGAGAAGGGTTGAGGGGTTGGGGGGAGGGATCAATGGGAGAGGCTGCTCTCGCAAAAGCGATCGTCTCGTATTTTGGGAACGATTTCATCGTTGCATATTAAACCGCGTTACTTTAACCCTCGTGCGTGTATAATTAATTATATAATTTACAATCGCGCGCCGAGACGACGGAGCGAAGAATCTTGGAATCCGTAGTTTAATGCCGGCCAATTAACTATGTACAATTAAAGTTAGCGAACTAATTGGAGGTGGGTATTTTCGCGTTAATCGCCCGCCGGGCCATTTTTTTTTTTTTTTTAACCGCCGATCCCTGTATCGCGGTAATTGGTAATTGCTTTCTCCGGCGAGGGACGCGCCGAAAAACGTTCGATCGAATCACGAATTTTAGTGTGCCGCGGGTTAATTAAAGGAATATAAAATATTGTTCTAGCGAATCGCATTGATTCGCGAGATTTTGTGCGAAATCTATTCTCTTCGAGCAACGAGACGAAATGATTTCTTCCGAAAAACAACTGGGAGCAAGTTCTTCGGGAATGCGTTAATTGGTACTTACATTTCCCGGAATTCAATCTCGATCTCGTTGCCTTACAGGTCACCGGTCAATTATTGGACACGGAGTTTCAGCCGACTGTAACGGCTACGTGTAAAGCTGGCTACATGACGATACGAGTGAACCTCAATCAGAGCTTCGTCGGTGCTGTTCACGCTAGAGATTTTCGGACGCCGCAGTGCATGGTGCCCGGAAATGGCTCGACACACGCGACTCTCGGCATTAACACTCTCGCGCCTAAAGGAGCTCCGGATTATTGCGGCGTCCTGGTGAATAACGTAAGTTCGTAATGATTCGACCGAAGAGTAGGTACGGCGTTTTTGCGTTGTTACGTAGAATCAAAAAGAGATGGGAAAACTGGGTCAAGTTCGTGGTGTTTACATAATCGGGTGATTTTGCGATACTACGATGTTTTATTAAACTTTGCCGGAAGATAAAAATAATTATTGTTCAATTTTATATCGCTCTGGAGACGAATCGTGTGTATTTATTTATAAGATAATATACTCAAGCTTCGCGACGACTGAACGAAAGTTGTTACGTACTGTTAATTTCTTTGTTTGGTTTGTAGAAACATGTTTGGAAAGTGATCAAATCTCAGGCTGGTTTCTCTCTGTGTTTGAAAAATTACTCGAAGTCAGAATGATAGAATTCCGGTTCGCTGTGAATTAAAATCATGAGATCTTAGGAATATTAGAAAATTACAAATATAATTGCGATTAATAAAATTTAAGCGACGAGTATCCATGGTTAATACATTTTGCTATTGTCACCCGTGAATTTAGGATACCGAGGAACGTTCCATCCCCATCGCCGTGAGGATACACAAAACTCTGGAACTGGCGGACGATAAATTTTACGTTATCACCTGCGGGAAGGCAGGATTCAAAAATGCAAAGTAGGTGATCTTTAACCTTAATCTCTATTCTTGGTACGCTCGTGAAGTTTTGAAATTTTTAACCCCAATACGGTATCTCTCGCGCAGGAACGAGACATCGTTGGTATCCCTGCGCGTTCTGGACGGAGGCCGCAAAGTGCAGGACGCTATTTATGGTCACAACTATACTTTGCGTGCAGAGATCTCACGACCAGATGGTTCGTACTACATCTCTCACTCTATTTCAGTCCTACGTTTAATTGGAATTAACGACCGCACGTAACGCATTTGTTTGTAATGGTACGCACCCAGCGGCAATGTATATTTGTCAATCATTTCGTTTACAGGAATGTATGGGATCAAAGTGAAATCGTGCTTCGCGTTCAACAAAAAGAACAGCAGCGTGCAACTGATAGACGATAAAGGGTACGTCTGTGATTTGACCATTCAATTTCCTTTACGTGTAATCGATGTTCGTAATATAATATAATACAAAAACAAACCAAAATGGAGGGTAGAAGGGAGTGGTACAATGCTTTTTCACTTAGAAATACATCCTGACATAATAACAAATGAAGCAAATTGGATGGGCCAACGTAGAGTGTTTTTTACATCAGTTCTGACTAAAAAGCGAAACTCAAAGATTTTCTCCCATCGTGTCCCTTGACCCCTGTTAACAATTTTCAATATAAATACCTGTTGAATGCTCGATGTAATACGGATGCTCTGTTACACAGGTGTCCGGTGAAGACACGGGTCATGACGAAATTCATATACGATCGAAACACAGGATTAGCGGATGCGACATTGTTCTCGATGTTCCGGTTTTCCGACAGCGCGCAGGTGCATTTTCAATGCGACATAGCTGTGTGCAGAGGTAAACTGATCCGGTGAATGATTTCCGATTACAGAATGCGTTTCGAATGTAGGTTATCGAGTGCCATTCAACTCGGGGCAAAATTAACATGATTTCTCGAAAGTTTCCTTTGAGAGCGTCCCAACGACGAGTACGCTTCGACGGTTAATTTTTCAACTCGATAACGCGTTTGCTTTGTGATTACCCACCTTTGCGAAACGAGAAATCGGTATTCCAAGATAATTACTAAGATTCAATTGTGTCCCTCCTCAGGAAGCTGCGGTACTCCTATCTGCGAGGGAGATAGCGAGGAAGAAATAAAGGGTGGATCCTTGAACAACGGACAAAGCGTGAGTGGCGAGGAAGGTGTACTCCTCGCAGGTACAAGCGTATTTGTTCTCGATCCTGGTCAAACGCCTGGTGAGTTTTATTTTACCGTTACCTCTTCGGATTTGCATGGAAAAGAATTATCCAAGGATTTACCACTCAAATTGAGAATTTAATGATAATATCAAGAGACAAGGTCTTGTCTCGAGCCAAGTAGAAGTACGCGAGACTAGACCTTGCATCTTTTCCGGAAAGGACGAACGTGGGTTTTCTATTAATAATAAGAGAATACTTTTGAAAAATATTGGTAAAAGTGACGATAAGTATTGATTTTCGTATCCGTATAAATGTTTGACAAGTAATTTAGATTAAAATGCAAGTGATTAAACGCCTTATCGTAATCGTACTCCCTTTATAGTTTTACAAACTCTGTACGAGGAAGGCGGCGTCCATCCTTTGTGGCTCCTGTGGCTAGCAGTGGCACTTGGAATTCTATTCCTCATTATGCTCATAATCAACATATTCCTATGTTCGGCGATGACCTGCAGTTGCACTAGAACAGACATTATCGAAAAAGAGCCGTCGATCATCGAAGATTACGATCCGTATCGCAGCTGGCACGGTTCTCAATACGGGTCGAGGTTTGATTTCATTACCTTTCTAATCGCGACTACCATATTCTGAGAGAAAAAAAAGCCACGATATCGCTTAATAAAATAATATCGTTTAACGAGCACGACGAAGGCACGTCGTTCCGAGCGCAACCTGACCGTAAAGTTTTATAACGATATCGAGCGGACTATTAAATTAATTGGAAACGTTGCGAAGTAACTTTATTAGGGAATAACAGCAAAATCCTTGAACGTTTCATTACCTGCCTTTAGATATTCTCTGAACGGAAAACAAGGTTACGCCTCCGGAGGATCGACGATGAATTCCACGAGGTCGATATCGACGAACAGCGATCACTATGCCATAGTACATTCCCGGCCTGGGAGCAGATACTCCGGACCTGGCCAGAAACATCATCATCATCACAGAGGGCCGCCGTCTAACATCGGATCTCATTATTCCGGGAAATAACGTTTCCTTTTATTACGTAAACAATTAGAACGATCCACAGATTTGGTTAGCGTACGTCAGATCGTATTTTCGTAATTTGTTTGGATTAACGCGCTGCGCGACTAGCGTGATTTTCTCGTAAAAAGTAAAAACGACGGAGGAAACGTTGACAAGCAGCGTTCGTTCGTACGAACGTAAAGCAAAATTCCTCGTGGCTCGATACGTCCGGTAGTTACTACTAATATATTACGTATACAGGGTGGTTCAGATTCCTGCCGTAGAGAGTACTTCTATTACTCGTCTTGAGATGTCTACGTAGCACGTCCTCTCTTGTCTCTTCTAACTCTCCGAAGGCATTTAACGTGGCAGGATACTTGTACCGCCTGTCCGATGGACACTAGATTTGAATTAGATGCAAATCTTCCTGAATAATCGATACACCTCATATATCGAAAGTATCGCAATCGTTATAAGTAGTATCTTCGAGAGAAGGTTCTTCCGCTAGATCGTACATGTATAATATGATAGTCATAATCATAGGTACTAGAGTTTATAACACTGCGCAATATCGTACGTAATTAAGGACCATTAGATAAATGCTTTTGTACATAAATTCATCGACCTAAAATCACGCATTCACGATGATTTTTTTTATCCCCGAGAAGGCAGGAGAATAGAAACAATTATTCTTATGCTTACGCGATCAAAGTAATCTGCGCATAACACGTACCATAAGGCGTGAGTGTATACGTAGTACACAAACCGTTTTATAAGTATCGCCTCATTGTAAGTATTATTATCACGATTGGTATTATCTACTTTCAATCATAGTCGCGGATCGCGAACACTGTTGACGATAAGAAAATTTCAATGTTTTTGTACAGGCCGTGCGAATACACTGGAAACATTCTCGAAATTCCAAATTGTTCGCCGTGACGTTTAAACTAGACTCGAAATCAACATGCGCTAATCGATAATGCTCAAACCGAATATATTTAACTAAAGTAACAGAGTATATTTTCCATGACTCGACGACTACGAGAAAATAAACGATGTTTCAAAATAATTACAGGCGTTGTGTCTTTATAATTAAATACCATACGTACGCAAGCATGTTCTTGAACTGGAAACAAAAACCCACGGACGCGTAGGTATATCGTATCCACGTAAGAAATCGTTCGTAGTGTGCAATCAGCTAAGGAAAGATGTTGTCGTCAAGGACGAATCGTAAATGCAATCTTCAACCGATCACGGCAACTCGTTATTAGAAGCGTGCAGAATTTTCGCAAGGTATTTCCAAGGCGGTGGGAATTTTCACCTCTAAACGTTACGTATTGATAAGTTGTCGCCGCGCCAATCATTAACGTTAATAACGCTGGCGTAATTATGCTCAAGATCGTTGTTCTCCATTCTTTCCAAAGGTCACATTCGTGCTTTAGCATCGATCTTGTGCACACACCCTAGAAATATTTCTGAACGATCGTGACGGATAAGTTGGCGGATGGTTTATTTTTTAAAAACAAGTTTATTATTAAATGTACATTTTTATCTGATAACGGAGTACACGCGAGCGATTCGCTTAAATACTACCTGTACAAAAACACGAAAACTCATTTCCTCGTAGACGGTAACTGCTGAAATTCTTAGGCATCTCGTTACGGAGATAAGTGTAGAAAACATAAATTTCTTAATTAATATAGCAACGATGGTTCGTATAAGAAAACAGAACGTAATGGTAATCGATTAATCGTGTATCGTTAGTACCTTTGTTGAAGAGCATTTGTGCGTGATAGACATTTTATCGGAAGTAAGTAAATAAATTAAATAAAGACGCGTCGTCTCGGGACACGAGAGCCGCTAATTAATGATGGTTAATTAATGGTAGGCAAAGTTGACAGTTAATCGCCGGGTTTGAACTCCTGGCATGAATATTGAACAGGTTCCATGTATATACGACTTCTTATTATTAAATAGTAATCGACTATACGAACGTTTGACTAACGACAGGTACGTTCACCTTCCCCGCGCAAAAACTATTTCCACTAAAAACAGCTTATCAAACGGATATCTAAATATTCGCTGTCCAATTAAAAATCGCTCTTCCATCCAGGGCCCCGGGGGACCAGGACGAACTTTCGACAATTACTCCAAACCGCGGCTATCGTTCGACTGATAACCATAGAAGCAAACATTTTATCGTCAACAATGCCAAGAAAATGTTCCTGGCTGCCAGTTAAACGAAGCGTCCCCTCTACAAAAAGATACATATTCGGCTACCCTGCATTTTACCACTAATACTACCCCAGAAACGACCAACGTGCAAGTTTAACGCTCGCTCGTTATCGCTTAGTTTATGATTAAATCGTGTTGGCGATTGAGTATTTCGTGTTTTAATGGTTCCGTCGAGCGTATTCAGCGAAGTGAACCAGAGGATTTATCTACAAAAATTGCGAGTCGCGGGGCAGCGCACGCGCACCCTCCATTAAATTACAATATTAGGGTGCACCTTCACCGACCCACGATCACCAAGTAATCGAGTATCAAAAGCATTAATTGTGAGTTGCGCATAAATGTAAGATGTATTTTCCATTTCGAGAATGGAGGCACCATGAATAAACGTATATATGTAATCCAGCGGCGACGCGACGGGACTTGTAAACGCGCGTCGAAGAGCGTCGATAACGTCAACCGACGTCAACGTCGTCTATCTCTCTTTTCTTTTTTTTTTCTCAAACCAGTAAGCTATTTGTTGGGCCCGGTTAATTCTATTTACTTTTTCTTCGATGGAACGTGTTTAGGCGACAAGGTAATTTGTATTTCCGCTTAAGATGAGGGAATTTAATGTGAGGGTTAATCCAGAATTTTGGAATGAGCAAATAAATAGTGAATCGCATTAAAATCTAAACGATGCAGCCCGGTGGATTAGAATTTCGCGCAATTTTCGCGCCCGCTACTGCATCGGGAATCTCTTCGAACTCCCTCCTTCCCCTCTCCCTTCTTCCGTTAACACTAGTTCTCTATGAATAATTTTTTCTTTTCTTGTTATATACTTTCAGAATATCGGATAATACTAATTTCTTGGAATTTCTCTACTCGAAAGGCTGACGGGGATAAGAGCGAAAACCTTGTGCTCCGATTGCGAGCACGAATTTCCTCTCTTAACTAAAAGCCACCGTAGGAACCTAGGTTCGATCCTGCCGACCGTTTTCCACGATATCGATTTCATCAGCCGCGATTTTCCGGATCGAACGGATCGAGTTTCCTTAATCGGCGATCCCGTAATGATCACCGATCGACCATCTCGTGGTAAAAGGTCTACGGTGCGTTGTCTCGCGAATTCTTCTACGCTATTTACCCCAATACTCCCCGCGTTAATGTCTCGTTAAATGTAATGACTATTCCTACATTATTTACAGAACTACAAATGTTAGTAACATTCGTAAATTGCTGGCCCAGACGCTTCGCGTAATCCGGGGAGCGAACGCGATCGTTAAAACGCTCGCGTTCGTATTCTTCTTTTATTACTTTTGCTTTCTTTTTTTCCTTTCGTCGAAGAATCGCATAATTGGGGATAGAATGGATCACGATTGCGAAGCGTCCGGGGCGTAATAAATATCGACTGTTGCCAACGTAGAGTCATTATCGTCTCTCGAGAAGGATCGATTTGTCTCGATGCCGAGAGTTGTAATCGGCCGTCCGATAAACGTTACTTTCGTCTCGTTCGATGGACCGTTCGTGCACCATGCGTTTAGGGGGACGCAACCCTCGTCCGAATCACGAATTCAGAGAACGAACCAACGAGATTACGAATTATAAGAGGGATCGCTATAGGGTATGCTACTGTACAGGGAGATGCTACGAATATCGTATATACTTTGGATCGCCTCAGTTTCTGAGTTTCCTCGGGGGTTGATCAGTGATACGTGTCCAGCGAGAGCGATGGCGGCGTGATGGGTGGCAAGTGATCTCCGCAGGTGGGGAAGTTCGGTGGAATTGGTGGAAGATCGCCGTGCGTTCCGACGTGCAGGATCAAGTTCATGCCGATGAGTATGTGGAAGAGGAAATGGCAATGGAACAACCAGTAACCTGAAAAATAAGAAGCGACGTTAGATATAAATAATAATTGGCACAACGGAGGCATGGAAACTCGATTAACGCTGTCATTCGCCGCGTACACGTACGTGGACGCTGATAATTTTCAGTATTATTCTAATACCAGTATTTGAAATGCGTGTCTAATTCTAAGTGAAAGTGATAATCCACGTTTGTGTACTTGAGTTTACCAGAAACTAACGGATTAAGCTCGCGATAAATCAAATTTAGATACTTGGATGTTTCTGAAATATTTTCTAAAACTTGTACAGAAATAGCAGAAAAAAAATATAGATAAGCGATATTATCGTAAACGTAACGCTTCGCTATATTTCTATTTATTTCCACGTCAATAATTTGAAACAAACCTATCAACAACGAATTGTGCGGAATTAACCGAGTTCCCTTTGTTATTTTAATCAACTGATTCATTATAGATATTAATTCTTATCCTTGAAGAGTTTTTCTTCGTGATAAAAAACATACCAGGATTGTCCGCGCGGAATCGGAAGATGACATAACCATTGTTCGGTACAGCAATGGTGTCCTTGGCAGGTGGCAAATTAAACTGTCGATTAAGGAGTCCTCTCTTGTCGAGGTCCAAAGCGTGCTTCAGATTAATTTTCTTTACGTTCTTGTCGGGCGAACGGCCGATACCGATCACGTTGAACGCGTATCCGTGCAAATGGAATGGATGCGAAAGATTGGGTTGTTGGACTGCAATACATTAACGACATCGGTTACAACCTGTACAAACTTTTGCTCGATCGGATCTTCCGATCGTAATAAATGAATAATAGATTAAGAGGTAAGTGATGTCCGTTGTGCGCGCACCTTCGTCTACGAGGACCACTTCGACGACCGCGTTATGCGGAATATCAACTTGATGTGTGCACATGCAGTTAGCGCCGCAATCAGCGGGCCTGTTGTCCCCGTTACAAAACTGTTCTGGCGGGATGTCATCGATTTGCGAGAGTGGAGGTGCCGGCGGAAATGTAAACGAGATTTCGTCGACGAGAGAAATTACGTGATCTCCGGTCGGGGCGACTGGAAGGAAACACTGTCGTTAGACGCATAATTGCTGAAAGGACGATAAAATCGAGCGTAACGAATCGCGAATTGAGTAATTAACGAGCGCTCCTTGTGTCGTAGGCAAGCGAGACGAAGAGATTTCACGTTGTAACGCGGCGAGACTCTGAAATCCGCGGTTCTTACCCAAGAATCGATTATACGTCTGCGGCTGGAAAACTTCTTCTGGTCTGTAGAAGAGAAAACGGAATGGCAAGAATATTTTCACATCTGGACGTTGCTGAAGAATTCCTTGATCAACGTGACGTGCATTCTTCAGCTGGCTGACGCAAATAGCATCTTCTCGCTCGCGATTGCAAATCGCGTCCAAAGGATTCAGCACCTGCGAAAAATATTCCTCGATTATTCAATACCAAAGGATAATGTAATTCGAAACCGCGTCGTTTTAAATGCACGGGAATCGCGGGGCGATTCGATTGCCCAAACTGCTTGGAATCTATTAAAAACTATAATTCATAAATTACGGTAATCGCGAGACGGGACTCCCGATCCGGAAAGTGAAATGCTACCAACGAAGACGTAAATTACAACCAAAACCAAGGATCTAAGAAACGCGATGCAATAGAACGTATCGTGAATTGCGCGATCGTTATACTTACAACACCCTGTGGAAGTCCGAAATCGTAAGTCGGCGGCGTGGAGCTCGGTTGGTACGGGCCACGCGCGTAACGCAATATGGCCAATTGCTGAGCACGTGGAATACCACATTCGCCGAGCGCACGAACTTGGATCCAATAAGCACCAACCGGTTGATCGGCATTTATAACGAAGTCATATCGTTCGCCTAAAAATGCGAGCACAGGTTTTACACGTACGCTCGTCGGCCGCGTCGTTTCTATTTATTTTATTTTTTTTCCCCCGTATCTCGCGATCGCTCCATATCGGTAACGTTAATGACGATACACGGTAGAGGTCTCACCGGAGAAGGAAATAATGGTGTCCACGCTGACCGGTTGCACCGCCTCCCCGTCCGTGGCGATAACGGTCAGGGAGTGACCTTCGAACGTAATCTGAGATGGGCAGACCGATCCGAAGGAATTGATCAGACGGAAACGATAACGGCGGCCAGGAGTTATCGTAAATATCTCCAGGGGTGTGTTCGTCATGAAGCCAGTATTCGGATCCTACGATAGAAACGCGATCTCGCAATTAGATTGACTATCGAGTGTCCGCCTGTAGCGAATTACGTAGCATCGTTATAAGCGCTCGGTTAGAGGTTGCCGATTAAACAGCTCGCCTACCCTGAACTGTCCTTTCCCGTTGATCAATACACTTTCGGGGGCCTGTCCGGTGTTGACGGCCAGACGACCGGGGAAACGTTCGGCAGCGGTCTCGTGGAACCAATCGCTCATTAGAATGACGTGAGTGGTCAGATCGTAATCGTACAGGTGACTGTTGGGATCCTTGCTGGGTGGTTGACGTACCGCGATACTGCCGTAAAGACCGTCCATTTTTTGTAATCCCGTGTGCGCGTGCCAGAAATGCGTACCCTCGTTGTTGGCCATCCATTGGTACCTACGCGATCGGAGATGTTACGAATTAAACGCGTTAGGTCAGAGGGATAGGCGAATGTTTATGTTGTAGAGAATCATCCGGGCTAATTTCATTCGTCCTTGCGATACGAAATTTATCGGCAATCACCTGAATGTTGTACCCTCCTGGATGGGACATTGCGTCACGTATGGCACACCGTCGTAGTATTGAGTTCCCTTCTGCCACACACCGTGCCAATGAAGAGTGGCTTCCATCCCTTCCATGTGATTCTCCACGTCCACCACGACCTTGTCACCCTGACAGACTTGAATACTAGGTCCGGGGACCATTCTGTTCGCCGTTAAGATACCCCTTTCGACGCCGTCAGCCAGGACACATTGACAGTCGCTCCAAACAACGTTCGTCGCGTTGGGTGTACAAACTTGACACGCCCTAAGGGACCACAGAAAATTAAATATAGTACCAGTAAAATTCCGCGGAAAGAAACTCGTGAGAATTCTTGATATTAAAAAATCCTCAAAACTAGAATCTAATAATATTTAAAAATCGATATCTCCTTAAGCCCTTTGTTATACACAATACCAGTAATTCCACAGAAAGAAACTCTACTAAATCCTCGATACTAAAAACCCTCAAAACTAGAATCGTTCTAATAATTTCAATAAAATCGATATATCGTGAAGCTCTATGGCATAATAATATCACGAGCGCCTCCTTTCCCGCGATAGAGACCACGTCCACATTAAAGTTCATGTCCATCATAATTTCAGAAAAACCTCCTCGTATCGTAAAACCAACCAGGATTTTCTTAATATCGCGAGGCAAGCTCCGTGTCCCCTCTGTGTACTTTCCGATTTATCGGTGGAAATACTTACGCTCCGAGGACGGTGTAATACTCGAGGGTGAAGTGATAGTAACATATCCTGGGGGGCTCGTTCTCGCGACAGGCACGGGCGCACTCGTCGGGCGACGATAGCGACGGATTCCTACGCAATTCGGCGGTCGCCCGTTCACTGTAATCCAGGGGTCTGGTTCTCGGTGGCCTGACCGTGACCCCGCGGCTGCCGAGATTATCGATGCCGCCGAAACCACTTCGGAATACATTGCCGCTCGGATGAGTCTGTACCAGGCCGTGGCTCGAGGGGAAGAAACTCGAGGAGTCGTCCTGATTGAAGATATTCCCGCTCTTGACGGTGGGCGTCCAGAAAGAGGATGCGGGGGTCTGATCGGCTGCCGCGTCTGCGATAAGAACGGATTCGTCAAGCTTATTACCAACGTCTCTGGGATACTTTGAGCGACGATAAAGGAGGAGCCACGGGAGTAGGTAAGATTACGGCGGATAGATTAAAATGTGAAAGGTACGGGGAAAAGAATTTGCGAGGCTGATCGCAGTCGCGGTTCCCACAGTATGGCGTGATATTAAAAATATTCGAAATATTCTTCTCGGTAAGATTGTATAATAGATAGAAAAGCGAATGGCAAGCACGCGGCAGGAAAGAATATTCAAAGCTGATCGCGGTGATGGAAGCGACAATGTGACGAGAAGAAATTAAAATATTCGAGGAAAGCGGTCCGATCGGATAAACGGAAGTCAATAAGTTTCTACTCGTATGTTACGGGTAGAGCATGGTAATACAATTCGCATTTATACAGGTGCGAGTGGATTTATAAGGGAAACTAAATTGTTTAGAATGTGCTACCTGGTAGCAATGAACGTTCGCCGATGTAAAAACAGTTGTTTATCTTGTACGCGCTTCCCTATTCGGAGTAGGAAGCACGAGAAAGAATGCAATTCAGTGCCGGGGGAAATAGCGCGAGCACGGCGAATCCGTAAATCGAAATGAGAATAAAAATTATCGGCAGTTAGTCTACGGTATCTTCCTTGTACGATACCTGGAATCCTGTTACTCAACAATTGCATTCGAGCGCAGGCTGCAGCGTCGCGAAAGGGAAACCTTGTCTTTCCGATAGGCACGCTGTTATTCAACGTGACAATTATCGCCGATATACGTGGCAATTAAATTATTAATTATTACGACCGTGCGCCATTGCCGACCGTATCCGATAATTAGAACACCGTTCGTAGCAGCAAATGATCACAAATTACTTTATGCTTCCTCGAGTCACGCTTGGACGAACAATATTTATTGTCGATCTAAACATTCTCTAAGTACCATTTTCAATGTTTGACCGTACGATCGACGGATGGACGATCCGGAAAATATTTGTACGTCAGTCCAATGGAAACTGTAGTCTTGTCAATATCTACCGAATTTATAACGATCCAACGTTATCGATATGTATTCAGGGATCGAGAATCACTTTCGTCGGTATCATATTAAAAATATTGACATCGCAAAATTGATGATAAATATTGATCGTCCGGGGCTTCCTTCGACGTTCGATTCCCAAACGGTATGGACTTAGGAATAAGTCACTATCCCCGTTCTAGAAAGTGTCAAAATCCACCGAATCCCGGGCATCACCGTCGTAATTCGCGTTTCGTGAGTCACCAACGATCGTTTCGTAACGGCTGGCCGCAGAAATGATTTCCGTTGTCGTTTGCGTAGATAAACGAGCGAGCCCCGATCGGCGATCAATTTTCTCGGCGATAACTATCCGCGACACTGTGTCAGTTTACGTCGCACGGCGGAGAACCGGTTTCGCCGCAACCGCAGGAAAAAGAATCGGTTAGCGCGGGAAAAGTCTCCCTCTCCCCCCTCGTTCCGCAAAGGAATTTCGGATTGCGCAGCGCGGGCACGAAGAGAGAGAGAGAGAATCGTTCGAGCCTCGATAATAATTCTAATCGCACGGACGCTCGCCAAAGCTGGCGACGGGAACGTCGATATCGCGGATTCTAGATCGCCGATCGGTATGACGATCGACCGCTTCGCGGATGGTTAATTTAATGCGAGTTTATCGGGAGGTACGCAAGAAACATTGGCTCGTAGTACGAAACGCTATTCATAAAGGGTTGGTATTGTAATTCAACGTTCTAGTCGGTCGCACGCCAGGCGGTCGGCCTCGTCCGAGCCTGGCATAAGCGCGCATAATTTACGACCCTGCACCGAACGTATATTGTGACATAAAAATTCCCCTCGGATGAATTATATCGCTCTGTTGGTATGCGTATTTTTCTTTTTCTTTCTCTCTCTTTCTTGCCGAACGCTCGCGCTTCCATCATTGGGAGGGTAGTAAAAAAAAAAAAAGGTTGGGACGTTCGACTTGGAACGGGATAGAATTGTGCGTGATTTGGCGTAGCAGGGAGAGATCCTACGATTTATTTCGATTTGCGTTTTAGGTATTTCAGAATCTACCTTTGTTACTCGTGGTTCGGCGTAAGCGAAGGATTTTTCTTTCAAGCTGGTAGTGGTACCGGGTAATCGTAGATAGCCACGTAAATTGGCTTTAGGTGTAAAACGAGCGAAACGTCTTTCAGCGTTAGTGAAATCGTAGTGGGTGGTCGTTTGGTATGCAGCACGCTAATTTACGATCCTACCGCGGACGATGTCCCGTAAAAATTTAGGATACACGGATGTACGGAATATATTCTACACCTGGTATAAGTACCTCTCCCGATGTGCGCGTCCGTACATCGGGAACCGTGAGTGTCCATAAAAAGTAAATCGCTACTAAAGTCCTAAAATATCTTTGCGATATCTTTGAGAAAATACGGTAAACAAATTTTATAGTCGCCCAGGAAGCGGGAGACTCGCTCGTCGTATAAATCACAGCCGCGGATTACAAGTTAGTACGCGAAATACCCCCGGAGTTAAGCCGAACCTACTATAACTCACGGATGGAGATAACGATAATGGTAGAAGTATTTGAAGATCGGAAAACGTAATGTTAAATCTTGCGTCATTCGTTCGAACTACGGAATAGGGCGATTTCAATTTCGCGCGATTCACTACTTTCAGTATAAGCGTTGGTTGATGTAAATTCGAAATTGCTACCTTTACATCACATCTAGGAAAAGAGTCACCGGGTTTTCGCAATAGTTTCTACGAAATTTAGAGCGCTCTGCAAATGGAGAAAAACTTCCGATAGAGGACAAATACCGATTTGTATCCCGCCTGAATTGGCTGTTCGAATTTGCACATTTTTGAAGCCCGGAAAGGAAATCGAGTGCGAAAGGTTGCAGTTGCAATGTATATTCGGCATTTACCTTATTTAGAGCACGGCTCTCAATTTTGTTCTTATACCCCCCCTTCGTGCAGTGGTTCTCAAGCTTTCGTTATCGCGAACGCGAAGAAATCACTTTCGAAAGTCCGTAGAAGATACCAATCACTAAATATATATTCCATACATTGAACAACGACAAAAAATATACATGTGATCGGAATAAATAAAATTAGTTTGACGTCCCTGTACGACTCCACGTTGGGAACAGTTACGTTGGAATAACGAAAACCGTAGATTGCATTAAGTTGCCTTATCGTGCCTTTGTTGTAATTTCAGCACTTACGTTATTGCCCAATCGCAAATCAGATCCGGATTGTAATTTATTGCCGTCGGGATTTCAACAAACGTGGGTCGAGCTACGCGCACGGGGAAATGTTTTCCATCCGTGTCCCCATACATCATGGGATTTACACACTGATTTACTTCCTTACTTCGAAATGATTGCGCCGCGTGTCCACGCCAATTCTTTCCAAGCGTCGAAATTGTTCGTTACTAGCTAGCAGTAGTTTCAGTTAAACGCGTCTCACGCGCTACGTTTCCTCGGAACTTGCAACACGCGTCGAATCAGACGTTTCGGTTTTATTATGATTTATAATCCGAGGACTATGATGAACTTACGATCATATTTCGTCACGACGAAAAACATCGATTTCACGAAATCATTGTTTTTTCTGTGACATGACGAATTATCTCGCGATTCTGCGAACGTTGGAGCGAACGATCCACGCAACGCTAAAGAAGGGCAGCAACGTTATTTGGAAAGTGTTAATAAACCAAACCGAAACCGATCGGCGTAATTCGAACGAAACCGATATTAGTACAACTTAATCAAGCGAACCGTCCGCTTCGCCGTATCTCCAATTGATCTCTCTAAACAGTAATTAATAACGTCAAAACGGTTCCCCTACGCAACAAAGCAATGTTGCTCAAAACGACTTTCACCCCATTTTACAAACTTTTGCGAATGATTTCTACCCGTGTCATCACTCCGACGAGTGCCGACCTACGTATCGCGCTATATTATATAATTTTCGTGCTTTTACGTAATATCTAGCTAAACGGTAGCGCTATGAAATGCAGTTTACATAATCTGGACGAAACCAAGGTAGAGAGTCCACTCACAATCGCAAGTGGAAACCGTCACGCGGATGCTCTTTATGATGACAATACGATGAGGCAATGTCGTGCTAGCCAGGTCATAAGACGGGGAGCACAATGCGAGCGTGTAATAAGCTGCACGATTTATTCATTGTCTACGGAGAAATGTCACCTTACTCGCTTGACGTAAAAAAAATTGTAATTACGTAATGGGAGCCAGGCGGGGGGTGTATCCTTCCCTCGCGCCTGTGAAACGAAATTATTACGGAAATCCCGACGCGTGGGTACGGATCTTTGAAAACCGTGCCGTCGTACGCGTACATTCGTTTCCCGGTTAATTTGTCGTACGGAGGCAACGCGCGTCACCGACGTTGCTACATTGCGCTAAGAATAAATAAGAACGCGCGGCACGATACCGAGGCACGCGCGATTCATGCGCGCGGAAGCGAAAAGGAAGCTTTTACGTAAACTATTTGTCGAACGAGATACTTGGCGAATTACTATATTAGAGAGAACAACGCCGGCAGTCAGACGGGAAACAAAACAGTTCCCCGTTGATGCAAACGTTAATTTTCCTCGAAAAGCTTGTATATAACGAGAGAAAACAAGTGTCGCTGGTTTTGTTAATGAATTCGTAAGAAAAAAAAAATAGCCGTAGCGGCATAGATTTTAACCCGACAAAACTGGAAACTGTTTTCCATTTCAGGCTCTGAGAATAACTTGACACTTACGATTAGCGATACGTTTTTAGTGATTCAGGTTGAGATCGGATACTTTCTAGTAGGATTCGATTTAACGGGTTTGGCAATTGATTTGAATAGTTAACCACGTTCCCTTATTGCTGTCGAACAACATTATATAATATACAATAATACCACGAAGAAGGATTCTTGTCAAACTTGAAATTACACGCGTACAGATATCAGATATTTAACAATATTTAAATATTTCCAGGTTTAATTCCTCGCGCAATGGTTTCCTGCCCTACAGCGCTGTCCATCGTTACTTCCAATCAGAATTCCGCTCAACGCGCTTTTTAATTGCGCAACGATCTCGTCTCGGAACCAACCTCGGTAACCGTAGTTCATCGTGGTACAGATTTAACGTGAAACCGAGATGCGCACGAGAGAAGAGCATTCCGGTGCATCGGCAGAAAGGTGCGCCACGTGATACGAGCGGCATCCTTTAATCTCTGACTTTCATCTTCATACGACTCGGACTCGATAACGCGCATAATAATGTATGCTCAACGAAATCCACCGTATCATTAAGTTTCAACCCGTGGCCCGATAATTCAGCGAAACGTCAAGCTTGCCTCTCGTCATTACCTTGACGTCTTACTCTTACGTTGCCCTCGACGGCTTTCGCGCCAAGTCGAGTCAATTTGCAGCAATTTCCTCATTCTGACGGGAACTTTTTCTCGCGCATTCACGCTGTCGGCACGTAACTCGGGATAATTCCCCAAATTGCAGAATTAAACGCCAATTACTTCTTCTTTATTCCTCCTTCATTTTTTTTTACTGATTTTAAACGATTGCAGCGTATAATTTATTCGTCCGTGATCCGAGTTACCCTGAACCAATTTCTTTTGACGGGCACGTTGATTGTTCGAGAATATGAGAAACGAAGTAACGGTTGGTAGAAGGAAACGTCAAACTTTCATCGTTGTTGGCGAATACACCGACGTTCGTGTCTTCGAATAATTCGAAGTTACCGGGGAAAGGGTCCTGTCAAAAATAAAAAGTTTGCGAGTTTAAAGTAAAACTTCAAACCCGATATTTCGAAGCGAACAAAGAAATCGATGGTCCAGTCGAATTTAAAGCTAGTTTGAAATCTATTTCAAAACACCAAAGAAAATCAATGCCGCTCGTCCCAATTTCTTTCGAAACTCGTTTTCCGCCGGAAACTACTCATCGACGTCCGACGATAGAATTCTGTAATATTTCTCGAGACACCTAGTACAAAACTCCAGGTTCGGAACGCATTTGAGTTCGAGAAACGACGTACGGTGGGGATTCACCTTGCACGAGCGTCGTTACCTGTATCTCTGCTAACCGTGGGAGTCACAAGAGTGGGATCGCGATTCATCTCGCTAAAGTTCAAACAAAAGGTTGAGGCGAAGCAGCAACGGGATGGTATCGACTTCGGGTACGCTTAATGTCGCGCCTTGATCGTGGCTCGCTGCCCCCGTTGTTGCATCGACATGCCGAGAATTAAAATGCCAAAGCGAACAAACAGCATGAAATGTTTGATCTTCGTAAGATTATACCGTTACGGTAAGAAACGTCATGGTTTTGTAGTAAACACTTTGATATCTCCGACCTACCTTTGCCCTTTAACTCAGCTGTGGCGGAAATTTGCTTAATTCCAGAATAACGGGATCTTTTCCAGAAACTTTGGTAGAAACGACACTCTAATAAAGGATCTTCGTGCTATTATTACCGCGTAAAGCGGATTCATAAATATCTATCATCATCCGCCAAAAATTTCTCAGAGAACGATCTACCATCGACCAAAGGATTATTCAAAATTCCCCCCCGTTACACGAACGTGGATCGTTCGCGCGTTTCAAAACGGTTCAAAGAATCGCGAGAATTTACGCGTCACGCGAACACGCAGAACAACGCGCGGCAGCGAGCGCAGCTCGAGATGGAAAGTGCGATGATCCGCGACTGAACTTGGCCTTGCCCTTGTCCTCGTCTCATCTTACGGAACACCTCGAAGAGTTCCTCTCTTGTGCAAAAGCGGCATTGTGCAAACCGCGGAGCGAGGCTCGCTTCGCCGGGTGGTGAAGGGAAGGCAAAGCGAGCGTTACACCAATGCCGGCCGCTCAATGATAGCGCGTAAACACCGCTTCGATTGCGCTAATGGACGTAATAACGGTCCATCGATCGGTCGTTTCGAACGGGAGCATTCCGCTCGCTGAACTCTCTTCTAATCGCAAGGTGGATAGGCCAATTTCTCTCCCATCCGATGGTTTATCCACTCCCGGCGCATCCATGCGCAACCTCTTTCTTATTTCAAAACACGTTTTTCCGCGACGAGCGGCTATTCCGATATCTTTAATTATCGTTCGATCCTAGCTTTTCATTATTCATTCCTCGCGTGGTGCTTTCTCTCTTAAGAGAACCTTCACTTTTCAACGATATCCATATTCAAATGGTAATCGCGCAACGGATTAATATACCGCGAGCGGTTAAATCGCGCATCGTACGGGTAAACGATTCGCTCGAACGATCGATGGAAAATCGATTCGAGAGAGAAAGGCTTATCTATCCGATGAGACGCGCCGGAAGTAAGCGCGAATTCGGAGCGAATTTCACGGCCGATTCTATCGTTAGAAGTGTCCTACAAACGTCCGAGACCGCGCTTCCTTTTATTCTCTCCGCGTTTTATGCTCCGATGAACAATCAACGGGGGAATACTTTCGTTACCAATCGTTCCGTGAAATTACGACTCCACCTACGCTGCATTCGACTGACCACCGAAGAAGAGAATCGCCTTCTTGGTTTCTTTTTCGACGTATCGCTCTTGAACAGACAATCGAAAAACTGTCCGCAGCTTTCCCCTTTATTCCGGAGATCCGTGATTTCGGGTCGGGAACGTTTCCGACAGCCTGGGATCGCGATTGATCGACGATTAATCGTGCCGCAATCAAAGTGGGTATCCGCGATGTTGGATGAAAAATTGGTTCCTTTCGAAATCGTACCGTTCTTAACGAACTTACGGAACAACTTTTCCCCGTAATTATATCCCAAAGTTTTAATTACCTCATTGCCACATATCTTTGCGTATATCGAAGAGCGATTATATAAATTACCTACGTTTGTATTGAAAATCAATTTGGACCGATAAATTTCAGGTTAGATCGGTTATCGCGTTATCATTATTATTAAGAGCGATTACGGTCGAGCCCCCGTTACAATCGTAATCTATAATTTTATCAATCATCCAAGCGAGCTAAGTATCAATTAAGACCTCATTGAACGTTAATACGATATTAATATCGTGTATCGCGCCACATCGTTTACCTTTTTCACAACCCCGTCGTCCCACCGTGCCCTAGATCGTCAAATGTTTATGCGTCACGCGCCATAATCATTGTCGGGTACGGCATAGTCCATTTCGCGACCAATCAAACGTCGCGTTACATAAATAATTCTTTGATATTCTCGAAAAACATATGGAAAGTAGGAGAAAGTTAGCTGCATAGTCACGCGTGGTTCGCAACACCTTTAATTGTAGCTAATACATTTCAAGCAAAAAAGAATTATACACGCGCCGCGTGATATCACGTGGTGAAAAAAAATCCACGCTCTCGTATTACACGGCAGAAAATGTATCGACACGCCTCGACTCTTCCCGGTATAGTTTGAATTACACTTATCTCTGACCATCAAGCCAGCTGCCATCTGTCGGGAAAGATTTCGCTTCACCCTCTCATTTTGTATTGTTTTTCTTTTTTTTTCTATTTCCACGTCTGTCCGCCTCCTACTAAAACGAATCGCGGCTCGATGACTCGCGGTTTAATTCCGCGTAGCACCGGTTCGCGCCTTTCCCAAGGAACACGGGGGTATCTTGATTATAGAGAGCGGCCCCGTGCGTGCAGAAGCATTCGAGATGTCATTTGCCGGACTGCTGTGATCTCCGAGGTGGCGGCGAGTTGCCCAACGATCCGTATCCCGAAGTTATGCAGAGGCGAAAAGAGATTTGCTCCCGAGGAGTTTGCAATTTCCGTAATAAAGGTTACATTGTTCGCGAGAGTTATCTAACGGTAATTAAAGTCATCCGAGTTACCGGAGTTACTTAAAAGTTAATTAATGGCCTGGCTGGCAGCCGGTACTATTAATCGACTCGCTATGACAGGAAAACGTTCGGCCGAGTGAGAATTCTACGCGAGCTGAATGAACGCGTGGCGTAACCGTAGATGTATAACGCTATTATGTCATTGGATATTAAATGGAAATATATTGCGCACCCGTGGTTAAGGTCTCAAGTTTACTCATTCTCGTATCGGTCGTTTTAGTTTTAACAGTCACGACCGTTTATTCCGCTCCCAGTGAAAAACTAGTCGACGTCGATGCGATTCTTTCGCGAGAATTATAATCGTGTGTCGGGTGCTCGAACAGCCGCCGAGGCTTCGAATCGGACCTTGATAGTAAACGCAAAAACGCACGGATTCCGCATAGCTAACTTACCGGTCGGTCGTTAAAGTGAAACCGTGTTGATCGAGGAAAAAAAAAGAAAAACTTGCGACAGAAATATGTGTTCTTTCGCTATAACCTGTCCCGAAAGGAAGGATCGCGAGAGCTGAAAGAGGAAAAGAACGGTGGGAGAGGGGTTCGTAGAAGCGTTCGCATCATTGATTATTACACCGAGGGATTTCGATTGGATAATCACGCTTTACTCGAGATAAAACATTTCGACGGGGATATTAATTTAATCGCGAGGGGGAATCAAATTGATCGTTCCTTCGTGCTCGTAGTGACATTATCAATTTTGGGTCACGAGAAATCGATCTTCCGAATCCCGAATGCCAGCGCGAGTAACGGAGAAATGCAACGTGCAGGTTACTCCGATAGCTCTCCGCGTAATGAGTTGTAGCTGTTGATGGTTTTGCCATTTCTTTTTCGTTTTTTATTCGTTGATACTCCACTCCTGAAAATGTGACAGCAATCCCGTCGCGGACAAGCGTACATCGCGGAGGACAGCAAGCGCATTAAAAGGAAAGTGGATCGACGCTCGAACCGCACAAGAATTTATATCACCTTCCCCTAATGGGATTAAACCCCTTCGAAATCGAAGAGTAATGCGTGGCCGATAAAAACGATGGATTTCACACTTCGAAAATATTACGCGCTCGCGATTATAAAAGTAAGAGGCGGGAATGTCATGCAAAAGCGTTTACGCTCTCCTTTCGCCGCAAAAAACCACCAAAAAGAAAAAAGACATTTCACCAAACGACGCGCGCGGTCATTACGAACCGCGGAATTTCGACCGGGGACCATTTCGAGAGAGATCGAGATAACGGTATTATAATAAAATCACTCGGCCGGACGGAAAATCCAATTACTCCCCTGTATACGCGCGCATAATCCTCCCTCGATTCAATCAGCCCGGTCGGCCATCCATTTTACGGTTCCCATTAATCTGACGCGAAAAAAAAATACGGTAATTTAATCCAGTTTCTTTGCGTCTCGAGTGGAATACGCCAACGTGCCGACCGATTAGAGCGCACCCAGCCACCCGCCCAAATCACTTTCACGGTAGCGACGAAATCGCCGGGGCACGGAGAGGCCAGGAGCGTTTTCACGATCGATAAATCAAACCGAGATCGATTTCGTTCGCGCTCGATCTGGTTGCGTGCGGGCGAACCAATGCAGAAAGCGTGACACAGTTTTCGACGATCCGATCGTGAGACAGCTACGACGCCTCGGAAATAGAGAGTGGTCTACCTCGGACGAGCAATCCGTGATAGACGCTGCCAGTACTACGTGCAACATAACGCACGTACACGTGTATGTTCATCCGTTGCATTTTCAACGTTAGGACCAGGGACGGAAAAAAGAACCGAACGTAACCGAAACCGAACCCGAACCAGCCAGGTTAGGAACGGAACGTATGCCGCTCGCGAGATTGTTCCGTTCCGAAGAACGTAACGAAACTGGACACCTCGAGTTGTCGTGACAACTGGGCCCGGAACGTTCCGCTTGGTTCCATCTTCGGAACGGAACAATCTCTCGGGCAGCATACGTTCCGTTCTTCGGAACGGAACGACTTCTCGAACGGCTCACGTTCCGTTTTTTGGAACAGAACAACTTCTTGAACGGCTCACGTTCCGTTTTTCGGAACCGTTCTTTTCCCGAATTAAACTTGGCTCAAATTTTCTTTGCAAATTTGTGTAAGTTGCCACGCCCGTTGAATTCTTGTACGTTGACAGAGGATAGTAACAAATACACTTAACGAAAGATAATAAGAAGCAATTAAATGAAATTGATCGTGTTTCCACGATTGTAAACTAATGCGCAGTAATAAATTCAACTGCGATAATTAGCAAAATGAAAAATATCTCATTATTTCAAATATCTTTCGGTGTGTTTCTCTGTTAAAACACGTGGCGCATCTTTCATGAACTTGGTTGTTCATATAATAATTATATTTGTTGTTGAAATCTGGCAGAACGACTTCGAAGGTAGTTTATAACTACCAATTCGCCGAAATCGTTGTGCTTCCCTTGCACTCTCTTTCTTTTCATTCATTTCTCTCTCATCGTCAGCTTCGGCACAGCGTGTCAATGACGATTTGCAGGTAGACCTTCGTTCCCAGGTAAACGTCTCTCTCTTTTCCTCCTTCGCTCCCTCGCGCTAGCACTTTGATCGGGAAGTAGCTTTCCTACTCTCGCTCCGTCGCAGTCGCGCTTGTTCCAGATGTTCAACCGCGACGGAGCGAGGGAGGAAGAGAGAAAGTCTTACAGACCTGAAGGTGCAAAAAGGTCGCTATTGTTTCGAGCGGCATCGGAAGACCTTAAGAAAATGTGCCAGTTTTCGGCTATGTTTCCTTTGCGCAGATTGCGGATGAAGAAGCGGAAGAACAAGTACTGAAGATATGAAAAAAAAAATAATTTTATTTACAATTTTTTTTTTCAATTACCCGACAGTATGTATACATACATGTATATGGTCGATTCCACGTCAAATCGCACAGCTAAATTCTTCGAAATTCTGATTTTGAGATATGTTATAGAGGGAGGTGGGACAAGCCACCCATTTGTATTTAATTTGTATTTAATTTTTTATTTTGACTTTCGAGGAGTTATGAGACCTTGAAAAATAATTTGCGTTTTTAAGTTCGATTCAGAATTAGTTGTTGTTTAACGAGAATTTTCAACCTTGTTCAAAAAATTCATTTCTCAACGTATAATTCATAAAAATAAAAAAGAATCGTTAATTGACTGTCAGGGCATAAATGTTGCCTGTCTTTACCTCCCTCGCCGCCCCTCGATCGCACTTGGCCAAGAAGAAGGGACGATAATCGGTAAGGTGCGTCCCCTCCCTGCCGCATTTTCGCCCCGTGGGTCCCTCTCTTTCCTACCCGCGCTTCGAGCGAGGGAAGAAGAGAGAAGGTCTTATGCGACGACAATCGAGACTCGACACTTTCTCGCACAATGTACGTTTGCGGTTACATCACGTTATTCGTGACCTGACCAAATTTTGCTAGCCTTTTCTTTGCAAAGTCGTGCAAGTTGCCATTTGCGTTGAATTTATGTATGTTGAGAGACACTACGAATTCGGTAATGTATAAATGTATTAATTACATATATGTGTGTGTGTATGTGTATATATAAATAGTAGGCCAAGTAGAAGTACGCGAGGACTAGACCTTGTATCTTTCCCGGAAAGATTTCTTTTTTCCTACAGAAACTGCAAATTAGTTCGTGGATTATTTATTTCAAGTCGGTATTATACGGCATGAGACATCTGGCTTGCACGTTTTCTATTTTACTTTAATGAATAGACAGAAATACCTACGCTGTGCACGGTACATCCATTATTTTACACAGGTAAACTACCTTTCACATTTACTTTCGGCGGACTTTTATTATTTTCTCTATGTTCTATTATGCCAGCGATGAACGTTCCTGAATTGTAGTCAAAACCCTCTCATTATGTGTCATGATGACCGTGTTATTATAATGCTATTGAACCATAAAACTCGGGTCAGCGCATTTGGGCGCGGTCGTTTTGGGCCCACCGGGTGAGTCTGAGTGGGCAAATTCCAGGACCTGTGCCTCAATTTCTTCGAATCGAGCCACCGCATAACGATTCCAAGCTGCCTTTTCCTCGTCAAAATTGTGTTACCCTACAACAGCTTAATCGGTTTCGATGTGTTTTGTTTGTTTTAAATAAATAAAAGCGGTTCATATCTTCCGGTTGCGTATGTGCTTAAAAGTTTGCCGAAGTCGGTTAAAAACTATCGTTAAAATAAGAATTTTACATAATTTCAGCAAACTGTAGTGCACATGCACGACCGGAAGCTATGAACCTATTTTAAATTATTTTTTAACCCTTTTTTACAAGGGGACGCTACGACATTAGGGTTACCGATTCGGTCGAAATTGATACTACGTGATCCTTAACACCCCCCGTTTACTGTGTAAAGTATTAGGACCCGCGGTAAACTGTTCGCAAAATTAATTTTTATTACATTTCGAGCAAGTCATATCCTGTAAAAGTAACGCAATATCGGTTAGATTCTGATAACTTTGGCGCCAAAAAACGATGATGTCTTTAGATAAAGCTCATCGAGTTGAGAAGAAAAGTCCTGTACGAAAAATCGATATCTCGAATAGTTTTCGAGATATCGAATTTTTAAATTAAAAAATTTCCTTTTTTTTAATTTTATTCAATTGCATTATATTTTTATTTTATTTACTCAATTCTGATAATTTTGGCGACCCAAAAGTGTCCCAATTTTTCAATGTCTGAAACTCCTGGAATGTGGAAATAAAAGATAACAAAATTCAGCATTCGGCAGAGGGACCCATGCGGCGAAAATTCGACAGGGTGAACACGCGTATTGCCTACTCTCGCCCCTTCTCCTCGGCCGAGGGAAGCGAGGGATGTAAACAGAAACAGAATTTAGCTCTAGAGTCCACGTTCATTGTCTAAGGTGTCGACTCTCGGTTGTCACGGCATAAGACCTTCTCTCTCCCTCTCGCGCTCGAAGCGCGGGTAGGAAAGAGAGGGACCCACGAGGCGAAAATGCGGCAGGGTGGGGACGCGCATTACCGACTCTCGTCCTCGTCCCTTCTTCGCGGCCATGTGCGAACGCGAGAGGCGACGGACGAGGGAAAGAGAGTATTGGCGCCCAAACGAGCGCATTTTCTTAAAGCCTTCCAATGCCCCTTGAAGCAACGTTTCTGCAGCGTTGATATATAGGTAATAAAACATCTGGTCGCTAGACTCACTCGGGTTCGAGGAATTCGGGCGCAAGGTAAAGTTCGGTATCCCAGGTACACAGTCCACCACCCTCTTCAAGTCTCTCCGTCATCCACGGGGTGGAAATTAAAAATTACAATTACCACTCTCTACTAAATAGTAAAAATATGATAAAAATAAATACATGAACACATCCGTCAGCGTAAGGAAATTCTCTGATTCCTTGGCGACGATATGTTTCCCTTTTTACGTTCGTAAAATTCGTGGATTTGCTGACTTCCATATTGTTGTTTGATATATATGGTCGATTCCACGTCAAATCGCACAGCTAAATTCTTCGAAATTCTGATTTTGAGATATGTTATAGAGGGAGGTGAGACAAGCAAATTATTCTACGGCAAACCAGACCGCGCCTAGAAATGTTTGAAGTAAAAGTGTCCCAATTTTTCAAAGTCTCATAACTCCTCGAAAGTCAAAATAAAAAATAAAAAAAAAATTCGGGTGGCTTGTCTCACCTCCCTCTATAACATATCTCAAAATCAGAATTTCGAAGAATTTAGCTGTGCGATTTGACGTGGAATCGACCATATACATGTATGTATACATACTGTCGGGTAATTGAAAAAAAAAATTGTAAATAAAATTATTTTTTTTTTTCATATCTTCAGTACTTGTTCTTCCGCTTCTTCATCCGCAATCTGCGCAAAGGAAACATAGCCAAAAACTAGCACATTTTCTTAAGGTCTTCCGATGCCGCTCGGAACAATAGCGACCTTTTTGCACCTTCAGGTCTGTAAGACTTTCTCTCTTCCTCCCTCGCTCCGTCGCGGTTGAACATCTGGAACAAGCGCGACTGCGACGGAGCGAGAGTAGGAAAGCTGCTTCCCGATCAAAGTGCTAGCGCGAGGGAGCGAAGGAGGAAAAGAGAGAGACGTTTACCTGGGAACGAAGGTCTACCTGCAAATCGTCATTGACACGCTGTGCCGAAGCTGACGATGAGAGAGAAATGAATGAAAAGAAAGAGAGTGCAAGGGAAGCACAACGATTTCGGCGAATTGGTAGTTATAAACTACCTTCGAAGGCGTTCTGCCAGATTTCAACAACAAATATAATTATTATATGAACAACCAAGTTCATGAAAGATGCGCCACGTGTTTTAACAGAGAAACACACCGAAAGATATTTGAAATAATGAGATATTTTTCATTTTGCTAATTATCGCAGTTGAATTTATTACTGCGCATTAGTTTACAATCGTGGAAACACGATCAATTTCATTTAATTGCTTCTTATTATCTTTCGTTAAGTGTATTTGTTACTATCCTCTGTCAACGTACACAAATTCAACGGGCGTGGCAACTTACACAAATTTGCAAAGAAAATTTGAGCCAAGTTTAATTCGGGAAAAGAACGGTTCCGAAAAACGGAACGTGAGCCGTTCAAGAAGTTGTTCTGTTCCAAAAAACGGAACGTGAGCCGTTCGAGAAGTCGTTCCGTTCCAAAGAACGGAACGTATGCTGCCCGAGAGATTGTTCCGTTCCGAAGATGGAACCAAGTGGAACGTTCCGGGCCCAGTTGTCACGACAACTCGAGGTGTCCAGTTTCGTTACGTTCTTCGGAACGGAACAATCTCTCGGGCGGCATACGTTCCGTTCCTTACCTGGATGGTTCGGTTCGGTTTCGGTTTCGTTTTCCGTCCCTGGTTAGGACCGGTACACGCGTGCGTCATTTTGACGCGCGGTGCTGCGGCTCAGAATGACGCGCGTCTGCATCGGGCCGTTAATTACTATGTATGTGACCGTCCACAAAGAAACCTATCTAGCGTGGCAAAACATCATTTCGATAAAACTGAGTTTTAGGTTTTTATGTTCTAATCCTCGCAAAGCAGATTTTCTAGCGCCGAGACCCATGACTGACAAGCCTAAGAAGAAACGGTCGTGAAAAGACGTCTGTTCTTCTATTGAAAGCCTATCAGGGTCCTCAAGCTCCGGAAAGCCGTTCACGAAGAAATCGGAGCCCTGGAGAAAGTGATCGATTAAACAGAATATTTTTGCATAAAAATACTGTATTTTTGATCATAGTTTCTCGATATTCCAGCACGTTTTTTGGTATTAATAAATTTGTTATGACATTTTGAACGGCACCGCATGGTTCGACACCCTTCAAACTACCCGATTACGATCTTGACACGAAAATAATGTTTTGACACGCTAGGTGGGTTTCTTCCTGGACGGTCACAAACATAAAATTACCCGCCCGTACGAGCTCGCACGATGACGCACGATGACTGTGACACGTGCGAATCAGTCAATTCGTGTAACACGAGTCGCATTTACGTCAAAATGACGCGCGTGTGTACCGGACCTTACCGATTACCTTTTACCTTCGCTCGCTAGCATACCTACGAGGGAGCGGTACGGGAACGAGCGAAGCTGATAGCCGCGATATCGCGTTTCCTTCCGTTTTACCAGCGGAACGCGATCGGAGGTTTCCGCTCGAGTATCGAGCGTTCGTTCGGTTTTTAGGCGTGCTCGCGAGTTATTAATCGGCTGCCAGAGAAATGCCAAGGATGCTTTCGAAATTGGAGGATAATACGTGGAACGCGAAACAGCAGGCGGAGCAACGTTCCATCGACCGTTTCCAAGGATCGCGTTGCCCCTCGTATGTACGTTTGTTCCTACACGGAATTCTACTTTATTCGATAAAACTACGAGTACAAAGGGTGCACGCGAGAGTAGGTACGAAACCCTGGAAACACTCGATACCCGTGAAATCGAATAGAAATCGAGTAGATCCGAGGATCATTAATATCTAAACTCTGGACACCTCTCGTCCCGTCGCTCGTCAGTTCCATTTTCGTTTAATTTCTTGAAACGACTCCATGATCTCCAGACGTCCTAATATTATAAAACGAGTCCCTTTAGAACTCAGACCTTTCCTTTCCAATCGATCGAACGAACTCCGTTCACCCCGTATAACTGCCGGCATTCGAATCGCGAATAACCGCGCCGTGATTACATCCCACGAATCATCGAAATAGCTTTTCACGTTTATTCTCAGGCCGAGGGGAGTGGAACTTTTTCCCCGGTGCCGGGTGAAAAATTCACCCAGGAATCTCACCTGCCTGGCTGACCTTGAGGAACAACACCGGCATTCGTTTGCCGATAAAAGGATGGCATTAAGAAGTCAACGACCGTCTCGGAAAGCAGTCCGACTAGTTTCGGTGCGTGCACGAATCATGGCCTACTGGTTTCGCCCAATGTCAAGTGCACCGCTTCGCCACCGGCCGAAAACCAGGCCCACCTCTTGCTTAATACCGATTTAATGGGGGGGCCCTCTCCTCTCTCGGTGTCGTTTACCTCCGCATTTATATACCGCGAGGATCGCTCGCCTTATATAAAAACACGGGACGGTCTTCCGACGCAGAAGACTAACGACCGCGGCGTGGGCGTCGGGGAATAAGGAAACAAGGGGGTCGACAATCTTTTTATGGGAATGCGTACGGGTACGCCGGTCTTTTTCTACGTCGCAGGAACGTAGCTAATTAACCGTGTCGTTATATATGGCTAATGGTATCTCCGAAGACTGTTAATTAAGCGCGGTTAATTGAATCGGATCGTCGTTGAGGTTAGATATTTGACGAGCTACTTCATTTGCGTTAGGTCAACTCGATCCGACGGTTCTCGTATTTTATAGAACAATCGGGGAGTCGGTGGTCGTGTTCGATGTTTGTTCGGGGTCGCGGTGATATCATTTTCGGGGCGTTATAGGGTGAGCGTGCGGAGAAAGTTTTGCGGTCAAGCTCGCGCAACGGGTATCTATTATATTTCCGAACTGTGCCATGGTACACCTGATCGTGGAGCAAATTTCGTTAATTAATTAGTTCTAATTGAACACTGAAAATGGTCAAAGTTTCATGAATTATTCATGGCTGAAATAATGTAGGATCAACGCTCCGGCAGAACATCGATTTATGAAAACCTGATGGTCGACTAATGTAGAAGTATCGATAATTATTGGGATGAAGATAATCGTTGATCGTTCCGAGATGAAACGAAAAACGAAAGCTTCGCTCTCCCTCTCGTGTTCGCCTCGATTCATCGACGGTGATTTCATCAATTTTAATACTTCATAGAAACGAGAAGAATGTCGGTGTCGTAAATAAGAGCAGGACGCTTTATAACGATTACTGTATGCAAATCGAACTAGCGCTTTCAATAATTTAAACGGGTTACAATTAATTACTTCATTTTGCCGATATTCCTATCCCGCGGCTGTAATCGTGTACCGATTAATATCGTACCTTCGAGATGCCATCAAATTTATAATACGATATGCATTAAACATTTACGTATAATACATAATATAATCCTTTCCCTCGGAACGAGAATGTGGGACAAACATAACCGTGACCATTTGATTACGATTTACAGGTCGAGAGTAAGGTTGAAAGTGATTATGCATTATGTTATTATATTATATATTATACGTCTGCGTGCGTGTGCGTATGGATAAGTGAGTATGTGGAATAGATAAAGAACCGTGGGTCATTGAGCGTTATCGCAGATCCCGTTCCTAAGGAATGTTTAATCAATGTCTGATTGAAAGTGTGAATATTGAAAAGAAACGCGAGAACCGTTAGCGAGAATCGAGAGAGAACGGATCGGCGTATTAATTCTTCTCTATTGATCACATTAATAAATATTACATTTATTTGAAGATATTCCCTCACCACCGCCTACATTATACATAATATATAGCAATATATAACATTATACATAATATACATTATACATAATATATAGCATCGACTACAAACCGAGGACAATTTTGTATCGGATAATAAGAACATAGAATTTATGTCGAATCCTCGTCATTGTCCACGTACGATCGGGACAAAAAGATGCCACGAAAGGGAGGGATGCGGCGCTTTGATAACCGCGACGAATGCGTTTTCACTCGTTCCTTGAATCCGAAGATCGAGGCCACGCGAAAGGCATCCCACGTGCGAGTGCACGAGAGAGGGTTCACGAAACGCGCATCGCGTACGAGAGGTTATTTCTTTCGTTGCACGCGTAGAAGTCTCTTAACCTTTACGGTCCAATTACGTCGTGCCCCTACGTCTTCCACCGCTCGACCTTTACCAACGCGCTTATTATTAATAAATGCAGAAAATCTGCCGCGCAATTGCAGGTTTATTTGCCGAAGCGAGAGACGCCGTTTAAAAGGATATTACTTCGGGGATTCACCTTCCGAGTGTTTTTTTCCTCCAAGCAATTTATTTTAACCTCTAAAGCGGCAGGTACACGGTCAATCTTGTTTGTCGATCATTGCGATTACTAATCATCACAGATCTCGTAGAACCCTGTGGATAATTTTACTTGATCCACGAATTAACGCAGCGACGAATGATTGCCATACCCCATCGTTTCCGATCGAGAAACGCGATGATCGAAGGTGCAGCACAACAGTCTCCTCCGTTTATCTTCGTAATACTCGGGTATGTACATATAAAAATGGTAGGTTCAATTCGATTGGAATAAATGCAGAACAGGTGGTATGATTTAGCGAATTCCCTTTCTCCATTAACGAACGTAATTACTACAATTTTGCTCACGTTCCGGGAAAAGAAATCTGATACAGTGCTTAACGTAGTACCTACAAGCTTATACTCGAGATGGCGAGTACACGAATTACAGGATCGCGAGTACGAGGTTCACGTGAATCGGTAGAAACATTAAAAATACGTGACTAGAAACGAAGATGAGCGGTCAGGGAGGTTCGTACACTTTCCTTCGGCTCAATGATAGCACTCGACACGCGTCGCCAGTTTGCGTATGTCAGACACGTGTCCTCATTGACCAAAATTTTCGTGCCGGTCGGTCATCGACGAAGCGTGCCGCTCGTCAAGAATCTCCAAAGAGCATACCAATTTCACGATTGAGCGTCTGTTTCTTTTTTTTTTTTCTTGCTCTTCCTTCGACACGCGCGCTGCACACCGAATACGAAACGAATCGGAGCCTCGTCGTTGGCCGGTGCTAAAAATTGAAATTCAATCTGCGAATAAACCGTTAGTCGATTATTCACGGATCGAGGGAGATTGGATGACTTTGTGTATCCCGAGATACGTTCGTGTGTTCCAGGAGAAAAGATGATCGTAGGTAATGGTAAGACGTCGAGATGGTTCTTATAGAGTGAAACGTGGAGCGGACATGACCACCGTGACAATTTGATTACGATTTATGGGCGGGGAGTAACGTTAAAAGTGAAAAGTACGTATAAAACGATCGGCCAATCGAGGCGCGTCAATTAATAACCAGAGTCTCACCTTCGATTCCCAGGAACCGGAGGAATTATTAGAATTATCACAAAAACGGATCGGTACTCTTAATACCGGACGTCGAAGGAGTTCAAGAAAAATGGACGAGAGACCAAAGGATGAAAAATGGACCAAACCAAAAGTTCTCTTTATTCCCGACAATCTCTCTCTTGACGCAAAAAAAAATTCGACGCGTAATTCTCCGCCGAATCGAAATACTGAAACTCGATCTGTGAACACGTCGTACGATCTCGTAGACCATGGAATAATTTATAAATCTCGTTAATATATAATTGATGGAACAACTGTTGCGCGCCGACATAAACTGCGAAAAAAAAGATATGCGGAGAAAGCCGCGTCTATAAATAGCGCCGTCGACGAACGGGACGATTATATATTACGATGACCCCAGCGGATGACAACTTGTCGTCATCGATTACTCCAAGGCTGCGCCGTTTATCCCAGTCTACTATTACCATTATCTAAACCTACCATTACGATCTAACGCTATACATATTCATTACTACCACTACCACTGCCCGCTGCGTCTGGTCTTTTTGTTTCCCCGGCGAGAGGACGTACTTACTCACGGTGTCCTCATCCGCCGTGTTCGCGCGCCAAAAGAAGAAAGCTGATGCACCGGTTTAATGAATATACGTAGGCGATAAAAAGAAAGACACTCCAGGGACTACACGCGTAGTTCCGCGCGATAAAAAAAAAAGTTTCACTCGCTGGGTACGTTCGACGCTTCTCCTTTTTTCTTCCTTTTTTACGAGGAAAACTTCGTCTCTGCCGGAGCGCGACGTTTCATTTTTAAATCGCTCGTAACTTGTAACCGACGGAGGAAGTGGCACGAAGTCGTAACTTTTTTTTTATATCGAACTCACGCGATATCGGTATAATTGAATTAAACGTATTAATTGGCAGGGTACATCGGGGGAAAAACATATATCACTCGCGTGTCAAGCGAGATGTGTATTTAGTACTCCACGCGAGGAATAGTTTAGGAAATGATTATTAAAAAATGCCGAAGTTAAAATATTCAATTCGTATCGAGGAGATTGAAATAACTGTGTATCAAACGCGTGTACGGGAATAGTGAAATTGCAGATAGAATTTCGTGTTAAATATTCATAGCGAAACCCCGTAGAGACATACGCAAACTCGAATCAAACAGAAGTATGTAAGAAAAGTAACGGTTCTACCTGTAGGGGCCCGACGTTTACGGTTTACCGTTTCACTTCTGCTTCACGAATTTTATTTTCGACAGCCTACCGTCCCGATAATTGTTCCTTTGGCGGAGACCAGTGTGCCGCGGTTAATTACTCAAAAATTCGCGAGGTGCGATTAAGTAACGTTACACGTTTGCGACGGTTACGCGTCACTGACGATGAATATCGTCGGGCGTCCTAGCGGAACCCCGCGTTGCGGAAAATAGAGGATGTACGCGAGTACGAGCTCGCGCGGTCAGATCGTAATATCGTTACTCCATCGTTGCTTTGCTTTCTTTTCTCGGAAGATATTCCCTTCGATTCCCCGTTATCCGAGTACGTCGCTCAATCGAGCGTTACATTTTCTCGCTCGCGATCAAAACTATTGAAATTTTCATACCTCAGCGGCCCAGACTTTCGCTTATCGAAAGCTACTCACTTTCAGCCTATTAAATATCATATCCCTAGATATCGCAGCGTAAATTACGGGGTTATCGAATATCAAATTTACTGTTAGAAATCACCCGGCACCTCTTGTTTGCAACAGGAATCTTGTCCCGCGTTTAGATTACCGCGCGGGAGATCACTTATTTCTTCTCGATTCTACGAATTTAGAAAAAAAAGAAAAAATTTGTGAAAACGTACGCGTCGCCTGAGATATTTTAAAAACGGCACCAACCTCGCATCGTCGCCGACGTCGTTTTTCTAGCATTCCACCGCGACGGAGTTAAGAGAGAGGTGAATTAAATCTCCTTTTATACGTCCAAGTTGCCCCGCTTTCTTGAATTATTGTACAAAGTTATCGCGCTGTCGGCACGTTACGTCTCACCTTGTCACGTCATGTCATGTCAGTGCTTTGGATGTTGACACGATAATCAACATCGTTAGTTATTCCGCCGTAAATACATGTATTGCAGGTGTAATACAACGCGAGGAACACAATGCGGTTTTCTGTGTACTCGTCGATTTCTGTTACGGGAAACGCTGTACCGCGGAATGATTAATATTTCAGTAGCGGCGTTACATCTTAATAATTAAACCTATCAATTTCGATATTACACGACTTACGGACATTATTGCTGAAACATTACATCGCCTTACACATTCATCGTGGACCATGCACAAAGATTTACGCATAGATCGTAGACTATCGATTATACATTTACGCATAGATAGCAGTTTAGATCGTACGGGATGTGCAATTTCATCGATACCGTTGGGATGATTAACGAAAATCGCGAAACTGTAGATTCATCGTCATATTGTGTAAAAAAAAAAAAACTCACGCGGATGATGGTATCGAGAGGAAAGTCGTGCGAACGAACATGCGTAATGGGAGTTCATTTAATGGAAAAATAATAGTTGTGCTCGCACGGTTCCCATGTGTTTACATTATACGCTCGTCAATTTGGACCGAGCCTTTCGATTTAATCGAGTGAGAACGTCGAAGCGTCCCAACGATTAGCAAACGTAAAAAAGCGTGGGCACGCTTGAAAACTAAGATTCTCAAAGAAAAATTAAATATGCGTTTCGTATGTTCGCTCTTGGAGTCGAATGAAACCAACTCATTTCCAACGATTGAGTCGACAAATAAAAAAATATTTGCAATCGCGATTGTTACAACGGCGGAGCCCGGTTGCATTTTGAGAGAAAGTTAACGTATTACGCCTATAGAGAATATGTTTACAAGCGATTGGAAATTTTATATCTTCTCTGTGACTCATTCTAAGCAGAAATGGATACTACATAATTCTAGTATCACATTTCTATCCTATACCGTGCTCACGCCTTTAATTATTGTAGCCGTTAAATCTCTTCCGGATTGTAACAGCTTTCTCCCTTTCCTAACACCGATCTGTGAAAAGTTTTGAAAAAAAAGACGTCCCAAGGTTTATTTGGGTTATCAAAATCTCATTACCGCCGCGCTATCCTTACCGATTAATTTGCATTCGTATTACGCGCACAACTATTTTGTACAAACGTACCGAAATCTCTAATATACGTGTATCGATTAGTTGCGTTTGATCGTCATCGATTATCCACGATACGAGTTTCTCTCGATTTTCATTTAACTACGCCCTATATCATTCCTTTCAACATCATAATAATTAAATGTCCCGAATTTGGGTCTGATCGTTACTTCATTCTACTTAATAACCGGTAACGTAATCACCTTGCGGATATCCTCGCTAAAATTCTTATTAACAGTATTTATTAATTTATTAATTCGACCACATAGAGAATTTGAAAATTAGAAAGCTTTGAAGAAAATGAATTTCGATATATACATACATTTGTCTTGTTAAATGGAGAAAAGTCAGTGGAAGTGGTAGAAGAAAAATATAAACAGCTTCTTGAATTTTCTTTCTGAAAATCAAAATACCGCGTCCCATAAATCTGGCATTAATAAAATCATCCAACGAGAGCGAACGAAGCGTACGAAATTATCTCCCGTTAATTTTCCCGCAGTTTTCCACCGCGCGTTTACGCTGCGTTCGAAGGTTTCAGGTAATTTTCTTGAAACTTCCGAGCCCGCGAAAAACGAACGATTATCCGTGCTCGGTACAATTAAAGACAATGATCGCACTTTGACATATCGATGCAGCGAACGAGGGAGTACGAACTCAGGGTGTGGTAGAGCCCGGATAGGTTGCTGTAAGGATCGAGGACGGCGGGTCGCCACTTTCCCGACCTCGTCACGCCGTCTCCGCGTTTTACACGCTCTCGTGTGCCAGCGATCATAGCCATAAAGGTGGCTTTCCACTCCTCGGCAACGTGGGTGCTGCTACGGACAATAGGCTCACCTGGTAGGCTCGATCTCATTTTTCCCTTTCCATATAAAGTGCCATGAATAACGCGTAACATTCGACAAGTTACGGAATGTAGGGTCGTGGTTACCGTAATTTCGAGAGAGAGAGAGAGACCATTGAAATTGAAATTTCCTGGAACGGGGCGTCGTTGTGTTTTGTTACATGACGCTTGAAATTTCCTCAGTTTCAGTGCAGCAAGAGGTATATATATATTTTTTTATATATTAGGTACAGGAGAGAAACCTATTATTTTGCAGAACAATATAAAGCTCTATTTTTTATTAGAAAATTGTAATTTCCTTCACTCTTTACGAGTGTATCCCAACTTTCTTCTAAATCTTTTGTACCCTTTCCATAAAAACTTACGAAGATGCTCACACCACCGCTTTCGGTCACACACCGAGTTCAACTGCTGCGCTGCTATGAAAAATAATCGATTTCTTTCTGGTACCTCTAATGCATAGGATTTTATAATTTTTATTCGAGATAAACGTTAGTGAGTTTTTGTGAACTTCCGTCGGATGTTGCTCAACGTCTCCCGCGGATGAGATAAAATGTTGCTCCACATACTTTTCATAGATACGTATGTTTCTAACATGCGTTTGATATTTCCCGTAGGATATTGCCTTACGTGTGCTTTATTCCAGGTCACGTTACATTTTCTGCGTAACATTCCATTTCGTTGTAGATGTTATTAAAGCTTCGGTAACCCGAGTAACGCGCCGAACGAGCGGCTAGTGTGTGTGTGCACGAGTGCGTACGGTATCAACCGGAAAGACGTTGCGGTGTGAATTGAACCCAAAAAATCACGCCCTGCGGCTGGCGTTAACGTATCGAGTGCGCACATGTAAAATTAGCGGCCAATCGAAACCGAGCGGGGGAAAGTTTTTCAGATTCCTCGCCACGTGGTTTCCCAGTCGGGTGCTTGCGGCGACGCAACTATTCCTCCTCGCCTCTGGCACCGTTTGATAACGATTATTAATTTTTAGCTAGAACGCAACGATCGACGGGCACGCAAAGCGGAATATCTGTGTGCCGTAACGAAGATTAGCACACGCGACGAAAGAGCTGCGAAACGTGAATTTAGGTTGTCTCACACCGCCCGGAACGTGTCTTTGTTCGCACATAATTACCCCGGACACTGGTTCTTTTTTTTTTTTGTCAACGTTATCCAATGCTCGCGGATTATGACGAGAAATGAGCGAAATGTTGCAACGCTGCGCGCTGACGGGCGATGGGTCGATATGGACGAGGAGAAGAATTGTTTTGCTCCTCTTACGACGTAGGACTCGCAGGTTTCCCTCGAGAAACCAAACTACCAATTTGACAAAAATAAATGATCTGGGTCGCCGTGGTACTTATCCCGAAAGAGTTACGTCGAACGTGTTAAAATGATGCAACGCTGTAAGACTTGGATACCGAGTCGGTTTATCGCCATAAACAGCTGCCACGATAGTTCAAAACAAACTTTGTTACAGTCATTAAGAATGTCGATGGTTTCTATTTCCAGGAAATTGTAACGAAAATTCTAATTGCAAGTTAACAGTCGTCACCATTATATTCTGATTTTTCGGTGCATTGCTCGTACGAAGATCCTGGACGTTAACTTTCATCGTAACGCCTTCTCGTCTGAATTTGCAATTTCATGAATTTTCTAACCCCCGCTTGATCGGCGTTTATAATAGGGTATCAAAAACCCTCATGCATATACTTTTTTATAATATTGAATTTAACCACTATTGGTGACCATTAATCATTCTCTAACCAAGAACATCGTTTCTACGTCACGACGATAATTCCATTTTTAATAACGCGTACCGTTTCTAGATAACGCGTCGTTCCTTAAAAGCCACGTTCCCGTTATCGTTAACAGATCGCGTAGAGCGTAGTAAAATGACGCAACCCGACGAAAGTGGAATCTAGGTTGTTTCATACCTAAATGAAAGATACGTACAAACATAAGTACACGCGTCGCGGCGCGCGACTCGGCTCGCCTCCGCGCGCATACGTGCACGCACGAATTGCACGGTTATTTTATATTGTGGCTTAGTGGAGCAACTGAAAACTGGTATCCCATTAAATGCAGGAAGTGAAGCAAGTGCCGTGGCTCATAGTAGCGGATCATAGTATTCCCAGAGTCTTGCCGCAGTCTGGTTGACTGCTAATTAACGACCGGACGGAATACCAACGAATCCGTTTCGTAGACCTCCGGGCTATGCAGGTGACGACGACGGCGACGAGGTGGGTACATTAGGCGTACTTAGGATTCGATGGAGTACGAACCTAACGATCGATGGGGATCGTTTGAATCGTAAACAGTAGGAAATACTACGAGCTTGTAATAGGTTTCATAATATTTCCGTTCTACAATTACCGGGGAAACTCGGTTAAGTTCGTGACAGTCGAGAGTATTTTATAATTCCGAGACACTAGAATTATCTTGCGCATATCTTTAGATCGGCGAAACTAAATACAATGAAAAAGATGGAAAACATGCGCAAGTCAACAGAGATGAGATTCTCTCAAAAATGGAGACTTAGAATTTCCTACAAATTTTAAAAAAATATAATTTCTATACAAATTTTCAAAGAGGACAATTCTAACGTTACCGTATCAGCAAAAATGTGAAAATATGGTAAACTGGGTTCTCTCTACTGTACATTTTTCGAGATAAAAAATTCCTCGCGCCGCGTTTTTTTAACGCGAACGGGTGTCGTTGCAGGATTAAAATTAAATGGCGCCAAGCGCGGGGACGTTCAGCTATAACGATACCGACCGCAGAAAAATCGGAGAACTTTATATAGCGAGTCCTCGGCATTCCGAAGGCGTCCGTGAAGTCGCGAGCCAGTCACGATCATTGTCTAACCGTGGATCAAAGCGTGCCACCTGTTCTCACGGTGAAGTTAATAACATTACACAGCTTTGTCAGCGCTCCCGACGAGAGCCGGGGCATGTTTTTATCACAGACGGACGGTACTCGAGCAAAGTACCTTTCGCTTTTACCCCGAGACACAGCCGAGGCGAAATAGACTCAAGGCGATCCTTCTTTGCTATTCGCGACGCGATACCCGCCGGTTACGTTCGATTGAGTGCAGAATTATCAAGAGAAGCTGACCGGGGCGTCAATCGGGATGGAACGGATGTGTACGTAACGACACCGCCATATCCAGAAACGTTGACCGATGATAAAGCGTGGGTCGATTTGCTTCCAACTCCGTGAAATGGAGACGACCTCGCCATATCGAGAGTGGATGTGGGAACGATAAGTTGACCACGCTCTTATATAGGATTCCCTCGAAGGGGCTCTGACCAATTCTAGAAAAGTTCGAACACGTGATTCGGAATCGGATTCTCAAAAGTTGCGTTATCGGACGCCCCAGTGGCTCGACCGATTTCACTTTGAATTACCGTATTTTAAAGTGATTCTGAGAACCGTAAGTAGAAGGTTTCAAGGAATCTCGGGGATACAAATTAGCTTGTCTAATTCCCCGATAATGAAATAGAATTATTCGAAAAGAGTTAGGTAGAGAGACTCGACTCTTCGGTGCATTTATGCTAGTGGCGTTTCGTTCTGCCCCATTCGCTTTGGACCACGTTCCATTCGAGTTCACCTTTGTTATCCGATCGCTTTCAAATATTCTCGCGAACCTGGTCGTGGCAATATCAGTAATCGTTATATATCGAACTTGATGCTCGAAAGAAATTGATTCGTAGCAAACGCGCGCTCGATGAACTTGCTTTCTATTTTACCACGTCTGAAATATACTTTGGATGAATTCAGTTTTCTTTAACCCTAGAACGGAAACCTTATTTTTGAACTTGTCTTAAACAATTCGTCGAATTGAGAACTATAGTATAAAATGTACAGAAATATGTTTAAAATTACCGTGATTTCTTTTCTCTTTATTATATTTATTCAATAACTAAATTATATAAAATGGCATGATAAAAATGATCAGTGTTGGTCGAATCAACGAATGGTTAGCGTTCTAGTGTTCATATATATTCACGTGGAAGGGAACGATAAGGATTAGAAATATATTCGATAATATAGACATTTTACGTTATCTATTTTACATTGATAACCAACCGTAAGATGTGCCTGAAACGTTTAATTAGGATTCCAATGCAACGCTTATCGCCAGTCCGATAGTAAATCAGGTCGTTAGGTAATCCCAAAAGAAATTGCTAAGATCGTAGTGTTAAATCCAAATTGACGGCGGTCACTCAAGCACGATTAGCCAGCAGGTTTGACGCTCTAGTTAAAGAGACATTAGCGACACCTCGAAGCAAAACACTCGTTAGACCGGATGCGTAGCGCGACCGCGCGCCTTCGGTGGTATTGCGTCTCCAACTTCGACAGGAAATACTTTTTGTTGCACAAAGCCCTCACCCACGAGACTCTGTTAAAACACCCGACAGTTCTGTGATCGTAATCGTGGAACATAACGGCCAACGTTTAACGAACACATCGTTTTTACGATTGCACGAGACTTTGATCTCGACGATTACGTTAACACTACTCCTACCACCGTTTTGCGTATGCCTATTTCGATGTATTATAGACCCACAAAGAGATTGGAAAAAAAGATACCACGTAATTAATTTAACTATCATTATAGAGTCACTACTTTAACTATCATCATTAGCGTCCAATACAAAAAAAGTCAAAAATCTAGTCGAGGAAAAACGATTAAACTAACGATAATAATTTTAAGCGAAAATTTCAATTAGTGTCTTTCGACACTTTCTGCAGAACTAGTGTTAATAATTTTGGCGAAACACGTAAGATACATGTTGCGCTGGACGATTTTTTTAAAAGGGACACATTTAAAATCAGGAAAAGCTTGGTTTATCGTCGCGACCGGCGCGTTACATGTAAAACAAAGCGGTAGTACTTTTTTTTTTGTTGTTCATCAAAGCGATCGTGATTGGCACACGCCGGCGTATTTAGACGAACGCGGACGCGTAACGAAAAAAATACTTCTAGCGTGGCGTAAGCGATCGGCAGGAAATGCTATTTGTTACTTGGCGTTCACACCTACTTCGGTGGATTCACTGCCAGGCCGAGGTAAACAGTTGTTTGAAATTCTCTGCACGCAAATACGCAGTTACGGGTAAGACACGCGGAAAAGGAAAGTGAAGAGATAAGGCGGAGTTATTCGTAGATACGGTTCGCCACGTTATATCGTTTGCCCGCACGATGGAAATCCGAAACGAAAGGAAACGAGGAGCAACGGCTACTGGGATGGTACGCCGGGGTTCGTGGATTTCTCCGGTTTCTAAAGACAAGAAAGTACGCGGCGGTAACTTTTACGCGGTGCTAATCGCGAGACGTTTGTCAATACGCGCCGGTGGTAACGAGAGTAAGAAAAGTCGGAAACTCGTCGGCTGTTTATACAGTTTTCTAAATAAATATTAAGCAACCCGAACGCGAGCGTTACAGTTTCGCGCGACATTCCTGCCGTTGCCGAGTTTTCCTCGCGTTTTACGCCACCGCCAACGAGGAGCTATGCTCTATCCAATTATCTACCGGGGAATAAAGAAAAACGGTGAAATTACCGGTAAGAACTGCAATTATCGTCGAAGGAAAGTCTGCGCTCCGAGACGAGGGGCCGATACCCGTCTTTCCGGATAATTAAACGGTGCAATTAAAAGTATAATGCGCTGCCATCCGATTCCGGGCGTGGGGAAGGTCACGAGGGGTGGATAAACGGCGGCGAGAAATTTTCAGCGACTGGATAAAAATAGCAACGCTACCGTTAAAACGTCCGATCGATTTTGAACGTCTCGTCGGGCAAAGAATACTGCGGAGGGGATTGATGCGAACGGGGCGGCGCGACGTCTTGACGTCCCGGCTCGATGAACTTTCTCCCCAAAAACCGTTACTTATTCTTCGTCAAATTCCCGAGGCAAGAAAAAGCCGTCTGCCTTTTTACCCCGACCGTCGATTCCTAGCGAGATAATTGTCTCTGCACTTTCACTGATTATGGAACGGTGGGCTGGGTTCGGTTGTTCGCTTAGGCAATTTATTCATCCTTTGTCGGTAATTAACCAAAGGAATCGACCGCCCGGCAGAAACGCAAATTTCCCTACGCACGGCATAATCGAGCCGTGCATTCTTAATCGTGACTCGGAGTCCCACGCGCGCGCCCGCGTGCATTTTATAATTGGACATATTGGGGCACGGCACGATTGATTTGCGAGCGTTCGTCGAAATCGTTTCAAGTAATTCTGGGAACGGCGGATACTCGAACAGCGGATTGTTCTTTTCGCTTTTATCTTCTTTCGAAATCGAGCAGGTAATTAGCGGAGGCGCCTCGTCCTACGGGCTCATCGTTTTACCGTTATTACTATTAATTGACGGAGCGAATATCCTCTCCGAGCAGAACTTCAAAGAGAAACAGGAACCACGAAAAATTACGAAATAAATTTCGTACGTTCGACTAACTTCTCCGAAGGCTGATGCTCGAGCGCGAAGGATTTTAAGGACGTTAAGAACCGCGTTTCTCGGGTACGGGAATAAAGCAAGGATTGGGGCAAGAACTATGAATAATTGGCTCACGTAACAGAACCAAAGTTGAGGAATGAATGAATCCCCCAAGGGAACCATTAGAAGAAACTACAGTATTTGCGAAGTCAATTGCCGTGATCGATAAACGGCCAATTGCACAGTTACGGTAGGAAGGATCGTTGCGACTTCAAAACCATTAGTCCCGTTGTTCCAGTTGTCGAACCCTCAAAGATTGATTAGACACTCCGCTAATGCCACGCGTATCGTACTTGTCGCAATCCTGTTTCCAATATTAAATCGTTTCGTACTTTTGATTACGCTTGACCACCGAACCTCGCAACGACTATCGAATATTAATATTCTCGCGTGGATTAAAATTCTTTCCATTTGCCTAATGTCCTGACTTCTAACGGGAACCATCGCTCCTAATCTCGTTATAACAATTAACGAACTGTAATTTTTGTAATAAACAACCTCCGGATGTTTATGCAAAATATATCATCTTATGCATTCCATGCATTACTTAATGCACTATTTTATTTTATTTTATACGCATACTTCACGCATACTTATCGCATTCATTTCACAAAATCCATTTAAAGTCAGTATAAAAATAATTCATTTTGCGTAGTCTAGTAAGAAACGAAACGAAGCGCTAACGCCATCATTACTTCCAATCCGAAGGGTTTGGTGAAAATCTGAACGTGAGCTCGATTATCTCGGTCTACGCGAAAGTGTCGGTTGAGAAGAATTGGATTCGAATCCTGAAAGGTTACTACGCGACTGGTATTAATTCCTAAATGTCTCGCGTATCGTTGCACCCTTCTCCGCGCGTTGTTTACCCGAGATTAGCGAGCGGCACGACAAACATTCAAGGAATCAATCGACCATCGGGAAACGAGTTGTGGACTCAGGAGCGAGAAGGATTGGCGCAATTTCAAATCCATTAGAATCGATTTTGCTGGCTAAGCGGAGCCATCGCGCGGAACACGCGTGACGTACCCGCGGCGGTTGCTCTTGGTGGTTTCACCGTGATTGCGATTCTAAGCGAACGCGTCACGAAGACCACACCGGTATCGTGGCCATCGCTCTACGAGAATGCACGGTTTAACCCAGATAAGGGGACGTATCCGAACCGAGAGGAAGGCGAGATCGGGATGCCACGACGAAAATCGGTCGTCCGACTTAACCAGGCGATTTCTATCTTTTTCGTACTAATCGGCCCGTTCCTGCCTTTGCGCGGAACGTTAGGCGATTCGTCGAGGGAGGGGAAAAAAGGGGGGGAGGGTGGGGGGAGAAGAGGGAGAATAATCAGCCTTCAAGTTCAATGATTCACTCTGCCCCAAGGTAGTTGCCCACGAAAAGGATTCGCTTTAATCGTGGCTGAAGGCAAAACCGTTTTAAGCGTGGATCTTTTTTCGGGCTCGTTTAAAGAGTGGTTTCATGGTTCGTTTGTCATTTAGCTTGTCGTCGGAGCGTGTGAGGGATAGCGAGCCGTGAAAGTACTTCTGGGGTTTCGTAGTCGGAGTGAGAAGTCGTATGAAAGTTTTGAGAACAAAAAAAGAAAAAAACCAATTTCGAGTCGCGCTAACCGCGGGGTGGTTATGTAAAATATGTCCGTGTACTCGTGCCTCGTCGCCATTCAGTAATGGAAATTAAATTCCGAGGTTAAATTGAGGAACTCGCGTGATTACACCGGAAACGGTTAGGGTAATTTCGGTCTTTTCGCCTTTCATCTTACCTGGCACGTGCCGCTGCTTTGCGCAGCTTCTACGCGCCGAGGATGCATAATTTAACGTAAACATCGAATTATCGTTACGCTCGTTTTTACATTAAAATCCGCTCCGTTATCGAGAGGCACTCTCAAACTTCAAATCCACTCCACTCTACGTCGCTTTGCGTGTGCCTTATTTCACGGCAATCAATCGACGCGCGAAAAATCAGGAAAAGTCGACCTCGATCGCTTCCACTTTACGTTCGATTCTCGTCCCATTCGCGTTCCTTTCCTCCATTCAGAAACTCGCAATATCGAGCAGACCGGTAAAAAAAGACCTGTCCCCGTCTTCGCGTTCTCGTTTCCCCCGTTGAACCGTTAAGGGCGCGACGATTCTAGAAAGAGAGACTGGTTTCCTGTCGGGGGCCGGTACGATCGAGAGACAATGACCGACTTCGCGTATGTGCTTTACCGACCGATCTACCGGCGATGTAAATGGGGGAAACGATAACGAGCGCGAGCGGAAGAATCAGCGAACGCGGTTACATGTAGGTGAACAACTTGCTTAACCAGTCTTCGGTAAACTGTTATATGCACTGGCATGACGCCAGATTGCTCGTTGTAAACCCATTTCTTCTAGTGGCAATGCCAACGACTGACGTGCAGGAATTGGGGGGGAAAGATCGCGGAAAGTCCAGCATCACGCGCTTTTCGAGCAAATAAGTTCGAGTCACCGAGCCGGACGTTCTCCCGGAACGAGGATGCGGTATCGATGAGTCGACGATATCCCCTCGTTTAAATCGATTACGCATAATATTTGAATAGTTGGTAAATCGATTCTCGTTCTCCTCGGCGAAGGAAACAGCACGTTTTCCGATTTCTGAATTTTGCTGTGCGAAGATCCATTTCGAACGCCGTCGGGCACAGTTTGGGAGAAGTTCTTGGGTTCGGGTAATGAATTCAGAAGGAAAGTTGCAGAAAACAATCGCTCGTTGTATGCAAATTTGGGATGAAAAGCGAAGTGATCGAAAAATTGTACTCCGTCGAGTTAAGTGTTCTGCATCCGCCGGTGAAAATCTAACGTGATATGTTCTTTCTTTAAGACATTGTTAATTACGTGAATCTGACGATCGTTGTCGAGCGACGATATTTTCGTTATTCCGAGTAAAAGTATTCGCCTTTTCCATTTGTTCGCAATCGGAAATCATTTGTGAGCCGAGGAATTACAGCGATGGAACAACACGTAACAGCGGTCAATAGCGGTTCAGACATCTCCAGCCTTTAATCTGACAGTGATTATAAAAATAATTGCCCCCCCTCCGTAGTAATTAGTCGCGCCTGCTTTAATTACAGCAATTACTCTCATAGGTGGTGATCGTCCAACGTTTACCGCGTTTTACGGTTGCGAACCACGTAAAATTCTATCACGTCGGAATTAAAATATAGGTTAACGCGGAGCATGGGAAAGAATTCGAGGCTTTTGCGGAAATGCGATCGAAAGTTTTCCACGGGTAGCCGGGAAGAAGCGCGTGGTACTCGCGCAGCGAAACTGAGAAGCGAGAAACACTGGCAGTTCGGAATACAACGTTATTCGATAAACGGGCATCCCGCGTCAATGAAATCGGTATTAAATTATAATGGCTCCATTCCTCGAATGACCTAGATTCCGAAGACGATGATATCTGCGATTATATCGGACATAACGGTGTAATTTCACACAGCACGCACACCATTTCTCTCCTCTCCCGTCAGATCCACGTTCTGGACTAGGAGCGTTTCTTTCGACCACTATAATCGCCGAGAGAATTTCTATATGTTTTTCAGCGTGCGAGCTTCATCGCTTTCCACGAGATCATCACTCGCGATCCTTATACATGGGAATCAAAACAGGGAACTGGACGGTTGGATTATTTGACGAAAGAAGGGAGAGCAAAGATAAAAGAGAAATGTAAAGTTTGTTTTTTTTTTACACGCGACAGGACACTTTTATCGGGCAAAAGGTAAGAGGAATCGTATTTAGTACTGTAGTTTGCGTTAGATCGAATGATTTTGACTTATCGACCGTGAGACTCGATCGTGTTCGTAGATCATCGGATAGGGATCAAACTGGAGTACAATATAGTCCCTGACGTACCCGACTATCTAGACGCGACACGTTCGTTCCAAATAGCATTTTATTCATCAGGGAATACATGGCAGCAACGGGCACATCACCGTGTTTCACTGTTTCTCGATAAATCTTGCACAAAGAGACACTTCACTCACGATTCCCTATCAGTGGCACGCATACGAGATGCGTGCGAAAATCCACGCACCGTGGATCTTTCACGGTCAGAAGAAACCGGGAGAGTGTGGAGAAAGAGAATCGAGCACAGTAGGAAAAGCAAGCGGTAGCCAGCGGTAGGAAAGAGTCTTGAGTGGAAGAGGAAGAAGAAGAATAAGAAGAAGAGGAGGAGAAGGAGAAGGAAGAGGAATGAGAGAAGAAGAACAAGCTCTAGCCGCGCTGCCACCGGACGAAAGTAGGAGAAGGTCGAAGACCGAGAGAGAGAGAGACAGAGAGAAAGACAACGCTACCGGCAACTCGAAAGAGGGAAAAGAAAACGCGGACGCGTCGTCCAAGGAAGAAGGACGAACCGCCTAGGACGAGAGGTAAGACGAAGTGGTACTTGGGGGGAAAAAGAAGAGACAACGAAGGTGAGGAAGACAGATAGACACGGCGAAGAGGACAGATGAAAAAGCCAAGTAGACGATGACTCACCGTTCTTCCTACTGGCGGTCTGCGAGACCCGTACCCCGACCGTGACGCTCAGGTACGCGATGATCGTCGCGACGATCACCGTCGAGTGGCCAACGCGTGACCTCATGGTTCCTCTCCTCGGCGAATCTCGAAACTTAAACCCAGGTGGACTACCGACTCTTCGCGGGACTTGCTGAGGCAATGGCTCAGCGCCGACTGAGACGCGCTTTGTGCTCGCCGCTCTATCAGGACTGTCACTTCTCTCGTTGGAAGTTTCACACCGTCGCCAGTATCCCCAGGGAGCGAACTACCACCACGACGACAACGACGACGATGACGACGACGACGACGACGAAAACGACGACGACGCTCAACGATCGCGCGACGTCACTTTAATCCCGAAATCCCGATTTGTAGACTCGCGTATATCGGTAACCGAACTCCGTTCGTATCAGTTATGTGCTCCTGTACACCTATTTAAAACCTATCGCTCCACCTCGCGCTCCTTACCATTGGCTCCTGCCCCAATTCCTTGCCCAATGGTACACTCTCGCGCGCGTTCACCTCCTTTTCAGATCCGAGAGACTCAACGGGGCCCGTAACGGAGAGTGGTGGCAGAAAGAGTCGGGTGGTAGGCGGGTAGGTGGTTGGGGCGAGAGAGTCGAGTCGGGTAGGTGGCAATATACCTCCGGATGTTTGGAAGGCGCCGTGGCAATAATGAGCTTCGTGTCTGCAAAAGTGACGTTCGAGTTTCCCCACCCCCCCCCCTGACTCCCTCCTCCCTCCACCCTTCCTTCCCTCCTCCTTGGGAGCAGGCTCCAGTTCGACGAAGGTGAAGGGGTTTTTAGGTGGGGTTCGCGAGCGAACCTCTCCGCGAACGCCGCGGCCGCTTCTTTTAGCTCCGTCTACGTTACTCGTTCGAACGTCTATCGGTTTGTCTGGCTCCGACGATGACGTTGACGACGCCGCGCCGTCCCCGCCGCCACCGTTGCCACCGCAGCCGCGGCCGCGAGCGCGTGACTCTGCTGCGTGTGCGTGCACACACGCGTTTGGGGGGGCTGCTGGCTCGCCTAGGTTGGTAGAGGACGAGACGTTAGAGCCCAGTGCTGCAGGAACTGGCCCGAGCGCGGTCACATGCTTTACGGTTTTACAGTTCGCTCGAGCTGTGTGCGGGCCTTTCCATTTCGCACGCGCGAGCGCCCGGATAGACCTTATTTCGATAATAATCGTCCTGGCACACCCAGCCGAGTACCTTGACGTACCTTGGCAATGAGCAACGATTCGCTGGGTTTCAGATTGACTCGCCTTGGCGCTTTTCTCTCTTTCTCTCTCTTACTCTCTCTCTCTCTCTCTTTCTCTCTCCGGCTATCGCGGAGGGTTACGCGGGATTGCTGAAATCCATCGTCCTGGAACTAGTTCAAAGGCTCTCGCGTTGTCGGTATAGCAAAGGCCTCTGTCCTACATTTCGTTGCTTCGCGGCTCGACGTTTATCTATAAATATCGCGGGACAGGTACCATTTATCGGGGCGGGAGAAAAATCGTTTGATTAATAAACCTGAGCGTTATTATCATCATCGCCGGTTGTTTCGAAAGCGGCTGAGTGACCGCGGCGACTCGCAAGATTTATTCGAGTAGTACGCATATTTGCCGAGGCTCTTCGATCGGTGGAAAAAAATACTCGATTTTAGACTTAGCCTGCGCTTCGATTTCTCTTCTCCACCTCTTTTTTACTGTTTTTTTTTTTCCTTCCTCTTCTTTACGATAATACGCTTCGATACCGCTCGATGGGTGTTCGCGTTGACGTTTAGAAACGACGAGACGACGAAGAGACGAGACGGAAATATATAGCCACGTATCAGGTACAATTAGATTCTAATCGGCTGAAGTGTTTTCATCGTCGCGTCCACGCATGCGGAGGAATTTCGGATCCGTTATGATAGCGACGTTTTATTTCCGATGACGTGGCGCGTGGTTGAAAGCGGGAAAAACAAGAAGACACGGATCTTCTCCAATTTTTGTTTTCTCTCCGAACGCCTCGTTACCCGGTCCATTAGTTACACAATTATACCTGTCAGTTTCTAATTTCCCGCAAACATAATTCCAGTACGATCGTCTCCGGCTGATAATACTTCACCGGTGTCGGAATTAACGCGTTAACAGGACGTTAACGTAACGTTCGATCGAGCACGGAATAATTGTCCAATTGAATTAATAATTACGGTTCGAATCGCGTTATCTTATTAGCCTCTCGTCGATGCGCGATCACGACAATCAAGCTAGTTTCACGCTCCGTCCCTTAATTGTTTTGACACCTGTTGTAGAGCAACGCTGGCCGCGGAAGCTCGCTAACAGTGTGGTGGGCAGTGGGCTTGGTCGTAACGAAAGGATTCGTCACGAGAGACGGGTGTGACAGAGTTTTGTATTCATTGTCGGCTACTTTCCTCCTTCTATCGCTCTAGCGTCTTACGACGAAGATAGAGAACACGGAGGAGGAAACGAGAGTGAGCAATTAATAATCGTTGAGTCGCGCGGGAGATACAGGAAGCTGTGTACACGGTTATTAAGGGAATCGGGTTCAAACCAGTTTCGGCTAATCGCGAATCGATTACTGATTTCGAGGATGATTAAATATATACTTTTGTAATAACTATGTCGTGACACCATTCCTGTCGGCACATGAAATATAGCGGAAACGCTGCAACGCGTTGCGGATGCGGAGAAATACCGAACGTGTGACGAACTTTGGATTGACTAACCGAGATGATTGAACCGAGTGCCCGGAAACCGGTCCACGTTGCCTTTCGGTTAACGTAACACGATTTTCGCGAAATGAGAATTATACTCCGCGAAAGGCGATAATTTACGACGCGCCGTCGGATAATCATTTCTTCGAATATCGATCGACGGAGAGTAGTCATTTTTGATTATTTATACAAAACGATCGTGAAACTGTAAATATACCCTCGCGATTTAGTAATGACTGGAGTTCGAGTAAATTAACTCGTCGAATCGCTACGCCAGGAAACTTATATTTCGTAGTTCACAAAAAAAAAAGAACTAACGTTAAATTATTGAACCTCGTGGCCGGAGACCAGTTTACGTTACGTTTCGGATAACGTTACATTTTTTCGCGATATGAAAATGATATCCCGCGGAACGAGATGATTTACGACCCACCGTCGGATAATCATATCTTCGATATCGATCGATAGAGCGCCCGTAGTTCTCGATGAATTTATACAAAACGTTGATAAAACTTTAAGCACGCTCTCTCTCCGCGTATAAATACCTCAAGTACGAATAAATTAACTCGTCGAGTCGGTACTCGGAGCAAAACGTATTTCGTATAACCCAAAAAATAAAAAAATCTCCCGTAGATCGGCGTTCCGCCTCGCGCTTCAACCGCGCTGGAAAAGCCGAGAATACGCGACAGGCGTGTACGCCGGAAGCGAGGAAAACTATGAATACGGCATTAAGAATCCAGAGCGCTTTTCTCTAAAAAGGAAAGCAAGCGAGGAGAGCACCTTCCCCCGTCCACCCTCCTCCCGCTGGTTTAGCGAAACGTGCCAGTGAAAAGCGATCCACGCGGGACACGCGACGCATTCCAAGATCCCTCCCCGATACCGCTGGATATCCCGTACATACATTACGCGTACACGTTAGTCGTCTAATCCCATCGGCCGGTCGTGGAACTCCCACGTAAAATAGTCCGCGTACCGATTTCGATTCCCATGGAAATCGAAAGGGAATCCATTAACGCGGCAAAGCGTAACCGATGCAGATCGGCCCGCCTTGACACTTTCCATCGCGTAGTCTCTCAGCCCCGCTGAAATTCTGCTCGGTTGCCGTTACTCGCGTGAGTGAACGGAACCGAGCCACGCGGCAACGGCTTACGTCAGATAACGCGCATTCTTTTCTATCCTTTTTCTCTCTATTTTCCTTTACCGTAAATCCCGCCCCGACAAGGACGTCTTTCGCCGCGCCTGCGGGGCTGTACTGCGCGCGTTTCAGTTGAATTCGTTTCGTAAAATTCGCGGGAATCGAGCGGCCGGGTTTTCAGCGTACGGCTTCAATAGCCCTAAATTACCGCCTGACTCGAGTTTCGTCGTAACGGAGTCGACGTTAAATGTTTACGAAATTAATGCCGATTGGGTAAGATTACCGGAATAGCTGGATCAATTTTTCTCGCGCCAAGTGGAACGAGATTTAATTAGGATCGATATCGAAAGTTGCTTCGAAATTCATAGTTGTAAAATTGTATGCGTGTGCGTGCGTGCGTGTGTGCCCCCCACTCACCCTATCGGGAATTGTTTCGTGAGAATATTACGGGGGTGATGTAAACGTTTGGATGAAATATATATTGTACCTTACGGCTTGAATTTATTTGTACTTTCTCGGATCTGGATTTAGCGAAAAAGTATACTCATAGTTGCCTTACTTCGCTTTATTGCCGCGACGAGTTTTTGTTACCGTGAAAGTCTAGCTTATTATGAAAGAATTTTTTGGACAGATTCGGCTAATTATTACCGCGGCGTAGAGATTTGCGGTTGAAAGAGTATGCCAAGCTCCGAGTAATTGAAAAGTGATTTCATATATCGCTCCCAGTATAACTCTCGGCGGTAAAGTATTATAAACTTCTCTTCCATTTGGCTCGTCTCGTAAATCGTTAGCGAGCTCTATTCTCGAATGAAAGATTTCCCGTCGATTCTCCAAAGACGTGTATTGCGTTTAACCATGTTAAATCGCTCTCTATTCAACCGTGCACGTCCAGAGCGTAAGAACGAGTGACAAGAATTAATGTCGTAACGCACGCCCGTGTTACCGGTTGACAATTGTATCCATCGTGGAATGTATCATTTTCGATCCCGATGCATCTGAGTGGCTCAGTTTCATCAGGCGATTGCCTCGCGTTTCACGCATTTCTTGTTTCGATTTGTTTGCAATTATTTTGCTGTCGAAATCCCGGCCGGGGGGAACAGCTGAAGACTTTCGACAAAAGGTAAATATATAGAATTCTATCGTTATTACCACACCTGTAATACCAATTACACACAGCTTTACCATTTGATACGCAATGTTACGCATTTTAACGAATAATTGAATGCATCGCGCAGTTACGCGGGTTTCTGCCGATATATAATTCAGGGTGCATTATCGCCTCCTCGCGATCGAACGATAAATATGAAGTGCTCGGCGCGAGGTAACGAATTTGTATTTTCCTCTCGTTTGCATACATCGTCTACCTGGCTGTCGGGTGATGCAACGGATTACACGTGAGAACACTCGTGCGTTTTAGGTATCCTTTTCAATGTTACGGATTGTTGGCTTCGAAGTAAAAGCGTTCGAAACGCGCGCGTACGAACGATCTGTTCCTGGTACGATTGTGAATGTGAATCGTGACTATGTATTATCGATCGCAGGATCGTACCTGGATAGAAGGTGCACGGACAGTGACGTAAGGAGCGAACGATTGCAGAATAACGAGACCAGATTCTCGATCGAATGTAGAGCAACCGGATAAATTCCCCTGGCTCCCGATGTCTTCCGAGTATCAAACTGGAACGTCGTCGAGACTGGTAATCCACGTTTCCTGTATCGATATCGGACTCGACGAACGATGTTCGAGTTGAAAGCGAATAGAGCTTATCCTCGGGACCGTACCTGGAACCCTTGTACACACGTCCCATTCGCGATAAACTTGATTCGATAGGAAACAAATTTAATTCGAAGCTGTCCGACACTGCCTGAATTCTCCGACGCACCGAAAAAAATCCTATAAAAAGCCAGAGAATGTTGAGATACTTTAACAATGTGATCCAAAGTAATAAACTTGTACGTTAGTACATTCGAGCAACGTTAAATATACTCCATGCTCCTAAAGACTAAAATTAAATATCGACCACGTCGAAAACACTTTTCCCCGTCAGTTTCATTCCGTGGACTACATTTGCAAAAATGAATGGGAATCACTTGCGACGCTGATCGTCGCGAACGAGAGAAACGTTGATCGTGGAGCAGTAAATTTCTAATTAATCCCTTATTCGTCTTCTAATTAATCGAGTTAGACGAGATCGGTTATGTAAATGGCCGGAAGATGAAGAACAGCACCCGTAACTGGCCAAGTCCAAACGTTTCCGGCAGTCCGTGTAATTCAACAAACGTTCGGGGCGCGCACCGATTGTGCAACGTTTACCGTTGGCAAGCTAATGGCACCAATTATACGTGGCTGAATGCTATCGCGGGGTAAATCGTAGCTCCCGTTAAGAACGGGCCGAGGCAAAAAAGAGATCCGCCCGTCGACGATTGTAAAGTCCTCCTTGCGGTTGCTTTCAATTTCACATCTCGCGTGTACGCGGCGTGACTGGCCGTGTCTGTCGTCGGAACGGGGAAACCCCGTGCGTGGATAGATACACGCGGGAAAAACACTTTCTTCTCGTTCAGAAAATCGCCTAACCGTCCCGGATTTCTCTCTACCGCGATTGACGTATGGGCGTGCGCGGCCGTTAAGTTCGTGGATTGCCTCGACACTTTGTACGCGGGAACGGCATAAACGTGTTTAATATCCTTCGGGTGGGATGCTCGTTTCAGTTTGCGAGCAGCTAATCCGACGGGAAAACTAGCCGCGGTTGTCGTTTCTCGATTCCTGGTTTTCGTGATTTCAAATTTATTCTAAATAATTCTAATCGATGTCATCGGCCTCGTACTCCAACGAGTGAAATTACCGTTTCCGTGTAATTATAGAATTAAATTATCTGCGGTACTACGTTCTGCGTTTAGCGGGAAGCCTCGGGAAACGCACGATTTCAGGGTTGAGAAAAGATCGCTCGACGTAGTTTCTCTCGCGTGTCTGGCTCGGAACAGAGCGAACCACTGAAAGCATAATTGCTCGTTCGCTCGAGATTCGGAAGCTCTGACGGAGGCACAGGGTACAATTAGATTACCATGCGTCGATTTCATCAATATCGTTCAACGATTCGTTCGCGCCTCGACGATCGGTTGTCGACGGTCACCTTAATACCCGATTAACGTAATCGCACCTCAGCAATGACAAATTCACTCTTCGTGAATACAGTGACCTTCGATTAGAACATTTCGCTAGTCATCGTCTGAATAATACGCGAACGATCTCCTTTGTATCGGTGGCACTCTATTGATCAACCCGAGGCACAGCGTGCGGTATCCTGGTCCACATAAAATAGATTTCCCCGTAGCTGACAATAGTCTTTGATTCATTCATACTTGTAGACGGGTGGGGTCAGAGGTCAGTAGGCCTTAGACGCGTAGTTGCATAATTCCTTCGCCGTTAGATTGGCCAACCGATATTGTTTTTTTTTTTTTTTTTCAAAGACCCCCGGAGGCTCTCGCGTCGGGTCCCATGTATAGTCGAATTTCTTTTTTGCGACTGAGTAGACGCTCAACAGGATACGCTTTAGCCCTTATCTGATCCAAATATCTGTTTCTTTTATTTCTTCGGCAATTACCGAGTACTCGAGGAATAGAAGTGTTTGGAAGATAAAATCAAATGACTCTCGAGTCGAAGCTTACGCGCTTCGGTACGCGCGACGCGTTCGAGAGGCACGCTTCGTTTTGATTTGAAAAATTGAATTCTCGTGTCTCGGAAACAACAGCGCGATAAGTTTCTCGTACGACTGGAACGAGTAACGATCTAAAGAATTTGTACTTGGAAGAGAACTATAGAAAACGCGCTACGCTTCCGTTCATCGCGATACCAAATAGGAATCAACGGGCAATTAAATCTGCTATAGAGCACAAAACAAAGGCTATAATTAGACAGAACGGGCAAGGATAATTGGCTGGCATTACACCTTGCGCGCAAAACGGATTCCAGTATGAGACATTAATGTTTTGCATTGAACGCTCGAATGTTCGACGAACCAACCATAAATGAATTGCACAAAAGTCGCGGAGTTTTGGTATCAATCTGGACATTGGCGTATGCAGGTATACCGTGGGGATACATAGTCGGTGATTTAGCGATGCGAAGGAACGGTAATTAATTAGAGCGAGCTCTAGGTTGACTACGGGTATAGGCAAGACGTCGCATCATTAAGGTTGTATGATATTACATTCACGGGACTTCCGCGTTGCGGGCTGCCTCGTTACGCTTGCCTCGAAATTTTTACCTGAATATCGAGAGACATCTCGCGGCTCGTTAATTACGATACCTCGCGCCGGTAATGACGTAACGTTTTACATTTCCAACATTGTGCGGTTTGGGTTTTATCAAGGTTCTGTGGACACTGACCAACGTATCGAGTTAGCACGAGATACGAGCCAGAAACACTTTCTATCGTCATCTGTAGAGTGTCCCGATGAATGCGTGCAGCCTCCATTAATGATGCGTCTAATCGCTTCACAATCGACAATTAATAATGCTACTTAGTTGTCGAGCAACCGATGCCAATATTATAGCGCGTCCAGTGATTATCGTGTCGAGAATACTGTTATTAATTGCTACGATCCAACGATAATTACTAAATAACGCGGCACGATATGATAGAAATTGTGGCGATTAACAGATGTTTGAGAATTAGCGGAAATTTCAGCGATGTCTCGCAGCGGTGTTCCAAGCGTGCCGATCCACGAGGAAACTGCGACGATCGTACCAATTAGGACGTACATACGTAGCTTCGACGCAATCCATCCATGTCGAACGAATTGCAACGGGATTAAAACTTCGTACAACATTATTTCCCATTTCGCCGCACCCCGCACGGCTTCTGTTTCTTTTCGACCGGTAAACCCTCGTGGGAAATTAATCATGATAGACGCACGGTGGAATCGACTGAGACCCAAAGTCGTAGGGGGATTTGTGGATTCATAAATTCAATTCACGTTTACGGAAAGACCGTCTGGGTCTGTTACGCGCACCATTTTTATTTTCCGCCGGTGGTTTTCGATCGCCACCGTTCGCGGGACCCGCGAGAGCGCTAATAAACAAATAATAAGACGGAATATTTCATAACGGCGCGATCGTTACGTCAGTAAATCCATTTGAATCGGTAAGAGAGCAAGACGGCCTGTGTACAGGGAAATGCGTAAAAAAGTCATAACCCGGGGAATGTGCCTTGCCGCGGCATACTTTTCATACGGCATAAACTTTTCTTTTCCGTCTTAGTCGCGTTTCTTTCGCTCCGCCCGCTCGTGAGAAACTGACGAGGGCGAGCGGATATCGCTCGTCCGATAAGGTACCAAGTTCTCAACTTTTTCTCATGAATATGAAGCCGTTGGAAACGTACGGATTGATCTCCCGCTCCCGATTACCGTCGAAACATTTTCACTTCGGACGCAATTGCGAATTTGAGGTTCTTGCGCCACGATAATCGAGTATTCGCGTTCGCGATTAAAACAATACGACGGCGAATCGTTTTCTCCAACTTCCCGTTTCACCGTCGAAACTGAGAAATCAACGAAACGTCATAATATTGTAATCGCGAACCGCTAGGAATCTGGTTAAACGTCCAGTAATCAATCCGACACTTTCATTTTCCGGTAATCTACGCGTAGATGGTTAAATGGGTAAAGGTAAACTTGTCGATCGGGCAGCAATCGAACTGGTTTTACTAAAAATCGCGCGTAGAAGTTTAACACGCATGGATGCTTGTGCCGAAACCGAAAGTTCCTTTTTCTTTCGCTGGCTGCAACGACCATAATGTCGCCTTATCGGTTGAAATTTCAGACAATATTTCGCAATCAGCTGAAAGTTTGGTCGCTAGGCGTTGCAGTTCTCCCATTTAACGCATTATCCAAATTACGGTCAATATTATTATTGAGATTGAAATTCTTCAAACTGTTTTGTCAATCGTTTTAATTTCGTCCGGTTCTATCGAACGTTGATCATTCTTAATCGGTAAATAATTAATCACGTGTAATGTACGATTGAGGTATGGACAAATATACAGGGTGACGCAAAAAAAGGGATTTAAAAAGAAACCATCAAAAATAGAAGAAAAATCGAAAAAAAACTTTATCGTTTTTTTCACCCAGTCTCGTCAAAGTTTTTAACCCATGTGCCTGTTGCGTGCTCGAGGGGACCGGACCATGACGGCCTACGTTAAAATGACGTCGGAACCCCGGTTCGAACAGCTTCCACGCTATCACCGTTTTTTAAAACAGTTTTATAGCTAAAGCACGTTGCTGACCGCTCCACTGGTCCATGGTGATTATAAATGGCAAGGTTGTCTCTGCTTAAAGGTCGCTATCCCAAAGTACTGCCAACTGTACATAGTGTACGTAGTGCCAACATCTACTACGATCATAAAAATGTCCCGTTTTTTGGGTCCCCCTGTACATGTAAACCTAAATAAACGTTTATTAACGAGATAGAACTGAGAAGAGCAGATTTCACTATGCCCGTGGTTCTCAAACCCAAGTAAGCAATTAAACATTGTTGCAAAATAAAAATCGATAGAATGAAAAATAGTTTTTGTATCAAGTGACAAGGTCTTGTCTCGGGCCAAGTACAAGTACGCAGACTAGACCTTGTATCTTTTCCGGAAAGAAAAAACAGGGGTTTTCCTAGGTGGTCACACTGTATTAAAAAATTGAATTTTACTCAGCACAATGCGAATGACAAGTAAAGTTGATTTCAAAAAGATTGGTCGGCCCTGCTTTGAAGCTTATTAAAGCTGCTGTATTGTAAATGTTCCACGAAAGAAATGTCAGAGTTTAGTGTTCCCCGACTTTGAAAAGATCGAGAACCACGGTTCACTATGCACAGGTTTGATCGAGAGCGTAACTACTAATCTTCACCAGTCTTCGCCGGTGAGCTCTCGCAGTTGGTCCTGGTGTCAGAGTTGCTTACTAAGAACCAGGTGATCAGTCTGCGATTGTTCTTAGAAGTATAGAAGAATCTACTGAACGTTGCACCCGTTTCGCGCTTATTTGTTTACCTCGAATCAACCACGATTCAGCGAACTGTTACTGACACTTTCAGAAGGAAACTTTCGAGTAGTCGGGCAATTGGGCAACGAACCACTGCTAATTAGGTGTGGCGTACGCAGTAAAAATAAACGGCACGGTAAGCTTCATGTAAATGTATATCGCGCCCTGATTCCCTTCATCTCGTCCTCGAATTCTTCGAGGCAAGTTGAGAACCTTCGATGAATCGTTGCTAGAGTTTGTTAATCGAGCGCGAATTATATAATTCATTAACTAACCGCGGACACCCGTTTCCCCCGTTTGCGATTTCAATCTAATCTGGTTGATGCTCGTCAAGCTTTACGACGTGCAACTGTCTGTCATCTCCAGACAGATTGCAACCGGCGTGTTTTTAATCTACGGCATCGGCAAAACTAAAGCGGTATTGTTAAATTAACGTAGAAATTACGGCGCGGCTAATTACTGTTTCCTAGCGATTTGAATAACGATACGACAATGCTACCGAGTTAGTTACGGCAGCTCGAGCATTTCAGGCATTTATTTAAAATTTTATTTTTTTGTTGTTTTTCATTTCTAGATAAGGATCGGCTAGTTGGCAAGTGTTTTCTAAGCAATCAACGCGTATCGTCGAAAGGGAACACGTTGCAAAACGTTTTTCGAATAGAAAATTGTTACTCTACTAAATACCTTTAATTGCTATAATGAACTCTGAGTGTAACGCGTGATAAGTAAAGTATGAAGAGACGTGGTCTTGGCTTGGGCCAGGTTACCTAACTCCTTAAAAAATGTATATGTATTGAGGCTACCTATTTTTTGGACCCTCTGAGATAGTAGCTATTTTCTTTTATCGACCGAAGAACGTGCAAAAACACGGAAATTGGCATTAAGATTCAAAGAAGAGGGTAAAAAGTGGCAAACATTTACGCATTTTAGTGTCAACTAATTGGAAGTACAAACGAGCCGCGATCAACATTCATTCGTTGAATTGTTAACTAACTCGAACGTAATGACATACCAGCGCTACTTCGTCTACGATCGATTGCGAAAGCGCGTGTCATTTATCGGTAAATATTCATGTGCCTCCTGACTTATAATTAACAACGCGATTACACCTTCGAGAATCATTAGATAAATAGTTGTGAAATAGTGCACAAATGACTAATTGCGTGTGTCAACCCCAGAGCGGTACACTCTAAAAAAATGACAAGAGTGGAATACATATCGGCTGATTACTACCCCAACTACGCGATTCTAAAATCGTTGTTTCTTAACAGTTTGCAGAAAGATAAGTCCATTTCCATAATCGGCGAGAATAAAAGTATGATAATTAAAAATAGTTTAATTGCTCGAGACATTGAAACTCAGAATTATATTCTTCGGGTTGCGTCGTTGTAACGAATCGGTAAATTTTCACCCGCCTTGCAAAAATTGGTTTCGTTAAAAAAATACCGTCTCGGTCCGAGAAACACCTTTTTTCAGATATAATTTTTAAAAATACAGACACGTCGGGAAATTAATTTGAAATTTTTCAATCATCTTTCAAGTATAATAACTACCTCGTTGACTACAAATTCTACAAATCTCTGTTCAAACGCGCCATCGTAGGTTTAACGTTACACCATCCAAAGGAACAAGTACCGAAGGAAAAATAAAATATGTCGTATCGGTGTTAGCATCGAAGGTGTTCGAGTGTCGTGTTAATCCCAACCTCGCGACGGGCGTGAAATCTCCGATAAGACGAAAGTGCACGGAGGCACGCAACGGTCCCGTCTCGTAATTGGTGCCCGTGTTAATGCGACCGCCGAACAATAATCGAAGTCATGCCAAAGACAGCGAGTGCGAGCCGCGAGATAGAATCTCCGCTCGCTTCGCAACCTCAAAGTTATTCTCGTACCGTGCGTGGTACATAATTGAGGAAACTTCGTTACATTCGTGATACGAGTAATTATATCACACGAGGAATCTCCTCTAAAGAATTTCATAGAAATTAAAAATAATTACAGATAAGATTTATGTGGCAAGGAAGACGCACGCAGAGGAACGTGGATTCGTTTCTTACCACTCGGAACTTCAGTATACTTACTTTCATCTCTGGAAAGTAAAAAGTTTTAGGAAATGATTCCAATATAATAGGATTAGGCGGAATCTGTTTACAAAATTTAGTGGTATTTATTCTTATTCGTTGCGTGCCGGTGTTCCCCAAACTTAAATGTAAATATTTCCGGAAGTATGATTGAGCGCCAACTTCTGTTTGCAGATTCAAACAATCAGCGATCCGAAATACGCTCCTTAGAGCCCGTTCAGACTATACCGTATTTCATATAACGTTTTACTATAAAATAAAGTACTCCGCTATTACGCGCAACACGAATCAAAATAAAAAACGAGATGTTATCAACATTCTACAGCAGGAGTACAAATTTCTTTAACTGTAAAAAAAAAAAAAAAGTTAAGAAATGCGGACCACGAGGGTAAACTAGACTTATGCTGTGTTTCATTCAACGTTTTACCATAAAGTACACCGCTATTACGCGCAACAAGAATCGAAATAGAAACGAGATGTTATCAACATTGTTCGGCGGGGGTACGAATTCCTTCAAGCGGCGCACGATACAAACCGCGGTAAACCACCGCGCTGAAATCTGCCGATATCCCGCAGGTTATCCCGTGACACGGCTCGCACACGCATTTACGGAATACCGCGCGGGACGCAGCGGTCGCCGCCGAACCCTACTTTAAACGCATTCCGCGGTGCCCGGCGTCGGAATTCGCGCCCGAAACGTCACCCACGATTCACGAGGTGAGCTCGCACACAGGCTACCCGGGCTACAGGTGAATTTATATGTATGCGCTTACGTTACAAATAACCATTACATCCCGACGGTTTTCTCCGCTGTATAATCGGCACCGTCGTGATGTAAGCCGGTACACGGCAATCCTTCGACTCGCAGCGCCCGAGTCCTTACAAGGCGGCGAGCATTCCGAGATGGCATACATCAGGAATAACGAAGCACTATCGAACGGCTGCGAGATATTTACAAGGCATCGTTTGCCCCTGGGCAGGTAGTCGATAGTGGAAATGGCGTAGGTAAACATCGAGTTGGTTACCCGGATGGAAAGTATAAACACGAAACGTCGGTACTCGTACGCACCGTAGGAAACTTGCGTTTGTTGGTTTATCGAAGTTACGTCACTGTTGATAAGATGCAGTTATCCGATCGTAATTACGTGAAGCGCGATGAGTTTTGTTTGTGATCGAGATTATATTTCTACACCAGAGAATTACTTAGCATGTTTATTAGAATTAGGGACTGACCGTTTTTCAGAATGATTTATCTACTTGTTAAGCCATAAATTTCGCCATAAATATGTATGTAACGAGGAGCGCCATAAGTTAAGACGGCAGTGGGTATAAAATTGTTTTAAAAACGACCGTGAACGATGCGCCGAAGAAATTTTCGTCAATTGCCGAAAGCAAAATTCTTTGTTTTAAGATATTGGGATGAGATTTAAGAATCCGTTGTTTATAAGAGAAATGTACTTTCACCGCAATCAACATGTTTACGAGTTAATAAATAGCATTATAAACATTTATGGCGCATTTTAGATTGAAACGAACATTAATCTTGCGGTCGATCTTTTTCGGTAGAATTATCTCGGACTGACGGTGCCGCGAGATACGTAGCTGTTAAACGTTTCTATCTCTTTAACGTTTCAGAAGTCATTAACGTTGAACTTTAATTACCCAGCGTCAATTAACGTGGAAGAAACGATCAACGATTCGACAAAAACGAGTTGCTCGAATTTTACAAGCCCGATTCGCGTCGCGCGTGTACCATGTTTTTTTTCGCTTGAAAAAAATTTCTCGCGAAGCCGTTAACCCGATAGAAAGAGCGATAGAAAGTGGACGAGAAATGCCATTAAAATTTTATAACTTCCTACGGCGGTTTGTAAACGCCAAATATTCGTATGTTGATTCGAGCGAGGAATTCACATTTGGCTTCTCACGATCGGCTTCGTTGCCACGCGCGATAAAATCAATTTTTCTCCGAGCTCAGGCCCGCGACTTCCTCTTCGTTAAATCTGTATCATAACGTTCCATAAATCAAGCTCTGCTCTCACAATTCCTTACTTCGTAAATGTTCGAGACTCGAGTTGACGAGCGATCGTATCGATCACCGGTCGATTCGTGTTAATACGCTTGGAATTAAAAGAAGATTTGATACCGCTACAGGATTATAGGAGATTTGACCTTAGTCAACATTCGCATGCTCGGAGGGATAATCGTACGAACGCCATTTTATTAACGTTGCTTATTTGGACATCGATCAACGAAAGCCGGCAGTCCTTTCCGCATGCGCGAGCTAAGCGCGGCAAACTTTCCGCGAGTCAGCACCGTTGATTTCCTTTCACGATCGGTATAAATCAATCATTTTCTCGAATTCCACGTGCGACCTAAAGTTGATTGGCTCTCAATCTGCTCCTCGAAGGCAAGCGATTGCTCGGGCAGTGCGGCAAATGACATATCGGTAGGACACGAGTGAACCAGAAGAGCGTTGGATCGCGGGCTTAATTGACCGCTACGTACAATTTCTAAATTCCAATTTTCCTTCGGCCGTGTTCTGGAAAAAAGAAAACATTATTTCCCCTCCTTGCGCGATGAGATGAATGTGAGATAAATACAAATCTCGTTTCTAATATCGCGTTGAACGCTGGCTCGAGGTGCGTAGAACGATCAATAAGAAGTATCAGCCTGATATAAACCGGAGAATTTCTCAAATACCTCGGTCACCTAAGGTCCCATGCATAACATCTGACTGTGGGAAACGTAGAAAATGGTTTCCCCGTTCCCAGTGGAGTTCCATAACACCGGCGTTGATTCGCAACAACGTCACGTCGCGGTACGCATCACAAGAATAATTATCTACGGAAAAGGGGATCGTAGGAGAGAAGACGTTCCCTCGTCTCCGCGTTACATATTTACTGGGAGAGAAAAGTCGAAAGAGTTTCTCGTTCGATCGTTTAAGTGGCGGAGAGAACTCGCATCGACGATAAATATAGCCGTGGAAACTATCGGATACGCCGTTGACGTTCCAGAATTTCATTAATCGCGATCTCTCTGATCGATAACTACGTTGTTCTCGTCCCGCCGCTTAACCGTCGGGAATTTAAATTTCTTATTTAACATCTTGGACAGAAATTGCGGATTTCCATAATTTATTCTCATTTAGGTAAAATTAAGTCGTCTTGTTCGGTTTTATCACACACTTTATTCGCGGCAGGTGAAATAACCCGAGACCCGTCGACTTTTTAAATCTACATAAATCAGAAGGCGAGCGTTTAAACTAATTCGCGATATAAATAACGACGAGTATCCGCGCGTAACGTTTAGATATGAAATACAGGCGCTCGCGGCACGGGAAATATCCGTACGATGATACAATTACAGATGGCGGAAATGTTTATGATCACGGGTAAACGTGATGTAATTTTCCCCATGCGCGATTGAGCGCGTAAGGCGTAGCATAATTTCATTAACATCCACGTAATGTAAACAACTTTTTGTCGAATAATAGTTAACGGCTCCATCTAATTTGCCCCGCTTGTAATTATCTTACGTACCTTTACTTTCACCCTTCCTTTTCGCTTTGACCTTTCGTTTTCTCGATCTACCAGTTCCGCTCTACATATATGCAGGTGCGCACACGTACACGCGTATGACCCGGTGATAAAAATCTGCATAGCTGAATGACCATAGAGGCTGTTTCACCTTCGAGGCACGGGGAGAGACTGATAGAAATTAATAACCTCCCACCCGAGTTGGAAATATTCGCGGTACACCCCGTTCGACTGTTACACCGTAACCGGTATACTATTACGTGTCGTGTAATTTACTTCTCCCTCGAGTACATTCTGCAGACGTGATGCTGTATCAATACAATTAACCGTTTCGACGCTGCGGGCGGTTTTAGAGCGCTCGAACCAGACGGGACATTCCTTTCAACGAAAAGTCGTATCTCCCACAGCCTTTCAGCTATCTTATCGCGCCAAATCGTGCATTTTGAAACTCAAGTTTAGCGTAATTATAACAAAATTGACGATAATGTAACAACGATAATACGTGGTAGGCACCAGCATATATGCGCCGCATTAAAAAATAAATCAAAACTGTTATCGCAGAAAATCAAACTGCGTTATACAAACTTGGTATAAATTATACAAATTATTATCCTTCGCGAATTTTATCCTCGCAAAACGTCTCTAAATTAGATATACTTGTGTTCGAGAAATTATTCCCGAATAAGATCTGGATCCACGCAAATAACGTGTTGAGCACGTGAAGCGACGCTACAGGGTTTAGATGAAAATCGAAAGTCACCCGAGTTTCCTCTCGCAGGCTCGCCATTGGCCGTCGACGTTATCGCAGATGACCCGCGAATATGCAAGGGCCGGTAGAACAAGAGCGGGTCACACATTCCCATGGCACACGTACACCGGACAACCGGAACGTTCTCCTAAAGCGTTGCAATTCGTCTCGCACGAGCGCGCGCGCGATTTTCGAGTCTCTAAAGACACGAGAGAGCAAAGCCGAGTCGTGCGCCCGACTGGACACGTCGGTTCTCTGTACGCCCTTTTTTTCGATAGTTACCGGTGTGGCACACGGTATCAAATAATTCCTTTTGCCGGAGCCGATATCGGGACACTTTCACTATTCGTAGGACACCGCTTTTGCGCCCCACGTCACCGTCCCGGCGGGTGTTTCGCGAACGCGCGAGCGGTTTTCTGCCTCACGCGAGGAGCGTATCAACGTAACGCGATATTTCGTCTACACGACGAGCGAGGACACTTTTAGATATTTTCAGAGGCACCGTTTTTCAATGTTTACCTTCGTACTGTTATACCGTGCTTTAAGATGATGTAATATAGCATAACCGACCAACAACCGCTGTTCTTGGATGCGATAGGCTAGCTTCCGTTTCTCTACGAAGGGATATTTCTAAGCCCAACCCCATCAGTATTGTCAATTTTGTCTTTGTAATAGAAGTGATAATGGGATGAGCACGGAAGACACCGCGGTTCAATCCACTTAGAGCACGCTCTGTAAACAGCTCGGTCAGCACGCTAGTCCAGTCGATCGATTGTAAGTTAGTCAATCAAAAGTCAGTCTGTTACAAAACAGTAGCAAATCAATTTGCAGGCTTGCACGTTATTTCTTACACTACAATGCGATAACGACTTACCACCATTGATTTTGAACAACGCGATAACGATTCTCCAATATTAATTTTATACCGATTAACAAATATTTTACGTTGCAATGGAAAGCGCGATCGATGAGTCTTATCACGCTTAATTATTATGATCAGCATTAACGTCATAAATTCTCGGAATTTTATTTACATCGAGTGTCGTATCGATCGAGAACCGTTTCGAGTTAAAAAGAAACATTTCCTGCTCGTCCGTATACAGTGCTACGGTATTCAGCACGAAACGTTTAATTCAGCGCGGTGTAATTACCCATGGCGAACACCAAAATCACCATTGAGCGGTGGCGCAAACATAATCATCCTCTCGTTAGCGCGCTCAGACGCTGCCCATTTGTAGATTTAAACCAACCGAATTAAAACTCGTATCTCGCCCGCGTATCGAATTCGTTAACGAATTCAGATTTCGAGGGAGAAAGTTACCGACGGGAAGGGGGGGAGGGTGGGGGGCGGCGGGGCAAGAGACGGAGAAACAATAAACAGATCTTTCTTCCTTCGACCGACTTAACGCGCGGTACACGGGGGGTAATAATTAACCGGTACGCAAAAACGAAAATGCGAGGAATGTCCAAGTCTCATTGCGGATGTCCTTTTGGTCGTCGGGTCTCGCGATAGGTTGGCCCCACGTTCTCCCCCCAGCGCCACGACTCTGCTCCCTTTTGTTCCGATCTTTAATTTATCTCCGTTGGTGGTACGGCAGCTCGTGTAACACGTTACCCATTGTGCGTCCTTGTCGCAACAGGAAAGATTTATCGCGCACCTTGCACGTTGACTGTGACGAAATATTCCTTGGTCAGCCTGCTCTCGCTGCTACTCCGTGTCCTTACACGAGTCGTTGGTGTGCGTGCGAAGCCAGCGCATTTCTAAGCAATCGCCGATCCTCTCGAATCTGGATCGAAGCGATATCCGAGGGTTGCGCAATTCCGAATGTTCGCGGATCCGTGACCGATCTCGTGAATCCGTGTTTTGTTCGATCGCTTTCGTCGCGGTACGGCTCGACATCTTTCGCGGTCTAACGACGTTGGAGTTGACGTCGTTGAAGATGTAGGAGAAAATGTCCCGTTTCTCGGTAAATGATTAAAGCAGAGGTGTTCAACCTTGTGGGTTACCTGAGCCACGCTCGAGAAAAGGTATTGTCTCTGGCCTCGCATAAGATATACTAGTTCCGAACACAATTGTTGAGCGAACCAAGTTGACAGATAATAATATATGTCGACGCGTGTGGTCAGGTAGCGGCGGATACGATCTCGACAAACACATTACTCTTGTTCTTGTTTTTATTTTCTCCAAGTTTCGTTTCTATGAAGATGGAGCCACGACAAATGAAACTGCATTATCCAGTACGATTTCGAAGCTACAGGACCTGCAAGACACCCATCGATTTTGCAAGGCTTTTTAACTGCATGTTGCGATAATTTAAAAAATCAGAATTATCATTATTACAACCCCGCGGGAATTAAAAAGGGTATATAGATACATAAAAATATCAATACTTTAAGGAAGTTTAGGATTTTACGTTGGGCCGCACACGTTGCAGCGTTGCGCGGCGTGCGAAACGCGAATAGGGCAGCCTTGGATTAAACTAACGGTAGGTAATAATCGAATTTTGCTAAATAAATGAATTCCATAAAGTTCGCGATCATAAAAAAACATTGTAGTAGTAATCGTAAAGCGGGACTTTACGGTGGACTAAATTTGAGGTTAAAACTTGTGGTATATTCCCTGCGGCCCGTCGTAAAACTTCCTGAACGACGTTTGAACTACTTTGAAATTCGCCATAAAAAATGCTAGTGGCGTAAATTCACGTTTATCTACGATTTAACGATACCCGCTCCGATGTAATGTAACGCGGCGGAATTTAGTCGAAACTACGTCTTCACGGTCAACGGACGGTATCCCCCACTCCTCCCCCGCCAACGCTCATGGTACGAACCCTCTTCGCAACCGGTCAACGTTTTCGGAGAAAAGAAAGGCAACGACGGGATGTGTCCGTGCACGCGCTTCTAGATATCTAGCGAAGTAGACCGCGCGATATTTCATTTCGGTGCACTTTCACCGAAAAATCTCACTCTTGTTGCCTGGGCCAACGATCGCGTAGCGAGACGTCTGACGTGCGACGCGTCGGTCAGCGTTCGCGTGGTCCGTGCCGGCGAGATTGCGCGCAAAATCAAGTAGGCGTTTCTTTGTTCTCGCGTTTACGAGAATTTTTATTCAACGTGCCCGTCAGCGCTGTCCGTTTAAGGAAAAGACGAAAGACTAGATAATTGTATAGAATTACCACGAGGGGCGGTAATTTGCATCGTCGAATCATCTCTCTTAATTGAGTTGACATCGAACCTTGAATCTCGAGCCGTTGTTCGCGCGGTAATGGCAGACACTTATTTCTACTAGTAATCAAGGTTGCATTTCCACGTTGTTTATCGAGACTAAAAGGTGTCTCGACTTGGGTCGATCGACCTAAAATGATTATTTATCGTGCCCATTAATAGACTCGCCTTCGATGCCACGATTTCGATTTCGCGCTCTCTCGGCTTCGAATTCGTATCCGCGTACGTGAGCGTCGGGTATGCACACATTGATTTGCCGCGCGTTACGTTTTCCCAGGCGAGGTAGAAATTATTCAGCCGTTCCGATCTGCGAGGTAGCAGGTGAGTTAGATTAGACAAGCTACGAGCGCGAGTTTACGTTAGATTAACGATCCTAGTTCGCTCGATACCGCGCGTATAGGGTAGACACGTCGATCGATTAGCGTCAATACTAATAACCAAAAGTGGCTAATAACCATAGCGGTCGATGCCGGAAACCTGACAAACAAAACGGTTCGATCGTCTGGTTACTTCTTACCGTCACGCTGGGAATACGTTCTTAAATGTACCGATGTAATTGCTGCAATTACGTTCTTCCCCGTAACACCGCGAACAAACGACGTATAACGTCGAGTTTTTGTCCTGCATTGTCAACGAATACCATCGACTCGTACGAACTTCATTCGATTTGTTCTTTCGAGTAACGAGCACGTGGGAAAAAATTACCTCCACGAGTATCCGATGCATCTTGATTTTGTTTCATAAAAATTCACGCGATGGAAAATTTAATAACTCGTCGGTATGCTTTGCCGCCCATAGTCGATCGTAATTTTTAAATATTAAAAGTTGTCCGCGTTACGTCCGAAGAAAATGCTTCCAATTTCTCTCTTCGTAACAGTAATCACTAGAACGATGTTTCACTGTTTTACCACCCAGGCCACGTTATCGCTACAATATATTTGATGAAATATTACGAAGATTCGTCGTATCCTCGAATCTGTAGCGATATCGCACGATCTCGGAACTACAAACGGTGCTCGGTTACCTGGATCGGGATAAGTTATTAGTCGCTCGTAATGGGACCTCACAAAAATTGCGTTGAGATTTATATATTCCAACTTTAATATTCGTCCTATCTGCGAATCTGTAGCAATAATCCCGGATTTCCGAATTATAAGCAAAGCGCGGATACCTTGATCGCGGGTAAATTATTAGCCGCCCGTAATTGATGGTTATAATTGATATGGTACCAAGATCTTCGCAAATATCCGTAGCCGAATGAGGCTCGTTATCTTTCGGTGAAAGGCGTTTCCTGGAAAATACACGAAAGGAAAGGGATGTACGCCGAATTACCGCACAGCTGTCCTCGATGCTGAGCCCGGTACACGTCCGAGAAGAAAGCGCAGTTTAACGAGCTATGCAACAAAAAGTATTACTCGGACCGTTCGTCTGTTTCGCCGACGCGACGTTGCAAATGATATGTAAAGTTCGGCTTGTAAGATGAAGCGATCCGAGAAACACGAAAACTGCCGTGGTGAATCGACATGCTTTTGAAGAGAGGAGATCGGGTATTCTCTCGCATTGAGTTACGTGCACGCACAATTTTGGGGCGTTCCATTTTCTGCGTCACACTAAAAAAAAAAGATTGTGACATTTTTCTTCTCACTTAAAAATGGTTGCCTCCCGTTGCGGGGAGTACGCTTTCCGTTTTCATTTTGTCCTGGAACAATCGAGTTAAGTACGTTCTATTAACATTCGCAATGATAACGCAATACCTTGTCGCTCGGATTTAGGACAATTCTAGTTTAATTTCGCACGTACGGGAGACTTGCGTAAATAACGCAGAGATTCTTATCGGGATAATGGACTTGCGCTAAATTCTTTTATTCGCCGTCACGCGTCGAGACGCCTCGGTGAGTCTTTTTTTTTTGGCAATTTCAATAATCGTCGACTCGAGTGTGCGTAATTTGGGTTTAGAACAACCGCTGAGGAATAGGAACAACGAAGAATACCAAACGTAATTTTAACTGTAACGATAATCGTAAGCGTTATATGACCCGCGTTATTGCATCTTAATCGGCGTGGTATCGTAAATGTACCAACCCGCGTGATAGAAAATATAATTATCGGCGAGTTATCATTAAATTCGTTACGCGAATTCCTCGTAATATTACATTACAATTTTCTTTTTCAATATCCAGCTTTCTCGATTCCGGATCAAAAACGATACTTCGGTACTCGTGTTATTCTATACGCCGTTTCCTTCGGGTACCGCCTCTAATTTCCGTGTAATTTCCACCGATCGTACAAAAAAAATAAATTACAACTACCGATATGTAAAGGCACGTAGTCATACAAGAAAGCATAGTAGCAATTTTCGAATGTACTCCACGAATATGTGGCCAACAGGTAACGCGCGTGCAAATTACGATAATGATGTATTCGCGATGCACGCGGTGCACGCTATTTCAGATTACAACGTGCCCCCCCTTATCTCGTGTTCTATAATATCTATAATTATTACGACATTACCGATAGTAATTACCATGCGATATTCATGGACAAGAGTGATATCCCAAAGATCAATACCCGTCGTACGTCCGTCGAGAAGTAATAACCGCGATGACGATTATTAATGAACAATTTCGCCCAAGACAAAACCGTCGTTACTCGATCATAGCGATTGAAACGTACCGGCTTGTTGCCTGTTTGCAACTCTACGACGAAACAAAAAGTATTCAATTGCCGGTATGCTTATAATCGGTGAAAACGGGCCGTTTTGAAATATTACGATCCACTTTCCACCCGGCGATTAATTAATAGGAGCATGGGAATAGGTGTATTACATTCTTGAGTAGTTTGGAAGCTCCTCTTATTGCAATGTTTTACTAAGTTTCTTATCGGTTTAACATTGTACGGACGCCAGGTGCTTATAACGGCACGGTAACTCCGTGATTCCAGCATTCACGCCCGCTTATCTCCGCGAATTGCCGGAAAAGGGTGAAAGCACACGCTCGCTGTCTTATTCCGAAAGCGGTACGGTAACTTTTTACATGAATTTTCTAGTCCACTCGGTACCGCTCAATGGACCGCGAATTTGCGCCACGCAATTTTGTTCCACGAGTGATGCATTACGCTCGGAAGACGAATGAGAAGGCCGGTCATTATCTACCGTATAAAAGGGTGTAATTACCGCATACGAAAACGCGTTAGCCATGTTTATGGGAGCCGCGCGTATTCCCCTCGCTATGTAGATTCGCGTGCCAGTGGCTAATTAGAATGAAATATTATCGCGGAATATAATCAAAGCGCGTTACTTTGTGTCGTTGACACGCCGAAGACGCACATCCTACGATGCTATCCCGTCCCGTTTCTTGGAAGTAATTCCTCGTAGAATTCGAGGAGAGATCGTCGGCGAAGAAATTCAAGGGGGTCGGACAATTGATTTTAAATAACGCTGTTGGTTTTTGCTCTCGGAATGCTAATTACGCGGAAATTCACGGATAGAGTGAAACAGATACGGGCACGTTGATTGCGTAAAATTTCTATCCTGTTTTTCGTTCTATACGAAAGTATCAAATTTATCGGCCGTACGTCAGGTAGAACATTTTTCTCAATTAATTGAACATGTGAAATGTCATCGTATCGATATGTCTTATCCCTCGGACGAAAGCAACTAATTGATTCTTCATTTCCGAGAAAGAATGACTAACGACTCGCTAATAGTCCGACGGTAATAAACATCGCGAACGTTGGGTGATCTCGTAAGGCTCAAGGAACAAAAAGAAATATGAAGCGTTAGCATTCGTTTATTAACATTCCTCGTTAATGAGGAAAATCAAAATAAAGCACAAACTGACTTTACCGACACCAATCGCGCGTGGATACTATGTGCATTTTACCTATCGTAAAATCTTATCTTACTTTCATATCCTTCGTCCAGGCTGGTTTACCGGTTTTTACACGCGCAATTAAATCAAAACGTTCGCAATATGAAACGAGCCGAGAGAAATTATTAGTCTGTTTATCGACCCGATAAACGTGAAAATTCTCCCGCCAAAACCTTCGCGAAACACGGGTATTAGCGATTTTCTAAGTACACCCCCGGGATTCCTCAACAATCCTTAATTAGATTATTCCAAAACATTTCCTTCCTATTCAGAAGGAGCCTCGTTTCATCCCCGAGTCAATTCTCGAGACGAATCTGGATGCTCCAATTGATTAAATTAAACCTTATGCTTCGTACCCAACCCAAAATAAAAAATATTTCAATCGAATCAACATTATTTGAACCATTCGTTATTACGAAGTAATTTCACGAAAAGAATTCGTCGTTGGGATACAAAACGTATGGAAAACACATTTGAACCTCTTTTCGCGATCTTAAAGAGCAAGTGACAAAAGTGCTTTGAACGTGAAAGCTGAGATACTTTGCGACGCGCGTCTATTATTTAACAAAGACTCCATTATCATACGAAAGTCCATTTTTTTTTCTATCGTCCCAGGTAGACGTAGACGAGGATATTTATGCGCGTCGCGACGTCGCCGTTGATCGGAATACTCTAGTAGAAATGTCTGTACGCTCGTACATTCCAAACGAACGACGTCGAGCTTCCCAGCATTGCAACTCAATATGCACTCCACCTTAACCTTTAACTTAACAAATGCTCGACCACGCTTCTGTGACGCTGCAGTTCTCCAGACGCTTTCAAAGCGCACTCGTGTGGTAAAACACGTGTTCGTTAGAGGAGAAAGATACTCGGCGCGCATCGTATTCCACGATACGAGTATTATTTTTATCTCGTCACCGGTATTACAGTTATTACTACCTTCTTCCGTACGTCGAGTTATTCAAGAGGGACGGAGAAGCGTTATTCAACGCCAACGAAACAATCGAGGAAGAGCAGCGTAATACAATAAGGATTTTAATGCGAGGTATTTTCATAAATTTACTGCCATTATCGCGGTTGACCTATAACAGCGTGCTTGCTTTCCTTCTTCGATTTATGTAAGGGAAGATCGTTCTCCCTCCTTTCCATGCGAGCAGCCGTGGGATTACGTTGGACGCCGATAATCCACTGGAATCGTTAATAATATAAATCGCATAACGTGACTTAGGAAACGGCGAGCGACACAATTATTGCTAAATTTCTCGAGGGAAAGAAAGGGAAAGCGGTGTCCCGATGGATAAAAAAGTGAGGTCAGGCGTGTCCCGAACGGACTAGATGGATTTCAGTTTTCTTTCATCCTGTTCCCGACAGCGGAACGCTTAATTTTACACGCAGTCGGATTCATTCCTTGCGAAATTTTGTCGTTAACGAATACTCGGGCTTCTCGACGGAAAGAATTATCAATTTTCCGTGACGGGACGCGGGTAATGATTAATCGTCAATCGTTAGAAGTGCATACTCGCGAATAATTCCTTTGAGCTTGGAGACCAAATTCTTTTCTCAAGACGCAGTCATTTATTTCGTCGCGATAATATAATTGATTTTCTCCTAATTTCGGAGAAATAATCAATAATATTGCATCGATACGCGCGATTACTCTCACGCTCCCTTTTAAACTCCTACGACTTTCACTCGAACGTATCATCCGCGTGTGAAGTCGCGAAAACGATTGTTCCGAGCGACGCGAAATGTGCCACCAAGTTCAGTCCAATTTGTTGTTAATTGATGTGCTACCGTGAGGTATCTGATGCCACGATACACTGAACGCTCTCGTTATGACTCTTATTATTTTCGATCGTTCGATAATGATACGTGCTTTCCTGCACGGCTCTCTCCAACCGGCGCCTTTTGTCCCGGGAGAAGAAAAAATAGAAAGACCTCGTCTCCGGCCAGACAATAGGCCACAGAAACTTGTCGTACACGGAAGTCGCGCGACTTCTGCTCGATACGTACCTACGTACTCGACAAAACTGTTACGCGTCGGGAGTATTTAACGAAGCGAAGTAAACTTGTTAAATCGAACCAGGAAAAATTCTATCGTTCTCGCGGACACACGACGCAAAGGCTCCGTAAACGCTGGTCAATCTAATTTCCGTGTTCCGCGGCCAAAGATCATCATCTTGGAAATCCCGTTTTAGTAAAATAACAAACGGGCAAAGTTCTGTTACTCGTGTTACACTTCGTTCTAATGGCTTTTGCGCGCTCTCTCTCCGAAAGCCAGCCACAAAGTTTTCTGCCTGTGATTTACGCTTCAAAGGGAAATCTTCGTGTCGCAGCGTGTACACTGGCGACGGCTTGACATTTATATTGCAAACTCTGATGTTGTCTTCGCGCTTCTCGGGATACGTTAAAACGGTCGTAAAAATGCATTGTCGTACTCGTCGAGATTACGAGCATTTGGGTAGAAAGAGAACAAGCGGTGAAAGGGAAGGACATGTTTGAGTTTAATCGGGGTATATACCGTGTCTTTGTAGTAAATTGTTTTTAAGTAATTGCAGGTTCGGACTTAAATGACGTGGAAGTGACAGCCACGGGGTATCGTTTATTAATCCTCGGCATCGTCAAATCATTCGCAGAGGGGAGGTCTGTAATTTAAGTAGATTCCGTCCGCTTTCGTAGTGCAACGATATTTCCTTAGCAACTGCGAAACTTATATTTATCACGAGTCTGGGACATTTGCAAACAGGTTTGGAATTGGTTTTTCTTTTATTAGAAAGGAGGCAAAAACAGAAATTACCTATGGCGAACGCATGTCGCGTTTAATAGTTTCCCTTGAAATTCGTACGTGTACGCGCGAAGAATTTTCTTGATTGCCCACGATTTCAGGGGGAATTAGAGTCACACGTGGCTTAATTTTATTTCACTCGTTAAGTACGTACGTACGATTAAGAAACTTGGAATTCATTGCGCGCTCTTTATGTAACTTTACGTGCAAAAATATCTCTACTTGAAATTCAAAGGAAACGTTTATCCAACAAAACATTAACGTGCACTTCGTTTCGCGATGCCCCTTCGTTCGTTAATCTACATATCTTATGAGCGCTAGTATTCATGTGCGTCTGGTGAAACTATAGATACACCTGGGCGTTAAAAGTTAAAACCGTTGAAAAATGTGGAAACAGTAGAAACTGGATGAACGTAAATCGTAATTGCAAATTCTATTGAAAGGTATATCGTATTTGGTTCAATATCACGCTTAGTACTATGTTAATTAAACGTGGTTATACAAAAAAATATTGTTCATTCCGTCCGCACTTGAAAATCAATTATTTCATAAATAACAAATATCCTCTATGAATTCTGACGTATTTTACGGTCTCGTTGTATGAAAGCAAAATTATTATTCATTTCATTCTGTTCACAATTCCCCATAAATCGAACGCGTATCGCAGAACGTTCTCCCGAACGTAATCCACTTATATCGGGAGTCTCAATTAAATTTATTCAACTTAAACGAAACTCGATAGCCGCGAGTCATGCTTTACGTTTACGCAAAACTGGCACACAGTTTACTAACTATTCTCCTAAATTTATCCCCCCCCTCCACTTGTTATCGCGGTAATTGATACGCGCATACCTATTACTTCAGCCTGCAGATTCCTTATGGATAATCGTATTAGCATAGCGTGTTCGTTCATACGTTACGTAATACCGCGTGGTGGTGCACCAGTACCAATGAAATGTAAATAGATCGGTAGATTTTTCGTCGCATTCAGCGACTTTCACTGATATCCATTCCCAGTATGCAAGCCGTGCAGCACGTTACACGGAATCGAACTCTACGATACTAACATAAGCTGCTTTTCCTATCTCGTTCGAAAGCGATACAGCTTTCTTTTTATATTACCGACGGTACTTACCGTAATATCGTCTCGCGAAGGCTCGATGATCGCGCTGCATCGTAATTGTCCTCGTAATAAAAGCGAAACTGTAATAACGATCGTTATGGCGCGGCCATTATCTTCCGATAGACCGATACTTATAATTGACATCCGTGTCCGAGGCTATATATCGCGCGTTCTCGTTCTTTTTTTCCGTCGGTGTTTTGGAACTGCGCACAAAAAATGGAAAGAGATTAATTAAAATTTGGGGTTCCGCTTTGTCCAAAAGTTGCGCCAATATTTCGTAAGCGCGTAGATAGCTCTGCGAAATTTTTTTTCTCTCCTTTTTCTTCCGCGGTACTTTTACCGCGTAAAGTTTCGAGGCTGGCACATCGATCGGACGTCTGAGATATTGACTCGAGAAGCAGAGAGATTCTAATATCTCTTGAAATAATTTTCCTTAACACGCTTCGTCCATTATTAATTAAACGCACATCTTCCGTTCGTTTAACGTGGTTACCTCGAATCCGATTACCAAAAAAATCATCCGTTAAGAGTATCTGTTTTTTCAGCCAATTATACCACCCAATTAATGCTGTTTATCTATAAATTATATATTACTATACGCTTCGAGCGCGAAGATTTTCTTCGCGGTTTAATTAAACCAATTACTTTGAAGAAAGTGTGTTTCCTCGCGTACGTCGAATGCACGCAATAACATATGATAAATGGAATGCAACTGCCGGCTGTATACAACGATTAGGTAATTTTCGAAAAAATACAAATGCGTATCGGGCGAATAAATTTACATGTACGCCAACACGCGAAGAACGTGCGATAACCGAAGACGAGGAATAACGTAAAGTGGTATTCCGTCAGGGCTACGATGCCATAAATTTCTACACCATGAAAGATACACATTTGGTATCGAGCGTATCATAGCTATTAATTATCCGACGACTAACTAGCACGTTCGCTCCAATATCTTCCCGTGTAATAAACTTTAATAGAAAGATCGGTAATGCCTGTTAGCACCTTTTTTAAACTTCTCCTTACTTCCGATATTTTTAAGTTTGTCAATCCGACGGACGAAGAATACGACTATCAGGAAAAATATAATATTTTAAATAAATCGTTTATCGGCGCACGGAATAATAGAAAACTAGAATAATTACGGGCACAAAATACTTTGCGATTAACCCACGTGCACCGTTTTCCCGGACAAGTGAGCTAACGCACGAATATTAGCTTTCGTAATAAACTGTCGGTAATTAGACTTTCATAAACGACCATCGTGGCTCGAGGTATTGTCAGAACTAATCGCCGAACAAACCCTGCCATTCCCGGGCAATTTATTTCTAAACGCGCGTCAAGAGAACCCTTGTGTTTCAGGGGATATTTATTAAATTTCAATTACGCTTCGTAGCGTAATTAACGTCGGCGCGCGGCACTTAATCCGCGCGGCGCCTCGAGTACGTCCGAGGTGATAGTATTAAATTTTGAGTGAACCGTGTCAGCGGTTCTCAAGTCATAGCGCGCCACGTTGGCGTATGCAAATCTTCGCGTTCGAGCGACGCGAAAATAAAGCCACGGGGACGACGAAACGGAAAGTTCATTCGTCATTCTCACGCGCTAATAGCGCTCACAATGCGCGTCTACGGTTAATCTATCGGAACACTCCTTAAACTTGCTTTAATGGAACTTTATCTCGACGGTGGCGACTTTTTTGCCGGCTCGACTTGCCATTTCGACCGAGCTGATTTATTCGTCGCAGTTGCAGGATCAACGTTCGTTATATCCTCCGTGAAACATGTGTTCCAGTTCAGCATACGACACCCCGATGTGTCTCCCGACGTATATGACGAATCGCTACTTAAATGTGCAACGTAACGCGACAGGAAGGATTTCGTATTCGGATGAGATTGACATCCACGTACCACTCCCAGACTTTAATCCAACGGGGACAGGAAAGTGCAATGCTGGCGTGGCGGGTCGGTCCAACCGATCTCGGAGGACGGGAGAAAGAAAGAGAAGAAAGCCACAGAGATATCAGCGCGTCGCGCGTCGCTTCTGTGACAAAATGTATACAACGTCCCGCCGCCGGATCAGCGTTTTCGCGTTCGATCGGATCGATAGCGATTACATCGCGATCATCGTAAAGCGCGACGCGGAAACGCGCGAAACCACCGTAGCAAGGATGCTCGTTAAAAATAATAACGTCGAACTTTCCTGGCTGCATAGTTTCAAGATTCATCTAATATTCAAAAAGTCATTAGCGTTGTAGGAATGAACGCGGAGGGGCATCGGGGTAAAAGTGAAACGGGGCCCCTTGCGCGTATATCTCCTTTCTACGTCTTACACGAATTTGCCAAGCAAATTTAGATCGATGACTTGCGCGAATAAAAGGCGCTCCCGACGAACGGAATCGATCCATATAAAATCGCTTTGCGGTGGGTCGAGAGAGAACGCTTTCTAGAGTAGAGCGAAGGCGTTTCGGTAAACGTTTCGATCGCGATACACTCTGAATGGAATTTCCGCAAGAAACGGCACCTGCTTTTATGGCCCGACGTTCGTCATTCCTCGCCCGTCGGGTTCTTCGATTCTTCTCGCGCTCTTTCCTCTTTCTTCCTCCGCTTTTTCTTCTTCTTCTTCTTCTACTTCTTCTACTTGTCGGTTTCTCGAAATCCGTTTCCGTTACTTTCCCTCGCGAGACAAGAACGATCGGACGCTGCTAATTGACGACTTCGGGCTATGAGAGACACTGTGTTCCTTGGGGGAGGAAGACAAAGAGAAAGGTGGAGATACTAATTACGCCCTGAGAACGAGTTCATTAAGTTGCTGCATTTTTTATACGACGCAGTTTATTAGGTTGCAAACATTTTAAATTCCAAAGTAAACGTTATGGCACAATGTTGGATGACTCCCACATTAGTTGCGGATGATTTACCGTCGAAAAAAAAAAAGAAGGGTCTGGTCCTTCCTTGAGTAGTGTCTTCAATGAGACAGCTGTCTCAGCGAGATCCTGGGAGAACGACACCGTAGATAGGGTATCGTTAAGAGCCGATCTTTGTTTTACTTTTATTTATGAAGACACGGTAGCGAAAAGAGAAAAGATCGCGATGTAGAAAGTGACCAGAAAAGTGATTAGGATTCGGACTGAATTCATTAAGCCGATAAATCTTGCACACGGGCGAGGATAAGATCCAGAAGTTAATCCGATGCGGAGCATATCTATTTATTTCTTTTTATTCATTCATCGCTCGCGAACCGTGCGCGAAACTTTTTTTTTTACGAGCGGTATATCGGACGAGAAATCGAATATCCCGAATACTGAAAAGTGCGGCTCTGCACGCAACGCTACGGTGCGATTTTTTCGGGCCGGGTGGACGAAGGGGAGAAGGAAAACGAACCATCGGGATCGTCGTCCAGGAATCAGGTCGACCACGAGTCGAACGAGAAATCGGAGGATTCGGTTGGTTTATAATTTCAGAAACAAGAACCCGCCCGGAAGAACGATCTTCGAACGTTCTCTTTCTTTTTATTGCGGAGTAAAAACCGCTGGGAGGAGAGTGGGAGGGGTGGAAGGTGTCAATCGGGAGGAACACGAGCGGGATGACGTATCGAATAATCGAGCGCTACGAGGTTCGAGGTAGAAATTCATGGTTAATCGAAAGTACGGTGAAAATGGAAATTAACAAATTTATTTCAACAGTCATTTCCTTTGTAATATCTCGAATCGCCGAGATCATTTCCGGGTCAGAGGACGTCTGTAAATAAGCAATATCATTTTGGTATTAATTTCGGTCGTATAGTTTGAAAAGCGTATTCAACGAACGTACAATTTCTCCCGTTCCCAAGGGTCCGGATTCTAACGGGTACACCTGCGAATATTACGGACGTATTTAAACGAGGTCGGGTCAGCGCGACGTGTGTCCGTCAACCGACATGACGAAAATCAAGAGCGAACAAGAGCCGCTCCTTCGGTTCATTTCTTTTTTTTTTCTTATCCTTGCCCGCGACGGAAAGTCTGTGCCGTTCTCTGCCGAACGGGCAGATGGAAATGGCTGGTAGACCAGTTTCGCGCAACGGTGGCCTCAAAAAATCTAGATTACCGTCGACATATCGGATCGGAAATTAAGCAATTACGATATCACGGACAATTTATCGGGCTGTAATCTTGTACCGCCTACCATATTTATCATCTAGACAATGTAAGAGCGTACCGGGCCACCAGAATTGAAATCCGGCTCGAGACAAAAGTCGGCCATTAATAAGAACGTAGGTGTCTCGTATCTCTCGTCGCGGAATTATATTGCGAAATTATTATTCTAGATTACCTCCTGGCGTTCGTAACGGTAGAGGTACGTACGTACGTACACCGACACATTTCTTTTTACGATCTTCGCTCACGTTTGTTTCGTTCCCTTTTTTTTCCTATTTGTTCTTTTTTTTCCCCTTCGGTACATACGATTAAGATGGTAATCTTGAGCGGCAATCTTGTTAGAATTATAAGAAAACAACCCGACAATTGGATTACATAAGTCACTCGCGATACGTGTTTTCCGCGAATTAGAATTATCCTTAATACGAAAATTTTCTACGCCAGGTAATACGGCCGTAATCACCGTCACTAATGCACGCGACACTGAAACCGTACGTTTTGCTTTTTCCCCCCTGACCGATTTTACGGCGTTACGAAATATATTCTAATGTTGCGTAATCGCGCTTCAACGAGTTCCACGTTTAATATGAAACTTATCGCGTCGACGAAAGGAGCGTATCACCGAGAGGCGGTTAATTAAGACTTAACCATTCCGATGGTCACGATGATACCCGCGTTAAGAATAAAATTCAATTACGCATCCGCGGCAACAAAGTGAGGTGGAAACTTTGCCGGCCGTCAAGAATTTTAATCGCCCATAAATTACGCGATCGGTATCGATAATAGTCGTTCAAGATACACTATCGTTTACCAACGCGGGGAATGTCCGTGTGCTTTCAACTTCGCATTGCTTCGGTCTCTGGCACGCGATAGGAATCGGAAAAAATTCTCTGTCCACCGCTCTACTGAAACGGTAATTGCTCCCCGCTTACCCGTGCGTACGAAAATCTCTAGAAGCAAAGTGTCGCAGATATGACGCACGGGAGACTTTACCACCGTCTTATCCGAGGGAGAACTTTTTTACTCTCGTTCGTTTCGTTCGTAACGGAGCGCGGGCTATCTCACGGGACCGAGGCCGGAGCTTTTGCTCCGATCGAAATCGAGTAACCTTTCGTGCAAAATAGTTTTACGACAGGCTCGTTCCGAAGTTGTTACTGGAAGAAAAAAATTGAGAGTTTCCTGTACCTCGCGTTCTCTTAGATCGTGACGCGGTGTATGTCTTATTCGAAGGAACGATCGGACCAGTGCTCCGAGAAAATGTAAATCAATTCTTCGACGTGTATAGACGTAACCATGTTCGGCACTTGATATACAGATCGATGTAAATATCGTCCGGGTTGCCCGAGAAGAATGACGATTTATTTTTATGAATATTTAGTTAAGCAACGATCGGAAGAATGAGAGACGAATATAAACGTAACCGACGCTCGGCACTATTGACATTACAAATCGTTACGCGACGTTTAATTAAGAATGAAAATTTAAAGAGATACCGCAAAATACTTTTCACTCGTTATCACGCGATCCGATCTATCCCCGTCGTATTCCGGAGTAATTATTCTTCGACGTTGCAACATTTCGATTTCACACGGCCATCCGCGGCATTTAAATACTTTCGCGGTGATAATCACGATCGGGATAATTGCGTACGTGGTTCGCATAATCGCTGGGCGGTAGTTGCCGCTTTAACAAAAGCCGCGATAGAGGAATTCACGTGAGACTCCCGACGACTTCGCGGGATTTAACAGCTTCTACCTTACGCGGATCTGCCATTAGTGCCAATCGAGTGAAATATTACGCGCTCTCGGTCGTACACACGCCGGACCAAGAAACGTTTTCTATTTTCTCGGGGCAGCAACGTTGCCTTTGAAAGATTGTTGCACCGAGCGACTTTAACGTCGCCCCTGCCAGCGATACAGCTACTTTCCATTTCTATATCGAGCCGGAGCTTTTTTCAAACCTGCAACCTCGCAGTTTCGCAAACCAGTTGCTGAACGGAACGGTTCTCTCGACGTTCGGGGACCGTTTCATAGTTCCTCGATTATCGATATCTCGGGACCCGCGCCACGCTCCCTCGGTGCAATGTTTAACCACCGCTAACGTTAACGAAGCGAAACGAATGCGTTATGTCCGTTTCATTGCCGAACGATGATTTTATTCGGCCTATTGTGAAAGTGAAATAAAAAAAAGCACGCAACACTAACGCGTTCTCGAGGTACACCGAGAGAGAACAACACGCCGAGTGGAATAAATCGAATGGCGCGAAGCGTATAGCGATGCAACGGGCAAAATAATAGTAATAATGCTATTATCGTCGTTCCTCTCACCGACGGAGCATATTAAACCTCGTGTTCTAAGACCTTGCTCCGGACAACGCCCAGTTTGCCATTGTTCAAAGAAGTTCGCCCGGTAGATTGCTCTTGAGCGAAGCCGACGTAAATTGCGCCGAATAAGTAATCAAGAAGCCATTTGCGCTAATAATTCAAGGCCAGGATCCGAGAGTAGCTCTCGGAGTTACCCGCGATTGCTTACCGACGCGCATCGGAGTGTCATGATTTGTATCAAAGATAAGTTTGTTTTTCAAAAGGTTATGTCAAGCGCCAAAGGCGCGCGTAATTAAACGGTAATTTGCGATGGGCCAAAAAATTGCATTGCATTCAACATCCGTAACCGCGAATGCCATTACACTTTTGAGTCATTATTATCGCATTGCGATCGGCGTGGCTCGGCACTGAAACTAAAATACAGGTGTCTTTCAAGAATAATATATTGCGAGGATTGTAACTCGATTATGTTTTCTCGTTAGAAACATGCGAATGATACTACTCTACAATAATGCAGGGATATATAGACGCATTGTTGTAATAGTTATTTCCACTCCTCGGTACTCGGAATAATAGGATAATGGTTTCCTTGCAAATCCGCACAACCGTCATTATACAATTGATAGAAATACGACCAGAACCGTTTATACGTTTACGAAACGCGACTTTGTTATTAAATTATGAAGCATGAACCAGAGTGAAAACGTCTGAACGGAGGACGACAATCGTTTCTCTAAATTATTCTACCTTCTACCACGCGTTTCCTGCGTACTCGTTCGAATGCATTGCTTTATAAATTGCGTTTAAAACGTTTATTCTCTTGTCGCACTGGAGTGTCCGATCGTTCGACGCGTTTCTCGCGAGGCAATACGCTTCGGAACTTCTCGAACGCTGAGTTTAAAGATTCTGCAAGAGAGAATGCGTTATCCTGCGTAAAACTTTGCGCTGCAGCCTTGCACGTACTAGAAACTAGAAATATATTAATTTAATCGGCGATACGTTATCATTAAAAGCCATTTACATTCATAAAGATTACGACAGTCTCGTATACGTCATGTTCGTATATTTCTAACGCGTGTCAATCGAAATAATTGTACTCTCGACTCGTGTGCTTTGCGTAATTAATTTCTCGAGTTGGACGTTGTACGGAACTTGATTTGCGTGAAATTGAACAGCTTCGATCGGGGACACCTGTAGATCCTTCGACCCTATCGGCGGGAAGATTCGACGAAGATTCCCTCGCGCAACACAGTTTTTTCACCTCGCGTTCTCACGACTGTGCTCCGCCTTTATTTTTATGCGGCGAATCGCTACTTTCGCAATTATACGGGCGACATCGTGCGAAAAATTACGCCAAACGTTTTCTCAAGAGCCGTAACGCTGTTTTGCAAATCGGTACGTGTTACAGTTTGTACGCCGAGCGATGGAAAACGTAGTTAACGATACGCCGAGCATTAATTAGAAAGATTAACGGGTACCGAGAACGTTTCTGATATTATAATGGATGCGCGTCCAACTATTACGCGTGTAATTCAGTAAGTGCGATCTTATCGTGGTTTGAGCGCAATGGGTGTAATTGTGAAATTCGATACGCGTAATACGAATACGGGAACAATGCAATGTACACGTTGTATCGGGAAATATTCCGATCCTCCGATAAAACAAGGTGTTAAAAGGAAACACGCATCATAATCGTTCGAAAAGGATCTCTGGTATGCGGTGTGTGATAATCGTAAAAAAAAAAAAATACCAAATGTCTGCGTAAGTTTGCCGATCGATTCAAGTGAAAACGGCTGGGCGAAACAAAAACGCGCTCGTGACGCCTCTACGATCGAACCGATGAAAGAATCATATTTTTGTAATTTATGTTAACGTTTACCTAAGTGATTTGTCGTGAAAAAAAAATTATAGTTAAGAGCTTTCGATCTCTCGTCAATATTTCCACCCTGCATTCCCGTTCGACAAATACACTGAGCGATCGAAACTGTTCCAACGTTGAACATAATACCGTGGAAAAGTTGTTCTAGCAGTCCATTTGGCTTATAAATTATTTTGTAATTGTCTGCTAATGCATAATGGCGTATATAAAATTACACGCACGATTGAGTTCAAGTAAAATATTTCCACGCGCTCATATACACTTTCTACGCACGTAGGCGCATAAGTTTCGTTGTTCGTCGAAAAAAATCGATAAAAACATTATTTTTCCCATCGTTTCTTACACGATCGCGGGAGCACGAGAATGCAATCTCTTCGTCTATCTAACTTTCACGATCGATCCTATTTCACCGGAACAAATCATTCGTACTCCGGTGCAATACCAATTACATCATTTACATTTACGTTGTCCCGTAAGATCGCCGAGAGCCGCGTCATCCTGTCCTCGGGAATTAATCATAAATCGAGCCGTTCCCAAACTTTCGCGTTCTTATTGTCATCGGACAGCGAAAGAAAAATGCGCCGCGCACGTATTTGGGCCTCGAGCTTATTAACGTTCACTGAAAACGTAATTAGCCGATGTTACCGCGGGGGAAACTGCCTAATCCGGTTAATTAAATCATTCCAGCGCGGTATAGAATTCGCTGGTACGTGGGTGTTCGCAACGAAACGGCATTGAAGGAAACGATGTTTCACGGGTGCATAAGGGAATCCGTCCGATGTTCATCGTTCGGACAAAAGCGCGCGAACGCGAAACTAGTTTGAATTATGATGCGATGCAGGAAGCCCGGCATAATCGCGAGAAATCTGCAATTAAGACACGCCACGGACGAAGATAAATCTGTCGACGGCGGTAAGATATACCACGCGAATGGGCGTTGCATCGTTGCTGATGAGCCAAGCAAAATGCTTTCACGACAAAACTTCGCGGTGGATTCTCGCGTATTGTTCGTCTAAGTCTCGTATCTGTCATTCCTCGCAACGTGAGACCACGGGATAACGCTCCCCGGAACTTAACTCTCGATCCGAGTGAAACTTTTCGCTTGATACGGCCGGAATGGCCGAGTACTGTTTTACGGTTAATTTACTGGGAATTATAAACAAATTCTCAGTACTGGATGCGTAATGCGTAACTCGCGCGATTCACGTGACAGGTATGCATCGGACGAGTCGCGTAACGAGGTTTCCGTATTTATTTATAATCGCTTCGTCACTCGTCGCTCAGACGATAAACGTCGTCGATATTGCCGGATAAAGTTTTTATCAAAGTTTTTAAACGGATATTGCCAGATAAGGATTGTCGTAGAATTTTAAGGCCAGTTCTCAATTGCGTCTACGTGGTGTGGTATAAAAATATTCTCTTACGGGAAACGCGCGACTGTGTTCGCGCTCGTGCGGCACGTGACGGACGCGATTCTCGGTTAAGAATCCCAAACGCGCCGCTATCGTTTCACGCCGTGTGTACGCGAATGCGTAGCTTAAGCGATGCGTGAGGCGACTCGACGGCTTTAACAAGTTTCGGGGATGTCGAGCACGACCGTGGAAGCGCGTCGGATCGCGAGACGAATAATCGATGGCGTTTAAACGCGGATAAGGAAACACACTCGGGGTACGGAGACCAGGTAAAAAAAAAAATAATTGTCGGAGGCATACGGCGGGAAATGGGAAGGGAACCGGTTAACGTGCGGAGATTAATATGAACGTTTATCGCGAATCATGTGTTTGTTTACAAAATACCTATTTGTAATAGCTATCGCGTTAGATTAGATTCGCGCAGTTACGAGTATAATTTCTTCTTTAGTTTCCTCGAGCGAGTACAAGAGTTCCGCCATTTCGGTATCGCTACGCCCCGCTTACGCTACTACGCGCAAATAAGAACTGGCCTTTATGCTTTTCTCTCCTTAAACATTTGCCAACTAGATCGTTTAATGATCGAGTCCAACGGGAGTACAAGCGGAATATCCGCAAGTTTTTTTTATCCGAAACGTTTTTATAATTCGTCGACGATTACCTCTTTCCGGGAAGTTTACGACGCGCGTCGAGTTTTATATTAATTTGACGATAAATCGATGGCAAAGTTATCTCGAAGGTACGAGCGTTGAGAGATTAATTTCCACGGGAGATCAATGTGCATCGGTTCAAGTCCATTTCAACGAGAATAAAACGTTGTAGTTTACGCTCCGAATGCGAGTGAACGTGAATATCTGTTACTACTTATACAGAAACTGGCCACGCGAAACGTTTATGCGATTGGAGATTTTTCCATGGCGCACTAACGCAATAAGCTTTATTAACCAATAACAACTCGCGCCCCCCGATGTGCGTGGACTACGTCAGCTCATTTCTCCCGGCACATAATAAAATGCAAATGATTCGAATTAGATTCGCGAGTATGGTACAGGGACTTACCTTTAAATAGTAATTACAATTCTTTCTAATTGATCGCGGTTTAGATAATACGTTCTGTTTACAGGTACGCGGAATTAGGTTCGGTTGTGAAGGAAAATCTTGCGAGAGAAGGACATACCACTCGCTCGAAAAAAGTCCGCTACAATTCTTTAACCGCGTATGCGAAGAAAGTTTCGGTAAAAACAAGAGGAACGTATAAGGTAAGTGTACGGTATCACGCCACTGTCTGGGATACCACCACCTTCGCTTATTACGCGCATGTAAGTAGATAAATTACAATTAACACGCGCAAAGGTCATCGGACAATGTTCGTTGAGACGTCGAGTCAAAGAATTATGATAAAAATGGGTTGTAATATTTTAGAAAAAAAAGAACATTTAAAATATAATTCGCTAATAATCAATGGTTTTTGCAAATGGTCAAGCGTTTAGGAAATAGGAAAATCGTAGATAATTATTGATCAAGCAACGATTATAAATCAGAATCTAACGCGTTGCATCTACAACATCACATTTCGTGGAGTCACCGACAGCTGGGAACGACGTTTGAAGTGACACAAGAATTCAGGCCGCTGCAAAAAGTACAATAGCAAAATAAAAAAGAATAAAGACTTAATTCCTTCTATTCCACTTTCTTGTCCTCACGTCGAGGTGGTCCGATTCGATTCTAGAACGCGTCCATCCGTATTCAAATTCTTGCTATACACAGATAATCCTACTTATCGGGAACTTTTCTAAACTTTTCTAACCAATAAAGTATCAATTTTACGTAAGGCATCTACTTTTATCTTACGTTCCTCTGTACTCCGGAAAACACCGTCTCAATTAATTAATTATTCCTTAACGGGGCGTAATTCCGTACATTTACCATACGCCAATTGCAGTTAATGGGTACGTTACAGTTACAATCTAATCATTGAACTTTCTTGGCTGTCAGTCCACGCCTTCAACAGTACCCAACTCACGGCGGTTCATTGATTTGTTAACAGTACCGGAAGAATTGATTTCCCGTAAAGAGAATGCAAATGTTCATTAACGCATTTTTAACGGGCTAGCGAAACCGCGTTCGACAAAAAGAATAAATATTATTTCGACTCGCGTGGCACGCGCATACGAGTTCCACGAAAGTCTTATTAGAAGGTAAAACGCGAAAACTGTACGCGAGTTTATATCATTTTGCAACGGTACGGTTGGTACGTTGAAAACACAGAAACTAGTTCGACGACTTTCCGGAAAAATGTACTCGGTTCGTGAAATTATGGTGCGCCAACCGGACACGAGTAAATCGGCAATTTGCAATTCTGAGAAGCCGCCCTTTTATCGAGGCTCGGGAATAAACTTGTTAAATTTCGGCCGAAAGGTATGTCCGAGTGAGAACGTTCGAGCGATCTCAAAAAATTATACGCACACGCGCTAACGCACGCACGTAGCTAATACGGTTGGCAAAAGTGAGCGTTTTATCTTTAGTTATTGGTCGGGCAGTTTATATAGCAGCAGGTGCCAGCTGGCACAGCCAGATAAGCGTGTCTAATAATTGCAGAAATATCGTTGAGACCGGGCCGCGTTCACCGACGAATGAATATATAAACCAACACCAGCGACGAGAACTGTTTACCGATACCGTCGCAGTGGAACGTCAAGCTCGGCCGATGACGGGACCTCAAACCGATTTGGCATTATAATTCGTGCGTTTTACACTCCCGATAGTACCCGTTAATTGTGCAACGTCGAAAGCGAAGGATACTTAGTATTCGCGGAAATCTGTTTTCCGCGAAAACAATTGCGTAATTGGAAAACGTGAAAATTATAAAACACTGGCGCGCCAGTGCAGATCGGAAGTATACCAAACTTGGTACAAACTTGAGCCATTCAACGCTGCATAAGCGATCGATCCAAACGCGACATATGTACAAAAAAAAAAAGAAATCGTAGTTCCTACAATGGTGCATTCCTTCGAATACGGCTAATTCCATTTTTCCGCCCGAAGATTGACGGGATCAGATAAAAAAAAAACCGCCATCGATCGGCCGATAATAACACGTACCGTTAAGTTATGAAAATTACAAAGTTCGCATCTACCGTGGAAACGATTAATGATCACTCGCTTTTATAAAAACCATGACACAATGTATAATTACTCGATTCTGATACTCATATTTCGTTTATTTTACCTTCCGTGTCGTTAACCATACGTATGATATCTTATGCGTGCACGATGTGGTGTAACGATGTTAATAGTACGTAAAATACGTCACGAGTGTTGGCTGTGCCACACCCACCCCGAGTCAGGCGCGGTGCGAAAGACACTTCAATGCCAAGAATGCGGCGTAAAAGTGGTTCCGTTTCGTTTCGATCGAACCGGAGGTTTCGAATGTGAGCGGCTAAACGCGCGCGGTTGCTCTATCGCGGATTTTGAGCATTGCACATCATAGCCGTTCGCGTCTCAATTGAACGAATGTGACTTGCGCTCGAAGGTTAAATAATATCCGAGATCGAATAGGTGAAGGCTTTTTTTCGGATTGACGTTCCGTTGCCATTTTCTTTTTGTAATGCTCGGTCCATAAATCATGGTTAATTATCGCACACTCCTTGTCGCTTATAACCAACGAAAGGTGCGCGTCAAAAGAAACAATGTAAACCAATCGGTGAAACGTAAAGTTCGATAAAAGTACGTTTAATACCGATGCCGTGGAAATATATTAAAAGCGTGAAAGTTCGTCAAAGGAGGTAAAAAGAATGTATATAATTTTACGAAACGAAGTATCCGTCAATCGTTTAATATATATCTTAAAGGAATTAATTGCTTTGATCGAGTCGTATGTACATATAGTTGTGGCCCCGAACGGCTGGTTAATATTGGCTCGATCAAATGAAATTGCTCTTTAACGAGCAGTACGTGCGTTGGACTTAAATGAAATGTCGCTGGAAAATCGATTAACCAATTTACAGTTAATAATATCGTCTGGAAATTTGACGCTTTCGCTGCCAAACGAGTTAACTTTAGTGACAATTTAGGAAACGATTGAAATTTAATATCACCAATTTTTCAATATAATCGTAACGTCGTTGCTTTATCCATTACTTTGGTAACACGATGAAACAGAGATAAACAACTACGTATCGTATGAAAAAAAGTAAAAGATTTATTTAAATTGAAATTAAAAGTAGGTGTTGTCTAACGCAAATCGAACGCTTCGATTGACTCTTACCCATGCTCTTACGAGATATTAAGCCTGGGTAGCTGATTAAACGATTCCTTTTGTTACGATTAAACAGAAGCAAGTAACTACGCATCGTAGAAAAAAAGTACAGGATTTAATAAAATACTGTAAGGAATAAACGATTGCTCTTTTTACAATTAAACGATTCGTTTCAAATAAAATTAGAAGTACGTATTGTCTCACGCAAATCGAATGCACCGATCGATTCTTACCGATACACTCACGATATATTAAACCTGAGTTAAGCGAATAAAGCGACTCCTCTTTTTACGATCCGTCAATGACCAGCAATCGCGGAGTACCTGCCATAAAGAAAGCTTACTCGCGGAACAGGTAATCGAATCCTTCTAAGGAAGAATCTAATTAAATGGCATCGCTGGCAGTGACAAGTCGATAATGGCGCAACTTAACCGAGGTAGAAGATCCCCTTGAGTCTCAAGTTCACGGTGCGTCTCATTCTCGTGGCCTAGGTTATAAAACTTGCATCATCGTCGATCCTCGGCATGGCGAAGCATGCGCTCTCGCGGATCGTTCAGGTAAGCCGGTTACATCACTGAAGATCGTTGCACCTTACCTTACCGTCTCGTCCTCGATCGGGCAAGATCATGGATCGTCCTCGAGCCGGGAGATCAACCTCCTCTCGTCTTCCGAGGTTCGTTCGGTATTTCCCCTGAGTCATCCTAGGAACGCCATTCCGCAAGCTGCTCCGTAACACTTACGACAGGCGTTACGTGCCGACGAAAGAGAGGAGACCGTTTAATTTACGATTAATCCGACGCGCGTTTCTAATGGCATCAAGGCGTAACACGACGAGACGGGAAAAGTCGTTGAAGTTTGTCACGCGAACGCCGGTCGACTGGATTTCGTTTTAATATCATCCGTCGGCGAAGCTGGAGACACGAAAATTGCTGCGGGCTCGCGAGGCGAGCCGATTGGCCGATTAGGAGTTTTACGCGATAGCAATTTTCAATACCTCGACGTACGTGGCGATTACTGCGGTGAGAATAGAAAGAAAAAAAAATCGTTGACTAACCCGTGTTCCTGGTTTTCTTCTGCGTCCGCGGAATTTAACGTCGCGTCGTTACGCGGAAGTAGGGTTTTTTTTGCTACCGCTCGAGCAATTAACATTTAATGATATTCCAATCGATTGCTTCGGCTTTGTGTTCTATGAAAAGAAAGCCGGTAGAAATCAATCCCCCGAACTATCGCGTATCGTTAATTTCGTTTGCTTATGTAAAGTAAAATGGAAATAGAAAATAGCGATCGATTAAACCGTTACCGGTCGCAATTAACGCTCGCGTAAATTATTCTCTCCGCTCACACCATTCCCATCCCTTCTGAGAGTTTAAGTTTCTTCCGAGAACGCATTTACCCGCGCCCGGAAAATATTAACGACGTCGTAAATTCCTGCGGCACGCGAGACCTTTTCGTCTGTCGATGAAACGATGAAAAAAGCAAAAAGTACCGTCGGAAGCTGAGTACCTGCGCAAAGACGGCCGAAAAAGCATCGCGGGATACTTATCGGTACTTTATTCCCCCGTATTGCGGTGAGAAAAAAAAATATGGATTCCGAGGGAACGCAACCGCGACAGAATCTAATTATAACGATGGAGGGAAATAATAGACTGCTCTCGAGAACTCGAATCGCGGATTATGAAATTTCTAGCGCTCAATGGCAGCGGCGGCCTGGTACGTATTATCACGCGGACACAGAAACTGGCCGTTAACTATTTGCCGCAAAGAAACAACATAGGCGTTGCAGCCGCGAATGTGCGGGACTTTAATGAGAATCTTGCGACACATCCTAACACTTGGCTCGTTAGGTTCTCGCAGGTGACACGGATTAATCGCGATACCGATGTCAGTCAATACATCCAGCTATTCCTTAAGGTATCCGTCGGTGATCTTGGAACGCGAGTCGTTACGTTAACGGCCGGTAGATCGCGATCGCATAATAGAGGCGATCGCGCGTTAAATGATAATGATTAATCGAGTAGGCCTACTTCGAAGCGAACAAACACCGACGGCAAGCCGTTAAAAGAATCGATAGGGATCCCTGAATTAAATTCTAACGCTGGCGATGGGCCGTGGTTAGGTGAACGAGCACCGTCGCTTCCTACGAAATAATAATTGTAATCGTTAATTAGTGGGATAGTCATTGTAGGCTCGAATCGGAGCTAGAAATCATTGAATCGTCAGGAAAATCAAGTTTTCGCGAAATAAGAATAAACAGAAGGTGGCGAGACACAGTCGAGCGGAATAAATGCCGCTTCGAGATAAGGATGAGAATTTCATGAAACCGTCGAGTCTCACACTATAATTCAGCGGTTAGGTTTAATATGATTCCAATTAACTGGACTCGCGCGAGCGATGCGAAGCGAAGGAAACCTCGAGTCCCGTCGTTGCATTTTAATTATGCATCGATGCGTGGGACGAATCGCGCGTGACGCAAGGGGAGAAACTACGATAAAACGATGGAACAACGGACGAACAACAACATCCGCTTTTTACGCCAAGTTTCCAACGCCCAGATCAGAGTTGCGAGATTGTCTTTCGTACACGCGAATGGCCGATCGCGCGGGCGTTACACGTGAGACTGCGAAAGTTGGGAAAACGATTATTAATGATGCGTAAACACCAATGAACTTTAATGCCACGCGCGGATAAACGCGTTGCTTATCGTAACGCGTAATCGAATAAGCGTGACCAGGAAAATTCAGCTAGGTTTTTGATGTTTGAAAAATTCGGATAATTCAACGATACTGGAATCTTTTTGATCGACGTGGACGAAATCGTGCTGCTAGATTGAACAATTTTCTCTTTCCACAAAAACAATTGACTTATTATCTGATATTTACCTTCTCTGCTTTCTTTTTATTTTTCCTCGCTAGCAAAAAGTAACCATGATTATTGGATATCTACAAAAATTGAATTCTGCGTTAAACCAATTCGTTGCAAACCCGTTAACGAATACCGCGAGTCGGAACAAATTTAATGATTAATTATCGCACTTTATCCAGGCCGAAGGTGCACCTATCCATCCATCGCTTACGACGAAAACAATTACCCACGCCTGCACGAGAGTCCATTGCGCACGGGCGGAGTTCTCTGGGAGCGTAATTACGCCCGCGGCAACTGTCTAATAGGCAATTGGAAAACACAAATCTTCGTTTTATCGCCCCTTCTGAGGCCGCGAATGACCGCGCGACTGTATCGTAAAAAAAATTAATTTTCTTTTGCGCACGAACGTTATGCAATTACTGCTTTCCACTTGGGGGCTGGTACCGTGAGCGTGCAATATTTGCGGCATGAAATTTTATGCTTCTTCTAGTTGGCAGGAATGCAAGATAAAATTACGTTCTTTTTTCACCTTCCTCGGGTGCTTTGATTTTAGAAACTGGAACTTCTAGGGTTCTTTGCAATTATTTTCTGCTGTTAAGTGTTCAAGTTGAAACGATCGAACAATTTGCGCGCAGAAATAAGTAGTGTATACGAATCGACAAAATATCTAGGCCGAATCGATGACAAAGTAATTGCTGCGTATATCGATTTGCCAGGCACTCGAGTATAATAATGATAAACGTTATGCGTAGTTCGAAAATTGATTAACTACGCACATCGTTATGGAATCGCTTTGTTTACTATTTCCGTGAGGCGCTTTACGACCCGTGCCACGCGTGCTATTAACGCACGGTACGCCGATAACTGATAACGGGATACATATGTAATACGCGTGACGCAAAGCTCACACGCGAATATCGCGGAGAAAGTATAGTGGCTGCCGAACCGTAATGTTGATTACTCCAATGCGCGATAAATAAAAACGTATCCAGTACCGTAGTCGGGTTTCGTTGACGCGAAGCTGTTTCAACGGTTTGCCGCATAATTTCGAGGGAACGGATTGAATTACAGAAAACACAGAAATTGGTTAGCGTATAACTGCGATAACTTATGGCACTACGATCGACGGGAAATGAACTTCGTTTTCCCCGTAATGCGATATTATGAGTAACGACTTCACCTGAATCGGGCGCCGACTCTGGTATCACGGTCGAATCGCGTTTAGAAAAGCATTCGTTTCAAGCCGATACGTATCGAAATTATTCGATTGAATTAGAAAATTTATGTCTCATTCGTACTGAAGTGGACTTCGATTTTCTTCGTTTAAAATCTGATATAGAGACAATAATTCAAATCGGGTTTGAGAGAAAACGTTTTCACCGGCTACCGTATTTGAAATTGGACGGACACCGGCAATGTTTATTAAGCATGCAGCCTTTAAAGACTTACGATAATAATCCGTTAAAGCTAATAACATGTTGCGCGCAGTAATCTCGCACACGTCCCATTATGACCCGATGCAATTCAAAGCTCGTTCTGAACGAAAAAAAAATGATGTTTCCGCGTTCTGCACCGCAGTCATCGTATGATTTTCAAATGAAAGGAGAAAACCCGCAGTCTCTGTGCCCGTTGGTCCTAATCTGTTAATAATTCACTTTCTCGAAAGAAAGTTATTATCAAAGAATAACTGGCCTGTTCGGAAGTTCGGAGATAAACGCGAGGCATTCGAGAATTATTTATGTTATGGCGCGTGTATCGGAAAACGTGAAATAGCGCATTTATTCGCTAAATTATTATCGACTCGTTTTTGTTGCATTGTTATACGTATACGCGATACGATCGTTGCAATTGTCGGGGAGTAACCTTATACGAGTACCTACAACACAGAGGCAAATAATTTCGCGTTTTAATCGATTATTTAAACTGAATCGACGCTTTGTCCGTAAATTTTATCAAACGGAAAATTATGTCCACGTGGTCTCGATCGCCTACGTACCAGAGATCGGTATACATTGATTAAACAATAGCGCGTTAAACTTTTAACCTTCGTCCGACGGCATAATTTTACGACGACAACAGACAGCATATACCTATGGTACCAATGTAATTTTGTATCGAAATTCTCAATGCAGGTATACTTTATGTACGATAAACGGATAATATTTATATCTACACAGTATTTGAATTATAATAACGTCAATATGTAAACAATTGAAAATGTAAAAGTTGCAAGTGTACCCCTATGCCGTCCCACGAAGGTTAATTAATTACAATGGTAACGATGCATTACCCCGTAATGCATTACGAGTTTAATAAATCACGCAACGCGTTACAATTTTATTCACCTCTGACGTACGCGCGAACAACTATGTCGCCGCAATGTCCAAACTGTAATATATCTCTCGAATGTCATGTTTCACAGGTTCGAATCTTTCGACAGGTGGTGCGCAAGATTCATTAATCCTTTCGCTGCGCTTGGCGTTAAGCGAAAGTGACTTTTTTTTTTATATATTTAAAGCAAGTTGCTCGAAAAAAGATATACACACCACTTAATGGATTGTACGCGTTTCGTTATCCTTTGTTCGTTTTTTTATATGCAATTTTCTTTTATTTGAACAATACCTCGGAACCGCTTCTATGGCGTAGCGTTGCGAGCTTTACTCGTACGTTCGTTAGCTCGATACAGAATTTTTCATGAAGCACGTAGGTCACGCGCGGGAAGCTATAATCAATTATCCCGACATGTCGCATTCGCTTAATCAATGTTTTCACAACGATGGATATTATTATTATCGAAGGCATACAACGAGGAAGATTTACGAGCATCATTAGTTCGTTTAAACTGCTCTCGATGCAACAATGCCTGCGTTCCGCAATAATTGGGCCCAATACGAGATTCGAGCATGATACGTGTATGGAAACTTGGAGTACGGAGGTAACAGGTTTCTGGTTGCTCGCGTATTATCTTTTGATATCTGTTCACTCGCGCAATGAACAATCTTGTGGTCCTCCCGAACGTACTTTTTATCAAATTTGACAATACGGTCCCCGAAGGTCCGTTACAAAGATGTTAATTATAAGAAACATACTATTCGCAGAGAAGATCATTATCATTAGTATATTTGTTCAGCGCGACTAGAAATGAAAGATTAATTCCCGTTTAATAAATATATCGATTGTAAATAACGGACCTTACCCATATGCGTATTCTTATTATTATAATTATGATTATTAGTCGTTTAGTTAGTAACATCCGTAGAATCATACAATTTCCGAAAGCGCTCCACGCAGAAAGGGCAAGAACGTTATAATTATACAATACCGTAACGGATTATTGGTATAATAAATTGCACTGCTTACGCGTAACATGCTATCTGATTTGCCCATTCACTTATGCAAGCGCTCGAAACAAGGGCGTTTCGAAGCCTTAGTTCCTTGGAATCGTAGCGTATGGTAATGCGAGACCAGCGGTAATAAATGCACGCAACATAGACCTCCACGCTCAGCGTATGAAATCGAGGGTGCAATTTATATCGTTAATTCCACGGTGATTACGTTGCCTCGTCACACACATTTTGCGTAACGCCGATCGATTCGCACCGATGTGCTCGCGTGTAGTATCTACAGTGTTATGTCATCGCGAAGCACTTCGCTTTGTAAACGGCATTTCATTCACGTTATGAAATTTTTCTACATCAAATCCAGGTGGAAAGAAATCACGGGAAACAGACACGTTGCCAACTGTATTTCTTGACAGCCGGGCTCAATCGCATTCACGTCGCGTAATCGTTTGAAATGTTGACTTTCGCACGTTTCGCAGAATTTTTATAATTTCGCGGTTTCGAAACGAAGTTGATTTTTCTACACTCTCGTCCGCGTCTCGTCCGTCGATCGCTCAACCGTGCAATTAAAATACAAGCCAAGCTGTGTCTCGATGGTAGGCTCGTGCGAAAAATACGTCGGATATCTTTTTCTTAGCCCTGTCACCGGAATGTCATATCGCGGTGGGTATTAGTTTTGCCATAATTGGCGATAATTGTTAGGAATGTTGCCTGAAACTTACGATACAACCGCACCAACGTCTCGCCCGTGAATGAACGAGCCAATCGAGACTGTCGTTTCGGTATGTTAATCGTAAACGCGATCATAGCGGGGAAGGTGTGCTTGAAAAAAAAAGAAGAGAGTATTGAAAAAACGAGACTTTCCTAACTGAAAGGATAATCCTGCCTCGATACCTGCGAGGTCGTGTTTATTTATCACGAGACCCGATGACAACCGCGCGATCCAGCCCCATGCAAAGTTATTTCGGCTCATCGTGATTTACTTCCAAATTGCAATTCAACTTCATAAAGACGTCGCATTTGATTTAGCCGGCACGTCCGTTAAAATAGCAGAAGCTGACACCCAGTTTCCTTGGCGGCGGACCAAATTCAACATAGCGTCAAAAAGATATAATTTTGGAATGAGGCGTATATATCACCTCGTAACGGAAGCGACATGCGTGCGCGAGGTTAAGCGTATCGCGATCAACGATTCGTAACGTGTACTCTCCAATCGTTTCTACGAAATTATCGCGTAAACCTACGTTACTATATATATATATATTTATTGTCGATCGTAATTTTCGTTTTTTCGTCGAGTAACATCGCGCAGCCGTAGCTTCGATTACCCGAGCGAATGTTTTTCTCGCGTTCGTTATACGCGAAACTGCCGAGTTCAGAGTTTCTCTGTCAAGCTAAGCAACGCTATCCCCTCGTAACTGCTCCCTCGGGTGCATTAAAAAAAGAACACTTCGTTGCGCGCACATCGATTACAAGCGCTTTAGCTCTGTACCATGGTTAATTCGATGTTACCACTTGTTGTACGAACACGCATCTGTCTTTTTTTCTTCCTGAACCACCTCTGTACCGGATGTAGAGAATCTCAACCAGAAACTACGTGGTCGAAATATTGTCTGTACCAGCGACTCACAAAGTTTTTATGATCGCGAATACTCGAAATTTCTCTCCAGGAACATCGACGAAAAGTGTGAATTTTGGAAAAATGAATGAATTAATCCGACAAATCGTAGAATTATTATTTTATCATCTCGTCGTACGTTCAGTTGATACACCTGTTTTCAATTGTTTATTAATTCTTTTAATAATAACCTTCTTGTTCCTTTTTCATTTTCTTGGCAGTGAAACAACCAAGTATTTTGATATCCGTAGTTGCTACTCTCTTGTATCGAGTGCTCGGTACCAGAGAGATAGTAGAATTATTTAATAATCTTTTTTTTAACTCGTTCGTTTCTACCGTTCACGAAATGGTTCGCCGACCCCGATTTGGGAACCGCTCGTCCATGTACCTCGCAATTGCGATCTGAAACAAACCACCGCGGTATTCGCTCTCTTTACATTTCGCGCGTGTAAGCGGTAAAAAGAAATTATAGCTATCGCTTTCACTTTTACTTACTCCGGGTCCAAAGCAATATTCAATCATAGTGAATTCTGTTCATCGAGCCGTGGTAATTATTGGGTCGAAAGTATAACGATCAATTTTCGCGCGGAGTTTGTCAGTTCGTTGGGACTGCCATCGTGGAATGTCGGCAACGCTTTTCCGACAGGTGCGCGGCAGTTTTTAGGGCTCTAGAAACCACTCTATCGACGCGAAGGAATTAGACACGTCTATGGAAAGCCGGGGACTGTGTTTTTCGCATGCGCACAGTAATAACGCTGATCATGTTCGCCGATTTACTTTACAACGCGAATCGCGTAATGGCGTATAAATGAAAATTTATGTCCCATCGTGTAGTTAGCGTTACCGTCATAAGTACCGATCCTATTTACATTACGCGTGATGTACGTAACACAGTGTCGCTCAATTGTAAGTAAATACTCGGAGCACCTATAGAATCTCTCCAGGAAAGGAACAAAATCTTAATGGATCTACATACATACATTCGGAAATTCATCATTGCAGAGGTATTCGGTTTCTCAGATTATTAGCGGATCATTATGCGTTTATGCGCATTGTACGCGGGTAGTTCCCACCTTTGCTAATTACTTCATCGCGATCCAGACGGCACACGTAACAGGTTAATAACGTAATGCAGTGTTCGTAACGAGAGCGTTCAAAGGACGATCGGCCGATCGATGAGCGAGGAACGAATCGACGAGCGCGAATTCTAAAATCAATTTCTTACTTTTTTTTGCCCCTCGATCTCGTAAGGTCAGAAGCACTCGCGAGGTTACTCAACGAAGAAAGTAACAGCCGGTAAGAAGTAAGTCACTTAAGCGAAGGATTTGGAAAGTTGTAAACATTTTCGACGAAGCAGGTATGAATGGCGAATACCGCGTGCACTTGATAAACATCGCGCAATAAATCTTCTCCGCGCAACGCGAAATTATTCGATAAAGATATCGCCGCGCAGTGGCGGCTCACCAGAAGACTTCTTCAATCTCTTTTCCATGTATCCAGTTGGAAAGTATACGCGTGCGCGATAGTATCGCCATAATGCGAACGGTGCCTGGACGAAAAACGAAGTTTATCGAAGATCTATGGATCACGGGATTGAGAGGAATATTCGTTTCTCTTTGTCCAGGAAGCGATCGATTCTTTCGGTGTAATTATACGTTAACGAAATACTTCGTGATTTCGACGTTTAACTTGTTTTCTCCGTCATACATTTCCGTTAGCATTGGTAAAAGTATAATCGTGGGCGATATGCCATTCACCCTCACAGTTATACGGCTGGATTTATTATTACAGTTGCTAATGAATCGTATTTCACATTTTATTAGTATCTCATCGTGATATTGATAAATCGATCTACCGGATCGACCGACTCAATTATTTCGCGTATTACGTAACGACGTCGACGTATAATTAATTACACGAGAATTTAATATCTTATCAAAACTACCTGCTTCGTTTGCTCAGCGCGTCGGGCAGGATGAAGTTCTAATAAAAATTCCATCTCCGGTTGTGGTCGTTATTCAATTTTTAAACAAATTTCAATGGTACGGTTTACGGTAAATAATGTAATTCGACGTCGCGATAAACCGCGAGCACGAGTAACGATAACGTTAACGCCTGTCGGATAGCCTCAAAGCGAAACGTGAATTCCAATACGAACGAACGGAGAGACGGGGATTAAATCCCAATTAACGAGCAACGAGTTCGCGATTTCATGAGCCGGAGGATATTGGAAGGCCTAACGAAGCTTTGGCAAAAACTGCTGAAAATAAGTGTTTCCTGAGTAAGTTGAACTATTCGATACGAACGTTTCGACAGGATAGTCAGTTTTACGAGAAAATCGATTCGTTAGGGGAATCGTGTCGTTGAATTCGATCGGGCTTCTAATCTGCCAAGTAATCAGGGTGCGGCATAAACGCCCAAAGACACGGTTAAAGGACAAGATTTCGAACGTTAATGTTACACTTGTGCAAGTAACTTGCCGTTTCCTTTCGTCACGCTCAGTTCGCCTCGGCGGTGTTTCGTGAATCGTTGTACAGGATGTCCCACCTAAAACGGACAACTCAATTACCTTCCTCAGTTCCGATGACACGAGAAACGTTGAGTGCGTAAATGGAATTGCTTCACCGAGCGAAAACATTTGGGAGAAAATTTAATTTCGATGCCGTTTTCTCAGTTTTCAAGATCACTCCCGTATGTTTCTTTTTTGCATCGTTGTGACTAGTGAAAATAATAGGGTGACCTGCTTTAGACGAGAGATCCTGTATAACGAAATTTATTTTTAAAAATACGCTCAGAAACATTCGAAATGTGTAGCGTTAGATACGTAGTCTGAGAGCAATACAAACTGACGATCCGTCAATTGAATTATCAACGAGATCGCCGAGCAGGAGTATCTCTTACTTGACTAACGACAGACAAATAATCCGCACGTTAAATCTATCTAACACGATCATCTCACCAATTAGCATAACCTCTTCCCCGTGGTTCGCGCAATATGTAAATACGTTATACACGATACACAAGGTTTCTGAAATGAAACTAGAAACTGTGCTCGAGCGCGTGTCAACTAATTGCCAATATCCTCCCGTCGCGGCGAGTTCGTTCGGGTAATCTTTAACAAATCGTTCTGCCCGCGAAAGGAATCGTAAGAATTCGCTCGTAGGCATTTTCAATCGAGAGACCGTCGATTAAATTATCAATACGATCGGCGTGCACGATCCCGAATCATGCTTGACAAATGACGGAGAAATCGCGATTTCGGCCGGTCCCTTTAAAACAACCGTACGGTCAATTTATCTAACACGATCATCTTATTAATTAGCATAAACTCTTCCCCATTCGTTTCGTGCTAGATCCAACGGTACGCGAGGGGCGCAACCTTACCGAAACGGAACTAGAAATTACGGTTCGGTGACTGTCAGTCGTATCTCTCTCTCCCGATCTACAAAACCTATCGCACCCTACCGATCGTCCCTCGACACCTCCGATGCTCTCTTTCTCTTTCTCTTTCTCTTTCTCTTTCTCTTTTCGACGGAGCCACGCGCGCTCCTACGACGCGCACTCGCGGCTAGAATGGAAATTTGCCGTAATCCCTCGTAGGAGGCAGGCGTGTAACTACTCCGACGCTCGTGAAAGTGCAAACAGGCTCGGGCCGAGCAGCCTTGTTCGCACGGCCCTGTCAAGGAATCACACGAGTGATCAGCACTCGGAGCTAAAGCACTTTCGAGCCGATGACTCGTCAGACGTGACGTTTTGCCGTCGAATAACGGACACGGGCTACACACGCGAGCGCAGGAGCGCCGCGGAATAGGTTGTGTACGGTATACAGCGAGTGTCCTTCGGAAACGGCAGCGCGCTCACTATCACTGGCGGATACGTCGAGCAACGCGCGGGCCGGAGTAACAGGAACTCGCGCGCTACGCCCGAATCGCACGGTTGGCTCTCGATTGTCCGATCGTAATAGTTCAATGTTTTTGCAAAAACCGAGTTTGAAAAGTGTATCGTGATGTTGCTTGACAAGGGGTGGGAAATTGAGAGTAATGGTGAAATTGTTGTACCGTTAGCGGACGGGAGTAGTTTTATGTCGAATATTAGGGGTACCGGAAAGAAATCTATTATTTTGTAGAACGATATATAAGTTTATTTTTTCATAATTTTAGAACAGAGTATTATAAAATGGCATTTCTTTCACCCTTTAGAACTGTCTCCTAACGTTTTTCTGAGGCTTTTATGCCCATTTCATAAAAACTTACAAGACTGCTTATAACAAGTCATCCGCGCACGAACTGTAAAATAATAGATATCTTTCCGGCACTTCTAATATAAATGGTCATTATTATTTCCGTGCACGATAACAAAATTCACACGTTAAGCACCAAATTAGAGCGTAAAAATTTGAACGCGTGAGGGGTGGGGAAGTGCGAATTTCGCTTCAAGCTCCTGTAACTTAAATCGAAGAATGATCAAGTTTGCGTGACGAAAGCAACTACGTCTACGATCAACGGGTAGAATAATCTAGTTTCTAACACCAACGTGCTCTTGTTCACTTTCCACAGGTCCCAATCAATTCTGAATCGGACTCTTTCCCTTTTTTTTTTTTGTTTGACGTCGTAGCGCCCGTCACGCCATCCTCGATCAGCGAAATAAAGGGAGCAGCGACGATCGCAAAAAATTAAGGCCGTTTAATCGAAGCTGGCACGAGAGCGCGCCGATTTGATTTGCTTTCAAACGTTATACATATTCGCGCTAAGCAAGTTGGAACGCACGGCGAGGGCGTTAAAACCCGCGTAACTCCTTTCACCGTGCAGGAGCAACGGAGCATGCTACAGGCGGATCGATGATCCTAACCGCTCGGCTGACCACTCTCAAATGTGATCCGCGAGTCGATCGGATCGGCTACTTTACAGATCTCTAGTCGCAATTCGCTCCAGTGGTGCACGAGCCGAATGATAGGGTGTACGTTTCGTCAATCGACATCCGGGAAAACGTTCGTTTCGTCGCCGTTTCGCCGATACGGGCCAAGTAACAAAAAAAAAAAAGGACAAACAATTGAACCATAAACGTAATTACATCGTTGCCTCCACTCAATAACGGGGCAGACATTTTTGGCTGCCTAGTAATCGTTACTCCTAATCGGTTATTTTTTTACCCCTAATGACAGGATAAGAAGGGATCTATCATTATGTGGAAAGGCAAATCGATTACCTGTGAATATTGTTTGTACTGTTTCTACGCTCTCCTCCGCGATCTTTCTTCCTGGATCAATTTTTTAAAAATTCTGTCATTAAACTATAGGGAACGAATAGCAGAGTCATCCAAATATTTCGAAAGAACGAACTATATGTACGTATACCTATTCTCTCTATTAAATAAATTCACTTCGTCGACGTAGCTGGCCTAGATACAGAAATATGCATTCTTCAATTTGAAGGTGCTGCGGGCACTTTGCGAGTCCAATTAACGTTTAAAGTTACCAGACCTGTGATTAAAAAAAAAAGATCCGAGGCCAAGGGCCAGGGAAAAGGAAGTCAGATTCGCTCGGGGGTCTCCGTTTGGACTCAGTTTCCCCTCCCGTAAAGTTTCCAAGTGGATGGAGAGTTTTGGTACGATTGAGAAACCACTCGGTGTCGGGGGACGAGTACTTTTACCTGTTGCAAATTTTACGGGCTGCGAGAGGCTAGACAATTGACGGGGGAAATATTGATAGATAAATCTCTCCCCGAGAGGCTCTCGTTACGCTTTTAACCTCGCCTGTGACTTTCGACATGCAGCTGGTTGGTATTACGCTCGTTTGTACATTATCGATCCAACGTCTACAAGGGGCACCAGGTATGGTTCCAGATCGATTGGAACTAAAGTTCGGAATTATTTATGGCTCGCTCGCTTATGCATAATACGATTCTATCGGCAATAACTTTTACTTTCGCGAACGGAGAACGCTTGTCGTTGCCGCGCTAATTCTCGCGTCGTGCATAACCCAGACCTCGCGAAAATGAGTATAATTTGCTGCAGTTTCGATGGTCTCTGTTTTTTTATCCTCCCCTTTTTTTCCATCCGTGCCGGAAATTGCGAGACTGTCGAATTCTTGCCGGAATAATTAACTGAGCCGTTTCGCTTTAGACCCGATGAAAAACGATCGGCGGCCAAGGCGAAATTCGCAAATTGTACGGTTTTTTATTTTCCACGGTGATTGTCTCCCTCGTTGATCTCAATGTCAGTCGTGCGTTGTTCGAACTGCGTGTTTGTTTCGCGTCACGTTTTCTAGTCTATCGTATAATTATGATTATCGTTACGTAGAGTCGATTCGTAACGCTCCGAAGGTTGTAAATCGATACACGCAGCAGGGTTACGAGTAATTTAATAATCTCCGCAACATTAATATCGTTCCAAACGATCGATACATTTTTCGAATCTATCAGCGTTCGGTCTTAGGTCCGCACGTCATCACGCTATAGAGGTGTGATCGCAATCGAACAAAAAGATTGTATTTAAGCGTTCAAGCGTGCACCGCGGTAATGGTATCGCGAAACTGTCGTGAAACTTGGAGCTGAATCCCGCTTTTTCTGTTGAGCAGAAAAAAAAAAGTTAGCGTTAGTCGATCACATTCTGGAAGCATACGCCTCGCGATACCAAAAATGGATTGGCCTTAAGATGCCATGAAACATGATTTGATGATCACGAGCGCAGCCATTACCGTCTTTCATCCATTTTTGGCGCCGAATCCCCCTCTGATTGCACCATAAAGACACGCGCATGTGAGAAACTACTCGAAGTAACTATCGTGGCGCTGACAATTTCTTACGCCGCTCCTTGTCCAAAAGGAGACATTAATTATTCTCGTTAGACAGCTGTCGAAGGACGAAGGCTTTCAACTCATCGATTACTCGTATCGATTAAAACCAGATAGCAAAGACTCCCTATAAGTTTTTGATCGATCAGTGTCACGGCGTGCGTGTCTCTCTTCGAAACGAGAACAGCTTCGATAGAGAGTTTTCCCGAATTCCCGAAAAGCAATGAAACACGCGCGCGAACCAGCGAATGGGACTTTAACGCGGTTGCGAGGCACCCCAACGATCTATAATTACGATCCATCGCGAGAAGAACGTTCCTTCCACGGTTTCATAATGCGCGCCACGGGAGTCGTGTAATTCGCTTTTACGATTTTGACATTACGATATTCGGTGTGTGTTTAACTCGCTAATGATAGTTGTTCGACGGTTATTAAATCTATCCGCCCTCGGCAACTCGAGTAAATTGAAATACTTTTACGGTGAAAAGCTCAGATAAGATGTTACGTGCGTGTATTTAATTTATAGGTTGCTCTCGTATCTATTTGCTTAGACTCTCGGGCGGAGATCGGTCGGCGTTTAAAATTTGATTCCGCAAAGAAATGCGAGCAAGGCCGTAGTACCGATGGAATGCAGCCAAGTTTATAGCTGGTATACAGAGGTATTGTGTAATTCGCCAACTACCTGCTCCAGTATCGGATGCAACTTCGACGAGCTATGCAAATACATCGCATAACATTCCATCACGGGACTGCACGCTAGCTGTCGGCTTTGCTGAAAAATCTTAGCTACACGAGACGGCCTAGATTTTTTTTTCCTTCCTACAACCTGGCAGAAATACTTTCCTCGATAATCGACGTGCTAGTATTTTATTTGAGGTTGTAACGCGTTACGCCGCGGAGTCATATAAATTAACGAGGAACGCGGTAATTATAAAGGGAAACTAGTTAACATTATCGGTAATCACCCCGCGCGACGCGTTCATATTCTTTTATCGTGTATATACAAGATTCCTGCTCCCGCTATCGCGTCTCGACATCGTTACCAATTTACTGGAATTAAGCAATTAGAATGTCCGGAGAGCAGTTTGCACGGGCATTTTCGAATTTTATTTATTTGCCCTTCGCGTTCTAAGCATCGAGTCTTATCAGCGTCGGCGCGTCAGTCCCCATAACTCTGTAACTTCGGGATAGACGAGTTTGCAAATTACGTAGTCCGTACGAGCGTTGCAAAGTACCGACGCGGGAAAACAGAATTGTAAATCATCGGCGGCCCTCTTATTTATCGAACGCCGTTTCGCCGTCACCACTTTCTCGCGGCGGTACTTGCTTCGTTAGTAAAGTGTAACACCTACAAGATTACGAGTAATTGTGGCAAATCGTTCGTTCTAGCCTTCACCCACTTTCTCCTTCGTAGACGGGATTTTGAGTCAACAATCGGTGCTAAATATGTCGAACCGAACGAATTCTCAGCACGGCTAAACCGACGCGAGGGTCGCGCTTTTATTTACGTTTATTACAAGTTAATATAGGAATTCTGCGCCGTGTAATCGTTCTCCCGTGTACACCCGACGCGTATCGCGATTATGCGCCGCGGAAAGTTAATGGGCTGCAACGTGTTTCTGCTTATGGTCGAACGAATTATAATTTTCGTAGACGCGACGAAGTACCGCGTTACGTGCGATCATGTGCGTGTCGGTGCGAAGTTGCAAACGCTGCACGTGGTAACGGTAGGCCGCACGTCGGGAATCGTTCTTAACGTTATTTTTGTTGCGGAGAAATTTATCTGTTTTTTGTTCGAATAATTTCACGCCAACGAGGATCGTTAAGTGAAAAGCAAAAGTAACGTCGTGTCGATTAAGCGCATGAGAAATTTTAATAAAGTATTACCTTAATATAGACGTGATAAATTTAATTTCGATTTACCTAGTACTCGGAACCCGATACTCTCCGTATTTATCGAGTATTCCCCGAGAACAAATATTTTTGCAAAGTCCGTAATTTATTATTTCAATGATAGCTAAGCGATACTCGATAGATCCTAAAGTTATGCGAATGCGCGAAACATGGATCGCGGAAGTAGAATTTCGAAAATCTAAATCGTAAAGAACGAGTTAATTTTAATCTGCAAGATCACTGGTGGGTAAAGTTAAACGATATGAGTCGTATATTCGTTTCGGAATGTATATTGTTCGGTGTACCTCGTTCATCAATCATCGAGAAGAATGCTATAAAGCCAGTTGCACAAAGTACAGGTGCCATTCGCAGAACAATGCCAAGCAAAAATAATATTCCGCACCGTTTATCAGTCGTTGAGGTAAGCATTGCGTGATTTTATTGCATTTAATAATAATGACTCTACGAAGCGGAGACAATGAACATTCCAAACGCGTAAAAAATGTTACTTAACGCTAACCTGCAAAAGTCTGGCTACATTGATCGTGCTTCGGGGTTCGATGTCGTTTCATTTCCATTAATGGTTTCTCGCATCTTGATTCTCGAGGGTCGGAAAATTGTAAGTAGAATGCTGTCCAGATATGACGTGCAACAGGACCCATTGGATTACATAATTCATAATATCCGTGGTCAGGTGTCTAATCGATAGTGAAAGTTGAACGATAGATCCCGATATACTGGTTCAAAAGCGGATGCAATAGAAAATATCGCAAGGTAAGACAAAATACAAAAATATTACGATGAATTTTCAAACCAGGCATCTACAATTTCACAGTAAACGACACCTAATAATCCACTGACACCTAATGGATCTGATATGCGATCGATAAAAACTACAATTAGGAGTAAGATTCTACTCCCTCTTTCGACGATCGATCGAACTAATTTATGTTTCCGCGGACGAGTGAGAAGGATACGAGTGATCTTGTCCGGTTATCAGATTTTTAATACATAGCGAACGTGTCTTAAGTGCCTAATTGACGGAGAAAGTTTGGCGAACGGCGTACGCCTTAATTAAACGGATGCTTAATCGCGGCGGAGCATTTCTAAGTAACCGATTCAGCAGAATCCATCTCGGAAAGGGGTAGGAAATAATTTAAATATCGTTTGCAACGACGGAGCGGAGTGACACGAGCGTTCCTCGTTCACCGTGCGCGCCTACTCCGCTTTCCCATTTCTTCTTTGATATTAAGATTCATTTGACCAGTTTATACATTTCAGCGGTGAAACTTTAGAATTAGACGAATGGCGTATCGCGGTATAACAAGCCGAGAATTGGATACCGGAAGAAGGAAACATCGATCCGACTGTAATATCTCTGGCTGTTGAAAACTTAGCTGGAGCGAAGGATTCTGTACCGGAAATGGCGAATTGAATTTATTTCACTGCGTACCGGTTTACTCGGAGCACATAATTATCACACCACGCGCAGATAGATACGAGCATTAATCTTAAAAGATGATCACATGCGGGGCTTTAAACGATGACGTTCTTCGGGATTTTTGAAGCATCGAACCGGTCATAAGTCCCGTTTAGCACGAAAACTCATTGAAAGCTCCCGTAATGTTAATTAAAATTTCAGAAAAAAATTCACATATACAGGGATTAAGGTTTCTCCTTAAACTCAATTTTACTTCGCCAAAGACTTTCTCGCTTACTTTACCGTAATCCCGTGCGTTCGGCGGAATGATAAATCTATCAACTTAATCTACATGTTAAGTGACCTTTAAGATCAACTCGTACCACCGGGAACAAAAATTTGAGAATGCATTCGTCGGCATAATTGTCTCGCTTTCACCGAACCGGGAAACCGTCGACGATCGATTAAAGTTTGCGAAATAAATATGCGCAACGATACACCGTGTTTAGCTGTCCGATGTATTATTCCCTTGTCAGAAAGTTTTGTTCGATCTATTTTGAATCGATCGACGTGCTGAATCGAATGCCAACGCAACGACGCACGTGGAATTACCTTCGCTTCCGTTGCCGAGGTAATCGCCATGGATTTGACGCGTAGGAAGAAAATTTGATAACGATTATCAGAATTAATCGCTATACGCGATAACGATAAACGTTTAAGAGAAAAGAATATTTAGTCTGCACCTTCTTCCGCCTATGGAAGTTTTATTTCTTCAGAAATCGCACTTTCAGCTCGTGTCGTTTACTTTTATTAGAAATCAAGATTCCATTAACAGTGGCAATCGATTCGATCGTTTCGATGCGGATCGATAATACATCCATGTATCATACATCGATACGGCATGACGATTCGATTTGCGTGCACATTGATCTCTACGATGCTTACCCCGCCGTGCAAGAAAGTTCTCCTTGATATTGAGAAGCTACATTTTCAATGCTAATATTGACGACGAAGTATCATTTTTCTTCCGATTAGAAAGTTTTGCGACAGCCGATTTCGTTTAAGACTCGTGTATTTCTTAGACTGTTTTTTAGATCTACTTGGGTTACGTTTTAGTAACTCGACGCTGACGATTTTTAACGTTTCCTACGCTCGTGGAGATAGCCCCTTCACCCTGACCGTGACGGATGAAAATCGCCAGCGAATATACTGGAACGTGTACGCTAGTACGCGTTTTATCACCACGTTCTGGTACAGCTACGCTCAACATTTTTTCTTCCCGGGCCACATCCATATGTTCGTCACGCAACAAGGGCCGCAACTTAAAGCCGGGTACAGACGACGTGAAACATTCGCGCGTATCACACAACATACACCACGATGCACTAATAGACTAGTTAGGATTGTGTGTTCTCACATACGTTACTAAACCACTTGTAATACGATGTTTGTTACGCGCAAATCTTTCACGGAATACAATTTAACGCGTGATTTCATTATAAGCACTAATAACTGGTACTATTTTATTTAATGGAAGATACGTCCAAAACAATGCTACATATGTATATATTAAAAAAATTCCCAGCATCCAAAGTAGATGCGGTGCCAATTACTTCGGATAATCGAGGTTCTACCGTATTATTATAGACAGAGTCCTTGTCTGTGGCTATGAGATAAATATTATTTAAATTGGAAGCTTATTTCGAGTTCCGAAGAAACAAGTAAGAATACATTCGCAGCCATTCGCCCGATAATATTTATGTATAGAAAACCAAAATATTATCGGCCCAGGTCTCACCACGTGGAGGTTGCTGCTACTGGAGACCCAAAGGGAGATAGATGCACCAGGCGCACGTCGATCTCCCTTTTACAATGGCTTCTTATTAATAAATCAACTAAACTTATCAACGCTTATACATATGTCAAACAGAGGAGAAAAATGTGACACGAAGGTGCTCCGCAGAATTATTAATAAGTGTTAATATTAAAACTACTGATAAAAGAGAGCAGGAAGAGCAAAAGTCTAAAATTGTGAGAATCTAAATTACCTGCTTAGCGCTTAGCGTTCGAAATATATACTATAGATACTTATAATTAATACTCAAGCGGTAAACAGACAAATCGGACAAGGAGGCATAAAAAGATAAAAAGCAACAATTGAAGATTGTTACAAAGAACTAAAATTGAATGAATCGAAATCGTCTATTTACCGCTAACTAATTCAAACGCACGACGAGTTATAAATACTTATTCGTAACGATTCGCTCTTCTCTCTTCTCTCTTCTTTCTGCAAAATCTAAAACATTAAAGCCTCGACATAAAATGAAATAAAAATTTTTAAATGGAGAGTGGCGTTTGAATCTCAGGTTCAACGTTGAGATCACCTAGTATTAAACGTTGCTAATTAATGTATGCTTATTAATAATCGTCGTTGGTCGGGCTGATGAGCTAAATTGCTGAGAACGAATTTAAATACTTAATAACAAGATAAGCGTTAATGTCAGTAATAGAACAAAATTCTGCCACCATTCCTGAAAAACGTAAAATATACCAGCGCGTATTCCAGTGGAAAAAATGATCTAATACTGTACATTATACATATAACCCAATATTAATTATTGGAATTTCCCGAAGAATTACACCTCAAAAAAGAAATTTTAAATTAATAGACAAATGTATGAATGTTAACATGGAGAAAAGCAATACATATACAGGCTGTTCATTTAAAAATTTTCCAATCGAATATCTCGAAAAGTATGAAAGTATGAGCAGTAACATAGCCACCTACTTGTTTCGATACCAGTGAAAACAAAATTTCATACATTTAACAATTATTATAGACAATACGTTAAATAATTGTTAGAATTTGATGACATATTCCGAAAAAAAAAATTTACAAATGCATGTGGCATGGTCAATGCGTTGGTGCATTTTTGTTGCTGTATCGTAATTTATCCTAAAATATTGACGCTTGCCAACAAATTTGTGCGATTCTTTCTGAAACATAAAACTCATTAGAAAATAACGGAAAAACGATCAACTTTATCACGTGCCCAATTTTCTTGCCATTGGAGTTATATTTTTCGAGTAACCATCCATCCTTCATTTCATTTCAACGTTAATCATATTTTTTTGGATACCTGTCAATATTGTGTAACCTAAAAAAATTTACTGCTAAATTCTGAAACAGAGGCTCATTAATGCAATCAAATTAAAAAGGTCTTACGTCTATATTTTTCATACTTCTATAGCAGAATCGCGAGAGAAACCCAAAATTATATTTATTTCGTTTACGGAATTATTTAATTTAAAAATGCAATCAAAATTTAATACGTGACAAATTATACGAGCGAGTCAAAAATATATCTCACATTCAAATTCTGAATTTGTAAATGAATCTTCTCTAAATAGAGTTTGCAAATGTTCCGGTAGGGCAACTGAACTAATTTTTTACTAAACGTAACCACGGTATGATTCCGGCACAAAAACTATCGAACGTGCGACAGCGTTGACACTGATTTAAATTATACTTCACCATTGTTTTAATGATATCTGCAATTGCACTTATACATTTTTTCAATGCAAGCGTATGAACTTTTTATAGAAAATAAATGTAAATCGAGCAACAGATACATGTGGAGTACATGGAATATTGACAAAAAAAAAGGGTACTACTATGTTGCTGATTAAAAACCTCTTTTCAGATATACGGAGGAATGAGTAGGACTGAAATAAAAATTAAGAATAGAGGAAATAGATTTTCTCGAGCATTAAATTTACCACGGAATCAAAAATTTATATTCTAACGACGAACGGTCGCCATTTTTAATATTGAAATTAAAGCAAAAATTCTACAGAATTGTTGGCGATTGAAATGAAATTCAATATTAAATTGAAATTTAATATTGAAATTAAAGCAAAAATTCTACAGAATTGTTGGCGATTCTCATTAAATATTATTATGTTCGACGTTATTAAAAAATGTTAATATGTATTTTGACAGCGTTTTCACTGACGAACATTTGATGGATTACAATAAAAAAAAGCAGCATTTTTATAAACATTCCGGGCAGCCACTGTGGGCGCAATCAATTTTTCGAAATACTAATTTGTCAATTGACAATTAAAATATTGCGCAATACAACTTCGGTATTTGAAGCTTACAATAGTGTTGTGTGCTCACTTTTGTAGCACATTAAGTAGCGCAATAATATCCCTTAATTAAAAAATCAAACAAAATCCCGTGCTGCCGTTTAAGGCGCAACATACTGTCGCAACACTAATTTATTCATTAAAAATTCAATTGCACTCGTGCGCAACCACTCGAAGTGCCATACGAGCCGAAAATGTCGACAAGTGGCATTGTTTACATGTTGGAAAGAAAATTTAACGTCAGATTTACTAACAAGTTTCACATTTTGTTTCGGAATTCTTAACTACTCAAAAAGCCAAATTAACTACTCAAATTCCCAAAGAAAATTTGAGGCAAAAAGATATAGCAAGTATTAACTAAAAATGAATGATACAATTGAATATCTCGGAAAATGATTGAACAAAAATTAGAGAAAGTGAAATGTATTTCCGCACATGGCAGGCAGTGACGGTAATCGAAACGCGCGTAAGGTGAGTAAAATATTACCAACAAAAAATTGAGAACAAATTTTTCTGTGCAAGATTGAAATAATTTGAAAATGAAGTGTGCCGTTAAAATTTCGACAAAAAATAATAAGAAATTTTTTCTTTCCAACGCCAAAGGGACACATGTTAAAAATACGGGTAACGAGTATAGTGACAAAATAATAATAATAATGATTGTCCATCTAACAATCGTTCAATCGTTAGATGGACAGTCATAAGTAAATCGTTGCTGCCCTCTTCTCTGACTAATTTTGTCGGGCCTCTTCGGCTGTCCAGCCTCTTCGTTCTTCGGGTAACGCCGACACCCCTCAATCGTTGCTCAAGAATTTATCATTAGAAAAAAAAAAAGTTAAAAAGCTTCATTGATCCAAAATGTATCTCTCGGGATGCAGAAACCCCCATGGATTCATTTTGCACGAATAATACTTCTAAACTTTTTGTCGTATACAACTGTGCGTCGTCCGATCGGAGACAGAATAATATTTTTAAATTTTAATCGAACTCTGAATAGAGAAAAGATAAAACGTACCGTTGAAGTACTTTTATTTTTACACTACGGAAAATGACTCTTTGAACACTCTGTTTGTAGGCTCAAATAACAAAATCTAACAATATAAAAATTATTATGTTTAAGAATTTCCAAAAAATGATAAATTCTCGAGCAAGATAAACTGAAAACACACAAATAACATGTTTGCACCCAAGTATAAGACCACGGGTGCAAAAGAAAAATTGGAATTTTAACCCTTTTTGCGACCAGTTAGCTCCACGAGGGAACCCCCTACCTAACACAGAAGATACTGGCGCAAAAGGGTTAATGCAAAAAAAAAACCTAATCATCCAGGTGCAGGGGCTCACGGTCCTACATTCGAAAGTGATAACCCCTGCCCTGGGCCCTTCCTACTTATAAATTAAGACAAGCATACCGTGAAGTAAGTTACCTGCCTGCCTATCACCTGTATCTAAAAAAAATTGCAAAAGCACAATCTCGCCAACACAACTCGCTCCACGATCCTCAAACACAACCGCCCAGGTGCATAAGCCTACTCTAGGGAGAACGTCCCGGGACGCCTCCGTCACCTGAGCTTGTCACAACACACACACCTAAGGGTACGTACCATTTTTCCTGAAATCGACTGACAAGGATACCGACCATTGCGTAAAAATGGAAGTTAAATATAACCCAAATTATAAAGTTAATTTAATAAAACACCCGATATAACATAATAAGCAAGTACAAGATAGTAAAGAAGGCGAAAGCATCGAAATAAAACTTAAATATCATATAGCGTTATCGTAATCACTTCGAAATAAATTCATGATAAATTGATGAAATCGTTTAATAAGATTGTTCGATAAAATTGTTTAAAATTGATGAAATCGTTTAATAAGATTGTTCGATAAAATTGTTTAAAATTGATGAAATTGTTTAATAAAATTGTTCGATAAAATTGTTTTAAATTGATGAAATCGTTTAATAAAATTGTTTTAAGAATTTACAATTAACCGACGCAAGACCCACTGACCTAACACACATACACACACGTGTGGGAAATACGTCGTGCACGATTCGCGTATCACATTGTCAGTCGCTTAATTGATATTCGTCTTAAAAATTAATACCGTGCACACCGCCTTTATCCATCCGCGCGCGCTTGGGCACGCGAATGAATTCGGGCTAAAGGGACATGTGCACGGCCATAGAAAAGGTAACTCACCGGATTTGATTTTGTTGTTTTCCTGAAAATCCTGAGCTAAAAATAGTTAGAGTATAATAACTTGCGGACTAAACATGTGTTTTGTCTTAAAATTCAATGCAATGACTCGAGTTGTAAAATTGTTCAATTTAAATTTATTATAAAAATTGTTTCAAATACTGATAATATGAATTTTGCAAAAATAAAATATTTTTATTGAGGAACATTAACAAATTTATAGTTCAAATCTAATTTTTATATGGAAAACATGAAAGTATATGAAGGAATAAATCACCTCGGGCGATCCCGTTGTCAAAGCGACTGTCCTAAACATTTGCAAATGTTAAAATATCGTCACTTTGATACTGTGATCTACCCGTCGCGAAATGCCTTCTTGCACGTTTAATTAAATAACTTTGATAAATTGCGGATATAACTATGCGCGTCTTTACATACGTATACATATGTACATATGTATATTGAAAACATAGTAATAATAGGCAACAGATAATATTACAATCGAGCGCGGAAACCAAACGTTTAAAAAAATGTATATTCTCCGTAAATTGCATCAAAGTTTGACGAAAGTAATTTAATTCGCGGTGCAATTATCTAATTTTATTTTCGAAATCAATTACGCGATTAAAGGAACTATTAAAGGAGCTGGTAGTGCAAGAAGGCCCTAGCCTGATATAAAATATAAAGAAAACACACATAAATATTTCACACATCACGAGCATATCAAACGATATGCTCGCGGTCACTATGCTCGATACCATGATCAAAAAATTACAACCAGTACCCGTGCCGTTTCGGATCATTCATCCTGCGGCATGATTGGGTACCGGAGGGAGTTTTAGGACTCACCGGTAGCTGAATACCAAAAATACCTCTGTTCCGAAGCTGCAAGCTGGTTACCGTAGTCGGCATCGTAGTGGATCTCGTAGGGCCTGGAAAAAAAGAACGCCGCAACGTTAATTAATCTTCCAATCCGTACGAGAAATCAATGTACGCATTACGAACATTCAATTCGCTAGGAAATAAATTCGAGTGGAATAATGATACTTACGTTTTTCCGTGGGTTCCTGCACCCGACGTATGTCCTATACGCTGCTGCAGCGGGATACTCACTGACTCTAATTTTAAATTGAATATGTCGAAGTTAACGCTGAATTTTACATTGAAAATGACACCGAAAACGACATTCGGTCAATAAAGCATGAAATTGCAAACGCGAATCAAATACAATGAGAACACCCGTGTTCTAGAAAAGATATTGATATCAACAAAACACTGACTCTACTTCCACGCTTTCTCGAAAGGTAAATACTGCTACGAGCCACACGCTCGAAAAAAACAAACTTCATCGCGTTGCAAACACTGACTCTAGACCACATTGCGCGAGGTCACAAATTATCTGAAAGAAAAGCTGTGGAGAAAAGTGTGGGGGGAAAGAAACACAGACAGAATACTTTTCATAATTTTCTTTTTCAAATGTTCGTTAGGAAAATGCCGCCATCTTGTTACCAACGAATATCTTTTATTCTACCGTTGCAGGCGTATTGCCAGTTAACGAACGAAATGTTCGATGATCTATCGGAATAATAAGTAAAACGATTTTACTACCGACCGTCGTCGTTAGAACTACTTTCATTATTTATAAACTTTCTGACATAAACGTGTGATTTATACTCGTCAAGATTCGATGTACTCCGCATAAATCGAAGTGAAAAAGAATGCTTCCCGGCATTTTGACGTTGAAAGATTCTAATCGCGAATTCTATTTTAACACTTGCATCTGAATGAAACGTACAGATGCAATTCTGATAACCTTAAAAGAATGGCTGTTTACAAAATACAATTGAAATCGGTCGACGAGCAAATTTAATACCGAATAGCCGCGTCCCTCGCACATTACATTAAAACTGTACGTTACCAATCCTTTACGACTCATCCTGAACACCCTTCTCTCGGCTGTATTGCGTATGCTGCATGTATTGCCAACCTGCGAACGAAAAAGAACAGTTTAAGCATGCATAAAAATTCAGATACGAGAATTACAATAAAATCGCATAAAAAATATATCGGATCTATGCTGCGATGGGTTTAATAAACTATTTGAAAGTATAAACAAGTTACAAGAAAGTAAAAATACGGTAAATGAATCGTCGGAGTTTTTAACCTTAATCAATTTTTCGACCCGGGTTACCGACTGAATTAACATTTAGAATCGCGATGATGGTAGAACATGTGCAATAGGAAAAAGTAAATGCGAGGAAAGATACCTGAGAACTCGATTCGTACAACTTCGATGTGTTTTATACTAATAGGAACACTCGAAAAAGATATCTAACCTGTAGGACGACCTCCAGTGAACTGAGCTACAGAACGTTTTCGCGCTTCAATGTCAAGTGTATGGAAAATCGAAAAAGGGGGGGGGGGGGCAGCGGGGAGTCAAAGCAACTGACGAATATGACCTCACCACTTATTATTACAAGACCCTTGGGACTTGTATTCATTGTTTACATCTGCGGTGAGAAACAGAATGAAACTAAACGAAGAAGAGGATCCGAGTTTTGATTCAAGGTAAGCAGTGCTTGCAAGGATACTTACATTTTCTCCATCCAACCGCAAAACGATCACGTGAAATCCTTAAAGTTCTGATTTCAAGATATTTATATCGTAGAAGGAATTGCGATAAACCACCTGAATTTTTGTACGATTCTTCATTTTCACTCGAGTGGAAGTCAATTCATTTAAATTTGACCTTCCCTTTTGTTTCTCTCTCACGATCAGCCTTCACCCCGCGTGTTATAACTTCCACGGTATACGTCTCTCTTGGTCTGTCGTTAGGGATGTTCGATTCCGATTCTTTGAGGAATCGATTCTTTTCGCCAAAAGATCGATCTCTTGAATCGGTTCTCTCGTATTCGATTTGACTAAAAATCGATACTTTACTCTAAGAATCGTGAGTAAATTCTTTATTCTTCAATTTTTTTTCTATAACGGACATTTCAAATATCAGCTATTGGATTAACAAAAAGAGAAACAAAGCTAATTGATTGGTCTTTCTGTTAGAGAATTACTCTGTCGCCAACGGAAAGATCAATCAGAAGAGGTTCCGGTGCTAGTAATATCCCTCGAAAATGGATGTCGAAAATTTTTACAACTACAATTACGTTCGCCTGTCGGTGTGATCTATCTGCCCTCTCTTTTGTTTCTCTCGTTTCTCTCTCTGTCATGGCGTCGTCCGTTGACAACATCGCGATATACATATATTCCTCCCTTTTTTTCGATGAATCCATCCTGCTCGCACCACCCAGGACACGGACGAGTAGAGGGCGCAAGGTGTGTGAGGAAGCAACTGTCCCATGCGCACATACGGAGTTCGTCGGTGAGGCTGCTGTGAGTGCGAGAGTGACGCTCCGATAGAAAGAGGGAGAGGGACCGATTGGCCGAAAATTCGGACGCTGTCGCACAATGCAGGCCGTTATCTCGACGGCAGATCCCAGAAGCGCACGTGTGTGCGTCCATGTACTTCGCAAGCGAGAGGGCGCGTATAAAACAATGGGAGAGTCGTATACCGTTAAATTGTATGCCGCGATGTAACATGCGGAATCGAATCCAAAAAGGAAATGATAAGAGATGCTAAAATGAAATAAATCGACATCCATTTTAGAGAAAAATCGTTTGTGTTTCCAATTAAATATTCATAAACGCCTCGAATGCAATTGACCACCCCCCTTTCCGCGAAAAATTGGTTCTCTGCTGAACAGTCGAATGATTACAATACGTATTATATATCCATATATATTTTGTTATTTATGTATACGTATTTTTTATAAACTCTCTACTTGTTAAGCAACATTTCGAATACAAATATTATCTCGCGTGTTCGCGAAAAAAAACAAAATTTGAATATGTCCGATCGTTTATTTAAAAATTTAAAAAAATCTTTTACTCGTTTCAGACACATCTTCGCGGCCCGCTGTTGGAATATGGCTGTCCTGGTAGCATCGCGCGTTGAATTATCCTTTGTTTTGTAACCGATACCGATCACCAATTAAACGATATTTATCCGGATTCGATAATAAGCGTCAGACTGCTATTGATATTTAATTCTAATTCTGTCTCGTTTTCGATATCTTTAAATATCTGAAGAGTATTCTCGGTACTTCATGATATTTTTTCTCATAATTTTCAATCTTAGGTCAGCATATTAAGCGAGGCAGCATCGATACGTTTCCACATGTAGCGTACAATGTAGATTTTAACGGCGACTTTATAAGTGTCAGTTGGCCGAGCTTGGTCAGTGAAAGGCACTTTTCTTTAGTGTAAAATATCACGAATCGCGTACCCGTTATCGAAATGACTCGGTGAATGAGTTCAACGGTACGAGCGTGCATAAAACGAGTACTTAATATTAATAGCTCCGTACGGTGACAACGGTCGGCCCGCGATGGGAGAAAAACGTAACGCGCTTCTAATTAAAATAATTCGCATGTGTGCACCGCTTAAGCAAAAACATCGCGATAAGACCAAAAAAGATCTGAAACTCCGGACGGGGCAGCTAGATCGTGTAATACTTAATCTGTGTAACCAACGTCCGCTCAATAGAGCGCCACATTTTAATCTTTATCGATAATAAGAATACCTTACCGACCGTACAATCTTTTTCACGTTTGCCACTTTATCCCCTTCGTATGGGACAAAATAATTCTATTTGGAATTGGATCGAGTACGAGGGGATCGGAGCGAACCGGATTTACAGAACGAACGTGATTTCCGTAAATCCAGTGCTAGTTTTGCACTTCGGATATGCGCAGTTTCGAAATTCCTTGTTTCGTTCAGCATGGTAATTTCGCTCTCGAGCCACCGCAATGGGAGCCGAAGTAAGTGTCCTGAATATAGAGCAAATATTATTGGTCTTGACTAACAATTTTCACCCGGAGTAGATTAGTTCGCGATGAGGGACCAGCTGGGTAATGGCATCCCTGAATATTTGAAATCCCCGATTTGGTATTACTTCTCCGAGCATGGTAGCTTGCCGTACAATATACAATGATGAAGTATGATTCGCCGCGGTATGCACTGCTGCGCCTTTCCATCTGGGAACGGAAATTTCAACCTGCCGTTTCGAGCACGTACGCAAACATTTCCGGAATTACTGTCTCTCGTGTGTCTGGATAAAAAGCGCTTGTTTAACCGCAGTATCAAATAGCAATGCAAACTTAACGTTAATATACGTAGTAGCGAAATCGAGAAAGAGTAATCGCGGTGCGAGCCTCCTGAAAACTATGATTTTTCTTACAAAGGTCACGACATAACAACAATCATCGCCGAATGAGTAAACACATTTGCTACAATGTTACTACGCGCGTATGATAGGCGCATCGGGATCCAGAGATTTGGCAGGTGCGTCACAGATGTAGATCATCAATCACGCGATAAATAATCCAAATGTAATTGATGCGAAACAGGTACCAGGAATATCTGCTTCCTGAAACTAAATTCGTAGTATTATTACTAATTGCTCGCGATGCGGGCGAATAAAATATTTGACACTATCGGAGTTGTTTTAAACTTTTACACTACGATTCTTGGATCAGTACGTACAGTTATAACGTGGAGTATTGGAATATTGAAAAAACAAGGATAGGTTCGGTTTTAAACTTCACGGTCTGTTTGATAACGAGGTAATAACGATAATACAAATTATATTGACTAGCCTATTAATAAATTAGGCCAGATTGGCATACATTATGAACCAACACGAGTAGAAATTTATCAAATCACCGTACACGTGCACTTTTCGTAAGAGTGAACGGACGATTAAACTTGCATATGTAGACACGACCTAAATGAGCAACTGCCAAGAATGACATTCGTTAATCGCGTCTCGTGGGTAGAGAATAATTTCTTAATTATTATATGTCGTGGCTCGCGCATTGGTGATTACGACTGGAATTATTCAATTTCACGTGAAACCGTATAATTTGTTCCATCGTCGGAATCAACGAGTCCTATTAAAAATCTATGATACGAAAACCAGGAGTAATAAGGATTCGTTTTTACAAAACAGTGGTTTTATTAGATACACAGCGGTCTCGACGGTTGTCGATACAAAATCATCCGTCGAGTGATTTTTGTTAAGCACGATAGTGGTTCAGAGGAATTGTGGAATCGATAACGCGTGAGGAAAACATCATAGGTAAGAGTTCAATATAAAACTGATATCTCTATCAAAATTTTACCGATCGATAGTGCCAGCGATTCTCGCAGCACCGCGTGTACCGATCATCGTGCACATCGGTGTTCGCTTGGTCACGGTGATTCAGGCGCCGCGATTATCGAGTCAACTGAATTCGAATAGGAAGATCTTCGGATTATCGATTATGGACTCAATAATCGGATGAATGTTTTCGCTAGCGGTCCGTGTTCGTGAAAAACTGCTCGTTCAAATTTGGAATATTGATTTCATCCTACCGAGCACATTTTTACGCTGAACTATAATCGACATCGGTGTGCACGTCGACAGCAGAATGTTGAGCGATTTTCTTTCTTCCCTGGGATGTTAGTTGTCGTTTAATGGCACATCGATCGATCATGGACACTATCCTCTCCGTCTGTCCATTACCTTTCCGCTCGAGAAGAATACGCGGACATTGGTGTGAATCGGTGTTAATTACGTGCTTATTCCCTGCCTTCTTGTGCGCATCTTTATCATCGTCGTGTATCTTAATCGTCGCCGCCTGTCATCACTTCCATAAATTCTGAGAATGGCAAGTGCAAATATTATTCATAACGTTCTACGCTCGATAAGTGAAATATAAGTATGTGAATAATGCTCGTTTCGACCAAACATTTATCAGCAAACTATTATTTACAGCGAATTAGAGACTTCTGTAAGCATCGAAAGTTCGATTTAAATATACCGCAGGTTCAATTAGTAAGGTGCTAAACGTATGGAAGCGAAGCGTGAGCATTCCCGCGTTATACGATTCGACTAATTATTTACCGGAGAATAAAACTTTCTTTCCCGTATCGTCGCAGAGATCGAATTAATATAATTTCGTGCACGACATCAAACTTTTTCGCGCACGGTGGTCAGTCATTGAAAATCAGTAATGACCAGCGAACGGAATGCGAATCCCTCGCTTTGTACACGACAAGCATCGATTAGTTAGCGCGATAGGTTCTTGGCAAGCTGTTCCAAACATTTCCTACGATTCTCAACGTTCATCGCAACTTCCTACCGCTTAGCATTTATTTGTCTTGGCATGTTAGCTCGAGCGCAACGACAATTCCTGTGATTTCTTTTCTTTAAACTCACCATCGAAGTCAAGCGTTCCGGAGCCGTCGGCGTCAATTTCTTCGATCATCAAATCGAGCTCTTCCGGCGACAGTTTGTCGTCGAGTTCGTGAAGGATGTCACGAAATACCTCGGTGGTAATATAACCGTTTCCTTCTTTGTCGTACAACCGGAATGCTTCGCGCAATTCTTGTTGCATCGCTTCCGTGTCCTCCTCTACCAAGAATCTAGCGGACAGCGTGCAGAACTCCTCGAACTCCAATTCACCGGAACCTAACGATTATCAAACTTTTAGTAGAGCGCATTTCTCGTTAACGTTGAAACCTTCGTGTGCCATCCGTACCATCCTCGTCCACCTCCTTGATGATCTCATGCAGCGTTTTCTCGCTCAGCTCGTACCCCAACATGGTCAGTATCGTGCCCACCATGTCTGTGCCGATGCATCCTTTCTTCTCGTGATCGAAAGCATCGAATGCCTTCTTCAGAACTGCTCAGAAATTGTTGCTGCTCGCGATCAATGATACACTACGTTTGTCGGGTGTTAGTGAAATTAGTTGCAAATACTTACGAGCAATCTGATCCTTCGTCAGGTCATCCTGTCATCGTCGTGCATGGAATTAGAATATTAGTGAACCGTCCATTAAGTAACATTCATTTTGGAATTATGTGAAAATATCAAATTCGATTTAATTAAACATGATTCGGAGATACCGATCTGGAAGCGAGTCACGAACAAATTTATTCTTATTTCTCTCCCCATTATCGGAATTTGGTAATAGTGAAACGCGATTTAAAGACGAATGAGCGTGTATTATTATTAACCGCGGTGTCTATGCTCAAACTCGTGTCCACGGAAACCTACCATGGCGGAGTGGTTAGTAGGTGTTTACTCGAAGCTCCGGTGTTAACACGACGGCGTCGACGGCTTATCCGGGTATGCACCAGATTCTGGCTGTGGAGTTCTGTTTTAAGTGGTCATAACGATGATATTCTGGCACGTGATTGACCAGGTAATATCTACCTACAAAACTCTAGCGGTTTTCAAATTCATCGAGGACACTCCCCACTCCATTTCCGCGGACAAGCTTCAATTGTACGGATTCCGAGGCAATGTGCTCGGTTTCGAAAATATTTATTCCGGCTTACTTGGTGCGACTCTTTCGAGTCGAGTCGTTTACAGTCCCCGTACATTGTTTTCCGACTGGAAACCAACGCGGAACCGAACGCATCTCAATTCTGTTTCGATGCATCGAGTGTAGCTCGACAGCTGGAACGCATATTATTGTTTACTCCAAATTTGATTAACTCGGCGGAGAGATGCAATAATCCTCCAAATGAGGTTACGAATACAAACTGTACAAGCGTGTACTTTAATTTTAGGGAATAACGATACAGAGATAAATTATTATGGAGTACAACTAAAACCAATTTCAATATTCATGGTTTAAATTTACTTTTCTTATCGCTTTACGTGTATTTTCTGTAAGCGTAGATTTCCTCACGGAATGTGATCGCTTTTTATAGTTCGCATATTAATTATCCGACGTATACTTAACGGAACCACCGGTTACTTCGCAAATTCCTCTTTTCCACAGTTCTACTTTTCTACGAGATCTACAATTATTCTCCACACGAATGGTTGGTTTACGTATAGCTATTGTTAACAATGCGGCACTGCTATAACGCAATCTGTTATCGATATAGCGGGGAGAAATGGTACAACAATAGTGAAAGTTGGCTCTCGGCCGGATGCACGAGTGGCGGGGTTACCGAAGCCGATTCGGCGTAATAATCGTGAGTGTGATATTTTTAGCCAGCTAATTATAAACTCATAAAGCCTGGTAGCAGCTATTATATTTGTAAGTGATTTTAGCGCCGATTCTGGCATATTCGTGCGAAGTAACTCTGGCATCCTTGAGACGATAGTTGACAATAGACCGCACCCATAAACTTGGGGATTATATTTTAACACCGAGACGCATGCTCTTACCAAGCATGCGTATTATTATACGCCAGAACAAAGGGTAAAATAAATAATCGAGGGGGGATTGCCATTGCAATTTTTTAAAATTCTTTTATTCATCTCCTTGATCCTCTTTTTCAGTTACAATTCTTACGTAGAATTAATTAAACATATTATCACCTTTGGGAACAGTTATATATCTCGTGGGCAAAGTAGAAAAGTTAGATACATTCTTGGGCACATTTCTGACTGCAAAATATTCCTTCCCCGTTGCATCAAAATCCTCTGACTCGAGTTGCCGAGGAAATTTCAGTCTAAGCAACTCTACGACTCTTCTCAACGATCGAAACGTGTAATCGAAAAGTGTTCGTCCATAATTATAAACGAGTTTACGATCGACATATATACATATATGTATATAGAACGCGACGTAACAAACGCGACAAGCTTGATCTCCTAACGATCGTCGATTTCGATAAATTCAACCTGTCGCCATACGCGAATACTCGGACGAATTTAACAGCCATCGACAACGAGGAGAACATTTTCCAAAATTCGTTACACCGCTGACAGACGTTCCCCTCCCTCCCTTCCACACCAGATCCATCCCTCCTCCCCCACCCCCCACCCCGTCCAAACGAACGTCCCTTGCGAACTTTAACTTTACACTTTGCCCACGGCACATACACCTCGAATAAATTGCAGCTTAAACGTGAGAGCAGGCGGCTTCGTTGCTCGTAGACGTGGGCGACACACGGGAGACGTCCACTTTGTGCCAAGGTAATAATTTAGCCTGTCATGACCTCCATGAATTCTGCAATGAAAATCGTCGGATTCGGTGTCTTCATGGGCAGGGTTCGAAGACAAACTGAAATAACGGCTGGCGAACCGTCGTATACTACTTGCCTTCGTAATCTAGTGTGCCAGATCCATCAGTGTCCACCTCTTCTATGATCATGTCGAGTTCCTCCGGGGACAGTGCATCATCCAGCTCGTGAAGAATGTCTCGGAACACCTCGGTGGTGATGTAACCATTTCCTTCTTTGTCGTAGAGACGGAAAGCTTCGCGCAGCTCTTGCTGCACCGCCTCGGTGTCGGTGTCCTCTTCTATGAATCTGGACGCCAGGCCGCAGAAGTCGTGAAAACTCATCTCGCCGGATTCTAGACATTTGTCGCGTTAGCCGTTAACGTGGATTTTCCTTATTATATAGGCATGGAAATCCCGGCGGGTAAAAGGAAATTTAATGAGAAGTAACGGAGGAGTTAGGACGAATAGTTTTATATGTTAGGGGCATCGGAGAGAAATCTATTACTTTGCGGAACAATATGAAACTGTATTGTTCCTTAATTTTTGTTACTGGATATGTTACTTCGCTGTTTACAACTGTATATCAACTTTTTTCCGAGTCTTTCGTACTACTTTCATAAAAACTTGGGAATATGACTACACCACCATGTCCGGGCACAAATTGGGCACAAACGTTATTGTATAAAATAATAGATTCTTTCCGATATCCCTAATATTTATATTAGGATGCTATAGCGTTAGTTACAAATTATGCGTAAGAGAACAATGATAGGTTATTTCATTTATAGTAAGCAAACACAATTGGAGGTTGCTCAATTAATTACATTACTAATTCTATGTTACTACTTGATACTTTTATATTTAAAAAGAGACATAGAGATGTAAAGCCTACCGAATGGGTCAAATTCACCGATGACACCTTGCAACTGTTCTGTCGGAATTTTCATACCCATCATGGATAAAATCGTACCAACCATGTCGTTTTTGATGTTTCCACTTTTCTCAGGATCGAAGGCGTCGAATCCCATCTTCAACTCTGCGATTAAAAGTTTATTATTAGAGAAATTTGTTGACGACGTTTGAGGTGGAGATACCACGATTAAAATTGTTAACGAAAGGTATTATACGAATACTGGTTTGATATATTTTAACGCGGTGTACGTACGCTGAATTTGGTCTTTGCTCAGCTGAATGTCATCCTGCAAAATAGTAATTAAGATTACCGATTATTATAGAGTGGACGTATTATTTCTCAATTTTGATTTCACGGTATTATAACGTTTCCCGCGACGTACGTAAATTTATTTCACTTAAAACGTTAGGTACACGATAATTACCATTTTGCGAGTGATTTGGTACCCTCGGAAAAACTTCCGTTCAAGATAATCACGATATCACAGGAGTAAAAGATCGACAGATCTATACGGAGCAATCGCTTCGAGACAAGTTACGGTGCCGACGAAAATGCCACACTGAGCTTTAGTAAACTAATTAGCAGAGCTACATGGACGCAATCGAGCATTCTTATTAGTGTCAATAGATAATCACCAATCATCTGTCGACTAAAAGGAACTATAAAAAGATTCTTAATCGGGACCCTTTCATGGCTGTCACTTTGCGAAACGTCTAGACTCTTGACGCAACGATTAAGAGATAGACACCGTGTCGATCATTCAATCAATAGTTCTTTGTGTGTTCTTTCTGTTTATTATTTTTTCTTAGTCGGGCAAAAGAATTTTTACCCGCTCGTATAACGTACGATGGTAACGAATACAGTAGAAAAAATTTACTACCAGAGAAAGGAATAACTGTAAATATGAATTTATTTACAAAGACGGCATTTACGTGATAACAATATTCATAACAATATTAAAATAACAATATTACGCGCGATACGGCGTCGTGCTTAAAATCCTAGAAAAAATAAAAGAATCTTCATACCATCCTCGTGGGATAAAAGGAAAAGTAGTTTATTGTAAAAGAGGTAGGGCGCACGCATCGTTCAAGCCAGTTTAATTTGGCAAGAGTAAGTACGCGCAGATACGGAACTTCAATCTGTAATCCTCGTAGAAAGCCAGTGACGTGTGCCCGCGTATAGCCGGTCATTTCCACTACATGCGAATCACGATGGATGAACATGAAAACGGTTATAGCGATTGCGGTGCCACCGACGTACAGCAGTTTGATATTGGCATTGCGTCCTTTTAGAGAATTGCAGTGGATTGCCAAAAGCTTACACGTGCAAAAAACTCGGGCCTGGCAGCCGCGTCCGTGCACGATGTGTAGTAAACTGACCTCCTTAGCCAATCGGACGAGGGCTCTCGATGTTAGAACGAACTACTGACCTAATCATTAAAAATAAACGGTAGTGGGGGCCGTACCAATCGCAACGGCGAATGATTCATCCGTAGTCTTTCAGGTTGGATGCGATACAAGGTGCGATTATCGTACGTGAATCCCCGCGTCGCGTCGATCGACCCGGCTTATTTATAATCGATTCTTTTTACACGGTAACTTTTAACGCGTTATACTTGATCTTGGAAATTGACATTGACACAGGAATCGTCGGGCTCGCCGCCAGACTGCGTCCGGGCTTTCAGCTAGCGAGGTGAAAATTAGTTAATTATTCTCTTATTATGACACGCGTGACGACCAGAAATAGAAGCAGCCCGAAACTGCGAATGGAAATCTTAAATATGAGGTATTTTTCGAAATATTCTAATCGATAATACAAAATCTCGACATCCCAAAATTTGTTAAAACGTCAGAAAAATATACCGGTCGTCACATAATATTCCTGCCTCCCTCTATATTATATAGAGAGCAGAACAATTTTCGATCGACAGTTTTACACCGTAAATGCGGAATATTCCAACTGCTCGTCCTCTCTCGCATCCACCGCCGAAGACAAAGAGGGAACGACTTCGTAGGGATGGGGCGGTAAGGGTGGAGCGTCCATTCTTTGCTTCCCAAACTGACTCTTCAGTCGTTTCAATCTCCACGAGGCGAGTTGCATCACGGTCGGCTCGATCCCAGACACATAACTATTTCCATCGCTCTGGAAGCTCATTCTCGACACCCTCCTGTAACTTCGAATTGGCAATGGGGCCGGTGGTAAAGGCGTCACGTACCCATCTTCCTGCACTTTCCTCGGAAAGACAGATACACTTTCCCCCCTCTCCTTTTCTTTGTCGTCGATGCGAACTCCTCTCGGCAGAACGATCGCGTCTACGTTCCTACGTTTCACCAGCATCACTCTCTTGCTGCCGCGTAACAACGACGGGTGCCTTCTAATGAAAATAAACGTAACGAATGCGCTGATTAAAATTAATAGAATAATCGAGACGCTCGTGAAGGAAAGTACGGCGGTCTTGTCGCCGTTGGACAACCAAGTCTTCTCTTCGTCGCTGGGACTCGTGCTGATGCCCAAGCAATTCAACGGCGACACGGTTGTATGATTGCTATGTAACAAACAGATCGTGTAGATCTTCGATCGCTCGACGTTTGGTAAAACGAAGGAATGCTTGACGTTTCGCGCGCAATTAAGGGACTCGTTAACGTTGCCGTTATCGAACCACAATAAAACGACCTCCGTATTCAGATACGGTAGCTTCACCGTTATCGATCCGTTGGTAGTTTCCGTGGCAGAGAAACTCGGATATCGTGATCGAACTTCGAAGCTCGTCGTCGAGAATAGTTTACGCGAGATTCTAGTTCGAAAATACGTGCTCGGAACGCTACAAGTTAAATTAATCTTAACGTCACTCCCTTCTGATTTGTCCGTCGAGCCGGAATGCCGATTATCGTCGATCGTTGTTTTATCGTTCCCCGCACGAGCGGTCGAAGTCTCGGGCTCCGATTCGGAACAAAAATTCGCCCTGTTGAATGGTTTAAAAGCGTTCGATTTCGGTGTCTTGCAAATTGGCATAGTCTCTACTATATTGGGATAAGCTTGAATGATCTCCTGCATCCACTTTAACTTGCAATCGCAATGCCATGGATTATTATCGATAGTCATGCGAAATTGTTTATTATGCACGAAATCGAATACACCTTCTGGTAAGGACGCAATATTGTTACCGCTCATAATCAATTGCGATATCGAGCCAGCTATTGGTACGAACGCATCCACGGAAATGATTTTGACTTTCGAGTCGTCGACGTACAGAGACTTTACTTCCGGTACGCCGGTGAAAAGTTCGCCGTCAATATTGAATATGGAGTTCCATCTTATTGATAATATCTGGATCTTTAGGAGAGTACTGCCTCCCGTTATATTTCTAAGAACTTCCGTATCGTCGATCACGCTGTTTAATTCTAGCACCATTAGGGTACTCGCTATGCTTTCCAGGAGATTAAATTCCGCTTGTTTGATAATATTGCTCCGAATCGTCAGTTCTTCCAATTGTGAAAAGGGACGAAACATTGCTTTGCTGAACGACACAATTCGATTATCTATAATGGATAGCTTTTTGGTATCCTCGTATATCACGCGCAAAAATGCGTTATCCTCTACCTCGGTTAGCGAGCAGCTCTCAAGCGTCAGCTCCTCGATCAATAAATCAGTGGGCAGCCAATCCGCTCGAAGCTTGTTCGACGGAAATTTCGATTTCTCGAATATCATTTTGACCGATTTGACGGAAATACAATCGACCTACGTAAAGTCGATAAAAAGCATTCAGTACCGATACCATCGTTATTGTTATTTATTTTATATTGTTTCTGCACTCGGTACCTCGAAATCGGATTTGATAAAATCCGCCGCTACCTTTCCGGGATCGAGTTCTGCGGGAATAGACGAGCACTTTATCGTCTCGCAACTTTTCTGACAGTAAGTCTGAGCGAACCTCGTACCTAACGATCCATTAAAAACTTGCGCGAATCTCGATCGTCTCTCCGTTATATTCGTTTGTCCTTTCGTCCTTCCGTTATTTATTAAACACCGCGATAATTGCCATGACCAAATAAAAAATCCAAGGAGGCTCAGTATAGAGGCAACTGCAAAAACCGTTCGCCATGCAGGACGGCTGCATTTGTTAATACGTTAAATAGAGTCGATAAACTGTTCGATATAAAAATCTTTACGAATACCTTTTCGACTCCTTTGAGGGGAGTTTCAATACGCGTTTTCGTACTTTTTGCAGAAACATGTCCGCGCGATTGTTACGGTTCTACTTCGGTCGGTCTACTACGAAAATGAAATCTAACTACATCCGTTTGGACGCGTAGTATCTGCATCTCTCATTGATTTTCCGTTATCGGACGCAATTACAGATATAGTTGCATTTTTCCCCTGCACGGGCGGCGATCGATCGAGGTTTACCTGTGCAACGTTCCGATAATCGATAAGCGATTAAACGAACCCGTACGCAATTAATCCTGAAAAACGGTTGAACGTTTTTAGAAATCCTACCCAGATAGATCCAAACGATTATTGTTGTCAATTATTTCTACGCGCAAAATGAACAGTTTCATGCTTACGTATTTTTTTTATTCATTTGAAAGATCCACATATACACGTTAATCGTTAACGACATAATAAACAATGACATATAGACATTAGAATCTGAGTAGGTGTCCTTATCATGGACCATTGCGAGAAAAGATGCTTGATAATACATATCACGTTATAATTATCGTATAATGACCATATACATGTAACAGTATTTATAGACATATACAGACGAAATTGATGTGTATCTGCGCGTTACAGAATATTTTTTATGTATTCATATAATATATATTTATATGTTTTAACACCGATATGTAACTTTAGGCATGGAATTTCTGCGTTTCGCGTGTATAATTGTAATATCAGTGTACCCTAAACTACGCGTGCGAACCGACGCTTATCTCCACTCGTATCTACATGTCGCTTATACATATTAATTATATATCGTTAGTAAAAGGGAGGATAACGCATAGATACGAGAAGCAATGTTTTACGGTGTCTCCCGTAAATGCATACGTACACGCGTCTGTCCAGCGACGTATCATTTCAGATACGCGTCGATTACGCACGCGTACGTTTCTCCACCGTGTCTCTGCGTGCACAAACGTATATGTATAAACAGTGTGCGTGTCTGTGCGTGTGACATACGTATACAGAAGAGTTTTCCATGGGTTTAGACGCGTGAAAAAGCGCACGGTATACAGTGGAGCACCGAGATATACATACATGTACGTACGCGAAGGTGTTCTTCGACGTTCGACAGGAAGAGGGAGGGAGAGAGACAGACAGACAGACAGACGGACAGACAGACGGACAGACAGACAGACAGACGACAGACAGACAGAGGGAGGGACAGAGAGAGAGACACAGTTAAGCTCCATTATCCGTACAAGAGGTCCTTTTCCCAACTTCACTCCCTACACACACACACTCTTACACGCGCGCAAGCGCGCTCCTATATTACGGATCTGTGCGCCCAATAAACCGTTCCCAGAGTATTACGCGCTAGAATCGAAATAAATATAATATGTATATGGCTATGCCGCGTACGGCTCGACGGCTGCGCCAGCAACGACTCGACCACTGTAAGACACTGTACAAAAATACCGCTTATGATAATTAGTAATAATAACGGCACAGCCGGCGAGACTGCAAACTGCGGCGATCAGAGATATGTCTCGACATGGTTCTGCGGGTGTCGTCCGGCGCGATTAAGCGCCGGCGACCAACCCTTCATTGTTCTAAAATCACCTACGGGATATGTTCTACTGTCCGAGCCAGGAGCCCCGGATCCGCTTTACTCCGGACCATTCCGTTTCGAAGCAATAGCGATTAACGGTGCGCCCGAGTACGCGTTGGTACGGACGTAAACGCGTCTCAATTTATGCGAATTAATGCAGGTAAGTGCCCGCACATCGATACTCGAGGTACGGGTGTGGCGTAACAGTCGTAAAGCGCGATAAAGGAACGATGGGGCGTCGTTACGTTGCTTCTGCATTCCGATATTGGAATGCGTATAGTAAATATATATATGCATGTCCGTGTGAAACGCACGCGCTGGGTCGTGGAATCAGAGATAAGATTCGATCTTCCGTTCGAACGATTTAAATAATAACGGTGCGTTATTGCATTGTGGGAGGACTCTCGACCGAAGATTCATATTTCAGTCTCATAAACTTCGGATCCAAACTCCCGACTCGCGTAATAAGTGCGACTATGTTAACGTTTGCTAGCTTTACTCTCGTATCTACTGATATTTTTCTTTTTTTTCAACTCACGGCCATTCGCGCTCCGTTGATTGACGCGCAAACACTGTTAACGGAAGCGCATCGCCGTGGAAAATCATTCTGCGTTAATGAAAAAAATATAGGAGATATGCCGCGTACGGATCCTAAGCTAAATGTAGGGCCTGCAGAGGATCGCAGTTGGCGTATCGCGAAATATTTCATTCGAGTGTTCCCGACGTGTGGTATCGCAAGATTGGAAAGTCATACGCAATCAGGGGAACATTACGCTGATACGCGTAAGCTGTAAACAAATTCTCGTTACACGCGAAGGTAATCAAGGAATCGATAATTTCAATGTTTGCGCGTAACAACGAAGCGCAGCCGACTGCGCGGTTTCCTTATCGATGTAACTTCTTAGAAAAAGAAAAAAGAACATCCAATGCGTATATGTATATATATAATATATAGGTATATAATATATATATATATCTTTGATGACCGTAATAATGTGTATATATTATATGTAACGTACATATATTATATATATATTAACAAATAAATTCTCTTAAATCTCATACGTTGACGATATGTATACGATCTTTAGTGGTTACAGCATCGAAGCCTTAAATCGACGTAATTAACCGTTATCTTACAGATAGAACTTGGGCGTATAAATGATATGTGTTGTGTTGTGTGATATCGACGCGAATCTTTGTTCCTCGGTAGAAGGGGAGTGTGTCTCGGTGCCTCGACGAGGAGTTTCGTTGCGACGAAGAAAAGTCGGTGATTTAGTATTATTCTTTTTTTTTTTGCCGTCAATAGGCCCGACGCGGTTGCTCGCTGTCGGTGTTTATCTATCGCCAAGCTCGTCGAGGATCGTTCGCGCGACGATAAGACTGATCAAACGTTTCCGAGACTCCCATTCGAGGGACGTCGGAACAGCGATTCGCGTCGCGACGTACCGTTATAGTTAGTCTAATTCCGATATGCAATATTACTCGTAATATTAATATCTTAATCCTAATGTAAAGTAATCGTATCTATCTATCGAATTGCAAAACACATTTTACTTTCCATATTAGCGCCGTCCCGACGCTACGTTCCGTGAACGTGCTTCCAATGTATCGTCCGCGAAAGGTGTTCGATTGGTGGTCGATATTGCTCGTCTTTTAATACGTAATGTAAGCAGAAGAAATTACGAAGAGCGCTTCGAAGGTCGTGTATCGGGATATATTTCGTAATTGTGGAATGTTAACCGAAGGAATTAAAACTCATTGTACGCCGTTATAGACGTAACGTTAAATAACCTCGTGTAAACGATTATATTGTATCTCCCGCTTACGCAGTCTGCAATGCAAGAATCATCGTATACTCGAACACTTTTCGCAGGTCAAAATACACAGCATACGTGCCCGTACGTCAGAATCTCTCTGGTTCGTGGGAAACGACGACGACGCGTGGTCGAAATGAATTTTCGATCGCGTTTATTCCAAACGCGTCGTCGCAACGCGCATTATCATCGTTTGCGATCTCCTCGCGGCCATACTGAGAGACGACGTAATTTTATTACGCGCGTCAGCATCGTCGTCTAGAGAGCAGTAGAGTCACGAAACAGAAGCAACGAGGCGTTTGAATAATCGCGTACGCGCTCTACCGGAATTGACAAGTGTCGGTTTCCTGTTGAGTGTATTACGCTTCATCAGCAGTCGTTATTTCATTTCGACCGGTCGGTTCTTTGTGAGTGGAGTTAAGCATCTGAATGATCTCAAGATATTACCGACGAAGATCGTGCTAAAGTGCTCTCCAAAAGATCGATTTTACTCGGTGGATTGCTCGGACAGACACGGGCCAGACTAATTCCGCGCTAAATTTCGAAGGCGTTTGAAGACTCTGTTGAAATTTTAAGTACAATTCACGGGAAAGCATAAACGGTAGGATCCAAACGATCAAATATAGCCTTTCGATCCATTCGTGACTCGAACTCGTTTGTACGAATTCGCGCGAAAGCGAGAACGGTATTATTAAACTCCCTTCGATTGATTCGTGAGGCGAACTAATTTCAACTTTTACCGTGAATTAGTAAAATTGGAAAAGCGAGCGAAATTAATCTATATTAACAATTATGCGGTGAGGATCGTCGATTCGTTGAATCGAGTAAAACAATTTTTGAGCGCGGTTCGGTAAGAACGCAAACATCCTTAATTTCGTTCGACAAAGATTCTGACGTACGAAGCGCAATATCGTGGGGACGCCGATGACTCGACCCCCGCATCGTCTCAGGAACGCATTGATATGTATGACGCGAACGCCCGTGGATCATAGAGCTAATCATAGATCGATAGCTAACCACTGGACATCCGAAACCTCTATCGAGTATAATACGCCTCGTCGCAAGGTTAACATCCAGAAAATACTTGGCAACGATCTTGATATGTAACGTTCGGTGAAGAAAGCTCGCGCGATCGTTGCGATCGAGAAGCCTCCGTGTTTCACCCTCTTTATCGCACGCCACGATCAAACTTCTCATGCTTCCTCGTTTCGAGGCGTCCTCCAATCGCCCGCGACGCTCCGATATATCCGTCGATCGTACGTCTTCGCGAAGATCTCTCTTGTTCGGTTCTCGATGACGCTCGCTTCGCGATTGAAGATCAATCGATCGCACGCGAATCGCCTGTGAAGCTTGCGTTTTTATTGCCCGTGACGATCGAGTCTTCCATCCGCGTTTCAAAGATCCTTTCGTACGCTCGATCGTGAGTCGCGATCAATGATGTTTCCAGACACTCGGCAATTGTTGACAGTCTTGGATCATATTGCAGGGAGACAAACGACAGCAGAGGTTTTCTCTGTCAGTTAAAAAGTAACGTAGCGATGGAAATTGGATTTGTTCTCTACGCAAATTAAGACGGTCGTAAATTTAGACAAAGGTAAAATTGTCCCGCTACTCCCTGCGAAGTGTCGAGTGAATATTACTTCTGCTAATTAGTCTCGGTAATTTTTATAATTCCCCTTGTTAAATTATCCCTCTCCCAAGTATTATGCAATCGCGACATAAGTTCGTTCTACGTATTACCGCGGTGAGAGCATGTTTAGTCAATAATCTAACCTTGCACGACGATCCGAAGACCGGAGATCGTATTTTTCTTTTGATAACCACATTGTTGATGAGCGGCAAAAAATAGATCCCGTGTAATAATAGCGCTATCGTAGAAATCAACGATAAGCTTCCAGCGTCCTTAGTGAAAAAAATGCATACAATGTGTACTCACAATCGATTGTCGTCGTTAAAATACGATTTCTACGATAAGAAGAAAAGTTGTTATCGAGCAACGAAGAAAATTCCCAATCTCCGTCGTCGCGCTTCGAGTTTTTCACCCCAAAAAACAAATATCTCTAGATCTCGTCGACCGGCTCTCGTCGTCGCATTCCTTTCGATCGCGATCACCGTTAACGCGAGTTTTGTCAGTTTTCGCAAACTTCTCAACCCATTGTCGCGTAATCCCCGATTATCCACAAATCCGAGCATTGTCGTCGAGCCAAACTAGAAATAAAGGAAAAATAACACCGATACCCGTTCAATCGTGCCACGTCTCCGCGATCGTGGCACGATCGATTCGCGAAGAGTCCCGTCGACGGAAATCGAAGAGATTCGCCGGACGAGCAGCGTGATTTCAAATACACAGACGGAAAGCCGAAAGAAGAAAATCCACTACGGTCCTTTTACGATCATAGAAGAGATGGAGGAAGAAATTCGCGATCGGGTTCCGAGATCGTGAAATCACGTGACTGTCCGGCAATTAAATGACGGCGACGACGACGGCCAGCAACTGGAGCAACGCGTCAACGTAGATCCGTCGGGGTGCCGTCGAGGAGGTTCTCCCGGCGTTCTTTCCGACGCAGCCCATTCTCTCGAGCGGGATATTTTGCACGGAATACTCTCGATGTTCCCCGGGCATCGTGCAAACGGTGCGCTTCTTCGACATCCTCTCGTCGTCCTTGTCGCGCAAATTTCCGAGCCAGGCGGAATACCATCGCAGCTCGCAGTCGCAGATCAAAGGGTTGTCTGTTAAACGAACATAAAAATGTGAGAACGAAAAATCAAACGAGCGACGACGTTCGGCGTTCGCGCGAGGTGAGAGATTAAAGGACACGCGCGTTTCGCGTGGCGCGGGCGAATTAGAAGTCTCCTCGCGTGGCGGAAAATTGTTCGTGACTAAGCGCGCGCTTTTACGGGGGAGAGAGGTCTTTTTTCGACGCGGCCGGATACTACATATTCATGCGAAACCTAATCTTGGTCTTTTCGAGGATTTTCCTGGGAATTTTCAAGCTTGCACCTCGAAAGAATTTAAAGCGGTATTTTATATATTCGCCTCTCCTTGATTTACCTGTAATGTCGATGTGCCGGAGAGTGTCAACGATATTTTCGGTTACCTCTTCCGGTATGCGGGCGAGCTTGTTATTTTGCAGATTCAGCGTTTCCAGGGAATTGAGATTCTCGAAGACCAATGGTGGCAGGACTTTGATTCTGGAAGAACGACGGGACGGGTTAGAACGTTTGCGCGAATCTTACCAGTGACGTTGCGCGAGGCGAGAAAAATTACAAGTTCTTTTGGAGATTCAGGAACGTAATGGAATCCCCGTATCCGGTGAAAGCATCTTCGGCGAGGACAGTGATGTTATTGGCTCGTAAATCGAGATGACGTAACCGATGTAATCGGCGTAACGCGTCGCTCGGAACGGTATGTAAATTATTATCTCCCAGGCGCAGGTACTGCAGGTTGTCTGGAATTGAACAGAAGTAGAGAGATCGATGCGAATATTAAAACTAATTCCGAGGGATGGTCTTGCTTTTCAACGAGAGAACCATACTCGAGGCTACGCCGTTGCTACAAGTTTCTCGAACACTTGCAGCTCGAAACATCGGCGTCATAATACATCGCTCAAAATGTAAATTATACGGCACGTCGATCGTGAGTCTGCCACTTTTATTGCGCGGCGATCGAGCGCGGAACTTGTTTGTACTTCGAGAGAGGATGCTTTATTATATTAGCATAGAAATTTTCAATAACCGACAACAGATTCGTTGCGAATTTTTACGATGGTCGACTGAACGATTCGTAAAACACCAACGTTACATGATTTTCGCGCGAAAGGTGAATGAATATTTAATTAGTTCCTACTTTCCTCGCGTGTCGCAAATTTGGAAAAAGGAAGAATCGCAAGGAATCGACAGGTTGCGCGAGCGTGAGCGCAAACTGCTCCAACGTCGCGTGATTATCTACCGGAAACCCAGAAAGCAACCACGTTCCTGGACGCATTTAAATGCTAAGCAGTTACCGCATTTGCAAGATAAACAAACTTGGACGCGACGTCGAGAGCCCGCAATTATTCTGTCTGAAATTGAATCCGCGATCGTGGCCGTTGAAGTGATTTTAAACTTTGTCGCTCCTCGCGGGTATTTCTTTACCAACTAGCGCAACTTCCGCGCAATTTACGAAATCGCTGACCCGGCGATATTCTTGGAAGCAAACCGAAGTATTACGTAACGAAACAACTAGTGCGAAGCGAGCGACATTCGTCGGGCATTCAAATTTCCACTTTTATCATCGCGTTATTATCGTCGTCATTATTATCAAACGTGTACCGCGCATAATGGGAATTAAGTTTTAAGCAGTTACGCATCCGCGTTCGTTGCATTAATTACATCGTTATTCATAGCGGATTGCCGAAATTCGGGGCATCGATATTTGAATGTTAATGCAAATTGTTATACCGCCGCGTAGTTATGGTTATTTAACTGTATCTCGAACGTATAATGACACAGAATGTGCGAACAATGCGAGAAATAACGGGCAGCGGTTCGCATACGTCGATGTTTCAAAGGGACGGTATCAAATCCGTGATTACGCTTACCCTCGAGACCGATGAACGCATCCGGATCCACGTGGGTAATTTGATTTCCGTCGAGTTCCAAAGAATTTAATTGCGTTAAGTGAGAGAACACACGAGCCGGGACTTCGCGGAGTTGATTGTGAGCCAATCCCAACGAATCCAAGCCTTTCAGACCTGAAAAAGAAAAGAAAAAGGACGCAGCAATGAGTTCGATTTTATCGAATTTTACCTGATTGGTGGCGGGACTGACAGACGAGGGAAAAAGTAATGTGTCTTTGGGTGCGAGCAAGGAAAGAGTGACTGATAGAATTTATAAATAACCGTCTCCTCCTTTAACCTTATTATTTGCGCGCAAAGAGGTCCGAAAGGTTGACACGCACGCGCGCGTGCGAAACAATGTAAAGTTATCCGTCCCAGACGTAACGCTTTCGAAACGTACGATTGCCTAGTTGGAATTTACGTCTTTCCTTGAGACCAGATAAGAGTTAGAAAGGTCCGACGAAGTTTCGGAGTAACGTTGTTAGGTTACGCGGGACGGTCGTGCGTAAGTATTAACAAACCTACCCTCGAAATCACCCTCCTGGATGAAACTGATCCTGTTCTCCTGCATCTCCAATTTTTTCAACATGTCCAATGTCACCAGAGCTTGCGTCGGCACTTTGGTCAGTTCGTTTCCACCCAGGTTCAATCTCCTCAGCTTCCGACTGCGAATAACGGATTCAAGAAATGTGTGCCTCGTTGGAACTTTACGATTTCGCGATAATAAGGTTTGTAATCGTGTGCACTGCCTTACTTGTCGAGCCCTTTAAACGCAGTTGGCTCTATAATCGAGATCTTGTTTTCGTACAGCGAGAGGATCTCCAGAGTGTCCAGTCCTTCGAAAGCTTTAGCGTGGATTGCCGTGATCTTGTTGTGATTCATATTTAAAATAAGCAAATGATGAAGGTCGCGCAAGGCTACCGATGGCACGGAGGCGAATGAATTTTGGGATAAATCCAGCTGCGTCAATCCAGCCCCTGAAAAATGATAGGCGACAACGACTCTTAGGGATCGTTAACGCTTCGCAGCATTAACGACGGGTAAATAGTATTTTTGATCTTCTGATATAAATTTGAGACAAGATTAAATAACGATAGTGGTATCGGAATGTACTAAATCCATTTCTCTTACAAGCTGATTTACGAACGCAGTCACAATTGGGCGATACACGTTTTTGACAACGTTCTATCGACTTTTTCGTTCCGACAACGAAGAAAGTTTCTAGTTTGCCATTGATTCAATTTATTACACTCTACTTACAACACCGATTTGGCATCCAATTGAATCAAAAGGAAACCAGAAACTTTCTTCGCCGACGGAACGTTTGCGAAAATTCGCTAAATTACGTTAAAGATACGTTCGAAATTTTTTCAGAAAAATTAATTCACTTAGTTCCCCCACCAGTCTCGTTACTCAATCTTATCCCAAACTTATTTTCAATTACGAACTAAAGGAGTCTCTTTTATTTTGAACGACTTATCCAAACTCTCCCGACTCCAGCAAAAAGAAATAGCTCTCAAAAACTTCTTTCTTCCATAAAAGTACTAACGAACTTCTCTTTGGACTAGACCTTTACTCCGAACGAAAACACTCGAAACCTATTAGCCTACCTCGTAGGTAATATTCCCTTTAGCTTACGCGCTAAAGGGAATCTTGAAAAGCTGTGGCGATCGAAAGAGATGGCGATAAAGTGAAATAAACTCACCGAGAGAGCTGAGCGAAGCGTCCTCGAGTACGGCGAGACTGCTGTTGTGAATGGTGAGGTGACTGATATCGAGACCAAGGAAAACGTAGCCTTGAAGCTTCGGCAAGCTGTTGTGCCTGAGCCTGAGGTAGAAGATGACAGTGCTCGGTTTACCTTTGAGCACGCTCATAGCAGTGGCGATGTGCGTCATGTCCGTAAACTCGCATACGATGTCCAAGCCAGCTTTCTTCAGGCTGCAGGAACAGGGCGAGATTTCAACGTGAGACGGGCAGAGTTGCGATGTTTGTGCCAAGCTCATACCCATTACGAGGCACAGCGTCCAAACCAGTCTCCATATGCCGTTTTCCCTCATTTTCCTTTCCCTCGTTCACCGATTTCTCTGTCTGACTTTGATCTTCTCTCTCGTCGTCGATCCTCTCCACTTTCGTGTCTACTTTACTCTCTCTCTCTCTCTCTCTCCCTCTTTCTCTTTCTCTCTTTTTTCTAGCTCAAACTCGCTCTCTGTCTCTTCTCTCTCTCTCTCTCTCACTCTCTGTACCCTTCTCCCTCTTACGCCCTCTCCGTTCCTGGACCTGCAGCCTGCTACTTAGCTTCTGCTTTTCTCATATCCATTGTTCGCTCTTTCGCGGTGTACCGGTACACCGAGTCTGAAAAGGATTATACAATAATTTGAGTGTAATTTGGATTGGATAATAATTCCATTCGAATTGAAAGCGTGGAACGTTATCTACTCGCAAAGGCGGTTTTTGAACAAAAATTTGATGGGGATGAGCATGGACTGTTTAATAATTCATTCAAACCGCTCTTCGCGTTGGGAAATATTACAATGCTGCGCTTGCGTAGTGTGTATTTAATCAAAAACGCGAGGGAGCATCGAATAAGCGCGAAAAGATCCACGAAAAAGAACGCGTATTTTTACAACGCAAAGTGCACGGCGAATGGTACGTCACAAATTGCGTGTAAGCATTCCTGCCGGTGTGGGCGTTAGACGTTACTAATTCACGCAAAGTTAAGTGGCACGCAATTTACGCGGCACCACGTCGCTGTTTGCTATTACAGCAAATTCCAATTTTCCAAAGTGGCGAGCGGTGCTTTGTCGTATTCATTGACACCGTTTTTATTAATCGTAGATACCTGCGTGGCAAAGATTACGGACAGTTGAGGAAATCGTTTGGGGAAAAATAAAGTCGCGCGAATGCGTGCAATCGGTGGTAATCGATCTATCTATTTGCACGTTTCCTTTGAAATTTATGACAAATATCTGTGACGGTTGTTACAATCGCTTTCGAATCTATCGAACGTTGCAGTCTGGTTAATTCCATTTCTCCCGTTCGTCTCGTTTATCCGAACAACCATTTCGATCATCCGTTTCAACAGGTTCGATCGTTCCGTTAATCGAGAGATTCCGACGAACAGTTGGAGAGAAAAAAAGAATGTACCACATACCCATCCATGTAGGACACGTGGTTACTTCCTCTTTCACTCGTGAAATACTTCCTCCGGCGGGCAAAGTGAAACAATGACGTAAGGTTGCGTAATCACTAGTCATTGCTTTTGATGTCACTGCGCATTAAGAAACTTAGTCGTTCGGTCGATTAAGTGGTTAATGGAAACGGAGGGTGACACTAAACGCACGCGTACATAACGACACACTTTCCTTTAACGCACTTTAAAGCCGAAAGGGCTGGCCTGCATCGCCGTCGAGCACTCGTTGACTCTCATCGATCGCAGTTAATTAAAAGTTAATTCCCTTCGGTAGCTTCCGTTTCAACCCCGGAACGCAAGCTGTTCAATAATTTCCTTCGCGAGCGCTTCGATTACCACGCGCACAGAAGCACGTCCGTTAGCGTTTCCGAGTAATCTCACACACAAAAACAACGACGACAAAAAAAAACCCCCCGCCGACAAATACCCAAACCACAATCTCGTCGACGCGCGATTCCAACGACGGAAGTAACAAGTTTTCACCTTTCCACTCGTATCGCGACCACTCTCACGTACGCACTACGCTGCGGAAAACCACAGGCGAACGCACCGTCGATTTCGCAGGATCCGATGCACTCAACCGAACACTCAAAACTGATCGGGGCCACCGGTGGCAATATAAAAACTCGATTAAACCGAGGACGGTACCCAACGAGATCGCCGGTAGATTCGACGATTCAGGAATCCAGGCCGCGTTCCGAAGGTTTAATCCAGAAACGCGATGCGCGAGTTGGATCGTAATCGGGCTGGGTGTCGTCCCTGCCAATTGACATCCGGAAGAGAGAAGGTAGCGCGATCACCGTGACCCCGGAAGTGGAAGGGCGTAATCGAAAGAGGCGACTCGAATCGGCTCGCGAATGGCGGCCGCAGAGACGTCGGGAGGTGTAGGTGCTCGATCGAGAGGCGAAAGCTATCCTCAGTGCCGGCCTCTGCACGGTGGTACCGCTGCGATGCGTTGCCGGTGACCTGGGTGTCCGTTGGCATCATCATTGCCCGGCTAATGGGCAGCTTCCGTCAAGGGGATCATGGGATACGACGACAGCTGCGACAACGTGGTGTGGACGTCATCGGTTATCTTACTGACGATGGGAGTAGAGCCGCTGGCGCGCACTTGCATTTATTGTCGCTTCTCTCGTTCTACGATCGAGGTACGGCGGTTATGCTCGGGGGATGACTCCTTCGAGGGGGATTTAAAGGAGGGAATACCCTTCTGGTTTGCCTCAAAAGGTCCATTTTTCTGGAATTTTGTTGTGACTATTGAACGCGAGTTATGTGAAAGAGGATTGCGGAGATCTGTTTGACAATTCTTTAAGAAAGGCAATATATTTTTTTTGTTTGATATAATGAAAGTGTGTGGGCGGGGGCGGTCGGCGCGTACAACTCTCCAAAATCACGGTTGACAATGATATTATTGTTGTACAAATAGAAAAGAATTTTCGGAAGGGGAAGTCGATGGTTATCGCATGAACTAGAATCTAATTTTTAATATTATTTTTCGCGAAATAGTGAGTATACAACGAAAAAGATTGTTTTATACAACTTCGTTTTCAGAAGAAAATGTTGTCGCTAGAGCATGCGATAGCTAGATAGTCGTTGAATAACCCATAAGAATTTGAAGTCCATAGGTCTATTAGTTCCAGAGATATGTCAACCAAGTGAAAGAAAAAGTTTCCAGAAAAAATGCGTTTGAAGTTCCGTCCGTTAAAATCTTCATAACTCTGGAAATTCTTTGAAGTCTTCATAAAAATTTAACAGTATGCTCTTGAATATACTTAGAATTCGAAAACGAAACAAAAAATCCCTTTTTTTAGGACATCTGCCTTTCAGATGTTAACGTCGTAATGCTACAAAGTCATAGACCGCGGCGGGACGTCGATACCTTAACTTTCTCATGGTTTAAATTGATATCGAATTTCGTTGGCGTCATCGTAATTCGAAGAGAATGGAGAAGAAGACTTTATTTTAAATTCGCTATTGTTATTCCTGGAACGGTGACGCGAGATCACGTTGATCGGCGTAAGCTTACCCCCGAAGTGATATTAACCTTTAATTACAATGACGAAATTATTCGGCGAATCAATATAGCATCATGGGAGATTGGATCGTAATACTAGGACTTTGACTTTCTTGCGTTAAAATTGATACACCATTCTCTGGGTGTCAGACTAAAATTAGTATTGGTAACAATAGCTCTTAATACAGAGGAGAGCGATGCGGATCCGCCGAATAAAACCGCTGACGTTTCATTCATTATAACAAAAAATGTTTATTAACACGCTTAAGTAGCGAGAAGTAATATGTTACAAAATTCCTGTGGGAGATCGACGTTACCCCCCGTGTTACTGAATTTCGCGTCACCCCTCTGGGACGAAAGATGATTTATCTTCAAATAATGATTGTTTCGAAAACCTCGGAATCTTCTTTCGCCGGATGAATTAAAGAGACGTTAGGTGGTTTTATTTAAATCTCGGTCGAGACGAATATGCGCGGGATGGTAGATTGATGGACGCGGGAGAAACGATGACCGAGGAGAAAAATTTGATGATAAGATAGTGTCGCGACGATGGAATATAAAGTAGGGCCGTAAACTTTTAGATTGCACAATAACCCAGTTTTATCCGGGTGGTTGAATATTTTGTAAATATTAGATGTTGCGCTTGAAACCATCCGCGAAGCCATATGCATTATCCGTTACGGACATTACATTCACGCGCGATACCCGGAAGCTGTGCGCGCGCATAGTATAAAACTTTACTCCGCTTTTTCTCTCACCCACCCGTGCTTTCGGGCAATAAATTTTTATTAACCACGCGTACTTCGGAATAATTTGAACCTGGCATCGGATTAAAATTCGTCGTACGCGACGGCAGATCGCCGAGCTGTCGGCAGTGCACCGTGGATTTAAATAAACAAATATCCAAAATAAATCTCAATTTATAATACATCCAGAAATCCATTTATAAGAATTACCACAATACCATTTCCTCTACGTTGACGGACGTAAAATGAAACTAATGTCAGACGAACCAAGAATGTTAAATAAAAAATTCCATTTGCTATTTCGACCTACGAAATGATCCAAAATGGGAGGTGAAATTTCTAAGAAAATCCTGGAACCAAAAGTGTGCTGTTTTGGTTTTGCTTGGAGTTTACACCTTTTATTTTAGGTTGGGAAACTAATTTTCGTCACGAACCGCGGTTACCTTGCATCTCTGTAGCGTAATTCTTCTCACTTTACGCGAAATAACGGTTTAAAAACCTACCTTCTACACGGGCCGAGCAGCAACACCGTGGTAAAGCGTCGTTTGGACGAAGGATCACTGAGCAGAGAGGAGATTCAAAATTCCATTTTACGACTGCCTCGTCACTACGTAATTGCGATTCATCGAATTGATCCTCCGAACGATGCGTTGCCGCAAGTAATAATGCATGAATATGCAGGCGGAAACGCCGGCGTTTCCCGTTCCGATGGGAAAAAATTCAAAACGCAAATTACTAGCGTTCTTCGACTGCTAATTGAATCCGATCGCAAGATGGACTTTCAGAGTGGAAGATTGAATTCGGAAAGTATTAAGGGCTTTTAGCTTTCAACGAATGGGTTCCATCGAGAACCATCGCCTTAGAACGATTTACGGAATATCGACGATCGAAGGAAATACTTTTTACTATTCCCAGGGGATTGACTTTGGAAAATCTTCCTTTGACGGAAGATCAGTTTTTCGGTGGATACTCGTCCGGGGTATCGCAAAATATAGGCGCAGCCCATATCAAACGAAATCCATTTATTATTCGCTACGAATGTTTCTTGCCTGCAACACCACATTGTTTATGTGTTTTATTTTAAATGAATTACGGAATACAGTGGGTCGATAAGTTAATTTTATTCAACGTTTTTTACATATGTAATTTACGAGTTTAAAATGTTGGCGACGTAATGTCGACTTACGAGTGCAAAGGGTTAAGTCACCTCGCGCTACCTGTACACGATTTTATTCGACTTACGAAGTTTCCAACTCCGACGACTGACATCTTTCAACGAACCATCTCTCCAAGTATAATTACGCCTTAAATTTTGCTAACCGCACCGCGATCTGATAATAAAATAAAGGCAAGCGTGGAGCATCTTGCGAATAACTTTCCGGCAAAGTTATGGAGATGCACGCTTTATCCGTCGAGTTACCTGTTTTGCGGTGGAAATGTAGAAGTAGCACGGTGAGCGAGTCGGAATAAATTAACGAACCTGTCTAGCCGCGGAAATAAGTTACTCCGCGTTGGATGCAGTTACCTTGAAACGCGTGCAAATTGAATATTTGTTCTCGGTCTATCAACACGCCCTTTCCCCGATCCTTCAACGTACTTTGCCTTCTATGGAGACGGTGATCGATTTAAATATTATATCCGGTGGACGCTGAAATAAGTTTCTCCACCTTATTGTTAGATGCAGTTACCCTCAATACTTTATTTTGAAAGTGACCTAGATCCATTTCTTGTTGTTGACCGTAGTAACGTGTACAACTTGAACTTTATTGTCAGAAAAAATAAAACAATTTAACAAAATTGGACTTTGGTCACTCTCAAAGTAAACGGCCCAAATATTAGTACCGATCTAACAATAAACCAAGGGCTCGGCCTTGCAACGAGACAAGCGCCACAGCGCGTACTTTTCAGGAAAGGTGCTTAAATTCTGCGTGATGTTTTCACACGTAGCTTATTGTTCCACTCGTCTTCTCATAATCAATGTTCGGCTGAAGTCTTCAAGACCATACATGATAGAACTGACACGTGTCACGTTGTTCCGCGAATGAAACCTAAAACCCAACCTATTTTTAAATGAAATTTCAATGCAATAGTCATCAAATACATTAAATTGTACCCGTGTCTACATGTTTCCGTAAGAAAAGCAATTTTCCGAAATTGGCGCTTCTCTCGTTGTTCGGCCGAGCCCTTCAAATGTATCTCTGATTCGTTTCCACGCCAAACGATGTCATACAGCTTATAATATTAAAAAAAAAATTTATTTTTGATTGCATTTCGATCGCTTCGAAAACACTCGTTCGTTCTTATCTAATGGTGCAGGGACATGCTCGCCCCAACGCGAGGCCGAGACATTCGCCGAGACCCATCGAGACGAGCGTACACGAGAGGTGCCATTTGGCACCATTTGACGCGAGGCGAGGCCCTCGCCTAGCGCTCGGGTGTTATCGGAAACCTTCGGACGGCATTTCGAAGCCCCGAAAAGAGGAAAGGAAGAAGTGTACCTTTCCCCCACCCACGCTACTGTATCTACCCCCTCATGATTTACAAAAAGTTGGGGAGGGGTGCCTTGCGGTGATGGCGGTGATCGGTACCCTCGCGCTGGTACGTTACCTTGGTTTTCCAGGTGGGACCGGATAATGATATTGCTTTCGAGTCACCGTTTTCGCAGAAACTCATTTTATGGCGTAATAAACGGTTTAAAATTGATTGCAATGGCATTTTAACACATCGAGTGATAGTTAATTTTTAGAAAACTCCTTTTTATATAAGGAAACATGTTTATCGAGTACTAATATATCCAATACAGGAACAGTATGGTCTGAGTGCATTAAGAACGGTGTATGTACATACATGGAGAGTATTTTTACCGTCATTTTTGCAAGAAAGGGTTGTTATATGATTCCTATGTATGTATTTATTTGTAATTGTAATATCTTCAGATATCTTTATTTTTAAAAAGGATATGGCATTAAAAAAAATGTTTTGCACACTGCATATTTCTCCGGGCGGGTTTATGACGGGTCCGTGGAAAATCGGAGGGTACTTCAAGGGTACCCTGGGTACAATGGTGCACGGTTGGGGGTCCGCTCTCGTCTCGCCTGCCTCGGCCAAAAAAACCCTTGGAGCGAGGCGTAGGCGAGACTACGCGCGAGCGGGCTAGGCGAGACATTTGGATGCGCGCGCACCATCCATGCTCTCGTTAAGACCGGACGAGACACCCCGAGAGCGGTCACGAGGCTCTGATACAAAGGCCGAAACTGCCACGAGAGCCGGCGAGCGTCTCGCGAGAGCCCGGCGAGCAGGCGAGGTAGGCGAGCGCACCGGTTACATGCTCGCGAACTCGGTGTCTCGGGTTGTCTCGGCCAACATGTCCCTGCACCATAAAAAGGTACGAGGTCTAGTTCTCGAGTACTTGTACTTCGCCCAAGACAAGACCTTGTCTCTTGATTCTACGCTGGTGTAGTCGAGAACCGGGTATTACGAAAGCAAATGGGTACGCGAAAATTGAAACATCCCGTTAACTCGTGACGTAGGTTTACCAACAGTTCGATTAACGCAACTATTTAAACGGGGATCGAAGACAAGCTGCACATCCCGCGAACAACTTGTCACCCATTGAATCGATTCGTTCTCATTCTCGGAACGGTACCTCGCCTATGTTGTTCGTATGACCGGCGACGCGAAACAAATTGTAGAATCTCGCGGTACGAACACTCTGTTAAATCGAACGACGGCGCCAGTGCGATCAGTCCGCATATTTACGCACCTATTGTATTTTTGGTTTTATTTTGTTCTCGCGCTCGCCGGTGGCGTACAAACTTTGTACGTCGGTTTACTTTGAATTAAATCCGCCGGTTACGGCAATCAAAAAATTCAATTGTCGAAACAGTATTGTTCGCTGTACTACGCGAAAACCGTACCCCGTATCCATGAAGTTTTATCGTAAATATTTTTTCGCGCTAATCCTCTCGATACTCCAATAAATAAGTTAAAGGGCTAGAAGGCGCAATTGTATTAGTAGAGAACAATGGTTGTTAAAATGCATCGTACAACGCGGTACAGTCCCACGCGAAACGTTCAAGAGTTCCTTATCGACGCAACCAATTTTGTACAACTATTCCCAACGAAGCCCGAGGCTTAACAAACATTTCTATGTCGTTCCGTGAAATATTCAAGGAGATCAGGTAATAGCAACAGGCACAGAAAAATCTTTCTGCCGCGGGAGTGCTCCCGTCATGAATCTTTTAGATTCATCGACCAACGGTGCAGATTCCAAGTTCCCCCCCCCCCCCCCCCCCTTCGACGTCCAAAAATACGTGTACTCTGGGCGAGAGAAAAGCACGGGAATGAAAGCAGCCAAGAAACAAATACAGTCCCGTTCAAATATCGCGGGAAATGCGAATGTACGATACCGTGGGCGTGACTTTACGATTAGCTGGCTTAAGGCTTGCTTAAATATTGATTTTACCCCGTTAGGTATTTTACGCGCCGCAATTCACATATTCCTTGTATCTGGAAACCGATTGTATCGTAACGTTGTATTACGGCTATCCGTAACCTGTATGCTATCTCGTTACGATACGGCTGCGTAAGTCCCGTGCAAATCGTACTAAACTGGAATTCGTACCTCGAACAGTTCGCGTATTACGTGCAAACTTCAGCAGGATTAGCGATTAGTAATCAATGATTACACTGTTCTACGAATATAGATTTCTCGCTGCATCGAGATTGAGTTTTGGTGATCTTCGCGGACTTCGATGCTTCGTTTTCGTATAGTGTCGCGTACCACTTAAGGTTTTCAACGAATCGTAAAATTAGTTGTTTTACAATATATTCGAGTACCTACTGAAATCTGTTCTGCTATTTATCGTTGATTACTCTGAGATCTTTTGTAGAATGATCCAGATGAGAGGGGATAATTTACTTAAATATAACCACAAACAAGCATTTTATATTTGTATAAATTTGTCCGTGTTACTCAAAGAGGAAGATTTGAAATTCACAGCCAAAGACTTATGAGACTCAATCTGTTACACTTACGTAGTACAATCTTTAGTATCATAGATCGCAATAAATATTTATCGCGTAACGCGGGGTCGGAGAATTGAACCGGTGCCTCGAAATGGAACGTTACTCATTTATAAAAATAAGCTTCAACGGAAACAAACCTGGAGTAAGAAGATTACACTGGAGATTAAGCTTCATGATTCACTTGGCAAAATACACATGGGAAATACTCCCCTCATATTCCGCCCTATGTATTTTCCTGAACCTCTGGCAGTTACCGACCCTAATTAGCGTGGCTCACCTCTAAATTAACACTTGCAATGTTTATACTCGCGCGAATGCACATCCGTCTGAAATTTTTGTTGCTACGTCCTTCCAAACAAATGGACGATTCTTCTTCGCCGAGTAATTCGAGTGATACGATCAATTACGAATTACGAGTTAACATTTTATACGCGCGTCTCCGACGTACAACGTTTCTTTCTTATTCCCACGGTCGTCGTTTGCTTCGTAGCGTGTTGCGCCTTCGGGAACAGCATTGTTACGTGTACACGGAAAATCGTGCGCTAACAAAGAGTACAAAAGTTTAAATACAATCTATTCCAACGGCCATTGTCTAGCCGAAGATTTTACTGCGATTTTATTATCAGCTATAAATTTCGAAACTCCTCGATACAAGTCGATATATACCGAAGCAATGTCGTCATAAATTCTTGGGCGAGCTTTTACCAAAGCACTAAAATATTTGTATAAAACACGATTTCATAGCTCCCTATAAACAGGCATTACAGCAGGTAAAATAGATCCATATACCGTGGCTGGTTTTAAACGTATTTTCGAAATAAAAACATCCGTCTCGAATTATAACCAGTTAATACGTTCCTCGCTAAATGTCTGTACGAAAGTAGAAATGGGTTAACTCGACTGTTAAACCGTAACGTAAACAATTCTCCCTTTTCTTCTCTGGATGAAATTCCAACCGCCATTGACGAGACGCAGAATAGCGCGGTGGGTCTTTACGACATTTTGCGCGAACGAATGAAAGGCATCGTTTTAGGTTTAATTACGAGCATCTCGAGACGAAAAGTGTACTTGGCTCGTAGGCATTCCGCGGGAGTTGAAACTTTTCCCGGAGTTGTCTTCAACGAGGACTGCAGTCTGTACTTAAGAAATTCGGTATGCCTGGTGACTTGAAATTCGTCGCTTGTTAATTATTCTGATGGTAGCGCTATCCTTCTTGAAAGTAATTCACTTTTTGCATTGTCCATAATTGCCGCGGTACCGTAACGATCCCGACGTTTAGCGGCTCGCGGATTGGCAAAATAAAGTTATTCGTACTCCGGTCGTTCAACGGCGCCAAGGCTCGATTACTCGGCAATATCTCGAGGAAATTTAATCATCGTCTCCATTTCCCACGGCGCATTTTTAAACTCATCCCCTCTTCGTTTGTCCCGCATTCATTTTTTACGGTCACGTATGCAGAGTTATGCTCAGTAACCGGAGTGCTTATTTAGTTCTTATTCATCAGCCGAAAGGTACTTTGATAACGTTGTTAAATTATAATCCTTCCCGTGATACTTCCGTGATAATAATGGAATCAAATTGCATGGTAGTACATGACACGTTCAGGACAAAAGAACGCGTCGTCGTACTTTCCGCCGTGCATTAATTTGAACGTAACAATGAAATAACATAATGTCAGTATCCTCGGCACGTAATTATATTCTCGAAAGCAACAATGAGTATTTATTTGAATACACCACGAAGGAAACTGAATTTTCATGAGAAAATTAATCCTCTCTCTCGAGAGAAGGGATCATCAATGTTTCACGCGATGTACAGTTACCTACGGGAAGTCGGTTGCTCGAGCATAAAGAGTGTTTGTTTAAATAAATCCTGGACAAGCTACATTTTCTTCGGAAGGACCGGTGGACTGAGTGCACTTTTGTTAAGCTTACGTTGCAGAATGTAAAGATATATGACGTGGAAAATATTCTCTCTGCGAGTGTTAACATTCTTTTTAATTCTTTGCAAATTTAGCTACAGCAATACACCATTCACATACACTTACGTTCGCTTTGAAATAGTTATTAGCGATCACCGTCGAATATCTTTCCTGATACGTAATATCTTTCGAACTTGACCATCCGATACAGATTGGAATACAATGATCCTGTTGTTCGTTATTTCTCATCCTGTGCCCACGCGATCCTCGCGGCATTGCGCGCACGTTTGTGTGGGTGTATTGAAACACGACCATTCGGGATCGGTTCATCTGTAGCCCCGACATTCTACGGCAATTCGAGTCAGTAACTCAGAATACCTAAGGTAAAAATGCCAATCGGTAATCCCACGGATAAATCCGTGCTGCCCGCCATCCCAGAATTAGGTTGATAAAGAATCGTTGAGGGGGATTCGCGGAAGCGTAAATTTCCGTGATTATCGAGGAACCCGGTATTACTTTCATTCCCTGGGACGTCCGGGATTTTCGTGTAAATCGAGAACGCGCATACCGCATACGTGTGCGTGTTTACATGTATTGTCTATTTGTATTCCTGAATATCTCTTTCGGTTATGTTTGCGCAGATATAGAGATTTTGCAGAATACATCCTGTTCGCGTACAGTTAGAGTCACCCCACGCTAATTAAATAAATATTCGTTATTTCTGTACGAATGTATCTAGGAACGAGCGAATGTCGATTTCCGTTTTTCTTTCAATACGACAGAATCGTGACAGATACTTACGTAAAACGCGCTGTGTTGGTATACACTTCGTTTTACATAATTACTTCGTTAGACTCTACTCTCGGGAGTTAACGAGAAATTACAACGGAAGGTTAAGTAAGGGGACTCCCGGGGTAATTTCTTTTTACGTTTTGCAAGAGGAATCTAAAATATGTATGCTCTTCAAAGCGCACTCGTTACCTCCTTTTTTTTTAGTTCTAACTGTTTTCACCATCGGCAAAGAAGTTCTTCTGATCCTTCTAATTTCAGCTTAAATTGCTTTTCCCTGGCACCGTAAAACGTTCCGTAATGTACGCTTAAAGAAATACTACGTATCCTTGGAAAAGACTTAACCCAGTTTATCGTCGCGCCCGGAACAATCGTAATAATTGCACCCTCGTACCATTTTGACTCTACGGCTATTCCTTACCCTCGATATCGAATATAAATATCGCCGATGAAGTTTCGTGCGTTCCATTTTCACCGAGGGATCCGCGTGCTCAACATGTGGCCGCTACGGACTTGCTATCGAAAGCGGCACGAAATGATCGAGTAAACGTTCCCAGTGTACCTTTTATTTTTCTCGTAACGCGAAAGTGCACTCGTAAATACGTACCTAGTACCGACAGAAATATGATGCTCCCGCTACACAGGTATTATAGTACGTCCACGGCATGGCAGACCGACATTTTCTTTTCTTTCGTTTCCGTGCTTTACGAAAGCGGAAGGAGCTTATCAAACTTGTACGACTGCACTCTTCGAAGTCGTGGAAACTACTGTGTCGTTTCGCGTTTGTGAAAATCTGAATTTCGAACTTTTTCCTCCGCATCGAGTAGCGCGAATGCATTTCACCTCGCTGCGCTGGTTCGTTCCGCGCAGAAAGCTGAATGGTTGTAGCCCCCGTTTGGCATTTTCTTTTTTTTTTGTGCTCCTCGCTGGGTTACGCTCGAACTTTCGTGGCAATTACAAAACACGCTCGATGTTTTTATTCGTAATAATAAAACACCTGTCCCACCTTTCCCCTCCCCGGCTTTCATTGAAACTTTCACGATTCTTATTTTCATTCCAGCCACTTTTTAGCTTTGGAATTTTTTCCTCCATAGTTCTCCGAATGATAACGATCCCCAAAAAAAAACTTGAAATTCTCTGCGATGTTAACATTTTACCGTTCCTTTTACGAGATATCGATCTCTCGGAGAAAAGGTAAACTCTCCCCGACAGAGGCGAGAAAGAAAAGAGAGAGAGAGAGAGAGAGAGAGAGAGAGAGAGAGAGGAGTCAATTAGCTTTTAAGCAGAAAAAAAATACGTCGTACCGCCCAAACAGTTCGCGATATCGACTAACCCCGCGTACCGTTGTAGCGACGACCGTAAGAGAATTTCACGCTGAAATATTAACGATAACAAAAAGCTACTAGCCTTCCGTCCACTAATTTTTCGAAATAATTAAAATCCGGACACCGAGCGTTATATCTGCGGAGCAATTCATTTTATTCTAACTGGTCTGATTTAATGATTATTTCTGCTGCTATGAACCAATAAAAATACATTTTTTAAATTACGTACGACCAAGGCATTGTAATGTTTTAATTCCACATTTACGTTAAACCCATAATTGTTCCGTTTATTTTGAAAGTGACATGTTGATTTGTTGTTCTCCGCTGACTGTAGTAATGTGCATAACTCGAAGTTTTCTGCCATAAAAAAATGGACTTTGGTCACATTAAAAATAAACGGCTCAATCCAACGAAAATCCGGATAATCTGTCCAATCGGAATAATATCCAAACAATAATATCGTTGTTAATATCCACGTTGAAACGTTTCGTCCAATCAGAGCTTTCCATTGGTATATCATAACTCGAATGCCCTTGCTACTCGGCAGACAATTCCCCTAGCATCTCGCATAACGCATATCCTTTCTAAACCACGAAGAATGATTTTGAACGCGACGTTCTCTCGAGACTGTGGCCACGATACAGGACATATGCAAATGTATCTTAGGGTACGGAGGCGAGCAACGCTCCGGAGTGTTTGCATATTTCTCGGCGCATCGCGACAAATGGCGACACACGGGCGAACGCAAACCGCATTTGGACGTCACGTGCCGAACGTGCCATCCGATAGACAAACCCATTGCCGTGGCGTAGTTTAACGAATAACAATAACTACGATCGATATAGCGCCGATAATTCACTTTCGTTCGTCCCGTCTCTCCTCTGCAAATATCGTATAGGTATACTTACGCGGGATTCGCGAGAGTTCGAAAATACGTTACACGACGGACGTTGAATATTACGGTTGAACTCGGATAACCGCAAGCTGAACGTTGGTAGTTTCAATCTCAAATTCGGTTTCGTGCTCGGAATATGGCATTCATCAAAGTCGCTACAACGACGAAGGAACCTAATGAACGATACAGCCACCGACGAGAATGCCAGTGATTAGAACTACCCAGGAAAACCGACGACCTCATTACGAATGTATTAAACGTTCCCAATCCGACGAGGGAATTTGTTTTTCGATTTTCCGAATTATCAACGATCTAGCATCAAGGTACTAATCGATGGAAGATCGAGAAGATTATGAAAAGCTTTGCGCGAGAGACTTACTCAAAGTTTCAAGACAATCGAGAGTACAAAGAGGCCACTTAATTCTATCGTCAAACGCATACCACGTTTCATTCCATCTTACACTGCGGAACGAGCTACCGACGCGACAATCTCGCGAAGCCTAATCACTCGTTGCACCATGGAAGGTAGAGAAAATAGAAAACAAAAAATTCAACGATGAAACCTTACCATTCCCCCCAAAACGATAGTCGGGGGGGGGGGGGGGGCCGTCAGGCGACAGAATCCAAGCGTTCGTTCGAAAACGTAAGATAGAAAACTAGAACAACCGAAAAGGTCTCGCAATGGAATTAACCTGATTTCCCGGCCGGCCGGCAGTAAACGCGGGTGCAACTGGAAGCGAAGCTCGGAACTCGAAAAACCGTCTGGGTCATGAGAATACTCGAGGTGGATAGTCCATTAAGTGCTCCACCCCTGGCGAGCTGACTCGGGTGCGCAACCCTCTAACCGAAGAAGGGTAATTTTATATTCTCCCCTTGGCCTCGTACCGACAGTGCTTCCACGCTGTAACTTCACCTGTTGGTTGCTCGACGTTTCCACTTCGCCTTCCAACGTAATATTGATCCGCGGCCGACACGGCACGCCAAGTTCCTGTCCGTTCTGCAAAGACCATCGGCGCGTATATCACGTGACCCGACCACGTAATCCTGATCGCGATCACTCGAATTCATTCAGGATTACGGTCCGGAGATCGGGGTGACAGGCTCGTTCCTGGATTCGGCGAAGGGCTATTTAGCTTGACGTTGTATTTCCTATATTCCACGTTGCTCGTCCTTAAGCCGGTAGAAGTGGCATCCGCTGTGCGCTCAAAAAGAATTGAGTGGGGTATTCCTATTTCGTACTATTTCTGTCTCGGGTCGCTCGAGATCGTTTAAAAGTAATTTTCATTTGATCGCGTTTCAACGTTGTTGCGAGTACACGCAATAGTTATTTCCTGTATTCCCCGGTGCTCGTTCTTGCGGGCAGAAGTTTTTGCAAGGATAAAGGTACCATGTGGCGTACGTGTAAAAACATTCAGAAAAGCACTTTTTCTTTCCCACTCTTTTCCGACACGACTCACTCGAGATCGTTGGAAGATAATTTTTGTTTGATGGAGTTCAACGTTGTTCCGAGTACGCGGAATAAGTATTTTCAGTATTCCGCGTTGCTCGTTTTTACGGGCAGAAGATTTTCCGAGGGTAGGTGCCATTTGGCGTACGCGTAAAAAATTTGAAGAGGGTATGTTTTCTTTCGTACTATTTCTTACTCGGATCACTGGGAATCGTTGAAACGTAATTTTTGTTTGATCGCGTTCAACGTTTGTTGCGAGTATACGGAATAGTTATTTCCTGTATTCCGCGTTGCTCGTTCTGACGGACAAAGTTTTTTCGATGATAAAGGTGCCATTTGGTGCACGCGTAAAAAGATCGAGGAAAGTAGTTTTTCCTTCGCACTCATTTCCGACACGGCTCGCTCGAGAACGTTGGAAGATAATTTTCGCTTGATTGCGTTCAAACGTTGTTGCGAGTAAACGGAACAGGTCTTTCGAGACGTAGGTACATACGTTGGGAATCAATCCGTGGATGGAGATTGTATCGTTAATTCGTTATCGATTGATTAATTCAAACCGGAGCTACGCTCGGAGGAGAACGTTTGAAGAGCGGTTCATTGGTTAATGGCAGTATTGCGCGGTACGTACGAGTACACGGACGAACGGATCGATGGTCGTACGAGACGATCGGGTTTGTACAACTTCATTAACGGCAATGCTCTTGTTCTCCCGATATGCTCGCGAACGACGAGTGCCGTTACAAATCACGCGTAACCACGTGGCAATGCAAATGCAATAGCTTGATTAACGCCCCGATGGTTAAGATCGATCTTCATCCGAGCCGATCTGGAGAATTGAACGTACGTATGTCGATAATGATAACGCGTTGTATCAAAATCCTCTCGAGCTCCAGCACGCTTCAAATACCCCCTTGTCTGTTTCGGCGCGTTCAAGAGCGATCGTAAATAATTATGTTTATTGCTTTCTACCCTCGCATTCCGCGAGTAGCTTGATACCTTATGAATTATATACGAAAGTTCGAAAGTATTTCGTTGGAAATTTAAGAAGATATGAATCTTTTATGTCGCGTCTGCCGTATCGCCGGCGGACTTTCCGTCGCAATGTTAACACGGATGCGCGTTGCGCATTGAACATTTTTTATCTTCCAGCAGAAATAATTGACACGAATATCGTTACGAAGTCTTCCGTCCAGGTTCTCGGGTTCGCGTATCCTGGATTTAATTGAAAATCGCGAATAACCACGGTAGAGCATGGTGGAAATGGCAAAAACGTTACGCGGAAACGTTCGCCGCGGAAGAAATGGCGGCGCAATACCGAAATACGCGAGATATACGTTTAGGAGTGTTTTCTAGCAATTATTTATATAGATACAGTCTACGGTAAAGTCCTGAGAAATATACGATCGTGCGCTAGTTTCGCGGGAAGGCGATATGGTATAAATGTTGGTAGGATTTATGCCGATCATTATCTTCCACAATTCATTTATCAAAGGTACATTTCCTGCGCCGCGGTAAATGGCGCGCGTGGAAAAAGTAAACTACAACGTCGCACGTCGGACGTGACGTTTTATCGTGTCCTGATACGAAGCGTTTTCCGGGAAACCATTGACGCGTCATAGGGATCGTCGGTCGGGGGAGGGAGGAGCGTGAAAAATGTCAGGAAAATGTATACATTCGAGTGTTAATGGCGCGGGTGCCCACATATTTTTTTTGTTTCCTGTCAGGTAGACAAATGGAGCTAACGTGTGCGGGAGAATAGATGATAGGTAACCATTATCGCTGTCCGCTACGTTTCTTACGTCGAAGAAAATATGGAAGTTCACTTCCGCCGGCGCTTTGGACAATATCTGTTACCGCTGAATGTTATATGTTGTATTAATTTTTTTGCTTTGTGCATTTATATTATTGCGCTCTACTAACGTAGCACTTAATTTTCACAGCGTCGTCCGTTTTCTTTGTTGCGCGTCCCTCATCTGTACGTTCGACTCGATCTACGAACACCTGTTTATTAAAGTTATTTCATATTGCATAAATATTAATAAATACTGTTAATAATGAGTCCTTGATTCTATATTCACACATAATTCCAACAATATTATCCTTGCTTCAGTTTTTTAACCCTAGCATCAGCTAGGAGATATCTCGTAATAGTAAGTTTCGATTATAACAGCGAATTTTATCGGGATGATCTCCCTTCTTTAATAAGTTTAGATTGTTTGCTATTGATCCTGACGCCCTGGGCCAGACGCTTAAAATTTCCCTGACAGTGAATGGGTTAACGTGATTTACGTTCAAACATCTCGCCATTTAACGAGAAGGGGAAATTCTGTGTTTTACGATTCATCGTGTAATTTTTATGTTCGACAAATCGAATTTCCGTGTTTCCATAATCTGGAGATATTTCCTTTTCCACCTCGATCGTAACCATACGTCAAAACTCAATCCCCTCATCCGTTTAACTTAATCACAAAAAAGCTAGGGCACTTCCGTATCATCGAAGCCGAGGATGGATTTCGCGGTTGAAACGGTTTCGCGTTAACCGTTTTGATTCCCGTACGAACGGCAACGACCAATGTGAAATATCGTTACGAGGCTTAACCTTGTTTACCATCGTCGCGGTAAACGCAAACGCGTACGAGCCCTCCGAAGCTAAAATCCACTCGATACTTCGAAAATGAGATACGCGATGCCGGTGAAATTTCCGGTAATATTACGACCCTGTAAAATGTTGGAACGAACGGGGCGAATGTAACGGGGTAAAGAGGACTTCAAGTATTACGGGCTCAAAAGGGGAGACGCGATTAGGCGCTCTCTGTTTTCTTTAGCCCTGGAAATGAGCGAGAAGAAAATCATTTTAAATATTTCAACTCCCGAGATGTAACTGAATTAGAGTAGTTTGCCCTCCGTCTTTGTGGCCTTACCAACCTTGGGAAACGACATTGTACTGTGGTTGACGTTGCAGGGACGTCGTGTGTTTTCGGTCTTGCAATGCTTCTCTTTTGCACCGAGATTATTGCTGTTCTAACCTTCCAGCCATTTATCAGTCCGTGTCACGTCGTTACCGTCGCGGTTCCCTTTTACCGTTCCGACTGCCTCGCAGCGACCATCCTCGCAGTTAGGAAGCTGTCAGGTATGAAACTCTTTTGCTATGTTTAAAAATATTATCTTCTAGTCTCGAAACTGGGAGGTATACCTAATTATTACAACGCTGCCAGTGTGTAACTTCTGTAACAAGAATAGTTATACGATGCGCGAAACTTCGACGTGGAGAGATCGATCGACGATAGAGACGCGTGGAAAGTGCCATAGCTGGAGAAAGATTCGAGTATCTTTCAAGAACCTACCAGTCGAAGGGTGTTTCGGAAAACTGATCGTTTCTACGATGTTTTCAATGAGCTTCAGAATTAGTTTTCAGACCGGGAAACTAATATACGATGCGAGATACCGTTCATCCAAAGTCATGGTAAACGCGAAATATCAAAGGACCGAAGTTTATCAATTAAAGCTCAACCGTTGTGCAGTTTAAGGGAATATTACCGCGATCCGCAGTAACACTCGCGCGAATACGTTGCTAAATTTTCCATAATTAAACTTTCTTTATCCTCGACCTTCGAACACCCGGAGCAATTAGTTGATTTCTTTTCAACCCCGGGTCAGCAATGTAATTAGTACCGCAAGCACTCCATTTATTGCGGTGATAAAATAAAAGAGTTAGGAGCCACGTAAACTGGCACGGTGGTTGTAAAAATGTAAAACTGCAGTCCTGGTTGGACGGCTATTGGACATTATCTTCAACGTCCTCTGCAGCATCCGTAACGAGCGTGTTCCCGAGTTAACGATAGGAGAGAGAGCGCGTTAGAGTTTCGTTTGAAACAGTATATACCGTACGCTTTGAAATGTCGGACCGCATTGGTTATTCACATACGCTGGCTATACCGAAGTTACTCCATATGCAATGGAAAATGGGTTTATCAATGGGAGCAACAAATTTTGTTTCGAGTTATTTCCTCGTTTACGAGTGCGTACCCTCGTTAGGTCATCGCGAAACGTATGATGCACTCGCAGAGTATTATCAGTCGTGTTCGTTAAATGTTGTAAAAATCGCGCGCGTACTCATATGCGTTACGCGGCGGTGAACACGCAAACGCTGAAAACAGATTTTTGCGTTTCCAAAAGAATTCTTCCTCACGCTTTTCGAGAATTTTTTTTTAAACGACACGCGGAACGGCGGTTTAATTTTGTAATATCCGTTATGTTGAAATTTTTTCCACGCGGAGAGTTTAGCCCGCAGTGAAAAGTGACAAATATTACCCGCGTGGGCGCGGGCAGATTGGAATTGGTGGGATTCTACCCCGAAGCGCACAAAATTTCTCTCGCTTGCACACGCCCGGGAAAGTCCGCGTAATTTTCCATACCAGGAGAAAATTACCCAAGCGGGGTAGTTAGATGAATCTAGGATACCTTCGGGATTACGGTGTCCGCGGTAATATTCCCGGCGTATGTGGTCGTCAGGCATTAACATTTTGTATCTGCAAAGTCAAAATTTCGATTGTGCCCGAACGATCGTTTCTTCCGTGGTACGGCATTCGCGGTATAATGAGAAAATTCGACGCGACTTCTTATCGTCGCGTTTATAGGCGAATATGAAGAATTCCGTTAGTTGCGTCGCTCCGTGACGTTTTATCGTTCGATAACTGCGTGGCCCGGGGCCGTTTGATCTTTCGACAACGACACCGTCTCCGAGATGGCCAATGTATATTTTATTACAATATCCACCAATTCTGAATTTATCTCACACCCACGATTAGGATCCTTACTGACTCTTTCTCCTCTCTCTTCTCCTTCAAATTATTATTCCTTGTTATCATCTATCTCTGTTTTTTTAATACCACATGTTGAAAATTACATTGTTCCTTGAAATTGTTAAACTTCTCCCGGATGATTGTAATTTAATCGACAAATGAATCATAATCTATGTAATAAACGAATAATAATCTAGCGACTGGTTCAAATAAACCCACGAACACGAAAAGTTCATTTTGTTTCTTGTGCGTCGCTGAATTTTCTTCCCCACGTTTACGGTTCTTTTATACTTTAATCTCCTCGTTCGTAGAACGTTAGATGGTCTGACGGCATCAAATTATAAACACGTCGTAGGTTGTTCGAACGACAATTACAAGCTCGCCGGACGAGTAAAAGCATGTCGGCTATTTCGTACTCCCACCGTGACCGTGCCATAAAACTCGTTGAATTGCGCGAAATTACAAACGTGCCGCTCTCGACGACCCCTTCGAAGTTTACCGTCTGTTTGCCGTGTCGCGCGTACACTACAGTTTTGTTTACTCGCTATGTTAAATCCGTTTGCGATGAACTACGCGGAACAAATAACGCGCGCAGAGAGACGGAAATAAACGCCACAGGTACGATCTTGCGTCGGACACGAAAAAAGGAACAAGCGCTCCGGTAAATTAATTTTTTTAAACCCGCCCGCGTTTCAAGTTTCTTGTTGAAACGTTTTTGGCTGAAAGGATTTTCGAGTAAAATCCATGATCGAAGCTTCAGAGCCGAGAATCGTTAACGGCCGCGCTCCTCGTAGTCTACATTATTATCCGCTTTTCTACTTTCGAAAATTTTAACGGACGGACTTTGAGAGGGAGACGTAAACGGCTACGGTAACCGGACGTCTCAAATATTTTATACGATAAGTTTTTTAATTATAACTGAAATCTTTTACCTGGACGTAACTACTGGAACACCCGTGATATACATTATATTTAATTGGGTTGGATATTTCTGCTCGACGTTTTAACTTCAGCGTGGCACAATCATTTTCTCGAGGGCCCGTTGAGAAGAATTTTCCTACTCGTTGGATACGTATTACACGAACGCGTAATTAGTCCTTTAAATTACTTTAATTGCACATTTGTGTCCTTGCGTGCACGCATAATTCATAAACATCGGGGCAAAGCTTCGGGTTGCACATACTGCGAGAGGCAAACGCGCGGAAAGGTGAAACTTTGCAACTGGAGTAGTTGCGAAGAGATGAAATCTGGAATTTTAAAAAGTATGGATGCTTTCAAGACTGTATATTCAGCGGAATTTTCCTGCGGAAGTACCTGTCTGTACTGCTAAGAAATGATAACTTCGTGCTTGGAATAAATGATACCGGTCAAAATGCTGAACAACCTACCAGCATCGCGCTCGCTATTCATGTATGCTAACAAAACGTATACCCAGAACTACTTGGAATACAGAATGATAATCCGAACTAAGTTCGTGCCGTCTCGGATAACACAGATTCGAACTTCGTGTTAAAGCTCGGTCATCTGCCACGTATAATTGGTGGGATGGATGTCACGCTGGTGTGAATCAATCTTTTATTTTTGCGAACATAAACCACTATGATTCTCAGCCCTTCGGGGGGTCTCTAACCTCTCGCACGGATTCCTCCGAGACCTCGAGTAATTAATTACAGGAGTTCCCGCCGAATGTACTACCTTCCAGAACCGCAACTCAAACATTCGATACGTCTCTAAATTGTATAACATCCAATGTCACCCCATGGGTTGCGTGAGACGAGAGGAAATGAACAGAGAGAAGGAAAACCACATAGACGGTGCACATCGACGGTAGTAGTAGTAGTAGTAGTAGTAGTAGCAGCAGCAGCAATGAAATAAATATAGATACTCTTTAAAAATAAGCCAGCAAGTAAATTATTTAACGTCCATCGATTTTACTCCGAGCCATGAACGGAGTTTGAGAAAAATGGCCTTTTGCGATTCATTAGTCACAGGTGAAAGTAGTATGGGTCTAGATCGTTCATGGTCAGACGGATCTACCGAGGACCGTCTCTCTGCAACGTGGGATTAATAACTCACTTAAAACTCGAAGGTATAGTTTGCTCTTTTACGTCTTCTATAACTACTTAAACCTTAGTTCCGGGCAGTCGTAAAATCTTATTGCCGGAATAAAATCAAAGATGACACGAAAGTTTAATGCTCGTTCATGAATAAAACCTGCCGATGAAAAGTTTAGAACCCAATCCACTACGCGCGCTAATTTTATTACATGGTTGAGAGTATTTACGAGTCTGTCCGTCTTCGTTTTCACGCTCCGCGTAGACGGCATTTTCCGGGAAAACGTGGACCGAATGGCGAAACGCTCGTTCCTTCGAGCGTCTCGATGTCCGAGCTAATCTGTCAATTCGCGAATGAATTCTACGAGCTAGCGGAAACTCTGTCCATTTGCGAGTAATTCTATTTAGCGACAGTAACTCGTACCAAAATAAACACGCTCTCGACGATTGTTTGCCGCTAAGATGTTGGAGCGTTCATTCTCGAGTATAATACCAAAACGTACCTTGCCATTATGCTGCTCGAAAGAAATTAGATTACGTTACGGCGTAAAAAATTAAATTAATGCGATATAATCAAATACCTAATCTCCGAGGGAACTAGTTTTTTATCTGTCGCGTGGAATTCGTGCACTGGGTCGTGCAATGCTCCGCGAAGATAACTGTCGGGGAGAAAAAAAAATTAATGCAACCATTTCTATTCGTGTCTCCTGCGCGTGTCCACAGTCTGGACTCCAAGCCCAATAAGAATGCAAATGTCGCTAAGATAATGCTGGGGAAGCAGAGTATCTGTTTTCGCAAGCGAGACTTCTCGCCTCAACGTTCGGCTATCATCCCCCGGTCTAATTTCATTACAAGGATTCGAACAACACACTTCTTTTTGTAAGCGGTTACCACGCGATGGAACGAAAACGTTGTACGATTTAAATTTCTAAAGGGCCATTATAATACATTTAGCTATCGACTTGGCGAAGATACTTTCGCGCGGCGAATGTCCACCGTGGGAATGATCCTTTACGGTTAGGCTAAAAATTGATTTCCCAATACGACCGACGCGAACTGTTTTATTACCTGCCTTACGCTGCCGTCGTCGTCGGGGTAAATCCGACGATCCGTACGTAGTAGTACAGACAACCGAGTGATTTTTGTATTCTTGGAAGTCCCCAACGGCAGTCCAACTGTTTTCATTCGATGCAGAATGATGGATGTTCCAATTCTACTGAACGTTACACGGGATTTCAAGCGATCGGAAACGAGGAAGAGGAAGAGGCAGAAAGAGTGAGAGAGTGAGAGAGAGAGAAGGAGAACGAGCGAAAAAAGAATCTAATAGTTGGCGGTGTTAAGAGCAGACTTGGCCAACCCTGAATCATGTCACGCTCGGTACTAACCAGAAATCGATAACGCTTCGGTATTATGTTTTTCCTCTTCTACGTGTTTTATGGGTCTACGCCGAGCGAGGGTTAAATAATACATGGTGGCTCTAAAATATGTGTCCTTACGCCACGGGCATCTTCCGAACGTCGTAGGTGAAAATTAATGCCAAGATTTCGTCGAGTTTCCCCGGCGTGGGTGGAGGGATGAAACCGCTTTTCGACGTCCCTGATTTTAGTCGCGATTACCGAACGAGTTTTCTAAGCTTTCTTGCGAAATTGGAGTCGAATCGTTGTTATCGATCGTGGCTCTCGGATTCATTTATTTGTGTTTGTTCAAGAAGAAAGCGACGCGCAACATCGGTGATCTACGTAGGAAAAGAACTTACACCCGAGGTAAGAAAGATTTTGCACCGTTACGTAATAACATTTTTCAATGCAGATTTAACGAAGAAAAGATCGTACCTAATTAGCCGCAGCTTTTCTGTTGTTTCAAACTAAAGCTACCAAACTAGTTGCTTAGACTGGTTTAATATTTTTGTTTAAGGTTACACTCATTCCTTTTTTTTAAGTATATAAATGAAAATTTATTTCTAAGTAGTGTGAATATGTATAATTTTAAACATATACTTTTAAACTATATAAAAATTGGTGAAACTGGTAAAACAATTTTTAGAAGTCGGAAGAACACAAGGTATATAATATCGCTAGTTGTCGCGTTCTTGCACTTGACGCGAGACAGGACCTTGATATATTAATTGTTGGTAGTTCTAGTGTTAATAATCATCAACGATCGGAGGTACAAACGAGCTAACGCAAAGTACAAATGACTATATTTGCATTTACATATCGCGAACACAGAGGTAAAGCATACAGTACCCCATGGGCACTATAAATAACAACTTCAATCACATCTCGCGCAATTGCCAGTGTAACGTTGTCAATCGTTGTTGCAATACCGCGGAATCGCGGAACACGATTTGAATAATTTGAGTTTAGCCGTATGCTTTACGTAAACAGTACGCGACGCGTATAATTCGTTTCCGGGAAACGTACTCATCGACGGATTTGTAATTTATTCATCGATTGTTTTGCTACGCGCGCAACAATGGTTTCGGGGAATTACCGCGACGGCTTTTCCAATTATTTCAAAGCGCTTCGACGAGATTACTTTCTTTGAAACGAATTCCCGCTGCAAACCCCAATCGCGCGTAAACGGCTCGGGGATGTTTGGATACAACTGATAATTGCAACTGCAACAGATCTAAGCCGACTTACGTCGTAAACAAATAAATCAGGTCCTTGCAATACCCGCGTAATTGGAACTTGCGCTACCCGTTTCAACGTTAACGAAAATAGAAGCCGCGATGTCAGCTCGTTACAGAACAAAATCCATTTCCTCGGGATGTCTTCTCTACCTTGAAAATTGTAAACAACATAGAACAACGCGCAACGTGGAATTTCAAGACGGCGCGATGCAACCGCTACGAAAATCGTGACGAGAACGATACGTTAAGCGCGAAGATGGTAACGATACGTTAACGAGAAGGTAGATGCAAGGATGGTAGGTACGGGCTAAACACGGAAGAGGTAAAAGTGGCGTGAAAGCGAAAGTACGAGAAGGTGAATGATTTATGCACGTAATCATTACCGGCCCGTACACCGTGCATGGTCATAAAGTATCCAAAGGATTTTCGTTGGAAGATGGAAAGTTTCGCGAGATTCCGAACAAAAGCATAATAGGGCAAGCTCCGTTCCTAACGGTAGTATCCTCCGGGAATACTTCCAGCTCGCTCCCTTGAATACGGAAGATAACGCGTCCGCTTCGTTCTCGTATTTATGCTGACGTTCAACGTACGTTGACTTATGATGGTCACGTACCTAAGCCATCCCGGACGAACGGAATTAACCGGCCGATTATATTCTCCGGGATAATTAATCCACTTATGTCGTCCACGCGTGACCGTACCGCAAAATGTGCCTGTTACGGGGTGAACGTCGTAGACCGGAAGTGTTTCTACAAGGTGACCGCGGGTCGAGCAGAAATCTCCATCGCGTAAAAATCGCTAACGCGAGGCGTTGCTTAGAATCGGGATTAAATCGACGAGTTTCGTTTTTCCTCTGTGGAGAAGCGAAAATAATTATCGTACGACTTGAAATAGTAAAATTCATGGAAAATTGATGGAATCGTAAATTAGTTTCTGCGAGTTATTTCTGTTAGAAGTTTTTAACACAGGAATGGTACGATCGAACATTCGGCGCGAGGACTGTCTCCCTGGCACGTGCACGAAACTTTTCAGATAAAATCCATTATCAATTATGGCTGGGCCTTTAAAATTGTTCTATAATAAGGAGGCGGACGTGACTGGACTATCTCAAGAACAAATGGTTCTTACTGCTTTTTTTTCTGGAAAATCCCCGGCAATCGTGGATGTAATATTTACATTACGTGCCTCAAATGGTAATCCCGACGATTTTATGGCTCCATAGAAGCTTCCCTTCCGACGGGCAAAGCAAACTCGGTAACTCGTTCAACGCCGGTTAAGGGATCCGTTAACGATGCAAGGACAATTTTCCATTCCTCACGAATCGGATCGTTTAGCTTCCCACGAATCCTCTCGTTTAAGTCAATATTATGTTAAAGTAATCTCAAGATCCGGTCATTCTCGCCATGGTAAACCCGGTGCACCTACACCTGGACGCAACGTGACAACCAATTGCCCCGGATGCCCCTTAAATTTCTTTTCCTCGGGATAATAATAATCCGAGACAAATTATAGTCGGCCTAACTAAATGTATCTCAGCCGAGATGAAGACCCATCTTCGCGGAACACTCCAATTTTCACCCCCGACGATACCCCGGGGGGCTCAATTTGCGTTGCCGGGAAAAGCCTCCCTTGTCAGTCTTAGTACGTGTAACACGGATATCGTGCAACGTCTACTAGAATATTTAACGAGGCAAATGTGGACGGCGAATACACTCGTGCCGGGAGCACGTTTCTTCGATAGAGATGAGGGAAGGTTTACGCGCGAAGCGTCCGGCCTTTCGTCGTGTTTCCACGCGACCCCGTCTGCCGTTTTATAGATATCGATCCCGTACTATTCTTTTCTGACACAATTCGAGAATAAAGTCAGATTTTTCCGAGGGGTCGTTAAACGGAGACGCACACGAGCGCGACTCGTCGTCGGGGATATTGCGCGCGGAATGCTTTCATTTCCGGCGTGGATCGATCGTTCCGTTTCCTTATCTTCGTTGGAGCGAATTCAAGCGTCGTCGGGAGACAATATTGTCCAACGATCGAGCCCGGAGAGAAGTTACGCGAGATATCCTTTTGTTTCGTTCCCTTGTGTTTCTCCTAAATAAACTCACATTTCGGAAAGGATGGTTAGGTAAGGAGATTGGGATGCGACTATATCGACTAGAATCGATAGCGACGATTCCTTTATTTATGCGAAGTGGATTCAATTGTTGAGGAGGTAATGTTGTTAAAGGGGAGGGTGGTAAAAAGAAGGTTATCCAGCCTCCCGTTACGTATGCCCACTACCATGTGCGATCTTGTCTACCATTTCTGTTTTCCTCGCCCTACCTCGAAACCGATGGCCGGGGGGCGGACGTCTCGCGCCGGTGAGATAGTAAAAAGTAGATTATACCCGACTACACGAATGTCCACTTTCGTTTTATGTAACGCGTTTGGGGATTTTCATATACCGACGGTGCCTGCGCTTCTTTCCGGTTTAGAAGTCTCTCTAAGATTTCGATATGACAGAAGTTGAAATGGGATTTAGATGATGTCTACCGGGGATACGTATACGTGCATATATAGATATACATATTGTATATATACACACATATATATGTATATAGATAGACAAGATATATGCGTACATATATAAATTGAGCGAGATTTCCATGCGGATGCTTCCCGCGTTGATTTACTCGTTCGCTTTTGGCTGAAATAAATTTGGTACTTAAAAAAGAACTTTAAGAGAGATTCGGTGGAGCGATAGGAAAAGAATTTCAAGTGTATCACTAGTATCGTAGTCGTCGATTTATCTTTCCGCAACGCCCATGCACGGATGTTTCGAGGTTCGAGGATAGAAATCCGCGCCCCCTATATCCAATATCCAATAATTTCGATATCTCTAAGTGCACCGGTACCGACCCTATATATCCGATTTTATCACGACTTTGTGCTCTTCAAGCCGGTTCGCAAAGACGCAGCAGGGAGGAATTCTTTAAAATATTTAATAAACTAAAAGTAGCAGCAGAGGCAGTAACAAGTATATCAAACGTTTCGCGTTTGTCGAACGGGATATTTTAAAAAAAAAGATACGAATGGGATATTTCTAGAGCTTCCCGATATTGATTTTTCTTTGAATAGAGAAATCTGATCTTTTTTAGGAACATCATATCGCGACTGCCTGACTAGTGTATCTCTTCGTCCATTTTATTTCCAATAATTGTTCCGAGAAATATGTACAGTCAAATGATATATGGGAATAAAATATAATTATACCATCCTACGAACGTGGTGAAAGTCTGCGTCGGGAACTCGTTACCATTCGGTTTCTATACTGCGAGAAGAAATCTAATTCCATAGAGCCTATACCCGATTGAAATGCTCTCCACGGCGGTTCCACGATTTCAATGAATATTCAATGACCCGCAAAAATCGTGAAAGTACGTAACTTCCGGTTCCCCGACGACTCGAACCGCATATCCGTCCGTAACAAGGTTTATTAGCCATCGGGACCGATATTAAAAATAAAAATCCACGTCGGTTAATGCGAATAGAGGTAGGAAATTACCCACGGCGAAGCCAATCGATGCTAAACAAAATTAAATCGAATACGCATCTCACGGAATGTCCAATTAAAAGTTTGTAAGCGTGACCACGGTTCTGTAAACAGCAGAGCGCCGCAACTCTCGACATCATCGTTCTCGAACTTTTTCATTTCGCGGCTATTCTTCTCGCGAGAAGCAAAGTTTACCGCGATTCGCGACCGGAAAAATAAAGTAGGCACAATTATCAAGCGGCGCGCACAACAGCCCGAAACTTTTTCATTAACGTTGGCCTAGCTCGACGTTATTTATTGCGTTGCGCTCGGAAATACCCCCGTCGACTTTATCGCGTTACGTCCCCGACGAATTAATATCGCGCATGCGTGCCCACCAGATGAAAATTCACTTCCCCTCGTTTATCCGAGTAATGATGTAACGTGGGTCAAGAGTTACGTGAATTAGTTCGATAATCGTAAGATAACCGTTCCGTCTGTCGACCCTACCCGCGAAGCAACGCGATTCCCGCTCCTATGCCGATCAATAATATTTCCCGGTTCGATACAATTTCCCCGGTAAACCGATAATAATTGAATAGGCGCTCCCCGCGGTGGAATCGCAACTGCGCGTATGTTACATCGCTGTTTTTCGACTGCCCCTTCGACCCACTTTCCGGAATTTTAAAATGCCATTTCGCGATAAACCAAACCGTTGAATATACATAAACGTAAATTTGTTCGAGTTCTATAAATCCGCGTGTATACTCCGCGGCGTGCGAATATAATTTGCATATAGAAATAATTTCGGCAGCCTCGCCGTAGTTAGCGGATGCGCGACGTTACCAGCACCGACGTAGAAACTTTGTCCGAGAAGATTTACGGACGACGACGCCGGATTTCAAATATTTACGAACATATCTGGTCGTGCGTGGAATACGAATAGGGTGGGCAAAACTAAATGTGCCTCTACGTAACGACCTTAACGGTGCTACTCTTTTCCGCGGCGTTGAGGACATTATACTTCATCTTCACGAAATCTTTTACGATGCCCCATAATGTGACCGAGCGCGAGAGTAGTAAAACGGATACGCGTGTTTGATACGCTCCCGACGTGTTATAGTAAAGCAAAATTGAGTTGTAAAGTGGTTAAAGGTTACCCGGTCATGCCTGAAATGTCGTTGCCGGACAGATAGTATTTACAATTCCTACGGGATTATCGCGCATTGACGTTTACGTCGATAATCGTGCCGCCGTATGTACTTCAGTTAGCCAGAATTTCGATTAATTGTCGGAGTAATTCGGTAGTTCTACGGAGAAATTTGTTTATTGTCAGACGAAAATTGCTATAAGTTTCAATTCTTGACTCTTTAAACTCTTATGCTTGAGTGTGACTTGACATTAATTTTCTTGCCGGTGACTATTATATCGAGTCATACTCGACATTTTTAAATTGCCAACATTATACATACATGCATACACATATATGTAAAAAAAGCATTGAATAAAATGAACTTCTTAACACTGAAACTACCGACGATTAACGTAGACCTATTTCTACAATTTCTTTTACCAATTTCACCAATTTTTATATAGTTAAAAAGTATGTGCTTAAAATGATACATACGCGCACTACTTGAAAAATACATTTTCGTTCATATACTTAAAAATGGTCAATTTGAATAGCAAAAATTTCACACCGGTCAAAATGACTGGTCTGGTAGTTTTAGTGTTAACCAGACATTCTAAAATTCATTTAAAATAAAATACATAAAGTAATATGGTATTACTGGGAAGAAAACTGAAAAATAATTTGGAGTGCAAAGGGTTAATTTGATTAACAACGGAATTGGTTGACCTCAGCGTTTTCACGAATCTCTATTCATACTTTCTTTCGCTGCCGTGGCGGAACGTTTCGCGTCTGACCTGTGACCGAGTTTATCTACTTCTCTCGGTGGAACCCGAATAATCGTGCAGATAAATTTTTATTTACTACAAGCTAATTAATATCACGCTTGTCATACGCTGTTACACGGTGTCTCGATGAACCGAACAAACAGTCGGCACGTGATCTAGTTACGAAACAACGCCGATCCAATTGTCTTATTAATTAAACCGGAGCTGTGAGCGCAAACTTAGCATAGTTATTCATGTTTTTCGTCACAATTACCGAGTAATTTTACGATAACTTGAAACTTTACACTCGCGAGATCTGACGTCACGTTCGCAGACTTTGGTCACACATCATGGAAGTTCGTTTAACATCCGCGGACCGACGTTTTTGTAAGAGCAATGAAAGCAACGCAATGCGAGAGATATAATTATCACTTAACGCGGAACTCGGCGAGTCTCGAGGTATCGTGGGAACGCTATTATCTGGTCACCATCCTCGCATTAGTTTTCGCGTGGAAAACGCCAGAATTTTACACGAAAGCGAGGGAAACGGGATTCGGGTCAGGTTATAGGTTTAGACAAAACAAGAAAAAAAAAGAGCGTCACCGTTCTTCGTACGCCGGGTAACTCTATCTCCGAGGCAATAAACCCGTAAAATATGCATTCGTCGGCTCCTTAGCCCCGCGCAACGTTAAATTATCTCGCGTTTCTCGGAGGGACGCGACACGCGAGATCGATAAAAGTTTCTTCCTGCTTGATACCGTGCTACTACTTTTCTCTTTTATTTACCATTCCACGTTGAATAATGCCAGCGAACCTTACCGATTTTCCTCGCGCGCGATTAACCCTTAACGGGCATCGAGGCTTTAAACGTCGTTGAAACTCGAGCGACGCGTATATACGTAATCGCACGCAATCTTACGGTGAAGTTCGACCAAGTTCGAGCAAGTACTACCTCGACGATAAGGGACGATGTTTCCAAGAGGCGCAACGAAGAGTTTATTCGGGGATTCGGTGGGGTTTGACTTCGAAGCGAGTACTTGAACTATCCCAATTGTAACGTTGGGTAGACATTCCAGTCACCGGAAGTATCCAAACGTACCTTAGGTATAATTCATACGAAGTAATATCCCGAAGTAATATCGTCGGCTCTTCGAATGGCAGTTAGAATGGCTTCGGTGGAGTTCTGTCTTTGTACCGGAACGAACAAGACGACAGGAAAGTGATATAATTGGATTTCCGTTGACACAGACGCAGTGCCTTACGTCCAACGCGGAGAAATTCAATTTTAACGCAACGTACCTTGACCACGGGCCGCACGTCGCTTCGAGTCTGACGTGAAACTGAAACTTTCCGTCGTCCATCATCGACAGATGTATAATTGCGTTATCGTACTCGCGCCAATTAGTCGTTGCGAAGTGCGTCGTGGGTTAAAAACTGGCGAATCGCGACGCCGTTAAATCTTCTATAGTTTGTTTCTTCGCGTGAGGCAATTAAAACGAACGTTATTCGGAATATTCCGTGACTCGATATATTCCTGGCTCTACCTGACGATAATCATTTAAGTTAGCGCACCGGTGGTACGTTAATATCCAGTTTGCTCGCGCAAGGTGTAATTCAAGTATGTCTTAATTAGTCTCAGATTGAGTGTTATACTACCACCCGTGTATAGAAACTCCCTAACCGGACGCTAATGCGGTTGGATAATGGCCTGGTCCAGGCTCATTACAGACAAATATTACCTCAAGATCATTCATCGTACATCATCGCCGTGACGGGTAATTAGAAATTCATCAACTAGAAAATAGCTCCGCGATAATGGTACGTCGATTAATTCTCCATACCGGTTCCATTACAGAGTCTTGCGCTTGATTCCAAAGAGTCATGCCGTTTCTTTGGTATCGTTACTCCAACACTCGTGGTTAAAGAATTGGCTACGTTATTCACCCGAATCACGACGTAACAATCTGGACTAGCTCGAAGTACTTCAGCTCGACAAACGTTACTGTTAATCATATTTTCGATGTTTCGGTCCTCTTAACGCGCTTATCTGCTTTGGGCTGAGTAAGTAATTCGGAGAATCGTGCCACCATAGCTGTGATAGTACAAAGAGAATCGTAAAATAGCTCTGTAATAAGCGCGCAAAGTTTGCGAACCACGTAATCATGTTGCGGACAAACTTCGGGGGTGAAAATTAATTTCGCGTCGCGCTTTGTAATTGTTCGAACTGCCATCGGAATTACGGAACGGATTTATCGACAACGTAACTGGATTTATTAATGTTTCCCTCTTATTTCGCGGTATTGATTACAAAATTGGTAAACCGCTCGTTGCTTTCATTCTTCCCGGGATAAAACTACGAGTTAAACTTAATTAAACTTTCGCGAATGCTCGCGCCGCGCCAGCCTGAATAAACTGCAAACTTTGTTTCCCTCACTCGCCGGGGAACACCGTGGTGAGAGTACGACGAGAAGTAAAACAAGAAAAATGACGACTACCCCCCTCGAGATATGGTCCTTGATCCATAATGATATACTAGTCGAAGCGCCGTAGTTGAAAAATGGTACGCGCGTACACGTATGGTGTCTAGTTTCGTATAGAAGAAAATTGCCCGATATTTCGAGAACGAGCTTTACATTTTATTTACACGACGCGTTTTATCAGTGACGCAGGTTATCGCTCGTGTTCTCCCGCGCTTATATTTTATCCCGCGAACTCCGTACAATTGTGCGGCACCGAAGATTCGAAAGTGGGATCTAAATAAAAGTAAACCTAAATAACGAAAATAAAATAAACGTCTGGGGCTGTTTTTATTTGTCCTGTGTGTACGGGAAATATTTCCGTCCGAACGTGTTTGCAATAACTCGAATACGTTTTAGTCGTATGATTCGCGGGGACTATATTTTTGGAAACCACTATACCGAGAACCAACGGCATGCATCGACATGTTGTAAAGGGGGCGGGGAAGTCGGGGGGCGGATTTTTAACCTGGAACACTACGGCATCCCGTCGAGCGAATTCCATTATTCTTCGTTAGAGAGGAGCAAACGGAAAATTGCGGTTCACTGCGCTCTCCGCGAGAATGAAACACGAGCAGCATTTCGCCCGGAGCTAAAATCCTATTTACCAGTTTTAGAATTTCTAATCTCCCCTCGCGATCGACTTTTTTTCCGACTGGACATCGGAAATCAAATTACAATCCCTTTTCAATAGAAACATCGCAGGCAAAATTCTATTAAAGCCTTTGCTTTTCCTGTTTCACCGGCCACTGTCGGCGATATTTTCTTCCGCAATGTTTTTCACGGTATTCGCGGAGAAGTAAATGTATAATTTATTGAGGCTCGTTATTAAATTTATTGTCGACATCTCGTACGGTGCATCACCCTTGTTTTCATTATTTTTCGGGGCTCTGCTCTCCTCTCTGTAACTTGATATCTTTTTCACGCCTCGTATTACACGGGGATCCAAAATGTACCCGCTGGTATCGCGCGTACCCAACGTTATCTGTCATTCTTTATGCGAGAGCAACGCCTTGTCTTTTGTCACACTAAACTCATAAATCGTGCTCTCCCCCGTCGCCATTGAAATTCGAAACAAATATTTCCGATTTAAGCGATAAACACACCGTAGGTTTCGAACACGATACGCCTCCTTGCATTGGATTTATGCAATTTCTATCACCCGGGAACTACTCTGCCGCGCGTTCGGCAATTCCCTCTGTAAAGTAAAAAAAAAATAAATAAATAAATAAATAAAATTCCATTATAGCAGCGAATCGTACGCCAAGTAAATAAATGCCTGGAATGACATTCGAGACAATTTCGAAGCGATTGCATTTTCTTCCAGTTCCAGCTCGATACTTTCAGCCGTTCCTTCGGCAATTTCTATCGTAGTCGCCTCTCGTGCCCTCCGGGACTTCGAAATCGCATTTTCGCGAGTATACGACCAGTAACGTAGGAAAACGGGAAACGTATGCGCGCCGGTACACGGAGGACCTCCCAGCATCTGCATGAGAGGATAAGATAATCGAAGAATCTTCGGGAAAGGGTGTGGAGGGAGGGGAGAAAAGACGCGATAGGTCAGCGAGCCATCCCCTTTCCGTCCCTCTCGCTGAAGTTATCGCGAGTACCCGAAGAAGTGGTGCCGTGACAGTAATCACAGCATTCGGGTAAATGAAAGTGCCAGCCAGGTATACTCGAAACGACTCAAACGACTCGATTCCCATTGGCAGACTGCTTCTACCAAGAATCGAGCACTACTTTTAATGATCCTTCTGGGAAATTACGACTGCTGCGTTGAAAACGTTCCTCGTGATCTATTTTAATAGTCTCTTTATGCACCCGAACGTTTCGGCCCGTCGATCAAATTAATCGTCCGCCCGTAACGAGGAGTCCGAAGCTTCGTTAAATCGAAACATCAGCTAGCTCATTTGGAACGTGTAATTACTGGATAAATCGACACCCCCGAAAGGAGGTTAATGCCGTACCGGAAACATGTAGGAGAATTCTTCGTGCGTCATCGGTGATTAACTTTCTCGGCTTTCTAACGTAGTCACGTTGTAGTCGTTAAATTACCAACGCCACGGATCATCATCGTATCTGATAAAAAAAAGAAACTTACACCCGATTGCGTGGTAGCTCCGTCAACTGTGCCTCGTTAAGATTTCATCGTTTGGCTTTCACCTAAAAATACGCGGGATTCGATGGCGCCGAATTTCCTCCGAACATTCGAGACTGGACGCGTTATAAAGTCTTTTACGAGAATTGGAATTGTGACTCGGCGAGAACTGACTGTCCCTATCGGCGTCGTAAAACGAACAGTTTCGGGGACGCGTTCGCGATCAACGCATACGACGTTTACCGTGGCCCACCTGATTTAAAGTCCGAATCATAATTTGCCCCGACCTTCGGGGAATAACTGGTTTCACGGCTTCGTAAAAGTTGGTGCTTTACGACCGCGCGATCCTTTGAAGTGGCGGCTGAATACTTAAATTACCCACCCCCCGTGCACGTCGCTTAACAGCAGTTGCATGTGCATAGCGAGTAATGTTCGTTGTTCGACGATATCACGGATCGCATGTTGGTCAGAGGTACACGAAAATGCATTCACCCGCGAAGTACGCTCCGTAATGAGATTATAGCCATGCGAACATTATGCCGCGCGTTAATGATAATTAACTATCATTGCCTGACGTTTCGTATCATCTGTGTCAACGTTGAGGTGAAACAACGCTCGCGCGGGGATGCTATATAGTTAACGCGATTCAATTCAAAATCGTACCACCGGCGATAATACGTCGTTTCAGATTTCAACGTTTAAGTTTAAACGGTACGAGTTTGACGTAGAACTGATCTACTTGTTACGCGACGGAGAGAAGTTACTCGCACTTTTTATCTCCACGGCCGCAAACTATTCGGCTTATAAAAACTTCCCGGTTTCGTGCCCGCAAAGCCGCAGATTTCTGCAATAAATGTACAAAACTGCCAATCTACTTCCGACGTTTAACGAGCTTATATACTTTCACCGATACAACTCCTGATTTCTCCGCGATCGAAGCGGAACAACCGCGTTTCTTTCAGTTTACAAAGTTACATCGTAGCACGGCCGTTACTTATCGCGAAGTAAAATTCACGAGCGGCCCGATATATCCCGGGTCATGCCACGATTGTAATTCTCACCCCATACCGGAAACGTAAGAATCTTCGGAGAACTCGTTTAAATTAGCCAACTCGAAACGATGGTCCCTCCACCATCGTCCGAAGTCCTTTCCCAACTAGCGGAAATTTTGTCCGTACCTTCCGACGAGAAGTACGATATTCCTCTTTTGTGTTTACTCCGCGTCGGAGACACTCCTGTATTATTTGTTCTGCTGGAACAATGTTTACTTACCAAACCGCTGCGGCTGGGTCGATTAATGAGATATTCTCTCGTTAGGTTCGCTGGCGCACAATACGTACCTGAAATAAAAAGGAAAGCTGTGTAAGTATGTTGTAACGGTGAATAAGATCGATCCGTGTCACCGACGTTGGAGAGCCAATGGGATACAACAACGATGCGCCGCGACGCGTTGTAATCTACTCTTTCTATCAATTGCTCGTTATACGCGAGCTTCGTCAGCGTTATCCTGGTAGATGCAAAAAAGAGGTGAGCCGTACGTAGAATTTTGAACCGTTTTTACAGGGTTTTGTGTAGAAGTTTATGTCCCTCGAAAAAGATATTCCTTCTGTTAGAATAACGGTAGCAAGAAGTATACGAATAATAATTATTCGTGGATCGGACGCAACCCAGCGTACTGTTTCGATTTATTTTATTGTTCGGTTCAGCGCAGTCTTGTGGTACCGCGAGCGAACTCAACGAGCCAATTACCATTCGTGGAGTAATGAGAGAGTAACGGGTTTGTAACTTTTCAATTGATCAACCGCGGCCAATGCTTTCGAGAGATTCCACGATATACCGAATCCCGGTCACCGTAACATTTTGTACATCATTAAATCACATTAGTTCACGAATTTCAGTTGTTACTGGAGTGAAATACCCATCCTCTTGCGCTGTGGAGAGGCTGTACGTGTCCGTATATATCCTACTCGCAAGCCCCGTTAGCGATTGAAAAAGATTTTTCAGGCTTCGCGTTAGTAATAAATTTAATCCCTTATAAACGTATTTCAATATAAACGCGTAAACCGTTCGCGAAATATTCGGTCAAAGCATTGATTTGCCAATTACAAAACTTTTATAATAATTCCTATCCTGTGGCGTATTTACTTCACCGGTACGTTGCTGGATTGCGGTTTCGAATCGTCGGTAATTAACCTGCTGGATTTTCGCGAATAGGATTACCCCGCCGACTGAACGAATTAAGCCTCCGTTAATCCTCGTCCGAATGCGAGCGGATTGCCTTTCTATTTGCGTTCGATGATTCAAGAGATAGTATGTTAAAATGTTGAGTCGGAAGTCCCCCCGTGCTACGACTTTATCTCACGTCGAACGTCTGGATTGATTACCTTGCGTTAGATTTGAACGTTGAGATATTAATTATCAAAGAAGAATCTCGGATCTATCCAGAGATTTTGTAAAATGTCGAGGTTCGCAGAATGGTAGTTAGAGAAACAGAAATTCCTAGATCGTGTAACCAAAAATTGAGTCGTGTAATGCGAGGCTTTAAAAAAATATGTTAACGCGATCTCGATTATTTACGACCCTCTGCTTAAAAGTTATTCCTTCCTCGGGCGTCTATAGGGACACCCTGTAAAATAAGACTCAGACCCTTAAAGTCCGAAAGTTCAAACCCTTATCACCCACGTAAACTTGCACCGTCTACGAATCATAAATTTTATCCTCGAATTTCGAACTCTATTTCGAACGAAACTCCGATCGAAGAATATTCCTTTGACCTTGCCACCCTTTTTTAAATATATTCCCGTACACGATTAAATTAGCTTCCAGCCCTTCCAACAGAGTTCCAAAACTAAACTACGCCCGCTAAATTTATACCCGACCGCCGTTGCAGTTACGTTTTACGTCGTTACATTACTCTCCCACGGACAAACGTTAATTATAAATTATGCGTCACGTTTTCGAACGATATCCGTGTACCGCGGGCGAAATTATTACCCCGCAAATTAACTCGACCCCCGCTTTCGCATCGTTCGAACAACCGGCGAGGAAAATTCTACACCCCAGACCCGCCAGGAAAATAATCACAATCGGTATCCAATTATCCGTGACCTAGAAAACAATAATCCACCGTTTGAACGGAAGGCGATGCCTCGAATATCTTCGAACCGCTTCGTGCCCGGAATCTTCCTCCTTTCGGCGTGAGGACGAAGGACTAAATCGAGTGGCTCGTAATCGTGGAAAGGGTCGGAGTACGGCGACGGTGCCCGAGGATAATTCGTAACAATCGGGTTACGACTGTTGGGAAAGGAGGTCGTCCGGGTCCAGACGGCTGAAGGACAGGGCAAAAGGGAGCGAACAGCGGGCCACGGCACACCTGTAGCACTAAAACCTCTTGCCCGATGACCACGTTCGTCCTTTGACGAGGCTGCCCGGAGACCTGCTAGTTCCCTCACGTACCGATGGAAAAACGTGCCCGCTGAACCAGCAGTCAGATCCAGAGGAGTCAGCGCTGCGACGCGAGCCACCCCAAGCTTCGTTCGAAACGTGTTACGGTCCAGGGCCAGTAGCGAAATACTTACGTACCTGTGTACCCCCTAACACCGACGCAAACTGCCGCCCGTATACGTACACGTTTTATCCGACGTACGAGTTAACCGGTTGCTTTGGGCGGCCTCGAAGAGTCGATTACGAAGCGATATTCAGCGGTACGTGTGCAATTTCAAAGGGTTAAGTGTTTTTGTTCGCGAGAAGTCGAAGTTAAAGATAGACCAAGAGATAAATGAACGAAGAATCTTTCTTGGTTGTTTAACCTTTTGCGGACGGTTGTCCGCGGACAGCGGCCCAAGCACACCCGCTATTCTGAGTGTCCTGTCTGCAAAGTGTCTGGGACCGTGAGCATCGCGAGAATCTTTAGATGGTAAGAAGCAGCGGTTTTAGAAATGGGGTCAGCGGACTCACCGCTGATCGATGAACAATTTCGTCGTCGGTACGTTTTTTTGGAGCTCCGTGGTGTAGAAATGATCAGGTATAGGTATTAATTTAGTATGTGCTTTGATGCCATTCATTTTTTTTACCGTGGAACTATGAATCCATGGGCGCAGCAGTTTTGGGAATACCAAATTTAAGGTATATAAAACATTTTTTGGTCATTCTTTAGAATGACATTTCTGTCGTTGCCGACTATACTCTTCCAAAAGTTACCTAGCTTATTCTTTCATAATTGAACGAATGATGTCCACTGAAATACAGAGGGGATTGCATCAGTTTTCTGTGAATGTGCGGTGACACGGAGAATGCTCTCACGTATTCCCGAAGGAACAGGGGCGGTCGTTAAGCTAGCGACTAGAACTAGCAGAGTTAACGTTACTGCTTAGAAAAGAGAGGTGGGTTGCAGCGGGTACCTAACTGCTCGGTAAAAAGTGTAAAAATAGCACGACACCGGAATGCACGGTTGCCGTTTTTATAGCCAATCTCGCTGAATAATAAAAACGGTGCAGAGTCTCGGCGTGAAGAATCGTGCAAAGAATTAACCGTAATTTACCGGAGGTGGGGGGACGATTCGATTATGATTAAAAAAAACCCGTTACAAGAAAGAATAGCGACTCGACGCTCATATTTTTATTAATTCCAACGATAGATGGTACGAGCAAAGTGTCACGCATCCCCGCTCGACGCGTACACGCAAATTACAGATACTTTAAATTACAACGCCTACCGAACTTTCGATGGGGAAGTTTCCCTTCGGTAGCGAGCCACGGATATTCTCATTTATATTCGGTACGGTGTTACCGTTACGCTGTACATCGTTACGCTGGATACACTTTCGGAAACTCTAATACACGCTACGCGTATTTAGTATACCGCGCGTACATACATGCATGCGAAAGGTTTTACGAATATTACTTTCGAAGGGAACTTGGAGAGCACGCTAGCCAAAATAACACACCATTTCGATATGAGTTACGTTGGTTATGGGTTACAACGAAAACCCTCCTCCGCGCGAGACAGACGACGGTATATCGATAAAGGAAGGTAGTATCAATATCGTCGGATAAAAATGTTATTACACAATTGGGATCACCTGGATATACATTCGTATATCTGTTCTTTTCATCATTGATCCGGGTACAATACGTTCCCAAAATACGATCGGAACTTTTAGAAACGTCCTGTATAGCCAATAAAGATTTGGCAAAGCGTAGACACCGTTTCCCGACGGATCGATATTATTTCCTCGTTAGTCGCTGTTCCTTTTTTTAACATTTTCAAGTCCCTCTCGCGTTTTGCAAATACGTACGATCCAGAGTCTGGTGCCAATATGTCTTCATTATTTATGACAAGAACGCGGTGGTTTCACCCGATAAACATTCTTCTGCGTTACTTTGTTCATCCTTACTCATCTACGTAATCAGGTACAGGATACTAGGAACAAAAGAACGGTGTTAGGTGATATGAGCGAATAATACGTTTGGTCGAGTTTGATCAGTGCGTATCCAATGTTTCGCTAAATAATTTCCTACGGGGTAAACCGCGTGTAGTATTCAAGCTTGCCGTGTGCAATTGATCGCAACCGCGTTGCGATGATTGCAACGTAGGGAGAAAACAAAATTACTAGCCGGCATTGCAAAGGTATCCACGAAACGATACAAATGATTTCCACGATTCGCGCAGAGGGTAAATTATTCGTGCATTTATTACAGGAACCTTTTAGATTTATCAACCGCTATAAACGTTTCGTGGATTTACTTATTGCGAGGCGATTAAGAGATTGCTTTAACTCTCTCCAGCTTGAACGTACCGCCGTTGGGCAACGATGCCGCGCAAGTGGTAAGTACGTAATCATGTCAGACGGCGACAGTGGAAACGGATCGCGCGAGTCAGCCGACGAATAGGGATCACAGTGGTACCGCACAGTTTGAATCAACCATCACGCTAACCGCGGTACAGGAAGACCGTGGGTAGACGAGCAGCGGTGGATCGCACAAATCAGACAACCCCCAAAAGCATTAGGCGAACCATGTAAATCATGGCGGCTGCAGGTAATATTAATGAAGCACCCGTTCCTATTGTAACCGTGGCGTAATTTCGTTTCACCGTTACAACGAATGCCGTACTTCAACCGTGTTAGTTCCAATTGAAACCGTACCAACGCGTACGTACGCACAGTGGGTACCGGCTATCGATTAACTATCGATTACCCCTTCGGGTTCGTACGCTTATCATCGAATTATCGCGTGACTACGAATTCTATATCGCATGATTCTCTAAATATCATTCAAACCCAGACGAGCTGGAGTACAAAATGATTTACGATTTCACGAGATCGTTACCGACGTCGTTTATAGTGTACAGCGTATACCCGACGTTCCAGTTTCGATGAAAATTGAGGAAAAGTGGAAGAGGGCTCGCCCGTAGAAATGAGTTATGACTGAACGATATCGCAGCGGGTGTCTGATACAACTCATGGAAACCTATTCCCCGTCTTCCTTAGTCTTCGTAACCATCGTCTCTCACGTACAATACCTCTTTCTTCCAATACTCCCAGAAAATGTACATTTTAATGTAAAACTCCTCTGTCCGCCGATGGGTTTTTAATCTCTGATTACCATGGGTCTAACGTAGCAACCAAATAAATAAAGAAAAGGGAAAAAAATAAAAATGTAGAGCGTCTTCAAACCACCCGTTCGATCTTCATCGCAGGAGTGGGGGTGAGTGCTCTTGATGAAACATTTCGAATGAGCTCACAGCGCGGTTGCATACCTTCGAAAGATATCTACATCCATTCTACGTTGACTTGCGTAACTGGCGTTAATTATAATTGCACCGACCGAGAGTTTATTAAGAGGGTTTGAACCGAAATAATTGTACCGTGAATTTTACAGAAATCTCGTGCAATCTTTCGTCTTTCCATTGAACGAATATACCGTAAAGGCCAATTATTGAATTGTTCGCAGATTACGTTTCAAGAGAGATCTGCGTCTGGTCATAGTAACCACCGAAGCGGATACTCGTTCAGCTATTAAAACATTAATTATTTCACGAGAGCGTAATAAGTATTAATATTAAATACGCGAGCGTTAATTAAAATCGGAGCCACGGAAGGAAATTATAGAATCACGATCGATTGGATTCTTATCTGCGTACAAATTCATACTCTCATGTCAATTACACCGATGGAATATACTTCATACGTACGACCCGATAAAACTTTCCGAGAAGCATAACCGTGTATTAGAGTATACGCTCGCTCCAATATTTCCCGTAATAATACTCGCAGTTGTTATCGCTGGTACCGACGAGGAAAGATATGGATACCTAAAGCTCCTACTTTATAGTTACGATACAGGTTTCGTGTGATAACGATTGATGTAACGTTAGCTTTTTTTACATTCCCCTAGGTTACACGATTACGATGATATAAAACGAAACACTCTCGTCGGGCGTGTTAGATTATATTATATTTACAGAATTGGCTTAAATCTAGATCATGCACATCTCTGGATCTTCGGATCTCCAAACTTTTTTTTACTCTATCAAGTGTATTTCGGGTCGCCCATCACGAAATAATGATAGAATTTCTATTCTACTGAAAATTATTTCACAAGGAATCACATGTGTTTGCTTGCTTTAGAAATGGTTTGGGGATCCGGAGATGTGCATGATCTACATTTGTTCCACGGAATTGATAATTAGGTTATTTTGTGTATTTAACTCGCAATTCGTTAGTTTTATTACCATAACAGTAATACAATCAGTTGAAAGTCGATGGGAAAAATAAGCTTGATTAAAAGTGAAATGGAGTTGGTGATGTAGAAACATCTGTGAAACTTCAAATAGTCATTGTTCATCGCTGCTTGAACACGGTAAGAACATTCGATCTGCCAAAGTTGAACTATGAAAAACTAACAAGAGAAGTGAAACGTGAACTAGCGTCAGTGATTAACCAACTCGACTCACACGCGCATGGATAAAATCGTTCGAATTACGTACGTCCGGTGATACGAAAAATTGTTCGGACTGGCAATTTCGTACGCGCGAGGTCGAAAGAGTTCTTTTGCAGCTCCATTCGAAATTACTTTGGAACCTTGTAACGCCGAATCGACATGCGCTTTGACAATCAAGATACGCGCGCGACCGGGCTTCCGTTGAATTTTAATTAAACCGTTTGCGTTCGCAAGAAGTACCGCGTTCGACCTCGAACGACGCGAGTTCATCAACAACCAAGATTACGTTCCGTAAATTGGCCAGCCCAATTTGCATGTATAACAAGAATCCTCGGGTACGCTCACCTTCCAGGTTTATTTCTGCCAATTGGTGTACATCAAGAATATTACAACAATGAGATACCGACACTTCATTGACGGGGAACCGTGGCAGGGCAATTTCAGTTTTCCATTTAATTTAAAGACCCCTCCAAGGTGCTCCCGGTCTTCGCGGAAATAATTCTGCAACGTCATTACTATTCGCAATGGTCCTTGCAGTTTTCCTATCGCGTTTCTCCCACGAGTTTCGAGACGAAGCCCGTCTTATTGCAAAATAGAATTACCTAAGCAATTTGCGAGTGTATTACTCCATGAAAATCAGGTCGCCCCAAACTTCCTAACTTTCCGTGCGCCGTTTTGCGTCGGTTCGGATTTAAAGTTTTCGATCAGAGTACGCCTCGAAATATAAATGTGGGAAAACTCGGATAGCTGATAAATCTCGCGAACGTGAGTCGGAACTACAATGTCCTTCCATTTCGTTCCGAAGAAATATCGTCGAAATTAATGTTTCCCGACGTACTCCCGGAGATTTTATTCAAATTCGCAGGATGTTTGAGAAAAAGTGCCGAAAGTTGAAGCAATCGCAGGCATTGAGAACTTTTAAAGGAGAAATTCAATGCGTGCGAGTAATATTCAAGAGATTATCATGCATACATATTTTCCTTCGTAGGAGAAGTTGAGAATAAACCGCGAACGTCGTGGTTTCGGTGAAAAGAATTTTTATTGCGAATACGTTCGACCAATCTTAAAATCGGCAACGCGGAAATTTATCGAATTCTACCGGATATATTTCATCGGATATTTACTGTCTTTCGGGGAAAGTCGACGAGGGCCATTAATTGCGTAAAACGATGCTATGGAAATTGCTTAAGTGGCTGCAAAAATTGTGGGGGACGCGTAGCATGCAGATAACGAGGTTACGTTTCGAGTATCCTCGACACTTTTAAGCTCGTAAACGAGTAATTACCGTAACCATTTGCGATCCCTCGTGAAAATTGTTTGCTTATCCAACAAGGTAACGCGTGTTTTCTGGATTGGCCATATATCATTTTCGTAGTCAATCGCGCCGACAATTCGAGTGAAATTTGAATAGATACCGCAATTGTGAAAATACACCGGAATTCGAATAAATACTTAATCAAATCCACAACGAATTAATTGTTCCAGCAACACGGTGTTCGATATTTAATTCGTAAAAACTAAGCTGAGCGTGTGTGTCGCGCAGATGTTGGCACGGCAAACTGGCGGTACATTGCGATGCAATTAAATATCTCTGAATGCAAACTCCGTTAAAATTAAAACCGAACAATATGGAATTCTTCAAAAAGGCAGTTCCGCGGGATAAACGAGAGAAATAACTTTATAACTCCCAAACTGTGATTGTCGGAAAGGAGGGAGCTTGTTTGTTCATTGAAAGAGATACACATTAGACCACGAACGTACTAAGAAACTTATTACAAACTCCAATTACGGGAGCACAATTCACGAACTATAGAATTTATCTATCCATAGAACCTTTACTGCAAACGACCCAATTTCCACTTAACGATGTCGTTCATTCAAATTGGGTTGCACTTACCTACATGCAAATTAAATTTACAACGAGCTACGTTCAAATTTCAAATATCACCGCTCCACTCGTTCGTCGAAATAACGTTGATTCAAAAAACTTTAATTCCATTCGAACGTCGATAACGCGAAAGGGGAAAAAGCTCGATATGAGCCAAATATATATGCCGCACCGATGATATACATAGTTATCTTTTTTCTTTTACACGAATAAAATTGGGGAGATTTCCGTGCATAATATAAATAATAGAACGACCCCACGCAAATTCCGTATTTCCTCGTACTCGAACCCCTCGTCTTGCAAACCGGTGATCACGTTTTTGAAATCGAATATCGGATGAACCCAGCAGAGTTGTACTCCCGAGACCGAGGCACGTACTATGCGGAGGCATTTTTTTTTATCAGCTTTTTTTATTCGACGTCAGCCATCGGCGAATGGTATATGCACAAAGGACGCGTACTACCTTTTGCTTGACTTATTAACCCTCGCTTTTCATTTCACGCTGAAATTGCCGCATAATGCTATGCATTCGGTGACACAATGGCGCCGGCTTCCCCAGGTTCATGCTCTCAATATTTCGGACAATGCTGCCCGCCAATATAATTCGTGCGCGAATGTTGAACGTCGGGGCTGTCAGATATTACCATTGACGAAAATACCGAAATACACAGATCTGGTTCCGCGCATAGCAACCATTTTCGAAACGATAAACACTTTCGTGCAATTGCGCATCGCGAGTTTTTGTGTGAGAATAAAGAGAGATGATCAAAGGAACGGAGCATTATGTGTCGTTACGTAGCGTTACGTATAGTCAGTGCAGAAAAAGGCTTTGCAGGACCCAAAAAAGGGTCCAGTTTTCGAGAGAAACTTTAAAAATCTCAAATTTTTTTCCTCGCCACCGTTTCTCAAACACTGAAATTTATTGTACAACATCGTTCATCTTTTTTCTTCTCAAAGGTACCTCGTTAAAAAACCATATGGCACTTTTAATTAACTGTACACGCGACACGTCTCGGTTTTGCTCTGTAAATAATGCCCGTCGCGACACGTGCATCCGACATTACGCGACACGGCGGTACGAAATAAATTTTGTTTGTACAATATTTTCGCTTATCACGGGAATAGAATATCGCGGTGATTCAGATAACCGCGTGGTCTCTTTCATAAATTTCTTCTCGCGTAATCCCTAGTACAATATCCACCGAAAATGTAGGTCCGAAATTTTTCCTACCACCGGTACGTTCGCCTTGTCAGTGTGATTTATCTGTCCTCTCTTTTGTTACTCTCGTTTCTCTCTCAGTCATGACGACGCACGTTGACAACGTCGCGGTATACGGATGCTCACTTTTCTTCCGACACGACGGCACATCCATCCAGCCACAGTGACGAAGATAGGACGCAAGGTGTCACATGCGTACAGAGCTAGGTGAGTCGGTGAGGCTGCTGGCAGTGCGAAAGCGACGCACCGAAGGAAAGAGTGGGAGGGACCCATTGGCCGAAAATTCAGGCGGTGTCGTTCGATAAAGGCCGTTATCTCGACGGCAGACGAGAAAGAAACGAAAGGAAAGAAAGGTAAAAATAAATATATCGACATCCATTTTAGAGAAGAATTTTTGTGTATCCAATAAAATATTTGCAAACGCCTCGAATGCGATGGACCTCCACTCCCGCTTGGCGAGAAATCGCTTCTCTGCTGCACCGCCGAATTATTGGAATATGTATTACGGAGAGTCTCCCGTAAATGGTGGTACTCCGTTAAAGGTGCCATGCTTGAAATAATTGCAAGTAGGTATTTCCTTATCGAAAATGTTCTAAGCGCCTTAGTTAGCGTGATATTAACGAAAACCGGGAAGCAATCAGAGAGCTCGTACATGAATACGCGGGCATCCACCGAGAGTAGCGCGTGAACGATGCCGTGTGCTATGCAGCGACAAATTGTGCAACGAGTCCACGAGAATGGATCACACATTTCGAAGCGGAAAAAATACAAGCACTGCAGATATCCGAGGACCGTTATTTCTCCGGGATAGCCGAATGTAGGATGTGAAAAAGTAACTGCAACATTGAATCGGTATAGGAATAATTGACATCAATTTATTGTGTTTGGACAATAAGGTGGCCAGAGGAAGTTTCTGCGTTCGCCCACTTTAATGATTAAAATAAAGTTATGTAAATACGTTGCAAGTTGTTTCTATACTATCGCATTCCAGGAAAGAGTACAGAATTATTAGCACCAGATTTTCAAACTACATAGACGTCTTAAAAAGAGGTACAAATATTTTAGATGGTCAAGAGTGGACAATGGACAATGGTGAATGGCCAACATCAAAGATAGGATACACTATCAAAAATATTTAAAAATGACAGTTCGAAGACCTTCGGTTCATCTTTGGTTTCTGTTGAAGGAGCGTAGCAGCCCCTGAGAATTCAGTCTGGCCGCGGGCGGTGCAATACGCAGACGCCACAAGTCAGTTATAGCTTTAAATTATCCCCGATTAGCGTTTCATTGTCTGTTTATCGCTTAAGTATTACTTATAAGTCTTAATGTATGTACCTAGTATACATTTGCAACGCTTAATGATAAGCATATCATTTTTATTCTCCTAAGTTTACGTTCTCCTTTGAAATCTATCCGAGCATTTTTTTTTGTTTTACTATTTATAAGTAAATGTAGTTTCATCGCACAGCTCTCGTCCGCGTGTCCGGATGATGCGAGCGAGACGTGTTGACCAACGGAGGACAGGGACGTATACCGCGAAGTTATCAATGTGCGGCATCGTGGCAAAGAGAGAGAGAGAGAGAGAGGGGGGGGGGGGGGAAAGAGAGAGAGAGAGAGAAACGTGAGGAAAAAAGGACAGGGTAGAGAAACCACCGACGGCCGAACGTACTCGTAGTAGTAAAAATTTTGGTTCAGCATTTCAGTTACATTCTCGGTGTTTGGAATTTCCACTCAGCAAAAAAAAAAAGAACAATACGCAGTAGTACGCGATATACATACGCACCTGGGCGCGAGGAGAAAAAACCGGGGAATATCCCAAATGATTTCGAGCCAAAGCAATCTGCGAAACAATCCAGGAACACTGATGGAAAATTGCGTCGCAAACACGACCCGCGGTGCACGCGACACTTGCACAGCGAAATTCTAAACATCGCTGCGAGGTCGCGTTGCGTGAAATTCCATAATGCATCGCGATGCGATGCAATCACGTTCGAACTGCAGGATTTTGGCTTGAAGATAATGAAATTCTTTGTTTTAAAGAAAAATAATATATTGCCGTGCATTTAATGTACATGGTCACAGCTTAAACGTTACGCGCTCGTCTTCATTCGCTCACCGTTGCTCCCGATAATCGTTGCGCCACAAATCTCAAATCAAAAAGGTCCCTGCAGGTGGTCCTCCAGAGTCTTTATAGTTTTAACACTGCGATACATTCACACACATTCCACACACGCTTGCCTCATTTCGGTGAACACACTATTTAGTGTATTTAGACATTCCGTTCCGTCGAAACCGTCGTTGCAGTTATTTTCCTATCCTACAAAATAACGCGTGTACGCGTTATTCGTTGTAGAAAGTTCGATTCCCTCGTTACGGCCATCCAAGCGCATGCCGCGTTATTCTTAATCCCGAGCGAGCCTAATTTGTCTAGCGATCGAATCGAGCGAGAGGATTAGCCAAGCTGACCGTATCTCCTTGCATGGGGAAGCCACTTACCGGCATGCATTACAGTCAGATTCGCTAGGGACTAGAGGCCGAGGGATGCATCGTACTTTTCGGGGTGCCAGCCATAGATCAACCGCTAAATGGGAATGAAGCGCGTGCTTTATCCCTGGGGTGTTTTAATATTCCGGAAGCTCGCTCGCGAAGCTATTTTTGTACGTCGAATGTGCGTGGATTCGTTAAACGTAAACGCGATGAAGCGACATCGACTTAGGTCCGGATTACCGCATCGTGGATCCTGACAGGGTTATTTATTTTCAACCTACTTCTCGTGCGCGAATTCCTTCCGCCTCTCCGTGCAAAATCTTCACGCGCGTGATTCGCCACGTCGATTTGGTTCCTACCTTTACGAGGTATACCCAATTTTCTTCGACTCTGCCCAACTGAAATGGCTAAACTCCTACGATACACCAGGATTCGAGGAAAGATAACCATGGTACTAAACCGGACCCCTTCGTATCTCGGGGAAAGTCATAGGACAAGAAAATGTCTACGGAACTGAGTGCGAAATCGTCCCGAAACAATCCCATCTTGTCCACCCCACGTTCCTACGTTCCACCTTACCCCCAACTAACAGGATTAAGCGAAGATCTTATCGTCGTTTTTATAACTCGAATTCGGCTCTAACGCATTTCCAATTTCGGCCGGGGGTAAACGTTTCTTTGCCCGATTGGACAGGGTCGCGATAACGACGAAGATCTAACGATTATAAAACAGCCGAAACGACGTTGTAGTAAAGCCAGAATAAATGTAACTGTTTCATCCACGATCCTTGTATCTGAGGCGCATGAGCGCGCGTTATTTCTCAAGTGACATCGTCTCCAGAAACCGCACAAATTTCCTCGGTAACCCGAAGAGTCTACTATACCCCCAGAAGTCATAGGTCCGAATCATAACGTAGTGCGTTACCTTCGAATACCTAAACCAGAAAGTGGCGTTGCCCGATCAACCCGATCAATTTTTCCGGGGAAAATATTCCCGGAGACGACAAAATCTCCAACCCCCCCTCCCCCTGCGCCCCTCGATTCGTCTCGAAAGTTCAGGTCAGAGGTCGAGAGCTCTCGACGAACTCTTTCTACTTGAACGAATACTTTATAACGGTAGCATCGCCTCGGAAACTTCATACCCCCGTAACAGGATCAAGCGTAGATCTTATCGTCGTTTTTACAGTCTGGAGCCAGGCTCAACCGCATTTTCTGATTTCACCCACGGATAAGCCTCTCAAGATGTCCGTAACGCCGCGGCCGGACGCACCGCGAGTGGTGGTATAGTCCCCGATGGCAGTCTATGCTTACTACAAGCGTGATTTTACAGCCACAACTTTTGCGCCTTCGTTTTCCCTCCCCCTGGCGTACGCGACCCTCGGTTCTATCGATTTCCGTGACGCGCTTCGTCTCTCTGCCATCCAACCCTCCCCCAACCCCTCCCTCTCTTCTTCTTTCTCCCACCCCCCGTACTCTCTCTTTCTCTCCAGCCATCTTACTCCACGCTCCGATGCAAACTCTGTCCCTCTCTTCCTCTGCCCGTGTGGGTCGTTCTTTCTCTCCCTCTCATATCGGTTGAGGTCGGGTACTTGCGATCACTAACCCCGATAGTAACGTCTGCTTGGTATTCAGACGTCGCGAGCCTCCCGACCGCGAAGATTTCCTTTCCTTTTTCTTTTTCTTCTTCGCCTTCTCGATAATGGCCCGAGTTCCATTGACAGATATCGCGACGGTAAACAGACCGATACGAGACGCGTTTGTTCGATACTTAAACGCCGAAGAGTTTTATCGTTGGCATTTCAACGAGCGCAAAAGATACGGTTTCGAACGTTCGTTCTGTCGGAACTTGGAAGGGAGTTGAAATTTTGTTTCAAAAACGTTTTTTTGATTTACACACGTTGCGTGGTGAAATCGGTCTGCCGTGAACGATCGATGGAAGTAGTTGAATACGAGCGAGCCTCTCGCACTTTCGTGTGACATAATGTCACGAATCGCGACGGCAAAGTTCCCATCGCTTTGCAGTAACGACTTCGTTATTATGTGACATTTCTCGGGGAGGGGCACGAAAGCGTGACAATACGGCCATTCGGACGGATGAGAGAAATCGTTACGTGATTTTCTTAATTCTTTCCATTCTGCCGGGAGAAAACTCTTTTCATATTCTACTTGCACAGCCCCACGGTTACGTACCATTACTGGCATATTATTTCCGATCGTTTGTATAATTATACAAACATTCGCGTTTACGAAGCATTTATTAAAAATAAATATAAAAAAAATTGTGAGAGGTCTGAATTTTTTTATAAACAAAACGACCACTTTATCCGCTGCATCGAAAGAGTTAGAGGATATTTAATATCCGGTCAAAAGGGTGTACGATTTCAGAAGCATTCGTTAAATCAAAATATAAAAAAAATCATGAGAGCTACGAATTTTTCTAAACGACCAGTTTATCCAGAACATCGAAAAGGTCCGAAGATATTTAATGTTCCGCCGATACAAATTTAATTCAATTTAAACGAACGCAGAGCCAAAAGGCTATAGAATTTCCCGTCGTTAATTAAATCGTTATGCTTTTAAATCGATACAAATTTAAAGCGATGGGGCGAATTTCGTTGTATCCACTTTCAGATCGAAATTGTGTCCTGTAATTTTCAATTTTCGCGTAAGCGCGTTTTTCTACCGTTTCTACCCCGCCCCTTCCCAATTGGCGCGATGTAACGCAACGCGTCGGAATAGTTGCCATTTCCGTTCGCGCTAAAGACTTCGTTATCAGGTGACGTTTCTTGGCGACGCGTACGACGCGTGGACAACAGGGACTTCCACACGAACGAGAGAGCGATTCTAAAGTGGTTTAAACGTGTCGTGGCACGTCGTCGGGCAAATCCTTTTTTCCAGACAACTCGGCAAGACGAGATACGTTTTAACACCGAGGGTGGTTTAGCATCTTCAAAGGGTACGCGTCTTATTCCGACCACGGGGCGGCTATGTATCAAGGATTCCGCGCGTGGAATACGAAGGGAAAGGATGTAGTCGGCGGAACACAAGCGAAAGAAGAGAACAACTGTGATCCGTTCGGAATAAGAAGGAATCGCCTGGAGTACGCAGATGCAAGGATGAGATGTAGGTTAATGCTTGGTATCCGCGGGGGTTGGAAAAATTTTTTGCGGGATAAGAAAGAGCGCGTTACTTAAAACGCGCTTTTGTCGAGCGCATCGATTAACGTGGTTTTAAGTTTTAACAGATATCGCCATCTTGAATCTTCTGTGTCATGGTAACAATAATTCAACTTGATCGCGACATCCACGTTTCTCGATAGAATTTGAGGGAAGTGAGTCGGAACGAGAGCTTTCCTTTCGAGTTCTGTAAAGCTTCTGAATTCACGGCATTCGTCCGAATTTTACTTTAACGTCCTGTCGAACGAACACCGATTCAGTGTCCGTCGTTGATTCTTTAGATTCGAGAGTAGAAAGTGGTCTACCAATACGCGTGGCAAAAGTGAGTCAAGCTGATCATTCGAAGCCACACACACCATTTGCACCGACTTTGTATCCTTTTTTGTTCGGTTTTCCTTTAAGAACCGAAATCGTTGCATCGTATCGCGTTCCCGGCGATACCGCTTCGTTTCTCGAAGGAAAGCTGCCTCGAATAGGGAAGAGAAATATGAGACAGAACGAGCAACAGCTCCCTCACAGATTTATAGGACGCATCAAACGCTTAGACGTCGACGGCGAAATAGATGAAATATTTTTATACTCGCGAAAGATGATCGCGCCATTTCGTGTACGTACCCACGAAGTTTGGACACTTCGAATAGAGATTTTGAGGGTAACGTCACGAAAGTTCTGAGAGAAAAAAAGGTGATGCGCCGATGAACCATAGAATCAAAAATTAGAACTGGACGGAAAGAAAATCTACGGCCACTACCGAGATAGAGTTTCTTCCGTGAGCGATATTTTTTTTTTACCCAAGATCCCGTGACGTTGCGTTGTTTCGAGTAACTCGTTATCAGATGTATTTCTTTCCTAAGGACGTTCCTCAGAATTGCAACATCTTCTTTTTGAGTTCCTCGTTAGATATCGAAACACACGCGTTCTTTCGTTTAAGAAAGTGCAAGAGTCTTCTTACGAGTGTAAAGCGGTTAAATTCATTTGCAGGTATATTTGAACCTTTCCAACCGATATAAACATTTCGGAATGAAATAAACTCCGCGCCAAGTCATGGGGTGGGGGGTAGAGTTACGTGTTCCAGAGGCCCTCGTATTCGTTTAAAAACAGCACAACCATGGGATCCGTTTCCACCCCGCCAGCAATGTATCTTCTAAATTCTGCTGGAAAAATAGAGGAGAAAGAAGTGGAAAGTAGAAAGGGTAATACATCAGGGGCCGCGTCGGAAAACAATTTCACCTTACGGAACAAGGCCAGCCAGAAAAACACCTTTGGAAGATTGGTCAACGAGAGAGCGGTTTTAATCAGCTTTCCAGGAGCGTGAGAATTGTTTTTAAAAATAATTCCAAACAATCCGCTGAGCGTGTCTCGATTACCGTCGTTCGACTTTTCCTCTTAATCTCGATATTCGCGTATCTTAATTCGATCGACGTGGAGGCGTGAAATCTGTAAACGCACGGTTTTCAGTCGCAACGTGAAATTTCGAACTGTTAACGGCACCAAACGAGGCAATCATGGAACGGTCTTTCAAGACAAGGGCGACCGTACACAATGGAAGGAGCGTAGGGGAATGACACGGTAGGTCGAGGAATGGGGGAGACATAATATAAAATAAATATAAAACAGAGCCGGGATACACAAAGTGCAAGCAGACTTCTGTCAGGTACAGCTTGCCGGAGTTTCAGATAAACCGTGGAAGCAGCAACTATTCCTCTAGACAAAGAGATAAGGATAAATAGATCTAAGTGGAACCGAGGGCAGAAGGGACGAGGTACCACGGGGATGAAGAAGGACGGCAGAAAGAGCGGAGAAGGGTTCTTCGAAGACTCGTCTTCGGAGATGTTTTCAATTTCCCAGCTCCCTCGTGCCGTCGCGTCGGTAAGTCTCGAAAACTAAAAGCTGAACAGCTTTGCCGCGATCCACCTCGATTTTTGTTTTCGAATTATCGGGCAACGGATGCCTTCGGGCGAAACATACCTCCGCGTATGCAAAGACTCAGGGCGCGCATTGTAAGCACTTTTATTTTTGCAAACCATTCCTTTCGTATTGGACGTAACGACGTCGCGTGTAATACTTTATACTCGTATTAAATATTCCCATTTCACTTGACCGCTTTTGTCGCGATCGATGAGCATCGGGTACGGTGTTCCGCGATTACTCTTTGATACGATTTATAATTCCATGAAATTTCAATCTCTTCGCGTCGCGCTTTAAATTATCAAGCCCGATAATAAATGATTCGGTAATTCGTCGTGGATTTCTGAGCTATTACCAGCTCTGCCCGAAGAACGTTCGCCGCGATAATTAAATGATCAACGTTAAACGCGCGGTGCACGCGCGTGATAGATTTGATCGATTCCGAGCGCCCCGTGCGATCGCAGCCGAGTAATAAAAGTCTTTTGATACAATTCGGATAAACCGATTTGCGTGAAGAGAAAACCTTGTTCTACCAGTAAATGCATTGGGTAAAAGTAGCGTGCATTTGTATCGACGAACTTATTCCAACATGACATTTTACGTTCCTTTCTATCGAATTCCGTTCCGTTGTCACCGACATTTTTTTGTTTTGCAGGGAATAAATGCATTTCGCGGGCAGACGCATTTATGCTTTGTAACGTACGATGCGAAAGGTGCAATAAAGTCTGGGACGTTAAAGGAATTACGATAAAGGACTTAGAAAAATTATTACATGCGACTGTTCAATTTGTGGAGCGTTACATTTTTTTCAATATTCTCTACCACTCTTTATAATTCCAACTACGTGAAAAATTGGATCACGATTATGGAACGTTACGACCAACTGATTATTACGACTTCAAAAAAAAGGGAGGAAAAAGGATCTTCGCGGAGGTGGTAGAAAAATCGCTACAAAATGGAGATAATTGCACCTCCAAAGAAAAGCGGGAAAGTTATATTTTAGATGGAATTCTAGTTGCCCGGTACGAACTCAATTATGTAGCACACGTAGAAAGAACGCGCGCGAGTATGGAGCTCCGTTCACTGTATGTACGACCTTCTACGGTTCTCCATAAATTTACAATTCCTTTTGTCGACTACGTAGTCAATTTTTACGAAAGTTCGCTGCCGCGTTACCCCCATTGCGGACCAAGTGGAAAATCTTCGGATCCTTTTCACCTCGAAAACCCGTTGTCCCGAGTTTTCTGAATTCGCTTATGTTCCCTGCGAGGGCCGGCATACGTGAAAATTGAAATAATCCGTTTCAAACGCCGGTGCGTTCGCGCCACCATTCAAATATTAATATTGCGAGTGCACGACATCCACGTCACGCGTGACGTTTGTTAAAAATTTCAATATTTCAACGTGAGTAGAACGGCGAATACGATAAAATGCATTGCGCTTGAAAATTATTACGATCCGCGCCAAGTTTTGTATACTCAAGAACCGTGCCTTTTGTTTTTCTTAAATTTTGTGGGAAATTTGTAGTCGAAGCAACTGTTGGCAGAGTATATCGATAAGTTGGTTTACAAATTATGTAAAAATGGGAAATCGAAAGTACCAAATTGAACTTTCCTACCAACGATGGAGTATAGTGATTCTGCTGGTAACTGGTTTGTATATTTTCGGCAAACCGGAAAATTCATTCAATTCCGTGGCCGTGTTTCTTGTAAAAATACGTGGACCCGCGCGTACGCTTTCTCGCGAGATATCGAAATATTTCGGGTTACAATAACACGGAATGCGTTTTCACGGGAAAGCTCTTTTCCATGAAAAATGGGTTATATCTCTTTGTCGCCTCTGAATTTCTACTATTCCTAGTTTGAGGTCGGTTCAGCGAGCTCGGTGGAAGAAAAATGTAATACGTTCGCAGAAAAATCGCAGCCGTCGTGGATAAACCTTCCAGCGTTTTTACAGACAAAGAATCGGGGACTCCGGTGTTGATTTTGAATCACTCGCTTCGTCGCCCCTCGTTCCTTATCCCGGGAGTGAGCGTCATTTCTGTTTACGTAAGCAATTATAAGAATTCTTAGCGACAACGTGTTACGGGCAGTAAAGTAATTCATGATTTCTCGTTATCGAGGAAGCGCACGAATAAAGTCCTCACGATAATTTCATTACAGTATCAAAGAACCCGCGATACATTAAACACTCAACAAAAGGCGTACTTTGGCTCGACCTCTTCCATATAAATTATACACCCGCGAAGTAACGTAAACATAATATTTTTGAATATCGAAGGATACCAGTGACGCGAAATAGCATTCGATCTCCCGAGTATACGAATACGGCCCTCGCGATAATTTCGTTACAGTATCAAAAAACTCGAGATACAGTAAACATTCGAAAAAGGCGGATACTCCGACCCGCACTTTTCCATATAAATTATACACCCGCGGAATAACGTAACCATAATATTTTTGAAAATAGAAAGATACTAGTGGCGCGGAATAGCATTCGATCTCCCAAGTGCAAAATAATCCCCTCGTCCCTTCAGATCGACGGTGAGTCATCTCAAAACAGGGGTCTAAATGAAAAAGTCCGATAATGCACTTAGGACGCCGTGGATCCTAAGGGTCCGATACGACGGGCCACTAGAGGTACAAAGTTATTCCAGCTGCTCGCGTCGCCCTTCGTCCCTTAATGCCGTTGCGCGGGCGCGTGTACACTCACGAATATACTTCGAGGGTCCACACGCGACTGTCGACAGAAAATATTGCTGGAGGCAGCATCGTATCTCTGTACGGCCGCGAATCTCATAAACACGGCTACTCGGGGGACGCGAATGGGTATAAACGTTTATGGTAATCGAAACGGTCGATCAAATTCAGGTATTTCGGGTCACCGATACCCGATTCCGACGCGGATAAGCAGATCCGAACGCGAGATAAGAACGCGCGCGTTTCTCTAGATACTAATGGAGAATCGAGATATCATAATTGACTATGCCACTGGACGTACGTTATTTGATTAGATATCGGCGAGCGCACGTTGAGAGGATTAACTGAGGTAAGGTACCGCCCACCGTCGCTGGGGAATAATTAGCCTGAACCTATCGGTTGTACGGAGAAGAGTAATTAGCGAGGTTCCGATGTAACGCGTCACGGGCGTCCTATTGATATTAGATGCGTCCGATCTGACGCGCGTAATTCGGTTTTGCGATATTTTAGGGTATTTATTGGAACGCTCGCGGCGTTCGTAGGCGGAAGCTGATGTATAAACGTCATACTATTTTCTGCCGATTTCGCGATAGTTATCTGCATGTCGCGTCGGTGGATAGAATTTCAGTACAAATTGGAATGATTAAATAATGACTCTGATTGCCCGCGCCAAACGTCTCCTGGCGTTCGTTTGGAGAGGAGAGAAATTCCGTCTGCGGAGATTTCCGTTTGGAAAACTGCCCGGAACAAGCGAAAACGACGTTTCGCGATGTTCGGACGTTATCGAATTATCCGAACCCCCGGTAAGGAAATATTTACCTTGAGAATAAAACGTTGCGCCCCCGCGTTTTCAGTCTCGCGCGCGCGCGCGCGCGCGTGTGTGTGTGTGTACGTGTCTCTGAGTGTATCCGTGTATACGCGAGCCGTTGTTTTTCTTTTCTCTCTTTTGACGAGATACCACTTACATGGAACATCGATTGCCGTTCACGGGTTCTCGGCGCAAGTGTACTTAACTCGAAGGGCCTCGCTGAGAAAGACACCGGCCGCGTGACTCTCGATGCTTTTACTCCCGCTCGTAATCGATAGTTCGATTCCAGGATGTCCGATGATAATTACGCTCGTTAGGCGCACGAGGAATTTCATCGATTTTTCTATTCTTGAACGTAATCGTCCGTTCGCGACGCCTAATCAACTCTTTACACGCTTCCCCGATTTCTCGCGGCAATTAACTCGATTCGCGAACTAAAATAAAAATCATTCCGGAGGGCATCGCGTTTCGCGAATGAACGTCGCAGGCTGCCTCGTTCGCTCTCGAGCGGAAGGATTGTTCTTTTTCTTTTTTACAATTCCACGGTATTCGTTTTCGATCCCATACGCTCCAGTCGCCTCGAATTAAATTAGAATCGATCTAGATTTCGAGGTACATACATCGATTTTTTCAATTTTATGTTCCCGATCGTCGGTTTTCTTTCGATACCCGGACACGTTTGTCGAGTGGAAAATTGCAGTTTTATGGCGTGCGGTATCCGACCGAATTCAAAATTTTCGATGTTCGCGTCGAAAAGCTCAGGACAAATTTAACCAACCCGCCACCGTATTTTTCGCCCGTGGACAAGACGAGAAGCCATTAAACAATAACGCCGCGGATATGGGTCGACCAGTTGGTCGATAAACTCTCCGTGCATTTACCATGGAGCGCGAGTAGAAGCTTGAAATAATGAATACGTTCCGTTGGCTGATATCTATGACTCGACGTCGCGTAAATAATTATTAGCCTCTGCGGCATCTAAACGGCCGTTCAAGCTCGTCGTTCCAATTTACTTTAAAAGCGATCGTTCGGATAATAAATTCTACTTTCTCGAACGTTTCGTCGCGAACGGAGCTTCCACTCTTAACGGAGAAAGTGAATGGAACCGTTAGTACACGAGAATAGTGACACAACTCAAAAATTGCAATTTTTGAGATTACTGCCAAAATGTATACATATAACAAAATCCACGTATTTTAATGTGGAAGAACAATACATATTGCTACTTCCAAAAATGGCTGCTAGAAAGCGATTGTGACTGTTTCTCTTGCGTTAAAGTAAGGGAGTTCGAGAAACTTTTAAATAGCAGTCCTGCGAAAACTCTATTGTTTTGAGTCGCGTCAGTATTCTTGCGCACCGAAGAATCGTCGGCGATGCAAAATATTGTGTCGCCGGTACAATGGACCGGTACAAACGTTTTTATTACGTTTTATCATAATCTGGCGGGCGGGTAAAATATTGGAGCGTACACCGAGCATCCTATTCGCGTTAACACAGCACGCCGGTTGTCCGACGAAACAGGATATTAATTACCGCTGAAATTTCCAACGGGATGGGAATAGTGACGAAGTGAATAATAACGAGGCGTTAGTGCAGAAATTGCAGAATTTCACGTGCACGTTCGCATCGCTGTGATATTTTGCTGACGGTCAACAAATTTTTCAGATATTTATGGAATACAACGAACGCAAGATTTGTAATCAACCTCGGGATAAATATGGAACGTTTCAATTTTATAGGCTCGAGCAACGCGAGTACAGTGACACCGTGGTATCGACGAATTTTTTTTTTCTGAAATTATTCGCGAACACCCAAGGCTGCCAATTATCACTGTAATTTAGTTGATTACGAAAGTGCTTTATACGGTAATTTATCGAACGCGCGGCGAGTTACATTTTCTTATCCCTCTCGCGGGTTATCGTTAATATTTATCAGCCTGCCGCGAGTGCAACGTAATAACCTGGTACACTCCCGCAATATCTTTGGCGAAGCACCTATCGTTAATACGATCAGATAACATTGACAACGCTATTAATTCGTACACCTAATCCCGCTTACGCCTAGCTAATGCAATAAGTACGCCTTGGCTTCGAATTTCCTTTTCTCAATTCTCATCGCGACGAGGCACGTCCGTACGCGCACGTTCACCTTCGCCAAAACTTGATATTCTCGATCGATGGCTACAAATTGGCTACGTCGAAACGCCCGTCACAGAATCATTATTCACCCTTCCTTTGACAATGACGTCGACAGATCGGAAGGCAACCGAGCGCCAAAATATATGTTCTCGTCGCTGCTAACGATAGAGGCACTGACAGTCGCGATGACTCTCATTGGCCGACGGGAAACGGTGAAATTTCTCAGATGATATTTGCGGGGGATGTATTATTTCGACGATTGATCGGCGAGACAGACCGTGTTCCATCGAGTCAGCTAATACCGGTGCGTAGGGCAGGTAATTCAATTGAAATGGCTTTCATTGCACAGGTGCGCTTCGTTGCACAGCGATGCGTCAACCAAGTCCGGGGGGAATTTTTAATTTCCTTCGATCGGTGTTCCAGAGCTGTCTCGCGGTTTATTTATTTTGGAAAACGTCTCGGACGTTTCCGAGGAGTGGATAATACGAGCTGCTTGATTCGCAGTCGATGAAATAAAAATGACTGACCCTCGGTATACCGCGTTGCACGTGAGAATGCACGCGGGGTCAGCTGACGTCAAATCGAACGAGTATTTATCCATCTGACAAGTTGACGCGTTAACAGGCAGCGAATATAAACAGATACGTATACCTTCGAACTGTTCCACGCGAAGCGATAATAAATGGAGCTATTCCGGTGTGAAACAAGAACTATAGCTACGTGTAAAAAATCATTTCGATTTACCGCGAACGCGAAAAAAATAATATGTGGGGATATTGGGTTGGTAAACAGGATGCTGATATAAACACACAAAAATATGAAGAATGTGTTTAAACAAAATTCGCTCATGACGACTGATTCTTTTCAACTTTACCTTTACAACTGACTTTTTGTATAATGCCTTACGAACAGATTGTTTCGCTCATTCGCACAGGTCTTGTCTTTCCTATGTCAGCTCCGTTATCGCTATTCGGCAACGGCAGAAGAGCACGCGGAGAGATCAGGCATTTTATAGAAAGAGCATTTATTACATATACATATACAGGGTGTTTATTTCAAAACTTTCCAGTCAAATATCTCGAAAAGTACGAAAGATATTAAAAAAGTGTAAAACACGTGTTCAAAGATTTCGAGGGAGAAAGAGAGGTGCGGTATCAGTTTTTTATTTCTCCCTCAAAATCTTTGGACACGTGCTTTACACTTTTTTAATATCTTTCATGCTTTTCGAGATATTCAACTGGAAAGTTTTTAAATGAACACCCTGTACAGAAACACAAGCGCTCGTATAATGTACTCGAATACAACTTCTACGTTAACTAACTCAATAATATGAACATCACCGCCCGACAACCGACAGCAGCCTGTCGATAATGCCGGACGTAAGGGAAACAATGCTATTCGTAACAATACATTCTACAGGCACTCATTCTACGCACATCTATCCTGCAATACATCCTACGAATATGACTATCTAATTGCGCGCTTGATCATTAATTCTTCCAGTAGCGTAACGCGAATCCTACATTTTTCTCTCTAATCAATGCATCGCTACGTAACTAAAACGTCAAACGCTATCCGAGCCATCGAATTATGAACGTTGTAAACACAATTCGTTGATTATATCGTGGCGGACGGACGTCGCGCGTTTCAACGTTAATGCGTAGAATTGACTGGCGCTAATACGGGGTAACTTAACGCCAATCGGCGCATCACTCGAATCGGGTAAATTTCGTTACACGAGCGTACGCGGGTAGACGGAATGCGCGTTGGTGCACGACGAGCGGCCAGACCTGTCGCGTCACCGGTCGCGAGAATTAATTAGAATATCCTGCGCATGGAACGTTCGTTTCGTTTCGTTCGCAGACGGCCGTCCGGGATAAAATCATCGACAGCAAATATTGGACTGCGATCGTTCGTCATGTAAAGTAACTAGAATTTATCAGCGTATCGCGTGACACGGCGCGCGCAACGAGAGTGCCGACAGTGCCGTAGCGTTTGAGTGTTTTGCGATCTAGCTGATTTAGCCTTTCCAACCCGATGCTATTCAAAGGTGAGATTACCCGTTAAAGGGTTTACGACTGTCGTCCGACCAGGATGGAAGCGCAGAGTCAATCGGGAAGGACAGTCGCTCGCAAGGTTCTGAAATCCTGACAGAACAGGTGTGTTCGATCTTTTGGGTTCCGTGGGTCACGTTCGAAGAAAAACAAGTGTCCCTGATCATGGGTAAAGTATTCTAGTTCCAACGATAGTCGTTGAGCAAAAAAGTTAGTAAATAATGTACGATACATGATATCCACCCGATGAATAAGTAAAAAGGCCGCGGCATGACTATCATTATCTTATTTTCGATCAGATTTGACAAAACAAAAATCAATGAATGTTTTTAAAGTCTTTGTATAGGCGTATACTAACGGTATCACGCGACTACTTTTTTTAACAGGAAATAAATGTATACAAATTTTTCATCCTTGTAAGAAGTTTACGTTTTTATAATTGTGCCGCATTCGTTGCGGTTCTGGGCGCAAAGATAAGTAACCCGAAGAGTCACCGGTATTAGAATCTATTTCGAGGAGTTTCTCGAAATATCTGAGCTCCTCGATTCGATCGATAAACCATCTGCGAATGAGTGATCATCGACGCGTCTCACAGGATCTTTCGCGAGGATCGATTAATAAAGAAAAAAGCAGTTCCTCCTTGAACTTTGACGCGAGATTAATCACGACTAAAGTTTCCGGGGGATAAAAAGACGATGGACGGTTCTCCATCGCTTCTGCTTCTTTCTCGCCGGGAACATGGCGGGGAGATACGGCGGAGAATTTCCCAGAAATTCGTCCGGTTTGCTATAGAGCTTTAGAAATTGCGAGAGTATGGCTCGTAAAGGTTCGGCTTTCCGTCGAGTCATTATTTCGCTCCAACTGAAAACAGGTGGCTCCTTTGAAATCCCTTTGCCATCTTGGGCGTCGCGCCGAGTGTCTCGGAAAAAAAAGAAATATCGAAAACGCGCGAAAAGGGACTAAAGTTTTACGACGATTTTTGAAAAATCCCACCGTTTCTCCCGCAAAGCAGTTCTCTTAAAATCTCAACCGGTAAAAATCGGTCTGTCTTAAAATCAATTTCCCGTCTTGAGGGACCCTTATCGCGAAACAACCGCAATGTCGGCGGATCGAATATTAAGTACCATTATTAATGACGTTTCTATGGAAGAAATATTTCACGCAACGAGTAGCGCTTGACCTCATTTTTACAAACCACTTACCCCGACAAATGGCAACATATTTCAGCATTATCGCTTCGTCGAAGCACGCACGTTTATGATAGTTCTCTATTACGTACATTCGCGATTCGATAAAAATGCAAATGTGCCGAACGTACATTCGCGTGTCAGAAATCGTTCGTGGGAATACTTTCGACGCGTTCCATCATTGACATTTTTTTACTTTTTTTTATTTGGCTTCCCACGATGGGGCGTTCTTGTAGGGCTCGTTTCACGGTTACGCATAGAAAATTTACTCTCCCCGTACATCTTGACGGGCGCGCGCAATATCGTAAATCGGCTGTGCGGGTGGCAGGGAGGGGAATAAAATTTCTTACTTAGCGAGAAAACAAGAGAAACGACGCAGGGTAGGGCCCCCGAAAAGCGTAAATTTCATTGTAATACTCGTAAAAGCGAGCCAAATGGCTTGATCCCTGAAGAAAAAAACAAAAAGCAACGAAGAGAAATTCGACGCACGCGGAGCTTTCTCAGTCCGCTCCCGTAGCGGACCTCAACGTGCTACCGTAAGAACGTACGAGAAGTCGATTAAGCGTTAAATTTCACCGGACCCACAAAAAATACCCCTCTAATGACTTCTCTCTAATCGCTGAGCTCAGCGATATAAACACCAGGATCGAACGGCGACGAGTTTAGTCGGTGCCAGGCTGTAACCCGCTTAGTAATTGTAACTAACGCGAGCGTTTAAGCGTTTTAACGTTAGCAACAACGTTACAGCGTCGACGTATCTCTTGTGAACCGATGGAAATTCGATAATTCGATCGGTCAAATCGGCAATCGTAATGGAACGACGCCATTGATAACGTTACACGCGCTAATAGCTTCAAATGCACCACCCGTAATTCGTTTCTCAAAGATTATGTTGGCATTACAGGATTATTATTATCGTGCCTTGAGTATTAAGTACCTATGAATTATTGCGTTTATTAGATCGCAGTTGCTATACCGGTTGTACATTTCCATTGATATTTGCCTGCTTTATGATTCACGGTTAAAAAGATTTATCATTAATGTTTGAGTGTCTGGTTGGTTTGGTGAAGTTTAATTGATTTTTGACCAAGGAATTATTCAGTATTTGCAGCACATTCCTGAACTGGTTTATTTTCACTCAAACAAGACTAAACTATTCACGATACGCTTGTCGCTGGTTTTTAAGAGTGACGGTTGTATTGGAATTCAGACGGCGAAATAATTATTCGAGGTGAGGACTGGCCATGTGTACAGGGGACGTTACATCCAAACGCGTACACGAATGTACATATATGTATGTACAACATGACGCAGATTGTAGGTAAACATTAGGCCTGACCGTGCGGAAGGTGAAAACCGTTGCAATCCCCAAACAGTTAATACATTTTACTTCGCCTATTATAAAAATCACGAAATAAACTATTGTTGTGTATATTTGTAAATTGTCACTGATATTCACTTGGATACTCGTAAAAGTAGGTATGTATATCCAGTGAAAAGACACTACGTTATTCGCAAAATATTCCGTCACGCCATGGCTATTTAGTCTCAAACGGCGAATGCTCTTTGATATTACAGAAATTACATAAAACGTATAAACCATTGGAAGATATAAAAACTGTCGACGAAGAGAGAAACGTTGCTGCTAATCGCGGTAATCCGATTGGTCTGATTTATAATATTACTCGACGTAAATTCTCCTTTCAGGAAGATATCCCGCTGAACGAATAGTCTCTGCGAATAATATCGATCCCATTCAATTCTAGAAGGTCAGCATTGCGATACATCGTTATTAATTGCACATCGCGTCACGAAACAGTACTAATCTAGATAATTGCGCTGCTTCTCGTGGACCAAATGCCCATTCGTGCCGATAAATCGTAACGAGGATAATTGGCAAATGAATATGGGAAACGCGCGCCCTGCTCATTGATTTCCCGACAACGAGCTCGCACCATTTTACAATTAGAAAATCCCGACGGGGTTCGTCGAATCGACGGGGGGTACTTTTTTTACAGAACTCTTGAGAAAACCATCGCGTGAATGGAAGCGATAATTTAAATTCGCGAATCGCGGGGCAGGGATTAATTCGAGGCGTAATGCGAATACCTCGATATCGTTACTCCGCGAGACCAGTTACACGTATAAACGTTACGCCAGGTCAGCGAGAAGTGGACAAATGAAAGTATTGCGTGAACTTTAACAATGTGAAATACACGAGAAATAATGTGCCGCGATTGCGATCAATTCGCATCTTATCACTCTTTCATTTTCTCCGAACGCCACCCGACTTTTTGCACGATCAACCTTCGTCGACGCTAACGTAAAGATGAAATGCAATTTGTTGGGAATCGTTGGGTAATTAGCCACCTCAAATTGATCAATTACTCCCACGAATATTAACCCTTAAATTTGTCGATTTTCAAGGAATAACTTGTTCTCAACTAATAAACTTAGTATGTTGCTAAATGGCAACATTATGCGTTTAAGGGTTAATTGAAAGTGAAACTTTTTTATTTTTTATTTTTTGTTTAAGTGTTTAGTGTCGGACACTTCTCTGATTCCTAGAACCATTTTTATAAACAATAAATAAATACGTTACAGTTCTACAATCGTATGCGTCGAAGGGTTAATCCGCGAAGCCCCTGTTATTTTTATGCTCCCGAATAATTCGAGCGCGGCAGTTTGGTTTTTAATCATCGACGAAACGCGAGATCCTTGAAACGCGATTGGGAAAGAGGCGATAACGCGTCGCTCGCCACATGGATGTCAACGTGTCGACGAGTTCGGTAATTGTTGCACGCGAGTTATGGTTGCAAGTTCAACAGATAATTCCACGAGGTTGGCACGATAGACGGAAGAGAGAATTACTTTCGCGTTCGAGAGACGTCGACTACTTCCGCCATGAGCTGGCGTAACGCTCGTAAAGTTCTTCTGGGTCGGATAGAGTCGTGAAGTCAGGAAGTAGTCTACCGGTGCCGAGAGTCCGTGGGTGCGAGCTTTTACCACTACAACGGCGCCATTAATGTCATCGGTGCACCAGCGTGAAAGTTAACTTCGCCTATTCGTCAACTGACCGAACATCGGGTGGTCGAACAACCATTTTCGTTACTGTCGCCACGATTACTAAAGTTTTAAATGCGAGTCGGAAATGCGTTCTGTGCACGAGCGCCCTGTGTACAAGTTCCATTCTACGGTGTAATCAAACTTTCGTACTCGCGGGATTCTTTTACTTAAGCTAAATGGTTTTCCGCTTATTTTTTTTTTGATCAAGCAGAAACGTCGTTAATGAAATTGAGGTGTAATTTGACGTGAATTAAATCATAGAGATTTGAAGCTCCGAAATAGTGCGCAAACATTGCAACTTCGCGTACTTTTTAGGCGTTTTAATATCATTAAGCAGATTTGGAAGCGGAAGGTACCTGGGTTGAGAAAAATCGTTAGAAAATGTTTATCGACTTTAACGTCCTTGTAAATATTACGAGCGCGAGTTTGAAGTGTCGTTTGTTGAAACGACAGTGGTGCGTTATGGTTGCGCGAGGTGATACAACTTCGTTAGACGACGGTAACTTCAGATTCCATGTGCGCGTTAACGGCTATTCGGTCCGCGTCGGATCTAGATAGCGTGTAAGACAAATTCAGGTCAAGACTGTGATAAGTTTAACGTAACCTTTAATTTTTCTCGTCCCTGGCTCATGGAAACTACCCCTACGCCACAGTGGCCATGTTTCTACATCTACAGAACTTTTGACCTAGCGCACCATAGTAATCGACAACGTCGTTTGAACGGAAACTCGGTACGTCTATCGAGTCTCTTGGGCGAGTTTCGCTGAACTTGCGAACGTTACTCGAACGCTACAATTTCGTTCCGGGAGAATGACGTAACAAGACTTTTGGAGCCACGTCCAACAATTTAAACTGAATCATCGTTTAAATCAACGCCATCGCCGGCTGCGTCTTTCTGAACGTAGCTTCGACGTTGGAACTTTGTAAAATGTCTTTCGTAAATTTTATCGCATCCAAAATTGTAACTGTTTCCGAATTTAAACTTAGAAATTTTTACTTTTATTACTATTCTCACGTAACACGTGTTTAATAGTACCATCAAACAAGTTTCTGCGCGACCCTTCAGTTTAGTTCTCGTACCATTCTGCGCCAATCTAATGCACGTAACCGAGTAACTCGAGGAAACGAGTGTCGTTGCTTTCTCAAACACCGTTGAAAGAAAGCAACTTACGTTGACGGTGGAAAACGGTCTGTTACCTCTTGTGTAAAGAATAACTAGCGAGAGCTTGTCTCATTAGTATTCACTTTGGCGGTGGATATACGAAACTACGTAAGGGAAAGCGGGGTTGGTTGTCACAAAGCTCAGTGCGCAGGCGCTATAATTACCTACCAGCCATCACGAATACTAGTTATTGTTCACATCCATACGAGTGCGTGTTGTTAATTTCGTACGTCTTGTTAGAATTGTTGGAATATTGTTCGCATTTTTATGATTTTGACCAGCCACGGTCATGGTTGGTTGTCACAAAAATCTGCTTCGACAATTTTTGTTGTTGTAAATAACCGTGTAACGTTATAGCCTAAACGATTTAAGAAAATGCAGCCAAGTGTACATACTAAAAGATGGACTATTGACAAAAACATTCATTGTTATCCCTGCCTGTCTCTGAAAATCAAAAAGCACTTTTTGTGACAACCAACCCTGCTCTCCCCTATTCTATTCTGCTACGATAACATTTACGCATACTTGCGCGCACTCGCGACGTCTACTCTGTTTATCGAGACTACTTCTTTGAATGCTATTATCAACGATTTTCTCTTACGAATAATTGCTTCGAACAGTGAGATATGTACGTTATTGTTCCAGAGTAGGTCGGTTACGCGTGTCAGTACGCATCTCCCTGAAGCTTGTTATTTCAAAGTGTAATTTACGCGGTGCCCTTGTTACAAAAGCACCTAAGGATACCATCCGTATCTCGTGTTTGCAACAACAAGTTTGGAATTGCGGCACTGTGATCACGAATGAGAGAATCCCAAGGACGCACGGTGAAAAGTAGAAATTTCGTAGAATGTTCGCGCAATAAATTCATATTACACGAGCGAAGACCTCCTTAATAATGGAATTTTAATCAAAGCTTGTTAACTATAAACGCATTGCGTGAAACGTATTTAATTCCAGAAACCATTGTTTCCCGTGCGACCTCGCGTTGAATTAAATAAACGAATGTGGCTACGCCATATTTTTATAATTCCCGACTTTTCGATAGGTTGGCTCTGTCAGTTTTCCTGTTTCGTCGGAGAACGAGGAAGGCGAGCGACGTAAAAGGAAACTTTTTCTCGTGTCACGGTAAATAATTCATTCGCGAAGAAATTTTCACCCAGGTAACATGGAGTTTCTTTTTACCAGGTATAGCGCGAGCGAAACGCGTACTTCGAGGGCTTACGCAATATAACCTTCCGTTTTACGCGGCGCATTATGCGAGCTTATTCCGTTAGCCGACGTTACGGGCATAGAAATTGCAGTCGGCGTAATTCTCTCGAACGAATACATTTGTAATCTCTATCGATGTACGAACGTTCGAAAAAAACCGGCCTCGGTCGGCAGTACTCTCGATTATCTTCGTTTTACGATCCTATAAATATCGAATATCCAATCTTCTCGGTTTGTTCTCCCGACTAGGAACAACGCGTGGATACGCGCAACACCATAGAGCGAACGGCGTACGTACACACGAGGTTTATTATTTCTCCGTCGAGCGTTCTCAATTCTGTTGTCGAGAAGGGTTCTCGCGACGAGTATGTATTTCGAGGATTTCGATTTGCGTAGTTATTCGTTTTAACGAGATTGAGTGAAAATTAGCGATATCGCCGAGAGGATTCAGTAACCCCGCAGGATTGTTAATTAAAATGTTGTAAAACGTAGTGTAGGTTTTTCTACCGATTGAGGAAATTGTAACATCGTCGCGACGATAGAACCGATGCCAGACATATTTTTCGTTATGGTTAGTTGGAAGCATAAGCGTCGAGAGTGTTTATCGCTAATTAATTTCAATACCCAGTTATCTTGATACTCAATACCCTGTCATCCCGCGTCATTATGATACCGCGCTGCAGCGTGTTTATTTTGCGCCGTTAATTATGCGACTCGTGTTTCATTTTCGGTGGACGAAAAGTAGAACTTGAAATGAAACGAACATCCTATCGTGGTAATTGCACGACCTCCCGTTGCGAAGATCGTCACTTTCTTACGACGGTCCTCGTTACTATTGTTGGCAGTGTCGTTACGCGTACACGTTATCACGGTTATTATTGTCACTGTTTCCTGATTTTAATTGCTTGCACTCAGTATAAATGTAACCCGAAAACGTAACGAGATACAGGCGAGAGCCTGTATTCGATTTCGCGACAATAGGCGTGTTTACTAAAATTGACAACGAGACTTTAATTAAAATGACCGCTGATAGGATCACACGCGCCGTACAAATAATTTTGTAGATACATGGAAATTGTCCGCCGATAATTAAACGTACACGCGCGTGCATTTAGAATTGTGCGTGCGCAAGGAAACGAGGCAATCCTATTAACAAAATTCGGTCAAATCATCCGGCCACCTATTGCGAATAATTCGCAAATCCAAGTTCATCGAACGTTGGGCGGCTAAAGTTTGAGGGAACGACGAACTTATCGAGCGTATTCCGAACAGCGATTATTATGTTTCGCGGGAGCGAAAAAAAACAAGGACGGGCGAGAGAAATATTACAGCGATGCGACGGGTACTCGAAATAACTCTCAATGTTGGAAACATACTATAATGGAGAAATAGCGATGTAAAGTGAAAAAAATCCAGAAATGGGTTAACTTTAACGAAGAACCGGGAAAATTGCGAGGCGGGACGTACGACTTAACGAGGGTTGTTGTTAGACACAACGTCGTAACCGGCTTCCGGAAGTGTCTCATAAAAAACGTGCTTTCCTACGGTGCACAGCGAATTAGTTTATCGAGTCTTAAATGCGGGAGAACAAATGACAAATTAGGCAGAACTTCTGCTCCCTCGTTACTTGTTTCGTCGTTGTTCACGGTAACGTCGAATACGATGCTTTAACGCGGAAATGACTAGATTACATCCAGTGATACCGGCGTACAAGTAACGACAATTGGATTATTGCCGAGTGAAATAATAATTAACGCAGTCCGGTTTCTGATCTTTCATTCTTTATCCTAACCCCTTTTTATTCGGGGCTCCTTGTACTTTCAGACGAAGCTATACTCTCTTTAGATTCCTTTTCAGAGTCTCAAATACACCGAGTAGTTAATGTAATTACTCAACTCGCGCAATGTTCTTTGAACCGTTCTTTTAATTATTGAACGTGACTTCCCGTTGCGTACCCTTCGTTAAAATAAGTAATTACGCTTTAGCTTTTCCGTTTTATTCGTGCTCGCTGTATTGTGCTTATTAAGCGTTAATATCCTTGGTATAGGGGATCAATGTGTTATTCGGTATTATAATTACATTTCGTTAAATTTACGATATACCGGCACGAACCACTGTGAACCTAATTTTCGAAATGGACGCTTCCACGAGTGTAATTATAACGTGTTAATAATAAAAGGTTGGAAAATTTTGGTTATTGCCGTAGAGGTAGAGACGCGCGAAGCGTCGGATATTCTATTTGCATAAACTCGCACGATTGGTGCCGTAAACTCTATTTTAATCCGTCAGTGCAATCGATGAATCGCTAATCAATCGGAAGCAATCCGGACTCGCGTCCATCTGTCAGACAAATCGGAAAATGATCGAACCCCAAGCGTATGCCGTGAGCGTATTAGGAATTCAAATTTCACTTCGCGTTTAATAAAGAATTTCAATTTTCTTTTTCATTCGAAACGCGAAGGGCATAAATTACGCGTACTTTCAGGGGCGTGTCTGTCGGGTTCGTTTTCGAACGCGAATTATAATTCAATTTTATAACTTGTAATCGAATATCGATTTTTGGGTGGCACGGGGTCACCGTTATTCCGTTGCAATCGAGTTTTGAAACTGACGCGCGCGAATTCGGTAAAGATTCCGGAAGCTTGATTGAAAGCCGGCTAAATTTTTTGATTCCAGGGTGGATTCTTAATCAACGATCTACTTGCTCTTTTTATTACCATTACCGTAACCGTGCAATCGCGTTAAATCGAATTGCATGATTTTTCGTAAACCGCCTCCTCGTGGAGTTTGCGCATCGACTAAACGCATTTCGGGATTGAATAAACACGTTGCTTCGTCAGTAGCAAACGCGTTCGTCAGGTCGCTCGGCAAATGAAATTTACGCGAATGCAGGTGCAAAGTGAAGATTACGATGCACATCTTCTTGGGGAACGATCGATGCCACCCCAAATATTAATGAAGATACACTCCATATGACGCGCGACATACATTTTCATCCACTCTCTGGATAATTGCACCTACGCTACTCGTTCATTTCCCTATCCTTTTATATTTTTGTTTTGTTAAATCAACAACAGGAACTGTATGGTATAACGCAAAGCGATCGTGCGCATGGATACGCTTTGTTCACGAAAATTCTATTCGCCACGACCCCGCGAATATTTCAACTTTCTAAATGCACTTTGCGTGGAAACGTTTGCAGAACCGCTGAAAAAAAATTCACGTTGATCAGGGTCGAATGCAATGCCGCGGCGATTCGTGAAACCTGTTCAACTGTAAAAAAGTTCGTAACCTTAATAATCGTTCAGATACTCGGACGCAACTAAGCGCACGCCAAATCTGAAAATTTCACGGCTAATTCGAAACCCGCGCCTACGTATTTCGCGTCACCGTCGAAAATTTGCATCTACCCCATGCGTTTCTCGACTGTTCTTCGACAAATGCAAATACCGTACTAAATAAAAGTATTATTCCGTCCCGCTTTGCGATGCCGATATACGAAAACGTTTGACCGCGAAGCCTTTCACGCCACCGTATAAACTGAACACACCGATCGAGGGGAAAAGACTTTTTCTTCGCTTAGGAATGATCCTAAACGAGTGCATGTGCCGAGCATAAATTACGATATCCATCTTTCCGAAGGGCGATCAATAATGAACCAGACGTCAGTCTAGAAAAAAAGTTGAGCGTCGAATCACGCTTTTTCCTTTTCCCTCCTCGTCCGTCCGTTCGCACATTTACATTTGGGATTTGTCAGTCAACGGGGAAAGAAACTTGGACCGATAGACCAGAAACTTCTCGGAAACCGAGCGAACCTCCCGCACCTTTGGGAATAGAACGATCCTGATTATAGTTTCACGTTGAGAAAGTGTCGGGATATCGCAGATGAATTCACCGAGACGATCTTATGGACGCAGAATGATGTCGAGGGAAATTAATCCCGTACACGTATTTAAAAGAGCCGTCGCTACGTCGAAGGTGATTCGCCGTCTCTGTTCATACAAGAAAGTTAAAGCAGGGGAAATGAGATGTTCATTTCGAAAGTGACTACCCATGGTTTTTTTGTGACAGGAAACGTCAAGTTGTCAACGTTGCTACAATTAACTGAAAGAAATGGAGGTCACTTTCAAAATAAACGTATCAAATGTTTCGCAAGGTTTACGAAAAAGAGTTCTTTCACACTGAATTTGATAAATTAAATTGACTGTGGTTTATATTTGTATTTATGTCGTATCATCTATTCGTAAGTTTCACCATCCCTTTCGCACTTTTCGTGCAAAACTACAGTTTACGTTTCGGTACGAAAGTATGTCGGCAGAAAGTGTTTGCAGCAAGTATTTCATGTGCGAAATGCCTAAATGATTTATAATCCTTTGCCGTGCAAGGGTTTGCTAGCTAAAGATCAAAGGATCCGCAAGTAATAAACACGAATCGGTAAAACAAAAAGTAGCGTGGCAGAAATTATATGATAATATTTTAAGTGCATGAAAGTGCTCATTCTAATTACAACTATTGTTACGCCCGGTTTGTATCAAGTGGAAAACATAAACAACCTTTGTATCTTACAATGGGAACTCGAAAACTTTGGCGCTTATTCAAACGCGTTCGTCGATACTGACCGCAACCGTGCATCAGTCGCCTTTATTATGATCGTAGTACTGTGATAATATAATTAATATTGTATATGCTAATAAGTAAATTGTATTTTACATTTATTAAACTAATTGACAGTACTAAAATTAATATTTATGTTCTACAAATCGTATTGCACAAATATTCAATATAAATATCTGGCTAAATTCTTTATTAACGGTGCAATAATAAAAAACACACAGCGAAGGGTTAATTAGGAACTCGAGCGACTACAAATAATACATCGTTAAAGAAACCGTATGAATATCTGGACCGTGCGAAATTCAGTTTCGAAAGCAGCCGGCTGATTCTCTTTGCATTTCCCTCGCTCCCGCGAATTCTCCATTTTAATCAGCCGAATACGGCGTCGTCTCAAAATTAATAATTGCAAGAAATTCTCCCGGGTCGCGTTATGTAAAACACGTTAAACTTGCGCATCGCTTTTCCTGCGCACCGAAGAAATAACATTCGCTTCCCGCGAGAAGAAGTTAGTTAAGAATCTCTGGAGAGATATTTCTCCCATTGCAAGGTGCGAAGGATCGAGAAAAATTAATAGCGCGGGACGTATTCGCGGCTTCCTCGATTTTCCTCACGAAATTAATTCCCTTTGCCTTGGAAAGACATTTTCAAAGTCGATCGAAGAAGCGCCAACGGATTACCTCATTGTCAGTCATGAATGCCCAACGCAGCGCAAACTCTGTCTTACCAACGACCGTAAAACCGGCGTAACGATCATACGTTTATCGTTATCCAACTTTGCGCGGTTTTTGTCAAGCCAAACGATAAATTCCGGTATTCCAGGTGCGCGGTTTTTCCAACGTCGTCGGCGCGCATTAGGAAAATAGACGTTTCCTTGAAAAAGTATTAAACGATAACGGAGGTATTTGTATAAAGTCGAGTCGCCATCCTTTGTGCGAGGGATGAGGCGAAAAAAGAGAAATAGCGAAAAAAGTATCGCGCGTGCAGGTCAAAGGAAGATTAGTCGCCGCCGTCGTTATTGTTGCACTTTCGGACGCAAATCGACTCGCGTTTCGCGGGGAAAACGCCCCGAAACGCCCGGGGGTTCAAGGATTATGACATGGCCTCGGGTTTCAACGTAATACCATTGCCTGATAACACGCGACACGACCCCTTTAACGCCGCTCTGGTCTTGGTATATCTTTGCGGTAACGGAAATCTGGGGTCGCGATTACGAGGATAGCTCCTCGCGCGAACGCGATGACCTTTTTTTCCTCATATCCGGTAGATTTTTGGGAAAAAATAATATGAGCGAGCAACGAAGGGGAGAAGTCTTACTTCTGCTCGCTCGCAACACGTTGTGATTTTAATCGACCCGGAATACATCGGTGGACTGGTGTGGTGGATATTTTATGCTGATACGCGAATTTTCAATGGTAATCAATAATTCCTGGTCCTCGAGAGTGTAAAGCGTTTAGCATAATTCGCGGAAACACTGTTGCGAAGGAGCTAACTGCGTGACGCCCCGTTAAAGTCACCAGAATATAATAATAACGGTATCGATCGCGATATAAAGACAAGGGTGCGTCTACGTCCGTTTATGTAAGGGAGCAAATGTCCCGATGAACAGCAGGAAACGACGCGACTGCGTTGATATACGGACTCGAACCAAGAATAGAAGAAGGGAAAGTATCGAGCGCGCGATCCTCGTGCCGTCAGGAAAATTCGAAAATGTTAATAACACGCGAATCCAGCCAGGATGTTAATTATTCTCGACAGGAAATTGGAAATAGATGTTTAAAAGTCGCAAAGTGTAATCGACGGATGAAATTTAGAAAAAGAAACCGAACTATCGGGATACGAGCGGAGAAATGTGTAAATGGAACGCGCGAAACTATTAATACGCAAAGAGTAGGATAAATATGAATAATTATCGGGAGTGTGCTTTAAGGTTGAAAATCGATCGACGCACTCGTGGAATAATGAAAAAGTTAATAGACTAGCGGAACGATCTATAAAGGCGTACAAAGTGAACAGGCTATTAGAAATATTATGACGAACCGATCGATGAAGTTACGTAAAAATGATGAAATTAACGTACAAGCGGGACGTTCTATAAGAGAGACGTCGGCAAATATTCAACGCGAAGTACACGCGCCGTACGCGAACGCGAGTCTACTTTGAGACGCAAAGTCGATCAATGAAGTCGTGAAATAACGACAAAGTTCTCGTACAGGTGGAACGATGCGCGAAGAAGGGATATTATTAAAGCTCGATCAATGAAGTCGAGGAAAAGAAAAAAGAAGTGAACGTGCGAGTGGGAAGATCTATAACCGAAATACGCGAAACTATCTTTCACGAGGTATACGTTACGCGCGGGAAAGATTATTAGGAATATACTCGAAGGGGAAGAGACTTTCATAGAAGTGGGAGAGGGGAGCCAGCAAGTGGCCATGTTGCACATCCCCTTGGGATTAGGCAAACAACCATGAGCCAGCACGCATACTCGAATCGGACACACCCTGCCTTTACTTCGCGGCGTGTATCGTTAGAAATTTGGGACGTAGCTCGTGACGAAGTGCGCGTCGCGTATAAGCGAACGACGTCTCCAAAGGGGACTCTCCGAAATTCCACCTGGTACCATAACTCCGTGTACCTTATCTGTCATGATATTGATAGGGTCATGGTACAAAACATTTACATCCCCAGAGTTTTGTTAGCTCCGAGCTTCGTAATAGCTGCTCCGTCGAACGCACAAAGTTGACTTGAGCGTGAATGAAACATGACTCTAAAATGGAATTCGGAAGCGTAATTGAATGGAGGAAGTATTCTACTGATGTAGTCATTTAAATTAATGAGCGAGATTTACGGAAATATCAAAACGGTTTAGGATAGGACACCTTATCTGGCATAGTATCGATAGCGTCATGGTACAAAACATTTTGATCCCCATAGTTTTGTTAACTCTTTATAGACCCATGGTGACAATTCTGTAACAAAACTCGAAAACCCCGCCAGATTATGCACTGGGTATATTTAGTTCTATTATTTTATTTATTTTTTAAATAATACCATTATTTTATTCATTTTATTTTTTTGTTTTTGGTTACCCTAAACCAGCCCGTTTCACAATAATTTTCTATTTTTACCAACCTGGGCCACAAGGGGTTAACGTCGATTTAATATGTGGCGGCGTTGTACAAAGTTTGTAACAAACTAATAAACATCGTTAACTTAAGCGGGACAGAAACGTATCTTTAAAACGGAATTCTGCAACATAATCGAATAAAGAAACTATTCTACTGAAATAGTCATTCAGCTAATGGATGAAATTGTCAAAAATATCAAAACGGATATGATAGGGAACCTTATCATTCATGGTATCGACAGCGTCATGGTACAAAATATTTTCATCCTCAGTGTTTTGTTAACGTCGAGTTTAATACACGGCTACGTCGAATTCCGTAACGTAATCGAATAAAGGAACTATACTACAGATATTGTCATTCAGCTAACGAGCAAAATGGTAGAAAATATCGGAACGGATTGGATGGAGAATAACGGACGAATTTTTAACTGTGGCATCGTGATTGTTCGTTAAAATGCTCAAACTCCGAGACAACGGCGGCGTCGTTTCTGACGGTCACATTTCTGAAACTGCGCGTTTTTGAAAACGATTACGTTGCCGGAAGCAGGAGACAATGGACGGCGCGTCCGCAACAATGGGCTCGATTGTCTATCTGGGAAAAATTCGTTTCCCGTGACTCGCATATCGACGAAGTCGGGTTGTATCGAAACAGGAAATTTAAATCACGTTCGTGTTCTTGACGGAACGATGGCGTTATCTCGGCTCTCGGAACCAGACGAGGACACAATAGCGACAACGCGGAATGCTCTACGGCCGGAACAACGGTGCCACTTGTTACGCGCAACGCGATAGAAATTGTTTCCTCTGTCTTCCGTACGTTAACTCGGTAAATTTCGTGCTAGCGATCGATATCGTTCTCATTCTGCCAGAGTCCCCTGGTTAGATTACTCGAAACGAAGGTCCTCGATGTCGGATGTACGGGATAAACGTACGGTTGCGTTCGACGATATGAAATTTGATGAAACTCCAATTAATAGAACTTTAAGTGCCCCGCGAACAAACGATATCAGATTCAAAGAATCTTCAGTGTTTGATATTCGAAAATTTATTTTTAAAAATCATATTGGGATGCATTTGTGTCGTTAACATATTTTATTTTTCTGAGCGCGCTTTGTACCGTACCGGGCGTTAAATTTTTGTGCAACTTTTTTTGTCGAATAAAAAGTATCGATTGACGTTACGATAAGAGTTCGCTAGAGAGTCGTTGAATTTTGCATGGAATATTATTCGATACAGATTTGGTGTATGGGTAATACGATACATTTTATAGTATGCGCGTATGTGAAATCGGTGAAAATCGATAACACTTGATTTTGAAAATTCGCGAAAACGCTTCCAAAAACAATTTGACTGCTATTTGAACTCATACGTATTGGACTTACGTGAATTCATGAATTTGAAGTACGAGGATTTGTTTCAACGGTTCTACGAACCTCATTATACGTGCAAAGTATTCAAAAATCTCCCTCGTATAAGTTTGTATTTCTGTACTATGACGGAACGTAACGATAGCATGTACGTTTCTCAATGGAGGCACGATAATTCACAATTTTCACATTTTCCAGTTAAAATGAATTTGTGTTAATATTAAATAGACTTTCGATTTTTAACGTTAATCCTTCTTCGGTTTAACTCTGAAACAATCCTGGCCGTGATTTTTGTAACGCACATTAAAGAAACGTTCTATAAATATACCGTGTAGAAAATTTCATGACCCGCGCCACCAAGAACTTCAACACTGCCAATGAGTAATTCTTACTATTCATAGTAACAGGTGGCTGACTGCCATTCGCCGACCTCGTGAACAAGTAGGCACCCTCGAATTCTTTGAATTACCACTCGAAAACGATGGTGGAAAATCGAACCGTTCGTACCTCGTTGAGAGGAAAAGGAAGTGAAAATAAAGAAACTTGAACGCTCGATCCCGAAATCCCGTACACGTTTCGCCGTAATCCCGTGATTTTTAAGAACTCGAAGAACAACACGAAATCCTAGATCGTCTCCGATCGCTTTACGTCGATCCCTCGTCTCTTGATCGTTAGTGCGGACACACAAGTTCACTCTCTCCTCATCGTTTCTCCCGCGAAAAATCCTCGTACTCCAAAAGGTGCTCACTTGTTCACGGTCTGTAAATCACTTTCCAAAAAAAAAGAAAAAAGAAAAAAAAAGGAACATCACTGGACCGACCGATACCCAGAAGTCCCGCTTCCGTTTCCGTCGCGGCGACGACCGACGAATCGACGAATCGACGAAAATCTTCATTCGCACAACACGAGCCCCTACATTCGAACGAAAAGAAAACTAAAACCGACGCGTCACTGTTTATCATCCAGGATCATCGATCCCGTACACGAAGAGAAACAGCGCACTCGCATCGGGAGAAAGATTCGTGAGGCCTTAAATCCCAGTGTTAAAAGTGGAAACGTCGTGGCGATCGGCGACGACGTCGGGCACGAGGGAAAGCGACGATGATGTACCACTGACCTTGTTCCGGAAGTTCCCTTCCTAGCTGACGAACGCGCGGGAACCGAGGCTCGTGTCAAGAGTCAGTTGAACTACAAGGAAGCTACCGGCGACTACCGACGTTTACGATTTGGACCTCGTGATCCTTTGGACTCCTGCCGCGCTCTGTGGCGTCGGGGGGACGCGCGTACCGTGCCGCTCGTCGGTGGGGCGTGCGACGACGCCGACGCCAACGCCGACGACAGGAGCTCACGGCGCACCTGCGCCTTGACGGCGTTCGTCCTACTCCTACCGAAAATCAACCCCCAGGCCCACCTTAACCACCGGCAACCGAGCACCTGAGCTCTCCTACCCTCGCGCAAACGACCCCTCGCCCCTCACCCCCCCTCCTCTGCCACACCTGAACGGGTTATCCAAGGGGTGTACACTTTTGTTCCCAGGTAAAACGAAATTCCTGACTCGGAAACCGCTTGCCGAGGATTGCACTCGTTCCCGTGTACTACCGCGGCCACTCCGGAGTCTCGTACTCCCTTTAGAAATGAGATAATGATATAGAAAATAATTTTTTCCATTCATACGGAGACGAAGAGGGATAGATAATTTCGGTTGGATCAATGCCGAGTTCGGAATTACTTTTCGGGATTTTCATAGCTTGTCGCTGGAAATGGGATACGTTGGTTTATCGGTTAAATAACGATACGACGTTTTTAATTACGAGATTCAATTTGTGGTATCGTTGAAAATTTGTGCGATTATACTTGCCCTTCGTATGGTTGCACGTTTTAACGGAAAAGAGTAGTTGATTGAAAATTCATCCATGCAAATACGGATTGATTTATTCTCAGCGTATTTCTATGGCAATCTTAAAAACTGTGGATTTGAATTCTAGCAACCGGCTGTATTAAAACGAAAGGAAAACAATAAGACTCGGTGGGAAATTTCTGGATCTCCACTGACATTCTGATGCGAGACTAAAATATAAGGTAAAGAAGAAGTTTTCGAGCTCTCGTTCGTGTACGACGAAGAATGCGCTCCCGAAGTAACTTGGTTGCAGTAAACTCGCATACTCGGTATACCGGGTGTGTGCGAATTCCTTTCCGACCCGGAAGAACGTTTAACGCAGTACGGACAATTTTCCGGTCTGCGCGCATTTACCGTTACGAATGCGACGGGCAGATATTTTCGAAGCGATAACATTGTTCCGCCAACGATAAAGGAAACGAACAAAGTAGAGAAAGACACGAGCGTAAAATGTATTTGCTGTTCTGCTTTCCTTCGTCGCGTGTTTCGTATATTTGCGCGTACAGATTTATTTCCTTGCAACGTGCACTGACAGCATCACTAATCAGCCGACCATTCCTCTCTTGCTCGTCCACTCTTCCTTTGTAGATTTCTCAACTGCTGAAACGCATAGTGCTTCGCATTTAAAAAAAATTCCTTTAAACAAACAAAATCGCTATAGAAAAAAAATGTACTTCCGGTAACAGTTTCAATGATCCCTAAAGACTTGTTAAATCCCGTTAAATGGAAGTACGATGAAAAAGTAAATAATCTTCGATCAATGTAAATCGCAAATGCGTTAAAGGAAATAGTCGAGTTTTCCGGTGCAGGGAAAATACCGTAACAGGGGTTTCCATCGTTTCGAGATTCTGTACAGAACATTTGTAAAATCTGTCCGTAACATAGTTCAAGACTCGGCTATGTAACGCGCGTAAACGTGTTCGATACACATCTAACGTCTGACACGGACATATCTATCGGTACGCGATCACTCGCGCGTACGTCACTTATGATGTACTATCGTCCCAGCGATCTATAAACTTAACCGGCGTCATGTCAACTTGTCAAACGTATCAAGTATTTGCGATGACGAACGGCAGTTAATTACCAGAAGTTAACGCAATCTTGAAATAATTCTCCATCGAGCCACGATTTTGGACGTTCATTACCAACCGAATCTCTATCCGAAAGACAACCCCTGCCCCAATTAAAATTGACATTTGGGGCGAAGGAAATCGTTAACGGAAATTCCTATGTGGCGCGTACATTCTCGCCAGCGCATCGCGATGGATGGATTCGCAAAGGAACTGAAATACCGGGAGGAACGGTAGCGTAACAAATTTACGCGTAAATATTATATCCGGCGTCTCGAGGAACAATAGAAATTGAATTTAAATGTCATCTACATACGTTGCTCGGTAGAAAAAAAAAGAAAATAAAACGGGGAGGGAAACCTGGCGCTCGGTAATCGTTTTTCCGATCAATAGAACGGTGCACTCGATTCCTCTGTTTCTCGAGTTTCCTGCTGTAGGTTTTTCAATCCGTGCTCTCCACGGACGAATCTGGTGACAATTAGTGCAGGTTTAACAACGACGTTTGTTCGAACGGAAACCAATTGCTTTGAATCATTTGCGTTTGATTCAGTTCCTGTTTTGTTGGAGTTCGCTTCCAATACCGCGCTTCCGTCTAATCGCAAAATTCAGCGGATACGGAAATTTTGGGAGAAAATGTTTTCTTTTTTATACAAGGTATGAAATCTCGGTCATCGCCGGCGCGGCAATTGCCCCCGGTGCTGAAACGCCCGAAATACGTTTTTTCATTTAAATCGTGAAGTAATAGTTACAGTGTAAACGTTGCAACATTTTAATCCGGCAGTTCCAGACGAACAATTATTTTTAATTTGTCCGGAACGATTAACGGGGTCACAGTTTTCCGATACGCTTTATTCGCTTTGTTCGCGGGAAATATGTAAATTTGTATACTCCAATTTCATTATATGGGATTTCAAATTGTTGAATATTAGTAAATCGAACGTTCTCATGCGCATAAAACGGATAAACATAGGCGGGCTAAGCTGATGACAAAATCAGTTCGCTAAGCCACAGCCATAAATACCTTCTCGCGGACAGATTTGTAATATTTCCGTTGCCAAACCACCATGATTGATACGTACATACATATTTTTTCCTTTAGTCTCCAATTCGCGCCTTGCTGGATATTTTCAGTCAAACGTACGGAACTTCCTTGCCGTTCGATTTATCGCGCATTTGTTCGAACCAACAATCACGATAAAATCCAAAATTGTATGTTCTCGTCGATACATCGAAAGTGATCGTTCGACAGAAGTTGCTCATTTGAATCGCGATACGCGTTCAACCGTACGCGCTGTCCGTATGCACGTTAAAAAAAATAGCAAAACGATCGAACAACCCCACGCTACATATAGTTTCGATAAATTTTCCCCACGAGTTCGACGCAACATTTCAACCCCAGAACCGAACATATTGCTCTACGCGGTATTAAAACTATGCGTATGTCCGAAATCGAGAACGTATATCCCCGCGATGAATCCCACCGGGCACCAGATTGAATTGCAAAGTTATTATCAATTAATATACGCGAGAGGTGAAAAATCTCGGTTCCGCGAGGTTCGAGGAATTAATCGTCCGCGAGGACCGCGTAACGCGACACCCCGTATAGGTGTGTACCGCTACTACGCGCGTAGAGACGCACCTATACAGGGGTGGTAGACTCTAGGTCTAACCGCGTGAACCGGCAGCAACGAGCGCAGCAGGGGTTGGCGAGCGAAGAGGGTGAAGCAACAACGAGCGCCACCAACTGGGTCAATACTGACGCCCCTGCCCTTCGTACCCACCACCTCCCTCTTTTCTTCTTACCTTTTCGTTCGCGCGGATACGCAAAAGAAAACCATTTGTGCATCCATTGCGAATCGCGCCAGCGATGGAACCGTGGGAGGTGCGAGATGGGCGGGGGTGGGGGTGGAAGTGTAGGAGAATGCGTGGGCAGATCATCCATCAGTGGTTAGTACTGCGGGAATAATATTTGAAACTTTTCGGATGCCATTCGTTTTGGTGGTTATGCGCGTGGAAGGTTCAACGTGATCGGGATAATGAAAGAAAATAGTTGGAAAGCACAGTTTTTAGTATTACATACTGAAACGATTTCATTCGTATATAGTAGTCGATTGTTATCGAGCAATACTATCGGATACGAAAGTAAATACGACGTGGGGTGAGTTGGCGAAGGGATGAAAAAGATCGGTTCATCGTCTTTGTCTGGAATTTCCGGCTGCGATTCTTTCCGAGATTGAGATGTTTAAAGTTCAAATGCTTTCCATTTAAGTCGAAGGTTCTCGATAATGAGTAGAGGATGGTTCCGGCGGATACGATAGCTCCGCGAGATGATTCCGGTATCCCGATATATTTCTATACAGCAAGGAACGAGGAGATAAATAAAACGAATAGGTTTCTTTTATTAATTTAATTTGTAACACTTTTTCATTACACGACGTAATGAAAATTTACAACGGTGATACGCACGAATGGGGGAGACCTTGTTTCAACGATATAAACCCGCGTTATAAAAATCTAATTCAATTACAAAGTTAATTAAGAGGTACGCGACGCGTGGTACGCAACGTACATACGTACGCGCCGACTTTCCGCCACGCAACGTCGCTCGAAGCCTTATTAACAACGAAATTACGCATTCGACCCGAGTGAACTTTCACGTCCAGCCTTTATTTTACACGCGCCTCTTTTATGAAATCTCAGTGAACAACGGTACAAGCTGCCATCCGTGCTTGTTTAATCTTTGCGCACCTTGCGGAAAATTCTGACCCTCCAAAAATCGGAGTACTGGATAGGTACCTGTCCGTGCGTCGACTCGCCTAATTGAAAGTAATACGAAATACCTGGAACTAGCGAATAAGAAATAGCGTGGGGAAGAAAGATCGAGAGGGCTGAAAGGGGAAATTGAATTTTCGCAGTGGCAGACGGAGTTACCTGGTAAAACGTAACGCAGAATTTCTAACGTGCGTGTTCACAGTTGTGTAGTAATAGGTACGCGCGTAGATCAGTGCACGTATGTACTTACAACAGAATTCTAAATTCGTGGCAATCAGGTACGTTAATCGCGTCGAGTAATTTATCGCGAACAAAATCGAGAATCGTGAAGTCGCGACACGTTGTTGGTTCGACGTTAAATAATCGAGTAATCCCGGAACGGTGGATTTAATTAATAATCGAATATCGATGCAGCAAAAATGAAATTTGCACAGATTCGCAAATTATTTTTTAACATCTCATCAATCTCCAATCTCGTAAATTTTATATTTCAAAATACGTTATGAGGATCTTGCAAACGGTAGCATTATCGGGACGATTAATCTTGTTGCGAACATAAAAAATGTACGTTGCTGCGACAGGAGCAAAAACGTTTACGCCTGTATTAAACTCGGATTATTAATTATACGGTTGCCCGTAACGCAGTGGAAAATCGTTAAATTACCTCTTGGCAGGGTAGCCACTTCGTTCTTTGTCACCGTACCAACGGTCTTTCTCAAGATGGAAGTTTAATGAGAACTCGACGTCTAATCGCATTAACGAAGCCTGGAAACCACGTCACGATTCTTCTTGCCGTGCGATTAAAGGCGTTATGAAAACCTAGAAATTGGGGAAGATGGGAAAAAACTGTCGCTACCGTGGAACGCTCCCCGGTAATCGTTTCTTTCCCCAAATCTACGGCTCTCAATTAGATCGTTCCACTAATCGCTATATAGTAATCCCCGCACGTAACACGCTTGCATGTTTACAACGCATCTCGTACGCATGCACTACTCGCGGCGCGTTAATTATAGCGTTCCAGTCAGTATAGCAGGATAGGAGTACGTTAAACTACCCGCTATCACGGTAGTTTACTCTTTCCTTGTCACCTCCGCGCGGCCTACGCCACTTTGTCAGAGTAAAGCGGAAAGCTTCGACGGACCGAAAGCCGTGCTTTCGTACCTTGCTCGGAATACTAATGCCCTTCTGCACGCTGTCGCAGCATTAGAATGACGTAATCGCTGCTTTCACTGGCCGTCGAGTGACACTGACGCGGATAGTCTCAATTTTTCATAAACAATGACCCGTTCGTCGAGTGCATTTATCAATCGATTTAATACGCTTTTATTTATCGTGTTCTATTTTTTTAGCTTCCATTGAGTAGCGCGGGACGTGAAAATTTATAAATAGTATCGCAACGAATGGAAGGGCTTGCATTTATCCCGAACCAACGATATTTCATTTCAGCGTAATTCGAATGGTTTTCCTCGAAATGCTGATAAATGCGTTTCTTTTTCTACGCCCCTCTGGAGAATGCCCTATTGTTTGATCGACAGATTAGCCGTTTTTCCTCGGCCGATATACTTATATCGAGCAACCGACAGTTATAAAGATCAATGCATTTTACACCGACGGAACTGCCGATCGGGATGCGCAACGGAATGGACGTCGTTTGATATTAATCTTACTTAATTATCGACGATTATTCGTGCGAGCGTCGAGAATATATCAGAACAAACAGCAGCACCCGTTTAATCACGAACAAACAGCACGGATGGAATATTCCATTATTATTATTTACCCTACCGCGTTCTATTTTTTGCTTTGTCCACTTTTGTTTTCCCTAACAGAATCACGGTTTTGCAACAGCTCAAAACGCACAAAGCGTCGCCCGCGTTTTGATTCCCAGTTTAGAAACGATCGTTCGATGAAGAGTAATTTGAGCGTATATCAACGCGCAAAGGATTTTTTTTTTTCATCAATTACACTCGCCCTTTGGGCATTGCGAGCGTGCACGTTCAAACGCGAATTAACGTAATGATTTCGACGTACCGATCGACTCGTTTTGCCGGTAGCGAAGCCCGTTGGAATAACCTAGGTGGCAGGTCTAACGAGGATCTCACGGATGAGAAATCTCGTTGAAATTGAAGTTACATCGGGGGTATGCCGTATGCAAATTCGACGCGGCGCGGTGAATTGTTCTCTTTATTGTTCTCGCAATCCCGATTCGATCATTATCGTGCAACCTGTTACGGAAATCTGAAATTCCCGGTTTACCGGAGAACAGAAATTCATTATTAAACGCTCTGCCGCCCGTATCTGTCCTCCGTTCCGGTAAATTTATATGTATCCCTTTTGGATCGCGAAAAAATGATACCCCGTTAATAAATATCGAACGGTCCCATCGTATCTATGTCGTCTCGAAAATCAAATAAAATAGTAACGCCCGTACGTTTAGTTCGTAATATTACATGTAGTTTCTAATCTATTCACAGTATATCCACGGAACGCTGTAATACTTTAGCGTTACGTTCGAAGTTACGTGGTAAGTTCTAGGGACAGCGCACTAAACCTCATTCGACCTTAAAGGAGCGTTCATAGAGCTGTGACAAAATTAAAAAAAACAAAACCGGATACGCGAATCTACCGCGGTATACGTTAAATATGCAACGCGCAAGATCAAAGACGTGGAAACTGCAGCTTCGCGACGATTGAAGTTCAAATTATTTGATGTCGGGGCAAAGAGGTCAAAGGGTCAAAGTGCGACTTGAGCATGCGGTCGCCTGAATCGAGACTGTTTTCATTGGTTATGCGAAGGCTCCTTTTCATCAAACTAATTCTAATCTAGTCCGGCTCGCGGCCAGCTCTCCGCGTATTTATGATTAAAAGTCGCTTTTCTATTTTGCTACTTATGGAATAATTTGAATTTCGTATGAAATTAGTATTGATCGATATAACGTTTGCAGATGCGCTCTGACGATGTGCGAATTTCTCTTTTTTTACGACATTCGTCGTACTCCTTTTACTTCGTTTGACGTTGGAATCATTTGAAACGTTCGTTAGAATCATTTGCATATCGGCGATGTAACGTTGAAATATGGAAAATAATGAGTCAAAGAAAAGTACCCCTCGGGTACATCCCTCTGTACATCTCGTTCCACGTGACCGCATTATTTCCACGCTCACGTTCGCGCGACGTATGTAACAACCATCGCGAGAGAAGTCCTGAACTTTATGGCAATAGCATACGTGACAACGGGAAGCATTAAACTCTCATTAAAACGCAAATTAATCGGAGTTTACGCAAAACGGTTAATTGCTTGCTGTATTCTTTGCATCTGTTTCGGTGTAATATTCCCGCAAGCAACCTCAAATTAGTTAATTAATTGATCGCGTTTGTTGGTATCCGTTGGTTAATGCGAGTACAACGAGATCCGACGGGTGCATACAAAAATTTTAAAAAGTTTAATCGGTCGTTACAAATGTGAATTTAATGCTAATTATCAGTAAAACCCTTCAGTTGAATTTTACTATTCGTATTAAAATACTCGGGAAGTATTTTCGGCTGCATCGATTATAGTATATTAAATAAAAAACATCAACGGCAGAGATCATTCGGTGTAACGGTTCGCCGCGTCTAAATAAGAAAACGATAACAATCGTGAGAGCTCTCGTCGCGACGAGTGTACCCGCGAGCATTGACAATTGATTCGATCGTCGAGTGTGGAGGGGCGCGAGAGAAAGGGCGAACGATTGTCTCGAAATCTCCGCGAGATTCCCGTAAACAGAGAAACGGCAGGGAACGCCGGAAGGTAGGAAACCGTGGCTCTTTCATCGCGAACAGGATGCACGTAATACTTTTCCAGGGCGTATAACCTGGCTGGCGTGACGAAGAGGAACGGAAGGTGGGAGTGGGGTCCGAACTGAGAAACGGCGAGAAGGGGTTGGAAAAGAGCGAAAATAGGTGGTGAGTTTCTCGGGTAAAACTCGAGGAACAGGAAGCGTAAGTGACTAGCCAACCGAGACTTTTCTGTTATATTGTCTTCGGGTTCTTAGCCGCGTGAACTTAAGGGCCCGACTCCTTCCTCCTACCTTTATCCGCCCTCTATGCAATTCGGTTGTTCTGGGATAAACGGTAACCACCGCGGCCCGTCCATTCGTCTCTAGCGACTCGCGAAGCATTCTGCAAAAACCGCTCGGGAATTTGTATGCATTGCTTGGAAAGATTTACGGGAGATGCCGGGAGAACAAAAGGTTTTGTTACGATCAGGAAATAATACGGCGGTAATACGAGCGGTTCGCGAGAATCCTGCGAGGGTGGTTGCAGGTGAGAAGCGAAACGCGATTCGATATCAGGGGAAAGGGTGGGTTTGTATTGTGCGCTTTTTGAATACGAAGTTTCAGCCCTTTAACACGTTCACCGATGAATCACCTCTTTAACTACTTAACCGGACAACTTGCTCACCGGTGGACACGCTATTTTATGCAGTTCAAGACCGCGTGTTCACCAGTAATCAATATATTTAAATATTCTGAATATTTAAAATTTTTATTATAATTCAAATATACAAATTTCCAATATTCACTATCGAGATGTATTATTTTCAATCAAACAACGTAGTACATAATGAATCTGTGTAAGATATTACGCAGTATTAAGATACCGCGTAAGACTTTGTAAACTTTGCAGCTCGCGTAAGACAAAAGGCGATTTTTTGTACTCGACGATAATCGTATAATTCGGTACATGGTACTTATTGTACGAGAATAATGTTCAAGTACCGTCCCTTATTTTATCATTAACGAATGCGAGCGATAATTAAAAATAATTTCGTGGGAAAATTTGAAAATGCACGCACTTTATACAATAGTTACTTTTTATACATATACTCGACAGACTCGAGAAAAGAACGGTGAAGACGAACGGCGTGCGAAGTCAAGTCTACTCTTTTTTCTTATATCTACTATTAAATCCCACATTTCGAATATTAATTCGGTGGAAGACTGGTATTACATCCACTGGTATTACATCCACTCCTGTCTCCCACATACCTCACAATTTTAATTCTGAATTTCTAAAGCTCTAAATTTAATATATTTATCAATCTTTTGTTTTTGGATCCATTGAAATTAATCTGGGTGTGGACGGAAATGTTTGTAAAACAGGAATTGTTTTTCTCTGGGCGGTTTTAATAATTAGAGTTATTTGCATTCGCACGAGCGCAATTTTAGCGAGAATTTAACGAAAGTCGGGGGAATAATACGTTAAAAAAAAATGTCGAAGGTGCTTTTAAGCGGAAGCATCTTTTCAAGCTCCGCGCCGCTAATGCAATTATTTGCATTCGCAGTAAGATTAATTTGCATTATCGCCGAGCAGACAGACTTTCCAGAGGTAACGATTCAAATTTAAATCTTAAGCTTTCCCGCTCAGGTGTACGTATCTATGTACAGTCTACAGTACAATAGGCATGGTTATCGCGAACAATAAATGAAATCTAAACTGAAGAATTCCAATAATTCCCGAATTCGTAAAATAATCTTGATAAGGAATCTTGATAAGAATAAACCTGCTAAACATCCCGGCTAAGTATTACATCATGAAGAGCCTACACCTGTTTACGAAACACTCTGCCTAACTCGGAGATAAAGCTTGACGACTTGTTTACGCAAATCATTCGTTCTCGAAGATATTTCGCCCCTCGTTTGCATCGGGAGTACTTATTCCGGTAGAAAAAAAGAAGAAAGAGGATAAGTTTTAGTACCCATCGTTAATGCTGCCTCGGTAAAATTTACCCTAAAAGCTATGAGTAATCTTTATCGCCTTATCCCCGCTAGTATCTTACATGCTATCCTCGTAAGATGATTATGCCAAGCTTTTATACGATAAACAAAAAGTTCGCGTGGTTTAAGAAGCGAGATGAAATTTTTTTTGTATCGTAATAATCACTCCTGTACGGTTATCCCGTACACGGTACAAACTACGACGAATGGGTATTGGAAATTCACGTACGAAGAGTAAATTGCGCGCTCCGAGCGTAATAAATTAATCGCCGACAAACGTAACGTACGACGGATATAATGCGAAGGAAAAAAGAAAACTTTGCCAGCGAGGTTATCATGCCTAAAAGGAAAACACCGTAACCGCGGGAAGAAGACTAAATATTGATCCTCGGGAAATGAGCTGCTTTGCGTGAGCCTTTAAAATAAAAAGCAACGAAGCGAATCAACCTGAGCTTCATCTTCAGGTTTAAATATGATATTACGTAGTAAAGACTAGATAAACATTTGGCGATGTGGGGGGGAGTTTGTCGGAGAATGTTTCGCGCGGTAAGACGTCGAGCGCTGTAAGTCTTTTTAGATGAAGAAAAGTTTGACGGTGGCTGACACGCAACGAGGTTTTAAGGGTTGTTACCGTATAACACGATGTACAAACTGGGTGCAACTTTTCTTGCGTGCAACACGAATGTCCATAAAGATATCAGATTTTTTTTATATATAATATACATACGCACATGAGTTTATAGTTTTGTAGCGACAAAATGTGTACGTGCAATATCCCACTAAAGTGCTGATCCGAAATTTTTACTGCTATCAGTACGCTCGCACTGTCGGTGTGTTTTCTCCACCCTTTCTTTTGTTTCGTCTGGTTTTTCTCAGCCACGACGGTCTCTACTTCTTTCGGGCGAATCGTCTCACTCGCTCCATCCACCCCCACATTCTGTGAGACTGCTGTGAGTGCGAGTGAGGGTGACGCAACGAAGGAAGAAGAGAGATAGAGAGACGTATACCGTGAAGTTGTAGCACGCGGTGTAGAGGGTGAGAGAGAAAAGAAAGGAAAGGTGAAACTTATAAGTAAATTGACTTCCATTATAGAGAAAAATTGTTTGTGCGCTCAGTAAAATATGCACAAATATCGTCTAAGCTTTGACCAGTTTAGTACTGATAAGAAAATATTGTAAAAGGATGATGGACCCATCGGATCTCCAGTCACAGCAACCTCCACGCGGTGAGAGCTAGGACGATAATAGTTTTATTTACTTTACATAATTTACTATCAAGAGACAGGGTCCAGTTTCGGGCCAAGTACAAGTACGCGAGACTAGACCCTGTATCTTTTTCATACTTATTCCTTCGAAACTGGAATAAAAAATTATATTTAAACTTTCTGCCGCGCCTTCGCACATCGTTCGCCCGACTCTCAGCCGTGCATCCGAATCGTGCGAGCGAGGCAAGTAGTCCGCACAAAAGAGAGACGCCAACCACGAAGTTCTCAACGTGCGGCGTCGTGGTTGACATCGGGGAGACGAGAGGAAAGATAGAGAGGATAGAGAAAGTACACCACAGGCTAACGTACTAGTAGTAGTAAAAATTTCGGACTAGCATTTAAATTGGATATTGTACGTGGGTACGCTTAGATAATCGAACGGGACGGAGTGCCTTGTTTTGTTCGTCCGCTTGTTTAGACGGATGCATAGAATGCTATTATATATAGAATAACAGTTATGCATATTCAAACGAGCAGCGCGGCAAACGATCCTCATAAATATTTATTTTTTCCGACTTTCATTTTAGTCGGACAGTCCCAGGTTACGTTGGTACTCTTCGAAACTTGGTTTAATACGGTTAATATATGCCGTAATTGTTAAGGGTACCGGAGTAATATCTATTATTTTGTAAAATATTATGAAACTTTATTTTTTTCTAAATTTTTGTTACAAAATATTCTAAAATCTAATTTCCCGCTCTAATTTCTTACAACTGTAACCCAATGTTTTTCTAATATAAGTTTTTGATGCTCTTTTCATAAACACTTACGTAGATGCTTACGCCAGCGCGTCCGGGCACAAACTGAGCTCAAACGCTACTATGTAAAATAATACATTTCTTTCCGGTACCCCTACTATATCGAGTCGACATTCTTTACACGAAATATATTGCGTCGAAGTATAAATTATTCGACAACTATTAGTGTCATTTCGAGTAAAGATAACGTCACGCCATACAAGGAGATCGATAACGAACGGAAGAACTTTCCGGTAATTTTACCTGCAACGATGTCGTACGATGTGTACAAGAACGAACACCGTTTCTCCATATTGGATATTCGCACGAACATCCAAAGAAGACTACGTAATACCGCCATGAATTGTAATATACACCCTTAAACTACCCTCTAAAATGAACGGCATCTCCGCGAGCCCGTAGTAGGTTCGCCGAACTTGTAATGGTCATTAAGAAACCTGTAATAACAGTCAATATGCCGCGAATATCCATTAAAATACAAATGCCTCAAACTTTTACGTCGCGTCGCGCGCTGAGCTTGGAGTTTCAAACACTTTTTATTAGCACGGTTAAACGTCGCGATCGTCGGCAATAATTTCTAGAATCCAACATCATGGGTATCATAACGAATGTAGAATGGTTCTGTAATAATGAACCACCAAACGCTCACTTTAAAGTTTTACCAATGCCACGAAACATGCTCTCTCGCGATAACTCGAATAGATGAGCAAACAAATCGCAAAAAAGATTTGATCGAGAATAACCCTCGAGTCCTCGAATGGAATACAGAATGAAGGATGAGACTCAGAATTCTGTGAAAAAGAATGTACTTTCTTTCGCTTTACGCGACCATACTCTACTGGTAGTACGATATCCCCCATTTTACGTTTTAAAGTTTTAACGCAATAAAAGAAAAGTTTCTTAAAGCAAAAGTTAAAGGCCGTTCCATAAAACTTTGATAAGGGCTCAAGGCGAAACGTTTGTTACTTTTACTCCCCCCCTCCCCCTTCAACCTTAACTTTTCGTTTTGATCACGAACACAGATCATTAGCATCGGCGCACTGTGTTTCAGTGAATCGCGGTACCGACATTACCATGGCAAATGCAAAAGCCTTCGCGTTGAATTCCATGAATTCGCAAATTTTAATGCAGGCTGCCATTACAGGATAGTCGAATTTTAATATCATGCTAAATTCTAAATGCATTTTCTGGGTATGGCCGTGACTGTTCTACGGCAGGTGCGCGGTAAGCGAATAGAAGAAAACGAATTAGAAAAGTAAATTGATCGGAGAACTCGTTAGAGCCATTAACGATCGCCAGCTATTAATTGCTGAGTTTCGTATCGAGTTTAACGAGCCCACTGATTTGCGGTGTTCTCGGCTACACTTTAAACTCCTCGGATCGTTTAATAGTCGTTGAAAAGTCGATCAGCCACTGCTGGAAAGTCTTGCCAAAGTATCGCGACTCGAATCTACGTTGATATTTATATACCCCTGATGCGAATATACGTCGTTTATATTTTTCTGTATTTTTGGTTAATACTTGAATTTCGTCTCCTCGTTAATCCGTTGATTAGATTCCGATCGTCAGTTAATAGTTGTAATTAATTTCGCTCAAGAGAGGCATTAACCACTTTATGCGGGCAAAAAGTCATACCCAGGCATTCCAAGCGAAGACGAAAAAAGAACCCCCGGAGACTTTATAATTGCAGAAAATCCCCCCTATCTTCGATTTTTATCTGATTCGTAACGAAAACCTTACGAACACGCGACCGAAGAAAGGTACCCGACTCGCTCGTACATTAAGAATCTCGGTGCAGTCCGGAAGCGTAAGAGAGAAGAGAAGCGAAGCACACAAGCAAGAGTTCGTGGCACGCTAATGAAATACTTGGTCTCGTTAGAATCGTGAGACCGATACGATTCATTATGAAAAACTCACATCGGGGTTTCGATTAAGACCCGTTACCGCTTTAACAAGCTTATAGCGGCAGCGCTCGCTGGAAAGGGTGGTCGGGCGACCGAAATAATTATGGATCTAATGAATTATGCAAAAGGCGCGCTGGTAAAGTAAATAAACCGCCGGTGGTAAATATTGGCCGGGAAATGTCGCGACAGGTGTACACGATCCGACGTTAGATGATAAAAGCGATCGTTGAAACGTTATTACACAGAAGGTAACGGGATACTAAATAGCCGAAGGAAGAGCGCTAACGTCGATTTACGAACGGATTAACTCTAAAACTGCGCGATACCGATATTCTACCGTAGGGCTCGCGTTAACGTCGAACCGATGCACCTAACGCGAACGGAAGTTTCGAGTCGAATAAACTGTTCGGAAGTTTGTGACATTCTCCCGGGGTACTCGACAATTTTTCGTCTCGACAATCGCGTCTCGTACGATCCTTTACGCGCGGTGTCAATTTCGAAAAAGCGACGTATCGAGCCGTCGTGTTCCCCTTAAATCACAGTGACTCACGAAATGAGATATCGACAAACGCATTGCACGCCGGGAATTCTCTCCACGGAATGGCGCGCTGTAGCGATATTTAAATCTACTAAAGTGTTTCGCCGGAAACGTTGGTGACGTGGTTTCTACGAATTTGCGCGTGTGCGCATGTAGGTACATATGTACGTGCCATAATAAGGCGAAACCGATCGGCGGTTATGGCAGTTATTTGTTCGTTTGCGTTGGAATCTGACGAAGAAGCCAACAAAGTTGTCGTAACGTGAGTTTGTAAGAAAAAATATTAAAAACAAATCTGTTTCTACCCAACATACTAGTATTCCATTTGGACATCCATCCTTGAAACCCTCACAGTGATGTTAATTTGTTTGCAAGGGGGGGGGGGTGGGTTTGCAATTCTCCGATCGTACTTAACAACGTATTCCGCCAGCGTGATTCGGATTTCTTTGTACCCGCCATAGAAATTCTTTTTGAAGTACACTCTCCACTTTCCATAGCAGAGAACGCTGAATGTTTTAAAGTCCCTTCAGGACGTTCGCGTTCACGCTTTCGGAACAAATGTCCTGGCGCACACCCGGGACGTGAAATATCGGGCAAATCTCAGAATGGCGCAACTAAAACTCTTTTCAACATGGGACTTCCACGCGTCATAATCTTCGAGATTCATGCTCGCCCCTTACGCACTTGGGAAAGTTGAAATGCTGTAAACTAAAACTCCCGCAGTTTCGTCTGATAATTTTCGTCCTATAACTTACGTTTTACCGAAGAAACTTGGCTCTTTCTAACTCTCCAAGTTACAGCATTACCGTTCTCACCTTGAGATTTTCATCGGGAATAATTTCACTCTACAAACGCGCATAAATTATTAACAACGAAATTCAATAGATACCGCGTAACGCTGAAACTTTTAATGGCGAAACTTTCTTGCAATCTGAAACGTAAGTTACGCGAGAGAGTTACGCGTACGATGTCCATCGAGGCTTCTTAGCCAGCTGAGATTAATTGGATGTGCCATTTATTTATTCTCTACCTCGAACGCGGCAAGGTTTAACATATCCCTCCATAGTATCGCAAATTACAAGGCTTCGGAGATAGAAGGGAATTATATCTACCATGTCCGCGAAATCTTCGCTCTAACTACGATTAATCGAAAAAGAGCTTCTCCGGAGTTTACGTTCGTACGCCCCTTGTGCCGTAGCGAAATATCAAATCCCAACAGGAGGGCGAAGGACTTCGCTGCATTCTTCGAATAGCCAACTATATTATTTGAAACACAGGCGTGTACAAGGGGCGTTGTCATGACGACGCCAGTTTAGGATCGCGCCCCAAAGTAGCGTCACGTTGCCAAAGGTTCCTTAAGCTTTTGGCTTCGGATTGTACGCCTTTCCGAAAATACGTCGCTCGTGTTCGACTAGCGTACCGTCGGACGTTGACCACGAGGCTCACGTACATTACCCTAATGAGATCCAAAACTTTCAACTTAAGAAACTGTCTTTCCCTTCGGTCCTAGCGATTCGAAGGATTATTCGAAGGGAGCTTAATTAAGAAACGGTGACGTCTCGGGAGGTTCTTCCTTCTTAGCTTCACTCGCGACTTGATTTCGATTGCGATCGAGCAACGCAGTTGTAATTGACTGTTTTTTTTTTTTTTTTATTAACCATCAACGCGTTTCATTTCGCCGACGCGTGAAACGTGTACGCGGGGAATTAATTTGGTTACGCAACGTAATCCACGTTCTGTATATCCCACGCGAAGCGGAATCATTGATTGCGGGACGTATTGCGTGACCCCTTCTTGGTATCCAGTACTCCGTTCCGAAGTTGCGCTTTCTCCCCCTACGTTTTAATGCGAACAATGCTTTGATGAATCACCCTCTTTAAGATAAATGATAATTTCGAAAGGGACCCGAATAATGCCGCCATTGTGCCGTGCTTCGGTAAATTATTTTCATTCGATATTATATTAACGCGGTGAGCGTTGCACAATGCTCGCGCATCATGCGCGTTTAACTGGCATCATCGGGGTTAATTGATTTTCCGACAATTTGATGGATCGCAGCGCCTAGCTGTCTCTCTCTCTCTCTCTCTCTCTATTAGAACGTTCTGATAAGATTTAATTTAGAAATTTCGTGAATTCTCGTTTTACTCCATTTAAGTCTTGAGAACTTTCGTTTGGTTTATTTAGACTGCGTGAACTTAAGTCGGGGAAATTATGACACGATTCTAATTAAAATGCAAAACTTTCGGGAAGGAATAAACGGGCGATCTGTTCGTCGAGGATGTTTATTAAATTCTAGCCTATTTGTAACAGTCTGGAAAAGGATCCGATGCATATGCGAAAAGTTTCTGTGCAAGATTCGCCTAACTAGACTTCCAGAGAATTTGATTTCAGAAATATGACGGGTCCCCTTAACTTCGTGTAGGTGTCGACCCGAACGTGTACGTATAAACGATAGCACCGACACACGAGGCGAATTGCGTTTCCGACTAACGATTATTCGGGCAACAATTTCGGACGGATTACCCAGACACGAGAAATTTGAAGATACATGAAGATGCGCAAAGCTTTTGAAAATTAAACTAGAATCCGATTCCTTCGGTCGAATTCAATTTTGTAAATCCATTTAAATCGTGGAAAGAACATGTCGGGCCACGCTCGCAAATTATTTATGCAAAACTCCTCGATCGCCACGGTATTAAATATTCAATATCCCATTGCTATTCATACTCTTTATACCGCGTAATTATTTCAAATAACGCATTTATTACGAATCGTTGTTATAACCCGTGATGCAATATCAATATTTCACTCGCAAACAGTCGTTGTAACACAAATTTTGTATCTCTCCCAACGTTAAATATACATACGTGCGGAATCTTCAGATTTAAAATAACTACGTTGAACTAAAAATAATTGCGGGGAACGCGAAAACTGATATCGATCATAACAGCAGCGGTGGCATAGCGAGCGAGAAATCTTAGTATCGTACCAAGTTAACCAGGTGGTATCTTCTCATGAGGTATATCGCTAACTATGTACGGTGATGCAACTGCGGCAAACGGTGAACCGAGTGGCGTACGAAGTATAGAGTAATTGATCAAAGTAGTATCGACGTCATACCTTCACTGTCATTCGCTCTAGACAGCTGCCAAACATAGTTTCCCGATAGGGTACGGTTTGATTATTACGCTAGCGTACAATGAAGCGCGGATGCTTACCCTTATCTCCCAATATCGGAAAACCCAAACAACGGAACTACATTTAACGCGATTGGCAATTATGCTCGAGACGGACGAATGATTGCGAGTTTCGAACTAATTGTAAGAGAAATTTCAAATTGGCACAACTTAATTACGTAGCTAGATGAAACGATCCCTCTCGTATGCAAATTTTACCCGCGCCATCTAGTCGAACCCTGAATTTTCGTTGTCTTCAAAAAAGAAACGCGTGTGTTACGTGCCGAATAGCACTTTTACAGGCCGAGCAAATGGACGGGCCACTCGTGTAACGATCGAATGACTTATAAACTAATATGCTCCTGCACTCGCTAACATTCTGCAGAATAACGTTGGGACGTAACACGTGACTGTGCATGCTTAGGAAAAAAATTATTGTGTTTGCATTGAATTGTTTTCATAAATCTATCGCACGTCGCTAATGGACGCCGTTAAACTCGTCATAGTGGTTGCGTTTTATTTTATTTTTTATACGCGTTTTGTAGGACAGGGAACACCGATAAGGGTTAACCGATCACTGGCAAAAGGGGTAACCGACCTAACGGTATCGTGTCACCGGAATAGCACGCGACATTGTCAAGAGCCGCTCGTATATTTTCATTAACCCGAATTAAAGTTAACGCGAGTACTCTCTGGCTAAGTAGAGTTTGCGCATTTTTGCAGTGATAAAAAATTATGTGCTTTATGAATAAATATCAACCCCGTACAACGCACTCTGAGCTTCCGGTGATAATCTAACAACCTTGCGTTATTGTGCGAGTATAATTAGAAGAATTCTTCCGCCTTACTTTATCCTTCCCAAATGAAAAATGTCTAAAAATAAATATGGTAGGGTACCGTGATTTCGTATCATGCAGCAAAACTTTAAACGCGTCATTAGAAACTTTGATAATTGCGCGTCTGCGTGAAAATGGATACTCGAGGTACAGAATGACGCTCTTACGTTTCTCCATCAACGGTAGAAACTTCCACAAAATCAAAGTTTCTTTCTTCACGGTGAGAAATTTTTAAGAAAGATTCATCACAAAGCGCGTCTCTATCCACCAACGGGGAGTCCGTCGTTAAAGATTTAACTACCCTTTCAACTGCGTCCGCGTAAAAAAAAGAAGAAAACATGGATGTTGTAAACACAGGGCGATGTAACGGAACGATAGGAAAGCGGAGCCCCAACATGGTAGTTGGAAACAAGGAGACGAAAGATCGAGTTCGAGCACCAGGAAATACGAGCGGGTATTATGTACCACGGTTCAGTCTTTTCGCGAAGTGTATTGAAAAGCTGGGCAAGGTTGTACGAGATGAAAGATCCTCGAGGATAAAATAGCCGTGGATAGCTCGGAATAAGGAAAGGCGGACGAGGACGAGGTCGCCTTCGATTCGAAGTGATACGGGATATCCTGAAGTACGAGTTGTATTTCTCCGTGCTCGCACTGCTTGTATTTATTGCGCGCAAGTAACTCGATTGTCGGGTGAATTAAAACCCAATTATCGCTGCGTCATTATTGGTTACTTTAAGGGGACGGTGGAAATTATTATAAACTGGACAGAGAATGGACAACGGTGGTTCGAATTCTGTGTGGGAAAATTTTTGTTCGGAAACATTCGAGTGATCTAAAGTTTTTCATCCAAGATTTAAATCTGGATTACTGCGTGTTATATCAATGTGAAAGAGAGCTTTTTTCAACTAACCTGCCATTCTGTCGAGACGAATCATCTTCTGTAAATACCTTTCTTGTATAACGCCGGAAAACCGCGCGTGTTCGATCCTTCACAATCACCAATAACCTAACCAAACCTAACCTCTGTCAATCGATGTCGCATCAATATCGATTTCGAGATCGACTCGATATAGATTAGTTCATCGACCGGGGCGCTTCGCTGCGCTCGCTAGAGCCTTGACCAATCGCGTGACTCGTTCGAAAAACGTAGTTCACCCCTCGAGAGCTTTATTTGCCATTGGTTCAGAGAAATAATTTCGAGTGTAGCAAAGCGCCTCGGTCGATAAACTAATCTATGCGTGTCGATTTTGATTCGACATCGATTGACAGATGTTAGGTTAGGTTATAATTTATCGCAAAGGATTGTGCACACGTGGTTTTCCTGCGCGGTAAAAGAAAGGTTATTACAAGAGGTATTTATGCAAGCAGCTTATTTACCATTTACTTGCGTAATTTAAATCGTCTATTCGCTTGCTAAATTAATACGAATAAATATTAACGTATGTAGGGACAAACAAGAAATTCGCTCCAGTGACAGGTTAGTTGTGAAAAATTTTGTTGGACATTGATATTACAAGTCTTGATTTGGCTGATAAGATTCCGTTGTATTAATACGTGCTTGTGGGGCATTCGTATCTCAATTTGCGAATTGATAAGTACAGGTTATAACTAAATTCTAGTATTATTTAACACTTAAATTGTTCTAGGAAATCGGGAACAATGTTGAATTAAAATTCTTCCGATGATGTTTATTTTTTAAGTAATGAAGGGCGTGGCATGTTGGCCAACCTTTAACGACACGCGATCGCTGTTGGGCGATATTTATTACAAAACGGGATTTAATGTCGTGGGGAAAAAGGATCGCTACCTTGATGGTCCTGAACTCGCACCACTAGGAAGATTCTTATATTACTGCGTTTATTGAGATACATTTTTTTGTATAGATGATACGAAACGCATACATGGCGCCGCGTATGATAAAAACATAAATCGTGTCCAAGAATGGGATCTAAATCAACACGAATTACGTCAGACAAATCTTTAAAACCGAAGTATATACTATTCCCCAAAATACCAATAAAAATATTTTTGTATACGTTACTCTATTTCACTGGCAAATTGAACTATTAGGCCGGGTACAGACATGAAACATTCGCGCGTATCACACAACACACACCAAGTTGCAGTAATAGACTAATTAGGATTGTGTGCTTTCGCATACGTTACTAAACAATTTGCAATGCGGTGTTTGTTACGCTCGAATGTTTCGCATCTGTACCCGGCCTTACACGTCTAATCAAGCAGTCGGTCTAATAGAAAATATTCGTAAATCTCATCAGAAATAAGTTAAGAGTACCGACGCGAATTGTAAACTTAGCAACGTTTATCGGAAAATTCTCTTTACCTTGGGCTGCGGATGCCCCTATGATAATGAAACTACTCGTAATTCCCACAATTCCCTTTTTTCCTACAGATGGCGATTTACTTCGAATTTGTGACCATCGATTAATGCACCGACGACTCTGGAGTCCTTTTAAAGCCTGACGATTAAAAGATTCGTTTTTATAAAGATAAACGGGTCGTTGACAATACCGGGGAACAAAGACTATAGCAGCTGTTGTAATTGCATTTAATACTTACATTCGAAACAATACCGCATAAAATGAGATCCAAGCGTTCGCGTAACTCAGCATTAAAATTATCGATTAATTAATGATTATTAATGTCGAATGTCCCGAGTCAATGGTTATAAACGCAAACATTTACGTACTGACCTATATAGTGATCGATTAAGTTCTGAAGAAATAATCCATTCGGTTTACAATAACTCGATTGTACTATCAATTGTTCATTAATATCATTCTCTCGCATAAGTCGCCGAATAATAACACTGATTACAATAGTAGGTACATACATGTTTAAACGAAACCATACAAGGATACAATGGAATGTCGAACAACCAACGCGTACAGTTCGGAAAGTACATGCGTTTTTGGTAGTAATTTTTCATGATTCGTAAATAATTGATCAAAGATATTGCCAATTACTTTTGTATTAATTAACGCGACCGGAATACAACGTTGTGTCGACTAAGATTTCTGTACACTTCAACGTTCATGTATTTTTATTTCGCGATTCGCGCGAATAAAATGTTCGATGTACGAGCGAATCTAGAATTTGAATTAAATTTCATGTTTACGTTTCATTCCGATCATAGATTCAACGCGTGAAATTGACAATAAATCAACATCGCGCCTCGTTATTATTTCCGAACCGTACGACTTTTCAATCGCATAGTTTATCAGTGGAAAGAAAACCATCAGGCGTCTAAAATTCAAGAAGAGCTCAAATCTTATCCCGATAAAAACATCGCCACATCGCGAAACAAATGTAATCCTTTTACTTACTGGTTACGTAACGTTCAACGCGTAATCGGTGGATTTGCAATACAGCTGTATCCTTAACTCACTATTGGAAGTACTTGCACCGTAACGATGCGATAATAAAATATAAACAAACGTTATATAAAGCTTTCCGACACTTCGTAATATCGTACAACATCAACAACTGTTAAAACTCGGTGAACAGTATACATATAGCAATTACGCGTAGCCTAGGAATTAAATTATAGGAAATACTCAAACGTATTAGGCCCGTTTCAAACTTGCACGTTGCGTTACAGATATTTTATTGCTATCATTCGTGAATGGAACGGCAAGTATAACTTTGTAATGAAAATCATTCGATCACTTCAAATTCATTGGTCTTCGTTTACCATTAGTTTCGCGTATTAAATTACCATTATTTTTTTTTACAACTTTCATTACGAGTAACCTGTTTTCGTTTCAAAATACTGTTCGCTGATTTTACACTTCAAACCATTAGGTGTAAAAATACTGATATCTGCTTCTTAGATGGTAGAAAATTGCTTGAAAATAATTGTACAACGAAAGTATAAAATACTGACTAAAATATGAATGAAGAAATTGAATAGTACCTCGACTCATAATTTATAACTCTCTTAATGTATATACTTTAGTGTTTTTAAAGTAATAATTTATCGTAAAGATTTAAATTTACGTTTTCGCGAGGCACACATTTCTTTATCAGTTATCAAAGAGAACTCGTCGAGACCTAAACGACGTCTTAGATTAATTAAAAATTTAATATTTCGATGTTACGGAAGTCTGCCGAAGAAAAGTTTGTGCGGCCAGAGGAAACGAAAATTGAGTGCAGTTTTCATACGAAAATTCGATAGAAGTAGAATATTTTAAATTAAACGATTTCGGTTGATTGCGACTGGTTATAGCTACGCGTTAGCAACGAGGCGAAAATTCTGTAATTATTATTTAACATTTTAAAACTGTTTCGACTATGCGAAGATCGATACGAATTGAAATTCCTGAAACGATCGAAGCCTTGAAAACGTAACGGAGAGTCAGTTTAAAAACAAATTATTATGTCGATGTAAAGTACTGTGAAAAGATTCAGTAATCGTACAAAATGGATAACAGACTTTTTTCCTTTCGATGATAATTTGCAGTTCTAATACATTCTTAATATCCGACGCATCGATCTTCTCAATGTTCAAACCTATGCACTTTTAAATATCATAATTCTGTCAGCATAATTTGTGTTGGAGGCCAAATATTCCGTAAACTATATCCGATTAAAATTTGAAGGTGGCAGAAGCATGTAAAGGTGTCATCTTAATTGCAAAACGGAATACAAGCCACTATCTTAACTATTTTAATTGTCTGTACTAGTTCACTCGTCACTCTCTATTCCAAGAGTGTGCCAATTCTCACTGTAATCCAGTCCGATTACCAACTAAACTATTTTTTTTGGTTAATAATTTACACGACTATCGCGAGATATATCGCGATATAAAAATATAGTTCTTCAACTCGCCTCCGTAAATAGACATCTGAAAACTAGCGCGATTCACTATCAATAACACCTACGTTTTGTCTCGTTACCTAAGTCTTTCTTTCCGTTTATTTCTCCTCCAAGCATTTCGCGCGATACCAGGTTTATTTTTTTTATAGTAAAATCGAGACCGACGTTTTCGTTCTTTTTTCATTCTTTTTTCGATGCCAGGAGATAACGTCGTAACTAGTCGATTAGTTGCATTACGTATTCTTATAATCGATTCGTCAGTCGGCGCGACGACAATCGTTAAAAACATTTAAAATCTCATCCGCGAATTTCATTTTAAATTCCGGGATACAGTCAATTCCGACGATATACTCGCGCATCGTTTTAATCGATAGTAAACTTGCTCGATATGCCTCACCGTGAAGCACAACAAATATCATCCGATCATCCCCGCGTCTAAAGTCTCCTTAAAAATACTACTCTTATGGTAATTACAACCTAAAGTGGATTAAACGGATCGTTTACTCCGATCATGTCTGACTCAGAAAACTGTTGTTCTTTGTAATTAATCCGGCGCTGCTCTCCGACATGGGTATCACCGCAGACTTTTCGCCCTTTGGTAATTTCGGGTGTGACTTTATGTTTGGTTTCAATCCTTTTAAGAAATTCTATAATAATCCAGAAACATCAATATTACCGTTTTATCGAAAATTGACGCGAAAACTATGCGTGCTCATTACCAGTAGTAATATATCTCACCTCTTTGATAGATCCTGGTGTTACGATCACGTAATAAATAGCGTAAGCGGGTATCCAAATCATGGATGACAAACTCAGACAGACACCCACGATCTCCGCCCATGTCGGATATTCGTAATCGTTTCCATATTTCAATGGTTTGTATTGCACGCATTGAAACACGAAGATGAACTGAAAAAGAAACAGGGATTTACGCATCGGTAGGTAAATCGAGGATCCGACACGAATAACGCGGGTAAGCGGTTAAACGAATTATACGTTGTCACCGGAGCTGAGAGGAAATTACAGGCTCGTGGGAATCGCCAGTTGCTTTGAAGTCACTTCTAATCCGCTCGCGCACGTTATCCAGTCATTAGCGCAGTTTAATCGTAATACTCACGGCCATAATCACCGGCGCGAATACCACCCAGCAGATATACCAGAATTTATTCAGTCGTATTCCCATCATTTGGTGAATGCAGTCGCAAAACTTTGTCGCCCCGAATATCCACGAGATCGCGATCGTTTGGAAGAAACACACCCAGAGGATCGACATACCGCTCGCCGAATAAAAATCCATCAGCTGGAATATGAATACTCCGCCCTGGAAATGGAATTGAGGGATTTTAATGCGGAGCGTCGAGACGGCAGTAGTATTGCCCCGTTCAAGTCAGACACTAACGTTCGTCACCATGGGGAGTCCCAGAGCGAACATGAGGAGACAAATGACGATCGTAAACTTGTTTCTGTGCGGTCGAAGAAGATCCGGCCAATTGTCCACCACTCCTGTGATGAAGGATTCCACGATGCAGAATTCACTGTCGATGCCAAGTACCTAGGGAAGAGGAGAGGATAATCTTTAAGAGTCTCTTTAAATAACATTAACGTTAAAGAACATAGTAGTTTAATGGAATCGATTTTACGCCGGAGTTGATTTATATTAATTAACCCATTCGAAACGAAGAACAAGTTTTCATCGCAGGCACGATACGTAACTAATCTTTCTGCCTACTTCAAAGGCTTATTATTAGATCGTGAAAGAGGTATTTATTTTCAGGGCTTAGAACATTAAATTTTAGATAGCTAATTGGTTAATTTTGTAGTTTTTCTTTACAGGATTCTTCCTGAATCAAGAGAGGCTGGCCCTCTTGTGGGGCCGAACAAGCAGAATAATCGGTCCCAAACCTCCTAAACCAAAATGGGTTTGGTGGACGTAGGGAAAAGCCGAACCAGGTAGAATGAACCGGCTACGACTTGGAAAAGATGTGGAAACGCGACACTACCCAAGCATAGAGAGGAATGCATGAAGATGAAAAAAGAAGAGAAAATAAGGTCTTTCTGCCTAGGAAACGCATTGCACGCACGGTATGTAATCAGTCTCGAATCGTTTAAGAAACGCAATTCGCAGAGAAGCGAATTACGCTCCTTAATTCGAGTTTAATTATATCTTACCAGCAGCATGACGAAGAAGATTATCGCCCATATCGGAGCACCGGGAAGCTTCAAAACGACTTCGGGATACGTGAGGAACACGAGGCCAGGCCCGCTCTTGACAACCTCGGACACGTTTGTACCTTGTTCCAGGGCGATGTGACCCAATATCGAGAAGGTCACGCAGCCGGCCAGGAGGCACGTTAACGTGTTGACTACGCAAGTGATTAGTGCATCTCTGTAAGATAAAACTCACATTTTGAAAAACTTCGACGGGTACGGACGCGAAGGCCGCGTCGTACGTAACTTTGGATTCAATTAAGTGAACTCTCGTCGTTAATTAATCCAGGACACCCCGGGGGGGTTGTACTCTCAATCTCCGCTTTGCATATTCTGCTGCCTTATTGACGAGTAATTTTGGCGTACAATCACGTTTGGTTAATTTTAAGTAACAAAAGAATGGGTTCTGCATTGCTTTCATATCCATTGGAAAGAAATTATTTTCGGAATCACTGAGGCTCTAGAATTAACCATGATGCATTACGTGTCTAAAACATTTTCGAGTGTCTATATACATCTAAAGACGATATATTGCGAAATAAATCTAATCGAACTGTAGAATTAATCATTAAAGCTATTCTTAAAATTCATTTTTTAATACATTTTCTAGTCTCGCGTACTTGTACTTGGCCCGAGACAAGGCCTTGTCTCTTGATCACGACCGGTAAAATGACCCTTTCTTAAATTTCGTCCAGAATATGCCACATGCAATGTTGTTATACCGGCACTTAACTTAAATAGTAGCCGGTTAAATGTTAAAATATAAGTTATCTATTTCTAAATAAAAGTAACTACGTTTTTTGACTATCAAATTGGCTATTATCTTCTATATTAAGAAACAGTTGCTTCGGAGTAAATTGTACAGTTTCTCGCGCGCTTACTTGTAACAATTGTGATGGAACTTGTTGTACGATCCCAAAGCTGGTAACGCCCCGGTGCCGATACTGTACGCGAAGAAAATTTGCGTGGCTCCGTCGATCCAAGGCCCCGGCGACAGTAATTTCTCCCATCTCGGTGTTACGTAGTATAGCAAACCGTCGTAGGAACCATCCAACGTCACCGCTCTTCCCAAAAGAATGAAAAGCACCACGTAGGGGAACAAGGCTGAAAACCAGATGATCTTACCGCTCTGATGAAGACCACGTCGGATGATAAAGTAAACGAACAGCCAGCCGAGAATCAGACAGCCCAAGAGCTCCCATTGCATTCCGCCGATGGTTTCGATGCCGGATGTCACTCCAAGAACTCGTCGTCTGAAATAGAAAAGATGTCAGTGCCTACGTACCGACTGTTCTCTCGTTACTTTCATGACAATTTTGTTACACGAAGAAGTTATCTCGTATATTCGAGCAAGCGAAAGATTAAGTCATTCGCTGACCCTTTATTTGAATCCTTTAACTGGATATTTCCATCATCAATGGTCGTTGAGAGTATGAGTTAACGCACGTTTCCTTGCACCAGGATTAACTTCTCGCGTGCTTGTACTTGGCCCAAGACAAGACCTTGTCTCTAGATAGATAATTGACATCTACAAATATTTTACTTACTCCCAATATTCTTCCACGGGAGTGGTGTGGTGAAGAGTGACGTTGCACGTCGCGTTAGTAGTATTACAAGGATTATCGAAGTGTTCAGGCTCCTTGGACGCGTCGTAACAATATTCGGTATTCCACCAATTGTCTGGAAAATTACGGAGACTCTGATAAATTTTAGTTAAAAAAATTATCAATTTTTCCGAGATCTCGTAAAGTTTGTCACTAACCGCAACCATTCCAAGGTACCCCGGGCAAGTTGAGGAAGGTGCTTATCAAATAAAATAGTGTCCAGGCTATGATGATGCAGTAATAAATATCGAGGAAAAATACGATCGTCATTGTAGCGTATCCGACTCCTAGAAAATTAAACGACGCACGATGTAATTATAACGTGTGACGCGTCGTTATCGAGAAATTCGAAAGAAGGAGCTTACCTTGTAATAACGGACATAGCTGTCCTACGAGCGTCATACCACCAGCGCCGAGGTACTGGCCAATAGCAACTTCTTGGAAAAAGATCGGAATTCCGCAAAACAGCATGGCGATGCCATAAGTGATGAGGAATGCACCTGAAATCATGATCCAACTCCATCGAGATTCCCACGATAAAGTCAATCTTGCTTACATCTATTAATACCCCCCAACGAGGGAAACGATCATTCGTTGACTATACGCGGAAGGAACAGCTGTGCCTAATCGATGATTACTGCGGAAGAATTTTATAAAACCTAGATCGAGCGCGGTATTCGTTGAACATTAATTACCCCGGCGTATTAGGGCCGTAGTCATGGAAACGACATACACGACAATCGCTCTTTAATTATATACCGCTCCATTCGAACCACTGATTTCTATAAATAAGAGACAAGTCCGCAAAGGGCAAGTGGGTTTCGAACGAATCGGGAGTCTCTTAATCCCGCGTTAGATTTATCATGTCAAAACCACTTCCGTGTATCAATCGGAATACTCACCGCCACCATTTTTGTAACACAAATACGGAAATCGCCACACGTTGCCCAGACCCACGGAGACGCTGATACAAGAGAAAAGAAAGTCAAGCTTGTTGTCCCAGCCGCCACGCTCGGCGTCTTCCACGCGGTTTCCAACTTCCGTGATCTTCCCCTGCGGCGAGGACACGGTCATCTTCGGCGCCGGACGCGAAGATTCCTTCTTCTTGTCCGCACCGACGGATTTGGCCTTGAACTCTATGAACGTTTGATCCGGATCACCCTGATCCTTCTCCTCTCCCCAGTAATACATCTTTTCCGCCATACCTGAGGAAGTTACGATACAGTTGTGAGATATCGGATACTTCGCGTGGTACACCGCGATCGGGCTGAAAATGACGAAGCATGGATTTCTCTGACCTTCGACGTTTGATACGAACCCCCTGATTCAACGTAATCGATCATAATTATGGCGGTTACGTAAAATCGTCCCGCGCGGGCATGTCGTTACGATGATCCTTAGCGAGGGCAAGCACGCGATACTCAATTACGTAAACGCGACAATTTAAAAACTGATTGAAAGTACTACGGTGTAGGCAAAATATTTAGAAGCGATTGTTTATTAATATTAAATAATTTGCGAGAGGTTCTTATTACCGTACAATACCAAAGCTCGTGGAAGATTTATATCGTCGAGTGGTTATCAGGGGGTTGGGGTAAACACGAGTGGTAGTTACTGCTCGCTGTATTAGTATAAAAAAAAAGTACAACAAAAAAATGTGTAATTACCATATTTTGCATAACGGAACGTTAAATTACTTATATCGCGTGCTTCGTGTCAGGTTTACTTTTTTGTTTCTAGTCGTGAAAATTAACTGTAGCTGTAATCACGAGTTAGGACGTCGTTTGTTTTAACAAGATAATTTCGTGGAAATAAGGTTTGCAGGATTTCGCGATACGTGAATAATTATGAACTTCGCGGAAATGTATCGATGTGTACTATGATATTAAACGCACGTCGAGGTGTTGACGCGTACGAAGCGCACACCCCGCTTATTTTAAGTCGCACCTCGCGAGGGGACGATGCGCGCCAATGATAAATTTCATTATCTTTAATCGCAGAGTGCGCGTGTCACGCAAATATGTACTCGCTCGCGACGCGAAACATTCCCAGACAGTTTTTCCAATACGCGTTTCAATTTGCTTTTCCAACGCGACCTTTCCACCCGGCAAGTTATATCTCGTACGCTGTCAGATACGGAGTTTCGCGATGAACAATTATAGGATTGTTTACATGATATATCGAATCAAAATTTCCACGTGTGCATTTTCAACGCTCCGGGAAAATTTAACACCCCGATCACCCTGCACGTGAGATACATCATGAATAAATAATAATTCTATCGTCGTGGGATTAAACGATGCCTGGATTGTTCGATTCGTTGGGGAGGCTGGTGAAAATTAAAGGGAAAAATAAATAAGTATCGTTAATGATTTCTGCCACTTTTTATATTTATTTCAACTATCGCAATGGGTTTTTGAAATTTTGTAATCATACTCGACGAAGCAACTGGATGATGAAATTTGAGGGACACTGCTTTGAAGCATCTCATTGTCAGCTAAATCGTAGGAACCACAAACGATTTGCGTAATAATTCTGAAGAGTGATTTTTAACCCATTCTTTTAACGCAAAGTAAAACCGGTAGCGCGCGCATTCACTCGTTGAAAAGCCCCCTTCTTTTGATACCTTGCTTCCCGCGTAATGTGCACCCTGCTTTTCTTATTGTCGAACCAATTCAGAGACAGAGAGGGAGAACAGGAAGGGGATTTGAGAACAAGGAGACAGTGAGCGAGAGAAAGAGAGAGAGAGAAGGGGAGAGTAAAAGAACGAGAGTACAAGGAGAGAGGGAGCACGTGTCGGTTTCCGCGTGGACGTGTGTACATCCGTGGGCCTAGCTGTGTGAGTAATCTCTATGAACGCCCGTGTCTATGCACATTTGCGCGTTTACCCCAGCACGCGTGTACACGGTCTCCTGCATGTGTGTTGGTGCCCACTTGTACACAAATGCTCGTGCGCGCGCTACGGATGCTGAACGCAAAATCAATAACAAGGTTTATACCACGTTACGCCGTACACGTGGACAGGAATTTAATCGAGAAAACTAAGGTAATCAAATTTAATTCCGCCACATTAACTACTTACCTTACGATCGATCGGTTCGATCGATGAAAAGTTTTGACGAGGATATAATTGACCGCACGAGTATCCTTTCGATTCGATAAACACCGCGACGTTTACCGGTCATCGTGAACAGGTATTTGTCAAAGAAATATAACGAAGAATCGCTGATAGTACGATAAAACGATAAATATCTTACCGTGGTTTTATGACATAAACTGCAGCAAAATTCGACAGCGGGTGACCGATCGGCGTTGATTTTTATTTACTACGCCGTCCTCGTAGATTGAGCGAATTTGAAAATCTTGTTTATCACTCTCGATTCTTGCGTCACGCCTCGCGCCGCTAAGGGAAACACCCTTGGCTAGGTGGATCCTAGAGAATGACGAAAAGCACGTACGAAGAGGCAACCACGCGGTGGAAAACAATCTGTTCAATTCCGTTTCTCTGGAGCGTCGTGGATCACCGTTGAGTATCGCGTTTCTCGAAAACGTAACGAATGATTTATCTCGGTGAACAATCTGAAGTATCGCTGGGCCCAGAATGACGGAAAAAATTCACTTCCGGTTCTGATGCAAGTTTATTGAATGTCGGATCGTAGGAAGTACGTCTCGCGTCGACCTACCCCACAAGGGATGTAGTTACAGAATAATGCTGCGATGCAAAATGGGGAGTGTTACCCCTTTCGAACGCATGCGCGCTACGGGCACCCCCTCCAAGACTTTGGACCGAAGAATCCTAGAGTCGGAGGAAATTGGATGATTCTACGCCGCGGCAATTCTACGCATGGACGAGGTACTTGCAATTTCACTAGATACTTCGTTTAAGAAAATTGTTTTTCGCATATACGCGCTTGAGTTTGCGAATGAAAAGACTCGGGTTTGCCGACGACGATGATAATAACATCGAATAATTTATGAGGCGCAGAAGTTTTCTACTTGATGTAAAATTATGTATGTTTACGAGGTCATCTCGCGCAAACTGATTCTACTGTGTCGACGTTTATCGTAGTGTTCCTTAGGATTATTAATTGTGAACATGATTATGAAAGTGGTATATTTTTTTTCTTTTTTTATCACGTTATTTGAATTTAAAGAATGTGACGCAAAATAACTGATAAACTCATTTTTTTACTGACAATTAGACCACTTTCGTGATCATGGGCATAATTATTTTCATTGACAGAGACCAAAGTTGTATTCCTTAAAATGGATTATATTATCGTGATACAAAATTTATAATAGTAAATATAAGCGTTTATCATCGTACGACTACTGGCGATACAATTATTCTATAATTAGCGATACGCACGTATAAATTTCAACTGATCCCGATTGGATCGAATACACGTCAATTTAAGTTGTTTCCAATTAGATAGTTACATTAAAATTCATGATTATTCCGGATCTGTTCCGATTACAGCCTGTCACGACAACCCCTTACATCGAATCACGCGATATTGCCATAAATATTCCTTCGCCTATATTTCTCTTCGTTCCTCGCGATCGTTAAATCTCTCGTATCGGTAATAAAAATAAAATGGCGCTCGGCAAGACGCGTGTCGTTCTACACGAATAACAGTGACCTGGTAAAGTTCGCCGAGCTTCTCGCACAAAATTTCCCCCATCCCGCTTTAACTCGGCTATTCATCGAAACGCCGACGTTTAAGGTTACAGCGTCGTTTGATCTCACGTCAGCGCGTGTTCGGTTCTCAACATCCGCTCGATTGATCGCTGGAATTACTGGGTATCACCGTGTGACATCCGCGCCTATGCCGAAGCAGTCTCGGCGATAATTGATCGGGATCCTCCACGTCGTTAACGATCGCGACGGTGTGCAGTGACTTTGCGGAGACCTTTCTGTGCGGTTCCTTGTAGTTGGAGAAATTTGGCTTCGGCATCCAATTCGTTCCGTAAGAGATCTGATGCACTTCCTTTTGAGGCTGAACGTTCGCATCGTTCGATATTTCCGATCCGCAATCGTCGCAAATCGAACTCGCTTCGCTGCTGTTCGCCGACACGCTCTTCTCCGATCTAATTAGAATCTCTTGCATCCTGTATTTTTGAGCAACGACATTAGAATTCTTAATGAAACGACTATGCTACGCGCGGTAATACAGAATGTGGGAAAGGACCAATTAAAATTGACCTTTTCAAAAACCATTTTGCGCGACACGTCGCTACTAGAAACGAGTCCCGTAGCCCAGTTAGAGGCTCTTCGATAATACTCCAAACCTTGCTGGTGGAAAATGCACAGCCAAGCGCAATTGCCGCGATTGACATGGAGATGATCCAGCTAATGAAACCAGCTGACATTACCGGCGGTTGCAACGGAGGCGGATAATACGAGGACCAAACTCGTTGCCACCATTGATAGGATACGTCCCGATACTCCGATTCCTGTGGATAACGTAAATTAAAAAAAAGATCTGCGCGGGAAGCGTTTAAATTTCAAACGAATATTTAACTGCAGATACGGAAGACTAATTTTATTAATATTAAGATTAAACGAGTGGGATTTTAATAGTATGTGGACTTCTATTATAACACGCTATCTCCGGTTCATTAATTTAGCTTTTCGTTAAAACTCAGTATCCAAGAACTGCACTCAGGCTAGTTACGTTTAAAATTAATATTCCGTGAAATTGTACAAAATCCATGCTCGAACAAAGGACCCGTAATACCACTTTCGAAGCGCACGTTTTATCATCAAAGGTTATGAAACAAAAATCCGAAAAATTTAACTCACGTAACTCCAGTACGTCCAGACGCAACAATAAATCACCCTCTGAAGTATAAGCCATAGCCACAAGATCGTATTAGCAGCAAGCCAGCTCGCCGCTACCTTGAAACACGCAAGTACCGCGCATTACCTTAAAGACGAGTCGCGATAGTTTCGTCGCGGTACCTGAAGAGTCCTGTACAACGGAGCTGACCCCACAGTTTCGGAAACCCAGCTGGAGGAGGGTGGATTTTTCCACAGGATAACAACCATCGATGCCAGAATTATCAAGGAAGGGAAAGTGTGGATGAAGTCTGGTCCGACGGCGATTTTGGCATATTCCCGGAAGACTTTGTGTCGCAGCAAAAATATTTCTTGCGGGACTGAGAAGAAGGTGACGATCTGCGAGTGTAGGGCGGTCAGGCAGGACATCACTGTGGAGGCTGTACATCAGTGTGATCTTTTGGAATTGTCCGCTCCTCGGGATCGAACAGAGAGCAATAATGGTTATGTTAGAGCGACCGATTGCGCGTCTGACGTTGCCGCCGAAATGAATTGCGTAAGCGACAGTCCGTTGTTCCTCTGAACCGGTGGTTCTTAAGGGTTTGGTACCGCCCCACAGGGGGCATTTCGATTTCTCAGGAGGAGGGACGAGTAGTTTTTATTTAAATTTAGAATACTGACCCATATACTTATGGAAATTTCCACTCATTTTTTGTTTGGCAAGAAAAAGGTTTAAAAAAGAATTTAGAAGCGCTGTCCTAAACGTTTCTTCTGTCGACGATGGTCAAACAAAACCTGAATCTTTTGTGATCTGGTAGAACGATGACGTCTAAATGAACGTAGTCAATTCTATTGAACCAGGGTTACATCGAGAAAATCTAGTCGACAAATTATTGGTACAAGGTAATTGATAGATTATTTATTCGTATAAAAGTAAACGCAGACCTCTTTGCCAGAATACATCCGTGAAGGATCTTTCGAGCCTATTTACAAGTATATACATTATTCTTAAGTAACTAGCAGTCTATATCAGGAAGTAGTCAGGCCCAACGAATGAACCGCACTTGGGAAAGTCCGCGGGAGAAGGCACCATGTCGCTGGATTCTCCGACCTGGAGAATAACGTCTAGGCCGCGGGTCCAATCCGCGGCGTGCTCGTCCCGCAGCATCCAATAACCTGGGCGATCGAACAAACGACTCGTTAGGAGAAATCGATATACCACCGGGTATCGAATTAATTAATCCCATTAACGCTTTCCATTTCGCGTTTAATTGGTATCGGCTACCAGCGTAGACTTGAGTCTATTAAAGCTTTCCAACGGCCGAGCCATCCCTACCTGGATTGTCAGCTTTAAACCGGAGGGCAACGGCGCCATGCTTTGGCACGATGACAGTATCTTTGGCTGGCGCGTAGTCCAAGTTACGAGAAAACAGCATTCCCCTGTCGTCGAGTTTTTTCAGTTCCCCCAGGGACACGTTACGCCCGAATTTTCTTGCCCCCACTACGTGAAAACTGTTGCCGTGCAAGTGGTAAACCAGATCGTCCAGACCCCCTGAAGAGACAAATAGAAAAGAAAAAGATGTCACTCTTGCCAAGATGTCGCTGCCATTTTCGTTTCGGAGGCTAGTTGGGCAAAGCGCGTAACGATACGGAAGACAAAGATACCTCATGCGTGTAATAATTCAGGAAGATGGAGTGCAGGTCAGGATCAATATTCCCAGCCTCCGCGAGTAACAAGAATGTAGATCAAGGTTCGCCAAGTCAAGGCTGTACCACATCGTCGTTACGCGGAATGTTGCATCAGACGCTTACCCGTGGTTTCCCAATAATTCATTAAAATATGTAACGTCGTATCAAGAACTTGATCGACGTGTAAAATGTGTCGACCAATTACTTCCGCGATTTGCAATTGTCGATGTCAATGCTAACGAGCGATTCTAGCGCCTATTGGATCACGGTCCGATAATTCTCGCTGACGCGCCGTGAAAGATTGGAAGGAAAAGGGATGCCGTTAGCAAATTCCAGGAAAGTGTTTGCCACAACGGTAACTGGGAATCTAATTTCTGGTTTCGTTTCGTCACTAGCGAAGCCGTAGAACGTTACACATATGGGGTATCTCGGTGATAAAGTGGATGTTGCAACGGTTACGTACTACGATACATCGATTAATCCATTTTTCGTCTGAATTCGGCGAGCATTTTTGCTTTTCATATTCCATGATAATCGCGATTCGTCATCTGGCAATTGGTAGAGATATTTCGCTAAATTGATGCCGATTACCTTGATCCAGAAGTATAATTTCCACGGTCGCGCCGAGCGGTACGTATCGCACGTGAACACACTCGCACGTGTCGCTCGTGCCCTGGCCGCGACGACATCGTCGCGACGACGACGTAGTTTCGTTATTTTCGTTGTTAGCGTCATCCGAGGACGAGGAGCACAGCGTTCCCAGAGAAACGTCCCCACTCTGCGTCAGTAACGGCGATGACGGGAACGTGAAGGTAGCGTTGTCGACGTTGAAAACCCTCGTCTCTATTCCGTTGTTACCTGAGAAAGATAATCGAGCATGATTCGTGAAAATTGGTATGAATTTAGGGTTATTACGAGGGGGAGAAATGAGGAAGTAAATATTGGTCCATAATCGAAGATCGCAGGAAGGTGAATGCTAATGGGGAAAGTAAAAAACGTCGGAAGCTTCCACCGCCGGAAGAAACAACGAGCGCACGGATAAAAACGCAGGATGCTGTTTTCCGGTAATAATTGGCAGCTGGGATACACTCGCGAGTGCCTTTTTAATTTTCATCGATTACCCACCTATAAAGTAATCTCCGTTTTGCAGTTTATAATTTATCGGCAAATGAATGGTAACGTCCATCTTCGGCTCGGCCAGGAACTTTGGCAACTTTCGCAAACCCTGAATTTCCGTTGCGCACAAGTTCTCGGAGTTTCCACATTTTTCCGCGGGATTGGTCGTCATAGCGAGTCGATTTGTCATCGTCTCGCCGTTCTCGGTCTGATCGATAATTTCCGCCGGAGACAGCGGACTTTCCATTGAACTTCCTTTGTACTTGATGATCGCGGCACCGTTTATGGCACTCGCTCCACATTCCTTCGATGTGTGCACGTTCATCCAGTAGGAAGCGATTCTCTTGTTTGCCCTCAGAACAAAGTCTGCCCTCTCGCCTTTAAAGAGAATGTTACGATTTCGGTTTATTGCGAGGTACGAGCTAAGGAGGATTCGTTCGTTGGACGTTACGCCGGAAGAACAAATAAGAACCTGTGGTAACTTTAGCCGTGTACTTTTCAAGTTATAAATTAAATTACGTAATGTTTATCTTGCGTAACGATCACTCGAATAATATGCGAACCCACGCACCTATGGCGAGAGTGATCGATGTTACTTCTCGCGGATTGACGGCATGGCCGTCCAACGCGATCAGGAGAAGCGGATGGGCATCGATGGAAATGGTTATTGGACAAGCTCCAGCACCGCCGGCGTTTGCGAGGCGGAACCTGTGACGACGACCCGGAATAACGTTGAACGTCGTAAAGGGTACGTTCAGCCCGTTTGGCTGACGACCCTTTCCATTGATCAGTAGAATCGCTGGCTTGGAGTGGCCCGGAGCGAACGTGATTTCCGTGGAATGTTGCCATTGGGTCACCAGAACAATGTGGTTGGGATCGTCCGTGTCGTAATGGGCACGATTTGGCTCACGGATGTCCGCTTGTTTCACGATGAGCGAACCGAAGATTCCATTAGCAACGTCGGCCCCTGGAAACAAGTGAAATTGAATTCACCGAGACCTCGAAGAGTAAAAGTACGAGTCGAGGATTGATTCGTCGTTCGAGCCTCTCGACGAATTTTAAAATAATACTTCTGACAGTACAGACAGATGTTCGCGGCGCTCCTTCATCATATTATTATTAATTATTGTTAATTAGATACTAGATATTATTAGATTCGTAAATAGAAAGAAGCATAGGAATTTTTCTACTTTAATGACCGTTATCAACGTTCGTAACTGAAATTATTATTGATTGTTCGTTACCGGCATGAGCGTGCCAAAGGTGAGTTCCAGCCACAGAAGCGCGAAATTTGTACTGAAAAGTAGTGTAACTCGATATAGGGCACTGAGTAACCAGAGGTGCACCATCCATGTAGGGTGTTTCACTTTGAGTCTGCCCACGCCAATGCACCGCGGCAGCCTTACCCGGAAGCCGGTTAATCACATCCACTACCAAGATGTCGTTTTCGCAAACCTGTAGAATTAAAAGCCCATTAACTCGACGCATCTTATTTATTTTCGTGCTTCCTCGAAGTTTCTCGCAACGTTGCGTTACCTCACGCATGCGATACACCTGCATTTCTTTAAGTAGGACTGAAATTTATTTTGCGTAGTTTAACGGGATCGAGCCGCGTTAAAAAAAATGTTAAACACTCTGTACATCCGATGTGATATACATCTCTATGATCCGACAGATAGAAAACACGACCGGGATTATTTATTTCTGAGCCCGCATTGCTATCCGTACATCTACTTTCAGTATTTACGTTCTTACAATAATATCGGTGATACAGATGCATCTACGTTTAACGACACACGCGATCGTTCCATTAAGCAGGTGTCTCTACCATTGTAAGCACGCTTCGCGATATGATAGTTGCATACTTACTTTCCACTGTTACGATTCACGCCGAAATATGTTAAATTACACTTCAGCGAACGCAGCCGTGTTGTTTTTCAAATATCAAGGAAACGAAGAAACAACACGCAAAAGGTTTCGATTGTAATTATTCAATTAATACAACAAACGTTGCACGCAACGTTAAGCGCGAAGCGGTAGATGTGTTTTTAACGAAATATAAGTATCCGTGGAAAGGTATTCGGCGAGAGAGATTGCAACTCGAATGGCAGCCAAATGTTATACGGGTATTATGCAATCGTAAAAAAGGGGAGAAGTACGATCGGACAGAACCTCATTCCGGTTTCAACGGGACGAACAATCCATTCGGAACGCTTCCCTCTCCCTTTCACGCCATCGCGTGCGTTATGGATGAAAAGTTCTCTTAAGTGTCTCCTTCGATTTTTAAAATAATAACTGGCGTCCGCGTTACGTTATTATTACCGCGAGACAACTAACTTCATTTAACGGTTCGTTTCTCAGTCGAGATTCGTAACGAAGGTGTAATTTTATACGTCACCTGTATCGTCGGTCCCGGCAATTGTCGATTAGCTGTAATTATGCCGCGTCTCTGTCCATCAGCCGAAACACAATGCTTAGCCGTGCAAGCCGTTTCGTTTCGTGGACAATCTCCGCATGATCTGCGCAAAAAAAAATTTAATAAATAACGGTGATTTAGCATGATCTGCACGGGCACTTTGATAAAGCCATTCGTGCATAGGTCGAGCGTCTTCCGCATTTTACCGCCCAGCGGTGGGGAATTACATAACGGCTGTTGCAATGCCCAACAGGGCTGATGATTTGAATGGTAATACTTGAACGCCAGTGCAGTTATGTACCTGACGTAACCGAATTATATTTATCTTTGTGTGACGCAATGTTACACGGTGTGGTAATTCAATAACAGGATTAATCTGCTTTTTTTTGTTTGTTTAACAAGCTAGCACGGCTAGGTACTTCTATTCAAATGCATTCCAAACGTTTGATTTTATACCGTCGATTAAGCGCACGTGCGTTCCGTTATCTGAACTGGTTCCCAAGAAAAGTCGATTCGAGTCTTTCGTTGATATTATCAAAATCTTCAAACTGGAGCAAGAAGCAACGGGGAAGAAAGTTCATTCCTTACTTGCTAAGCGATTGAAAGACTTCGAGCGTCAGTTTCGTTCGGCAGATCATGGGCCAGTCCAAATGATGGCATGGTCGATCGCAGGACAGGAATGTCTGTTCTAAAAGTAACAAAAATAAAAATTGATTTTGCAAATAAGGTCCGATAATTGAAGCCTCTTTCGATCAACGTTTTATAATCAAAATAATTTGGATGATCGTGTAATAAGAAACCTCGGGATTTGACGTAAATTTCTTAGTGGACAATATCGCTTGAACTTACTGGGCCTGTAATTGTTAACATGCAAAAAAGTTGCTGCTGCCGCAATCATAAACACAACTACGAAAAATCGTAGAACGTAGGTGGCCGGTGACACCACGCGATGCGCACGCTTCGAAGACTGCATTGTCGGCCTGAACTGTTATACTATGATAACAAATGGCGACTGCATTCTTAAATATTTGTTAAAGTTTCTGAAAAGATCGCTGAAGCAACCGAACGTCGCTCGGATATTCGAGAAGTATTTGTTTAAATTCTCCCTGTGTTCGAAGAATTAAGTACGGTGAAAATTAATCGTAGGCATCGGAGGTTCGAAAGAAAGTCGATGCAATAAAATTAATGGCGAAAGTCACGATTGCACTCTACAAATGATTCTTGTAGTATCACGGTAAAGTTTTTTTTTAACGGAATGCCTGAGTGTGACAATGAGTCGATGCCGAGGACCGAAATTCTGATGCCAGTGGGGTGAAAGTCAATCCTGAAAAAAAATGAAAGGAATTGAACGAACGAAAATGAAAGTCACGATTGTCGAGATTTCGTTTCTCTACATCTACCGTTGCGAATATCGCGAGGCACGCGTTAAATTCGAGTCGTTTAGTCACCTAATCATTTAATGAGAAAATCATTAAGTGATTGCGAGAAAAACATAACTCTCCGGGTATAGAGGAACGCATTTTCATCGTGTAATTGTTGATTCCACGTAACGATGTAGCAAAACGTTACAAGGCGACCTACATTACTCGTACTTTCGTAATTTTTTAAAAGCAAAACACATGTTTCACGAATCTCATTCCAAAAAAAAATACATCACGCGGAGATAGATTGCGTCGTAACAATTTTAACGAGTTTATCAAATTAGCAAGGCAAACTCCAACCGAGAATCACCATAATCCAAGAATCATAATCGAGAGAAAGAAACACGATGCTACTTAATGACTTTTCGCGATGATGCAGAATTCAATTAATCGCGTTGCTGTCGACCACATATAATATTATCGTTACACGAGCACACGTATAATCCTCGCGCGATTCACTCTCACAGGATAATCGAATCACGTGCCTAACAGACATTTACAACGTTGCAGGTAATAGAGAAATTATGACATTTGTTTATGATCTTGCAGAATTTGATGTATGCTCGATACACGAGGTACGAACGAACCGGTGAAATGATGCTCGAGAAGCTAAATTGACTCAAGATGATCTACAAGCGCGATTCCTAATTGATATCACCCTCAGATCCAAATATCCGATATCTGTGGAACGAAAGAAGAGTTTTCTCGTTGCTTTCTGGACAATGTTTAGCGTAAAAGAATTTAACATTCGCACGGAAAAGATTATACATTTAATCGCACTGTCATCAAACAAACCTGAATCTGGTTCACCGAAATCGTCGGGACACGATTCCAACCCGATTCGATATAAGTGATCGACGACCTACCGATTCCTTTAACGATACAATCTTATCGCGGTAGAGAAACGAATCTGAACTCTTCTTTCGGTCACCAGTGCCAAGGGAGCCCAATGTAAAATTTCTATCGCGAGTCAGGTACGAGAAGCGTCACGCGAATGAACGCGATACGAGAAATCGAAATCTGCGTTTAACGATCTGGTTTGACAGCCTTCTAGCCAATCGAGTAATCGGGTCGTCAAGCGTCCAATCTAGTGCAGCTCGAAAGGTAGATGCGTTCCGTGGAAACAGAATTAATTAGCCACGGCACGAGATAACGACGATAATGACAAGAATGAATCGTATGATCTTTCCATATTTCACTGCACCGTTATCCGCTGGACACGTGTGCCCGAAAGTGGCAAACACCGTCGCACTCCCCGTCAACGACTGACGAGGAAAACTTTAGCCCGAAATTAGTTGTCAGAACTGGTGGTATTCCTTTCCCTCTCTTTCTCTCCTACGGACACTCTCGATCTCTGCCTCCCTCTACCACCGTACGTTTGTTTTTCGATCCAACTCATTTACCAACCGGTACCAGTGACAATCGGAGTAACGACCCATCGGCCCGAAATCCCACCAAGCGGCACCCGGGATTAACTTTTAAGGCGTCTACGTGTAAAGCAGCATTTTGGAATATGTGTCACAGACGGCGAAACGGTGAGTGAAAGTTGCCCAGAGGCCCTACGGACAACTCGGCACCCATGTGTGCGCTCGAGACGGTGCGTACGTTACGGCTTGTGTGCCGGCGCGAGACTACACAAACACTTTCATCTCCCGACCTTTCTCTCCTCTTTGTCCGACGGCCCCGCTGGTCCAGCTCGAAGATTTCGCTTTCGCTGAAGCTCCTCTCGCGTTCCGAGATCGTCGCACCGTAGCGGGTTTCTGCTTGGAAATCGAGTGCCGTTCCTCCGACGGGGATAGCGTTCCAGCCCTCTGTCGCGCTGGTGGTTGAACGGCGACGCTTTCTACTCGGATGACAGCCCGAGAGAATTTACGAGCGGTCTTTGCCGGATAATTGATAATTGAAGAACAAACGGATACTTTGTTCTATATAGTAGCTGTCGTCGGCGAGCTTTTGCGCCGAGAATCATGGAGTCTCGCGTTATCGGGGTAAAACTTTCTACCGGCACGGTCAGCGTTGGGATTGACGAGATGACTCGTTGATCGGTATCGATTGTATCGAATCGTTGATCTATTTAATGGGCGCGTAACGATCAGTTTCGACGTTGCGTTTTCTAACCGACGGTGCTTTTGATTTTCCTTCGGTGGTCGTTTTATTGTATACTGTGAGAGTTAGCGGGGAAGTCGATTCAATTGTCGTTAAAAAAGAATCACGAGAATCTGGAGGTCTATAATTTAATTGGACAGCTCCTGGAAATAACAGAAACGTGTCCCAAAGAGATCAATGATTTTGTTCTTCTTGCATAAATCTATCCTGCGTCAATATCGTGATATTAGAAAGCTGTTGTGCCCGATACGAAGCGAAAATTGGCACGCGTATCGTACATTTCAATTCCATGCGTAACTTAATTGATCGTTGCTGTTAGGTACATAGTAAACGAAAGCATTTTATTTGTAAATTTTAGGGTTACCCACGTATTACTTTGTACCACGGTTTCGCTTTATAACATACGCTCACTTTCACTTTCGTAAAATGGTGGGGCAAGTTTCATAGCCTTTAAATTTCTTCCCATAAAAAATGAGATCAGCGATATCCCAAATTCGATCGTAATTTCATATCGGTATAAGATTCCCATGTTTTTTCTGGATGCACGTCGGGGGATCGTGCACTCCTGTAAAAAATCCCGTTTCCTTTCGCGTTGAATTACGCAACCGTTTCTTTTTTTTTTATGAGCCGCAGTACTACTTTTACGTTATAAAGATCGCTTCAGGTTTTACACCTCCTTCGAAACCGTTTCCTTAACAAACATTCGTTCGCCGCTCTATACCGCCTCCGGACTTACGGGTTTCCTGAGAGAAAAAACTTCGCGTAGATTTCGAGGCGCGGGTAGACAACAGTTTTACGAGTCTCTTTAAATGTCTAAGATTCTTGTCACAGTAAGACGGGAGAAAGTGAAGTTACGGAGTCACGATTTGCGCACTCATGAATAAGAAATCATCGAAAGAATAGGCGCGCATATTTTGCGCGATGTACCACCCGATCGCTCGTAAGCGCCAATTAGCGGTGAAGAAGTTGCCGAATCATGAGAGCGGAAGTTATCGGATGTCAAGAGCAGAAGAAAGTGCGAGTAGCTTCGTTTCGTGCGCGGTACCTGCTACCCACACTTTCGCGCGGGACTTTCGAGATTCGCCGCCCGAGCGTTCGGGCGCGCATAAATTTCGTGACATTAACATACATCGGCGCATCTTTCTTCCGCTTCTGAGTAATCAATAAACCGGTACATCAATAATGACGTTATTAATAGAGCTGAAATATGAAAAAAAAAAGAAAATAAATTTCTACGAGATACGATGAAGCAACTCCTATTTGCATGAAAGGTGTAATTGAGATTGAGCAAGACTTTATTACGGTAGACGCACACCAAACGCGTTATATATCCCGTTGCGGGACGTGAGATAAATCTCATCTCATATCGATAACGGTGCATCAGCGTATTATTCTAACGTCACACATCTGGCGGATGAATACCTTAGCAAAGGCGTACAACACCTAACATCCGTGCAATCCCGATACAAGGTCACTCGACTCATGTTCGAAGTTCAGTAGACAATTTCTGCGGTACAATTTACAGCATTCTTGAGAGCATATCACTTACAATTAGATATCTACTGCATGTACTTACCGCGAATCAAAGCTACTTTCCCTCGCACATTTACGCTAATTGACCACCGGCCACTTAGAAATCATCGTTTCACGAAATCATAAGAAGCGCTCTATAAATCGATTCTACTTTGGAGTACTCTCGACGCCTTTCAGCAAAGACGAAAACGAGACTCATGTCAACGTAACGAAACCATAAACGGAAGGAAACGCGGAAAGAAATGGAGTTTGAAATTTAAAACACTCACCTGGAATCGGCGTCAGGTAGATAATAGTTGCAACCACGGAGCTCAGGCCAACGAAGATTGCGAACCTGAAGAACATGGTCGAAATGTCGTGGAATATCGTTTGGGGTCCAATGACGAAGGGTACTTTCGGTTGTACTCGGCGTAGGAAGGAAAGTGTCAGAACTCCGAACTGGCCGGTTTCGTTGCCGCGGATACACTAGCACGATAGTCGGCAAGTTCATTGCCAGGGAGAGAGCTGGTTCCCGATTAAAAGAAAGATCTTTCTGCCGCGGAAGAGCACTACTATCGGAACTTTGCAATGTTTACCGATGTAATGTCTGCCGATGCATTAAATGCGATGTACTTACCAATTTCTCCTGATAGAACATAACCTACGAATGTCCTACATTCAATTTTAATTACGACGATTATCTCAACGATTGCGATATCTGGTACATCCGGAAGAAAAGTGTTCTAAATATTGTATGCTCGACATTCTCTTGGTAATCAAGGACAGGAATACGTTTTTTTATATAACGTAGTTTTCTCCGTGATATGCGATTTGTACCTATCGGAGGTCAAGCATCAATAAAGAAAATCAACTTACACAGTGTACATTGCGTTCAACTGCGTTTGACTGATGTTCAACAATGTATATCTACTCGTCGGTATAACAACTTCCGCATGAATTAAGATTTGGGTCGATCCTTCAATGAAGATAATAGATTGATCGTCATTAATGATGATTACGTCTCGCGAGGATTTGAAAGCGTGCTATTACATTTTTTAGAAATGAAATGTTATATAAGATATATGCACATAAATTCGAAACGAACAACACTTGGTATAATCCTCACAGTAATTGGGAAATTAATTTTTACCGACACATTGAATGTGCATTAAATACACAATGCATTGAAGTAATCAGTAGCCGAAATTTTAAAAACGAAAATCAAAGATCCATAAATCCAACCTAGTTTATATTTTTATCTCGATAAAAGTCAGTGGTGCCATAATCACACAGTCACGTGTCATGAGATTTTTAGGACGTTAGGCAGTATTATGAATGAGGTTACGGACAATAATTTTAAACAAATTTATCCGGAAGTGGAGAAAGCGTTAAAAAATGCAGCTTTCATCGCTATAGACTCGGAATTCACGGGACTAAAGTCACAGGAGACCTTTAAAGAGAGGTTAGGATTACGTATCAAACGTAAATAAATCTTACTTCAACCGTAAGTTTTGTTCTTCCATTTATTCTGTTTCAGTCTTTTCGATTCTACTGAAGACCGTTATAGGAAATTAAGAGGAAATATAGAACCATTCATAATAATTCAATATGGGATTACGGCGTTTCATCGTGTTCCAGATAAAAATGAATACGTTGGAAAAAGTTTTAATTTCTTTTTGTTACCACGATCTACACCGTTCAGGAATAGGCAGTTCGCCTGGCAAGTTTCCGCCTTAGAGTTCCTGTCCGTTCATAAATTTAACTTTAATAAAGTACGTTACCACTTGACACAATTATGTTGCAAGCATTAATCAAGTACTTGAAAATGGATATCTTAAACAAATGTTTATAATTTATGGGTGTCACGTGGGTTAATGCGAAAGAGAATTCTTTGTAGTTTGCGTACGATGGTATTTCGTACATGAACGAGACGGACGAAGCTGAATTACGGCAGCAGTTGAAAAATGGGGACCTCACGCGTGGCGTACAACGGTACGTGTCGTATAAAGATGAAGACGATCTCAGGGATTATAAAATTAAGGTTGGAGAATGGTTAGCAGAGAAAACAGAAGAAACCTCGTACAATATCATAACTGTCTCTCCCATTTTGCAATATCTGATGCACAAGGAGTTGAGAAGTCGTTTTCCAAATATTTGGACAGTATCTGGCGATAAGTCGGTACATAGACCTTTATATTTGTACGTAAGAATAACAGCTTTACTAATTACAGAAATACCTATGACGTACAACTGTTTCAGGTAATCGTTATGAAAGTAACTAAAAGCACCCGTACGGTTTTAGAAGAGGAAGAAGGGAATGTTTTGGAAAACGTGTTGCTAGACTCGTACATAGGGTTTTCCAAAATATTCAAACTTTTAGTGGAGTTAAAGAAGCCAATAACAGGACATAACGTTATGTTAGACTTAATGTTTTTGCACCAACAGTTCCTCAAACCACTGCCAAGTAATTATAAATGCAGAATTATTGCATGCGAATATTTTTGGCTACTTTACACATGTACGTAGATGCAGTTAAATAATTATAACACTTCCATTTCCAGAGCAATATTCTACTTTCAAAAATACCATACACGAACTGTTCCCAGTAATATATGACACAAAACACTTAAGTTTCGAGCTGCGCGAGTTACTTGAAAAAAAGGGTATGGAAATTGATTAAAAGAAGTCGGAATTAAATAAATGATTTTGCAATTTATAGTTGGACGTAAATTTTAGAGAAATGGAAGGCAAACTCGTTAGGTGCTATGTACGAATATTTTAAAACAGGACATGGAATGCATTTGGTATTCAATTCACCAAGCATAACGTTACTAGGAAATTCAGGTAATTCATCCGAATACCAGTCAATGAAATATACTACAAATCAGTTATCCTTTAATACTTCCAATTGTATTTCAGACACTACGGATGACAAGAATTATCATAACGCAGGATGGGATGCGTACTACGCAGGTTATATTTTTATAAAAATGGCATACGTGTTTGCCATCAAAGAATATGGACCGTACGTTTATCTAATAATCTTATTACTATCGTGTTTCAATCGATACTACCAATGTTGTTAGCTCTTACGTACAAGTAGTTATTTTCCCATTTCAGTGGTTTAGAAAATAGAATGACAACGCACAGCGAGATGATGAGCGCCGTGAAGAATTATGCAAACTGTATAAACATGATACGTTGCAGTTTGTCATATCTAGTAAGAAATGCGTGTGATCACTCAAACTTACTCTTTCATGACTGCTTAAATCTTACCTAAGTTGCAAAGTATTAACTTCAGCGGATTTTGTATTCTATAGAAAATTGACGGTCCCGATCCTGCCCCCACGAAACCTGAATGGTTTTACGTGAAATCATTAAAACCAGAACCATTAAATTTGACTCTGGTACGTATATCTTTCTCGATGTTTTACTTAACAGTCCCAGACGCTGCTAGTGAACATTGATTAAACAACATCCATTTTAAACATACAAAAATATGTTCTTCCAGGTGGCAGAAAAGTTCTCTGCGTTTGGTACCGTAGACGTGATGCCATGTACAAGACAACATGTACTCGTGGCTGTTTCGAATTATGGGAGGTAAGTGGAACTACCCTTACAATTGTTGCTTTTCTTCATCATTTTTAATGTATCGAATTGTGACAATATCCCTATATTCTGTACAAGTGCTATGGAATAAACGATCCTAACGTAATGGTAAATATTTGTCGTGTAGTAGATAACGAGGGCGATAATAATTAGAACAATCGATGTTTCGCAAGTAATAATATTGCTAAGGCAGAAAATTTCTGGCGTTTACCGCGTCAAGAGTTAAACAGATTTAAACCCCTGCCGCCGTCGTGTGCAAACATCCCCGCTGCAACGTGTCAAATTGACGTGAAGCATGCCCACAAGAAACTCATATTTTACGTTTTATTCGTCTCAGTATTCGGGTTAACTAAATAATAAAGAGATTAAAGGAAATCTGTTAACGCTGTAAATTTCCGCGCGGTTCGTAACGTCTCGCTCTTTTCACCGATCGTACGAGTGATTATCGGAAGATAATCTATAACTGATGTTTGCTCCCGATCGTATTCTACCTCACGCATTAAGCAAATATAATTAAGTATTAAGTACGCAGTTGATATTTTAGTATGAAGCTGCCCCGAAGTAAGGTGGCGGAACAATTTTGGATACTTTCCAAGGGCAACCGCGTATACTCATCGTTGCACTTACAAATTGTAATATTGATGCACGTGATTTTATACGACGTAACAGCATTTTCGTTTTGCCAAAATCCGTTTGGAGTGCCGTCTCTCGGTGATTCGGTTGAAAATGATTCGGCGCAAGAGAACACAATTTCAACGAAACTAACATAAACGGCCCGCGATACAAAAATTATTGGAACGGCTGTGCCGGGATTGAAGTTTCTTCAAAGGGGAACGGTCGAACATTTCAGTAAGAATAGAACGCTTTCGATGCAGCGTTACCGAGAAACAGATTAATTATAATCGTACATCTTGTCAGTGGAGCATCACCAGCAAAGCTATAAATATGGTCGGCAAAGGTGAACGACCTAAGATCTCTTAAAGATTATAAGACCATCGGATTGAGTTTCTCTACAAAGCTTTCGCATGAATTAAATTCTTTCTTATCCCCTCCTTTCGCGTTGATTTATTCATCTCGCTTCTACATCTCGAAAAAGAAATGTCATAACATACATTTTCTTTCGAAAATATTTTGAGACTCTATTTTGGTGAAACTTACTGCTTGGCAAGCATTGAAAAATTAATTTTCTCTTATATCGCATCGCGTATCGGCGTACACAAATAAAAATTCGAATGCCAACATAGCCTTGTCATTTGAAACAATACGTTTTATTGAAACTTTTGTTTGATCGTTGAAATCATGCCTGATGAGTGAATTGATTTTATGCACGTATCGGTTCGTTATAGTACTTCGACGTAGCCAATCACAACATCACTCGGACGTGGTTTATTTCTTCGGGCAGGTTGTATGAACGATCAGCTGCGTTTTCTTAATTTGGATACGTTAAAATCACAAACCGCCGTCAGTTAAATAACGCAATTGAGCGAATCCATTAAAATCAGCTTATTTCCCACTCGTCGAACCGTCGTGGTAACATCAGTACGGATACATCGAAACTATTGTGACGTAAATGTTTCAATTTTTCAAATACGTTGCACAGCGACTTCTCTACCATTAGTCGGTTGTTTAGTTTCAAATACGTTATTTATTATTAGTGTACTTGTGCGTTAATTGCCCGGAATACGTAACCCTGAAAATAAGTTGTTAGCATGTTGCTACGATCAGAATGCATTCTGTGCGTTCGCAATGTAAGCTAACGTAAGATCATGCTGGTAGCACGATGGTATGCATACATAAAATGTTATCTGGGAACGTATTTTTATTCGTTCATGATACTCGGCGGAAATTTTTAAAGTTTAAAATAGTCTATGGACTGGCGATAGGTTGGGTTCGCACTTCGCGTAGGTTGATTGTTTTTGAATAGTTTTTAAGAATGCTTCGAAGAAAAAGAAAACTGAAAGAAATTTAGTCCGCAAAGTATGTTTAGCGAAGTTCTCGACGTACCCGTATTTCTCATATAGTACAGTGGGTAAAAACAGTATTGGTATAAATACATCTTTTGTCCACCGCAGATCCATGACTCGAAATTGATTATATCTTTATCTGAAAATTATTACACTGGAAACACGCAAGAAGAACTTAACGGACGATCATTTAGTACGCGTATCGAAAGCCGGCAAATCAGCTGACTTCATCATTCCCAAATTAGATAAAAATGAATCATCTCGTCCCTCGCTATCAAGTATGCATTTTCACGAGCGTGATGCATTTTCTTTTACGTTAGTATCCTGCACAATTCACTCGCGGCCTACCGACGTTCATATATTATAAGCTTCAGATTTTCCTTGGCGCTGGCATTAGTCCAAGCCCTGTATCGTTTCAACCAACGAACTTTTGCATTATCGCACGATGTCCCGAACGGGATTATGAAAATTAAATTGAAAGAGCCAAAGTACATTCCGGTGAATGTTTGTTTTTTTAGTAAGTTTGACGACGCGTCTACCCAAGATATGAAAAATGAAAAAGCAGTCGAGACAATTTTCTCTTGAATTTTGCATTAAAATATCGTTCTAAGGACGACGCGCAATGTAAGAATTTTATTAAGTCGTCTCCGTACCTCGCGCCGTATATCGATTAGCCAGTGCAAGCCGTCATGTAGCTTGGCCTAATCAATATTATATTATTTTTACCCACTTTATAATCACTCTACAAATTATGTTGCAGCGTACGGGACATATCACGATATTTTCGGTGTAATACAGAATTATACGTAGTTCCTTACAGCACCATACGACACTCTATCACAAGGAAGTTGTGGCTATGGTACGTATGTTAGAATTTATAACACACAAGGACACATCGACTAAATCCTCTCACGATTCAAATCTTGATTTTGTCTCGCGCGTGCCTGTATCGGGAATAATTTTGCAATTATCCTATGGAGTTTTTATATATCGCATACACGGACAGATGCGATAACGTTCTGCACTTCGGAATGCAATAGAAACTTTAACTGTGGCTCTATACGCAAGGTCTAATTCAATCCGTGTTAGTGGAGAAGACTACCCGCATTACGTCAAACAAATTAATGGTTCTCCTTAGTGGCCCGAAACTGCTCGCAAAGTCTCTAATTAGCACTAAGATTGCCGTAGATGCATAAGTGCCGATCACAGTGCCAATTGTTGCGAAGGCAGTGCACAACGTGGCACCCATTGCATTACCTAATACTAAGGTAAAAGACTAAAAACGTCCCGATTTCTAATAGCTACTTGACTTCGGCATTAGTCTAAATTCGTGAAGAAGGTATATTATAGAATTTGAGCTTCCATTTTTTTTTTAGATACGCGTTCTGTAATTCGTTAGTCGCGATTGAGATTTACGCACGCTGGTGTGCACGTGCGCGTATTCTTCATACATCATCTGTTTTTAATTGCAGGAGCGGTGTTATTCTCTCTGGTGGGATGGTCGCATGGGTCGTCCATCGTACAATGAAGAAAGCATCTTACGATTAACTTATGTACCTCTTCATAGTGTTCGAAAGCTTTGTTAGAGTTTCTACAAAGGCTTTCTTCGTACTCGACATTTCGTTCAGTTTCAAATGTGATTGAGGCTTGCTTGAACAACAGGCTAGTGTACCACTAATGTAAAAGAGTCTTATTTTTCAAATGTCCGACAATATAATTTTTCCAATTTACCTGTCACAAATCCGAATGTAAAAAAAATCGAGAAAATTTATAAATTATAGTTGATTCTACGTTGCGGCAACTTTTCCCCGCACATACCAGCCGCAATTCTATTTAAATTTAAGATCGAAATCGTGAGTGGGATCTTTGCTAGAGCTGTTATTATTATTTCTCGTTTGAGCCCCGACGTTTCGAGCTGGCCAAAGCTCGTTTCATCGAGGAAGTGTTTTACGTTGCCAAAGCCTTACACTTTGAAAAATCCAATTATTCCTCCCACCGTGACACGTCGATCGGCACACACGTCCATCTATCATACTTCTTTTTTTTTCCTCTACGTCCAACCTTTCGTCAAGCGCGTCACGGCTCGCCTGTGCCAAATAACAAGAGACGTCCGTGACGTCACGCAACCGTCTTAAATTCTTTGGAAAGTTTCTTCCTCTTATTCTTCATCGCGTGTCAGGTGGCGCGTGCGGACACACGCTACTCCAATGATGTCATTGATTTAAAAGAATTTCTTTTGAACCAGTTGCCCTTCGCTAATTACTTCTCACTGTCCACAAATTGAATGTCTGCGAACGTGCCGGCGAAATAAGAATCTTCGAAATGCGCGTGCACGGAAGGTTTTTAGGGTAGGTAAACTCCATTACGTGGGTAAACGAGAACGTGCAACTCACACGTGACAGAATGTATCATAACTTTGTTATTCTCTTGGCAAGCTGTCGTATAATCTTGGTTCCTCCGTAGAACAAGACTGACCCTATTTCCTTCTAATAACAATGCCACCCCTCATAACGCCGGGGCACGATAACAACAAAAGTACGGAATTCGCGATAAGATCGTTTTCATCGGGAATTGAATTTTCCTAATGCCAAGAATCGGGGGGAAATAAAAAGCATGCAATTTTCCCTCTACCGTGATCGATCGAAAATACCGTACGATCTATCACGAGACAACTTCTGTCATCCATGAACGCACGAAGCGTAGCTAGGGACGGTGATCTTGGTATCAACGGAATCCTCGTAATACGAGCGATGTGTGCCCGTCGAACTTGTTGCGCTTACTCTTAGGCACTCGCCACTACTCCGTACTTATCTGAAAATCCTGATGGCCGAGGAAGAGGCCCAACGTTCCCCGATATTTCAAAAGTTTTCTCTGGCCGCCACCCAAGGCCAAACCACTCGAAATAACGCGGTAGCAATTCGTGTGGGCGTTCTGCCGGACGGTCAGCCTGGTCACACTGGTGTCCGATGGCAGGTGGAGCAGCTTTTGAGGTAGACGCCTCTATATCTCGGTTATTCGAACGAACCGATGTAAAGGTCGTGCGTGGTAAGAACGGGGTGTACGGAACTGGGTTAATCGAATTCGCTATATCTTAGAGTCGACGACGTCGTTTAAACTTTCCGTCGTAACGTGCATTAGAACTTACGCGAGGATGGTGTTTCCGTTAGTCTAGATTATCGGGCGAATGTAGTACAAGATCGTTGAACGGTCGCATTAAAAGATCAACGAACACCACCCGATTATATTCCAGTCGCGAAGACTTAAGACCAGGACGGGGACGATAGCGGCGAGAGAAAAAGAAAGGCGCAACGGTCGCCGCCGATGTCTGTGAAAATCAGAGCAGGTACCACTGTGTATTAATGGAATTTCCTTGAAAATTGGCGGCTGCTCGATACCGTCCGACTATCAAGGATCTCGCCTCTCCCCGTCTTGCTCGCATGAAAAACTCTTTGCTATTCGTGCATGCCGTAAAATCGTATCACGTGCCCGCCAGAAATATGCCGAGAACCAACTATTCGGTCGCCTTCACCTATCGGGTCCGGCCAGGACGAAGAATCGCTCGAGGGGCAACCGAAGAGCACTGCCAGCAAAGAAGACGATTGAAAATACCCCGGGGTTTTCATCTCAGTTTCGAAATCCCTGCCCGAGGATTGTGGTAACCCACGGCGGGGCTAGCTGCGCTGGCATGGGCTAGCACCTGTCGCACGTCGCCGACAGTGGAAATAGCTGTTTTCAACGATAGAAGCGTGCGCTCACCGGCCAGTGACAGAGAATAACGCGAGTACGTGGGTGCAGCTAGATTAATTGCTTGTACCAATTACCGAAATAATGGTAAACGGCGCGCCTACCCCACAATGACACCAATATAATTAATTCGGAATTTCGACATTATTCTACGGATTCTTTTAAATGCCGCGTCTTTGCCTTACGATGGTTGAACCGTATCGGGGAGACTCGGTCGAGTCCCCGTTACCAAGAAATTCGGCCCAATTTACCGATACTGGAAAGTTTTCCCGAAATTCGACGATAATTGCAGCCAAGGATCTCGGGGTAACGATAGTAACGAGAACTTCCGAGGATCTGGAACTCGGTCGAGTCTTCTCCGCTGGTCGTCCATTACGCGTTCGTCAGGACGAGACGTAAAGCCCCCCCCCCCTCCCCCCGAAGTTTCCGATTATATTGCGAGAGACGCGTCATTGAGTTCATTGAGTTTCGAAAGAGTCCAAGTGCGAAAGAATGGTTTTTCTATACGTTCGAGCATGAATATCCTCATGGACAGCGGTCCCAGCGGCTTCTTATTCGAAAGCTCTCTAGGACTATTTTTGTCCATAAGCTGAATAGCGGAAATAGCCTAGCCTAGCCCCTGGCCTAGAGCGTAGGCTTGACCGGCCATAATAGCGTCTCTTTCAAGGATTTTTCGTGACGTTAGCATTTCTTTCGGAAAGAAAGTGTTACGTCGGCGATCGAAAGGACCGACGCTATTTCCGGGAGTCGTGCGTTAGCGGCGCGTCGCGCTAAAGAATTTGATTTTTATTTCAGCCGGTAACGCTTTCGCATCTGCGCCCGCGATGTAAAATGTTCCGATTTGCTCGTAGAGGCGTACGCGCGCACGCGTCGACGCGATACACTTACGCTCGTCGTTTTTATAATGTATCGACAGTACAAAATCTACGCGTATGTACGCGTCACGGTAAAAGCTGCATTTGTCACGAAACATTTTATTATACTTTAAAGCTCTCGTTGTCCGCCTACCGATGGCTGATGCGACGTCGTCACCGATCGCGAAAGCACACAAAAATAATCCACCGGTTCATGGGTCCGTAAAATTATAAATACTTTTGAGCGCATTCATCTTGCTCAAACGGACTTTGTCCTGTCCTAGTGAAAAGAGCTTTTAGCGATAAAATTTCTGCGTGCCGTAATACGACCAGTAATAAAGTTTCAAAAATTCAATCTAATTGCATGCAAGGCCTAAGGTCCAAAGAAATCCCATTACCCGAGCGCCTTTGATTTCACATTTCGTCGAGTTACGCGCTAGTTTATTCGTATATTTGTTTTCTCACCACCAAAAGTCCCTCCCCACCTGATAGCTCGCTTATACTTCCGTGTTCGCGCAGCAACGCTCGCCCCTTCTCCACGAGATTTTCCACCCCAGGCCCCTGCCTATACATGTATCGGCAATTACGATGACGTGGGTTCATACCTCGCGTACGCGTACCTCGATAATCCGTGCACCCTTGACGCCGCCGTCGACCACGCTTACATACCCAGCGGCGAGACCGACCTCGATGTATCCTTGCGACTATTTTCGCGTTACGCGTTTCGACATGATAGATGAGAATTTTCTGCGTTTCCTCGACGTCGCGTTGCTCGAAACCTGCCAAAGATCCTCGCCGCCGGTGGAGAGAGAGAACGTCGAATAATTTAAGACCGCGGACAATACCTGTCGTGCGTTCGCGCACCGCGGGGCTATCACCGGAGCTTCGGCCTATCGAACCGACGTCGCGTCGCTTGCCAAATTGAATCTCGGTCCATGTTCCCGCGGATGCGACGGTCCCTGCTGCGCGTACAACGCGGTCGTCGCGTTATCGGCCAAGTCTATTGTTATTTTGTACGATCGATGTATCGATGGATCCGATGAAGGGGTGTAAGGGTGGTCCTTATTACCCAGCTGCCACGCGCTGGATCGCGGAGCTATTCCACGTTACGAAAATAGATTACTTCGATTCTTCCATCGGGTTTCAAACAGCGCGCAATGGGAATTAATGGCAGAAGAGATGGTGCAACTTGATTCCTTCTTTATTGTTAACGATCGTCGTTCTATCGTTTCGTTTGTGTAAAGATAACGGGGAGACCATACGCGTACGATACGCTGGTCGTCCCGTTGCGTTTTACTTCTATCGAAATTGTTGGGGGTAATAGCGAGGTATTGTTTCGTTTTGTATTTTTAGGCGACTCTGACGCGCGCGCGCGAGAGAGAGTGTACGCGCGTATCTGTAGTACCGTACGGCTGACTTTTCGCCAACGGATTTGTACTCACGCTTCTTCCGGTTCCTCTTCTCTTCTCTCCGTTTGTTTTGATTCCCAGCGTCTTGTATGTTATTAATTTTTCATAATTTCAAACGCGCGGAGAATCGAGTAAATCGTAATCGAAATAACCAGTGCGCGATCGCGTTCCCCTGAAATTTCTGTTACGCAGAAACACGTGTCCCTGATTGTACCCCAGTTTAGAAAAAGCTCGTACAAGGGATTATATAAATTACGTGTTTTATTTATATTGGCGTTTCCTTGAGGGGCGACCCTACTTTCTGCATCTTTCCATGGCAACCCTTCCAATATTCAGCAGAACCGTCGATAACTCGAGGAAAAAAAATACACAATTTCGCTGTATCGTCGAATTTTTATCACCTGCGCGTGTCGTCAATCCCATGCAATACAGACCCTTTCAATTATCAACTTTTTCGATTCTCATCGCGAAAATAGATATCCGTAATATACGTACAAACACGTGTTTATTTTATTTTTAACCTGTCCACATGTCTCAGGATCAAATTAAACAAAGTGCGACGAAGTACGTCTGTTGGCTCCGATCATCCCGCAAATATAGTTAGTACCGACGCTTTGATAATACGATTACGTATGTACGCGTCGAGAAAAACAATTTACAAGGAATTCATGAGCAGAGGGCAACAGGGGAAACGCTTATAAGACCAATGAATCCCACGTTTCATTCCAATTCGTTCTTCGGTCTCTCCAACAATTTCGATCCAACGACGTGCATTTTAAAGTCTATCGTCCGTACGATACAAAGAAAATCATCAACAATTTGCCAGACATCGCACGAAACTGTGCGACAGTTAGCATGAAAGTACTTCACGTTCGGCGCAAAAACTTTTTATCGAACCGCCGACCCGATTAACGCCAATATCGTCGGGTATAAAGAAAAAGAAAATAATGAAATAATAAAATAATAAAGTTCCCCCGCTCGATTCGGGAACACGAAAGTTGTACCAAAATTAGACGTCAGAGCCGAGGATCGATCGGCGTGATCCAACGGCAGGCATGTCATTAGGGATTCGTGGTGACAGGCGCTATTATACTCTCGATGCTCTTGTACGTTGCCGCGGATGCCAACTATCGGTAGCCGCTATGTAGAGATGTCGGACTATATTTGGGACGTTGAGCTACGGTTACTTCACTGGCCCAGTTGGCCGTTGATCGGACCCCACGTATTTTTAGTTTAGGTCGTGAGCACCTAAGACCAACCGCGTCGCAAATTACTCGAGCGCATACGCGCAGGTAATGAAGGTGCACGGACGAAGCTAACTGCCTGTATTTATAATTAGCCCCCAATGTTACTCGTTCAAGACTTTACATAAGTAGCACCGATTCGCGTTAACCCTGAAACCGGGCGGCGCTGTCGCCTACCGATCGCCTCTTGATTCGCGACTGTCAACTCCCTAGCTCTCGCGTTAGCTTGACAGACGCGTCGACTGTAGGCGCGCCGGGGACTTCCTACCGGAAGGAATGTCGCCATGACGCAAGTCCCGAGGCAAAGACCCGCCGTCGAATACACCCGGCTTGTATTCTTCGGCGCGTAAAGGCCGCGCGTCGTGGATAACGAATGGCGCGAACGCGTCGCGCACCGACTATCGCCGGATTGCGCTTTGGGCTCGAGGAAATCGTTTCTTCGAATCGGCGCGATTACGCGGACGCTCTTTTCGAAGAAAGTACCGCGTATCGGACGGTAAACTTTGGCCGATAAACGACGAGGCCGGCGCTCGAGTCACGGCGCCTCGATCATCGTACGACATCGTCTTTCGGCACGCATTTCTTTTCGTATCGCTCGCCGATGGATGCACGGCACTGAAGATTCCACGTATCCTCGTTAAAAAGTGGGCATCCGCCACGCATCCCCGTGCATATTTTTAGGCAACCGGCAGGATAATACGAAATTAGAACGGGCGGCCTTTGTACGTGGCGCGTCATTAGTTGTTCGCGGGGCTAAGGCGCATGTTACGTTACGTCCGATCTACTCGCTGTCCCTGGGAGGCATTATTGTTGCCAGAATCCAGAATAGACGTATCGCGTATGCTCTGCCCCTCGTAACCCCTATCTGTCATCCGAAATCTCAACTTTGATCCCGCTGATGCGCGCCTTAAATCTTGCCCGTCCATCTTTCTCGCACCCATCGCCATCCGCGCTGTCAGTCGTCAAATATATATGAGTTATTGGTTGTCCTTGTCTGTCCAAGCTCGCCCTTTCCCGAACACGGGAAGGTATAAACAGATTTTCAATTAAAATCCAGCTAATTGGAAAAGTTAACGTAACGATCGTTCCTTAAGAAAAGATCACAGCTTTGGGATCCAATCGCGATTATATTTTCGACACGTGCCTCGAAGTGCGTTTACATCGACGCGTCGGAGTATTATTTTTCCGAATCGCGCTTATGCTAGTTTATGGCGTATACTTCGGAAGGCGCGAAAAATGATTTCTTTTTTTACATCGCGGAGAGTAACGTAGCATTTGTATACGACGCGTTACGTTCTATCGATCATTTCGCCTGACATGCCGTCTCATCATGGGTATTTAGCACTTCGTTTATAAAAACGTTCGTAAATAAATACAATTCTCTCACCGGCGTGGACTCTCGAAGACCTACGATGCTTTGAGCTCTATTTTCGGACCTGCCAGCCGAAAATCACGTTAGCATGGAATCAAAGTTACCGAACACGTGTTCCACTTAATAAAGTATCGTTTAATGGATAAGATTCATTCATAAATTTTATAATATACTTACGCGCGTGCGCCACGATCGGCGTTGATACATTCTAAAGGGGAGTTGGAATTATTATCAAAATATATACAAATGCGCTAATTTTTATTAATATATATATATCGGTGGTAATTTAGAGAGAGTATAATTTCGATGCTTAACAATTTTCGAAGTTTTCGCAATTTGGTCCCCTGTTCGTTTTCCTTGAGACAGTTTTTAATTGCTAGTGTAGTTGATGTTTTGGATATTCTTTCGTATATACACGTTAAATACAGTCGCGCGGAAGTAAATACCTACTCTAAACTAATGAATTTACGACGCGTGTCGAGAACCTCTCCGGAGAGGAATAAAAAAAAAGCGTTTCCGATGGTTCGTCTAATGATGCTCCGGAACATCGGTACACCGCTCGTCTTTTACGTAACACTTTATGTTTTACCTAAAAATAACGTTATGCTTTGAACCGCGAGTTCGTGTAAGCGACGAAATAACGACGTCTATTTTCGCTCGGCATAATGAGAGGATACTGATAATGCGAATGTTTCATGGGGAACCCGTGACATTTAACTGCCTCCAACTATCCCGGCGTTCGTAACTCAGAAGTTAACGTTCTCCATAGAACGAGGGAAGATTTAGTATTGGCTCAAAGCTCCGTTGCATTTTATTTCTGACAAGCAACAGGCAGGTGAGGCGAATTTCGTCTGTATATTCCAAGCTTTAACACAAAAGTAATACTTTGTATCGCGCCTTGCTATTTCTCTATAATTTTTAGTTTACTCGCATTTTATTCCGAAATGGTAATTCCTTATTTTGCGACAGATTGCGAAGTAAAATACCAAATAACGAGCGGAAAATCGTGCTGAAAGAAATCAAATTGTAATTTAAACGTAATATTATTAATCGATCTAATAAAATTGTCCAGTACTCAATTTGTGATAAGAATTCTAGAATCGGTGCATGTATTTCGAAAATGCGTTTAGAATCCGTGTAGGAAACAGAAAGTTGACTGTGCGATCTTCCTACTTTGCCTTTAGCATCCATCTGTTACTCGCTCACTCGAGCTTTGAAACATTGAGGAGCCATCACGTAGGTGGGTAGTGATTCTTTTCTATTTCTATTTGTGAATAATCTTCCTCTTATTATTTTGCACGGCCTGGATGTCGTTTGTAGAAAACTAAACGATAAAACCAACAAAGTTTTTATGAAAATTGCCATGACTCGTACAACCCACGTAGGCAAAGCAATTATCCAACGAGTTTCCTCATTTCGTACGCGTAGTAGGCTTTGACCAATCCCTTCACAATTAAATTTCCAATTAAATTGAACGGATCAAGTGTAATACATCTGCACGATTGTAAGGTAGTATGTAAATTGAGAGATTTGAGAGAAAGATACAACAAAGATGGGAATTCTAATTGAATTTTGTCCGATTTTACGCATCATTTGAATACGATCGTACGAGAAAATATAATACCAGGACAGTTGTATGATAAAATGTATGACGCTACTTTCTAACGTACAGTATATTTCAAGTTCTATCTGATATCGAATTTGGATATATGCCAAACGTTTATTTTCGTTCTTAAGGAAAATCTGTACTTTGAACGACTCTAATAAGCATATTACTGAAAACAATAAGCAACGCACAGTAAAAATTTGATATAATTCTAACGAGCAGTCGAATGTATTTCCACTGCTTTCTCTCTTCCGCGAGCGCAAATCATAACTTTCCCGAAGAAATCTTCAGAATAATCCTATCCATTAGAAAAACATTTGAATAACGCATCTAAATTTACTATTGAAAAAAGAAAGATAGAGAGAATACGTAAGCATTTCCACGTCCACGTTACATACTTATTTCTACAATTTCAAAACAACGATACACTCCATCGGTAAAAGGGTTGCCCGCGTCCCTCCGGTATCCCCGGAGACGCCCCACGTTGCATCGGCGTCGTCCCCCCATGGTTCCCCGAGTTCCCCCCGAACCCGTTTCCCGTTGCCCCCGAAAACGAAAATTACGTTACCCTCGGCGCCCCGTGCCGATTTTGCCGCACGCGTTCGCTTTTCGAATTCGAAGGTTAAATCGGAAAAAAAGTGCGACGGCAGCCGCAGGAGGCTGTGCCGCCGTCGCCGGGACCACTGGCTTCCGGCCAGAGTTTGCCCTCGTTCGACGTCTCGCCACTAGGTAGCGACGCCTATGGACTATTTAAGGGAAATTCGGCGACGTTCGGCGCTTCGTTTCGTTCAGCAGCGCAGGCGTTGCCCTTTGAATGTTTGTTTGTTTATTTTTCTTGCCCTGAACCCTTCATGCTAAGAGTAAATAGTAAAGCACGCGTTGATAACGATGTCCAGGGAGGAGTAGTAATTCGTACTCAGGAGCCCCAAAGTTACAAAGTGTGAAACGTTATTAAAAATTCTCTCGACGTATACGACACTCGTGCCAGCTTATACCAGTGTGATTACCGGGACTACGGTGCCGGTGATAAAGCGAATACCGATAACGGGCCCCCGTGAGAGAAGAATTGGTAAGTCAACTCTTACTGCGCGAGCGACCGGTGACTACGAGCGAATAGTGCTTTGTGATAATACGGACAGTGAGGAAAATAGGGGATGGACCCTCGGGCAGTGGTGTGTGACACGAAAGCTAAAGAGGACTAGCCGCAATATCACCGTGGACTATCTTGTGGATTTATTACGAAACCGTGAGAAATCCTGTTTACCGACTAACATCGGTTCCGGTTGCGCGTCTATTAACTCGTCTTTCAACGGTTTTTTTCTTTTTCTTTTTGTCGGGATTGAGTCGGGTGTCGTGGCCGACGTCCGGCGTACATCTCGCTTGAGATCGATTCGAACGGGATTAATAAAGCGGAGCGAGTCGGTCGTTGAAATTCAAGAGGGTAGAACGCAAGGGTAAACTCTCGTTAAGAAGTTTGGCCGGGAAACCACGTAAGATGGATTTGAAGTAATCGACGGGAATACGGTTATACCCGTTAGATTAGTTTTTGCGTTTGACGTCGATGCCGTCGGAAAGTTACAGCAAGTTTGAATAATAATAGAATTCTTATTTATGATTCCAGTATCTGGAGTCATTAAACGCGGATTAGCGACGGGATAGAATCGTAGCGCGTATCTCGAAGAGTTTTCCCCGAGTTGTTCGGTGAATTCTGTCAAAACGCCCACTGATTCGAATAATTAATTAACCGAGGAATCGACGCGTTAGTATTAATTCCAGAATTGTGTCCACGGTCGTGTTTACATAACTTGGATTACAATGAGTAATATCAGTTTCTCTGGTAGCATAATTCTACAAAGTACCCAGCCGCAGACTAACATAAGTGGGTTGCCTCATTGGTCGTGTCGATGTGAGGCTCACGTTACATACAAACACGACCTCCACTTGTTTGCCAACAAACGTACTACATTTCCTATCTTTATAGCCCGTCCACCATGTTGCATCTCATCTTCAAATAGAAACTGTTCCTCTAAGCCGCAGAGCGATTTGAATATTATATCACCAGCTGGTCCGTTATCCAACAATATTCTTACGTTAATCTATAACGCACGTTACTCCAAATGATTCATTCCCGCCGGTACCGCGAACCATCCTCAAATTACCATCCAAAATAATTTCGTGCAACGTAACACTCAAAAGAGAAAAAGGCATTTGGTAAAAACAGGGGAGCCTGAAACAATATCGATAGAAATCACTTCGTTCGAAACTTAATCATCCTTGACGTCGAATTAACGAGCGAACATTAATAAATCCCCACCGCCTAATTCGTGGCTCGCAGGCCAAAAGTAGAGCCCGGCGGAGAGGAGTAGATAAAAATTAGGTGGTGAAAAAGTGTGTAGTTGGCAGAAACGGGAAGAGCAGTAAGGATAGGGATAAGGGAGAAGCGGGTGGAAGGAAGAGATCGGTTATGCCCAGAGAGGAAGAGAGAGAGAGAGAGAGAGAGCTTGCGCGAGAGTGCGAGAGAGAAAGGGAGATCGAAGTGCCTCCTGGCCATCTCTGCCAAAATAATTAGGAAGTCGTCGTCAGAGACGTGCTAAAAGCGTCCGCTCGGGCACGCGCGATTTGGCCGTCTAGTCGCGTCCCGGGCGTTCGAACGAGCTGGTCGTCCAGACAGGTTTCGGACCGGTTCCCAAGTGTTCCGCAGTCCCGTGCGACCGGCCATCCGGATCGTGATCGTCTTTCTTTTCAGCGCGTCCATCGGCAAAGTTTTCTCTCGCCGAGCTTTCTGATATGATACACTCGCGCGTTCTATCTCGCGAAAAGGAATAGTCGTCTACGCAAAGCGTCGAAAGGGTTAGTTGGCGGCAGATTTTATAACAATATTTGCTTTTATTATTAAACACTTCGTACCACCTTCGAGATAGAGGGGCGGAAGGATAACGATCGAAAGAGTTGGTGGAACGGAACGTAACGTCGGAGGTAGGGTTCCCTTTCTCGGGTGGGGGGAGGGGGGGATCGTTCGGTTGAATTTGTTTTGAATGAAAAGGGAGGATCGGACGCAGGGTGTTGTGTGGCCTGTTCCGTTTTTTTTTCTTCTTTACGTACGGAGTCGTTTGTGACCGATTCCGTTGACCGTAACCCCGATTGACCCACTATCCCATTGCCGTTTAAGTTTAGCGCTAACCTTGGCTTCGGAGATTGGTAGACGCGACCTTTAAACTTGATTCGAATTTTAAGTTCGATGCGCGTCGACCTTGAACGTGTGTACCGTCCGTCGAGTGACATGTACTAGTCATCGATCGTGTCGCCAATTCATGTACAAATATTGCTTCGCGATCGAACGATCGATAAGAGCGACAAATTCCATTTTGACGGTTTGCCCGCGTTGTTCGATAGCGGGGTATAATCGAGAAAAGATATTGGTAGACGGAAATTAAATATTTGTATGAGGCAGAATTTTTTGTAATGGCTTTACTCCGTCGCTAGCACGCATTTGGTAATGAATTCAAACGCTTCTGTTATACTTTCTCGCGTTACATAAGTTGGCCACTTTACACCGTTATGCTTCTGACATAGTTCGCGAATTCTCAGGTGCGTTCGGAGAGTTATATTTTCAGTTAATTTTAAACTAACGCCAGCGTTATGCCAAATCGCAAACGATATCATTGGTGGATGAGGTAGGGAGGCGTAATACGCGCACCTAGATATCAATTATGACGAGTTATCGCGGTCGGTATGCGCAAGCGAATTTTCTAAAATTACTATACGCCTAATGTTCAAAATTAAACGCTACGCGATGCAAACCGGGTCGAATGTATAACGCTGAACGCGAAAAGATATAATGGTGAGCGCGCGCAACTTAAAAGCCTTGCGCCATTATATAATCACTCGGAAAATTTCATACAGTTTCGAGTTCCAAGCGCGGCTGTTACGCAACTAACACGCCTCCTCCTCGACTTCCCCCTCGTTTCGCATTTGTCGGGGGAAATCGCGATCCCCCGGTGCCGTTGTACATACAGCATTCGATATTTCACGATCGGACAAAGATCGAAATGAGAAATGATATGAGCGACAGTTACATAACGACAATATAGCAATGTCCTTTGAACGTCTTAAAATACGCGCCAAGGAAATAGACTAGCAGAAGACTGAAAATAGCTGAGTGCGTCATACTTGACAAACGCGTTCCAGCCAATAGCGTCGCTCCACATGCTCGGTCCATTCGATTCGTACGCAATTTCATTCGACAACGTGCGCCTCCGTTATCCTTTCCCGTCGTGAAATACGACGTGAGACGGGACGGCCGGTGTCACGGGAACCCCGTGCTTTGAAAAGAAAAGATCGAGCACGATTACCGAAAGCCCCGGCGAGTTATTCTCGACGGGCGTTATTTATGTTGACGCGTTTGTAGACGGCGCGGAGGCAACTGCGCTGAAACTCGTTGATGGCGCATTCCGCCAGGTGGCGCATCTGCGCAATGATTTGCCGTTCGCCGTGTCAGTCGCACGGAAGAGGAGGTTTGCTTAGCATTTAGGAGAAATATATCGTTAAAGAAAATGACGTGCGTCTCGAGTTTCTGTGCCCGCGCATCGTGATAATACGTGTTTACGCCGCGGAAACTTTTATTTTCGGTGTCCGTCTCTGATTTATTCGTGCCCTGTCTGTTTTTCAGTCTTTGTCGTTCTTTCGTGCTCTCCATCTTTCTCTCTCTCTCTCTCTCTCTCTCTTTCTCTTCCCCCGTGTGTTGGAGTGAATTCTTAGAGACCCGTAGCTAACCTAAATATTCGGAAGCCGTAACGTAATTTCTCTGTGACACGTCGTCAACGAATGCTACGTACTCGTCCACGGTGAGTTCTGTTTCCCCGTTGTATGTCGCAACGCGTGGCGATTGCCAACCAAGGGGAAAAGTGAGCTGTGAACACCGCGCAAAACTCTCGCACCTTTGGGAAACTTTAACCTGGAAGAGATTCCGGTTTCGATAACGAAGTGCGTGCACGCGGTCTATTCGTTAAGCGGTTTAATTTTCACCCGTATACTCCGAGAAACGTTCAGTCATCTCGCGTAAATCCGCGTAACGCAATACGAACAGCGCCGGACTCGTACAGTTTAGTTTACGAGTTTTCTGTATATAAACGAGATTACGAACACTTTCGATTGTGCTCCGGTTTGCATGGTGATTGAAGTAGATGTACGTTGACGTACAGATTTTAATTTGAACGTTTCTAAATCATGACGCTTGTCGGTTCTCGTTCTTTGTTCATATCTGTTGATATTTTCAAGATACCCAGATTCTTTAAATAACGCGTTTCGTGATTTATAATACACAAAATTCTTAATTAATATGAATTTCATCTCTTGCAAATTACGCCGTACAATGAATTCTCCGTGGCAAGAAGTATCGCTTGGTCTCTAACCAACGGCGTGTCTGTGTTTCAGAAACTGCTGTGTGAATGAACGTGAACAGCCACTGAGGGAATAACATTAGTGACATACTAATAAAGAAGCAACCATGGAGGACGCCCACTGCAAGACTGTGGAGGAAGTGGTGACTTATTTCAACGTCGATCCTGACAAAGGATTAGGTCTCGATCAAGTAAAGAGGAATCAAGAGAAATATGGTCTCAACGGTAAGCGAAACTATACTACATCTTTTTCTCTTTAATATCTCTGGTCGTCGTTGGTTCGTACGCTTCTAATTCAAAGCCAGTACCATTAAAGTGACTCGTGGACAAGGAACTCTCCCCGCTCGATTTCAACAGAGTTGGAAACCAGCATAAAAATTTCTGCTACGTTAGTTGCTCCCTCGTAGCAACTTACAATCACATTTTTGCGTACATACTTAACCGACTGTCACGTGATGCGTTACGCGTTATCTAAACGGTGACTACGATATTACGGGACTAAAATAATAGACAAAGAAGTCGCGTTTAATTGCGCGTTAGGAACTGTTTCGTTCGCGAGTCTGATTCCGTTATCGTGCGGTTCCGCGTACCCGGAAATACGCGTTCGGAAACGACGTCGCATAATCGAGGTGTCGTATCGCGAATCCATTCGCCTCTACGAGGTTGAGTAGCACGGTAAAAGTGACTTTATCGAGGTACTTGATAGTATTGGATTGTACACCACGCGCGATGTTTATCCCCACTCTCCACGATTCCATTGGTACTTCCTTGGTACACGTGTTCGCCGACGAACTTTTCTCAATGGCCCGCATCTGGGGGAACCTCGTTTGAATCATCTAGTTATTGCTCTTTAGAAATGCCAACGAGCTTTGATTCGAACGACATTTCACCCGGCGAAGCGTAACGATGATATTCGAGCTACGAATACCGATAATTCATTGAACATCGAATACGAGAGCGCGCGAGATACTAATTATCCCCCCGTGATCATTTCTGCTAATATTTGCAGATTTTTAAATTGAGCTCTCATCGTTTAATGGGTTTCGAAACGTCGGAGGCAACGTGCGCTGTTAGTTTTCATATCAGACACCTGCCAGACGCGGATGATTTATCGTGATGGTAATAAAGAAAAGTAAGATTAGTAGTAAAATTGAGATCTAAAGCCTGCTTCGATAAAGCTTGATAAGGCTGCACCAATTGAGTACGTGTCGTTTGGCGTCGTTTGATCCCATTATACGAATGAAAGGTTCTTTTGTTTTTTTTTCGGTATAACTTACGCATTCGTTATGTCGAAAGAAGAGGTGCGCAAGGCCGCAGTTGTCCTAACGTTAATATGACAATCCCATTTGAGAATAGTAGGTCGTATATTGTCGATAATGGCCTTGAATCGTAGTATTATGGCGTTCATGGACAACCAGCCGGAAGATATGCGTTGCGCTGCATCGCTCTTGAAACAGCGTAGAAAGCTGTCGTCGCCGGGCACATTGACGTAAAATCAATGATACGCACGACTAAACAAATATAGATTTTAATACGCTTTCCGTAACGATAGCAATTTCTGTATCGGAATTGTTTGGTAATTACGAGCGAGATATAATAACTCGTCCGTGCAACTCTGACCCACTTTACGCGTATGAATATCAGCTTTAATTAATGTCGGGCATTTATTAGAAAGGAAACGAACGTGAATTCCCAAGGCGGGAAACCGATCGGTCTTAAACGTTAAAATAGTCATTGAAATTTGAACCCGGTCGATCAATACCGCGTTTCTATAAATATTGCTATCGCCGATCAAATAAAGGTGCTACAAAAAATTCTTTTTTCTTTTCCCCCCGAGACATTTTTCGACGTTCGGGAACTCTTTATCGCGGCGTACTCGCCAGCGCAAACATTCCCCCGGAGGTATTTCTATCGGTCAATGTACAAAGAATCTGCCCGATTGTATTAGCGATATGCGGAAAGGTACCGTTACGCCGTTCAACGGCGCTTTTTATCGGTTTAACGGCGCCGAATTAATTCCGCTGGCGATCCCTTCAAAAACCGCACGTGGCACCAACAGTTTATTTTCGCATAACACGCCGTCTAGTTAGCTAAACCGAACAACGAGTACCGGATACTCTTCGTAGTCCTACTTCGAGAACCACTTATAAATAATCGACGTGAATTACGAGAAACGGATGTTCGGTAGCATAGCGATCGAAGACGCGTAATAAAACGTTACGTTTGTTTGCGCATTGTTTAAAAAAAAAAAAAAATAAATAAAAAGAAAGAAATCCGCGCACGGATCCTCGGTATCTCGCCCATCGTTAATCCTCAATTTTTCCAACTGCGCGACGCGCGCGGAATTTCAACGTCCTGACGTGATTTACATGCGCGAATCGAAACAATTACATTCACTTCGCTTACGCGTTTCGCGAAACGGAAAGTCTCCCGTTGGTTTGAGCGGCCGTGCACGCTGTAAACATTACCCAGCGATTACGGGACGATCTACAAAATAGGCGAGTGCGCCTCGAAGTATCGTCTTTCGTTTACGAAAATAAAATACAGGGAGCAACAAGTTCCCCTGCAAGTCTAGACGCACGCTATTTCGGCACAGTTTGCCGATTCTTGATGTTCATTCTGGTTTCCTATGTTCGTGTCTACGATAATCGTCAGCGTGTTCGTGCACGAGAAACACGGATCAAGAGGCACGTTCTCGAGTGTCTCTTCCTCTTTCTACGATTAGATAGAGACAGGGCGATTGGACTTGCTTTTCTTCCACAGGGAGGAATAAAAAGACCGTCTTAGATTATACGCGCACGACCTACATCGATTGTTCCCCGAAGTTGATACTCGATATCGTAATGCCGTGCTGGTTAACCAGGGTTGATACACCGAATAGAGCGAACTCTATCCGTGATTAACGTCTCGCTCGTTGTCTCCTCTGAATTATCTCTCTTGGACTACACGGGAATGGCGAACGAGAAACAGACCACACGACCGAACGAATGATTACTAGGCTACTTATAATTCTGAGGTACCCCCGGTGTATTTAACTGCTGAAGCAGTTCCGAGCGTGCAATGTGTCCGGTCGCAACATTACGCGAGCTCGTAGGATCATTCGAAAGCTTTACGCTCCTTACTCCGCGGTCCGTTTATTCTGTTCCCAAAATATTCGGCGGACGTCGACACGTATGTAGGTGCGGATAAACGGAGCTTTAAGCTTCGTTTCGCCGCGCACGAAAAAATTCGTAATTTTTGTTGAAACCCGGCCAAGTTTGCGACACTAAATTCTCGGGAATACGATGCAAACAAATCGCGTTGCCGTGGGGCAAAGTTCCGACGGGAGTAAAACCAGGAGTTAACGCGAAGAATTATTTTATTGCGGTAAATAAAATACGCACGTAAGTGCATAGCCCGTTTCGAGTAAAATAATTTCTCGGGACCAACGTTTCCATCTTGCGCGGTGACGCGCATTATCGAGTAGCTTCTACGCCTTTCGGTTTGGTTTGACTTTTCGGTATTTCGTACAACGAATATCTCGACGGTGTAAATTCGACCGTCGAACCGAAACGGATGGCATTCTTTCCACGACTTCGCCGAATTCTGGTTTCCTGCCAATAGATCATTTTTATTGCTGCTCGTTTGAACAAAAAAAAAAAATTCGTTACTTTTTACAATGCCCTGGCTGGCGCGTATCCATCGGAGGAAAAATATTTTTGCGCGAAACGTTGTTGGACTAAACAAGTATTAATTCGTATATACAGACGTATCGCGTTACTTCATCTTTACGCGAACGAACGAGCGCGTATTCCTGAAATACGATAGCAAAGTTATGTCGCGAGCGTATGACTGTCCGAACCTCGTCATAATTATGTTACAAGAACTGCCTGGCGTGTCATGCGGATATTAATTAATCATACTCTCGGTACATCCTTAGTTAAGTTATTTAATCCCGTGATATTATTTAACGAAGTTTATCGTATTATTCCGTGCGTTATATTGAACTTAATCGACTTCATTTAATTCTCACATGCGTGCGAATGGGCATCGCTTGCAACGCGCGCACGCGATGTGTGTCGTGAGCAGGAATCAAACAAATGATACGAAGAAAAGAAATGTTTTACGATACGTTAGATTCGTAAGTTTCTCGAGGATCGTAAATAACGAAAATTAACGAGAACTTGAATAAAAATGAGATATGTATAGTAATCAAAAAGCGCAGATTCTTAACTTGCGTGGAACTTGATGTAATAACTAATTTTGGAGTCAATCTTAATTCGAATCGACGAATAAATTTTTGGAGTTCCCGAATTTTTTATCAGTCCTTCGTTTTACAGTGACATTTGAGACAAATTAACGGTAAAATAACGAGCGAGGGAAACGGTGCGATCTTGTAATCCGTTATGAGAATCTCGCAGGCAAAACTGTCGGCGATAATCCTTTTGTCCAGAGTGCAGTTAACGACCCGCGATTACGCGATAATCGTAGTATCAGTTCCGCGCCAATTAATAACAGAACTATCTCAAACAGCCATTAATAGCTGTGGTCACCGTGCGGTGTGGAATCCGATATGCGATTTATGTTTATTGTTCTCTGAAATTTATGAGACGCGGAGGAGATTCCTTCTTTTTTTTTACAATTGTATCGTGGCAACTTTTCACGCCCGATTACGACGTCACGGTACGTTTGGAAGTTCACCGGCATGATATCACGAGCTATCTAAAGATTCTAATCCGTGTAGACTTCCTAATCGAGAGCCAAAGAACCTTTGTGAGTTGCCCACGAGTCAGGCACCTATACCCTGCTGTAATTAAAACGTGCGTTCCATGAAAATGAAGATAATGTTGATAATAAATCGTGCCACGTGTTCGAAATTCCCAACGCACGCCGCGTTGAGCGTTAAAATTACTTAATTGAACGCGGCAGAGTTTGAAAGTAATTGCTCGGTTACGAACTTTTGATTTCGTTATTTGTAATTCAGTTTCTAGAAAATTTAACTCAAATTCCCTCTGCAAGCGCGTCATTTTCAATCCATTGAACGCAGTGAATTTACAAAACCCCGCTACCAAGTTAAAGTGGAAATTAATAATAAGCGGGAAACCATTTAACCATTTAAGAATTCCGTATATTTATTGTTTTGTATCTTCGAAATTCCATTAGATATCCTTGAGTTTGTAGTTAAACGAGAAACACACTGTACGTGTTTAACGTACAGTGGAATGTGGCGGATAATTTACCAACGCGAACCATAGCGCAAATCGAGGATCATACTTCGGAGAAAACGAAACTTCGTTTACTCGACTAGTTAGCAACGCGACGAGAATCCGAAATCTTAATTACGTTCCCGGTATCGGAGCTTCGTTTCTCATGTCAGTCGCGTTCTTCGATCTCGTTTGAGACACACCTGACGTGGACGACGACTTCGAGCGTCAGCAGCCACGTCAGAGTAAGTCGGCTGATTCATTATTAATAAGTAGTCGACGGGAAAACGTTCTCCGGCACCCATCGCTTTAAATTCACTATGATACGCAGGCATACTACTGTATGGCGTAAGAAGAGTGTAAAGATTTCTTCCCGAAACATTTTCAGCTCATAGGAAATGCATTACTTTGATTTATCCCGCTTAATTTCATTACGGGACGTTAGCCTAAGTAGCGATACGCCCTGCCATGAAAATCGCACTTGATAAGTCATACGCGTTACAGTGAAATTGCATTAAGATTTATTGAACTGAACGGGGTTAATTCGCTTTAAGGCCGCTCTTTAAAGTTTACGACTCATGGTGATGCTTAACGGCCCGATTTGCTTTATCTTTTGCCGATAGCGTTGCGTCCCGTCGATAGCGCGAATAGTTTTTGTTTTCCAGTTGCATAATTAAGGTTCGCGGCCGGAAAGCAGTATGGGCGTTATCAATGAAAAGCAATCGGTTGGCATGTGCTTTGCGCTAGAGGCGACGTTAACGGTAAATTTATGTTTTCAACTGGATCGATTGATCGTAGAAAACTTTGGTCGCTACTCACTGTATTTGCATATTAAACATTCCTTCGCGACGGCTACCACCGCGTATACGCACGGATCGTTAGGTAGGGAAAATCGTTTGCAAAACGCTCGATAGCACGAATCTTGGAATACCGTGAATTCGCGTTGCGATACAATTGGGATATTAAATTTCTGCTTACGGAGTGAAATTAATCGTTTCGAAATTTTATACCGCCGAGCTGTGTCTGCCCCTCGCTTAAAACGTTCGCGTGTAATAAACGTTAGTGCGAATAAAAAATGATAGAGCAAAAGCATGGGAAGTTTCGCGGCTGATTTTTTGTGTAATAAAAAAAGAAGCACCGTGTCCTTCGGAAGCTGGGGAAACATGGTGTGACGACAGGGAATAGTTAATTGTTTAATATGTCTACGTCAACGTCCCACGTCAGCGTTGGGTATGACGTTTCGTTTGACGCTGCTACGTTTGGCGTTTAGTTTCGCGGATGACCTCAAGCAAGAAAATGGATCACCCGTCGCGAACGGTAGTTTGAACGTAAAATTATCTTTGGGCAATCACGAACGGAACAAAATGGGGACGATTAGGTTGCCTATAGAACTTTTAACAAAGCTGTGCGATAAATTGACTCCAAAATTTGTTTCGCGGTTTTGGAGCGAGAAGAAACGACGGGTGATTTAAATTGCTCGATTGTATTTTCGATTGGGTTACGTTCCATTTTCTTCCATGGATACGGTTTAATTTTACGAATTTTACGTTGTGCGAAAAGCGAGGTGAGATGGGCGTAATTGGACCCATGGGTCGTAGAAAAGTTTCGTTGCGACACGCCGTATTTGTTTATCAAACATTTCTCTTACATTGTATCCATTTTTAAAACGTACGAGCAGGAAGTTTTTATTGAAATACGCTTGTGACGCGGAAACATTTCCATGAGTCTTCAAGCAAATAATCTTGTTTTCCTTTCTTTATCGTGCGCCAGTAGCACGACGTACATTTACTTTAAATCGAGATATCGGAGGTCGTTGCTTGGGACCCTGATTAATCCGATGTCTATCTCGTGGCGTTAATATTATCTGTCACCGGAGAACCATGTCTGTACTCATCTGTCGGAGACAGCAATTAATTGCACACCTCGGGTCCGTACGCGTGTGTCGCAATTGCTCTAATTGTAAGAACCGTGCACTCCCCACCGTTTAATCCCCGCCGACCTATTTTCGAAATTACTACCGCTATAATTGACTACGAATTACTGTGCCTTCCGTAAATTCTAAAGGGTAAACGTAATTTTTGGAGAACGGAGAATCTCCATCTTCCTCACCTCTCCCGCCCCCCTATCATCTGTCTTCCACGTTAGGTCTATATCGATTTCACAATCTCGTTAAGAAGATGCAATTAACATTTCACCCGTCGAGAACGGGAGCCCCGGACACGTAACTTAACGCTCCATTCTCGGGGCAAGTTGAAACATACTTGTCCGTAATGTAAATCACGCTACACCCGTCAGTTTATATATAGCGTGCGTCGTTCATTGCACGGCGACGACATCGACGACGGATCCGTCGATGCGCGCGCCAACTTTGTGGACCCCGGATTGCATCGCGACGCGGATCGTCCTCGCGTGATTAATTCATAGCCGCGACGCTCCAACAGCGAGAAAACACGATACTTTTTATGTCATCTCGCCGGCTGTTTCCCCCTGTCCATCTCTGATCGCGTATAGCGTCGAAGGTGCGCATCGTTCCCCGCTAACGTTCTATCCACGACGGCCGTTCGTGCGCGTATCCAGGATCGATGATAGTCTAAAGGTTTACGCACACTGGATACCGACATCCGGTTCGATCAGCGGATTAAAGATCGTAAAAGTCAGAATGCCGAGAACACGCGACAGACGGTTTATATTTATAATTTGAAACTTCCCAAATTCTTTCTATCGGTTAGTATTTCTATTTGACGGTACGTTGAGATACTGTTTTTATGCGCGTCGTGTAACGCGTTAGATTTTGTTTTTGGAGCACCGTTTCTTTATATTTTACGATCGGAAACGTTACGGGGTGAAGATCGATCGGGCACGGAGTTGAATCTGGATCGTTTCTCATTTGTGTCAAGGTTAAACATGGGGTAGATCGCAAGGCTGCGATTGGAATATAGTTTTATCGCGACTCGTTAATGATCCTAAGATAAAGCTACATTATTCGTTGTTTAATTAACCCGTTGTTAACCGACAGGCCAGATAATATCGGGTTGCGTTTAGTCTGCGGTGGCTTTATCCATCCGGAAGGCCGCGGTGGCGTCGGAATCGCATGCCGAAACCCGTGAACCATTCGAATAATTCAATATCGGTTTGCTCGATGTCGAATATGGATGCATGATTGACGCCAGGTGCGTTACACGACGATGTCTAGTTTAATTGGACGCACGTCACGTTTTTTCGACAAACGAGGCTCGATTTTCATCGATCACTTTCTAAGCCACTTCGTTAAAAAAAAAAAACATAACTCCTGCGAGTTTCGAACTTTTTTAACCCTGGAATGCTAACCTTATTTTTATACTATTTTAAAACCATTCGTCGAATCGACAAACATAGTATAAAATGTACATAAAAAAATGTTAACCTTACTGTGAGTTCTTTTTTCTTTATTGTATTTATCCAATAACTATATTATATAAAAAAACATGCTAAAAATAATCGGTATAAAAGTATCAGTGCTCCTCGAATCGGCGAATGGTCAGCGTTCTAGGGTTAATATAACTTGCTGCATTTTAAAGCTGAACATTCGAATTATAAAAAAAAAAAAACGGTAACGATGATACGCGGGTGTTCAAAATATCGCGTTTGAAGGTTCGGCGACAAAAGCGTCGATGACAATTTATGCCAGTCACTCTTTCCAATTTTCTGTTTTGTCCCCGCGCTATAGTATTTCCACCTGCAATCTTGTCCGGGTAATAAAAAATACAACGCATGCTCCATTAGCCACGTCATGCTCCGCCACCCGAGAAAACTTCTGTACGCGAATCCGCGACTTCCACGTCTCTTCTTTTTCCCCCTCGTGTTCTCGTTTTCTACGCGGACGTACCGACAAGATGAGAACACGTCGATTTGTTGAGAAACCATCCACTCGGATGCAAATACATAATGCTTCCGCGTTTTACCTCGTATTTTCACCATTCAGCGTCGCGTTCCGATTTCATTGGGTCTGAAAAGAACCTTTATCGTTTGACGCATTTTCCTAAATTCCGCTGGTTACTCGAGCGAGCATAGAGAGCCTTTTGGCCTAATTTAAAGGCCGACTTTCGAAAATCCAGGGTAACGCGAAGATGATTCAGAGTCTATGAAACGGTGCCGCGGATTACGTTGCACAAATGTTTATTCGGAGCTGCTGACAAAACTTGCATAACCTTTCATCGAAGATCGTGATCCATCAACGCGTCGGCGTTCGAGCCAAATGCCGCCACGTTAATGGATTCGTTTGATTATCGAGCAATGGAATTGTAGTTTCTGCATTAATTTTGAAATTCACTTCAATGGAACTCACTCGAAATATATTCCAAACGAAAATGGACTTCGGACACCGTGCAACTCGCCGTCGACGTTTCGATTCTACTCCGACGCAAATTCTCGGCAAACTAATACGAAAGGTCCACGAACCGTGTTTGAACAGCGCAAACTACAGTCCGATCGAGGATGGCTAATACATGTTGGAGAGTTTTTTAAAATTTAATAGAGACGAAGGTTACTTTTGTACTTCAGAAGTGTGTCAGGCACGCGTCTGATCACGAGCATCGGTCCCGATTATTTCACGTAAAATCTGTGTCGCAACTCCGTATCAGGATCATCGGTACGCTCGCGCGAGTTTTAATATTTTTCACGCCTTCGTGATTTCTCGTTTCACCGACTGTCAGGGGAAAAGGGTAGGAGGGAGACACGTGTCAATGAGATGTCGCGGCGTAAGTGCGCCCATTGTCGACGAGAAAAACGCTTTTGACGTTTCCTCGATTTTTTTTTCCACGCCGTGGAGATTATGCCAGCCAGAATTCCCCTCTGGTGCATAACGTGCCTCTGAGCAATTTCAAGTAGGCCAAATTAAAGGGGATGTCGTGAAACGGGGAAGCTGGAAAATTTGAACGTACGAACCAGTTCCGGACGAGATCGATAATACCTTTAATCGACGTAGTAATAAGTTTAAATGCAATCGATAATACGTTTAATTAACGTGGTACGAACGTTAAACGAAATCGATAATACGGTTAATTAATAACCGAGCCAAAGTATTAATGTTTTCTGCTTTTCTCTCTGTTGCAGAATTGCCAGCCGAAGAGGGTAAGTCTGATATCAAATTGCCGTGGAAGGTAAGCTCTGACTGTGACAAATTGGCATAAATGTTTCTATCGATTCCCGATAGCTCTTAGTTAATAGAACCCGAATTCGGCCGGGTGGTCCACTTTACTTTATCAACGACATTTTTTTCGTTCACCGTCGCTTCGGGCTATGGAATTTTGCAACATTTTTCAACGGCTCGTATATCAGTCCAGGTTGGACTGTTAATGCCAGATCTGGCAGTCATAGGTTCTCCCCGAGGTTTTAAAGCGCGTCAAATCGAGGCTTCTTTCGCAGTGCGGTTTACATACTTACCCGTAATCTCTGGTACCCTTTACTTCCTTAAAAATAGAAGCACTATACGTAGTCAGTGACCCAGAGCTTTCAGAAGTCCCAAGGTAACGGGCTGATTAAGTACGTTGTACATAATAAACCCGTTAACCGCGCTGAACGTGTATATAAATACTCTCGTTGCGAGCCGTTTATTTAGCTATAATTTCTTCCCACCTCGCGTCATCCTTATCTTAAACATTATAATTCGAACTACCGAGTAAATAATAACAAACGCGGCGCGTTTGACGCTCCGACGAGCCTGATAAAAGATTCTACTTTAACAGTACAGTGATTCACGGGTTCGTTACCGGCAATTGTGTATTTAACGAATTCCATTACATATTCGTTTATTCGAGATACAAGGCTTTGTTTCTTATGCCGAAACCATGAAGATTAGATGATAACGCGTCGTTCGAATTGTAAATATAAATAAGCTATCGATCGAGAAATACAACTTTATTGTCCGTCGCGCGAATAAACATGTGAGTCACTCGCGCGAAATTTATGCAAATATTCCTTCCCGATATTTCTTTATCGTCGAGCGTCCTCGCTCATTCGAAGCAGGTGGAATTTCGACTATCTTTGAAAACGCCATCCCGGAATGCCACGTTCTCTCAAACGCGTTAATATCGAGCACTTAGGCCAGAACGTGGGACGCTAAGTCGACGACTGGCGTCGCGGGGGAGGAGAAGAAGGTGTTCGCAGATGCCGCGAGTGATGGAAGGCGTCGCTATCAAAGCAGGCCAGCCTTCAGCCGTACACCAGCATCCATTCGCATTACGTTACACGTGCATACGCGCCACGTACGTACCTCACGGTCGTGTGTTGGTGACGCGCAGGTCTGCCGCACGAGGCGATCGTCGCGTTGTGTGCCACTCGATTTGCGAGTAATTGCGTCTACGTCGCACTCGCTGGACTCGATCCACAAGGTGCTCCATCGTTTTCTGGATCGACCTTTGATAGTCGGATCGATCTGCGGTTGCAGTCGCAGCTTTTGAGCTCTCGCGATTCCCATTATCGAGGGCATTTGGACGTTGAAGGATAGAGACAAAGGCTTCAATTTTAAGCCGACGCATTTCACTCGAGAGCCATCGAATTGGTCATCGAGGTAAACTTTGTTTGGCAAATTTGGACGATTTCCGTTGAGCTTTATTCGCCTTTCCCCGGGAAACCCATCTACGTTGCAATAGCTACGGGAAAGAATATAATGTCAAAAGAATGAGATTGCAATCTGCAGATAATGACACGCGAGCCGGTCGCAAAGTCGCTCTTATTAAAGTTTAAAATGCGCTTCAGTCACGGGAGGAAGTATTCCTTCGCGTTGAGAAATTAAAAGTTCTTTGGAGAAATAAATAAACAGCGCGATGCGTCCATCGGGTTTTACTCTCATTATCCGATTGACGTTCCCGGTTCGTTGCTGTAATTAAATTTTGCGCGCTAATTGTATCTCGAATAATGCGACGCGTAATTACAATCAAACGATCGGAAACGAGAAAAGTTGAAAGCAGAAGCGCGTGTAGGTGAAACGTCCGCCGAGGTAATCGACGAGCAGATTTCGTAACTGGATTTAAACATCGGGCAAAAGTTTGTCCCGCAATTCCTTCGGCGCAGTCGCGTATTAATATAATGGGATTACGCGTCGTTCTAAAGTAGAACTGCAAAAAACTGATATTGGAAACCGTACCATTTCATTTGCATTCATTGTACGCGCATTGCTCGCCGCCAATTGACAACGTCTATTATTGTATGTACGTGCAGTGCAATAATGAAGCTGTTGCACCACAAGACCGCTAAACCATCTCATGTTTCATCGATGCACCGTCGAATCGTATAATATTGCATGCAATTTAATGCACTCCGCGGATGTATCTAGAATCTCGGAGGATCGAAATTCGACGAGAGGAACGAAAATTCAAGAGGAAAAGTGCTTGACGAGAAACGTCGGGCGATTAACGAACGTAAAGTAAAATCATGCCGCGATGCGCTTTCCGCGAAGGCTTGCGTTATAATCTGTCGTAATCACGCTACCGTAATTAACCGGAAATTAAGTCCACGAAAAGTGAATTGCAACATTTCTTTGAAAAGGAATCATAATCGTGGGTAGGGTTTGGCGCGGGAGAGGTTGACGATGAAGAAGCGACCTCTCATAATTGGCCAGCAATCGGATTTTCACTCGTCTCTGGTAGCCGTCGTAGATTACAATTAATGAAATCGTGAACCATAGAGCACGGTTGGAACGACGTGACGTCAATCGCATGCTGGCAAAAGGCACTTGCCATCAAGGACGCCAGGGCCTGCCCCCGATTACTGTCAGTTCCGCCATTTTTTTTCACACGTATACAATATGACTCGATGCGCGCTTCGGTATTCGATGCTGTACGATGTCAACAGGTTACGATCTGTGCTTTCGCGACAGGTGCATCGCTTTTCGCTCGTACGCGCGGAGAAGTTGAAAGTCGACACGGCTGAAATTTTACGTTGCGCGACGGTCATACGATTCTTCGATCATGAAATATATTTTATGGATGCTTCGCACATTTGACGCATTGCTTATTCATTTTCTGCATTGTTTGTTCAGAAATATCGCATTAATTTGATAGTACAATGAAGGGAGCCCAATTGAATAGGCATTCGTTCAGGAATGAAAGGTTTTCTGTAGCTCCTCTCGTGTAAGTGGACGAAAAAAGTATTAATTACTTGACCCGGTATAAAATCTAGGAGGAAAATTGTCAAGATGGCTGATAAGCCCGGGTTTTGGAGATATCAGGGCAGATATAATAGTCAAGTGTGTTGTTATGAACTTTAGTACGCGTCACGATGTTGCAATCCCCTTAGTGGATAACTGTTGACGTTTATTTTTGTTCATACAACTGATGGACTATTTGCAACGGGTTCGATTCAGAGCCAATCTTGAAATTCTAATGTTTCGCAAAAAGTGCCAATTTGTTACAGTATCGCTTCGGAGAATATTGATATAAACAATGCATACGATGCAGTGGATTAACGATTTCGACATGCCGCGTCGCATAACGTTATCCAGATAAGAAATTTTAATTTTAACGACGCGGTAAAAATTTTGTTAACTTTGATCGGGAAGATGAAATCGTTCATTTGGAGTAACTTGATGATCGTTATCTTTTTCATTTCAGGAAAATCCATATGGCAACTCGTCTTGGAGCAATTCGATGACCTTCTAGTTAAGATTCTTCTATTAGCTGCTATTATTTCTTTTGTACGTATTCACAGAAAATCTTGTCCCAAAGTATTGTGCATTTCCTTCTATTTCAATGACAGCCCACTAAACAATTGTTCGTTAAACGCTTTGTGACGATGATAAAGATAATGTATCTCTGCATCAATTAATTACGATCTTGTTACGACATTTACGTATTATCAGGTAAATAACAAATATCATATATCTAATCAACACCCACGATGTGCGTCACTACCTCGTCGATAGCATGAAATGCTAGATTTGATGGAGATAATTCTTATAAATCTGTAGTACAGATATGGCTTAACATGTTTCAATTGATTGTTTAGCTCGGCTTCGTAATCCGTTATCTCGCATTGGGCCACTACTGGTAAAATTTACATTTAGTAACGATCGATTAATTATCGCAAAGTTTAATCAATCTTAACCGAGGTATTATTTCCGCGAGACCTGTATAATTATTGCTTGGTCAAAGTCACATTGCGATGACGAGGGTTCAAGGCTCAATTACAATAAATATCCCTACTTCCAACGATGAAAAAATAGCGTATTGATTTATCAGATGCAATAAAATCTCATTATCTTTACGCGCATATAAAACACCTGGAAGTAGGATCTTTCGTTTCTCACGGTATACTAACAATCTATGTGCCAACATCTCGCAGGTATTAGCTTTATTTGAAGAGCACGAAGATGCGTTCACGGCCTTCGTCGAGCCCTTCGTCATTTTGCTCATTCTCATCGCCAACGCCGTGGTCGGTGTCTGGCAAGAACGAAATGCCGAATCCGCTATCGAAGCGTTGAAGGAATATGAGCCCGAGATGGGCAAGGTCTTACGAATGGACAAGTCTGGTATCCAGAGAATTCGAGCTAAGGAGATCGTGCCCGGAGACGTCGTTGAGGTGTCTGTCGGTGACAAGATCCCCGCCGATATTCGTCTGACGAAAATCTTCTCGACCACCCTCAGGATCGATCAGTCTATCCTGACCGGTGAATCGGTCTCGGTAATCAAGCACACGGACCCTGTTCCAGATCCACGTGCCGTCAACCAGGTTAGCGTTTATACATTCATCTCCGTGCGTTTGGTTTCGCTGTACGACTGCGTAGAAATCAAGGCTGGGAAGGGAGGAGTAAAATAGTCGTCTCATGAGAAACTTTTTCCCCCGTTTAGGACAAAAAGAACATCCTGTTCTCTGGTACCAATGTCGCCGCTGGCAAAGCCCGCGGTGTTGTCATTGGAACTGGCTTGAACACCGCTATTGGTAAAATCCGTACCGAGATGTCCGAGACCGAGGAGATCAAGACGCCTCTGCAACAGAAATTGGATGAGTTCGGCGAGCAATTGTCGAAAGTCATTTCCGTTATTTGCGTTGCCGTCTGGGCCATCAACATTGGACACTTCAACGACCCTGCTCATGGTGGATCTTGGATCAAGGGAGCTATTTACTACTTCAAGATCGCTGTCGCTCTCGCTGTAGCCGCTATCCCCGAAGGTTTGCCTGCCGTAATCACGACCTGTTTGGCTTTGGGTACCCGCCGTATGGCAAAGAAGAACGCCATCGTCCGTTCGTTGCCATCCGTCGAAACCCTTGGTTGCACGTCCGTCATCTGCTCGGACAAGACTGGTACTCTGACCACCAACCAGATGTCCGTTAGCCGGTAAGTCACGCGAATTAACCTAATGAAATAATTCGATTACGCGAATGAGATACCCACGATAGGATTGAGAACGGTGTTGTCTTCAATTGTATTACAGAATGTTCGTCTTCGACAAAATCGAGGGCAACGACAGCAGCTTCTTCGAATTTGAGATCACCGGATCGACCTACGAACCCATCGGTGACGTTTACTTGAGGGGCCAAAAGATCAAAGGACAAGATTACGAGACCCTCCACGAAATTGGCACGATCTGTATAATGTGCAATGACTCCGCTATCGACTTCAACGAGTTCAAACAAGCATTCGAGAAGGTTGGCGAAGCGACGGAAACCGCTTTGATCGTACTCGCGGAGAAAGTCAATCCGTTCGGTGTCCCGAAGGCCGGACTGGACCGACGTACCACGGCCATCGTCGTTAGGCAAGATATGGAGACAAAATGGAAGAAGGAATTCACTTTGGAGTTCTCCCGCGATCGCAAATCCATGTCATCTTACTGCGTTCCTCTTAAGCCAACCAAGTTGGGTACTGGACCAAAACTGTTCGTCAAGGGTGCTCCGGAAGGTGTACTCGACAGGTGCACACACGCGCGCGTTGGATCCGCTAAAGTTCCTCTTACGTCCACCCTGAAGAACCGCATCCTCGACTTGACCCGCCAATACGGAACTGGCAGAGACACTCTGCGCTGCCTCGCTCTTGCCACTGCTGATCACCCGATGAAACCCGACGACATGGATCTCGGCGACTCCACCAAGTTCTACACGTATGAGAAGGAACTGACCTTCGTTGGCGTCGTTGGAATGCTTGACCCGCCCCGCAAAGAAGTATTCGATTCGATTGCAAGGTGTCGCGCCGCTGGCATTCGCGTAATTGTCATTACTGGTGACAACAAGGCCACCGCCGAAGCTATCTGCCGACGTATCGGCGTCTTCGGCGAGGATGAAGACACCACTGGCAAATCATACTCCGGACGCGAATTTGACGATCTCCCTCTTTCGGAACAAAAGGCAGCCTGCGCCAGAGCTCGTCTATTCTCTCGAGTAGAACCGGCTCACAAATCTAAGATCGTTGAATACTTGCAAGGCATGAACGAAATCTCGGCCATGGTAAGTTTCCTTAATTTCGAAAGTAGTCAGACGTTTAGCGCGACAACTCCGTCAGGAATACTGCATAGGCAATCGGTTTTTGTAGACTGGTGACGGTGTGAATGATGCGCCTGCTCTGAAAAAAGCTGAAATCGGTATTGCCATGGGATCTGGAACCGCTGTGGCGAAATCCGCCTCCGAGATGGTGTTGGCAGACGACAACTTCTCTTCCATTGTTGCCGCTGTTGAGGAAGGCCGTGCTATTTACAATAACATGAAGCAGTTCATTCGTTACCTCATTTCTTCCAACATTGGTGAAGTCGTAAGGTGTGTATCGGGTAAACATTGTACGACCAGTAAAGAGCAGTTGATATCGATCTCTCTCCTCGCAGTATATTCTTGACTGCCGCTCTTGGTCTTCCGGAAGCCTTGATCCCAGTTCAACTTCTTTGGGTCAACCTGGTCACTGACGGTCTTCCAGCTACCGCTCTTGGTTTCAATCCCCCCGATTTGGACATCATGGACAAGGTAGTATTCCAATCGATAAACGCGTACCGTTTCAAAAAATTGGTATAATAATATATTTATAATTTCCGCATTACAGCCTCCCCGCAAAGCTGACGAATCTCTCATTTCTGGTTGGCTGTTCTTCCGCTACTTGGCTATTGGCGGATACGTAGGTGCTGCGACCGTAGGATCGGCTGCTTGGTGGTTCATGTACAGTCCACATGGCCCACAAATGAGCTACTATCAACTGGTATGTCTCGTTTGAAAATTATACCCCAAGCCCGAGCAAAGAGACCTTTTTATAATATCAGCGTGGCGTAATCGATATGCACGTTTCAATGTTACCATTCGCAGACTCATCACTTATCGTGCTTGGGTGGCGGAGATGATTTCAAGGGCATTAACTGCAAGATCTTCACGGATCCTCATCCCATGACGATGGCGCTGTCCGTACTTGTAACTATCGAGATGTTGAACGCCATGAACAGGTAATTTAATATAGTACAAATTATATTGTTGATCTCTGATCTGGAAAAGTGTTAAAATACATTTTGTTTTTCTTTTACGTTTCAGTTTATCTGAGAATCAATCTCTCATCACTATGCCGCCTTGGTCTAACATGTGGCTCATTGCCTCTATGGCTCTTTCTTTCACACTCCACTTTGTCATCCTTTACGTCGATGTCCTTTCGGTATAATCGATAAACATGGCTACCTTATGTACACGAGCATCGTGAAATCACATATTGACACTCGCTGCTTTACTCTGTTACAGTCTGTATTCCAAGTTACCCCCCTAACGACCGAGGAGTGGATGACCGTTATGAAGTTTTCTATTCCAGTGGTACTTCTAGACGAAACCCTGAAGTTTGTTGCCAGAAAGATTACAGATGGTGAGAATCCAATTTACACAGTGCATTGGATCGTTCTAATGTGGGCTGTGTTCTTTGGACTATTACATGTTAGCCCCATATAGAACATCCGTGAGATAATGTTAGTCTAACAGACGATGTTTTTCCTATGGAAGACATTTGCAACTGAGTTCTCGGACTTGCAATTGCATTTAACTAAAGCTCTTCCCCCACTGCGCGGGAAGGTCGAGATAAGTTATTAACGAAGTGCGTTTAAGTGAGATTTTAACCAGTTTGACTGTTGTGCATGGTGTTAGTACAACCATACGAATATGCCACCAAGGCCCACCATGCCCGCATCACACCGTACCCTGACGTCGCCCTACAATCATACGGGTTTCAGTGGCTTCGAGTGATTAAGAGACCCATCGTAATCAAAGAATTGTGATTGTTAAATTGTTTTCTACGAGTGCCTTTTAAACATTAACTTTCCTCTGCAAGAAAATACCCATAGATATTCTTTCTAGCTGGATATGTTACACGCCTCTTCCTTTAGCACTTTACTTGTACATTCCTTGAATGCATTGCACTATTTAATAATATTTTTCCTGGGTAGCCACTGCACATTTGGCAGCACATTAAACTTAATCCTGTTGCACTTATCGGTATTATGCATGTTATATTCCGGCGATGTTCTTTTACCGCTATTTTTAAATGGTAGCGCACTTTTACGTACGTTTTTTTTCGAAAAATCGATTCATTTTTTTTTAACCGTTCCTTTGCATTTTATACGTTATTTTTATTGTAACGTTTGAATTTAATATTACGCACTAAGCATACTAAACATTCCGAGCGAAACGGATTCCAGAAGCGTGAAATTCCAAAGTGATTTTTAACCTCGGTAAAAACATCGGCGGAACAAACCCCTGAATCTGAGTGTGTTGCGTATTGCCATAATTCTATTTGCGGGCACTTCACTGTAATGCAAGCTTAAACACTGAATCGGCACACCTTTCGTTCTGCAGGATTAATATTTGATCGTTTTATAATTTCTCCTTAATCATTTTTCGCAGCTTTCAATGTCGCTTATTAAAAACTGTCTTGTTAATGGATTCTCAGTGTCAGGACTGTCTGCTTCGATCAAGAGGTCAAAACTGGAGATGCCTGACCCGCCGCTGAAATTTCAAGACAAAGATTGTGCATGAACTTTGGACTAATGGATCTCATTTGGAACCCCGTGTCTTCCTTCCCGTAGTAATAACGCATGCACAGTTGTATTAACAGCACATCCTTCGAATTCATCTCCTAGCACAATTCTTAATTATCAAAGTCCTGCTGTGTCCTGTGAATTGCAATTATTTCTTTCTTCAAGTGATGCCACGAGACCGCGGAAAAATGTTAGAATTTTTTGTTTGTTTTTTTTTTTATTTTACGTTTCACTATAATGTCGTTCATTTAGATAGTCTATTGATTTAGACGTTAACATAATTAAATAAAGTAAGTGAACTTGATTTATAATATTTATAGCATCGCTGTTGAATTACGTCTGAGTGTGTGTACAAAGGAAGTCTACTTTAAACCGCTAATAATGTAACGTGCACAGCAGGATACACCTCTAACATCTTGTATTGTCATAGCATCCAATTGATCTTTATGTGTATTTCATGCGCATGATTTACATATCGAAGATCGATGCCACGCAACCGACTTGTGTGTATCACTAATTTATGGATACGGACTGCAAAGGCTCGTGCGTGTATAATAAAAGAAGAACAATCGATTAAGAGCGTTGAACGAAAAGAGTAGTTACGTCATTACTCATTTCCGGACGAACTATAAACGGTCGAGAATCGATCGTCTCCAGCAGTCCGTATTCCATTCTTTTCCCCACGGGATGGTGATCTGAACGCGAAAGCACTCGATATATAGAAGTACACCTTTGTTCCTATTAGCGACGACGAACGACAGTTTTCTTCTTTCTCCTCGAAACAGCGTGAAACTTCTAAACCTGTCGGAACGATCCACTTGTGTACAATAAACCTTGATTAGCTAAATACATCGCCGTCGGAGATTAGATTTCTCGTGATTCCCGCTTTTCTTGTTCCTCACAATCCATCTTATTGTTTTTGCGACACGATTCAAGGGAAACTTGTCGCGCAGATCAAAAACGAGATCCCATAGTCGTTGAGTGAACTTCGAGTTCAGACACTGCCCAAATTGCACGCGCCACATGCGACACGAATATTCGGTGTCGTCATTCAATACGTGGGCCTTCAACACACCTAACTGTCTCTTAGTCATTTCATCCGGGTTTTATAAATCATGGTCGATCGGGCCGCTGTGCGAACGCGTAGCGAACCACTTCTCAAGCCGTGCAAACGCAACAAGACTGATGATGTGGTTTGAGGAGTGGGTTGTCTGCACATCCATCGTTCGACATCTAATACATAATGATTTAATTGCGTTGGCGACGATCACGATATCGTTTGCTATCGCGATACGATAGTGTAATATATTAATTATTATCGGTTAGGGCGTGATACTTTGGTATGGGCATAACTAAACTTAATTAGACGGAGAAAGAGTGCAAATTATTGAGACGCATACGTGCGTGGGCGTGTGCATGCGTGTACGTACGCGCACACGCATCGTAATTGTCACTTTAACGTATCAAAGCACTAACCTGCGTGTTTTGTTCGGCATAACGCAATTATTTTGTAGTGAAAATACGTACCGGCAGATTTTCTTCGACTTATACCTGTGCGATTGTCAGAGCCGATAAAACGTTATTCGCGAGCTCGTTTCACGTGTGGAGAATCGTTACCTAGTCCGAAAGAACGGTAAGGGATTTTTCGAATTTGGGGGGGGGGGGGGTGGGAAGAACAAGAAAAGAGAACGGAGTAATAATAATTATTATAATACGCCGCAAGCACAGAGATCGCGGAGATCATGTTGCCGATACAAATGGGTCTAATACCACTTCACGACGCTCAATAAACTTGACGAAATTCATTTCTTACGTTTATTTGAGGTGTATTTGTAAGTACTTGAGTGTGGTTTGTGTTTTACCTTTTGTCCGAAAATTGAAGAGTAGTGCCATCGAAGAAAGCAAGCAGCAACACTGCGGTAGCGTTGCGCGAACGAAGCTCGATCCACGCGTCGGGGAATGCGTTCGGACCGCGCGTGCAAGTCCCCTTAATCGGTCGGTAGAGAAATTATTTTAAAATCTGCCTATAGTATTTTGATCCTTCCAAAAAAAAAAAAAATATATATACTTCGAGTCGAAACCGCGTTATCGAGGATGGCCAATCAGGTACGAGACAGAAGTTTTCCTCTTCGTGGATCGATCGTTGTTCGCCTAGCATTCCGCATCTAATCTAGTGCGGTAAACCTACGGCGACGATACCCACGGTCGCATCGTTCGTGCAGGAAGTACCTATTTCTAATGATAATAAGATAATAATAATATTAATATTAATAACTTATAGAGTGCGATGACACTGAATGATTTGAATCATATTCGCCAGACGCACTTGTGGCGAATTACGGTGTGATCCTAAGTAATTAGACTCGAAGAAAACATTGCGGTCTCGACCGAACGATACGATTAGAGAGCGAGAGAGAAAGGGTAACAAAGTAAAAAAAAAAAAACAAAGGAAGAACTTCACTGTCCGACCGTTGTGGGATTAGAATCCGATTATAGATCCAGTCTATGGAAATTCAATCTATACGTACGATAATTGTAATTATACGGTCGCAAGTGCTCGCGCCAATTCCTATGCGACAGCGCGGCTCCGTCATTAGCAACGATTTGTTTATTTATCTCGTCTTATTTATCTCCTAACGTACATTCGAATCAAGTTCGGAACGATATTATAACAAGTGAAAGTATCACGATGATTATGACGACGATGATCCGACCAGTGCATTACTTGTTATAATAAAACAAACAAAAAAAAAAAATCATGTGTTACTAATGCGTGTTTGAAATCAATGATCGGCCTACTAATAATCGAGTGCGATTTTTCGCTTACAATGGCATCTGCCGCGTGTATCGAACATCGAACACTTAATACAATGTCGTCGTAATAAGTGTTTGGTCCACTTTCTTTTCGTTTACCTCTTTAACTTTTCTCAATATGTCTTTTACCTGTCTCTCCAGCCCCCACCCGGCCTCCTGTTTCTTCAACTTTGTGATTATATCTCTGATCCCTGTGTATATTATAATTCCTAAATGTGTATTTGTTATCACCTCATCAGTCACCAGATACGAAATATTATGAGAACACGAAAAAGCCGGAAAGGTGTTGTTACTCGTCGATGGATACTTATGCCCTACTTACACCGTCAAAGATACGACGCGTGGACGTGGGATGAGGAAATTCCGGAGGATCGTTAGCGCAACAAGAAACGGTGCGAACGTCCACGGACGTGTCCTGTATTATCATTATCATGGCCATTCAGTGTTACCCCTCGGAATTGTTGTTTCAATTTTTTGCATGCATTCTCTGGAAAATCGATATGGTAACTGTCGTGTCGGCCTGGGAATGATCAAAATCCTAATTGAGGAAGTGTTCACCCCAACCAGAATCAAACAAAACAAAAAAAAATACTTTTTTTTGCTAATTCCTGCCTGCTGGTGTGTGATACTATTCAGTCACGGAACCCCGAGTCGTTCGAGATCGAGGATTTGTGTGGATTTTCTCAGGTAACGTGTAAATTTATTATCGTTATTACGTAAGCTAGCGTTTAATCTTACTCCACGACACGCGACACTAGTTCAACGTTTACTCGTGATACACGTAACTTCGTGAAAAACGAAACTATGATTCGTCGATCGTTTTGTCGTCAAAGTCAATTTTAACCTATCGTGTCCGTTGCTTTCTTTCTGGAATTTAACGTGTGTCTTTAATCTCTGTTCAAAGTTTTGTTCCAAACGTGCCGTTTTAATGATTCTTTATCTCTACTTTTAGCGAATATTTATCGTCTCATTTGAGAATTTTGAATCGCACGATCCACGCGCGATGCGCCGATCTTGGATTCGCCGACGTCAAATCATTTCGTTGGTTAATTTAATCTTTGCGTGGCACACCATTACTTTACACCGTTACACACGATACTATACCTCCGCTTTACCGCAACACGCAAACAGCCTTAATCGAGCGTCGATCCGCCCACCTGGCGGTTGCATAGAGCTTTTGCAATTTTTCAGTTTGCCGCTGGCGCTTATCGGAGGTGACGATGGTCGAGGAGGCCGTGAATAATCGAAAATCCATCATATGCTTGCAGTGGCACCAGCAGTGACGCCGCCGAAATAAAGATCGAGACTCGTGGGACGAATCGACACCTGTCCGGACACGAGAAATCGTCAACGGCACGTACACCCACCCGCAACAACGCAAGCTGATCGATGGGATCGAACGACAAAAAAAAAGATACAAGCACCACCGACATATATATACACATATAGAGATACACACAGAGAAACATACAAAATACAACACAAAAAGGGGCGCGTCCGTCGGTCCCTACGCGTCGATCGACGCGTGCCCTAGAAGAGAGTGTTCAGGGGGAGTTGTAAATGGGAGAAGTTATAGTGTGCGGCACCCATCTATCATCCATGGCGGTGCGAACGTTCGTTTAGAATAAATTGTATTTAGTTTGAGAATCTGGCTGATCCAAGATCCGATCGTTAATGTGACCGGCAAATCTAGGCGGGTGCTCGGACGGCTGTTCGAGACTTATTCAATTTCGGATCACCGTTAGCTGGTTCCTAAGTTACAACCGACTGTTATACTAATGGCCACGTCTGTGTTATGTTGCAGTATTCGATACGGTCGTCGACAAGTGGGCCTAGGCTTGTCTCACACTGTGCCATCGGCAACCATTATTCCTGCCAAGCACAAAACACAAAACAAGTTCAGCCCTACCCCGCCCCCCGTCACCACCCCCCCACCGACAGATTACAGACAGACGAGCGCGGGACAACGCTTGCTCTCTCCTGCGCCTGCATTTGCGCGAGCACTGCACAGTAATTGGAATAACCGCCAACCCCCCGATAATTTACTCGACGACGATACACGGGGGATGTCCACGATCTCTCTTCCTGCTGGCTACGCACTGCACCGCTTACTCACCGCTTATCACCGCTTCCGTATTAACCGCTTACCGCAAAAATAAAGGAAACGACATGGGACCCTCGTTTGTTCCGTAGATCCGTCAGCTCGTCGGTAAGGCGAAGCGATTAAATCGAGATTGATGCCAGAAAAGAGTGCGGCTGCGGTAACTGCATTAACGTCGTAAGCGCACCTACGCGCGATTCGCTGATCCTCGATCCGACCTAACGTCTCGACGATCGATGTACAAAAATAGCACCAACCGCTATAGTCGTTGGATCCGGTAACACGCTATACGCCTATAATGCTCTCAATTATGCTTTTTTTTTACCGAGGAAAGGGAATCTGTAACGCTAAGTTGGAATCAATCGCGAAAGGATTCTGGCGCCGAAGAAATAGTTCGCGAACTCTGTAGTGAAAGAAATTTCATCCGAGTCTCGTCTCGAGTTTCTAAAAGGTCTTCCGGCGAACGGAATAGAGCGTTCGATCTCACGACACCGAGTCCATCTATTTGCTTTGCGCTTACAGTGTTTACGTTCGTTCTCCGCGATACCTTCTCAACTTTCTTTCCCCCGCTCTTCTCTCTTTCTCCCCCCCGACGGATTCCACCCCTTTCTCTTTCACCGTTTCGGTTCTTACAACTCTCTCTCTCTCTCTGCCTCGTCTACTCGAATACCATAGACACTGGCCCGATACCCACCTTTTAGTAACTAACGAAGTCGGCGGTCGTTTCCTTGGTAATACTTTTTATATCGTCCCTGGATAAAGTAAGTTCTGTCGCCGGAAGGATCCACCTCCCCCCCCCCCCCCCCCTTTTTCGCTTCTTCCCAAAAATGCCTCTTTATCGAAAGACAAACTACGCCTTCCGTTATCGCCGGGAGAGCTGGCGGAACGCGCGTGGCGAGAACGAGAGGGGTGCTCTTAACAACGTATCCGTTCGTTCGGAAGATTCGGAATTATTCCAGCTGGAATGTATCCTGGTCCACCGAGCGCGTTGACGAGAGAATGAAAATGTTCTCGCGCGGTCGGTTTAGCTACGAGCCCACCTCTCGGCAGCCGCGTGGAAAGTCCTACTCAGCGATGGCCAAAAATCAATCTTTATCCGTCGAGTGCACCCGCGATTTCTCACACCCGGGGGGAATACCATGGATGTGCGTCGGAATGCGGAATATGATGCGTTGCGTTGCGTTGCGGTGCGCGCATGCACGCCGGGGAAACGCGCGACTGTCTCGCGATCGACGATGACTACGAAGACGACCAAGAAGACGGAGGGAGGGACGGGCGATAGCCAAGTCAATTGAAGAGCAGCGAACGAAGGAAGCGTACATACTCCCTTTGCCGTTGGATCGAGTGGTACACCTTAGGACGAATAATATAAAAAGAAACTGTATCGCGATCGGTGACGTAACTTTCAACGGGATACCGCGTACCGCGAGAGAGTCTCGACGTCGACGAGAGCGAAATATCGTGTTCCGAGTGCAAGAGCCGTTACGGCGCTAACGACGAAGGTTACGCCATTGGCGGATCGACGATGCTCGCGAGAATTGAATAATTGTAAATAATACGTTATACGCGCGATGGTTGAAGAGGAAACCAATATAATATAGATATTAAATATTTTCGTGGATGAGAGCGCACGGGTACGGGACGCGCCGTCGTGCGTCATCGGGACGCGGGGGGCGCGATCTTTCGGGGAAACGGACCTCGAGCGAGAAGGATTCGAATCGCGGAGAATCGAGTTGTGGTTTTTCGTTTATTTATTCCTAATTAATCTCTCTTGATAGCATAGAGGTGGAATTATCTACCTCGGGACGTTCTGATTGTTACTTAGAGAGAGAAAAAGTCGCGTCGATGTTGGCTCGCCGATTTCTTATTATTTCACTTTTCAATTTCTTTTTCGTTCTCTTCTTCTCATCTTCCTTTTGTTTTTCTTCTCCTTCGTCAAGACTGATGGGAGACGCCGTAGCAACAAGTTGCCGAGACCTCAACGTCTCCCGTGAAAATGAAAACAACGCAGAGCGGTTTAACGTCGTTTCGTTACGTTCGTTTAAAACGATTAAAGGAGAGCACCTTGATCTTATCTCTTTCCGCGTCTTACGTGTCTTTCTACGTCGCGTCGCGACGACGCTTCGCGACGTTAACGAGATACCACGATCGAGAAATTGTGGGTGATGACTCTACGCTAACGCACGTTAGGATGCAATTTGTTAGAACGCGCGTGAAGGCAACTTCATTGCTACGACTCGCTCCTAGCGTTGTTGTACCGCGTAGACGGGCGTAACAACGCATTCTGAATAATTTTGATTTTCTATTTTCTAATATTATTCGCTTTCTATACTCTTTTCTCTCTGTTTCTGTTTCTTCCTCTCTCTATCTCTCTAACTCGCTCTCTCTCTCTATCTCTCTCTCTCACACACTATCTCTGTGTCGCTGTCTCTTTATCGTTGTCATTTGTCATCTCGCAAGTATAAGATCATTTCGTCTTTTAAATAGTAATTAGCGCCTTACGTTATTACGTAGAGATTACGAACCTAGCATCGCCGCGGAGATGCTCAGTGCATTCCCATCGCGCGCGAGTTTTCTTATCGACTTTACCTTACAGTAAGTTAAGTAAGCTGTCGCGGTTAAGCCTTATTCGATAACATAATCGCGGATTACGATAATCCTCCTTTTTCATTGAAAATAGAAACCACGAGATATTTCCTCGTTACTCATCGCTCACGCCATTTTACTCAATATCTGCCACCCATCCTACAAATAAACTGAACATTTTTAATGTATGTTATTATATCATGGAGTGTAATATTCGTCCTTACTATGAAATTAACGCCTGCGCGGACGCTCCAATCGTTCTCGCTCGAATCGTCCATATTGGAGTATACTATGAAGAACGAATTTCATTACTTTCTTCGAAAACAGTGACAAACCTTGATTATTTTTCATGTACGCCAACAGCTCTGTACGAATAAAGGTTTGCAAATAATCGAATTGACCCCGCATTCATTGACTACGGCGTCCAAGAGTCCTATTATTCGTTTAAACGAGATTGTAAAGCAAACGCATATTAGAACAGTAAGAAGGTACTTTACGAAGATGATATGAAATTTTTTGGTAAGTCGCTTACCATTCTGCGGGTAATCACCGAGAGATAACGTCAGGTGGCTTCGCTAACCACCCGACGATCAATCATCGCTTTTCTGCATTACAAATTTCGATCGCTCTGCCCCGCTGCTACTTAGCGTAACACCCCGTAAGGGCGAAAGTAAGAAAAGAGGATGCAAATGTAGGTCGAATTCTCGCTAAGTTTTACGCAAAATACTGCATAGTAAGTAACTTTTTCGCCTCGACCGATCTGCATCGCGATACCGGGAATGGTCAAGCTTGTATATTTTTGAATTTTCAATATAGTCGTATGCCGTGAGCCGTGTTATACATATCAAAAGACAGCGCGGCCCATTTAGCCAGAAAATGGTAATCGAAGGAGAGGAGAGGTTGGTTTGAACCTGCCACGCTGTGAGAAAAAATGGGCCAAGGGTATTCTGCAATGGAAATTCTATTGTCTTTTAACGGCACGGATGAATACGTTTGCGAGTCGATCCTGAAATACCGATACGTTTAAAAAAATTCTATCGTTGCTTCTCGCGCGACGCGTTATTCGCCAATTTTCCCGTCTCTGTTTAGCATAGCAAATTAATTGATTTGGCGTCTATAGCGGGTATCGCGCAAGATTCGATTTAATTCTATTCGTAGCCTCTGAAACAGTTGCTCCCGTTCCAGCGATAATCAGTGGAAATCCAGTTCCGGTTGCCAGTGGGTTTCAATTTCCATGAATCGCTGCGAGAACTACGATGCCACGTTACATCGAAAGCGTTTCATTCCACAAATCAAGCCATACGTTGTGCAGGTTTGAAAGGGATGGCCCGTTCGATCGCGCGAAAGAGATACGGCGGGGATGTAGCGAGCATCACTGTCTTACGCCAAAGCAAGTGGAAGCCGTGCTGAAATATGCACGCGGTACGTGCAGCGCGCACCGCTCGGATATCGAGTCACGTTAATCGTGATATACGACAAATGCTAAGCCCATGCAGAAATAGATGTACCTTATCTGCATTCGGTACAACATGTTCCGGCTTATCTACTTACGAGCAAAGTTCGAATCGCCAAGAAACAAAAAAAGAATTGCCAACTCTCGTAATTCACGTAAATTCTGACAAGAACTTTTTTATTCGAACGATACTCGTGCAACTGGGATAAGTTAGGAATGTAAATCGCTACGAGATCTTTCTCGCGAAGTAACTTTGGAGTTCGGAGACAAATTTCAGATCGTTTCGTCATTAATTTCTTTACGAGAGCGTCTGCGCGCAATGGGCTTTATATACCGTCTGACTATTGCGTCTCTATTCCCCTGAATACGGACTAACCTACTTATGAACGCATAAAACAGAGATACGCTCACGCGTCGGCGTAACGAAATTGAAAAGGTGTTTCCTCCGAATTCATTCCGCGGAACGGGAAATGGGACGTAACGGATACCGGATAGTCGTTCGTCGGTACGATCCTGCGTTTGACAGGAATAGCAATCGCGCAGCCTTCCGTCGATTATATCCCTAAACGTATTGGTATTAATAATTACTTGTAACGGGATTATCGAATAACGTACATCAATTATTTTTATTTCTCCGTATACCTACGGTACTACTAAGTGCGATTACTTTTGCGAATACTTAAACGGTCATATTAGCATAAATCGAGGAAATGAAACGTTTCTCAAAGAAGTATCATTTCGCAAAACAGTGGGGAATAAATCCGTAGGAAGGAGCGGGGCCGTTTCCAAGATTGATACACCTAGTAGAAAAGACTCGGATTCGAGTCTTTTCACATAATTTATCAAGATCTAGGAGACGGAGAGTGGAAAGTGAGAATCCGCGGGCGTTGAAGAGCCGTCATTTGTTGGAGCCGTTTGTCGTCGTTTGCGCCGTTAGTCGATACTCCCGTAGCCTGCTCAGTGTCTTCGACAGCCTCTCGTTCTGTCGCGAGAGCACTTCGATCTTCTCGCGATTCGAAATCAGCTGCCGCGTCATATCCGCCTCCGGATCATCCTCGGGCATTAATATCGTTTCTTCCCGTGATCCTTTGTTAGGATCACTTCTGTTGATACCCCTGACTTTTTCCTCGGTTTTCTTCGTCTCCTCCCTCGGGCGCAGCGCTAAGATCTCCTGCTGGAGTGCTTCGATCTTCCTCTCGTACTCGGCTTTTATCTGAGAAAGAAATCAATGAAGAAGCGTGGCGCACATTTATGCGCGAAAGGATATATTCGCCGGTACTTCTACCGAACGTACGGTCGTGACATTTGACAGAAATCCGTATTTCTGATCTTGAAATGTTTCTTGCTTTTTTTCCACGCGTGAGAGCGATCGACGATGAATCGATAAAATCGTCGCGCGTGCAACGGATTCGGCGAGCGAGCAAATTGGTAGATTTTGAATTCTCCGAGATTGGCATAAGTTCATTTGACGGGGTTCGGTAATTAGATATACGGGCCACGACATCTGACCCTCTCCGCTCATTGGTTGGCAGTTCGTCAACCAATATCGATTATGTATCGTCGACGATCGATACTCGCCGACGGCACATACAGAGGGCGCTCGCCGTCCAAGAACCAATCAAGTGTCTAACTTTGCCTAAGGCCCGTTACTCATTAACGCGGTCCTGACATCCCAGTGCGATTTTTCTATGTCCGCCCCTGTTCTTTATCAACCGCCATTATTGGTTTCTTTTCGTGCGTGCGTAACGTTCTTTTCAAATTAACATTCCAAATCCTATTCTTTAGCTCATTATAAAGCAGTTAAGTACTCATTGCTAGTACTCGGTGCACAGTGAAGTTCGTGTTCATTGGCAAGACTCATTAGTTATCATTGCGTATCACTCGCAGCTGATAAATCATCAATCACCGTGTTACAAAAACCACCTGTTCGTATCGAGATGACGCAGCTCTTACACTCACCCTCATCGGTATGTATTTTTAAATAAATCTACTATCTCTGTTATCAACCCTGTTTCTCGTATGACTATCTCAGACCACCAGATTCCGTATTTATGCTCGAACATGTGACATAATTCAGCTCGTGCATGTATTTCCCTACATTGACTCGTTAAGGCCGGATACAGACGTGAAACATTACGCGCGTATCACACACCACACAAAACGATGCATCGATAGAACAGTTTCGATCGTGTATTCTGACATACGTTACTGAAACATTTGCAACCCAGTTGCAATACGGTGTTTGTTACGCGCGTATGTGTTTCGTGGCCTAAGATTCTAAATTCAGGAAATAGTTAAGATTCGAACTAATGTTACAACCTTAGTGGCTTAACGTCTTAATTTCATGCTCATAACCTGACATGGTCAAATGATTACAAAGCAGACGGGAAAGTAGGTTAATTTCGGAATCGTAATCAAGTACGCGAAGAACCAATCGCTTAAATACCGGCTAATTCCCGTCGTCTCCGTTTCGACCGTAACACAGGATTCCACGCAGATTCCTTGTACCGTTAATTAATCAACGGACGGGTTGCGCGAATCGATGAGACGGACGTGTCGACATTGCTTGGGAGACATGAAACCGTACGGGTTAGAATTAACTTCCCCCAATATCCACGGTCCACCGGTGAAAATTATTGATCACTTTTCATTTAAGTTCGAAGATAGACAAAATGCACGGCTGACTTTAAGCTCGGAGGCGCCAAATATTTGGTAAAACGTGAGGCGCATGTAAGAATTTTCCTGAATCCGTTCCAACGGCTATATACAAATGCTACTACCATACCACATCATTTTCTTTTTTCGACTCCTCTACCAGAAGTTGAAAACGTCGTTCCGTCTCAAGGCACGCATCACGAGTCCCGACCACTTCCTTTTGGAGTCTGCTCACGGTATTTTCGAGCTCCAATTTGCTCTCCGCCAGCGTTCCCACCTGACTTTGCAAAATGTTATTTCCGCCGGCTGCAATAAATGTTCGAAAATGAAAATACTTTTTTCGAACCTTTTTTTATTTTTATTCGCGCATAGAACGTCCTTTGTCGAGTACCAGCGACGCGAAGTTCCGCCTGGATCTCGTATTTCAAAAAGGGACATTTATTTATCTCTCTCTTTTTTTTTTGTTCATTTTACAAGAACGAGAGAGCCCCTATAATCAGCGCGCATCGAACAAAAAAAAAACTCTTTACTCACCGAGGAATAGAATTTCTTCGCGCACAGTCTCGACGGTCTCGCGCAAGGTTTTATTCCCTTCTTCCAGCTCGAGATTCGCGTCTCTTGTCTCCTCCATTTGCCGCCGAACTTCGAAGCATTATTTTCAACGTAAAAATCGTATGCCCGTGAAATCGTCTCCCGGGAAACAAAACTGCCCCCACTCCATTTATTTCCATCGCGGTTTCCCCAAACACTTTCGCCGATCGTTCGTAAACCGTACTCTATCAATTACGAGCCACGTCTGTCATGAGCAGCGACGGGGGATAGGAGAGGGGGAAAAAAAAATAAAATAAAGAAAAGAACATTTTTCCGCTCAAGTTTCGTCGCGCGTCGTTTGATCGCGGTCATTCCCATATGTGCCTTGTACACGAACGAACTGTTGTGTATCGATTTGCTTAACCCCAAACTTCATACCCAACTCTGCGCGGTAGGAGTTTTCAACAAAGTCCCCAGGGGTATTTGGAATTTGATCGATAAAGAAAGTTCCGGCGGAGCGCAGCCTGCTCAAGCCGGAGCTATTAGAAGAGAAAGGAGCAAGAGAAAGAGGGAGGAGGGAGAATGGGGAGCGGAAGGGCGGGGCGGGACGGGTGGGTTGGAGAGTAGCAAAAAGAATCGAGAGATGCCGTCGTAAACGTGATGGGCAGCTCTTAGAAAGAATACTCTAGCCGGGGAAACCTGCCATTTTCTAGTGTACCCTCCAGGGTGGCGTTTTTAGCTTCCAAAGCGCTCCTCCGTACCTCTCCCCTCGACAGCTCTGCCCGCAGATCTCGAATCCTTGCCTCGTAATCACGCACGGCGGCCTCCGCTTTCAGATTATGCTCCCGCATCGCGGAGAAGATCGTTTTAACATCCTTTCCTATGGCCCTCGACAGTCTGCTCATTACGGCCCATTGAGTCCTCCCGTAAATATCGTCTTTCGAATCTTCCCTAAGAAAAGGGTCGTCAGGGGACGCGACGCATTCGTCGGCTCGTGCACTCGTGCCGGAAGTAATACCTTTCCGCCGTAGCGGCGGAAATTAATTTATTCTCCTCGAAGGCAACCTCGATCGCATTTATCACGGCGAGGATAGCATCGCCGGCTATCAAGCAACTCTCGCAATGGTTCACGCTGCTGTTGGCTTGGGAACTTCGGGATACTTTGCGTGTCAGCCACTCCTTCTCCCCTGACTCTTTATTTTTCACCTGTTGACATCGAGCTATTTTTCACGAATTTTCGCGGAAACGCTCGGCCCCGGAAATAAATTGTACGAGGGCCGCGAAGCGGAATCTCGAGGCGCGCGGAGGGTGCCATTGTTCGACGCGCGGATTGATAGATCGTGCGAATCGAGACGTTTCGTGCGTCGATTAAATGGGATATACGCGTGGTGGGGATAGAAATGTTCATCGTGTAGCGATTTGTGGTTTGCGACTCGGCGTGCGTGAAAGATATCTACGCGATGCGTGCGCGACGAGTTGCGCTTTGTTATTTTGTACGCTGACAATGAGAGCCGCGAGGGATTGTTTGTGCGTATACGCAGGTACGTGCCCGTCGGTTCGGCGAAGCGTTTCGACGGAAATTTCTTAGCTCGAGTAGTTGGAGACTTAATTTTCGGAGAACGGAGAACAGTCAAAGCACTTTATAATTAGCATAACTTTGTTCTACAGTCGTGTCAACTTTCCTATACTATAAAGCCAAGTTTAGCAAAGCGGGTTCAAAGTTCTTTTACTAGATTAATCTTTTCATTAGTAATCTTCTCCTATATTAAATGGTCTCGAGTTCCCAACAGAATGGAAGTTTCTTCGCGACGTTTAAAGCTATGCGATTAATTCAACGTGTTTTTATCGGGCTAATAAAAAAAAACGTCGTTTATCAGGTCCGATAACTCACCAAATTTTGGGAAATAGATTCTGGTAGAGTTTTCAAACGATTCCAAATAAGATGCATGATGCTAGCGAGGGACATTTGATTAGGTCGTTTCACGTACGTCACTTCTTTGAAAAAGTCTTCCACGAATGGATATCTATCCATAAATTCCACGATAAGTCGCAAAACAAATTGAATTCTGAAAATCAGAAATGTATCGCTGCTTCTCAGTTCCTCCGAGCTCTTTACCAATGAACAGCAAATAGGATTAATTGTGGCCAATCACGATTGAAATATCACCGCGAAGGCTATTTAAGAAGCACAAGAAATACTCTCGAGTCGAGTTGCGAAGGGGACCGACGACGTCGGAGTAATCGAAAAATCACAAGAACATCGGAGCGAGAGGGGTAATAAAATTCAACCGCTGGCACGTTTTAATTACATCTCTTACTCGGTGCCGATGTAACGAAATCTCCACTCCTGAGGTCGGTAACATAGAAAAAAAGAAATTAACGAAGCGCTCAATTACAAAGATCGTCATGAGCGCAACGAACATCCACTCGAACCGTTCTCAAACGCTCGTAACTGCAATTTTCGTTCGTTTCTACGGATCTACGATGACGTCGTTCCGTCAGATTTGCCATGTTACCAGTCGATGGAACACGCGAGTACCGCGAGCGCACACGGCCTTATTAAAGTTTCTGATAACCCGTTTCGGGGGCGAATATTCCGGGGAGCGAGCGCGCCGACGATTGTTCCGTATCGACGATATGTTTATGTAAATATGCGTTACCCGCGATCGAAAAAGAGCTAAACAACCTGTCGTAAGCCAGCTCCAGGAGAAGAATGTAGAATTCCCCAGCGGTGCCCTTGTGCTCCCTCGCAATTTCCATGGCATTTATGTCCTTTGCGGTTTTCGTAGGAAATTTCCATGACAGATGCTCGATTTTGCCGACCCAGGAATATATCTCGTTCGTAACGCAGACACATTCTCTGATATCCGCGATGATTGACGTTACCAGAAACCTGTTCAGTTTTGGCATAATCCGTTCGCAGTCACGCTGTAGCGTCACCGCAGCGTTTGCAGGTTAAGATGGTAGATAAAATTTAAATTGCTGCTTCGGCTGTCCGCGATAACGTTGATCGTGCTCTATCAACGCCCTGGGCTCCCGTTTGTCGCGATTAATCGAACCGCGTGCATACCAGTTATAAATCAATTCGGGGACGGTTGCTGAAATTAGCCCCCGTTTCGCAAGAAAGTAGAGAATCGATATGTAGGTCGATGTTGCGTCACAGATTCTCCAGGAACAGACGAGGGCAATTGCACGCGAACGCGATAAACGTAACGCATATATATAATCCCGATACGTGCCTCGTACACGTTTCACTCGGAGCACTATTTATTCGTGTTCAATTGCAATTTAATGAACGGCATAAAATCCCTCATACCGAAACAGTGCTGCATCGTCCGTGAAATTTATGCCGTCGAGAGAACTTTGCCGATTTGTATCTGCAGATTCATAGTGGCCCGATGCGCCTGGGAATATTCCTGCAAACATTCAAAATGGATTGGCCTTATTTCGATGCGAGCTCGCTCATACGATAGTAAAACTTTCGAAATTGTCTTTATTTTATTCCCTACTTTTCGTTTTATTATTCACGGTACCAGGTATGCCCTGACCACAGTTTTTCGGTTGATTCAAAAACTCTGCTCAAACAACGTTTCCCGGCACCATAGGAATCATTTCGTTTCAAAGAATGAAATTTTAACCATTTCCGTACGCGATAAGATTCCGTATTTGTGGCTGGACTTCATACTTCTACATACCTTCGATTGAAGATGTATGTAGAACTAGAACTGTTACACGGAGATCATTTAACTGAGTAAAATTTCTCGTCGGTTAATCTAAAGAGCTCCAGAAACCATTTCTCGTTCTTTGACCAAGCCACCGGTAGGTTATTCTATCTACGTCTCTCATAGAATCTTCATCAAACTCATCGAAGCAAGAAAATGAGAATCGACCGGTACCAACTACGTAATTTCATTATCAATTCAATATCCGCGCGATTACGAATTAACAGGGCCAAGCCAACTTCGAGAATCCAATAATCGTTATCAAAGTCACGAACATTATTCTTTCCAAAATAATTCTCACAATATCCTTATCGGAAGGTTGATCGAAATAACAAGAAATAGCGACAACGTTAACCCTTTGAACTCCTACAATCGTGTATGACTCGACATCCACTTTCTTTTTGATCACTACTATGTCGAGTCGTATCTACTCGACTTTATGAAATTACCAATGATACACACGTATGTATGCGTGCGTAAAAAAACATTGAATAGAATTAACTTCTTAACCAAATATTTCGAAATTCATTTGAAATAAAACGTATAAAATAATGTGGTGTTACTGGAAAGAAAACTGAAAAATAATTTCAAGTGCAAAGGGTTAAAATTGAAGCTACCTATCTTTCGTTATCAGCTTTATACCACGATTCACTTGTTACCCTCGAATCTTGTCAATGTATAAACGAAACCACAGGACATCAGTGATGAATCGCGAAACCTCGACGAGGCGCTGAATGCCACGTAATCCGGATATCTCGTACGAGCTGTCATTTCACGGATGTCAGACTATAACTGTCATACCGAGGATACGTCGCGTCGCTGCGACCATTCACTCGCTCGTGGGAAACTTGGAAACGAGTAATTTACAAAGTTTTGGAAACGATTTGCGAGCTCACAGGTGCAATGAGGTAGACGTACTTCTGTCGTCGCTAATCTATCCCAAATTTGCGAGAATATTATATTTCTATCGTTCGCCGTCGGCTCGTCACTTTGGGCGACCAAGAAACATTTGGTTGTATCGATGTATGTACACCCGCAAAGACCGGCATTGATAAGTGGCCGTCCCAAATATCCGCCTCTGTCTTCGATATTGCCCTGTTCGGCGATGCAATTAGAACTATAACTCACCGAGCATATCGTCGCCGCGGCTAATAGAACGTATACCTCTCATTTGGTGACTATTACGTGAATTTCTCTTTGACAAATTACTTGGAGGAAATTATATACGATGCAGTTTAATGAATTTAGTTGCCGTATCGATTTACCATGCAACCACCCCCGAGAACGATAAACAGCGTTCGTACCTCGGGTTTAGACAGCGTTAAATCACTGAGTTTCATTTGATAAACTGGCTAAGCTGATTAATTAAAGCCACTTAAATGACGTTTCCTCGAATCCGGTTTTACGAGTGAACTCGGGGACGGCGACGGCTGCTTATGTAGCGAAATTGATTCGTTCTCGAAACATCAAACGACGCGTTAGAAGTGATGGCACTGGTATAGGCTAACGAGGGTCTTAGGTTAGATTATTTACGGGATTGGTAAACGGCATATTTCGTGTACTTAGGCCGCGATTCGTTAGTTTTGTGAACCATAACCGTATTCGCGAGTAGACGTTCGTTTCGTATTAAATTTTTTATTATCCCCGTCTCTTATCAACAAACTACACCGATTCTTCGCGGAAGTTTTCTGATTTTCCATCAAAAAGTTCGATATTGATTTACGCTTTCAGACCTCATTTTTATAGCTCCAATCGAAACTCTTCACCATTGTCTCTCACGATAATCTCAAATTACATTCTCGATCGAACGTACGGACCAATGCATTTCCAATTGGCCCTATTTAAACCCCGGTGTCGCTGAGAAGTTCAAAGGTGAATGCATCGCGATTTAATTCGCCGATACCTTCGAGATCGGTGCTCGCCATGTGGCAAGCCCGTTCCCTCGGTTTGTCAGAGCGCCGACTTTGCCAGTTCGCGCAACGCCAGTTGGCGCGATGGAAACTTTCCTAATGGCTACGTACGCGGTCCATGGAACTATTCCGGCGTCTCCGCGGCTCCCTTTGAGAGCAACGATTCAGAATGTCCTTAATCCGTTGCAATTACATACCGAAGTATCTCAAACAGCGCTGGTCGAGCCTTCCAGGTACGACTGTACCGACGCCGACGCCGACGCCGGCGTCTCCAAGTAAGCTGCACACGTATCCAACAGCGCGTGACGCGCGCGCCCACACACACACACACACACGCGCGCGCGCGCGCGCGTACACGTCCGCGCTGGCCGAAACTTCGTAGATCGGTATCTATACGAAGCCGGGGACTACCTAAAGTACATTAGCGGAAAACCACGGGAGATCTACGAGTGTGCGCGGAATATTGGAGGGCGAATGAATTATGCACCGTTCGGGAAGGGAGACTGCAAATAACGCTGGTTTATAATGGGATCGTGGCCGATATAATTCACCGCTGCTTAGGCTCCCCGCGTAATACGTTTGCGCGTTAAGTTAATTAGCCCTCTTAATTGTTAGTTCTCGACGCGCGTGAGCTCGTCGCGCCGGGAAACTCCGTTTCTATCATCCACCGACGTATCATTTTCCGGCAGACTGGCTCCAGACAATGTCCGTGGTCCATACGCGTTACTCTTATTATTGTTTTTCCTCCACCACCAGAGAATAGCTCTTACGCGATCCAGTTAGGTTTGAGTTTTAGATTAAGTCCGAATTAGCAAAGTTACGATCGGCTTGTGTATTTGCGCTGTTCGAGTGGGATTTCAGTTTGGATTAAGTTTCGGCACCGGCTTAACCCGCCTCGGGATTTCGGTTAATGAAAAGAAAAAATCGCGGTTAGAGATTCCGAGTCGATTTCCCAGATTTCGTGGAATTTACGATCCTCCGGTTCACGGGTATTAAGGGAAATTCGTGGGGAACGATGGGGAATATGGGGGAGCAATAAAGTGCGTAGACACATACACGTTTCTTAACTTTCTTTTTTATGAAACAATAATATACATATATCTATTGTAAATTTCATTATGTTATTTACAGAAATATATAGACGAGTGAGCGTGTGTGTTCTTTTTTTTTTTGTAATTTGGTCTCACAGATTGTCGCGATTGCGATTGATTCGCGACGCTAATTGTCTAATTTAAATTTAGAGTCCACGAAACGGAAATTAGGCTCGAACGATGACAATCGTCGCGCGTCCCTCGCCGTACGCTCGCGATCACCGGGATATCTTCGATACAGCGTAGATTATGGTATAGGTATATTGTATATAAATAATTCGTGTCGATAGAAACGTAATTATTAACACGCAAAGCCGCTCATTGTTCACGAACTCCGTGGGTAATTCGAAGGACGAGTTTTACTTATTTGTCATTGTCACCGAGAGAGCCCCGATATCGATCGATACCGTTTATTATTTTACACTTGGCGAGGACCCGATGCTATTCCGCAGTTTCAGGGTTTCTTAATACAACAACTCGGTAAATACGTAATAATCGCGTTACTTTATCTCGTCGCTATCGGATAATGGGTTTCTGGGGCTATCCGTGGAGCTACGAAAGAAACTGTAGTTTAAAAAAAACGGGGTAACGGCGTGTCTCGTTTTCTTATGTCCTAGAGCTACGTAAAACTCGGAATAATATTTTCCTCGCCACTTCTTAAAACTCGATTAGACTCCTAAACGGTGAGAATTCATTTTCTAATCGTGTAGTGGAAACTGTGCAAAATGTGACTCCGCTGTGCGTTCGCACCGCTTCTTATTATTACATCGTCGCCCGTACTTTGTTTCATCGGTACCGATTTCAAAGTTATCGTCACGGCCCTTGTGCCGTACTTCGCCTGGCTTGGGTCGATCGCCGTCCCTACGTTGAATATTAATTAAAGAATCTATTACCGTCCACCTCGTCCATCTACGCGACGTAATAACGATTATCCGATGCACAAACAGAAAGTAGGGTGTGTCGAAAATTGAAATCGTCGGAGATAGCGATTGATCTTGCGTATGCAAATTAATTCGAAAGCTTACTTCGATAAACTATTTAAATGGAAAAAAGGTCGTGTGATTCGGACGATCCTCCCTTCGTTTACAACCTATCTAACTTCCTCCGAACATTGGAGCGTGTTTAATGCGTATGACAAAAAATGTTTTAACGCGAAACATCGTCGCGTCTCAGCACGATCTCTCCCATCCTCGCTTCCACGAAACCAATGAGAAGTCTCTTCGTGCGAATCGGCACGTTTAATCCCTATTTCTTTACCCTCTGGGAATAAAATTTGAATAGGCCGGAGATGGAAAGCTCGATCTACCGTTCCGTACCCGCGGGACAAGACGAGTTAATTAACCTTCGGCTTCTGACATCCCTACTATTTCACTTTATCCCGTCGAACAATACCAAATGAGAAATAATATATGTGCCATCGTCGGTTTTCGTTCTACACCTCTTCCGCCGTGTTTCCCCCGCGTATAAATAATCACCGTGAAGGATCGTTTATTCAGATCGAAGTACAATCGACTCTACCGCGGTACAAAATTTCCTATATAAATTCGAGTGCTCGCTCCACATTTTGTTGTTCTTCTCTTCTTTTTTTTTTCTGTTTACCCCGTTCGAGCGAGGAGAGATCCGGGGAATGGTGCGCGTTTAAAGGTCATAGGTGCCTCGCAATCGTTTACTTCTATGTTGTACGCTCCAATTCAATCACGAGCAGCTTCCTCCGGCCGATTTCTCCGCCTGCTAACAAGAAATCCTCGACGAGAGGTGACCCTCGAGAGGAGCTTTCCGTATTTCTCTACGATATACCATAGGTCTCGATCGATCCTCGCGTTTGGCCGCGAAAATTGAGCCTCGAGTTGTATCGACGATTCACGCCTCGACGTGTCGGGGAGCGTGGCAAAATGGAAATCAAAATCCGACGCGATACGCACGGTACAACGTCGTCGTTCGCAGAAATTATTTACGCGTACGTTTACGACGTCCTTTTTCGTATCTCTGAAACGACGTATGTACACATGTCGCATATATACGTATATATATATATAACGTTTTTACTACATCCTTTTACCAGTGAACAAAATTTTACCCCATCGCCGATACGTCCAGCTCGTAAGAACGCACGACTGTAAAACGCGTCGTAACGAAGAAACAAAGTGACCCTCTTCCAATATCTACATCGCTGACGCGGTTCATCCGCGAACGATGTTGACTGGATAAACCGAGGGCATTCGTTGTCTTTCGAACAGCGTACGACTGTTCTACTCTGAGCTTCAAAGCGCCAATCCGCACGAGCGATTTTAAAGCAGCGGCGGGGGAGAGAGAATGAAAATTCCAAGAGAAATTACATCGGTTAAAGGGAACGTAGTTTTTTTTTCCTCCCGAAGACGGTTTACCGGTTCAAAAACATTGGGTTAACGTGATATTGCAGAATAATAGAGGAATATATTTCCCACGGCGCGGCGTTAATAAACGTTGGAGTGTTGCGAGGGTGTGAGATATCCGTGTGGTGCGGTCGTGTTAAACTTTTCACGAAAATCCGGCCAGATCACCGCGATAGCGTGAAAAATCTTGCGTTTCATTACGACGGGGGATTATAAAAACGAATAACCGCTCATCAGTTTCGTCGTAGCGAACTTAGTTGTAAAAATTGACGCTACCGCGGAAATATGTGTTTCTTATTAATATTATTGTTAATGCAACGAGTCGTCGCTGATACGGAGTCCGGCGATAGAGATTTTTCTCGCTGCACGCTCGACCGGTTTATCCTCGTCGACGATCGGCGGACCGAGGGAAAAGGATCTAATACGTCGATGCAACGTAAGACATTTTTTCTCCGGGGAAGCACTAACTCTTCCACGAAGAACGAACGGCGCAGATTCGAGTAGTAAAGGAAGTCAGGGTAAGATCCCGACTGTAATTCCCTCGATACTCCATGGAAACAGATGAGTTTCGTCGGTGGATTACGGTCCACCTGTCACGGGAAGTCATATATATTGCGGATAAAATCCAAAGCACGCTTCGCGTAACGTCAAAAAAGAAAGATTCTAATTTCTTTTGCAGCGGAAGCACGACCAATTCGCGTTGTTCGGCAATTTCGATTATTCCCGGCGTAGTTGCCCAGTTGTAGTAATTAAAAAAATTTCTTGAGCGCGGGAAAGGTAAATTTGCCGCCTCCCTCTCTTTCTCTTTCGCGCTGAATACAGCATTAGTCTATTTGTATGCTGCTAATCAAAATTTGTAATTTCCCTGAAATTTCTCAAACGAAACCGAGGGGCAGAGAATTTGCGTTTAAACATATCGAAAAGAAACGCTTCAACGTTCCATGTTTTTATTTTTATGCGGGTTTCCTGTATCAGATTTAACTTCGCGTTTTTAACCCTTGTCTCTACGTTCATTTCAATCGTTGTGCAATGAAATTTTTCCTCCGACCCGAATAAGTAATTTGTATTAATAAAATTGGAACCACGAGACGTGGTTTGGGGGGAATGGGTGTGTAATATTCAAAGGACACATCTCGTCCCTAATTCTCTATATATGTACGTGTAATGTACACGAGGAACGTTCACTAGAGAGAGCAATTCCCATGATACTAGTCGAAAATAGATGAGTTTCGTCGGTGGCCCTTGCCTCGACCACTATGTACATACGTACGTATGGATGTATCGCGAATGAATCAGTCTCGTTCGTTCCTTGATTCAAATTGAAATTTGAGTAAATTAATCTCCATCATCCGATTTTGAATTTTATCCCTTGTTTGCTATGTAAAATTGACGGGTCGGCGGAGACACGGTTTCGATATACGACCACGTAGTTCGCGCATGAAAACGTAACTGGTAGTTGAGCAATATTTTTTTTCAATTAAGTGGAACTTTGAGTGTCAACATGGAGGGAGCAAAGGTAACAAAAATATCGTTATTAAAACATTTCTGTAAATAGAAGATACGAGCCGAAACTAGATATTCGCGCTCTTCGAAAAATAGAAAACATTAGTGAATCAATCGTAAGTTCGAATTAGATTGAGTTAGATTGAAATCTCGCGTATAAAATTAAAATTGAGACTGTCACGTTCGCCAAGATCTCGAAGAACATTTCGAAAATTTACGCCATTCTCATAATGTATTCTGTCCCGACTCAATTCCCACGATGAATCGACTTTCTCGAAGCCGAAAAGGATGCGCATATCGTCGAATACACGCGAGACTATATCAATTTTCATATATTCCATCTTGCGCATCTTGAATTTTTATTCATAGATCCAACTGTCAGTACTTTACCTTACAGCCCGAAAGTCCACAATGTCACGACCACGTATTTCGCGTTTCCCGAAATACAGCAGTTTCTCGTACTAGATATCCGCGCCGGCTTTATTCCTCGAGGAAGTAGCTGCGTCGCGAAAGAGGAAAACAGAAAAAAGTGTCACACGGGAAGGGATTTTCCGAGGTGAAAACGAATCGAGCGGGAAAAACTTCGTTTCGCGCTCATTGTGCGCCAGCCCGTACCCGGTGCTCCGTATCGACTGATTCGCAGTGCGCAAATGCAAGGAAAATCGATGCGGAGAATCATTCTTAATAGTCTTTTAACTTAATCTGATTTCCGTGCACAAAGGTTAATCCTCGTGTTTGCGCCGCGCCGATCGATCGCCTGGCCCTTCACGCCCTTTACGCGTCGTTTTTTTTTTCCAAGCTCTTTCTCTCCCACTCTCACTCGCGAGATTCGATCACGGCTCAATCGGCAAGGCGAAATTAAATCTACGGTTGTTACGCGCGCCAGTTTCTTTGAAGTTAGCCAAGGCGCGTGTGTCTCGTCCCCTCAGCGAGAACGAAAAAATTTGATCTCCATTAAATTCCGTATCCGCGGACCGAAATTATCATAAATTTGAATCGAGTATAATTTTCGTTGCTAACGTGGCTCCGCTGGGATTTCAGATCTTCGATTCTCGGTTCCGATCGTAATGGAAAGATCCATTATGACAGCTTCAATGTTATTTGCATTTGATCCTGTTTGGAAAATGACACTGCTGAGTGCTCGCTTTTATCCTTGAACGTTCTAGGAGGTGCCGGTGAATTTCTTCGGCGAAAATCGTTGAGTACGAACTACTTACGTTTAAGTGGACGTATATCGAACCTACATCTCGATCGAATAAGATAAAATCTCGCTAGTTCCTCTCTGTTCTCGGAACATTACGTGATCTAATCCGGGATAGTTCAAGTTCGTTGAAAAAGAAGGCGTAATCGAAGGAATTTAAGTTTAATCTTCCCTTCCGAGGAGTAATCGCGTTATATTCTCGTTGGACGCGTTACCTCGATACCTCGACTTTCCAGTTTTTTCCGAACAGAAAATCTCTTAATGATCTCGATAACGAATGGAATAAACATTACGTTAACGAGAATTCCGCGAGGAGCTTCAAGACGACAAACATCCAAATAGTACCTGGAAACGCAACGCACCGTGAATTCGTCGTGAAACATTAAACTCGATCGTTAGTAAAATATTTATATTCCATATTTTTCAATTTCGACTAGCGATTCGACTGCTGGGAAAAATAATAACACGAGAATACGCGAACAAGGATCGATTCGCATATAACCGGATCACGTAGGTAGATTTCGCATCGGCGAAACTCTGTCGCTCAGGATAATTGCCATACTTCCGCGTTATCTCGCCTACTACGCGTTCAATGCTGCAATATGTGTGCATTTGAAATTCAGGTTAAGTCGCAGGCGCTTTCGTAGTCGTCAAACTTCACGAAGCTACACTGAAATAACTATTACCACCGCAAGTTCTCCCTTGGCAACTCTAAATCCCGCCATAGCGCTAAATTCTTCGTTAAATTAGGCAGAGGCCTTCGTTAAGTCTTCTTTGAAGTGTACCAGGGTATTAGAATACGGGGGGCAAAGCCGTGAATAGCTTTTCTAAACGAATATCGGTGAGAGGGGGGGGGGGGGGGGGGAGAATCCCTTTGGGAGATCCTTTGGGCGGCCCGAAAAGGGCCTCCCTTCGTGTCCATCGTTAATCACCCTTTCCTCGCTCTGTATACATTTTAATTAGACCCGTGTTCAATTCATACAAATACGTATTAAACTCGTCGCTAGTATACATATATATATTTAAAGCGTCCTCCCGCCACCACCTGGCAGACGGACTCACCTGTTGACCCGTGACGGTGATTAGCTCGAGCATCCTCGAGCCGCGTACGTTGGTTGTAACGCGAAGCCTGGTTCTCTGGAAGAGGCACCCAACGTTCGGCATTAACTCCTCCCGTCGGAGTGACGTGACCGAGAGGATCGGAGACAATAGAACGTTGCCAGACGTTACTCGTGTTCAGAGATACCCTGGATTTTCTCAACTATCGGGAGGGAGAATAGGCATTCTCCTTGATGGAAACCTGGCGTTCCGGACTGTCGATAAATTATAGCGTATATCGACGAGCACGAAAATTCACGGTAAATTTAGTTTCGGGATCCCCGACACGCGGATCCTCGTCGAATCGCGTCTACCGCGAAGATTCCCCTATTCCCTCGGTTACGCGATCCATGAGCGTCTACGTCCGTACCGAGAATAGGTTAGCGATCCGTCGAAGCGAATTAAACACAATTTCTTTTACAATCATTTGTTACATCCACTCTAACGACTCGCAATCCGTCGCGTCGTCGACGGGATACAACTTACGCACAACTTACGTCACATAAAAATTCACGAGAGATTCGCTTCGTTATATTATTCGTCCGTTATCTATTATCGATCCACCTAATTACCTACGATTCGTTGATCCACGATTCTTTTCTCCCGCGGTTAAATAACGGCCAGGATCACCCGTTGTTCGCGTCGAGATGCATTAACCGAGAGCTCCGACGAGCATTTCCGTCGGACGCGATGCCGATCTCCTCCCTCGAAGAGGCTCGAACGGGCATTAACTACTTCCCACGAAGGGACACGTCAAAATGGCGGGGATAAGGGCCAGGAGGACACCGGTGATCGTGCGCCGGCCAGTTGGCCCGACGGACGCGTCGGATTTCGTGGGTGGATTTCTGGCTTGGTCATTCATCACGTCGCTGGATATCGCGGCGCTGTTCGGCTCCGCCGAGGGACAGCTTATCGGGACGCTCATTGTGTCGTTGCTGGACGTGGAATCTCGGGAGCAACGGCTCGCGTGGTGACCCAGACAGGAGGCGTACGAGATGGCGTGCGGTATATAGCTCTGGTCGATGCTACCGGAGAACAAGACATTCGCCAATGGACCAATGGCGAACACCGGGACGTCCTCACCGCCGTGGGTTGCCCAGGCGCGAGGCACTCCTGCCGTCTGCAACAAAACGTCGGATGATAGCCGGCGTCGATTATCGCGTTCTTTGGAATGATCGCGATGCGATCCGCCGGAGTGAGTAGATTTTTAAGTTCGCTTCTCAACCCGAAAGGATTTGGATTTTTTGGGGAGGCTGGTGCGAATGTTTTGGTCGTTGTCTTAAGAGGTTAAATATGGGAAGGATATTACCTTTTACCTTTTTCTCCGATTGGTGGTAGAATAGGGGAAGGGTATGTTTAACCGATTTTATGGTATGGTGGTTATTTGCAGGTAAGGTATTATTGGACGCTACGCTTTCTTCAACACTTCGCGTTAACCTTCGCAACGAAGGAGTTTATCACTCCCAACACTTTCTATTGCCCGTTACACGCGGATAAAAGGGCGCACTGAACATTCGTATTGAATTCGTTAAAGTTAAAGTTGCAAACGATTGGAGTCAGTTAGCGTACGGTGTCGAAAGATTCGCATGATCTACGAAGGCGGATTTTTGCTCGTTTTTTCCATATCGAAAACTAGTTTCTTAATTTCGAGAACGATAGTAAACCGCGCGAACGTGACGTATCCCCTGCTCGGCGATAAAACATAATCGAACGGAGCGAATCGCGGTTCGGTGAAGTTAATTACGCGATTATTTGTTTAGAAACAGGAGTTAAATCAACGACCCTCCGTGGACCTCGCTTTTGAAGCTGCCGATACGAAGGATGGCGCGAATCCCACGAGAGAAATGGCAGTCACTCATCTCGCTATGCGCGCGATGCCAGCTTGTTGTCGCCTTGCCAAAATTCGGTGACACGCTTCCCCCTCCCCCATCACGAATCCTCGCAATTATGAAAGACGACCGGATACGACGGTTTGCACGTTAGATTTGCCACGTTTCATATACGGCAAGCGCATTTGCGGTGGAATGTTTTCGTCGTCCACGCGAATCCTGTTCTCCCGTTAAAGTATCCTCCTTTGATTTCTTGTGGCCCGCGTCCCATTTCGTTTTTCCTACCGCACGGGTCCGCGCGTTTCTGTTCAACGCCACGAGGAAAAGGACTTCAACGAGGGCATTTCTGCCGCGTTTGAAACGCCGCAAAACTCTTTTGGTACGTTTGCCTCTGACGATCGGATGAAAGGCGGGGACTCCGGTGTATCCACCCGAGTGTGGGAAGCGTCAAGTTAGAAAGGCACGAGTGCGAGGACAAAGGTTTCATGCTCTGGCTGAAAAACCATCGACGTTGCCCCCACGGTAGTTTTGCTACAAGGTCATTTTTATCTAACGTACGCCTCGCATACGAGCGTAAAAGTTTCATCGATTTCAAAGCCCACGGCGGCGATGTAGTTCGCGCCCCTCCCCCTCCTCCGAAATGAAAGGGCCGGGGTGTAGAGGAGGAGGATCTTCTCTCGATACCTTTCCGCGATTGCCCCCGGGATGTCGCGCCACTGGGAAACGATATTTTTGGCCTTTATGGATGCGCCGTCGATGTATCGATCGCGGCCCAACGAAACTGTTGGGACCGAATTGCTTAACTGCGAATGAACGGGGATTTTCCAGTGGGAAATGAAGAAGAAATTTATCCGCGTAATATCGTTGTCAGGTTACGGAGGGAACACGCTCGAATTTTATATTACTTCGATTCTGATGAAATCGTCGAATGTTTGCTTCGTGCTCGTAATGAAGTATCGATGGGCACCGATTGTCCAGTCGTGCGTTTTTGAAAGTCATTGAGCCGTCATTTGGGCGAAACCGCTGACCATTGAAAATGTTGCAACGAAAGGGGGATCTCATATTTTTAACGTTGGTTCTCTCCGGTCAACTTAGTTTTCTTTTGAAAGACATCCACAGAAGCTTGTCTCTCGTTCGCGATTACTTTTGTGAAAGGAGGTTGGACATGCATTTTGATAGTCAGTCCCAGTACGCCACGCGTCGAATCACAGCAGATTGGTTTCTGAATTTCCGATGCAACACGATTTATATCGTTCTTTAGGATCGACGAATTCGAAATTATTGAACGCCTTCCATCCATCGATAGATAATCTTTCAGAAAGTCTGCAAAATTGCATTGCCATCGGGCTGCGTGAAAAGCTTGAAAGTTACTTCGTTAAAAAGAAGGATGGCGTTTCGATCGGTACGAAGGAAGGGAGCTGACCGCAAATGCGAGAAAGAAGCACGAGGCTAATAACGAGGAATCGATGTCGGGGTATTAAGTAATATTATGCTAATGAAATAGCATTGTGAGGGGCATAAAAGAAGAAAAGGCGAAAGAGTCGTCATAAAACGTCGAATTGAAAGGAACGGGTGGGAAATCCCGGGAGAGGGGTTTCCCCTCCCACTATCGTTTCGCAATTGTCCTCGGGATCTATGGTACGGTGAAACGATATCTTAAGGAATTATTGTCCGCTGGGGAAGGTCTTAAATATCTCGGGACACCCGCAGTTGTCATCCATCATCTACCTATTCTTGCGCAGCGTTTCCGCTGTGTCGCGAAGTGCTTTTCCGGAATTGCCATTCGCCGTGTACATGCATACACCGTTCATAAAATTTCCTCCGATTACCCGCATCATTCTAATTTATAATCCCGCTCGATTCGAGGGGAAAAAAAATTGCTGAGGTTTCGCGTCCCCCATTCGACCTCGGCGACATTTATGCCCATTGGATATTTCATTTTACATCCGAAATAAACCGAGGAGAGCATCGAAATTTGCTTCGCCGCGATACTTCGATATTTTAACGTTCCGCCCTTCTGGAAGCAATAGATAAAAAGGATTGCCGCGACGATATTTAAGGCGGGGCGTGTACCACAAATTTTGGAACGCTGCCACGTCGTTGGTATCTCGTCGAAAGTTATAAATCAACAATTGTTGCTCATCAAGATCGTTATTACTTTACGGTAGCGCGTTACGTTAACCGCACCTAACGTATTTCGCGAAACTGGCCGGCTTTGCTGAAATTGAAACCTTCGCGATCGTAGTGCCAACGGCTAACTAAATCGTAACGTTTTGAAGGAGAAAATTAGCGAGAGAAATATTTGCTATTACGGCTTTTAAAATTATTGCAATGGCAAGTACGATGAACGAAACAAAAATTTACTCCCTTTTTTTTTATTACGTCAATCGATTTCTCGCTGCGCGTACATGGCGAGTAGACAAGTATTTTTAAAAGTGGGGCTCCCGTTAATGAATGCAAAAGCGGTGTTCTCGTTGCGGAAAATGTTTACTGTCCGTTTCCCTTTTTGCATCAATTTTAAATATGGAGTTTATTTTTCCCAAATGAAACTGGGTTACTGTTTACGTTGCCAGTACATATGTATGTACGTTTCGTTACGAGTCACGTCCAGTCCTGTTTTCTTGGTTTAGAAATGGCAAAGGGAATACATATTCGCATAAATTGAAATTAACGAACCGAATTGCACGGCTGCAGACGTTAATTATGTAGTATTCCTTAATTAATTATGTTTCCTTTATAAAAGTATATCACGCCGTTGCCATGCGATTGCCAATGTTTGGTCGATACAAAAACGTGCGTATATTAAAACAGACTTTTGAATCCTCGACAGGCACAAACGCGAATCAAATCGTAATAATTGTGCTAACATTCCTTCCTTTAACAAAATCATAAAAATAAAGACACTACAATTAATGCAGAATTGCAATTTTCAATGAGAAATTTCACGTGACAAGACATTTAATCAATTAGAGATGGTGGAGGTAACATTGCGCACGAGTTCCCGTCGAAAGACTTTGACACGAGTTGAACATTAACAAATGGCCGATACATAGTAGCACCGTGCATCGCTGTTAATTACCGTCGTCCCATCCGCCATCCGCGTTTTAATATTTCCCATCGGGAATTTCTGCGCGTTATTCGCCATAACGACACGCTGACGTCGCAGTGACACTCTCGAGGAATTAAATAGCCAAATTGAAAAAAAACCAACACGTTAATGCGAAAGCAGGTTTAATATCGCGTAATGGCAAAAAATTAGCGAGAGTAACGAATTACAAAAACTAGCTCGACGTGGAAATAACGAACAAATAGAAGTGAGAACCGGGTCAAGTTGATGTTAATTGGTCGGAAAGAGCGTGCGGAAGAGGCAGGGAATGAAACTACGATAAACAGAACGGAGCTTTGAGTAAATAATTAAGAAAGAATCGCTATCTGCCCCATTGAAAGGTGCACCTAGCCAAGTATAATTGCTTTTCGAACCGCGCTTCTATGCACGACTGAATTTATGCTTCGTCCGATTAAAAATTATCGGGCTGGAAGACAGAACCGATTTCCGTCAGGGGAGGGAATTTCGAATTATGAAAGAGAGAGAGAGAGAGAGAGAGAGAGAGAGAGAGAGAGAGAAAGAGAGAGGCGGAGGAAGGAAAGGCGGGCGATTGGAAAAAGTGAGAAGAGGCGAGATATACGTGGTAGGAAGAGTTTCATCAAATATTTCACGATGGACTTCCGATGGAACGTGATGGATTTTCGAGCACGCTCTCGATCTCTCCGCTCGATCATTTTCCGATCCAATAAACAGTGACGAACTATCCGGGTGCGTGAGAAAATGAGCCGGCCCCTTTACCTGAATGGAATCCTTTCCAGCTTCCCGCAAAATATTCCGTGGTTGCGTGTATCCCGGCCCATTGCTGTAGAGCAGCGTCGTGTACGGCTGCCCGTCAAGATCCGAGACCTTGCTGTCGGAACCTGAGGATGAAAAAAGAAATGAGGGTGCGATCCATCATCAGCGCTATCGATAAGAGTCTTACAAATAAAAGCAGCCGACGATTACAAGAAGTTCGGGGGGGAAAGGTGGCAGTTACATCGCTCGCTACCGTAGGGAAAGCACGGCCAAAGTGGAGTGGATAATAAAATCCCATGGTCCCTCCCCTTTGATTTTGGTAAATGATTCGGAAAATAGCCTCTCGTACTCTACGCGCGGCGAAATCTTCTTAATGGATATCGCTTAGTACGATAATATTTTTCACGGGCGTCGTAGCGCGATTCGAGTTCGCTCGTTTTCGATACGTGACCGAATCATCGTCGACGTCTCGACGCGTCGATTTTGTTAAGAAAAAAAGAAGTCGACCGATGCGCTCGTTAACGATAGGTAGACAAAAGATAAAGACGTCGCGATAAAAAACGTCTTGTTGGCGAATCTTCTTAAGAAACCGACAGCTTCGTTAGCAAGAGTTTTAATCACGAACGTTACGCTTTTTATCGACGTTTAAACGAATTTGTTAAAAGTACTCTCTCTCTGTATCCCGTTTACCGCAACGGAAAGTGGCAATTGTAAATCGTGGGAAAAGTTTCTTCGGGTGCGAGTATCGACGGAAAAGATGATAAAATAGGAATTGTTAAACACGTAATTGTCCCGGGTGTTTTTCCGCGCTATAAATAAATGGACGTTCAATTGCGGACAAAGCAACGAGGGAGACAAAGCGCTGTAGAAAAGAAGACGTAAAGCACGAGAAAGGAAGAAATGGGCGTGCACCGGGACATGCCCGTTGGTGGATATGTTTTATTCAAAAGCGTTCTTCCTTCGTAGGAACCTTCAAAAATAGTTCGCCACCATTTCAAGCTGCCTGTCGTTTAACAATGTATAATTTAACCGTTTATTTGCCGTGCAAATGCACCGTTCGCATTAAGAGGCTGTTGCCGTTTCTTTTTAAAGATTAAGAGGATTTTAGGTTTTCGTGCGATCGCATGTACTCGCTGTAGCATTAACTCGACCACTTTTATCGTATTCGTGCAAACGTCGTGTGATGAAAAAGGAAAAGCGCAATCACGAAGAGAATACGTTTCTATTCTCGTGTTTGACGAACTAATTCGTTTAATGACAAATACGTGCCATTACCGGCGAAACGGTTTCTGTCTCTTTAATTCGCGATAATCTGTCTCGACGGTTGTTTTAAACAACACCCGCTAACGCGCACTGTGAAAATCTTCAATTTAAATGTAAATTAAATAAAGTTTAGAACGTCAGTTGTCACGGGAGTGTTTTATCCAAGGTGGTTTTTCTCCTGCGTCGCCGCGAGCTGGCTTAAATTATTTATTCGTTAACTATGCATAGTTAATCCCTTTACTCGGCGTAAGCTCGCGTCATTGAGTTTAGCGGAAAAGTTTGCAATTTTCTGTCGGCAGCTACAATTTTGCCCTTTCGGATACGGTTGAAGGCTGAATTATATTTTCTCCCCGTCAACTTTGTTAATAAATTATGCTTAACAAACTTTGCATCAACTTTGATTCGTATATATTGTACTATTACGTAGTACCGTATAGATCGCTGTTCCGTACTAAAAAAAACATACGCTTCCATCAGAATACAATCGATTTAGTTGCGGTTCTAGTGCACCCCTTGGAAAACAACTCTGACGATAACTGTCGGAAAACATGTCCGAAAGAAACTGTTCCATTAAAAATTCTAATTTTGAAAATTTTCGAAGTACACCGTCTGTCCCGCCGAACGCTTCCAGTTTAATATCGTTCGAATAAAATACGGAGGTTTATATCTCGCGATTTACCGTGAACAATCCCGTAACATCGTTCCCCTCGCATTGGCGAAATGAAACGGCAGGATTCACCGAGAACGTAAGTACCCTCGGTACTTCGAGACTGATGCGAGCGTACCGAAGTAGGTACGTCTCGTTACGTCGCCATTTTTGTAAATTGGAAAGACTGTCTCCTCCGGTTACACCCACTGTTCCTAATATAAACATCGTCGCGGATGAAAGTGTTCGCGCTTAGGTGTGCAATTTAGAAAAGTACGTGCTTCATTTCGTTGAAAATGTTTTAAGTGAAACAAGCGCTCTAACGGTCAGAGTAACAAATAGTTCTACATTTTTTCTCCTGGCTGGCGAACAGCTCTCGACCCCTCGCCATCCCGAGGGTTAATTGTTTTTGAAAGTTCTTAGGAAGGCTTTGTTCGTACGCCGAGCAAAAAAGCGGAGAAAGCTTTAATCCGCGAGGCGAGATACGGAAGCGGGATTTGTTTTATAGCGTTGAAACGGACGCAATGTTTGACATTTCGTACGTTACTCGTTAATTATTCGAGGAGAAACTAAATATCATGGTAAAGCGAATTTTATGTTATCGTTTATTTGACGGAGCGGTTTTGATAGCGAGGTATAAAACATTTAATGGGTCGCTGAAATGTTGCACAAAATAATTACCGACTTAATCTATCTCACGATACGCCGATAATTATGGTACGCTACCCAGTTGGTTTTTTCGCATTAAACAAATATCCACTGTAGCCCTCACCCCGTGAACTAACAATATTGAATGGCGGTTTAGCCGATGTTGCATAGTACACCGTTGGTAATGCTTTATGTAATATAGTTGAGCCGATTACGCGGCGGCGTTCTGGCATTAAATATTAATTACCGCGTTGAAATATTGTGCATTAGGGGCCATTCGAGATGGTAAACACACACGGAGACTCCTCGCACAAAGCGAAATGCATGTCGATAATAGAAGCGCAGCTGTTGTATCGCAACAAAGGAACCCATTCCTCGTCTTCTACCATTCCGATGAAATTGCACGGCTCTACAAAAGAATGGGAAATGAGAATTCAAAGAATCATTAGCCATCGGTATTACCACTCGCAGAATTGCTTATCACCGTACAAAGAACCATTATTATTAGAATTACATATTTGCGCCAACGTTGTGGATAAATAAATATCAACGTGCAACGCCTTGGTCACGAGGTTACACGGGATTCGCAAGACGCGTTATAACGCGTGGATATACAATTTTTTTTATAACTAACGCGCAACGACCGATGGGGATATTTTCGAGGAGACTCGAAAAACATCCGATAAAGCGTAGAATAAATTGTTCGTCGATAAGTATCACAGGCTTCTGGTAATAATGACGAGACCCGTTGACAGACGTTGAAAAGAACAGAAATAAGGAGACACGGAGCGATCTTCGAATCGGAAAAGCCTCGAGGATACGTGGTTTTACGACTTCGAACTCTTTCAGCGATAGCTTCAAATAAATGACTGATCTTTAGAAAGCCCCCTTTGCGGATTTTCCAGCGAATACGGGACATCGACTGGGAGCGTCGCGCTACACCCACGCAGACGCGATGAAAGTACTTCAGAGACGCGCCGCGTCCCTCCCTGCCCTTCGCCTATGGTTTCCTTATCCTACCCTATGTTGGTTATCCGACTCACAATTAATTAGAGCAGCCTAGCCGGCAGAATAACGAGATATCCCGTCGACTAATTTAATTAACCCACATTTAAGGGCAGTTCGCGCCGCGTTACGTTGGGGCCATAAACGCAAACATCGCTAAAATGTATCGGCAGCTATCCGCGATGATTTTACGACCCGCCAAGCGGGACGAGGTGGGGGGGGGGGCGTGCGGGGGGAAGGAATGGACGAGGGAGAACGGAAGCGAGACCGGGGAGACGTACTTTTCAAACATTTTCGTCAAATTAAATAGCGTTCGTTACCAGAGGTCAACCGACGCGGTTCACCGACGATTAAATTCGACCACGCTCACCCGGAAAAGCGCGCGAAGCGCGTTGATGAATGTTGGCTTTGCATGGGTGAACGTAATACTCGTTTCAAAAACAGTCGCAGCGTACACAGCGGATTCCTTTATTATTTATCGCGCGAAAGAAATTTAACCGAAAACCCTCGTGCGCTCGTGTCGCGTACACCCCCCCTCTCCCCCTTTTCGCATTCTTTCGCGATTCCCCGATACTCCCTGCGATTATTTACTTAATGTCCGAACAGGAGTTCGTCGGAAGAACCGCTTCTCCCATTCCCCGTGAGACGAAGAATAACACCCGGGTAATTTAAGAGTACGTTTATCGGGACGGCGGCGATTTATCACTATAAATTCACCGACGGAGTTTCCAAGCCGGGCGTACCAGGTGAACACACGGGCAATAACCTTTTTTGCAGTGGCGTCGCTCTACGTGCTATCCGACGTCGCGGCGCGGCGCGGCGCGGCGCTCTCGGAACGTGGCACGGCAGAAGTTCGTTAGGTAGGCCAGAACTTCTTGGAATGCCACGGAACTAGTCGGCAGGTTACAACGCGGGATCGTTTATAAATCAGTTCGGATACATCCCCTATCGAGTCTGTCGTGCTCAACGAATCGCCCCTACTCGAGGATGTCGGCCGAGGGAGTTGCATGCCCGGCCCGAGTCGGGGCCATTAACTAGCAAGTATATAGAAGATCACGAAAGCACATCGCGCTGCCCCGAAAGTTATGCGATGGCAGCGACTCACGAAAGTGGATATTCGTTTCGAGCCCCCCCGAGGGAAGTTAAATTGGAGAATGAACGGGCGCGGTTGGTTTTATGCCGGGACACGGATTCTTCGATATTCGTCGCTCCAGTTCTCGGCGTGATATTTTTCCGAGCAGCGCAGCGCGTTGGTAAAGCGTTTCGATAGCCAAAATCATCAAACGAGTCTCGCGATTAAGCGTATCGCGCGAACGGTTTTCCATCGAAGCGGTTTCACGGTTGCCGCGCGTATAGAGTCGAATGCGTTCTTTCCATTGGAAAACGTGGAAAAATTCGGCCGTGGTCTCGTAAATATGCGCGCCCCGTGCTCTTAATTACGACGCGAAGCGCCTGACGTTGCCATTCGCGTCCACCCGACGTCTCTCGTCCTTTTTAACCTACAGCGATCCTTTAACGCGGTTACGACGTTAAACGTCGAAATCGTCGACTATTCTCCATTTCGACGGCCATCCTTCTATTTGCATTTCGTTATTGTCGCACGAATTGACAAACGCAGCCGCGTCGACCGAGGCGCTCCCATTTGTTTCAATTACAGCCATACATCAGACGCTAAAACGGGAAAGCTCGTCGTATCCATTCTATTTCTACCCACGAAACACCGATCGATCGATACGCGACCGGGCGCGGCGATGCGGCAGGTTAAAAATTTCAAGCGAAAATCTACCGGTTGCCGAGGCGGTTGATTCTTCCCGCTCCAGCCTATCTACGGGCACGTCGATCTCCGTGTATGCACCGCATCGACGCGACGCGACGCGACGCGACGGGACCAAAAGCGAACTCGGTTAAAAGCTAAGCGACCCCTGTCACACCTGCCAAATAACGCGAAATGGGAATAGGTTTCCTATTCGGCGACGCTAGACACTTACTCGTTGCTCCCAGCCGCGGCGCGATACGAACGGAGAGCGATGTTTCCCCTTGTCATAAACCTGCCAGAGCGTAGTGGCATGTTTATTACCGAGGCGGATAGCAACCAAGCGACGCCGCATTCACCAAGTTTCGCGAAGCAATAGAACAGCGAGGAGGACACATTTCGGTGGGTCGGTTGACGCCACCGTCGCCCCGGTAGAATACGGGTGAATCCTGCTTTCCAAGGAAATATCGCGAGATCGGAACCCGGGATCCACTTATGCCAGCGATTATCGTCGCTCGCGATAAGTTTGGTGGGAATCTCGAAGCAAAGGATTCAACCTCGTTCGCCCGCCCAGATAGACGGGCATAAAGAACGACGGAGAAACTTTGAGCGAAATCTTGCGCGGTGCGTCGTGATCCCAAAATTTAGGAAACGCTCTCTTCTAACCTACGCGCGAATCGCGTATGTTTTGTCTATGCAAATTTAGAATTTTACGGAGGGTTGGGTAAACATTTGTTGCAGGGTCAAAGGAAATCATAAACAGCGGTGATTGACGCGTTGAACGCCACGTTAATTTTACACGGGTTGCCCATTATGTCCATATTATGTGGAAATATTAACTGGACCAGATAATGTACGGCATATTACCGCGTTTAATAAATACGTGTACTCTTTTTTTATCTTCCTGTTTTATTATATATGAATAAAACTATTTTTATCTGTTCCATAATACATTAATGTCTTCAGGCCATTGTAGTAATGATGATAGTATTGACAAATTTATGAGTGTTAGCATTTATTATAATTATGAATTTCTACTAATCTTGGCGCGGCGCGGGCACCGGTGGCCCCCATGGCATTCAACGCGTTAACAATGATAGGTGAGAATGGTAACCCTCGGCGTTTGTCAGTCACTGCCGAGACGGCGCGGCGTACAAACGAATGGCATCCTGCTTTTCTTTCCCCAACTTGCTCCAGGCCTCGGTTTAAGAACTTTCAAATCCGCGAAACTCGCGTTTATTTCGTGCTTCGAATTACGCCCGACTACTTTTCTACTCTCCGTTGGCCTTTACCGGAAACGGAGGGGCTTCCGTTACGCCTGTGCATCTCCGCGAACCGCAATTCCAATTCACCGAAAGGGTGCCTTGAAATTCCGCCGGACCAGTGGCATCCCTCGAATTTCGGACGAAACCTGCTGCGTAGAAACTCGTCGAAACGGATGCCAACGCTTTTTGGGCAGTGAGCTAAGATGATTATACCCATGCTTTTACGCGCGAGTGAATTTGTTCATCCGATTTGCCGGAAACTGTACGGCGCGGCGTGCGTACGGGTTTTGTCCCCGCCGATGCAGAATAACGCAATTGAATTTTCTCATGTTCGGCAACGAGTACGCGAAACGAGCGAGGAGGCGGGGACGGGGGGAGGGGGGGGGGTGGGGAGGGATGAAAAAAATAGAATTTCTCAACCGGCAAATCCAATGGCGACGAATAGATCGCGATCTCTGTAAAATTGTCAATTTTAATTGGATCGATTGAAATTCGTGTCGCGTTGTGTTAATATTGATCGAGCGTCGAGGTCTCTGTTTGCTCGATTATTGTGCTACAACTGTGTTACTTTGCTGTACTAATACCAGTTACGCTCAAATCCGTCGTGTTTACTCGACGTTATTATTCACTAGTTCAAATTGAACGGAAAATCTACGCTGGCATTGAGCGTCGAGTTTCAGGAAAATACATAGCGTTCGGGACGAAACGTCCTGAGCTTGCGAAACATACTACTTGGGATCCACGAAACAAAATTCACCTTCCACCATCGGCATTATTTATTTCGAAATTATCGAGCACGCGAGCATCAATAGAATATTTTAGTGCGCGGAATTAATTAAAACTTTACTTTCGAACTGGGCCGAGGAGTGAATTCGAAAGGTGTTCATGGAAGTTCCTCCAACACTTTGCAATTTCGCACGAAAATTTAATTTCGCTACTTACTTACGCTTCGTTGCTTGACTGCCCTTTAAACAACTTTATCGACCATTCCAATATTTGTAGCGAAGGAAACAACGCGAGGTCAACACTCACTCGAATATACCGGCGCAAATAGTTGTCGAAACACCTGTGCATGCGAAGTATGAGGGTCCTTGGCTTTTGAAGGTACGGTAATTGAATTTGGTTGCTGTAGGAATAGAGTACCTCTTTGCGAGTTCGAACGGGCACCGTAATTGAGTTAAACGGAAATTGATCATTTGAAGTTAATAGAATGCCATGAAAATACATAAAGGGATTTTCTATATTACGAAAACCCAACGTATTTATGGGGATTATTTTACGCGCTATTCGCGGTTTTCACCGTTTTGGTTATTGAAAATGTAGGAGATATTTTGAAACATTTGAAAAGGTCAAAGAAGTAACGAGATATTAAATGAAAATTTTCGGAAATTCGTATGACATTCGCGCTCGTTACGCGCGCATCAGAAACATTCGTTTCTGTGTCGCGTAAAAAACGCTGTTACGAACGTAGAAATAAATTTTGACGCGTAGCCTCTCGACGTTGATATTAATTTGCTCATTAACCGGTTTGTAGCATAATCTTTCGGTGCCGGTTCAACTATTTCCTTTCGAGTATCGGTTTCCATGTCATTAATCACTTCGCTTATTCGAACGGATTAAAGTTTCGTGTTTGTAATTAAAGTTACTAGCGTTTACTCAGGCATGCGAGCAAGATTCTTGGGAGCGAGTTAACAGGTGAGACAATAGTTGTTGAGAAATTACAAAGGAATTAATTGGAAATGGATTCCTTTGAAACTGTTAACGAAACGTTGACGCTACATCGTCGCCAAAAGAAATAGCGATTCTCGCGGTAGGAAAATATTTGGCACGCGCGAGTTATTGAACACAAATATAAAAGTTAGGTTGGAAAATTGGTAAAAATAAAACGGTATCTTCGCAACTATTTCGCGATCGAAGCGTTAAACTGTTTGTCGTGGAATCGTTACGGTTAAAAACTTTTCCTCGGTAAATTTCCTTACAAAGTTTCGAGCAAATAAATTTGTATTCGACGCTTATTCCATCGTACGTTTTCCTATCATAGATAAATTCTTTTATACGCGACATTCTCGACTGTCTTGCGATTTATTTCCGACAGTTCCAACTGCTATCAAGATTTTTATGCGAATTCGAGACGCGCGAAAGCGTAGTACATTCTACGTAGCGGTTTGAAACTTATCTTTTTACGGCTCCGCGGCGGAAGTTGGTCCGTTTGTTTGTCGAGAAAATTAAAGGATTAAAAAATAACGGAAATAATGACTCATCTTCGAACGCTTTCGCAGAATTGCCTAAAGGGAAATTATTTCAACGTAATCCAAACTCTCGACGAAGAACCCGCTACGTGGATTCGGATTACGAGTCCGAGTCGATATTTCATTTGTAATCCTCGTATCTCATGGAAATCTCATTTCTGATCTCCATTTGATTTTCTATCCGAGTAATTCGAATGTTCCCCCTCTTTCGAATTAAGCCGCTCGTGCACCGGTCTCGTGACAGCCCGGGAAATTCCGTTCAAAAGAAATTGGGAAGCATGGAAATGAATGAGAAATATCGTGCATCGAATCGGATCGGATCAATTCCGATCCGAACGGATCGGGAGGTTGCGTCATTTTGGGGAAGAATGCTTTCGCTGGAAAGCGGCTGGTATCGAAAATAACCGTGGGATTTTCCAAAACTTCGTACGGGATATAGATTGAAATTTCAGCCTGTAATATACGAATCGGACTCTCGACACTGGGCGAGATAAGAATCGTGTAACGCGTAATGAATTAAAAGTCTAATTTTCACGGGTCGGACGAACGACGTAATTGTCTTTCGCCCTTTGGTACAAAGGTAATTTAACGGGCACTCGAATTATCCTAAATAAAATTACGCGTGGTGCGAGCACGCACGCGTACGAATGAACGAGCGTGCGCACGATTCACGGGTGGGGAGTTGAATTTCGAGGTTCGCGTTAACCATTGGTCAATGGGCACGGTACGTGACCTAGTTGGAAGAGCGCGTAAATAAGTCGCGACGTCTGCCGTCCGTTAATTCGAAATTTTTATTCGTCAGACAGTGGGCGGGCCCGAATCCCTGGAAAACACTTGGATTTCCTTTACATCGTCGTAAGGGCTCCGACGAGGTATTCGCGAAAACGATGAATAGTTACGCGAAGCTTTAGTTTTGCTAACCATTTGGAGCTTAGCCTTAATCCGCTGGTTCCAGACCTTGGTGAGCTTAGTGCCGTGAGTTAGGGTTAAGAAGGCTATATAAACCTACCATAAATTCAACGTTAGAGTAGTTCGAGTATTTGTACGGGAAAAGAGTACGACTGCGCGATCTTTCGATAGCGTCGCATCTCCCGACGTGGCTGCTCGAAAAGGCTCTCCCCCGTGTATCGGTTATCAATTCCCCCGGAGCGTCGTTTTTAATAAACGCCAAAATTCGGGAGCTCGAAGAGCACAAAGCGAACCGCTACCACGGAAAGTCAGAAAGCTTTTTCGTCAAGAATAAACCGGAGGTCGAACGTTTCCCGTTTCCCGTTCACGGATTTAAATTGGCTGAAATTATCCGTCGAGAATGTTTGCAAATTGTTTCGGAACTGTTTGGTTGCTGTCGAAATGTACACGCGACGATAGAGTTCGGGAAATCTTGAATTTCCATAAAATCGTTCGCGCGCTTCACGTGTAATGGCACTTGCGGGCGTACCCGGCGAACAAACCGAATATACGCTCAAAGGAATCGCGCGTAAATTAAAGGAAGGTGCAAAATTTCGTTTCCCAATTGGATTTACTGATCCTTAAAAAAGCGCCGGATTGCGCCCGGATTAAATCTGTCGCATAATTCGCACCTGCTCGCTACCCCGTGCAAATGGCGTGCATGCATTCAATCGGCAGTTAAATATGTTTCATTTCGGTCGTATCGATGCCCAGAAATCAGAGAAACGCGTACGCAATTAAATTCTTAACGGGTACTCGCTCTCTCCTTGCCAAGGCGAAACTCTCATCCCCCCCCCCACCCACAGCCCCGTAGCTCCTTTTTTTTCCCCTGCCAGTATGGCGCAGGTAACTTAACGTAATTTGCGGAAAATGAATTATATCTCGGGCGCGACGGCTCTAATTGCTCCCATCCAATACATTCGGCTGGGTAAAGTAATCCAATTTAACGAACGGCTACTGGTAAAGAAGAAAAAGAAAAAAACACACATTTCCGGTCCGGCGCTGTGCCCTTGGAACTCTCTCGTTTTCCTTCGACGTCGTTATTCTGGTTATGCGAACGCGAATAATCTTCCGCTCATTATATTTATTCCGGTAACGGTGAGTACCGAGCGGCAGTTTTTCTTCCCTTTTTCATTTCCCCGAATTATAGAGGATCGACTATACAAATTTAATAAGGCGACATCCTTCGATCGTTGTTATAACGTTTGCGAGAGACGCGAGGGAACTCGCGGAATATCGCCTTCAGAAATTTTATATCCACGAGCTTTTCGCGGAATACTTTTAAAACCGTTTTAAAAATACCTCCTTTTATCATCGGGACAATATATATTTAGGATCCATTATGTTTCCTCTCTCCTAAAGCAATTCAGCGTTGGAATTTTGAATTTTTTCCCTCATCGCATAAAACGTCTCCAATTACCGTCGCATTGCAGTTGTTTGAAAACATTCCTTTTTTTCTCTCCCACCCGAGGGCCGTGCAATGGAACGCTGAATTTCAGCGAGCTCTTTAATATATCGCGCGAAAATGAAATTGTCAGTCGCTAGTACCGCTTCAACGTTAATTGTTATAACTCTGCTCGTCGCCGGGGGTGCAACTTTTCGTCGGACGCGTCGAAATAGCTCAAACTGCTTATTACGAGGGACTGTAATTCCAGCGGAAGGGCTGCAACGTCAGTACGTCGAACACCGTCAATTTATAACGCTGTCACGGGAGATCAATTACCAAGAATCCCCTACTGCCAAGGTACTTACCCTGGGGACCATAAGAGTAGCGCCCGACACCTAATCCCTTTATACGGTTGTACGTGGAGTCGAGTGAAACAGCGGGGATTTGAAAAATCAACAAGAAATCCTCACCAATTTCCTCGCAAAAAGTCCGATTTAATGAAAGATTCTTGGGCGAAGCGCGAATATATTTGCTCGGAACTTTCTAAACTCTTAATTACGTTCGTCGATCAGTCAATTTCCATCGGCCCCGTCTCAACTCCCGTAATAACTATTTTTCAATAGACCACCATCCCGCAAATAAGTACATAGATAACGAAAGAATGGAAAATATCCTGTTTCGCCCTGGAAAATTAAAAAGATCGCGGGAAGCTCAGTTCGAAAGAGTATTATACTCGTAAGTACTTCCCGCTAAACAAGCGAAACTTTGGTTGTTAGTGGTTCCCGATGATTGGCGAAACGAACTACTTTCAAGTGGCGAGAGGTTCGGTATAACCTACCGTTCGCGTGTAACTCCGATAACATCAATTCTTTTCAATTACGCGATCGACGAACGAAGCGAGCACGGATTGAGATTAGAATAAACGAACGATTAGCTTATCTTCTTCTTCCTCTTCTCTTTATTTTCAGACTTCTCCTAATATGGCCAAGTCTCGCGATCTAAAAAAGCAGCCGGCACGTTTTAATTACGTATCAACGATTCGTCGGTTGTCAACGTTACGATAATGGCATCCGGGAGGCATACCGGCTGACCATTTTCACTTACGTATCCACCGTACATAGCCTTCGCGCTATTGAATTTCAGAGAATCGAAACGCGCTTGGCGTTTCGCCCGTGGTTGCGGGTTAAAATTCCAATAAACGGATTCGTACGTGCTGTTAGCACTCCGATACTAACGAGGAATCCACTACGAGTGATCCAAAACCTTTTTTTTTTTATTTTCGAATCGATACGCGATGACGCCTCTCGTTTATACTATTATTACGCTCGCAGTTCGTTTCTTAATAAATCGCCGTTCTATTTAAATTTAAGTTCCATTCGCGTAGATAGCGCTCATCGACATCCCGGACGAGTTTATACATCGGCCATCGACGAATCTCGTTTTCTCTCGGCGCGTTAATATTTTTAAAGCCAATATCGTGTAAACAGTATCGATCGTTTTATGACTGCGTTCGCCGTTACTCGTTATTAATTTCATTAATAATACGACCACCGGCGACCTACTCCTATCGCCAGCAAACGCAGTCGATTTTATTTTTTTCCTCTATTTTATATTTTTGGATATCGCATCGAACGCTAACGAGATTCCATGCATGGCCCTTTTAACGTCATTTACCGCCGTGACAGGGTGCAAATGGCGTAACTCCATATTCATATAGGTACACTCGTACTGGCGCCGCGTGAGTATAGAAGCGAAACGAAGGTGTAAAAAATGCGTCGCTATTTATCAGATCCGTCCAACGAGTCGTGTCTCACTGGAAAGGATACCGATGTGATTTAACGTCGTCGCCTATATCCATTACCATTATTATGAACGAGGGTGTCGCGTACCGACCCTCCTTTCCGATTTCCATGCTGCATAACTTTCGCCCGCAAAAACAAAGTAATATCTATCGGCCTGTACAGATTTTTGTCATGACGGACGTGAAAATTTATTTTACGGAACGCGAGCATCCACAACGCATTGACACTGAAATATCGTTATTTTGCGTTGAGCGCGTTGGACGGGGGCCGTGGGGGGGGGGGGGGGGGGCACGGTTAAAAGTTATCGTCGTCGTTACGCTTTCAACGTCTACCGCTGAACTTTTTGTTCGAGAATTCACTTTTGATTTTATTTATCCAAACATTTTCCCGCGAGCTCTCGCTTGTTAGTCGAGAATGAGGAACAACGGTGTCGCGTGTCAAGTAACGGGAATAGAAATCGCAATCGGGGGAAAAAGAAGAAACATGGAACTGGGCCGACTCGAGTCTCGTGTGTGAGTTGATTTCTTTTTTGCTCTCGTTTTTTTTTTTGCGAAAATTCTAATTCAGACCACGCTCACGCATATCTGCTTTCAAACGATAACTAACGATGAATGGTGTAAATATTGGATCATCCGATAGCAATGTAAAATTTACGGATCAACTTCATGCGAGATTCATAACGTTGGCGATTTCGGCGATTGTAATAGAATTCGCGAACGGTTTACATTGTTACCTTGCAAAATATTGATCATCATCAAATATGACTGATAATGGTAATTACATTTTGCATCAAGTTCGTTCGACGTGACTAATAGGCCGTAATCAAAACTACTCAATCTGCATTGCATTCGGTGTAATTAAACTAGCAACGTTCAAACGATTTTAAATAAGTAATTCGAATATCCTCGAGCCCCATTCGAAATTCTCGACAAACAGTTTCGCGGAATTATTATCGCCCCTCCGTACGTGCAATAATTATCGATCATACGTAACGCATAAATTCGTATTAAATACTCGAATCCACCACCCGAACGTATCTTCCTTTATGTAACGGTATAAAGCGCTTTCCCGACTACTAAATGTAAAATCCAGCCCCACATGCCTGGCGAACGTTTATCGAGAATTCCTCGCACGTTCCATGTACCTAGGCTGCCTGAATTTCCATTGATTCTTATACTAAACCGGATACGTCCTCTCGCGTTTTGATTTATTCCCGTCCACCTCGTTCGGCGGTGTTTGAACTACCGCGAAACGTGACGTTAATAATTAACATAACACCGTAAAGAAGACGGCGCGTTATTACTTCCGCGGGGGGAAGGAGGAGAAAAAAAAGAGTGATATTTAAAATTCCGAGAGATAAGCCAGAACATACCACCCCGGGTCGCGTATGGTGCGGAAATAATACGTTACACCCCCTGACGCGTTGCAATACCGTGAATCGCGAGTTTGTGCGAAATATGCGGTGCGAGCGTCCTAATATGTTTCTCATGTGGGTTTGGAAAACTTCCAGATCCTCTGGACCGTTTCCAGTGCGTTTAATTCATTTGTCAATTACGCCGAGGTATGTATCTTTCCAGAGTAAATAACGATTCTTAATGGTATCCTAACTCCCCGGCGAGGCTATCGTTTCAATTTACTATTTACGTTTCGCCGAAATTAAGCGACAAACGTTCCCGACCGCGTTTCGACGAAATACTTGTACGGTATTGCTAGGAGTAAATCGAAAGTCGATTCACCGTGTTTGCGGGGAAGATCGAATTCCGTCGGCAATTGTGATTTTTAGATCGCTGCGCGGCGAATTAAAGTGATAACAAAATCGTGACGGCGAAGGGGACGATTGAGAGCGAGGGGCGGGGGGGGGGGGGGAGGAGGAAATGCGGTCGAAGAATTGCCTTCGACGATTCGCGCACGGGCCGCAAGAACTATCCTTTGCATTTCTCGCCGATTCAATTTAACCCCCGGACAAACGCCCGTTTTCCAGCGCACGAGGCTGCCCAAGGAGATTGGATCTTATTGAATCCGGGACCTTGGAATTGAAGGGCCCTGGCACTTCACCACCGCACGATGAAGAAGTCACTTCAAGGTTTATAAAATAGTGTACCGAATCACTTGCCCGGTATTAGATTGCCACTCCTCGCTTCTAATCTTTTCAAGCGCGCGAATAAACTAAACGAGATCACGATGGATCGATAATCGATCCTTCACGCGTCCGGTTTTGATATCATTATTTCGCACAGTTCACTGATTTTACTTGCGAAAATTATGACTGACGATAACTTCGGGAGTACAAAGTTGTATTTATAATAATATTCGAGAAAGGAAATATTGAGAATTTTTTCGTGATTCTTGAACGCAAACAGCGATCAACGACGAGGGACCGAGAGGAAATAGAAAATTAAGCTGGTTATAGCCGAAACGAAATTATATAACCGCCTATATCTCATACTCATTTACCGGGATGTAAGTTTAATTGCAAATGAGGTCGATGGGATGATCGCGTCTACGGGAGAACCCGTTAATTTGAAGACCATGTTTTGCTTTTTTTTCCCTCTCTTTAATTTAATCGCCAACAAAGGAACAATGCCGATTCGTAAAATCGTCGAGAGCGATTGGATTTTATTCCGCTCACTCTTAATGCTAATCCGGGAGATTCGTTTAGCAACGAAGACCTATCCCGCAATCAATATTTTTTGTTGTTAAATCCAAACCCCCCGACTTTTATACCATCTACTACTTATTTCGCGTTAACGCACAAATTACGAGCAACGGAGATTCGCTCTGATAATAGTACGACTGTGCGCTATAGCAAGTTATGGTTTTATTAAAATCTCATAGCGGTCGAAGGAATAAAAAGAAACGACGTCGAAACGGTAAGGAGTATTTTCTCTACAGAATTTCGCGATTTACGATAATCCACGGTAATCGTGGATAGACCAGTGCTTTCTTCCAACCAACTTTCTGGCATAGCAGTTTTGATCGCCGATTCCGTTGAGCGCAACATCGCAATAAATAATGATCTTGATAAAACATTTCTTCCTCGTTGAGAACCGTGGAGAAAAGATGAAAGGAACGGCGAAGCAAGCAAGGGACACGACATCGCGAAATAATCTTACGTTACTCCGTGCCAGGCACGAGCCTTTAGGTTTATCGCGATTGTATTATTTCAGCAGATAATCTCGGTATACGAGATTGTTGACAGGAATCACATTTTATCGAAACGAACGAGGAGACGCTGAAACGCGTTCAGCTTTAAATTCGCATTATTCCGACTCGACCGCAGCGAGATTTCGAATACACGAGTACGGGAGTATCGCGCTAATCGCGAATCCATTGTAGATAACAAACTTCTGTTTCCAAGCGAACACTAATAATAATAATCCTACTCGCGTTATTGATAAATGGCACGGGGTTATTTCGATGTTGAAACTTTAATCCGTTCGTCCATCCACCGAAATTGAAATCGATCGACGTTAGAAAGTTCGCGTACAAGAATAACGTGGTAATCACGCGACGCGATAATCGCTTCGTCGCAAATAACGAAACCTCTGATTCTCAAGTAGAGTAGCGATTTATTTTGCCGTGAGGTACATAAAAGCAAAAGAACTATTATTTTATTCCAGTTAAGGAACTTCGTACACTAATCGGCCACACACACACGCGCGCGCGCGTTCATCGTACACATTTATTATGCGTCGGCGTCGGAGCTCGTAACAAAATAAAGTTGATACGTCGCGTCGCAACGCTTCTTGGAATATAAACTAAAACATTAGAGAGCCCAAAGTAGCGAACAAAATGATGCGCATCGCGATGGTCGTAATTTACGAAGATTGGTTTAGACGTTTGAGAGGGAGGAATTGAATTTTTGAAATCGTCGGCTGACAGGCATCCATCGATCCGTCCGTCAACAAAGTAATTGGCCAATGACGGAATATCGTATTACTTACCGAATATAGGATTCCCTCGATGCGTTGCCAGACCTCCGAGCGTCAGGACATGCGAATGATCCGCCGTGACGACGAGAAGCGTCTCCGTCAAATCGACCTCCTTCATAACGGCGCGTACAGCTTCCTCCAGTGCCAATGTTTCATCCAGGGCTCGATAAGCATTGTTGTAATGATGCGCATGGTCGATCCTTCCACCTGACGAAATACCGACAGATCATCTGACAAATGTTCGACGCATCGCTATCTGGGTTAGGTTAATTTCTCCGTGCGAACATAGTCGCCGAGCTAAAGCGTCGAACACGCGTTTTCTGTATTCCGAAACAACGACCGCGGCAACATCGAATCGAATACGACTGCAATTACGATTCTAGTTATATCGATCTTTTTCCTCGAATCGTACGCGACGCCGTTCCACGAGCTTTCCGACTTAACGTAGCGGAGAAGAGATAGACGGCGGTGAAAAAAAATTAACATATCGCAAGTAAGATCTTATCCTAAATCAACGTCACGGGGAAACAAGTGTCAGCAACATTTTCGCCGAGCATTACGGCATAGGAAAATTCTCGCATCAATCTTACGCTAATACCGTTATCTCGGTATGGTCTTAGACCCTGAATTCAATTATTGGGATTCCGAACAGCAGGAATCCAAATGGATAGCCCACACACTCCTTGGAATTATCGGGTCGAAGATTGACGTTACGATCGTGGCGGCGAATGATCCGAGTATTCGGATCGATGCCCAAAGTGCGTGCACGTAGCGCGAAGCGTCGCGCGAAATTGTACGAATTACTCGTCGTCATCCGTGGATCCTGCTCCGAGGATCGTTTGGCCTATCAAAGTAATGAAGCAGAGCCCGTTGAGAAATGAGATCCGGATGCTCGATTTTAGGTATCACGGTAAAAGGTCCGCCAGCACTCGAAATTGGCAAGAGCGGCCAGACGGCGCCGAAGCTCCAGTGGTTGCTGCAGTGGTTACTTAAGAACGGCGTCGGTTTAAAGGTGAAGCGAACGTTGCCCGGTGGATCCGAAAAGAAAGAAGGGATCCCCGAAACACGAGGGTCGTTCTCTCTACTTTCGACGACGAAACCGTGACGACGCGCGTTATGGGGTGTCACGCAAACGAATTGGATCGGTGGGGCGGAACGGACGTTACGCGCGCGAATCGTTGTGTGTTCCTTTTTACGCTGTGATACTATACGCGCGTTACGAGGGTCCGTCGGCTTAACCTGGATTAAGTCCTTGAATTGGACCTCGTTTGGGAAGGTGCGTGGAAGGGCGTGGGTACCGAAAGGATCGTTCCTTAATCCTCTCGATACTCAAATCTAATTAATTTATTTGTGTAACCACGTACGCATCTACGTAACGGGCGAATGGTATTAAAGTGGTTAAGGACCCTCGCTTTAAGGATGTAACGAACATCGTGGATCGTAAAAAAAAAGCGAAATCTTCCAAAAGTCGTACATCATTTCCACTTTCGACGGCGAGGTCATTTTATATCACCGAATTCGAGTGGTTTGGTAGAGAGTGTAATTTCGATAGTGTGTACGGATGAGCATCGAAGGAGATGGATTTGTTCGATAAATCGCTGCCCGACGGGAATACTGGCTCTACGCAATTCCAAAATTAAGTTTCAGGCTGGATTGAAATCGAACCTTCGACGAAACGAACTGCAATTTCGTTTGGGTGGAAGTTTGCTCGGCCTCGTATAAACGAGAACTTATTCGAGCAGTCGGGACTTTGTTGGTCGATAGTTCAGTTAGATGAGAGATGTTCTTTTAATACGTTGGAAAACGAGTGCTTTACGTTGATTAGCGGCATCGATTCGGAGCTTAATTTTCCTGATTGCCATGGCGCATTCGCTATTAACGATACACGGTCATTCCCATTGCCGTGAACCCGGGACGACGACGCCGTGCGTCGGTTTCGCGATGTTAACGAGAAAAATTCGAATGCGACCCGAATTCGATTCGCGATCGTACATTCGCGAGCGTCGGAGGGCCCGAAGGGCGTATCGTGATCCAACGGGGGAAGATTTGTCGAAAGCTCCGTAACAAATTCTTTGCAAGCTTGTCGTTGCAGCGCACGTCTCGCTCGCGTTCAATTTTGAATTTTCGTCCGAGCAACGCGAAGCCGCTTAACGAGTTACGCTCGTGCCGTTAATTCGTGAGACGTATTTCACTACGACAATTGAGTAACCCGTTTAAGGTTCTCATAAACCTTTTACGCAACGCGGAATTCCACTTTTACCTCTACCCTGCACGCTCAGCTCGGGATTCAAATATTTTAACAATTCCCTTTGGCGGGTGCCTTTTCGTTTCCTCTATTTTCGAGAATCTTCTAGCGCGATAGCAATGCACCTCGAATTCCGCGCGCAGAGTACAAACGTTTATGTTTTTGAGATGCCTCGCACAGCAAGTATGCTGCTATACGAAAATAAAAAAGTAAAACGAATTTACGTTAACGGGCGTAGCGAACAAATGCGCCCTGAATTATTCCGAAGGCAAGTTAATCTTGATACGGGATTTTGCCCAAAATTTGGATCACGACAAAATGTTGTATTAACATAAATTGCAGATACACGGCGAAGAGGCGCGCGTGCACGCGTTGGAATATTTTAAAGCAGCTGCGCGGAATCGTTCTTTATAATCGCTTCTCCCCATTCCCGTCTTGCCAGATATTTTTTTTATCTCTCGCTTTTTCCTCTCCGCGCATCCAAACATGTTGACGGAAGTGGCCCCTCGACGCGGCAGAGGCGACGATAAGACATCCCGACGAGGGAACAGGAAGTGCCACCGTCCTGGGCCGGTTCTTTCGTGCGGCAGGACGCAAACTTTTTAAACCGCGGTATTCCAGATGGCACGATTCGTTTTTAAGAAAGATTATTTTTCCGTTTGGCGTAAAGCAGTAGAATCTCGCCGTGCTAAATTCTCAAATCTATCGTGCCTTCCTCGCGCGAGACGTACAGAATTTTTTAAAGAGTTTACGTCTAAGCAGAAACGTCGAGGATCACGAAACCAAAAGCAAAAGAGATATGGACCGTTTATTTTGAAAGTGGTGCGAGACCATTTCTTTTTTTTTTCGTTTTACGTTAAATTAACCACAAATTATGTGATAGCTCATTTTTTTTAAATGGACTTACATCTGTTTCAAAATAAACGGTCCATATATTAGACGTGCCTGAAAGAAATCTATTATTTTACATAGTAGCGTTTGATGCCAGTTTGTTCCCGGGCGCGTTGGTGTAACCACCTTCGTAAGTTTTTATGAAAACAGCATCAAAGACTTAGAAAAAAGTTGGGATACGGTATGTAAAAAGTGAACGAAATTACATTTTATGGTATCCTGCAACGAAAATGATGGAAAAATAGAGTTTTACATTGTTCTGCAACATAACAGATTTCTTTGCAGTACCCCTAATAATAGCAAAGTTGTGGATACATCCCTGCAATTTCGACGCCACTGTAGAGGGAGTAGGGGGCTCGAATCGATAATCAAATCTTATCGAGACTCGCGGTACGAGGTAACGAGAGCAGTGCCGTGTCTTTGACGCACTTGGCCACCGCTGGAAGTAGCGTATCGTGCCAAAATCTGTCAACGGAGGATGCATTTTCCAGCTGGCAGCTGGAAGCAACAGTTGTCGCACGCCAGGAAACTTTGGCTGCCGTATCTAGATTTCAACGCCGATTACAAACTACGGGCGGCTGCCACATAACCGACCATGACTCGACGAATGGGGACAATCTTCGAACAAAGTTTGACGGAAGTATATCGGCCAGCAACTCGGCGAGCTATCGTCTGTTAATGGAAGTACATGTCAGGAAGCATTATGCGGATGAAACATTCGAGACAATAGACGTCGCCACCCGCTTATGCGTCACTTTGAATTATGGTTTACATCGACGGGATCACGGTACGGTGCTGCTAGTTTCGTGCGAGATCACTTTTTAACAGGATTTTGCGGATAACGTACACCGTTTCGACGTGTTTAAGTTGATGGATCGCGACGAAACGGTAGGTGTAAATCAAATTCTCTTTTTTTTCGCCGCTGTTACCGACCCGGTTTATTACTCGACGAAACATGAGAAGCAAATAAAGAAGAGAGCGTTGTTCTCGTATTTCTATCCGTCCTTGTTAATGCAAATGTTTTGAAATCCTTCGTACGTATTTTGTTATACTTACAGTGACGTTTAATTGTTGTTTTTCGAATTAATAGCGGTAATTATGGCGTGCTGGAACCCGCGGATCCGTATTTAGCCCCTCAATTTACCGAGAATCTCTCTCTTCATTTTAATTCGAAATTCACGTGCGTAATAAAGTAATTATTATTCCATTTAGAGGGGTCAAAATATTGACCGATAAAAACGCGTTGTCGGTTTTACACGAAACGGGATAAATAAAATCTGGTCTCGTCCAAATTTAAAATTCGAAGCGCGTAATAAGGTGATTATTATTCCATTTACGAAACAACGAGACGTACGTGAGATAGAAACCGGTGGATGAAAATAAAACTGGATCAGCACATTCTCCGAAGTAAAGAGGAAAAAGATCGTACCCGTACAGGTTTCGGGGAAAGCGTTTTTCCCTACGACGGAAAAACGTGAGAGGTACATACCCAGTTACCGGTGGGCGGGAAGCTATAAACCCAATAAAATACAGAACGCTGACTCAATCTTCGCATAGGAATCTTACTTTTCCCTATTCACGAACAGGAGCTCACTTGAGTGCGTAAGTCCAATCGCGTTCCATCTGGGAACGGTGCTTTTGAATTACGCGTTTCTCGGATTCAATTTCAATTACGCAAACTGTTGCGAGGAAGTACAAAAAAAAACAACAACTAAATCTCAGCGAATTTTCTAAAGTCGTGGCATCCATATTACGACGAACGTTACTCTCAGTTCCTCTACTAGAAACTTATATTCAACAGCATTGGAAATTAAAGTAAGAACGAGTTCAACGTTATTATGATATAATTACGTGGGAGCGCTAGAAGTGCAGCTTCGAGCAGGTTCAATTTACATCCGAGTACGAGGAAAGCAAATTGAAAAAATAAATAACGGGAGAGTTCGCTGGAAGTCGTGCGTTTCACATTTCGACGAAGATCGCGAATTGAAACAGGAACGAGTCGAGGCTATTATAACCATGAAATTGAATACGGGCAGCGCTACCGAGAAATCGATTAAAACAAACGTTTCAGCAGGAAACGCCAGAAACCACGATCAAAGCGAGGAAGTGGTTTGCTTTCGAGTGATTATCGCGAATGGAGACGCTTTGCGTCGGTCAGTTTGCCAGGATAATTCAGCGATTTCAGAGGATGATCTCTGCCAGTGACAGTTGACAAGTGCCCTTTGTGCTTTAATAGCCGTTTTATCCTAACACCTTGGCGATATTTCTCACCGTATCTCCCGGTTATCCGTGTTTTGTGAAACAGTAAGTACGGTATATCTTTGTCGTCGTACGTCTTTGTTAAGTTGAAAGTGCATTTTCGCTCACCCGTGTCCTCGGCCCTCTCGACTTACCTTCCACGAAGAGAAAATATCCTTCGGGGTTCTTCGCCAGTACGCGAAGTGCCTTTATCGTCATTTCGGCCAGGGATGGGTCTCCGCTTCCATTTGTATTCCGATCGACGTCAAAGTCCATGTGAGAATAGGCGAATAATCCTTTAATCAGTAAACACCACGAGCGCGTGTATCAGAAAAATAAAGTGGAGGATCCGTTGGATTTTTTCCCCCAGATTCGCTTGCAATCTCTATTAAGATCGCGTTGCACTGACCAGCGTGTTTTGAATCAACATTTGGTAATGACGTCCTAGCATTAATCAAGCTTAAAGGGAATTAACAGAATCGAATCGATAGCCTCTATATATTTCGAATTCAAATATTGTCCCGTCATTAATTAGTTGTGCCGAACAAATATATGGGTAATTCGATTACTTTGGTAAGTAAAATATTGTGAAATTAAAAATCTGTAAGATATACAGTGCGAACCAATGTAACGCGATAAGTAGTTAAATTATTCGGCAGTTAACGAACAGATCGAAATTTTGGTTGTACTTCTTAATATAGTTTGAGAAGACCCTCGGGTTGATTAATTTCTTCCGAAGTTTTCAACGACATTTGCAATTCTTTTTTACAGTTGAACCTGTAATCTTCTTACGTCGATATTTTAGCCGATGGTGCGACGAGTTTGAAGGGCATCATCAAATATTTTTTCACTGTCTGACTCCAAGAAACGGGAAGAAAATGTATCCTAGCGTGAAAGCGAACGTAAAAAATGTGTAGGTTTATCTCTATAAAACTGAAGGTAACCTTGAAAACCTCGAAAAAAAACCACTGGTAAAGTATAAAGATACAAGGTCTAGTCCTCGCGTACTTGTACTTGGCCCGAGACAAAATCTTGTCTCTTGAAAATCATCTCGAGGCCCTCTTGGACCCATGTCACGCCTCGAAAAAAAAAGTCGATCGATACACTAAAAACGGAATAATTTATCGAGATCCCGTTACATGGTTCACCCTGTACAGTGACGCGAGATTTAGAATAGCGGAATCTAAAAGTCACGGCGGAACGGGAACGAATATGCTTCTGCGTTGCATCTGCGTTTCAATTTCCCTTTATTTCCCCGATAAAAGATTCCCAGATACACTCCCCTATCATCGGTTCGAAAACAAACCGGGGGAATTTGATCGCTCGCAAAACTTACGAACAAATGTTTCGATTCCATTTGTTTTTTTTTACTAGCGTCATCAATCGCATACGGACGTCGATCGAGGGAAGATCGTTCGCCGTTCCACACCCATCCCCACCTTTCCTTTAAGCGCGGAAAAACGAATGCCTCGGTCCTCTTACCTAGCAGGCGATTCACTTTTCGCGGATCAACGTTCTCGAATTGCTCCTTGTTAGCGACGTACTTCGCAGCCACGTTACTTAATCGATGAGTCCTGGACCATTCCTCGATCAGATTACGGCCGTCCAATCGTCTGCCCTCCTTATCCGGTTCCTCGGGATCCTGGACCACTTTCGGTACAAAGTGACGTCTACCGCCCCCGAGGACGACCTACGCCGAAACGAGATTTTATTGGCCGCGCATTTTATCGATAGAGATAAACCTGGATTTTGAGTAATAAACTTTAACGATCAGTCGTTGCGACCATTTAGAGATAAACCTGCCCCTCGCTAAACTAATTGTACAGCGGATGTAAAATACAAAACGTGTCCGGCGGTAAATCGACCGGGAACGTACGAATTTCGACATAATTATTTCGCGTACACGCGTGCCGTATAATTTTTGTTACCGTATGAAATTTCCTACGTAAACATATTTTCCGTGGCTCGCGGGGGCGCGTGGTACCGTTAACGAGTCGCGTTATCCTCGAGGTCTTTAGCCGCGTTTGTAGGGTCCTGAATTTTCGGGATGTAATAATAAAGATTCAAATTTCCGCGGAGATTCTTGTATATTATTTACGAACGGGAGGGCGCGATTTCTCGGTGCGTTTTGCGAATAAATCTCATCCCCGGACGTCTCATTTGTCAGGACGGATCCCCTCGGTGAATCGGAAAATTTGAATTTACCAGGGAAGTCATCCCCATAGACCTTTAATACCTTCTATCTGCGCAGAACTCCGACGGGAACTCCCGGACTTGAGCGAAGAGGAAGCTTTGCATGAACTTTTACACAAAAGCTATGCCCGCTCGAGTCTCTCCGATGACTCTTTTCTTTTTCTACCTATACCGGTACAGCAATTTCATCGAGGTCTCCTCGGAGCAATCGAACAACGGAAAATCTAAAGTTTCGGACGCCGGTATCGAGTCTTCGGCTTCTGTACATAAGGCTATCGATCATCATTTTTCGAATTTCCCGAGCGTGATTAATATAGCGAAAAGTTCTGCCGCGAACGAAACGAATCTCACTCGATACTGTTGTTTTTGAAAGAGAAACAAAAGTTTTGAGAGCGCGCCTTACGGAAACAAGCGCGATCGATCTGTCACCGAAACTTTGCAGAGGTCTAAAAAAAATTATTATCTAAAAGCTTCCCAACCCCTCCGGTGAAAATAATGAAAAATAATCTCATAGCGAATCGGGAAGCTTCGATAACTTTTCGATCTGACAACCTTGGCGTTCCGATTCCTTTGAATATCACGCGAGACAGTCGTACGTACTTAACGCGATCAAAACTTTCAAATCCTTCGATATCCGATTGCCAGAGTTCTCTGGTATCAATGGGAGACGTTACAAAAAAATTGTGCCGCGTAAAACGTACAATTGTAGATATCGTAATAATCCGATACGGTACAATCATCCACAGCTCTCCAATCGTATAATACTTTCAACTATCAAAGTTATACGATTCAACGTAACGAACAAAAATCGCAAATTAAAAAATTCCAGCGGTGGCAATGTGATATCAATTCGCTCAAACGACCATACCATTCTTCTACCCTTCGTTTTCCCACGCGAGCGCGAACGAAGATGAAATTGCCAGTGTGAAATCGATCGCGGCAAACCCCTGTAGTCCCCGAGTCGTGACTCGTCGGCCGAACGAATCACGAGATCGACACAGGGGTCAATTAAGCCGAAACGTAATCTCGTACATTAATGCTACGGCCGGGCTCGTCCTCCAGCAGCTGAAGTGCGATGTCCTTGCAAGAGCGACGTGCAGCAGGTGGCACCTTGCCATCATCCTCCCAGTAACGGCTAGCTGCATGCGCATAAAGTGCCGCCGGTGTGGCGTGTGTAACCCTCGTAGTCGTAACTAGCCCCGTCGATTTACCTGGAAGCAGAAAAGTCGAATTATCGACCTGACGGTAAATCACTCCGGGACAAGTTTCCGGCGCACGTGTTTCGTAAATCACCCCCTTTTGGATCCACGCGTCGGATTGTTTATACCCCTCGCTTGACTTTATCGTACCTCCTCACACCCCCCCGAACACCCTACACCACGCTGCGCTGCCACTGACGTGCGTGGAAGACAAATTCACGAGGGTGAGGATTTGGCTAAATTAGCCCGTGTAACCTGGTTTTCGGCAACGCGAAAAGACCGACGTCGACGAAGGGTGGATTGTTCTCTTATCGGGAGAGAAAGAATTCTTTTGTGCTCGTAGGGCGAGACCATCTTGGCGTCGACTCAAGATTTTATTTTAATTGATATTCGCCCGTTACGATACTCGCCCTCTCGCTGGGGTTGTCGTAAATAGGTTAAAGATCATCCGAAGTGTCGAGAAACGTGACGGTGTATGTTAACGAAAATAAAAACTTGACTGACGCCATTAGGGCTTTCGAGCCCTCGTTTGTATAATTTAATGAAAACACGGAGAAATAGTCAAAATAGCTCACAGTGGAATAATCTGGTTTCGCGATATATCAGACGCGTATTATACAAAGCTGAAAAATTTCTCTATTCTACGATATAAATATTTTCATATTTATGTTAAAAGAAATAAGAATGTCCGGTCAAAGGGATATACGATCATCAGTTGACCGGACGATGGTGTCCTCAAAGTTCACCGTATACTCCGTATTCTAGCGTAATTCGGAAAAAAATTGATAAATGGAACGACCTAGAAATGTCACTGAATCCAAAAGCCTTCCGTCGACCATAATTCCGCGACCCACGCCCGTGAATAAATTCTCGCGCGCGTCGCTGGAATGTCCCCCAAATCCGCGGGAAATCGCATTTTAATTAAACGATTTGTCTCGATATATCGTTACAGCCCGTAAAAAGTTACCGCGGGAGTCACGGTTTCGGCAAACGGGATAACGAATTAAGTTGGCATGCGGAGCCAGGAATCTATGTTCTCTCAGGAGTAGTAATTACGCAAAGTGGCTCGACCGGGGACTGTTGGATGCTAATCGGCTCGAGTGTGTCGATACAAGCCCCTCTATCAAAGCACGGCTCTTGACCCTTTGATCTTGGCATCTGGGTCTTCAATTATGATTTAGCATAACGAACTACTGCTCCGTTAGTTGCTCCAAGGCAGCGTTGCACGAAACGCTATTGTTAGGCGAGTCAAGACGCCAAAATTCACTGGAGCGCTCTGATTCGATTTCGGTAACAAGTCACGCATCCGGGGACACCGTAAGGTAAATCTCGTACGGTGTTTCTTTTGTTTAGTAATTTATTTTGAGAGTCAAATTCGTTCACGTAAATTCTTAACTGAGAATCGAATACTTGGCCCGAGACAAGATATTCTCTGTTCATTCGTTAACGGACCCGACGAAGCGGCAACGATCCCGAAGTTATTTACTTGATTAATTTTCGAGAAACTCGTTCACGCTGAAAATTGAGAAATTTTCCAACGATCTTGTCGTGGACGCGATATTAAAAGTTCCACGGCTTGGAATCTTGTCGTTGACTCTCGCGCGAGTCGGTGAAATTCTTCACGCAGGCGATACTTAGGCAGTTTCGAAACTGACGAATTAACAGCGGGTTTAAATTGAAAACAAAAATGAACCGCGAATACCGTGGATGGAACTTTCACGGCGGAAAATGAAACGGCTGACATCGCGTGCATAGTTTTACGCGCCGCACTCCCAGCACGCGCGAAACGCGAATATCAACTTCCTGACATTTTGGAAATAATACTTCGCAAAGCTACGTGGAAAGCCGGAATGTAATTTACATATAAAAACCAACTAGAGAGGGTTTGCATATTTATTGAAGCAACGTACATCTGGGGCACAAAAATGTTGTAAGGCGAGAGGAGCAACGATAAACCTCGCGTTGATACATGCGTTGAAAAAAATTGCATTGACCTCTCCTACGACAAGATGGTCTTATTCACTCTCGCGTGAGAGTAACAATTTCGCTCCACGAGCACATCTTCGTCTTCGGAAGAGACGCATTTCGAAGATTTGCGAGATGAGTGGCGAAGGGTGAAAGCGGAATAAGAAAAAGAGACGAGGCTGTACCAAAAACACTTTGAGTTCCGGAAATGAGATCCAGCCCTCCCACACTTTGGATACGTGACAGTTGTAACTTCGCCCAAAATCTGTGTTTCCCGACACATTTGTCATATTCACCGCGGGTCTCGAGTAACGTTAGTGTGATACGTTTTCCTATTAAAAAAAAAATACATTTTCTTATGCCTTCTTTTTCACGGGAATAGCGTAATTCCGTGTTAACGCGCTTATCGCAATAACTAATCCACTGCACGAGTGTATCGACTACGAAGTACGCAGGATAAACCGTAATAAAACGCGAGTATCGTTTTTATTACCTCATCGTAACCCTAACGATATTTGCAATCGTACGAAGCTATTAAGGTTTCCATTAAAGGAATTCCTAGCGACGTTTATGTCCTCCCGCTTATCGCTCTTCAAAAGCTTCCTCGTCTACGACGAACGTAAAGAACAATTTCGCCGTTGGACCACGCTCCGGGATCCTAGATGACGTTACAAAGAACATCCTCAAAGATGGCGAGGAACGCGGAGTAGGGGTACTTCCAATGGGAGTTTGGCCGCTCCTCGAAACGCGAAGTGGACTATACCGAATCGCGAATGATAAGTTGAAAGTCCCACCAGGAAATTTGAGCGCTCGCGAGAAAGTTACTTTAACACTCGAACTCCTTCGCGTAGATTCAGTGCGAAATCCACGAAATTTAAATTCGTCCATCAGCTGAGAATCCGCGGAGTTCCCCGACGTGACTGACATTACGCGACGAAGCCGGTCGGTTGAATTATTGATCAGGGCTCGAGAGTTAGCCTTCATTTGAGAAAGTTGGTTCAACACCTGTCGTCGAATTTGCAAGTTTAACGGTAGGACACGGATACGTAACGCCAGATCCAATCGAAATTACCCGGATTTACATGTACCAACAGATTTACCACCACCGCGCGACGCGAAACGCGAATTTATTTACTTTTTTCGAAATATCGATTCGACCACGCGCAGATTGAAGTTATTTATTTATTTCGTTTTATTTTTTATTCCCTCAACGAAATTCACTGATGCTCGCTTTGCAACTGACACGAGAGATACGCCACGATACGTACGAACCGAATTCAACGCGATAAAGTAAACTCGCTTGACGTTTACATTGTAGCTGATGCTGACGGCCGTCCGATGATCTATCAAAATCGGTGCGCGTTAACATTTACAAGCCCCGCGTTCGTCAGCTTTGTTAAGTCCCTCGCAATGCGCTTTGTCTCTCGTTGACGTTGGTCTCTCTCTCTCTCTCTCTCTCTCTCTCCCTCCCTCTCTCTCTCTCTCTCTCTCTCGGTCCTCCTCCCGTCAATGTCACGAGAATCCGTCGAACGCCTAGCGTATCGCGTCTCCGCTCGCAAAATTCTTAACGCCGTGGCACTTTATCAAAACTTCCTTAATTAAATGCCGCGGCGAATCCGTCGGTTATCGAAACTATTCGCGAATGAAAATCGAAAGTGACGTGCGGGGGTGTTACGACGTTCAGCCGGCTCGAGAGGAATGCGGTTGCGAATCTTTGGAATTCCGGAACGATTACCCCGGGTACACCGGCGTGTAAGCGCGTATGGCCCATTACTCGCAATTTAAATGAGACCCGCCCGGCTCCGAGTTAGCGCCGAGTCACGGAGACGGCGACGTCGAAGGCGCGCAATAATTGCAAATTGACAAATTGCGGTCGACAAAGGGAACGGAAAGCGATGTCGCGTTTACGTCGCGAAGCCGTTCGTGTCAGTGGCAAACGGCGCGTGATTAATCAACCAGGCAATTCATCTTAACGATCGACCTTAGGCAGCTTGTGCTTTCGAGCTCGTAACGTAAGCACGGCCCCGACGTACGGGAGCGCCTATGCGCGCGATGTGTTTATTACCGATCTCGGTACACGCCGGCGGGTCGCCGTTGCATGCTCTACACACGGCCCATTGTTTTCGTAACATCCGACGTACCGCGTTAGATGCAAAATCCGTGCAAGCCATTTTCGTCTTTATCGGATTAAAAAGAGCGTTGCCAAATGCGGTTCGCCCCTGACGGCAACGTTAAATCGTCGCGTTGACAATGTTGCTCGATGCTTTACGCGGACCGGTAAAGTTTTTGCGCGGTTGCTACGGTTCCATTGTTATCGAGAAATCGTAAAGAGTCCACGGGAGGGGGGTACGATATGCGAACGCAACGCGATTGGTATTGTTTGATCGAACGAAATTTATCGTGTCCGTTTGTTGTAAATTATATTATGAAACTGCAACGTGAATGATTGAGCGGCCTTTAACGATGTAGTTATGAATATGTTAACGGTACCGCTGATATTATTATTATTATTATCGGATAAAGTTGTAGAATACGTGGATAATAATATTCTGTACTCAATTAATATTTATAAACTTACGTGGGATAATAGATCGTATAAATTTTGGCACGAGTACGCGGGAAGCATTAAATTTAAAAGACCTCGGAAATAATCCTCGAAGCGAGGACGACGGTTTAATCACCTTTGCAGCGTCGGATAGCAATAAATGTCGGAGCAACAAATTGCCGCGCGGTGAGTTAAAGAAATGCAGTTACGCGTACGTATCGATCGAGAATTGAAATCATAGAGAACTTCGAGATGCACCCTCCGTGCTATCGTAAGTAACGGCGGTAGGGTGCAATAAAACAGGAAATAGAAATTTTTTATTTACAGCCTCTTCCGCGGAATGAATAAACATCCCCGGTAGCTCGCGCCCCCCTGTAAATTCAATTTTGCAACGTTTACGGGCGTATACGCTTGCCGCCGAATGGCAAATGGAAAATTGAAGTTCGATAAAAACGGGTATCGCGCCTCGCAGTCACAACATACCCCCCCGATTGCTCGCAATATGACGCCCCGAACCACTGTATCCGTTTCCCTAATATCGCGCATGTGCGCGTGAGAAATTACGCTAATTGCTCCCATACAGTTCTAATGAGACTTGGTTATAACCAAGCCCACCGGTGGGAACCGTAAGGTTTACGGGCTGTACGCTGATCCCGATAGATATCGAAGTTGGGGAAAATCACCTTTACGCTCGACTGAGCGGAGAAAAAAAAAGTTCGAACAGCGATATCGTTAAAATGGAGAACAAAGAGTCAAAAATGGAAAGATAAAAGATCAAATCCGCCCGATACGACGTTAACACTTAAATCTGATAACTGTCGGCGCTCGGATTACCGTACGAAACAAGAATGTCTGGCACGTAACCGAATCATTTCACTTGTCTGGTAGAATTTGCTCGGAGAATATCGAAACACTTCGTGATTCCGCATAGAATTACCGATCGTTATACTTCGGTTTGATGTTGGCATTACGTATCTTCTCGCGCTATCCATTCTAGTTCGCCCGGTAACTCGGTTCACAGACATCCGGTAAACCGAAATAACGTTGCACGCTGACAGTACTGATTTAACTTTACGACGCTGTTTTATCGACGGTGTAATGAAACGCTATAATAGCGTATTCCCGTAATTTAACCGTGTTACGGTCCGCGAATAACATTGTTCGGCTCCACGGCTTTGATATCGCGTGTAGTACGATAAAGCATATCCAGGCCTCCGTCTCCTGTCTCTAATTGCATTCTCATCTTCCTCCGGCTGCTTTTGAACGCACCTTCTTCGTTTAGTATCATAATAGAAATTTGCCCTGCCGGAGGATCGTGACACATTTTTGTCACCATCGCAGTTTACTTCGCGTCGGTAGCTTACGCCCGATCTTTTCACGCGTAAAACAATGGCGCGTTTCAAAGGGCTGCCGAGATATTTTAAATAGAATAACACGTAAAACGCGGATCTTCCGCGTTGTGTGGTTTCGTTGGAAAATTGTTACGCGACGCGCGATAATGGCGTGCACGGCGAAATTGCACCCAGTTGCAAAACTGATGAGAAACTATTAAGCGTGTTTTAACTGCTTTTGACTATGCGTTTTAATCTATTAGGGGTACCGGAAAGAAATCTGTTTATTATTTTACACAGCAGCGTTTGAGCTCAGTATGTGTCCGCACGCTGTAGTGTAAGCATCTTCGTAAGTGTCAATGAAAAGGGCGTAAAGGACTTAGAAAAACGTTGAGATATAGTTTTAAAGCGCGAACGTAATTACATTTTATAATATTCTGTAACAAAAATTCTGAAAAAAAAATCCGTTTTTTTATCGTTCTACAAAATAATAGATTTCTTTCCGGTCCCCCTAATCTTGAGTTGACACAATGATGGAACATATTTTTCTTTTATTGATCATCGCAAACTGCGATCGCTTACCTTGCTCCTGCGCCCAATTGATAAGGGATGGTACACGGGCGTCAACACTAGAAAAGCAGTTCTCGAAGCGTGCAGAGGAGTCCAGACCGACGGTCTCGTAATTGGCTTTAACTCCGCAGAGTAACGCCGTGGCACATGCCGAAGACTCGCCAACTTGAGCGTCCATGTTGTAAGTCTGGAAACGAACGAAAAGCGAGGGGGACTTTAATTAGTTCGCGATATTAGCTATCCCGTGCAAATATTGGTCGTGGATGGGAGAAACGGTTTCAAGGTTACGGGAAGATTGGCGAGAGTCCGCAGTTGAAATAATTCGGGTTCCCACGCTTTCAACACTCCAATGGTCACGCCCTAAAAAATCTCGGGAACGGTTGCACTGGATCTGTCAGATCCATACGCACAAATTTGAGAATTTTCCTAACTTAAACTGGATAAATATCAATAATAACAAAATGGTACCTTTAACATTTAAGATTAGCAAATTTTTTTACTTTAGAATGTTTAGAAAGAAAATAAATGTCGAAGCAAACCAAATACTGGCAAACTAAAAACAGTTGAATGGATCTGTCAGATTCAGCGCGACCAGTGGAGTGTAAAGAACGGTAACGGATACCGCGGCATCTCCTCGTTAGTCGCCGCGTCTTCGGGAGAAAATAATTAGCGCGATTATAATACTCGCAGTACGTTATTACGACAAGGGAATTTTGTTTCGAGGGGTTACGAGGTCCCGCGGAAACAGCTCGCTAACAGTAAATCAGACGTATCGCCCGCTCCACAGTGTCAAACTTGAAACCGCCATACAAATGTAGGTTGAACAAAGTTGAAAAGTAAGCAGAGCCTCGCAAAGTAAGATAAATGGTCGCGCGCGTCGCCCGTCCGGTAAGACGAGACAAAAGCCCGAAACCCCCTTATCGTTCGGGGAAAGTGTTTCCCACTGACGCGCCCTTCGCATCGCGAGATTCCATAAATTATTTTGACCGTTCCTTCGAGTGCATTCTGTATTATGATAATCCGTCTTTCTTTGAACCGACGAGAGAGAGAGGGAGACGGTTGGGTGGTAGCTATACATAAATCTCCGCGGCATTATCCGCAGGCAGACTCACCGCGTAAAATACTGCTGACTTCCGGCGGTTTTCTTATTATTCGAAAACCGTACGAGATGCTCGAGCACCGACCGATCCGAATAATAACGCGCCATCGTTCCGATCCAGATGCTCTGGAAAGGTGCACGAGTACGTGTGTACGTTAAAAAAAAAGAGAGAGAGCGAGAGAGAGAGAGAGAGAGAGAGAGAGAGAGAGAGAGAGGGCCGCATAAAGCACACTCGGCATTATCGCGCGGCGCGATACGGATCGTCAACCGGAAAATCGTTATTAATGAAATGCGGGAGAGACTTTTCAAGTTTGGTTGACGAGATTCTCCTCGTATTGGATTTTGCGGGATGAAAGAAGAGATACCATTGTGCACTGTGCTACTGTGTTATATGGAACGGAGTTTGTTAATTTCAACAGAAACGAAATGGGGGGAAAAGTAGGGTGAGAGTACCAATGAACGAACCCGTACCGGTGAAAGAACGAGTCATATATTTTTTAGCGTAACAAAACGTATAGCGCGTCGATGAATATTTCATATTTCATTTCGTTCGACGGGGTGGTTTTTTTTTTTTTTTTTTATATATACTAAATCCATAAAGCAGCGATTATAACCTTACAATATTACCCGGTCATTTACAGGCGAATGAGATTTTCATTGGTCGATTAATTTGACCAGGACGATTCGACCGTGGCATCGTCACGGGATGACTAAATCGATTGTCATTGAACGGAAGAAAATATGCAAAATTGAAATGATCTTGAACCATCTGAATCCGGAAGCCTGCGAAGATACTCGCGGTCGAACCATAGATTAGCTATATCAGGGAACTCCTTATCAGACGCGGCTGACCTCACGGCGATAAGATAAATATTTCACGCAGAGCGTATATTTTCCGTCCAGGTGAACATTTGGTCGCCAGTCACGGAAGGGATTATTGGCCGTTTTGGAGACAGACGGCGCCGTGGAAAATGCAGGCCGAGAAAAACGAAAAGTACTCCGGAGTACAAAGTGTTCCAGCGCAGGATAAACGCGGACCGAGCGAAGTAGACGGATGGTCATTCGGTAGAGCAAAGTGAGTGCTACTTTATCATTTCGCGGCCGATACTAAAAGCGACGCCGAGGCAAATGTTTCCACGCGATACGATAACATTGAGTAGACGCGCTGAAAATCGCGGTGCACAGAACTTTTCGATAGGATCGTTTCGTTGGAGCGAAGAGAAATTTCTCGCGACTCTTCCTCAAAATGACACCGACACTGTCGCCCCCCTGATGCATAGCGCGAGAAGATACTTAAATGCTCTAGACGGGTCGTGAAAACGAAGATATACGCGGTTTATATGCATGGTCGAAAAGTAATAACGGTGCAATACGAGGGGGGGGGGGGGTTCCATAAAATTTTGCATGATGTAGAGCGGCCATATTGCTTTGCCTTCCAATGCGTGTGGGAAGCGCAACATTACGAAAAAATTAGACGAAAGGCGTGTATATTACGTTCTCATTTACCGGCGACGTTGTCTCGATGTAATTTTCATCGAGAAGATTAAAGCCCGCTCCGCTCTCCTGCTGGCTTTTTTTTAAAAAACGCGTACATGGTCAAGCGCAATATTACAAATGGCGCATTCCATTATGCGGGACTGTAAAAGCATCGTCCCATGTCGTAATTATTCGCACAGCTCTACGTAAGGCGTAGCGTAGGTATTAAGAACGGAAAAAGCTGGATCGCGAGGTTTATGCAATTCCAGCGTCGCAAACCGTCGGACGGAAACGTTTGTTGCGTGGGGAAGAATGGGGTCCCGCGATGATACTAAAATTCGCGGAATAATACGTAACGAGCGTCGTATATCTCTCGCGACGGCAGAAACGACATAATAACGCGAATAAGCAGAGAACAAAAAAGAATACACTCGCAGTTGGTTCGTATCGGTAAAAGTTTGATTGCGCACGGAGGAACAAAATTTCTCGTCCACTTGGAAATTCCCCGTTACTCGCTCGAGCCAGGTACCTGCAAACTTATAATTTTGTTGTTTTTTTTTTTTTCGTTCGCCGAATAAACCATTTCCATGGAAAGCCCGCAAACAAAATTGTATATTTATTTATATTCGCGATGATTGAGTTGGAAGTTGCAACGAACGAGACCCCGCGCAATTGGCTCAGCGAATGTATCGCTAATTTGAAAACTTGGTCCATTAACACCAGGATTTCGAACAAACACGCTCGAACGATCACCCCGTGATCGTTACCGACCTATTTATTTCCGTAATAATGAAATTAGAAACCACTGGGCCCAAAATGTCCGGGAGTTCAAAGGGAATGCCGCGGTCAAGTGTAACAAGAATGTAACCCGTTTCGCTTCCAACGAACACTTGTCGCGTAATGGATACAGGTTCTGGACATTTATAACTAGTTTGCGAACGCCCCGCCCCCGCGGTGGCCTTTGTCAACCGACTCATTATTCGTATCCGTCGGTGCGTACTCATTTATAACTTCGCCGTGTCTATTGGTACACCCGTATCCACCGAAAAGTCTAGCGACCGAGAAACTGGATCATCGTGACGTCGAAAAGCTGATCATCCACGGCTATAATATTTCATTTCCAAAATTTGTATCCCACGAGACAGTAACGAGAGAATTTTTCATTTAATACTCAATAAAACACGAATAATCGATCGTATAATGAAAAGTAATTAATCAATAAATTATATTGGGATCGGTCGTCGCGAATTAATTACTCGTCAAGGTAAATAGAACGAAATGCATTTGACGAAGAAACATTTTCGTTGACCCACGAGCGATGAAGTTTATTAGTAGAATGTTTGCGTATCGAGCGAGTTTATTTCGTTGCCTAGTTATGCGTTGCGCGTTATTATCGTCGAGCGTGTCGTTCAATTCTAAAGGATTAATATTACTGCTACGAATAGATAATGAGCGTCGGGAGATATGACTGACTATAAAAAAATGTTGCAACATTCTATCGTGCGTCGAACGCGTTGATGGAGCGTCTCGAAAAGAAAGCGAGCGAATATCGGAAACGAGAAGGTTTAACGAGCGAATGTCGCTCGTTATTACTAAGTTATTATTATTATCATTATACAATTCTCAAGATTAATTCGAGTTTTTGATAGTTTTACAAATCATATCCACTATTTCAACGATAAGCGTGACGTCGCTTAACGCTTAGCGGGCCACGCGTAGTGTTTGCTCTCGACTCGATCGTAAAACACGAATAAACCTGACTGTTACGGACGTACAAGCGGATCCAATTTAATCAACTCCAGAAAACAATTCTATCCGCTAAAACATCATTCCATTCGCGGGAATCGTTTGTAATTTCATTACGGTCTCCCCGCTAGCAATTAACGCGATTAATGCGAACGTTAACTTACCGAACGCAGTTCGGCGTCGTACTAAAGTTCGACGCTTCCTTTTGCGTATTAACAATGTATCGTGCAACGACTTACGCAACGTCTGTCAATTCTTTTATCCAACCGTTACGACACGGTACACCCGTTCGACGAAGTTTCTACGTTTCCCCGGTTTCTGCTACGGCGAACGACGTAACTAAAAGAATGGCGTCGTTCTCGTAAGAGGAGAAGCGATTTCTTTTTAACGCTCGCTCTCTCGCGCGCGAGCATACTCCCAATCTTCGATGTTCGATCTCTCGACCGAAGTTAATTCTCCTCGAGCATATCGGGAGGCGCATACGTACACGCTATCGTGTCGATTTGCTCGCCTTAATCGTAGGAAATATCCAGCGAAAGTAGCGGTAATCGCGGCCAGTTCCGATTCCCTTGTAAAGTTCGATCGTGGCACGTAGTAGACGCGGTTAGAGGTACTACGTCGGCAACGTGGCTTCCCAGTAAGACCGTAGGAACCGTTAGGGAAGTTCTTTACTTCGGGATTGCGATCTAAGTTAAAATTAAATTGACCGCCGGATGATTCCATAGCCGGCGCTCTCACGTCCACCCGTGAGAACGCCGCGGCGCCGGGCTAACGCTCCGAAGCAAGATTTCCGTCGGCGAGACCTACGTGAGCGGAAAGTACGAAACAGCCTAATGCACTTCCACGGAGAAGGGCGCCTTCGTGCCGGATTATACGCTGTCACGCCCTTTAAGAAGAGAAATGTAGGAGCGGCGAACCTGCTGCGAAGCGGCAAAACGTTTAAGAGCCCACCCTCACCGTCGGTTACCGCAATTTATTTCCAGGTATCTTCCAGCCGAGATACCGCTGCTAGTTGGCACCTAATTAGACAACTGCGCAGAGTCGTCGAGTTAAACGGCGCAGACGTTTCGCTGATTCACCTTGTTTTGTATTTATTTCGGTACGCCCATTTGAGGTTTCTCTTTCTCACTCCGCCTCTCTTCCTCACCGGTTAAGTGCTCTCGATCGATCCTTACCCCGATCGATGTCCTCGGACGATAGCCCCAGTTCATTTTCATATCACGCTCCGGGTTAGTGCTATTTTGATCGTCGCTCGAACCAATTATATCTGTACCGAGTGTGAAGCTGTCAGTTCGAAAATAGGTGATACACGAATAATAAATATTAGTCGAATTTGATTTCCTCCCTACGAAGGATTTAATATTAGAGGTTTATTCATTTTCGCCGAGAACGGTATGGGAAATCGGTGATGTGGAAATATCGACTTTGCGATTACGTACACATACGTGATACGTAATATTCCTGATATTTCGGTGAAGTCCCAGCGATCTGGGTGTTGGAAGTTTCGGATCGAGTTCGCCCCTCTCTCAACCCGATCTTTGTTGCGCGTGTTATTTGTTCCGCGTACAACGTGGCACCGCTCCAACCGTATTCCCTTACAAAATTCAAAATTTTACGAGGCACATAAAAACTACGCGCATATGCCACAGACACAAACCACCCACGCGGATACACGCTTTTGTTTTTATAATATTTTATATGTTTTTTTTATACGCGTATCGCTCGCTAAGCCCCGAAACGCCGAATCCAACGATGACCAAAAATATGTGCAGCACGAGTTATTGCTCGGTCACGAATCGCGTGCCATATCATGGCGGAATTTTAAAACCTATAGATCGCGATCGGTTACATCCATCGGAAATGTTTTTTCCCGTAAAATACGAATATTCCGTTTGGTAAAGCGGGCACTATCTATGACGCGACGACACGAAACAATTATTAGCCACGAATGCGATTCGATGTTTTTGTTTGTTTGTTTGTTTGTTTAGGGATGACAAGGACTCTGCGATATCGAAGGTTCTTCGAAGTCGAGTGGATCCTTTCGCTGAAGTGTACGAGATGAGCCACAAGAGAAGAGGCGTAGCTTTAATCTTCAATCATGTTGAGTTCAAGAACATGGCAAGGAGGAGCGGTTCAGAAAAAGATTGCAGGGATCTTACAAGGACATTGAAAGAACTTGGCTTTGAAGTTCGCGTTGTACCCGATCCGAGCATGGAGAAAATTTCCACGATTTTGAAATCAAGTAAGTAAATACTATGGTAATTACGTTTGCCAATTAAATATTTAAACGCGTACCAATTAAACGATTATTCCGTATTTATACATTTTCGGATCATTGTTCATTTTACGTTTGCAACTCTACGTCCGATATCTCTGGAATTAAATTAATCAACGGAACGATCGGTTAATTTCATTGCATTAATTCTGTTATCTCGATTCTAATCAGAGGGACAATGCGTTATACTTTTAATAATCAAAGCGATTCGATATCAAAATGTATTTACCGTTTCGAACGTGGAAGTTACGCCAAGTAAGTTTTTTTATTCGATGCATCCGTTCGCTTAATGGTAGAGTTCGAAGTTCACGAACAAGATCACAATATCCGCTGTTTGACTAATATCACCCGAACGTACTTCCTGTGTATTTAACTGTAAAAGCACAGACCGCCGCGTAACAGAAATGTCGTTAAATACGTGGAGAGAATTGTTGTCACAGTCACACCCACTTAACGTTACTTAATGCAACTATTCCCGGCACTTTCAACGCTCCAGTTGTTGCTTCAAATAATAATTTTGACGAATCGTATTACCGCTCTACGGAGCGCCCTGCAATTAGGGCACGCTATTCACACTATTATGCATCGTAATTAATATATAAAAGGTTACGCACCGAGGGTGCCTGACCCGCATAATTGAATGTTTAATTTAAATAATTCACTCGACTCTCTCCGATCTTTCGCGAATCAAGCGACGGCGGTGATCATTTTTCCAATTTTATAAGTTTGTCGTCTCCAACCCGGTGTCCCCTCATAAGCGCACGGAGCGGGTTTTATTTGAGAGATGTACGCGCGCAATTATAGCTCACGATTTGAACAACTTTTACATTCTTCTGCTGAAACCAAGTGCGAAACTCTCATAAATCCCCTCGCCCGTTGATAGAGCGAGCTAATTCCTGGCTTCTTTGCCTGACAAATCACGGCGAAAGCGTTGAACGAGAAATGTAAGCGGAACCAGTCCTACCGCAAAAAAAAAAGCGCGGCAAATACTTTGTTTGAAATTTCTCCTTTGACTCGCTATCCATTCAAATATTGACACAATGGCCCCCGCGCACACTGTCGCGATATTCAAGATACATTTATCAAACGCCCTTGTTACCACTGGACAAAGAAGTTTTTACATTGTCGCGGGAGCGTGAAACGCTCGTAAGTTGCGTTTCGCGGATCGCGTACCGTAACGAGGGAAACTCGAGCTTTTTTTCCAACGATAAAACTCTTTTCCATGCACGCGATGGATTAACGATGAATGGGCGGGTTAATAAACCCGACGCGGGTATTTTGTAATGAAAATTCCGTTAGTATCTCGTTCGATTCGACGCAATTGCGATGGTATCGTAACGCTGCTCGGTGCTGAAAATCGGTTTACCCCATTCCAGAGGGATACGGATCGCGACGCTGCGCGTCGAGCGCAATATTTTGTCGTAACGGGGGCTCCCTTTGAAACGTTCTGCGTCATACGCCTCGTTGAAACGTTCGTTTACCACGGAGACGCAACGTACCCACTTACATAGTTCACTAGAAGCGCTTTTCGAACTTTGCTTGGCTAAATCCTGCCAAGAAATTAATTGGGCGCAAGCTTCGAATTTTCCGTCGTACTGTTCTCTCTCACAATGAGCAAGTACCAAAAGTCGGTGACGAAGTTACGACACGCGGCTCGTATTTATGGCGAAAAAATCGTCCGTGTTTTCCAAATGTTAGAGAAAACGATGGATTGTAAAAATTCTGGGTCCTTTTTCGTTCGAAATATCCTTTTACATCTTTTCAATCACCGCACCGATCCGAATATCGTGGGGTCGTGTTATCGCGACGAGGACATTCTTATCGATATTGTGCAGCGCAAATTTCATACCTCGCGACCGATGCAACGTTCCCGTCGTATTTACCTGCTTTCTACGTTCAAATTCGCAAAGTTACGCCGGCGGGGGCGACGGCATTGCGGATCCACGATTAAATAATATTTGTATCGTGTATCGATGTTGGTTTGAAATCGATTGCGAAATCGTTATTCCGCTCGACGGCCCGATCGACGAATTTAAGTCCACCGAGGAACGGCGGGAAGAAATCCGGCGTTTCTTATTTGGCAAAATGTTGAGAAACGGTAAAAGCTCCCCCGGTATGTCAATAATTCTCCGGGGACGCTTTGTTCGGTAATGCTCTCGGGAAACGAGTGTTGAACACCGCTTCTCGAAGATGGTTGACGCGAAGCGGATAATGATGCCGCCGATGAATAAGGCTGGAAGAAGTTACACAAACATTTTACGATGAAACGAGCTCATTAAATGTCTACTTTCCAGGGCCGACTTTCACCGGCGAATAAGCAACAGAGACAATCGGGCGAATATGGACCGGAGCGTGTAGTCGAACAAAAAAGTCGGATGATTATATAACTTTATAATAAGCGAGAAAACTTTTCATATTCTCCAAGCGGGAATATATAAAGGAATATACTATTAACCTTACGCTTATTTATTTTCCGCTATTTCAGGATTCCCGTTTCAATTTTATTTACCCGGAAACGTCAGCGAACAGTTAACTTTTGCATAATGTTTTCCGCGCTTGGTCAAACCGAACTGTCGTACGTAACAATGCGTCTAATGTAATAACCGTGGATAATTGTTATCCTGAGTGACATAAATGTCGAATTAACGTTTATTGTCGATTGTTGTTACGTTCCGTGACCCACGTGTAAGGTAATCGTGTTTTTCTAAATTGCCCGAAAAAAGAATTATACGCAATTTATTTAACGACGCGCAGAGCAAGAACGGTTAGTAACGTTGCAGTGCCTTTTAATAATACGATGGCGCAAACTACAATGGAACGTTAAGTGTAATACAAGATTACAACCGTGGGCTATTAATATTAATAATTGGAAGTACCAGGTTAGGTGGAACAGGCCGCCCACCATTTAACCCACTTTCGTATTACAATGCGAATAAGTAATTAATATTAATTGGCATTTGCATTTTGCGAAGCAGAAAAAAATCTGACATAATAAGTCCCAAATTAAGCGATTATTGTCCAGAGGTATACCTTGAAACGAAACTTCTTTCGGTTTGTTTAAATAAAATTCTGCTTCGAGCACACAGCTTTCCCGCGCAAAATGGCTGCGCAATTTAAACACGTTTAATCTACTTTAATGAAACGGCGAAGTCTAGATTATTTCGTTATTTTTAGGTAGTAAAAGAGATATTGTGTCAAACAAGCGCGCCGAACGCCGCGCGACATTTTAATTTTTAAACGTTCCATTTGAAGTTCCAGTCGTAATACCATGAGGAAAAACATGTATGTATACGATTTCGTTGAGCACGGCGGGACATTCGTTCATCGACAAACATTACGAGGCATTTAGAATATTGAAACGCACACACCGAACGATGCATTCGTCGTTCATTTCCAGCGCCGTAAATCTTACGCAATTTAATATTGACGTTTCGCAAATACGCTTTACTTTCAAAAGCATAGCAAATCACTCGAAAGAAGAATTTCATACATAACTCCCTCCTCCGCGGAAAAGAATCGAATTCTTTCTATCGCGCTACTCTCCCCGTTTGAATTTCCAAGCATTTCTCGAAGGAAAAAGGACTCGGAGCGTAACTGTTGCCGAACCGATTGACACGAGCACAATTCGAGAAACGAACATTTCCCCAGTCTCGTGATCGGACGCGAATCGATCTTCTAATTACCATGATCCGAACGGCCGATGATATATATATATATCGTCGATCCATCCGGAATCTCGGATACGTAATATTCAAAGTAGCGATCTGGGGCATCGGTGTATAAGTTTACTCTCAAAAGCCGTGCCCCGCGTTATAACCGTTCTGTCACATAAACTATTCGACTTCGTATTTTACGAGAGTGCCTTTCGCTACTTTCAATGCTTTAATTTTGTTTGGCAACGTTCCATACCAGCGCAGCTCGCGTTCCCGTTTTCTCAGTTTCGCGAATGCGAACTGACTCCAAAATGCGCACCAACTTTTCAATCGAACTAGCCAAACGTCGTTATAATCGTTACTTTGTGATCGATCGATTACGGAGCATAAGCTACGGTTGCCATCTGGACGTTCGATATCTCGATCGTGTTGCTCACCGTAAACAATTTTCCACCTGCATACTAATGACTCAAGAACGAGACATCGTTAAATAGATAACACGACGCGGAGACGCATCTGCCACGATTTCATTCTCTGTGTATTCCTCGCTAGAGACCTCGCAATTTTTTGTTTTCAAAACGTACCGATAGCTAATCGATATCGCGCTTCAGAGAAACAAATGTATCCTGTTATTATCCGCCGTATCATTTGCGCGGTAAACAGACGTTTCCCCGGTGCCATCGGGTTGAGCAGTTAATAAAAGCAGTTAAATATTCCTGTCGAAGGATGCAATTTGTTCGTTGTGTTTTTAATTTGCGCTACAAGCATGACCGGGGCTGATTACGGACGGTATTCAATCGACTCACGTGCATCGACTATTCGGTGATGAAGGTACGATGCAGAAGAGAATCGACGGTAAACGTTGATCCAGGTGTACAGTGAAAATGTTGAAACCAATTATCTTCGGTATGCGTAACGATACGCGGCACGATTTAATAATACAGTTCGCGACCGGCCGCTGTGATGGATTTTCAAAGCATTTGAGGTTTGTTTATACCACTCCTGCGTTGCCGAATTTAATTCAAAACGTATATGTTAATACCGTTCGACGTTCCACGTTGTTTAAAGCGATACCGACGATTCGCGGTGTTACGTTTTACATAAGTATATTTTAATCAGAGTATTTTTAGCTCGCAGTTTTAAAATGAGAGCAAACTAATTTCTACGTAATCGGAATGGAATAATCAATTATATTATGCAAGCACGATTGGAATGCAAATTTCACGGAGACAAGAGATGATAATTGATTTACCAAAATCAAATCAAATAACGTTCGAACCAAAAGTAATAAACGTTAATTTAACGAACGCTCACGCTTGCAAATTAATCTTACCGAAGATCATTTCGAGAAACATGCTTCTACGGTATTTTTCAGCGTGGCACACCACCTCCTTCTCGTTGCCTCGTGCATTATAAACGGCGCTACGTTATAAACGAATAATCCAGGTTAAAGGCACGTTAGCAAATAACAAAGCTCGAGTATCCTCGTCGCTTTATCTCGGAAGTCGAGCTTGAGTGCTGAAGTAAGGGGAATATGTAGCTTCCGTAGTTTGGTTCTTCTCCGTGGATTTATTAAGTCGTGTCCCCCACAATTCGCTGTCTCGCGAACGTAATTTTCAGGATGCAGGTCCTGGCAAAGTTTGTGTCCTCGCGCGCCACGAGAATGAAAGCACAGCGTATAAATCTATCATACGCCCGTGCACCGTCGATCACAAGAAACTAGTAACAGATTTCGATAAAAGATCTTACCCTTTGTCGCCTTACTTTTAATCGTGCGTTCTTAAATCCCTCTTGAGTCTAATTAATTAATCCTCAAGGGCGCGTAAGTCTCTGTGCCGTTAGATTCGCTAAAAAGTATCGCACCGAACAACTGCAAATGTAGAATTCCAAACGGTTGAAGCACGATACGTTCGTACACCTGGAAGTGCACCGAACTGGCACACCTCGTGCAACAGGGCGTTCACGTTTCGTCCATTCGAAAAAGTCAGTGGCAAATCAAATTATTTACGCCTGTCACTGATCTCCGATTCCCCGTATCGTTCCGGCCTCCATTTTCAAAACTTTTTCACGTGGATAGCTATATAGCTCACGATCCGCCGTCAAAACGGCGGAAATCGTCGCTGGATTATAGTGGAACTGATTTGCAAGTCGAACGGAAATTCGATGTATTCCCGAGCATCCCTCTCGACGTGTCGTTACATCGTTAGATTTCAATCGCTCGACGCTCACGTTTTTAGGAAATAACGAGAGGGATATTTCGATGGATTTAAAACGACAAAATATTGACGTTCGTAGGTACCTTCGAACGAAAAATTCATTTTTAACGTTAGCCTTGAAATATCGAATCGATTAACGATGGACGACAGCGTTACTGGCTATAAGACCGATATTCGACAAATAGTCACAGACTTTACATTTCCAATCTAATCGCGACAGATAACGAACAACGGACGCAACCCTTGCGCTTTGATAACGGTGCAGCGTGAATCAATTAAGATTCCCGATCTGATTTATAAATTAAATATTTTGGAAAATCAATGGTCGATGGAGAAAAACAAGCTTTTTATTTATCTTCAAATGTTAAACCGTAAACATTATGTTGCTGGCATCGGAGGCCCAAAAACCTCCGAAGCCAGGGCATATTTTGTAGATTCGTCGTGGTGCATTATATGTATTAGAAATGAGTCTTGACATTTTATTTCACTTTTATTTATTCATTTCACAATGTACAACCAAGCGATTCTGCCGGGACTAGTTTTCGACGAAACAGGGGTAATGAATATCGAACGACACCTTCGGAGGCAAATAGTTAATGATTCACTTCTTCCGTAAATATTTCCAGGTCAGGTAGAAATAACGTAATCCCATCACGCGTAGCGCTTATCAGCATGAGTATTCGCGAATTGCGCAAATAACTCACGCAAAGAAACGTGACCCGAGCTCACAATAATTACTTGCATTTCTTTTGCCTAACTCGCTTCTCTTTTCAATTCCCCTCCCTCCGCCACCCTCTGTCTCCCTACCTCTCTCCGGATTAATTTTCTCTCTACCTATTTATCCTTACCCCTCTATATCTCCATCCGTCTATCTCTCCGCAATTCGAATGACACGCTAATGCACGTTTGCGCGATCCGGACGCATTTCCGTGGATGCTTTTAACATCGAATATATGTATAGACACGTATGTATTTATACCTGCCACCTTCCACGAGACGCTGGATTTACATTCGTCGGGAAACCGCCGCGCAGAGGTGGCGATAAACTTTTGGATTTATATGAGCGCCGAGTGTATCGATCGATACCAAATGGTATTTTCCATTTCCCGGAGCGGAAGGGTACGTTACCGACGGATATTGTTCGTAAGAGAACACGATATCGGATTATTAGATACTACGGACTATGGATCGCCCGTACTCTAATTTCAAAGCTATTACCGCGATATAACGGATTCCGTACGTGCACTTATGGTTTTACATACTTCGGCGGTTAGCTCGCGCACATTACCACGGTTCTTCACCGGCTCTTTGTTTCGTAATTAATTCGAGAACAGAAACTTCGCTCGTAATTACTTTTGATTAATCGGTTTAGTACGCGCCGAGCGGGTAAAGTATTTTTCGTGCCAACGTTATGTTTTTAGCTGGCGCAGACGAGAGGATGACCGTAGAAAAATAGGATTACGGGCACTTCGGGGCGTTTTCGAAAAAAAATAAAGTTACCGCGCTATAATCGATACGAGAGTGTCCTTTAAGAATCATGTTGCGCGATCCTCTTTCGCAGCCACTTTTCGCGTTACGAGCGGCGAGGGTATTGCATTCTAGGAGCAACTACGGAACGCATTTATACAGGCATGTTTATCGCCATTTCCACCGGCACTTCGCGAAGTATCTTTCCTAGGGCGCATTCCCAACAATTTCTGCGCCGTAAGGAGAAGGCATTGTGCCGAAGAAAGTTGTCGTCTCCTCTACTCCGAAACTTTTGCTCACTTCCTACGCCCGTGATGGACAATGCGAGAAAGCGTCGCGTACATTCCTGACCGGCGTTAAGCGCGCGCCACGACTTAGCCGCTAATCTGTGCGAAAATTAGCCAACGCCGTGAAGCTTAAGGTTACGCCAATTTCCAATTAAGCACGCGCGTTGGAAAGATTATCTAAATCGAGAGGATACGAATATCCCCTCGAAGGGGGGAAAATTACACGGTTTCAGGCGAGTACCATTATAGCAGCGATTTTACCACGAAAAAAGAGGGAGCTTTGAAAAGGAAGCGCCGTAGTCGAATCGGAAAATCTGTGGATTGAGAATCCGTGTATAGATCGAGTCACAAGGGAGGGAAAAAAAAAGTTAAAACGCACGTACGTACGACGCGATGCGGGACGAATTAAACTATTACGGGAGGGAAAGAATCGACAGCATCGAACGGTGTTCGGATACGACAATTTATTTATCCACAATTGAAACGGATCGAGTCGCGAAAAAGCGAGAAACCAAACGTAGAGTGCAATAATACGTGCCTAGTGTAGTTAGCGCCTTGATTTGTTTGCGTATAGCCCATCACGGTAAACACGTCGGTCACCGCCGCTGCGTACCACACTCAATTAATTCTCTAAATCCACTGCGAAGGCCCGCGCGCATTACAAATGTACAAACGCGAAATAATGCACTCGTTGCATTTAACCCCCGTCCTCGCGTGGACCGCGTATTTAATTAATTGGACCTCTCGTTACGTTTATCTTAACAATTTAGTCTATTTGTTCGACACGCCGTTAGTACGACGACGCGATTACGTACGATTTTAAACGCGAGTATCGGATTTTTATTCATTAGACGAATTAGAATAAAAGAAACAGTATGCGAGCTGCGGTCTAAGTCAGAATTCGTTATTCGTTATTATCTGTAAGATTAATAATCTGCATTATTTTGTGTCTTCGATTCCAATTTATTGCTTCTACGATCGATTTTGTCGCTCAACGACATTTTACACGCGACTCTGGATCGAGTAGACGCCAACCAATCCTCGTGCTGAGAATACGTGTTCGCATGTACCATTGCAGCGTAGAAAATATATAAATACCTACGTAACTCAAAGGAAAACAGAATTAATTAAAAGGCATGTGTCAAAACAAATGAATACATTGCGTACCAAATGCCGTTGAAAAAATAGCTTCCAGGGTACTTTTGAACATTTGTTTCCGTCATTCATTGTATACGAATATCGCACCCCCTACCTAAGTTTCTGTTTTTTGTCTGGCTGGAATCCACGTCATTCAGATATACATCGCGTGGCCTTCAATACGTTAATTATTTTTTAATTAATTTGCCTTTCTCAAATTTTCGACGTATTTATCCAACGAAAAGTATATTTCTCGTTCCATGCGATTGCGCGATATGGGAAACTGACTTGTGCTTCGCCCCCGTATAATTCTATTCCGAATCCTCTATTGACAGAAACTTCAAACGGACTTCGCCACGGGTTAGTTTCCATGATCGTTCCTGTATTACCCATCGCGGCAAACAGTTCGTGACCATTATCGCGAGCCACGCCGAATTAATTAATCCTTTCATTAAAGCCGCTGCGGAAGACCACACGGATGCCGACTGTCTAATCGTAGCAGCTATGTCGCATGGGGAATCGGGTTTACTGCATTCCACCGATAGCCTGTATCCAGTCGATATGCTGTGGGCTCCTTTCACGGGTGATCGATGCCAGAGCTTGGCCGGGAAGCCGAAATTGTTTTTTATTCAGGTAAGCCATCGTGTACCGCGTCTCGGGGATTAGCGCGTGTGTAGGTGACGTGCGCCCCGGTAAAGGGAAACTCTGTCGTTGCTACGCGATAATTAATGAGAACTTGTGATCAAAAGACAAGACAAGGTACCGAGATTTCATTTATTTGCTATCGATTGTTAAGACATCGCAGATTTTGGCAATATATAGGGTGTAACGGCATGAACGTCGGTGTTTCATAAATCTATAATTCTGCAACCGTGCTTCGGAGACTATTTCGCTACCTACCGTCGCGTCGTATAGAGGAGCTTACCTATATTTTTTTGTTCGGGTTATGTGGTGATATCTCTTATGAAGGGGATGTTATCACATTCTTACTGTTTGTTACGTTTGTGTGATTGAATTCGGGCGAACTTAAATAACAATTAATCCAGCCGAACCAACCGGAGCCCCCAAAGTCTCCACACACTCATATGTGGCATTTATAATTCATAATTCGTTCGTCGATCAGATTTTGAGGGGCTGCGAGCGACATAAGCTTGCACTCTGGCAACGTTCGCCCCAGAGGAAGAACTGCGTGGTCGGTCACTGCTCTTATCTTTACGGATATATCCACTATTTCGAAACTGGACATACTAACCGCTTCAAAATTTTATTAGATCAAATTCCTTGATTAAAAATTCGAAATGGTGGGTTCAAGTCAGTTCAAACCGTTTAATGACCTTCCAATGAAAGGCCTCTCGTGAAATCATTTAAAATTGGCCTGATATTTTAAATTTTGTTTAGAGATTATCTTGAAAATCCGTATAGGTAATTCACTATTATTCGTTTGATTTCTGAGCCACGTTAGTAGTACATCGAAGTAATCCAGATATTTCGCACAATATTAACGGTGAGCTTAATCTCCCCTCCCCCGTGTAATCCAACCCAGATCTCTTTCCATTAATCTACTTCAGGATGATCTCTCAAGGATTTGCATCTCTGACTACGTTATTCCAGAGGCGGTTTTTACCTCCGAGGCTCGCGAAATGCGTGCATTTCGCGGTGCAATGGTATCGTTAGTACAAAGATGACGGAATACAATAGAATAATTAAAATTTCATTTATTCAAAGTGCACGGAACAATGCTCGGGACAATGAACGTATTTATTTATACCAGATTCTCCGCTTACTGCGGTTTTTATAATCATTTTTGTTTCCAAAAAAACTGGTCGAAAATTTTGCACACGCAACCGCGAGTGAGGGATGAAATGTTCCACTTCAACGAGAAAATTGAAAATGGAGGTGGCACTGTCAGAAACTATTCGTTAATGTTATATAAACGAAGTGCCCGAGGGCGTAACGACGCGTTTGTTTATAATTAAATTGCATCTCGGTGGGCGTTATTGTTATACCCTGGCATATTTCCAGTTTATAAAAATATGAGAGCTATTTGTGGATTAACAACACTCACTTTAATCCGTTATTGGAAATGTACGAGCTTTGAAATTTATAATGGATACCAAAATGGACTTATCCGCGCTTCGATTATCAGGATGAAAAGCTGGCATTTATATAAACACCCCCGACCATCGAATTCCGTGCGGAATAAAAATGTCAGAACAAATTTCCCGTGCGGAATTTGCAACAATTTCAGCAACGCATTTTATAGATCGTTATGCGTACTAAATCCATATCACGGGAGCGTATTAAAAAAAAGTTATTAAGATTCGCAGAGAGATATAAAATTGGAACGGTGATAAACAAAATTTGTGATTAAAAATCAAAAATAATTTTATCACGTATCGCGGCATTCATTTGCAACATATATTCATCCGCGTAGCGTAAACAACAGCCGCACGAAACGCAAATGAATTTTACTCACGCCAGTTAAATGACATTAATTACTTTCGATTAAGAGCGTAGAGAGTGTTAATTATTAATATGATATGACGCTAATCTGTTCGGTTAATTCATACGAATCGTTTAGTCCGACCGAATCCACATATTTCTACTTAACGTTGGCGAAACTCAATCCTTTAACCCTTTGAGCGGCGAGCTTGCGTAGTGCAATCCGAGCCCTCCCTCCCCACCGTCCCTCCCCCCGGAGTGACTTTAATTAACGTCAGTACTACTTTAGCGCAAAATTCAAAACCCACGTATATGTACGTTTCCACTACACCGCACCACCTACGGTATTTCGTAAATGTACGCTCGTACCGCCCAAAAGACGAAGAACATTGAAACACAACCAACATTGAAAGTGCGTTCTCGCTTCGCAACAATAGTAAAAATGAATTCCAACGGAAGGTGGTCAACGTTTTCGTAAGCGGAGCGGTACATACGTAAGGAAACGGACAACGATACGCCTTGTCTCGTGTGCAAAAAAAAAAAAAGAGAAAGGAAGGAAGGAAGAAAGAAAGTGTAACCTGCAGGTTGTCGGGTACTTGGCGAAAAGCAAAGGGACGGTATAAAGGGAAGTGGAAAGGACGACACAGTTAATTATCCGTATAACGCTTCAAAGGAACATGAAAGAGTTTTATAGTTGACGAGGTTACTTCTCAACTCGTTTAACAAGCTCTTGAGTACGTGCTATACTAGACGTACCGCATACGAAGTTAAGTCGCGAAAACTTTCCAAGAACGCGATGATATACGCGATAAATATACCTGGGGAAAGAGAAAAATCGCCCGGAACTCGCGTTTCAAATAAGTTTGCCCGTTGCGGCGATATATCGATCGCGGAAGTGTATGTACGGCGGAAAACAATGGAGCGTCTGGAAAGAACGAAGGGAAATTAATTCGATTTCATTTGCAGCGCGATTACTCATTAATATGAGGCGGTCTGAGGGGTGGGGCGCGATGGAGAAAGAAGAAAAATTGTAAACCGGAACAACATGTACGGAAGTCTGGAACGTTCGTCGGAAATACATAAATTTCAACCGAGCTTGCGAGCGACTGCATTTTTATTTAATAACAACAGGGGGTTAATGAATCAGAGTCGCACGACCCTGTTCCGTATCTTTAAAACCGCCTTGTCGGGAAATAGGAAAAATAAGAGGTTCCCCCCTCATCCCCTCTTTTCACCCTCGGCTGCGTATAAATCTCGCGACCTGTGCACTTGTGAATTTTCTAAACCAAATTTCCACGATACTCTTACATCTCCGCCGTGGTGCGTCGCAGAAATGCTATTATACTTTAAGCTGGGCGACAGAATTTTTCTTTATTCCTCTCCCGCCCCTCCCACCAAATGCAACGGGCACACGTTACAATAAAACATCCGAGAAACACTCATCACGGGTACACCTTGTACCTTCGCACGCGCGGGCCGAACGTTTTATCCTTATCCTGGTACGCTTATCGCGAGATTCCCTTCTGCAAGCACACCTGGAATACGTTAAATTTAAAGTTTCAACGGATACGACAATTGTCATTGAAGGTAGTAGCGTCGTTGTTCCGTCCCGACAATACATCTCGAAAGAGAATCTTCCGGTGCGTCGGGAGGAACGCGCAAAGGGACGCGGCGTACACTGGCAGCTTACGTACTCGCTCACGTATGCCTTTCTTTTTTCGCAGGCTTGCCGTGGGGCGCGGTTGGACAAAGGGGTGAAAATTATTCATGAGACAGATGGCAAGGCGACTAGCTACAGCATCCCCGCCTATGCGGACATTATGGTCGCCTATTCTACTTACGACGGTACGTATCCTGGATGTTTGTCTATGTTTTGGGTGTTCGCGCGTGTACCGTTTACAAACGCGCTGCGTGGGAGCGCCCCTTTCTCCCATGCTCGAATAAACTTCTTACTTTACGAGACGAACTGTGCGGCGTAGCGCGACAACTATAGAGCGCGCTGGAAACGAGAAACGACAGGCACGGAATGCAGTCGGAGCGGAAGAAAGTATTTTTCAGACTTTCTCCCAGACGAGTTTTGGACATTTTTGAACGATTCTCGGAAGGACAAACGCGACACCCTATAGACTCAATTCTATTCGCGAGACAATCGATAGCGTAATTTAATATTTCAATCTGCGTTTAAAATGAAAACGTACCGACAGCGGTATACGTGGGTCAAAAATATTAAGAATTAATTAACCACGTAACGCAATTTTTTATTTTACTCGACGTACACCGCTGTGATTCTCAGCCCCTCGCCCGATACTACCCCTGCATTATTATAAACTTTATCAGTGCGTATATAAAGATGCATAGTATAAATAATTCCAGTTAATGCTTGACCTTTGTAAGCTGCTTATTTTGAGAAGTACATTTCCTAGCGGTAGAACAAAGAAAAGAGCTTCGAGAAAACCCTTTCAACCCGAAGAAATTCATGGTAGCGGTGCAAAGCAGCTTTTCCCGTCGAATCGTTATCATATTTTTGGTCGAAACGCATTAAAATCGCTCAAGGGTAATTAACCAATCTTCGCGGGGCGTTATTAACGCGATGCATCCCTTTGGGCTTTCACACTCGCGATCTTATGGTCGCATAGTTCACCTGCAGCGCTGCGCGCGTATATGAGAGACGTTTGCACACCCTTGTCAGCGCTGTGTGCACAGATGCATTGCGTAAATACTTCCCCTTGTACGTACCCAAGTAAGCTCCTTATGTTGAGTGACACGTCCCGAGGTAATGTGACTAAGCACTTTGCTATAGAAAAGGGCAAATGAGGATATACAATTTTCTGACGCAGCCCCCTCAGCTATTTCTCCGCGATACACGGGAAAAACATCGAAAACATTTCTGGCTATGGAAAGCATTCGACGTAGCGTATCTTAAGAATTCATTCAATGGATAAAGTGGAGTACCGGCTAAATTCTTTATGCAGATAATTCCGTGACGCTGAGAATCTTTCTTAAAAAATTTGTGCGCGGATGGAAAATGGAATAGATAGCGGTACGCATTGTCTCGCGAGATAAAAATCAGATGGACAAGATTTAAGAATCCTCGCATATATTCTTATGCCCGGCGATAGGAATGTTGAGAGTATTCCATTGCGCGCGAACGTGGAGGGGGAAATTGCGATCCATAATACAATCGGTATTCCAGCGAATTGATAGATACCGATTGTTTCGTAGACGAGTAGATTTATGTTCGATCGATAGCGGTATCATTGACTCGCATCACTGCCACGGCATTGATCTTTTCGGTCACGTCAGCGAGGGAAAATGATAAACCGGAGTACCAACTGCCACGTCGATGATGTCGATACGTAACGCCCGTATACCTTTGCCATTTACATAATTCGCTTCGCGTGAAAACACCACGAGCGATTTCCAAGTAACCAGCGACGCGACGTCTAATTAATTGCGGTTTGCCTTGCATCGAATTAACGATGACGATTACGAGTGATTGTTCCGTCAACCAGGTTATTAATTGTGGGATGAAAATTGCTTCTGTCCAATTATTTTCACTTATCCGTCCTTTCGGCCGCGATAAACAATTCTGATCGGCAGTCGATTCCGACTATAACTGTCGCCGCTTATGACGCGCATCAACCAAAGCAGCGAACGTTAATAGCTATTCGCTCGAACCGACGTCGCGGTCTTAGATTAGGACAAGATGACGTTACCGTGCAAATCCCTGCAATGAGTAAACGTTTGCATCGTCATGGCTAATGATGCGCGAGAATTTCCCTTGACTATGGATGCGCAGCTGATACAACGTTGCGGTGTCAATTCGTGTGTCAATCAGGGGGCTCATAAATCGATACTCGCATTATCCGATCCAAAAGCGCGATTGAATTCGACGCGACGCAAATTATATCGCGCAAATGTGCCTGCTAAATCGTTGGCAACGCGTTACGTTACTTCGTTAAGCCCCCGCCAGACGATGCAATTTTCCTTGCACCGTTGGCACTCGACGTCGATAGTTGAATTTTTAAATAACGAGACATTATCGCGCGCTGCTGCTTTCCTATCGTTATCGTTGCCGCGTCGAACCAAGTAGACACCGTTTGCGGTCCGACACGCGTAGAATTTCAAACGAAGTAATTACGCGGTGGAGAATTTTAAAAAGAAACTCTACCGTCGCGAGCCGTTATTCAAATTAATAGAGTAAGTCTATTATCCCCTAATTGCCAACATTATGGCATCTTCGTTAAACGAGGAAGGGGAATCATCTTCTCGAGCAGTAGCGAGCTTTGTTGCGCACAGCGGGTTCGTTGGAATACCCGCGTACGCGCCAGTATTTGATTTCAACAACGAGAAATTATTTTCCCGGTTAGCTACGTAAAATTCGAGATATCTATCAGAATCAGAAACATTGAATTCCACGTCGCGTGGAATTACTTTCCGCCCGGAGGCGTATGGAAATCGGTTTAAAATCCGGTACAGCTCCATTTCCTTAATTAGCAGAGAGGAAAATTGCACATCCCGCTGATAAAATGTTTTCATTCTCGTCCACTTGACCATTATTATCTTGGCAGGAAGATATTTCGCGAACGACGAATAAGGAAAAACAGCCGCGCGTACGCGTAAAAAAAACCGTACACGCGTAAACGATCTCGCGTCCACCCTCGCCCTGGCAGCCGGTTTTTTAAAGCTTCTGCTCGATTGTCTCCAACTTCCACGGCACACGGTCGTACATACGCTTTTCTCGCCTCCCTCTCGGTACTTTGCACCAGCCAGACCGCGCATACATCTCCAGCAGCCGCGTTAAGAGAGCCGGGGTTTCCGTCCGCGTCTATTGTCATCGATAACGAGGAACAAAGTACCCCTCGGCGAAGCAGGAAGCTCGAACGAAAAGCACCGCGAGTACCGACGAGATCGACGGAGGAGAAAAAAAACTCCGAGGGAGACTACTCTTTCAGAGAGCATTTGCTCGTGGCCGGGATCATTTCGAAAATACTTAACGATCGCGACTTTAGCCGAGGGCGAAAATACCAACGAGGATCTGTTTTTATTTTTTGTATTTTTTTTATTTTTATTTACTTTCTTACGGTACGAATTGGTTTGGTCATAGATATTAATTTAATTATCGTATCGACCATAAATGAGCGGCGTGGTGATTGATATTAGAGATTTATTTTGCATTTGCTGGCTGACAAACGATACGAGTGATGGCAAATTCATTTTACGATCCAATTTCCAATTTCACCTATCAGGGGAGGTTGAAAGTGTACACTTTCGCATCAACGGGTAAAGTGAATAATTACCTCAATCGTGGGTACTATCATACCTTTCCGACGATTTTAGCCGGTAATTTTTAATCGTTCCTTCATTTTCGTGCGAATACATATCCGTTCTCGTTGTCCCCGGCAGGGTGATTGAAAGGAACTCGAGGCACGATACCAATTATGCAGGTCATCAGAGGGCCGCGTAAGGGCCTTAGAAGATTATTTTTTTTAATATTGAAACCAACATACTAACATATTTAAATATTAAACCAAGTTTAATGTCGAAACAAATTTTATTTTATATATTAAAAATAACGTAATATGGAGATAAATTCATAACACGTGTCAGTACGAATGAGGCTTTAATTGGTCAAATTCGGGGGGGGGGGGGGGCAATAAAAAGTCGTAGCGGAGCGTCGACTACCCTAGGGGGCGGCCCTAGGTCACCGGTATTCGTTCGAATTTCGAATACGCTCGCGAGTGAGATATATATAGGGTATTAGGGTGGATATCCAAAGACGCGAATAACAAACGTTCTCGCGGGTAGGGCGGGAAGATGGTTTTTACAAGAAAAGACGATCGCTCCTGCACTCCGGAAAAGTGACAATGGTATATCCGTTCTGTCCGCGTTGCATTAGCGCTCTAGAAGTAACGTCTTCGTTTCTTTGTTCTAACTCTTCGTCGCCATGGCTGAACCGGTAGATTCGACGGGGTAATTTTCTCTCGCGAATTGGAACGAACGTTGCGCTCGTTTCAAAATTTATTCTTCGCGAACCCGCCGCCGAGACAAACGACCTACCAAACATTTATTAAAAAAGCTCCAGTTATTTCTAGCGTTGAAAATACTCGCGGTATATCCCCGGAACCGCGCTGCCATTTAAAAAACGGTCGTTTACTGAACACGCGGTATTTTCAACGACTAATTGCTTCGTCAACGACCGTCCATTGCGCGAGAATGCCCCGTCTTTCAAAACGCGTACGATCAAGCGAATTTAACGAGGAGCACGGAGCACCGGGGACGGACTTGGTACACCGGCTCGTTTAGCCCTGTTTAATCTTGCCAACGCCAATTCTGTTGCAACTCCCATTCCCCCGATTAAGTGCGTCCGTCCATTTTCCGCGACTCCTGCCGGCGAAAAAAGAGAAGGCGCATCGGAATGCAGCTGAATTTCCATAGGGCAATTTCGTCACGGTATGTACAAAGCGCGTACTCTCGAACTGGGTTAATGAAAAATACTTGGCGCTGGCCGCGCGGGGACTATAACCGAAATCATTATGATTATTCAAACACGCTCTCTGCTGGGCGCAACGTCCGCCCCCAGATAATCACGAATAATCAAAAACTTAATAAAATATTCGAATCTACCAAATACCCCCGGAATAGTTTAGCACAATTTTTACACCCCGGTCGGCACAATCGGAACGAATTAAAAATTAATGACCGAATCTGACTGGGTACCGCAGCACCCACAACCTCGGTATTATTTCTTCGGGTGGGAATAAAAATAACTTCACGCTCCAGATACGAGGCGATTCGAAAAAAAAGTAAACGCTCCGAAAACTCCGAACACGCGGGTGGAGGGAGAGAGGGTTGGTGGGGAGGGGGGGGGGGGGCGAGTGGCAAGTTAGAATCGAACGAAACCACCGGTTTACAGGAATGCTTCCCCACAATTAATGGCATTCCTCTTAATGACGTGTCTTTTACTTTAATGGAAATGTCGCATCCACGATAAATCCCTGCCCCCGATAGAAAGGAAACCTCAACCCCGATGTGCAAAGCGTTCATTCTATTTGCCCTCGCGCACGGAAATGCATTTCGATGCGACGGCGTAACGCGCGTTCGCGTCGGTGAGGAGAGCGTACACGATGTGAAAACATTTGACTATGAATTTCAGGCTTCTATTCCTGGCGCAATCCTGATGCCGGCGCCTGGTTCATACAGGCCATTTGCGAGGAACTCAATCTGCACGGGCGAACGCGCGATCTACTCACCCTGATGACTTTCGTCAATCGGCGGGTCGCCATCGAGTATCAATCCTACGTGCCCCAGGATCGGAGTTTTCATGAGAAAAAGCAGATTCCCTGCATTGTCTCCATGTTGACGCGGCTGGTATACTTCACGGGGAAGGGCATTTTAATACCCCCAGACACCGATCGGACGGAGAAGAAAGGGGAAACTGGGACGATCGGTTGAATGCGAACGCGATTCTGCCGGAAATTTGATGGGCTGTCTTCGGTGCTCCAAGTACGTCCGGAGAGTTTTCTTTTGTGGAAGCGATAGGGTCGGCTTAAGGTCTGACGCGATGGAAGGTTGGAAATCACTCGATGGCCTACATTTGTGTGAATCGTGAAACGGGGAGTCTATATTTAAATATCGTGTTTCGCGGTGAATATTTTTAATTGCGATGGTAACGGGGGACTCGTGCCGGGCGTGAATCGTAGTAACGGTCGTTAACTAAATATTTAGCATTGATTCGAAACGCTTGCATTATTCGTAAGTCGGTCATGGGGAAGCCCCTTTGAAAACGTGTTAGCTAGTCCTACATATCAAACGAATCCAACTGGAAACATGGATGGAACGTACACACATCGAGAACTACGGCATTTGCGAAGTAAAAACTAACGGTCGCAAACAGTTGCACGATATTTACCGCAAAGTATTTGTCACTTTGGTCATTAGTCGTATCGAATAAAATATTGTTATTTCAAGGGAAATTAAAAAGGTACTTTGATTGTCTTGTTAATATTACCTCTTTCGCTATCGTTTTTATTAAAACATCTTTTTTTCAGTGATCCATTCTCACCGCACTATCATACGCGCGTGTATGCCGCAATTTCGGCGAATCGTTATACGCGCGGGTAAATTGCGAATCGAACCTTTCAACGCTGATCAAGTATCAACCGCGAGCAAAATGGAGGAACGGCCATGGAACCGATTTTAACGGGGAATACACGTATACTCTCTTTCAGCCTTTAAACTTTATTTATCGTACCGACTGTTGAAAATGTATCTTGTAAATTTTACGAACACCTGGAAAGAACGAAGTGTTCTCGAAGCGAGCCACATTCTCACGCGTTAATCGCACGACAAATGATACTGCTCTATAAACAAGGGCTATTCGTTTCTCTTAAACAAATTATATATCCACTTTACCGACAGTTTGAAAAATATGCTTTACGACGCCGGAGAATGCCGTTGGATGTTTTTTTTTATTATCCCACCACGCGTGCGTTACTTCGTTGTACAGTGTAGCTTACGTTTTGTCATAAACAATGGTTTATGACGTATGAGGATGAAGATCTCCCACAAGGTCTACAATAAAAATTAAATTTTTTACGACCGTTGCGGGAAGAGGCAACGGATAATAGAAGATTTCTCATCGTATACCCGAAATCAGGTGACCCCCGGAACGTACAGGTTTGAACCGGACGACTTAATTGCACGGTTAACTTTTTATTCCCGAATTTCTACCGTGGCGTCGTTAACCAACAAGAATGAATAAAAACTGCGCTCGTTAAAATTCGTTTACAAGCTCGGTTCAAACGTAGCCCGCAATCTTACCAAATATTACTGCCACGGGACGTAGAGAGAAAATTAGAATGAAGGGAGAGCAATGAAATCCGATTACGAAACGTTGCACGGCCTTGTAAGGGGCGCGGTAATCGTAATGTAACGAAAAGTGGTAGAATCGGGGACGACTGAGCTCAAGGTATTACACGGTTCCCGAAGACGGTGGGAAAGGTCTCTCGGGGTATCGTAAAATCGTGCAACGATATTCGAAAGCTTCCCAAAACGTGACAAAGCGTCACGCCGAGGGGTATACGGAGAGGATCATCGATCGTAAATGGATCGGTAATAATGGATCGTCTGACCGGAAGGATTTCAGTAACGCTCGGGCATTAGTCATCCGCTTTCGAGGGATCCTCGATCCTCCGCGTCTTTGCGTCACCGTTGCGAACGGTATTATGCCCTCGAGTCGGCCAATAAAGAATAAAGTATCGTTGCAAAAACGATCCTACGGGCTGGTCGTACCGTAACAACGAGATATCGTTACACCGATCGCGCATGATGTTTCGGGCACATACACCGAGCGACGGGTAATCGCATTTACTCCAATCATCCGTACGATAGAGAGCTCTCTATATTCGAAGCTCGGTTCGACGAGGGTTTGATCCGCGTATATGTCTCCGGCTACTTTAACGTCAAAGGAAAGGAAGTCCTTCGGCGGAGGACAGCAAACCTGCAAGTCCGTTTGACCGTGGAATGACAATTCGATTCGATTCCCTTGATCCTGGCTCTCCTTAGACTAAATGGCTCCTCGAAACAAACCGAGCATGCCCGTACCACGGCTCGTTTCAGACTAGGTTTAAACGGTCTTAGTATACGAGCTTCGCTTCTTCTCTTTACAGACGAACGTTCCTACGGAGAAGGGGCCGACGGGAAAAGAATGTTAGAGCTACCGGAGTTCCTAGTTTTAGTTCCGATCGATCAGAGGGAAATCGATACGCATCGTTTTCATCATCCGCGGAACGAAAGCTACATTGGCTGTAACGTACTTAGAAATTTCGCGCACAGTGCTGCGTAACTTTACGGGCTATTCCTCTCTGCGTACCGCACCTGCCTACAAATCGAATCAACGCCAAAGACCTTTGAACGCTTTTTCCCCCCACCCAATGAAGGGGGGGGGGGGGTGAGGACGTTAACCCAATGAAACTTTTGACTTTATAATTCATCCATCGAACCATTGGCACAAGAGCCTATCCAGTTACCGCGGTATAAGACAAGTGGTCCTCTCCTCTAAGCGAGTCGCTCGAGACTGAGCGCATGGGTAACTCACTTCGAAAGCGGTCAAAGGATTTCGGTTTCAGGTGTTTCGGCCTCTTAATCAAGCATCGTCGAACGACGATGGACAAAGTCGATGGCATTTTGCCTCGGGGTGAGCGTTACGTGAGATGCCTCGGAATTGTCCTGTTTCCTTTTAACGGATGACACTCGAGTAAGTTTTTGTCTCTCATCGAAAACGTTCGTTTCGGTTTGGCGAAGGAGATATTATTGATAAAAGCTATTGCTTTTCGCTAATATCTCGGTAACTGTGCCGAAACGAATATTCTCCACGTGGAAAAACTTGCTGAACGTTATCTCGTGTATCACCACGGTAGCGAGAAAATAGGAAATTTATGAGACACCCTGTATACTCGCGAGCTTCTCCGACTTACGGCCGGCTGCGTAGCTACGAATTCTGCGCATAACGTTACACCGAAACTACTGTTTGGTCGGCGAGGTTGTTAATACATGGTGATTCCTCGTAGAACGGTCGTAAATCGATGCTTTTGCTCGTACGTACCAGCTTCCGGCATGGTAATATAATTTCGACACTGCGTAAAGATAGGAAAATAATGGAGGCTGAACGTACCAAGAAAGTGGCAATGACTCTAACGTTTTTATGGTTTAATCGTTTCGCTGTCGAGCAGGATGATCGCGATATTAACGGCTGTACACGCAACTCTGTTTTTTTTTTTATAGAAAATAGCAGCGAGCGCGCGGTACGGTGTAAAATTCGCGTAACAATTTTCTGAAGAGGAAATTAATCATTATGCTTTTTACGAGGATGAAATGGAAACATAATTCTCGAGCGCGCGACGTTACTAAGAATACTATCTGAACGCACTATTCATTTTAATCTGGTTGTATTTACAAAGGCAACAACGTGGGTTTTGTAACCGTACAATGGGTTAAATTCCATTTGGCTCTAACCCGTAGGCATTTCCATTTCCCCTTTGTTTCCGTCTCGCCATTTCTATCGGGGAACACCACGTGTATTCCGGTCATGAAATCCATTGAAAAACTAGGAGCTCTCACGCGCTCTAATGATAAAGGCATCACACGAAAATCATTCTGAAAGTAATATAAAAATTCGGTCAACCGCAGCCTAGACGTCGTTTCTTTCCAAACGTTATGTCAAAATGACCAGACCTTCCATTTTCTCTTCTTTTTTTTTCTCCTTTGCTATCAGCTTGACGCAATCTAATTTTTCGTAGCGAGCAAACAATTCCTATGGCGGTTTCTAGCGGATTGGATACAACCTGGAATTTCCAACGACGCTACCTTTAATTCTCTACGAGTATACGCGTGTCGAGAATTTTTGTTATAGAAACTAGAGGTTCCTCAGGAACCTCTTTTGTACCGCGCGTTTCCCTCACGAGCGTTCGTAATTGGTTTGTCTCGCATCGTCATGGATTTCATTGGTTTCTGTTTTTATTTGAAAAATTTTTTCGCTGTATACCATCTCCAGCCAGCTCTCGTACTCTGCAGATAAGCAAACAAAATGTTTACGCGAATAAATGTAATTGTGTAGTGTATTTCTATCGGGGCAACGTATTTACAAACAAACCGTTTGTGTTTACTTTGGGATATTTATACATTGTACGCGGCATTCGTCATTACGTATATGCATCTATATTTACTAACGGTTATGTCAAAAGTATACGCTTTGTAAACGCGGGGAAGCGTTATGGTATTTTTCTCGAATATTCGCGACAACGCTAATCCACGTATGTACACGCTCGAACGTATTAACAACTTCGCTCATGTGTGTCCCTTCGAATTACGAAATTAACAAAATAATCGTCGGGGTATTACGCGCGTCACTTGCACCGGCCAATGATTCGTACGACCGATGAAATTTATAAATATTACAATATTCCAAAAGAATTCATATGTTTAACATCTCGCGAACCTTCCGTTTCGAATTTATGAAATATTTTCAAAAACAAACATTTTATATCCGATCAACGTGCAACGTGAAGGCCCCACCCTCCACCACGACATCAAATCTAAACTTTAAACTGTACATTGCTTTACACCGTAGCTTCGCGATAAAATGTAAAAATAATTTGCCGAAGAAAATAGTAAAAATAATACGATAGAAAAGCGTAGGAAAGTTTCTGATTTCTGTTGCTTCCGCACTTCATATTACGCAGCCATAAAACACTCGGAGTGCCAGGCGGTAAACGACGAGGGTGGAAAATGGGCCGACTAATAATTGAGTAAAAACAAGCGCCGTTCGTTATTTTACAGGAAGCTGGGTCACGTTACGAGGGCACTAAAGTTGACCATACCTTTGTTGCCAGCTGCTCCGTACAACTTCTTCCCACGAAAGTCGTGGAGGAAGTGCCACCCTATCTCATTGTTCCTATCCCCGGTTGGTATAACGTATCGTCGTTGCGAGAGCAAGGTTAAGCGTTCGACGTGGAATTCTCTTTCGGCAATAACGAAAAAGTGTTGAATAGAGGTTCGCGAGGTTGTCGATAGGAATGCAAATTTTAATGGAATGCCAGACGATCGAGAATAGATGTCGAGCGAAAGAAAGTCTTAGGAATACACTCGACAACGACGGCGAGAATAATGAGGAGAAGATTTCGCGTGGATAAATAATGAAGTAACGCGGATAATGTGACACCGCAGTCGGGGGATATGATGAAAGCAGATGCACGAGGCAGATTGTTCCGTAATAAAGCCGTGTCAAGTAACCCTTATCGGTTTAATCAACCGACGCGTCGGTCGTCCCGAAACAATTATGCTCTCGCGGTGCACTCTCTGTCGTTTAGGACCTTGGAGAACGTATTTTACGAAGAATGCATTGAAAGGTTTCACCTCGGCCGATCAATAAAACTTCACCGTCCACTCTACTTTACTTCGTACACTTGTAAAGTTCTATTGATTCGGGGTTCACGGAGTGAATGTGTTTCACGTTTGTCCCCGAGAAAAGGGGGTGGAGGGGAAGGGTGGAGGTCGCGAATTTTGACACGGTTACTCGAGGAATACACCCGCGTTTAGAACTACCTCCGCGGCAACGTAACATCACGGGCACGACGCGCAATGACGCAATTATATTTTGAATGTCTCTTCGTATTTCACCTTTCCGACGAATAATGGTAAATTAGAAACGGTAGATTGGAATCTGCATAATTGAATCGTACGTAACGAAATTTGATATTCACGGTGACGAAGGGAAATGACAATTCCCGCTATACGCGTAGCTTTAAAGGTTTTAACAATTTTCTTTTTTTTTTTTGTTCCCGTCGATTTTACCACACTCGTTTGGCATTCGCGGTATTTGTCTTCGTTTCCCCAATTGCGCGAACCACGTGCGAATGGAATCCGGATTCTTTCGCATCGAAAGATGATATCTGCGCGCTCGTACCGCTGATGCAATACAATTTAGAAAAAAAAAACAAAATAGAATTTTACGTTTACTCGTGTCAGCCGTTTATTCTCCTCCCCCGTTATTTGCGTAACTCTGATAACAGATTGCATTAATACGTCACGTAAACGTTTGCGTTTGGTCTGTTTCCATGTTCATCGAGCTAGAAATATATTCCGATCAAGCACAAGAGTAATTAACACATTGTTGACCGGTCACGAGTTAACACGTGTTTGCACTTGCATTAGCTATTTCAGTCTAAACCCGAAACAATGTAGAATATTGCAAAAGTTTTGGTAGTCTGTCGTGATCGCTTTGCCATAAAAAAAAAAATATTTGGCTTGGTATTGTAGGCGATAAATTGTATTTGCCGGGCATTTGACAAATTAATAATCGCCTTAGATCAGCGTTTTCCAACCGGGAAGGCTCCATAGGTGTGCCGCGAAATGTCATGAATATTAATAATTAACATTTTACGTAAAATTTTGATAATAAAAATATAGATTACGGATAAAAGCCTAATATTAATTTTTCAAAATATATAAGTTAGTGTCAAGTGTGCCACGGCTAAATATAGACTGGGATTAGTGTGCCGTGAGGTCAAAAAGGTTGAGAGACGCTGCATTAAATGATGCGCGTGCTCAGGTTTAGCCTCCGAATTCGCGATAACACTGGTCAATAGACAGTTTTGCCTACGAGACGTTAGAAAAACGCAACGAAGAGTCAGTTGTAGTAGTCAGTTATCAAGAGACAAGGTCTTGTCTCGGACCAAGTACAATTTCCATCATTTTACTTCAACCTTCAATTACGAAATAATAAACCAGCGACACGAGGTAGATTCCGCGTAAAATTGCCGGTCAACGATATGTTAAAATCACAACCATTGGTTCCTACTGCAAATTCCTGACGTGGAGTTCCGATATTCAAAATTTTCTCCATCTACGATTTACGTCAATATTCTAATATTTACGTCAATATTCTAATATTTCTCATCGAAATGCTGTCCGAAAGGAACCAGTTCTGCGGCGGAGTTTGATTCTCGTGATTTCGCTTAGAGTTATCGTAACGTTTGAAATGGTACGGGAAGCTGGCTACCGTAACATCCCACGATTCATCATAATGTTACATAGAACGTTTGCGTTCGTTTCAGAGCACTCAAGGTATCTCTGCCGAGAGAGGTTGCTTACCGTGGAAGGTTTCATCGATGCGAACAATACGGTGAAGTTGTTCGAGCAAAACAATCAGTCGTTCCTCCCATCGTAACCTATCGTACATACATATGTGTATGATATCCCTCACAATGCCTTCGCCATTAAATCCGCGGGTAACCACTCCTCGACGATTGCCATTAGCTCGCCGTTTCTTCGACGTTAGTTCGCGCAGTAGCATTTCGCAAATGTTTGCGCAACGGAGTCGCGTACGATCGAAATTGACAAAAATGCATCACGTAGCGCGTAGAAAACTGGAATTTATTCTACCGTCGGAAACTTCAGAAAAGCGCCGCCGCTGGAGGTCGACGAATTCAGATTTCATTGCACGTTTACCATACTGTCGGACTGACAAATCGTATTTTTACCATTCCGGAACTTGGATGTATACGCGAGCACACATCTACGCGTCGGCGTGCGGAATAGACAGATATGCGGATAAACAGATGGAGGAGGAGGGGGAGGGAGGGTGGAGTGGAGATAAAAAAGATAGGTATGTAGGAAAACGGAAATGGCCGTCACGCGCATTTACATCCGTTAGCTGGAGGGCCGCGATAATCCTCGGTTCGGCCACTAAAGAATTTTACGATAGTTCCCGTACTTACGACCTCGTATTCCGGCTGAACTTTTATAGTCTAATTTAAAGTTAGTGACGTTATTAATCAAACTATTGATTTTCCCGGATTATAAATTGCCCTCATAATCCTGCGAAACTTTTATCGACTTTGGACAACGTAAGATCCATGAAATAATTATGAAGTCGCAATCTCTCCGTAGAGTTTCCGTTCGAGTCAAGGTACTTTCCCAAATTCATTTCCGATTGCACAGCGAAGATTTACTTTTGGTAACAATTCTGTACCGTTCGATCTCCGCGCTACAGTGATTTTTAGTGTCCCGCGGGTGTTGAAAAAAAGAATGGGAAACAACGAAGATAGCGAGTTCCCGTGCCATTTTTGTTAGAGCTTCTCGCGCACGGCGAATAAAAAGATGAAGCGTGGGAGATCGAGTACCTTACGGGCGGGGAAAATTTTACTTTCTCAAATCCGAATTCGATCGTAACTTTCACTCGATTGGCCAACCAGCGGTGTTGATACTGCGAGCTGACAATTAACTTTTTTTAGCCCACGCCATTCCTATCATCGCACTTTCGTTTAATTTCGCCTCGATGCGATATTATCCCATTATCGAGACATTACTATCGATCTTGAGAAAGGCGTAAAGACCGCGCACGCTCTCAAAGACACTCGCGATATTTAGAGAACCCCTCCCGTGTTTGCTGATCGAAAAACCTGTTGATGCGAAAACCGAAGGTCCATCGGCGGAATATTTTGTCCGTGTCCCTTTGCAACGATCCATGAAACTGCACTTTTACTGTGCAAATTTCATCGGGCTCGCCCTCCCCCGGTAACGTGTCTCTCACCATCCATCCTCGAATATAATCCATATCGATTCTCGAATATCCTTCGGTACATCGCGATGACGCGGATCAGAGGAACCGACGCGGAACGTGTAAAAAGTTTTGACTAGTGCCGTTCCACGGGAACGTTTTTCCGTAAACTCGTACCACGGGTCAGCATTTTCTCTCTCGCGAAACGTAATCTTCTTCCCGTTACGTTGGCATGCGAGTCGTAATTTCAGACCGATGGATACTTTTTTGCGTCCCGTTCGTCGCGTAGACGCGAATGCTGTTTCGATTCTTTGTCGCTCTTTTTTTTTTATTCCGTTTTTTTTGCGCACGCATCCCGAACAACGTTTCGCAAAATAACACCTCTTGGACTCCTACGCGTTTGGCAAATGTCGGTTGGTCGGGACGATCAATCTTTGCGAATGCGTAAAAATGCACCCGTTAACTCGCCCTTTACGCGCGCTTGTCACGGAAATTTATTCTGTTTGTCGATCCGCAAATATTTCCCGCGAGTATAATTCTATGTAAACTACGCGTTAGGACGCATTACCGCTTAATTGGAGTTTACGATAAGTTGTTCTGATAAATAGCTAAACGGCGTAATGGATCGTAGTTAAATCTCGCGTTGAAAGTCAATGTGTTTCGGGCAGTTTAATTATTCGTAAAGATCAAATCTCACGGCAGCGTTTTATTTCCAAACTGGCACGGTATTGTCAAAATCGAGTTTTAAATATATTTTATTTATTGGTTGCACGGTCCACTTACGAGCGCTCGATCAGCGATACGCAAGTTCCCAAATCAGAGATTCTTAAAAACTTTTCTAAGTGTATATACTAAATGGATCGTCATTATTGTTTATCTCCATTCACAACAAACGATACACGCAAAAGTTTGTTTCTCATCTCTGAAAAACCTACTGATATTTAATCGCTAAAGCTTGCCTCCATCGCGATGCGCAGAGTAATTCTGAAATTGCCTTATACCAAAGCTCCTTCCGATGGAACAACAAAATTTCGCAACGTAACAACGTTCGCCTTTGTTAGAAACATTTCTAGGAGATTGCGTGGCAACCTTATCTTTATACAGCAGCGTTAGTCTATCCACCATAACTTTAAAACGGCAGGGCGGATATTTCGCGCGCTACGCTCGGCGCATAAATTCAGACGGTTTGCCAGTTTTTTGCCCGTGCCAACGATATTGGTCAACTTGTCAGTTCATGGATGGCTTGCATTTCGAAAGCGTCGAGTAGCGCTAAACATAAATCTTTCGTCGTACGAAACGCGCAGTAAATAAAAGCTCTCTCGACGGGCGCTCCTCGAACCGAAGTTTGTTTTTCAGCAAAACTTTATTTGTCAGTGGATTCAAATTTTTTTTTATAACTTTTAATCGTCGTCAATAGTATCGTATTTCAACGCTGAAACCGAGCGCGAGATCTTTATGGATGACCGTAAAATATTACGAAGCGCGTCGGCGCTTTATCGTGCGCGAGGCAACGGTCGTTTTTTTCGTTTTGGACCCGGGGTCTGTGTCTCGTACGAAATTTCCTTCGCGTTACGAAGAGTACCGGTAAATTGGATTTACCAATCGTACGTATTCATTTTCCCCCGGTACGGCGTTCGGGGAACCGTTCCTTTTTCCTCGGTTTGTTAATCGATTCGCCGCACGTTCGATGCATCTTCGTATATCATCAACGGGAAAACATACGTCACAGAAACGCGGCTATCCGACGCCTAGAGCTCGTCTCGACTGCACTGTGATTCAGAATCGAGTATTTCAAGTGGGGGCTAACCGGGATTCGAATGCGCGTCCTCCTCTACGAAACAAGATTTTAATTTGATTGCGCGAACGGTTGTCGTAAAATATACAATTGAATTTGCACGCCGCCCCGCATTCGGAATAATGAGAGGATAGCGAATTGAGAATCGAGATTGAAATGAAAAATTGAGATAACGAATCGCTGTTTTCTCGTATCATAGGCATCCCTCTGCGCGTAATACCCCTTTAATGAATTCTCCCTAGAGAAAATCTAACGTTGATCGCGATTTAAAAAAAAAAAGGAAGATATCCAATATCGCGTTTACCTTTTACAAAAGGATCCAATTAAATCTACCGTTAATTGCTACCCTTCCGTTACACCACCAAACCTAGAGAAATAAATTGTCGGTAAGACGCGAATTCTATGAAATTGTTTTTCGTTCGATAAACCGATGCGTCGACGGGAGTGCCACGGTACCTTTACTTTTATTTCCTTCCACGCAGGAGGTTGCAAAGTGCAACGTTTCTAATTCCTGGGGAAAAGAGAAAGGAAAAAAAAATACCCATCCGCTCCGATTCGCTATGCTTCGTTTCGTTCCACCGAGATTCATTAATGGCCGGTGCGCATTAGCAAACAAATATCGCGTGCTTCTATATCATCAGTCTCCTAGTCGAAGCCTCCCACTGGCGTAGCTTTTATCAAAATTAAACGAAAGATTAAGTATCCGTGGGGAGCTGACATCGTGCATTGGCGAAAGAAGTTTCTCATCAAGTTGGGTAACATTAATTGCTCGCAAATGAACCGTTGACACCGATATCGGGAGATCGACGTGTTTACTGTACTTTCAAATCTGACAGCAATATGGGGGATTCTAGATTTACAGCGCTATCCGCCTCTAAATCGAGCGAAAGGTACTTCGTCGTTTGGTGTCAATTTATAGCGAAATTTTTTAGCTATCTGGCCGTCAAGCCTCTTTCGCGTGGATCGCCGCTCCGATATCACGAGCACTCCATTGTCCTTTTGAAGGTAACAAAAATCAATAGCGATTTCAATCGCATTACATGTAATTTCCAACGATTTCAATACTGTTTTGTCAGTACTCCTCACAGAAAATTAATTCCTCGGCACATTCGCCTCTCTCTTCCCCGCGTTTTCCGTATTAAAATATTTATTTTAACAAACGCCCACTGTGATAAAACACTCCAAAGGGTGCTTTTAATCGCGTGGAAAAAAATGTAATTGAAAGTATTAATCAAGTTTCTCCCGCATTTGTTCCAATAGGGCTAACTACCGTGCAAGGATTTCATTGTACCGCAGCGGAACGATCTTCCTGCCATAGTTATACCTCTCCAGAAATTTATTAGGTCTGCGGCAACCGCGCAATATGCATATATTTTACAGCATAATGGGGGAAATTCTAGCGACAACGAAATATTCATCGTGAATTATTTGCCGCGCGATTTTCGCATGCAAGTTCGCGCAACTTTTGAGAACGTACCCAGAAATTTCGCCGAGAACTAAAGTCGTTCCAAGCAACCGAACGCGAGTTTCTGCGCATTTTCATTGCGAAGGCGTACATTCTTCGCGCGAAAAGAATGACCTAGAATCCTTTTACGGGACATTTGCGTTCGCCCGAAAGTTCCATAACCAGGGGGGGAACAACGCACGCCTATCCTTGATCATGGCAGCGTCTCCATTCAAGGATAACGACGATCCCGATTTCGCGGGAAATCAAATTTAATTTCCTCCTATCATCGGCGTCTTTTCAATGCCGATGAAAGAAGGACAGTTTGGCTCGATGCCTTTTCACAACTAATATATTTCGCATTAATCGATATCGATTTTAGTATTAAGAGTGTACAGAGAACGCTTCGAAAAGAACGAAGCGCCCGCAGAAAAAACTTACCTCCAGAACGGGACGAGCGCGGCATAAATAAAATACGCGGTAATTCTGACGCTTGAAAATATCGTACAAGTCGATTTATGGAAACAAAATCGGTTGCGAGTAACTTAGCACGGTAATAGAAAAATAATACTAGGTCCGGTTAATTATTGGCAAAATTTGAAACGAGGTGTCTTCGTTCAAAAGCAAATGCTTGAAATTCGTGTCGGGCAAACGAACTGAACTCCCTTTCGTTGGATCGTCAGTTTTGATTTTTGACAAGGATTATTCTCCGGTGAAAGGAAGAGGTCCTCGAGGCTGAAAGAACGCAGGAATCCCAGGAGAGTGATATTTTAATAATGTAGCGCAATTACCGCGACCAAGTGGAAGGGTGCGAAACTAGAAGTGCTCGTGAGACTGGAACGACAACCAACGACTCTTTCCTTCTTTCTCGTTCCATCTCTCCCTTTGCTTCGGTATCCGTCCGTCACCTTTGTTTACGTAGTATCACAATGCGTGGAACAACACTCTCGAGATTCTAATTTGAGTGCAAACATGCTGCGCGAGGGTGTCTACCCCCTGGCTCGCAGACTTGTCTGGAATAAGAACAACTGCGGGACCCGAATGCTCCGCGAAGCCATCGAGTTGAAGGAGACTTCTAGACGACGAGCGGAGGAAGAGGCAGAAGAAGAAGAAGAGGAGGAAGGAGAAGAAGGGGGGTTAGAGGAATTTCAAGATGATGATTCTTATCGGCTTAATCAGTTTCTTGCCAACAACGTGGTTCGCTTTCGACAATTCTCACGAAACACCTGGCAACTCTGAGTAATTCCTACCCGACAGATATCTTCGTCGAAACTATGGAAATGGAGGAACAATGAGATCGAAGCTGCAGTCGATTGACCGTTAAGTGGAGAAGTACCCTGAGACGAAGTGAAAATGCATGTTTAAATTTAAACAACCCTATATCGCGGGAGTGAGATATCAAGCGCGGTGGATGAACGTGTTGTATATATGCACAACCATACTAGTGGGATATTCCATGCATAATTGTACACGTAAATCAAAAGGAAGATTCCATTAATATTAACGCCTATCTCAGGCACGTTGCGCTGAATAGTCAAAAGTCGCCACGTGCAAATCTAAAATACTGAGTCCGTGAGACACGTGGAAACTCAAATCGTACAACTTACGAAACTGCGTGCACATTCCAATTAGTTACTAAGAAAATCCTCCCCAATTAAAATTTTAGGAAAGGTCGCTTGCATAAAACACGCGACACCAGCTCGCGTGGCGGCATTCAGCTATTGAGCATTCAGGCATTAAACATTTCGACATTCAGATCAGAAGTGAAAACCCCGGTTAGCCACAGAGTAGCTGAGTATATATCGTAAACTACCTTAAGTATCAAGAAACAAGCTCTTGTCTCGGCCCAAGTAGGTACATACGAGTGGGCGAGAACTAGACCTTGTATCTTTTTATACATCAGGACAAATATTTAGCTTCCGAGCAAGCTTTTGGAACAGCGTGTACGAGTGAACGCAAATCGCTGTTTGAAAGAATCATTAGAACAAGTTATTCTGAATATAACGTTAACACTATTCCTAACGTAGCTGCTCTTATCACCGATCTTTAAAACAACTTGTATTTCTTAGTAGAGAATGAAGATAATAGCTAATTCGATAGTTAAAAAAAAGTAGTTTCTTTAATTTAGAAATAGATAACGCACATTTTAACATTTAATCGGCTAACAGTTAAGTTAAGTGTCTGTGCAATAACGTTGTATATAGAAAGTTCCGGACGAAATTTAAGAAACGATCATTTCACCGGTCGTGGTAGGAATACTGTTAATTGGCAAGCATACCTAATAAATATTCTGGAACATCCTCGACAAACTTATTATGACCGGATTTGTATCGCTGAAACCACACCTACATCTATACACCGGATAACAAACGTAACGAACGGGATTGGTAGAACGGGAGTTAATAAAATACCATTCGCGGTAGAGCGTTGCGAAATGAGCGTCGAAGGGAGAGAAGACGAATGCGGGAGAACGGGGTAGGCGCGCGAGGACGGAAGAGAAATCTGGGCGCAGTAAAAATCACGCGAATGGCAGGAGGGTACATTGGAGAGGATGTAGAAGGGTGGGTAGTGTCTTGCGCTAACGGCTCTACGAGTCTTCTTCGAGCACGGAAAGCAAATCTTTCCTGGTAGCGGGTACGTGACGTGCAAGCGTATTTATTACTCTCCTCTAAAGTCTAATTTGTAGGGCGGAACCGGTTAAAGCGAAAGAGATAGATAAGCCCGGGAGAGAGCGTTCGAGGTTTCTCGAAGCAATACCTGAACGCGCGCGAAACATTATTTCCACGATCCTCTCGATAGTTTTACAAACAAAACTTTCCTTTATCCCTTATTTAACGGTGTTTTCGCGAGCACCGTAACCTTCCTTTTTCTTTTATTTAATCGGACTCCCACATATTTACAGGGAGTTGTATTTTTCTTTATTTAATCCCGCTTCCGGCGACCCGCGAAATCTTTCTCTTTTTATTTAACCATGCCCATCCACAGATTTACCGAACCTTTCCTTTTTCGCTTAACCAGCTTTCCCCAGATTTACCGAAGCTTTACAGTTTCTTTTTTTTTATTGGGACACACGTATTTTTATTTTACGAGAAACTTCGTATCTCTCTGATCCCATTTCTTTTGTAGTTTCTTCAGGAGGTTCGGGTTTATTATTTGAATATGACTAACGTTTTCTCCGCGGCATCTCGTTAGACGAGAATAACCCGAAGCTCGCTTTCAGGAAAACCTAACGAAAGCGGAGCACCTTGAAGAAAATTCGAAGACGTGGGTAATAGGAACGAGAAAGGACTCAAAGAACGTCGTTAAGGGCGCGAATGGCGTCAAAGAAACTTTGACCATTCCGTGGTAATGGAAATAGCTCGAATCGTAATGGCAACTACATAATGATAATAATAACACCAAAGGTCATGATTGTAATATTGAAGCCCCAGTGCCCTGGTTGTCTCGGGTTTTCTTTTTTCACCTCGCAACTCACCGAACACATTCCTTCGAAGAAACTATGGACTGTATTTCACGCGACGTTGAACATTCGTATAGAACTTTAGAAAGCTTCTATTTCGGTTGATGGTTCTATAAAATTTGAATATTTTTAACTTTCAATTTATTCGGTAGTGCAAAGTTATTTATTTGTTCGCATAGACGTTCGTTCCCGGCGAGCCGGAGTACCACTCGTCGCTCGTCGAAAACCAAAATGGTTCTTAAAGATATCTGATCGCAATACTATAAAGTTCATAGTACGAACTATGTTGGTTTAGGATCGGAACGATTTCTAGTTCGGAAAACCGGCTCGCACACGCGAATTTGTGGCTTGGCAACCGACAGAAGTCGATACCAACTTCCGGATATATTCAACGCGAGGAAACGTTCGACCGCAAACGAAAAAAAAAAAAACATAAAATAAAATAGGAAACTGCAAAAACTCAATTTCCTTCTGGCAATCCATACTAAAACTTGATTTGTCAATTACACGATGAAGATAATTATATTCGTTGGGCGAAAACGGTTTTCGGTTTTACAAAATTCCATTTAATATCGAGCGTAACCCGCAAAAGCTGCGCGAAACACAAAAAAGGGCAAATAAATTCTATTCTACTACGCGCTGTGCTCGCGAAACAAAAAGAATTGCAATCTGCCCTTTTTTTGTTGTTGCGACTGAAGTTCGCAAAGTATCATTTCGGTGAAGTTCGCTGAATGGCTATATTGCCGTCCAATACTCGTTAGGAGCACCATACGTTACGTTATAACCCAGGTGGAGTGGCAATCCACGACGAGTTTTTCGAAAACAGTTACTTTTTGATTCTAATTAGTGCATCGAACTTTCAATGATTTCGAATTTACATCGGTCCCGCTCATTGCTTCGCGGACTTTCGACCTTCCACTTTCTAAATAATATTTCACGCATACGACAGTCCGAGGAATATTAAATTGCGTATCATTCAAACAGCGATTTACATTCTATAGCTTAATCCACGTTTGCTCGAACGATTCTTCCGCGAATGTCATTGCACGAAAGCACATTTATTTTCCTGGCGCTGCAATGGCGAAGGAAAAGCCTTAATAAAAAGCTCCTGAGAAGAGTGCCTAACTTTGTTTTCCCTGTTACTAATAACGCATTTTAAATTAGAAGCGTAAGCTCGTCCGTGCTCGAGAACAAGCAACGCAGGCTTTTTTCCTGCGTAATAATCCTTCCGAAATAATCCCTCTCAAAAGTTTTGCATTTCATTTTTAACCAATTTTAATTATCGTTCCGCTCTGGGCAAGGCGCGACGAATCATCCTTAAACGATGTGATATTAATTGTCCTTAACGATGTATATCCGTCGTCGCGTCGAAAACTTTCGCATCGGTCTCACTTCCATCCAGCATTCTCCCCATCCGGTGGCCTTTGTCCGCTTTGGTCAAATTCCACTTTGTAGTCGGCGTTCTTTGTCGGATATTCCGCTGGAATCTGTTCTCTGTGTATACTAATCCCTTTGCAGGGGTTGCGACGATGGCGGCTTCAAACGAACCTTCGTCGATTGATCCTCACCGGTAAAGGTTAAATTAACTCGTTAATTTTGACTCGCGCAGGTCGACCGTAGCGGGCGTAGGAACTCGGGACACTTTCGTGCGTCCAATAATTTCGTCGCTGTAACCGCCTCGCATTTTTAATAAAATCCGACGATGTAATTAATTTAGTTTCAAATCGATTTCACCCACCCCGAGGTACTTATTATTATATTTTTTTTTATACCATATTTCATCGGGCGATTCAATATTCAAAAGACACTAAAAATTCCAATATCATATTTTTGCATATTCATTTGTTTCGGCGAACGGGCAAACAAAAATTGTAACATAAAATTCCGTTGATTGTTTTTATAATGACCGTTGATACGAATGTATTTGAAACGCGGATAAATGAATGTTATGGTACGAAATAGTAATTAAAATGTGACGTGTTTCTGCGCGAAATGCAAAATCATTGGGGCCATATTGACGAATCGATCGATACGTCGCTCAAATATCAATAAAACTCGGTAAAGTGGGTGCCATCTTACGATTAAAGTACTAACGATTTCTGGTTACATAAACGAGGATATCGAAGTTAAACACAAGAAATCCCATTGAAGGGAAACTTTAATGCGGAAAGTAGTTTCCGAGTCATTCCTGCCGAGGAACTTTCCGACAGTATAATTATGCGCGGCATTGCGTATCCCACGGTAACGTGATATCTAATAAGCTATTAACCAATTAAAACTAACGATTATCATACGCTACTATCACTCTCTCAGCGGTTATTTTTTTTCTATGAACCGTAACATCTTTTCCGATTGTTTCGCTTAATTCTGTTATACCTCATTTTTAAAACCTAATTACTCGAACAAAAAGAAAAAAATCCGCGTGATAAAAAAAAGCGTTATTATTTCGACGCGACAAAACGCGTTTCGAAGGAAACTTTGATATTACTCTATAGCAAATTCGAACCGAGCATCCCTTTCAAATACTTTCGCAACTTTTCTCCGCACTTGTATACCGCCAGAATTTATACGTGTAAAAAAAATAGCAGATATATCTTTTCGCTCTACCAACTTCGTAGATTATCTCCGCGATACGAGGTACAATCCCCACGCGGCAAAACGTGCCATTTAAGCGCATATCACCTCCAGTTGACACGCTCTCGATCGCATTCCCTTTTTTCCTTCTCACTACATCCGCCAGGCCACGATGATCCCGCCACAGTGTTTTTCCGACACTCGAAAACACGATTATTCTGTTTCCCGTGCCGCGAAATACCAAGTGACGACCCAGACGTAATTTTCCATGACACACGGAGACCCGTCACCGGTTAGACAGACCGGTCAAAAAAGCTTCCTCCACCAACTTTCCTGGAATGGAAAGCTCAACTGGTCGTGCGACCGGTAACAGGTTGTCGCGGCTGTACAGTCAAAGTGGTATCGAATTGAAATAGTCGAATCGCGATAAGCGCAGGATGGATAAAATACATCAAGATAAATGTGTAATTAACGAGGTCGATTTCGCGGACGAATTTATCCGTCCATCCGTGCGATAGGCGGCCCGGATAACATTTATACACACGTAGATGGCTGGATGCATGGTTAATAACCTGGATGGAAATATCGATGCAGGATATTACGCCCTGTACATCGTTAATTCCTCGTTCGTTGGCTAAATTTTCGAATAAAATTATGGGCCCGGACAGGCATCGCGTCGGCGCTTCGATAATGTTTCTGCATTTTCGTTTGTAATTCTACTTATCGTTAGTGCCCACTCGACCCTGCTATCGATCGTGATCGCGAAGCTTCGGTTAATTAATGGGAGATCGTAGATGTTATTGCGATGGAAACTACACTCGTGCGCGGTTTAATCATAACTGCGCGAGCTTGCGATGTACAACAAAGACGGATAGATAAGAAATATTCTGATCTCGAAGATTACGAGCAATCGTGAATTATCGTTCGAGTTAATTCTCGGTGGACGAGATTCGACGCGAATAACGTTCGTTAGAACCGACGTATCGATCCAGCGATCCAAAGGATATTAAATCGTTAGATCGTCGCATCGCAAGACGACCGAGTGTCGTACCGTCGAGCGGAAGCTGAAATTTTATACTAATTGCAATTTGTCGGGAAGCAGTTGTAAAGTCGAAAATAACGGGCAGTGTTTGACGCGCGCTTTATTACCGCATCGCTTTCGAAACTAAATTGCCGGCTATAATTTTGAGGTTGGAAGTGTGTACACGCTTAACGTAAAATGTCCACGTACGGGTGACACGTTCTACAGGGGAAGCAGATGGTAGACGTGTAATTCACAACGTGCTTTCGGGGCGGACGCGTGATTAACAGTTTAGAACGTAGTGCGTGGGAAATGCTTAACATCTCGGTCAGTAGGTGAGCGCACAATTAACACTCTCGTATCGGGCAAACAATTTATGGCTTCCGCGTTGGTTTTACAGTTAGATTGCATTGCAAACAATTGCGGTTGATAACGATAATGGATTCCCAGAGTGTTATCGGATTCGTAGCGTTAACGTCTGTTTCGGCGGCGCGGCGCCGTCGCGTCGGCATCCTCGATTTTCATTACCGCGTTTCGCCGAGATGGTTCTGTTCTTAAAAATTTTTCGAGAACAAACTTACACGAGATCCTTCGATCTCCGCCTCGCCATAATTCATCATCACGCAAAATGAACCCCGCGGTCAATTAGATTTGAAACGTTACGTTAGATCGCGCGAAATGAGGTTTCTCTATAAATTGGATTTCTTCTAGTTATTAAGCTCCACTTTCTTCCTCGCCGTTCCCTTCGTTTCTTTTCTCCCCTGTTCCCATTCATCGTCAATCACCATTCCTTTACGTTCTTTAATTACCTCCACCGGCCTTATCGTTCCCATGCCATCTCCGATGACGCTCGACGTATGCTCCGGGAATTGCGTGGCTCTCCATTATGCAATTTTCTCCCCCTTTTTCTCCTCGTCGTATGTTACTCAGAATTTTTAATAATTCCGGTAAACAAATTTCGACGTCCTTCGAAAGAGTATCTGCAAGTTTTACCTCCACTGCGGGCAAATTCGGAATTTTCATATTTACATTCCGTAGTAAAGAGGCACGGAGGATACTTAAAAAAGAGCAGGGCAAACATTTTTTCTAGCAGAACGAACGTTTCCGCCCGAGACGATTCTCTCGCGGTCACATTTTGCGCGTTCCTTTTTACACATCCCTCGTTCTTCTTCCTTCACCTCCCGCGGGGAGATACCCTCGTATCTCTCCGGTTACACGATCGCAAATTTCCGCCCATGTAAAATATAATGCAACGGGTATTCTACGGGAGCGACGCCCGTAGATTGGTTCTGCCCTACGGCGCGGCGACGAGGAATCCTTTCGATATCGTCTATACCGGCTGCGCAACATCTATAGGAAACTTTCGTGACACTACTCCGGGTATGTCTGTCAGATTTCAGAATCGGACGACACAGTTTCCCACGGAACCATTTTGTCCCACATACCCCGTATCCGAAGTTCACCGACTTGCGGGATGCGGATTTACTTCCACGTCCGCGGGTACGTTGCAGGAAGGAAGAAGTGATCTGTGCGAAACAGCTCGTACGATCCGCGGATCACGTAGGATCGCATGACTGGATCGTGGTGCGAGCACCGTGATCGCTATAGGTGCCTCCCGCCATTCAATGCGGGCTGACCGATTTTAACGTGGATGCCAACATCCATGGCAGACTGGGATCAACCGAGCCAAGTCATGATTTATTGTTACCAGGTCGCGGATAGGTATGCGCGTTATGAAAAGGCCAGTCATAGCTCGGCCGGATTCTTTCGAAAAGTCCGTCTTTTGTGGAACGTATCAGTAATTTAATTAAGGGGAGTTCGGGATGAATGGATTATACCGCATTCCGAAAGCTCGGGAAAATTTACGATCGTTACGGGTGCCCCGTACGCGCCCCGCGACGCGCGATCGAATTACATTTAAATTAAGGATACGATTTGTATCTGCGCGTGAAGGACGACTCCTCCTCCCGCGGAAGAATTTATTATTTTAGAGAAATCGATCCCGGGCGCGATATAAATGGCGATGCTTTTCGAGCTTATGACTTATTCAACGGATTTTGTATTTCATCTCGCGTTGTTCTTTCCATGCCTATAATATTCGAGGGATTTCGCTTCGGTTATTTCGAAGATAAACGAGTAGACCATACGACGAAATCTTTCGAAGAATATTATCCGCGAATTAAATGAAAGATATTACAGACACATCGAGGATCGTCGATGGAGCCCCACCTCTTGAAGAATCGAAAACTTTGTCGCCGAAATTTTCCGATTCTCCGGGTAAGAACAATCGTCCCGACCAACGAGATTTAATGCCTCATAGGAATCCATCGTACGCGGCCAGGGGAGAATTTGCGCATCGAAAGGCGAAAAGTTGGTCAATATCGATGTGTATGGACTTCCCTTTCCCAAACCTCCGGATTGTCAACATCCACGTAGTCGCGGGTAGTTTCCTTTGTCCTCGCCGTCTCGTTGAAAATCGAACTGTTTGCGATTCGTTTTCAAACTCCCGATACCGCGGGGCAGGGAGGAAGCCGAAACTCGTACGTATGCGCGAGAGAAAGGTGGAAGCGGGTGGAGGGGCGGGGGGAGGGGGGGGGGAGAAAAGGAGAGAAAGAAACTGACGGAACATTTCCGTTGTTTTGCCAGAACGGGTCTTCTCTCGGGACCCAGAAGCTTGGCCTCTCGACGAACTTTTAAAGCTTCAACATTTTCCTAGTGGTATTGCACTTCCCAGTTTCCTCCCGTTTTCTCACTTTTCAAGTAGGTACAGGACCTATCGGATCATGTGGCACGGCGATAGCTCGGCATTAATTTTCCCGACAGTTGAAAAATATTCCTTCCTAGTTTGCCCCACGTCTCCCACCATCCACTTCAATTCCCTGTTTTTCTACGAAAGAAAGTTGAACATTATGATCGTACCCCTTTCCATCAATCTCGCGACACCGCGCGAGAAAGCTTCCACGCGAGCCTATAAAACTTTGACGCGTATCACACGGTTAGGAGCAGAATTTCGCGAAATTCGAGGAAACAACTCCGTCGTTAATCCGCGTCGCGACGCCGAAATCTGGGGCGCAATCCCGACGACGAGAGAATCCTCGGAACGTCGCCTCCCCCTGACTCTCCTTCCTTCGCCAAAGATCTTGCGAATCACGCGATCACGCGAGGCGCAACTTCGTTCGACGTCGGACGAGTTACGCGGAGTATAATTTCCATTCCGACGCCTCGTGTATCGTCGAGCGTTCATTTGTCAGCGTTCCCCCGCCGGTCCCATTGAAGTCGAGTTTTTGATATCCTGGCGACGGCTGCCGAAGTGGAAAGCCACCGTTCGATCGCAAAACTTGAGCCTCGTTTCACCGTCGGTGCATTAAGTGGACGCGTTCCCTCCCGCCACCCCCAACCCCTCGACGCCGGTGAAAACGTTCCTCCTCGTATAACACGCCGCAAACTGGCAAGCGATTCCGCGTCGTGGGCCGAGCGTTAGGGGGGGCAGGGGATGCCAGGAGGATACAGGAGAGAAGAGAAGTCGTCGAAGCGTTAAGAAGGCGCTTCAAAATCGCGAGGAAACGTCGTCGTGGAGTCCGGGAGCTAAAGTGCCGTGTCGTTCGCAAGGCAGGAGGATGAAGTACGAGACAAGCGTCGAAAACGGAAAGCTGCCGTTTCCAGGCGCGAGTAAACGCTACGGTTTGCGAGCTCTTAAGTTCTGTTTCGCTGGGTTAACCTGGCGACGCCGTCGAGAGGGTTGAGATGTATATATACATGTATATATATTATATTGTATATATACATATATGTGTGTGTATACGTGCATACGTCAGTGGCTTTGAATCGTTGAAAGCGAAGGACGAATTAGTTAGGGCATAGAAATTATTCGCCCTACGAGAGACAGCGTACGGCAGCGCGTTGTCTTTCGCTCGGTCAAGCTTTCCTTCTTTCCTTCGATTCTCGTGGAGAATCGCTTCGCGTTCCGAGACGCGTCGTGCGATCGATATATGAACGACGTTGTTTTGCTCGACGCCGCTTGGAGAGCGTCGTTTTTGCCCCGGCATCGGTAAGTAGTTTACTTTTGTTCGCGATCACGCCACGCGATAATGTGACCGAAGTAAGGCGGGTGGTAAAGATAATGTAGTTAACGGAGGAAATAGGAAGTTGGAAGAAAACCTACTATGATTACTCTCATTTGAAACTTCCTCCTCGAAAGGTCTCGTTACGACGTATCGTAGATGTTCGAGGTAAAGCGGCGCCCCGTTTAGGTACACGAAGCGCGAACAGGAGTTAACGATAGAAACTACAAAGAGATCGTATATACAATGTCGTTTGAAATGTCCGGCGATAACGAAGAAATGGACGGGGTGAAGTAGAAAGGTTTAATACAAAAAAAATAAGCGAGTATTCTCGCTTAGAGTCACCATTATTTCGGGAATCCCTTCACTCCTTCTTTTTTTTCAAGAATTTACTAACGACCGAAAGCAGTAGTATCAGTATTCACATCCTTGGCAGACACGGGTCGAATATCAAGGTTAGAGATATCTCATTTCACTCGATATAACCCCCCCTTATCAATTCAGAAAATTCCCCATTTAAAATAGTTTAAAGAAAGAAGAAAAAAATTCAGTTTTACCATCAACGTACAACAGTAAAAATCGCTTCGCGTTTCAGATCTCTTTATCCTCGATTCGTATTACCTCACGGATTATGGATAATCGCATATTCTATCGGTCTCGGTGAGTTCAGCTCGCTGATAACGATAGATACAAATACCGAAGCCGAGGGAAGAACTTCGGGACATCGAGAAACGAGTAAAGCGATCATCCGTCTACACAGTGAAATCCGTGGAAAAAGTCGTGCCTTTGAGTCGGTTGATGGTACGTTGGGAAAAATACGAAGCAGAAGGGCGAAATAGCAGCCCTTGGCGTCAAAAGCAAGAAACGAAGGGTCGTCCCTCGCCGTTTCTCGACGCACGGGACCGAGACCACTCCGTCGGGTCTCACCTTTGTAATATTCTTTCGTGCCGCTTATCCCCGCGAACACCCAATAAAGATGCCACGGAGAAAAGCAGTCAACGGCACCTAAATACGTGGAAAAGGCGGGGAGAATGTTTGCGGGATCTTTTGCTCCTCTCTAAATGCTCATTCGGACTTGGGACAAATAGAATCGTTCCCTTTGCCGGGTCGGTCATCGGGATTGAAAGCTCTCGCGAGAACAATGGGGATGGTCGAGAGGTGTACGAGGAATTTATATTTTGCCCGAGATCCAATCGATTTATTTGTAGATCGAAAATCAGTTCGCCTTGGATTTCTATTCTTACGCGGCTAACGTTGTCCACCCCTTTGTAAAATCAATCCTGCCGCGAGAGAGTAGAGTGTGGGGAGGGGGGGGGGGTCCTTATTGGTTGATTAAGTGTACCGAGGAGAGAGGTTGGATTTGAGGAGGAGTTGTGAAGAAATAAAGGTTCGTTACCCGAACTTTTGTCGTCAGCAAATTGTTGATCATCGTCCGGGACGCGAAGTACGCGACGGGCAGAAAATGAAAATGGGTTTAATCGGGGCGCCGGTGCAGAATTATACCGAGCGACGGGATAAATGGAATTGGTTCCAAATATCAATCGATCGTAATTAATTCTGATAAAAGCTTAATTAGAGAAAAAAAAGTTCGAAAGAACCGCGATATTACGTTCTTCGCGAGTCAGATAGAAACGCGAGTGGTTTATTACATTTTCTTACGCACCCTGCGACCCCCCTTGTTCCGTACTCCGTTGTAGATTTACATTACCTTTGTCGAAATAATGTGCTTATTGCATTCCCCCGATATCTCAGTCAAAGGAACGTTGCACCAAACAACGTCATAAAGAAATTCTCGTGCTGCTGGAAAAATCCTGAGAAGGAATACCCTGCCATTACGCTAGACATTGTTGAAGCGAATGCAATTACGGCACCGGCTGTTTGCATTTACCGAGACAAACCATCAAGATGGTACCGGTAACGTAACAAAATTACGTTACAGTTAAGAACGGAAACTTGAAATTTAATTTCACGCACTTCTTAGTAAAATAATAATAAGAGGTTGAAAATTAAATTAATCTCTGTGCACCGGTGTGGCACTCTTCGTTAAGAAAAATATACATTTCCACGGCAATTCAGTTCTAATAAGCCCTTATTAATAATTTAAATCGAGCTTGGGGAAACTTTTAATTCCAACTGCAGCGTACAAATTTGTAACGTCATCGCGGAACGCGTCACGTTCCTTTTTATGCATCCGGCAACGATCATAAGGAATCTTCCCCGTTAAAAAATGTGAGCGTGTAAGGACAATTGCGTATCGTGCATAACTACGAATAACTTTGAATCGATCGAAAATATTCGAATCATGGTGATAATTCCACTTTGCGTTTCCCATCTTCTTAAACCATAAAATAATCGGGATTACACGACCTACGTGCCCATTTATTTAACGCTTATTCGTATTCGTTATCGTTCTATGTACGCGGGGAGCCTAGTTACCGAAGAGCCCAGAATTCGTAGGGATTCCAACCAACTTTCCCATACTTTTCCATGGAACGCTTAAATTGTCAGTACACGGATACGTAATTATCCCTCCGTAGTGAAAAGTGGAACTAAAGTAATAGCATTTCCAATGCTGTAAATTTAACTTGGCTGGGAGCTAGGTGCCAGCTCAATTGTAGAAACTCCAGCGCCCTAAACTTTCGATTTTACGAGCTTTAAAATCTGAACCGTGGATAGGGAAATCTATTAATCGTATAAATAGCCCGGGGAAAAAAGTATTGTCGTCCGCACCGCTGCCTTCCTCTCGTTACGATCGTGAATTATTTTCATAAAGCATTAGCTTTTTTTTAATTCATTCTTTAATACAGTTTGGCCACCTGGAAAACTCCTGTTCGTTCTTTCCGGAAAAGATACAAGGTCCAGTCTCGCGTACTTGTACTTGGCCCGAGACAATACCTTGTCTCTTGATCATTGAAATACCACGTTAGGTTCGAGTTAATGATAATAAATGTGGGGATGAGTCATAGTGATGTAAGTCCAATTTGTATCTTTATTGACGCAGGTCACTCTGATTCTTAGCCTCTCGGTGGCAACCCTATAAAATATTGTTGGTTCTCTCAGAATTTTAGAATCAGAGTGACGTGCGTCAATGAAAATACAAATTTGACTTACACCACTATGGCTTTCATCTCCTCAAATATTGATACAGTCCATTGAAAGAGTATACACACCCCCACCCAGTGAGATAAATATCCCATAATAGCAGTATTTCCAGTGATTTGCGGAAAATCACTTTCGCAATTTTGCATCCTTAGCGACTCCCTCGAAGTCTAATGGATACCTATCGATGTCCGATGCGCTTCGATTCCAAGCGAGAACTATCGATACCACGGTAAACTCCATCGACGATTATCTCGAGCAGGATTGAGTGCACTGACCGCAACGTGACGACGTTGCTTCAATTTGCCCCTCCCCCTCCCCCATCCCCTCAGGGAGCGTGAAAAAATCGAATTTTCGATTATTTTTGTAGAAACGAAAGCTCGTAAAACGATCGAGGGCAGTGCCGTAACGCCCGCGTAAAATATGCTCACGCAGTACGTAACGTTTCCGACGTTGGATTTTTACGCTGCAATTCGAGGAGAGAGAGCTTATCTTTATATGGATATAAAGCGTATCCTTGCTCTCTTTTTATCTATAAATCAATATCTCGGCGGGATTTTTCTCTCCCGTGTTGTATGCACATTTTTTTGCTCGTGAAAGTGGCGCACGGTGAATGCACGCGCAAACAATTTTACCGATACTTTCATCTTGCGCGTAGACGACTTTTGCGCCTCGACGAGAGGGAGACCTCCGTCGTGCTTTTCTCATTTTCACGACGGCAAGAAAATTGATTCTCCATTGTACCCGAATGTTTAATAAAGATCAACGTTACTTTACCATTGTACGTATCGAATCGACGTTTCGATAGTCTAATAAATATCGTTTTAATAGATAAAATCACGCTTTTGAGGGACAGATTTAATGGACTCGCGTTTAAAAGGTTTCTTTGCCGTCGTCGATTCTACTCCAGTCGAGTGCATTATTTCCATCGCGGTTTAAAATCCATTCGCGATCGAGCATTTTCAATCGGCACAAAAACGAACAAAGAGTCAATTCGCGGCCGGTGTTGCAGTTTTACTCAATGGCGACGCCAGTGTATCTTCCTCCAGCGCGACAATTATACTCGAACGCTTTATACCTTCGCGCCAACCATCGGTCGACCATTCGATTTGGGTACCTATAAGTGCGCTTCATCGAAGTTGCCTTCAGGGACTCGATACTCTTCCCGAACGAGTACGCTTTAATCGACGCGGTATTTGACTGACCGATCGCTTCCCCGGGAGAATAGATCACTAATTTTCACTCTTTGTCGACGGGGTGGGCCGAAGTGCTTTTTGCGTAAAACCTGAACCGACCTTCTTCCCTATTCTCCCTTAGCAATTACGCTTGGAGTTTTAAATTGCCGTTTCTGTCGTTTCCAATTTAGCGGCAAAAATTTCACGTTCTACCGGAATTCTCTCATAAATCTCATTAGTCATCGCGTCTCATTACGGTAATCGCCTGGTTTGCCGAGCTCCCGTAAGATCGATTCTGTATTCTAATCCCCAAATGAGATCGGCGGAATGGGTACGCGTTTTCGCGAATTCCGCTCCGAATCGCCCATCACCGATTTCCACTGTTCCGTGATATCACGATAACTCGTTCCGCTTGAACGACAGCCTCGTTCCGTTTGAACGATATTATTATTATTATTATTATCATCGAGACTATTACATGCTCCGCGCATTACGTTCCGAGTATTAAAAATTCCGTTAGTAAACTGACGCGAGTCGTTGTCGAAACTTTTTAGCGCCGGACGTAAAAGAGAAACTCGCGTGTCGTCTTAGAACGCACGTGTATTACCTGATGCCTCTTAACCGAACATTTCGGTAAGCATTTGTAAGCTGCTTTATCGAAAGGAATATTGGATTCAACGGACTTATTTCCTCCCATTCGCGAAAGTTTCAGCCCTCGCCGAGGGCCACGTAAGGTTTCAGCGATAAACTTTTGGATAGGATTACTCGGGATGGGAATGAAGAGAATTCGATATCCGTCTACGTTAGCGTCCCAAATTGTTTTACTTGCCTGGACAATAATTATCGCGGAACGAATATTATGTTCCTGCGTCGAGAAACCCGCATTCAACTGTCGGTTCGCAGTCACTCAAATTATTTTCGCATCGCTTTACAAGTATTCTCCTCCAGTAAAATTACACAACACCGACTCGATATCAAATAACACTTTTATTCCGCGTGAAACACGACAGAGATGTACCAGCGAAACAGCGAAGCTGCATGAAATGTAAAATATGGAAGGACACGTGATTACTCTGCGAATAACTTTCAGTGCTTGTTTTCCTCCGCAATTGTTGCGATGGAAAGCCGAACTGTTTGTTTTCCCTTTATCGTACAGTTCTGATAAAAAAAAAAAAAAGAGCTGAACGGCGAAATCGTATTTTCACCGTTGAAACGGACTATTCACGGAACAACAATGAACAGCGTCGCGAAAAAGTTATACGATCAGATTGCAGATTTCATCGATCGCAAAACACGCGCGCTCACGCTCGCTACGGTTCTTCGTATTTCTATTTCTTTTTTGCATTAATTTCTAACGGTATAAATATTCGCGCCAAGTGTCCCTCCGATGTATTTCTTATCCGTAATTCGTTTACAGCTTATCAGTTCGGAGAAGATAAACCGTTATTCGTTGTCCAACGGAAAATAATAAATATATTATTCCGACTTCGATCATCACTTTTATTCCACGTTTATCCGTGCGGCGTACATTTTACCAGACGTCAGGATCGATAATAAATAAGCCATTGCAAATACGTTCCTTCCGAGAGTACCGCTAGCGTATACCGGAAGCGTACACCGCGGACCAATGCCGCATCGAAAACGGTTCAACGAGACACGGGACATTGTCTGTCTTGGGGATTCTCGTTGGTTCCATTGTAGATCCATTGTTGATCATAACCATTTGTTGGATTCCACCATGTTGTTCCTTGGCGAACAATGGTCACCGGAATCGAACACGCCAGGTACGTCTCGTAGGATTTGATTCTAGATGGTGGAATACACGAATGCAAGATCTCTCGGTAACGACGCGGCGCGATCCGATTGACGAGAAATTTCCATCGCATCGAGCGGAGAATGAAAGTTTACGAAATCTCAGCCCAACTATTGGAAGGACTATACAGGGGTAAGATAAAGATCGATTTTGAAAAGGCTGTCAAAAAAATGTCATCAATTTTTCTAAATTGTATTTGTACCTCCTTAAGTGCATAAAAAAGCGTTCAAGAAAATTAAGTGGAACAAATCTAGATCATACACATCTCTGAATCTCCGGATCTCCAAACTATTTCTAAAGCAAGCAAACACACGTGATTCCTTGTGAAATAATCTTCAGTAGAATAGAAATTCTATAATTATTTCGTGATCAGCGACCCGAAATATACACTTGACAGAGTAAACAAAAGTTTGGAGATCCGAAGATCCAGAGATGTGCATGATCTAGATTTAAGCCAATTAAGTAAATGTAACTAAGTTTTAGAAATAACTCCAGTAAGATGACATCTATTCGGGAGTAGACATTGTTCCAGGCGATCCCCGTTCACCGGACCTAACAACGTCCGACTTTTTCTTGTGGGGTTACCTGAAGAGTAAAAAGTGTATCAGGGTAACCCACCACGAACGGTTGAAGAACTGAAAGAACGAATCCGACAGGGGGTGGTTCAATCCCACTGGCAATGCCGTGGAATGTGATGAATAACTTCAAGGTTCGCCTGGAAGCATGTCTACGCCTGAACGGACGTACCCTTACTGGAGTTATTGTTCAAACTTTTAGTTACGTTCACTTCATTTCCTTGAATGCTTTTTTATGTACTTTAAGGTGGTAAAAATACAATCTGAACACATGTATGAAATTTTTTTTACAACATTTCCAAAATCGCTCTTCACTCTTTCCCAGCCTGCATAAAAGTGAGGTAAATGAGTGCCATAGGTGGACGTCGCGCACGAGACCGATACGTTTAAACATTAAAAGTTTAATATCGAGAAGCGAAGCGGAAAAAAAAGATTCGTAAGAGGATTACGTTTCGTGTTTGCGTATGCAAAACGCAACCGTTCCAATAGGAGAGCGTCGCGTGCAGCGATACGAAACCGGGTGGTTTAGTCTTTGCTGCCTCTCGCCGCGTCGAAAGAACAAAACCACGCTGCGGGTGCAAATATTGCCACGGCACGGTCAGACTGGAAAGAAAACAGAGGGAAGGAAAAACCAACGATCGGGGCGACCTCCCCCCCTCCTCCCCCCCCCCCCCACGCAGTTTTCCGGGTATCAGAAAACAATGGCTTTTAACGGCGAGTTCGCTCATTATCGTATAATCGTTCGCGGAAATAACTTTCGTGAACGACGCGGACGGAATAATCAACGCGAGGTATACCGATATCGCTCTTAAAATATATCTATGGATATCCGACAGCGAACTTTGCCACCGTAACATCTTTGAGACGTGGCGAAACTAAGAGGAATTACCGAAAGTCCTTTGGGTGATTCACGACCCCGTAACTCCATACAAAATTTGCGTTAACTCGAACAATTTTGCATTGTGCGGCGGATGCGGTACAAGAACAATAACTCGCGAGGCAACCGTATACTTGGCTACCGGGGTCTGAGTGAGTGTGACGGGGGAATCTCGACGAATGCGGCGGACAAAGGGTACGCCGAGTATAAAGTCAAAAGGAAGGAAATGCAGTCGTTTCGCCGGGGAAAGTTCGATATCACGGTAACGCCAATACTGTTTGCCGCTCCCGGTGACTGGATGGGGTGGGGTGGGAGACGGGAAGCGAGGTGAGTTTCGCGTGAAAGAGGGCGGGTAATATTGCTAAAGTTTATGAGAAGATAAGCGTATGGATACGGTAAGATCGAGAGGGGCAAGAAGTACATTAACGAGTGAGAGGAAAGGAAAAAGGGGAGATCGAGAACAATAGCGATATCATTAACATCGACGATCCAGGAAGTTCCACGAAGCGCGGGATAAGAAGTTAAATAGAGCGCAAGATTTATAACGTCGGTTCTCAAACGCAGCTTCGATGAACGAGCAACGCGGGAGAAGGAAGGAGTGAAAGTTAAATAAAACAATTCACTGTCCTCTCGAGGTAGCCTCCGAATCTCGGAAATCAAAAAATTCCTTTTTAAAGGAAAATTGAAAACCACTCGTCCGAGGAACGCCACGTATCTCGCCGATTCTTCCAGACAAGTGGCGCAGCGTGAGAGATACAAGTTTCCGGCGAAAAGTTTGGAAGATTTTTAGGTCAAAAACACTGCTGTGCTGCTCTTTACGTTCCTCGTAGCAAGAGTCGTATCGTCTCAGGGCACGAGGGGATATACGTTACGCAATTGGTGTGTTGAGCACCGTTTAACGTGAACGTCTTCCAATAAATTTCTCGTCCAGCGTCGCGTTTTTGGCGAAACGAATCATCCGCGGTATTCGTTTAGCGATCTTCTCTTTCCGCCGAGGAAACGAAGGAAGGGCGCGCTTTTGAAGAGAGCTGGTATCGATACCGATGCTTAATCCAGCCGTTTAATTGCACCCGCTCATTGCAATGACAATGCGTTCTCGCAGAATCAACAGAGCGCGGGTACGTAGGGTGGGCAGTAACAAAGGCCGTGCAAAACGGCCCGTCAGCTTCCGGCCATTGTTACCGTAGGTGCCGGGCGTATAAGCCCGCAGAATAGGGCGCGAATTTAAGCACAATTCAACGTTTAAGCCCGAGCCGACGATTTGCCAGATCGGTTTATGCTGTATACGGATAATTCGTCCTGACGGGACCGTGAGAAATTAGCTTTCAACGCGACGACGCCTTGTCAAGCGGGCATACCGCTTTATAAGGGTCAGATAGTTATGTTCGTCGCGTGACACGCTATAGCGAACACTTTTTTCTCTTCCTCTCTCTCTCTCGCTCTCTCTGTCTCTCTCCCTACACAGACCCACTCCGTCGCGATGAACGTCGCGAATGATAGACATCGGATTAAAACGACGCGATAGTTAAACAGGTTCGGTAACGTCGGGGTTAACTGATCCTAGCGTCCGGCGGGGCTTTGTACCGTTAGGAGCTCTGTTTCTACAGTTTTATCTCGTCACTGTTGAACGTGCTTCGAGATTGATCGCAGGGAACGCCGTTTTCTACGCAATAAGGTGCAAATCATTTCGAACTGCGCGGCAATAATTTATCGCTTGACGTCAGATCGGACTTCGATCAACATCGGATAATCCGACATGACGGATTCGTCCATAGGTCAAGCGGAAGGGTGCGAGTGATGTCAAAAGTTTAGTCCAGCGATTTATAATTCATGCGTACTGTTTACTCAGTTCTTTGGCGATACGGGCGGCATCGCCGCGAGATCGATAAGCTGTTCTCCGTCCGTTTCGAGTACCCGACTAAACTTCCACTCGGCGAGAGAAAGAGCGAGAGAGAAAAAAAAAAGAAGAGCGGCTAAAGCATCCCTCGGGAAGCATCCGGCATGTTCTTTTATCCGCGTCTGCATTTTTGGGTTATGCGATTACGGCCCGGCTCTCTCTCGGCACTCCGAGGAAAGACTTTTATAGTAGCTAACATTATTGTCGTTCACTTTTGCATACTAAATTTCGAGCGCCTCTCGCGAGCCGTGCTTCGTAATCCCGTAAATATTCTCCGGACTCTCAAGATTGTTAAAAGAGTCGCGAAACGTCGTTAAAGGGAGATTCTTGTCGCGATAACTCGACGCTCCGTCCCCCTCGGCATCCGTCGGGACGATTTCGCGGGGGCGAAAGGAATCCGCGAGTTGACTCGGGGATGAAATTATCCGCGTAATGGGACGGAGTAGAGAACATCCACCCACAGATCCATTAAAATCTCTTCACCCCGAATTACGAGCGGGCGCTCGATATTAGGGCCGGGAGGCGGGTGGGGGCGGAAAACGCTCGAGAGTTCTCCAAGTGGACCGTAGGTATTGCAACGCGAGCATGCCTCTTCGCGCGATTTTCGCGAAAGAACAGATATCGCGATACAGCGGTAGGATTGAAATCGTTCTGGCGAGAAAGGGGCAAATACCGTGTAGGGGTTCTAGTTGAGATGTTTTATACTTATGTTTACACAATTTTTATCAAATCACACTCAAATTACTCATCTCGTTGAGCCGTTTTCGAAGGCTATTACAACCTTTAGCCCTAGAACATTAACTTTATTTTTTCACCTCTTTCAAACCATTCGCCAAACCGACAATTATATAAAATGTAGACTAACGTGTTGAAATTGCTGTGATTTCTTTGTTCTTTATTATATTTATTTAATAACTAAATTATATAAAACAAACATACTAAAAATAATCAATATAATAATATCAATATTCGTCGAATCGGCGAATGGTTAGCGTTCTAGGGGTTAAGAAAAATGCATTTTTTATTACGGATTTACCACAACGAAAACCCCCGTTCGTTCTTTCCCGAAAAGTTACGAGGTCTGGTTCTTGCATGCTCGTACTGGGCTCGATACAAAACCTTGTGCCTCGACTCGCGCGTATGGATTTGTTTATTCAAATACGCCGGAGGCTGATTGAAATTTAAACTACTGCGCGCAAGATAGGAGAGTGAGAATGCATTCAAATTGCGATGCGGGAAAGGTCTTGGTAATTTTAATAGGAGAGATAACACCGTTTGCGCAATGACGTAAATTGGTTAACCCTCGCATTTTACTCGTAGATACAGCGTATTCCCGTTAAATCCGTTTCCGTGTCTTCCGATTCTTTTCTTTGGTCTCATCGAGTACGTGAAGAGAGTTCCGCGGAGACGCGAAACGGTGGCGGCCAAAAGCTATTATAAATTTTTTGTTCGCCGTTTGTGCGGCAGCCAAGCTTACTCGTGAACAGAAAAATACTTTTATCATTGCCGGTATTCGTGCCAGGTTTTGAGAGATTCTTGACAAAACGTTAGTACGCTGCTGCTGTGCGCGTATCGCTTCGCTAACCTCATCGATTCGAGGGAGAAATAATGGAAAGGTTCGTTTTACGCATGAAATTCAGCGCGAAGGGGAAAACGGAATATTAATTAGCAAAGTTCGTTTGTTAGTTTTCAGCTTTTTTATGACGTTAAAATGACTGCGCGTCCACTTTAGCCAACGGTTCGAGCATCCTTACGTTTCCGCGGTACCATCGCACTTTGACGCAAACATTGTAAAAGTGACTGGTTTCCGCGGGGCGGAAAAGTATACGTTCGATAAAACCGAGGCAAACCAAACTATACAACCACAAACGGAAAATATGATGAAAAAAACCATGACGAAACGGTGGCACCGCGAAACCGGAGTCTCTTTAAATTTCGTATCGGAAACTTGATACTGCAACAAAAACAAATTTTTTTTTTTATCTTTGACACGCGATATTTACTATCCCTGATAATAATTTAATACATGGAAAATTCTGTAACGATCACCGTCGTTTCACGAAAGAAAAAAAACCACTCAAGTACCGTACAGCGGAGCTTTTGAAATATCTCGCGCGCTCTATAAAAATAATTTCGCAACAAGCGCGTGACTGCATCGTAGAATCGATGTAACGAGAATTCTATTACACGGACCCCGGAAAATTGCGTGCAATTGTTTTACTGAAATCCGAACGAACAAAAGGGGAACGCCTCGAACAAGAGTCCAATCATGAATTCATCGCGACGGCTATAACGACGCCGGCGAAATAAGCGACGTGAAAAATTAACACGATCATTAGTTCCCGTAGTCTGACCCACGGCATTAACACCGCCCATGCATCTCCGTTTATCTGGACATTTCGCGAAAGACAATAACGTTGCCGGCAATTTGTGAAACGGAGGAATTCCATCCGTTATAATGGTACTAGATTTAATTTAGTGTGCGCTAAATTGTCGGAACGAATGGAGGGACACCGCGAACCGCTACGACTTTTCCGAAGAACAATAAGAAATGCAATTTGCGGGGGAGGGGGGAGGGAGGAGGGCAGAGTTCTAATACGTGATTTGCATGCTTTATTACTTCGAAGATCATTAAGTTTCGCGATGTGAAACGGTCCATAAAATTCCGGAATGCTGACGACGAAATAACGCATAAAACGTGAAATATTCTCTGTGCGCGAAAAAAACGGAGTGCTTCGCGAAATAATGCGATAAAGTAATTTGTACGCGCTAGGACGTATCTTCTCCTCGGTCGCGCACAGGTGCGAATTCGCACCGCGCAACTTTGTTCGCTCGTAACTTTTCTTGCGATAATGAGAATTAAATCGCATTTCTTCTTTTCTTCATTGGAAAGAAAAAAGTCCGGCAACTACCTCACTAGAGTAGTCGTAATGTCGACAAACGTAATTGTACGAGTGAAGAATCCATTAAAGTAAAATCCTTCGACCGATGATACTGCTTTGAAAAAAAAGGTACTGGTGCGAATTTGCACCTGTAAAAGACACAAACGATGTGTTACGAGAATAACTTTAATCCAACTCTGGCAGCGGAACGTTGACCGACAGATGTTAAACACACAAACTCGCTGGAAGCTCTGTTATAAATTATTAACGTGCAAGCTAGATGAGTGCTCGGACCAAAACTACGAGCTACGATTGCACGCTCGTAATCACGATCGCTCAACCTACGTACGCCTCGGGCTATACTGCATGCAAACAATGGAATACCATATATATTGTCGCGAGGTACAAACGTTATCGTACCGTTGATGCCTCAAAAACAAAAACGGAAAATTGAACTAAAGAATAAAGTGTGTAATACCGTGAAACTATTCGGAAATAAAAACGGCGTCGTTTACAATTGCCCGGACGTAATACCGAATGTACGTTACGCGTACCGGCTGTTTCACAATCATTTAATTTTCTCCCCAAAGGCGTTGTCCCTTGTTACACTTCAAGAAGGTCAATAACAATTTTGGAACGCCCTGTATTTTCTGCTTGACCTACCGAGCATAAAACACTTATAGCGATATAGCGATTTACGCAAATTCCCATGAATTTAAAGTCAACCACGAAATCCCTGAGCAATCAACGACAGATTAACACTATTCCTACTGTGACCGGTGAAATGACCAGTCTTTAAAACAACTTACATTTCGTGATATAAAATGAAGATAATAGCCAATTTGATATTAAAAAAGTGTAGTTTCTATTATGTCGAAATAGATACCGTATATTCTAACATTTAAACTAACATATAAACATATAAATGCTAACATATAAATTAAATGTCGATGCAATAACGTTGTAGTCGGGGAATTCTAGTCAAAATTTAAGAAACGATCATTTAACCGGTCGTGGTAGGAATAAACGTTAAAAACGTTGTTATAGGTAGGTGAAATTCGAAAGCGGTAGCACTCACGTTGTAAATATCCCCGGTAACATTGTGCAGGTAGCCATCATCGGATAACAAGACGTCCGCACATTCTGTGTCGTGTATACATATATTCCAGTCCCCGTCGGATTAAACTTCTCTCTCTCTCTCTCTCTCTCTCCCCACTATAAGATACCCTTACCTGTATCCCCCTGCTATATCTACTATCGCAGCCACCCCTCGAGGACAAGGCTGTATCCTCGAAGGTCAGAGTTAATCGAAGTTTCCGCGCCATCTAATACTGCTCCACTATTTCCCAGTAGCTACTAGCCTTACGCTATCAGCCGAAGCCAAGCTGCCGACCAGCGACAAGGTTAGGTATTGAGTTACCTGCTTTTAAACGTAATCAGATCGGTATCCGTTAGCTTTACGGTCGTCCACAATCCTGAAGAAGCACCTACTAACCTCGCGACTACCAGATCGGTTCCATTATACAGATAATTTCCAGCATCCTCGGATTTCCCATTATTCTGACCGCTGACCTCGTTGGAATTAATTGCGCGAGACTTCAAAGTTTATCGCTATGTTACGTGCGCGAACGTCGAATTTTTCAAAAGCACGAGATCGAAAGTTCGATTTAGCGTCGAGCGTCAGAAATGAATCTGTAACGCGAGTGCGAGGAACGAGAGGGGGTAGCCGGTGGTTTTATAGCGCACTCACCGGATCGTCGAAAGAAAACTTTTGAAGCCACAAAAGCAGCTCTAGGATTACACGCATCGCGCAATCGGAAACTCTCGCGTAGGTTGAGGATAAAAACGTAGGAGAACTCGTTGAAACGTGTATCGTCGGATAAAAAATTGATGTCGATTTGTTTTTGTTGATACTACCAGTTGGGAGAAATATAGTTCTCATCTAGAGGGGTGTGTAACTCGGGTTACAGCGCAAAGTTACACGTGTAACTAGATTTTCGATTGACTGCCTAGAAATTCATGCAACGCGCTTCCATTAAAAGTTCCGGTAGCCTCGGTCGTTGAGCGTTGTTATTACCGCGGAGTTTTTCTGTGCAACGCGTCGGTGTTTCGAATTCGATACACTGTCATTCGTTTTTATTCCTCGCTGTAATTTTTGGGCAAGCGTAAAGGGCTTCACGTTCCGCAATTGTTAACGAGTAATAATAGTTTGGCGGTGTTGCGAGTTACGGCACTTGGGTACAATAAATCGGTGTTATATATCCACTGTGTCGACTCGATCCTGAAAAAAAAACCTGCGAAAGTGGAGGCGCGAAAGTCAAAAAGGAGACGCGCATCGTCGAGAATGCCGGACGCGAGAGTACGGCGATACGCGACAGATACCGCAGATCTTTGCCGCAACCCGCCAGTGGAAGAATTTATTGTTTCTCCTGCTCGATATTTCACTCACCGATATGCAAAGGTCGTGACTAATGTCTCCTATCCGAATAAACATATCTCAGCCTACGCGATGGCGATCTGGCGATCGTATTCCCAACGTATTCCCCGAATAATTTACGTTGAACGCCATGTATCCAACGGAAAGACGGTGCACGCGACTTTTGCCGCGAAGGGAGAGGAGTTGATGCACGAGCGCGAGACAACGCAGAATTTTCTGGAAAGCAAGCCACAATTTTTAGCCGGTGACGGGTCAGGGAATTTATGATCTAGCATTATGATCTACAGGATGTCGCAACCGCTGGACTCGCAGCTGGCGGTTTTCCGTTTACTCGGTCGGATGCGTCTGGACGAAAAGAAAAAGAGGAACGCCTACACCCTTATTACGCGACTCGAGGATTTATAATGATTGCCGTTCCCCTCCTTTCGCGAGATCGTCGCGAGTACTCGGTACGAAAATGTTTTAATTGCGCCGAACTGGGTCGTCGTGGGCGGTGTGTCAAGTTCGCTAAATAGACGAGAAACCTGTTTGCAAAATGCGCACACGTTTTACATAATGGTATTGTATGTTGGAATAATAGGCGCGGTGCACTTAAACCGAGTGATATTAGAGCGCGGTAACGGGAATTTTATTGAATTCCATTAAGAAGCGCACTTTGCCGCGTTGTACAAAGTCATTTGTCGTGCGGTGAAATTTGAATTCCAAATAAGTGTTCTGCGACGTAACATTTTGTAAACGTACCAAGCGCGCGACGCTTCGTACGATTCTTGGTAATTCCAGTTATTTCGATCGAAACGAAAATTCCGCGAGACAAAGCGAAACACCGCACTGCGCGATATTTTTTACCAAACGTTCCATTCCTTGCGAAAATTGATTGCCCACCCGTAAGAAAATATCTTTGATGATCGAATCTTATCGGAGTCAGATCATTCCTGTAATACGTATGATATTCGTGTTCCATCTCGCCAATGGGATTATTAAAAGTTTATGAGATTTAAATATAGAACGAATGTTAATCACAATTATGTAAATCGTAATATACGAGCAAAAGGATTTGTCGCGGCACGCCCACTTAGAAACCCAATTTTACTACTGCAACGAAAAGGCACAAAACAGAGATAGTATTAAACCAGATTTTACCGACCTGCATAAAATGCCTTTCCCGCTACTAAAATTTACATCCGGAACGAGAATCCTCGGCGACTCTTAATATAAATGAGTGAAAGTTACATACCCAACGCCCTTGAGGACAAAGTTAACGCCTGTGCCGTTAAAAGTAATATACGTTCGTAACGTTTTAAAGCTTCGATATTCGTGAAAATGGCTAATTAAATTAATTATACGTACCCCTATCGTATATTAACCTACATCCACTTTTTTTATTCTACTTCAGAACAAGATTCAAATAAATGTATCCGTACAGGGATATTAATTACGGGCTCTCGAGCCTCGATATCGAATGTATTTACCATTTTGATTTAAATATTATCCTTGACTATGAAAGAAATCATTCCAAATTAATTTCGATGGTATACCAATACCACAGATATATTAGATGTGTAGGATAGACATTATATAAGATACATGTATATATACAGATATATTAATAGCTTACCAACAACGGAGGTAATTAGCGTAAACTCGTCAAATTAGTACAACGGCCAACGCTACAATGGTCGGAGTTTACTAATTTCTATCTTCCAATTACCAACTCAAGAATCGAGGTGTACTTACAGGGTACTTTGACTGCGTACCTCAGTCAAATTCATACAAACACCTCCAAGAGAATCGTGCGAGTGACCAGGAAGCTTGGACAGACGGTAGATATTGTTGTACAGTACCTACTTAATACATCAGGAGTAATTTAGGTCGTAAACACTCCAGCGGAAGCCGCTTAGTTCAGTTTGATTACTTCCTTGATACAACATATCGCACTAATGGGATTCTAAGATGTTAATAACGGTCCGTTTTCGCGATTATGTTGCTGCAAGCGTAATCCCCGTCGCATATGCAGATCAGTTCTATCGACAATGGCGAGTGGAGCCACGAAGGGTTTACGACGTCTTACACTTCGGGGACGCCTATTATTTTGCTGCGCGTTGAACAACGCTCATAGAAGAGCATTGTTTTTACTTTTTACCAAATTGCTCGTCTGTTTTGCAAATGTGTCGCGTCGTTTTGAAGCGTATCACTTAAATGTTCGTACGAGTCGAGATGAAATTCTGCCTGGAACGCAACGAGGAGGGCAATTATTTTGTAAGAATTTATTGACAATTTGGATTTGCAATCTAACGCGTAACGATTCAATAACGTTTATTACAAATTGTCACTCTACTAGAAGGAAATGCATTGCAACTTAATTGCGTTTTCCAGCGAAGCAATTACAAAGATATGCCGTGCGATGGGAGAAATGTGTTTTATGTTTATCGTACGAAACAGCACCAATCGCGCACAATTTGCTCTTCGATTATTCAAATCTTGAAATTGCCTCGCCCGTAGATCTCTCTCGTCGTGAAAACCTTTCGAGTCTGATTACAGTCTTCACAGCTGCTATTACGATTGAACGCACCGAGATATAATAAAGCCCGCGGTGTACCGGTTCCCTTTGGCGCGCGATATCGAATTCTACTGAAAACGTCGAGTAGCTCGCATCCGTATTTCAACTTATTGCGCAAGCATTCGTGTTGTCACAGGGTTTCGTTTGCATTACGCCGAAAGCGTAATATTAACTCCCGGTGTAATATATTCATATCGAAATAACGTCACGATATTCTTTACGCTCCTCTTTATTCGATACAAAAACGACGATCGTTCAACTTTAACGAACCCCCTTTCATCCTAATCGGTTTTTAAACGTTTGTAAACGGTATCGATACATTTACGTCGTGTAACGAGCGTAATCGAGTACGCCGTGCGATAAGATAAGCTTTCGTTTAACATCGGTAGCTGCCATTTTCGTATATTAATCCGCGATACGAGAAAATTGAAGCGGGACAAGCTTAAGTGAGTTCTACGAGCAACCACGAACGCTCTTATCGTAATATATGCATTAACGGTTTTATCTCAACAAGGACGAAAATTACAATCCTTGCCACATACTTTATTTAGTCGTTAATCTACGTTCCGTGCCGCAGTTTCAGCGTGCGGTAAAACGCTGAACGTTCGAATTGGAAAACGCACGGCCGGGAATTTATCGTCGGGGATAAAGAGCCCGCGAAGCTGAGCGTATCTCGATAGAATCTGTAACTTGGAAAACAATATTACGGTAAAACGGGACGAAAGATTTTTGGCCAAAGGGCAGATTGCGGAAGCGCTCGTGTTGTCGCGGAGTTTCATTTGCATTACGAGAGCGACGCAATATCATTGAAGTCGAACACAACGAGCACAAATAATGAGAATCCTGGTACCTCGCTATCTCCTCTTATTCTCAGACAGCTTTGCCACGAGAGCATGCAAGGTACAATTGCAGGTAGCGGGAGGACGAAGAACGAAATTAAAGTCATTTCGACGTTTGTCCCGATGAGCGTAGAATATGGTACAATGTTTTGTCAAATCGACAGATTATATCCCACCTTTCGCGCGCACCCTGTATCTCGCAAATGCCTTTGCGTTAACTCGTTTACGTGTATCGCAATTATTGTACGCCGTACGTGGATGAGCTTACTCAAAATTATGTCCTCACCTGCGAATTAATGCCGCGCGCGAGTACCAGCGAATAACCAGTTTCACCTTCGTACGCGAATTCCATCTAGAACTTGCGGATGAGTGACTAATTGAGATTAAACGTAGTAATAATACCCGGTATTAATCTCCTCTGTATCTCCATGATACTCCTATTCAGTGCCAATTACATTACTGCTTCTACCAGCGCCGAAAAGGTATTTTAGAACTATCGCGCGAAATTAATGTAAAGGTGGCTGTTTCCCCCGAAGATATAATCATAATTTTAACTTTAACGGAAACTTTGTTTCATCGCGCGCACCTGTTTCCGTCGATGTAATATTTTAACTCGCGATTAGTTTGATGTTTTACGGCTCTTTTATAAAGCGCCCCGTGTAATTCACGATCGGTTACAAACGAAATGATATCGTGATCGGTGATATTACCATTGGACCAGGTTCAGATTGCACGTGGAAGATCGTCGCGATTTCGATCGATCGTAGGAATTTTATTAAACTTACAAATATGACCCAGACAGAATAAGATGGAGCGTACTTTAAAGATTTTATCCATTACGATAAGATCACACATATTTGACGCGTATCGCACCGGGGCACAGTTCAAAGTACCATCTATTTTATTCCGTCTGCGGCATAATTGTAAATTGCTTAAGGAATTTGACTATAGTCGATCGAATTTCCAAGAATCTTTTATGTATGTACATCCTGTACGTATTAACGTAATTATTACATCGAGTATCGAGAAATTCATCCGAAATACCACGATCCAATCACCCTTTACCCTTGATTCCCTTCGTCCTTTGATGGCCGTCCGAAATACGGGCTTAAGTTGTTCTTTAACGACAAATCGTCGCTGTTTGTTTTCCCATTGTCGCACAGTTCTGCATCGTCTCGATGTTTTCAATGGGCTGAGAGAGGCGTTAGCAAGTAGCTACGTGTTTGTACTACGAGGAGACGTTTCTTTTCGGTCGAACAAGTTCTCACCCGAGCTTCGGGAATGCTTTCAATCCCGTAAGCTCTTACCGATACGTGTCTCGCAGTTTCTCCTCGCAAATCTCCACGGTAGTTCAATGAGAAAGTAAACTTCGCTTTGTAGGATACGACATATGCCATTGTTATGTTAACAACGGCCCGACGTTATCCTTCGGACTGAAAACTCTCTTTGGGAATTTGCAAAAATATACGACGTAATTTTGTCGATACGCTTCGAGGATTCGCGTTGGAAAAAAAAGGAGTTATTTGAAAAAGCACGAAGAACGCCGCTGCAACGCTGATTACACGAATGTAGATGGCGAATTATCGGATCGTAAAAATATATTGATCAAAGCTGCAGATTTTAATTAATATCGACGACGGGTAATTAATTAGTCCCTGCAGGACGTGGCATTTTCTTCTTTTTCCAAATCCTGGATTTATGACTAAGATTTATGAGAGATATTAATACCGTGCGAAGCAAATTGTCCGTTTTGCGACAAAAAAAAGATGCAAGCCCGAGCTAATTTATTAAAATACGGATATGACGACGCGCTGTACGTACATTGCCATTTTTCACCGGACTAATATTTTTACTGCTGCGCGGTCAAATGTCATTCAGGACAAATACAGAGTAAAGACTGGATTCGTGAATTTCAAGTAACCCGGATTTTCAAACTATTCAATTCCTTCGCGTACGCAAACACGACAATTCTCAAGAATCCCAAGACTCACTTAGATATCGAAGTAAATTCTTGATAGTAACCCAGTCTATTGGAAATGACTTTCCAAGAGAATCCTCCTCTTGGGAATAATGGAGCTATTTTTATTCATAAAAAATGTTACGAGATAGTTGGAAAGATACTATTATGACTGTCGTTGTTCGCTTATCTCTCGCAAAATGGCTCTCCGTGGATTCGTTGCAGTAACTTTTTCTTCTTCGCAAGTAGATTACCCTCCCAATAAAGATAATTGCGGAACCTGCCGATCCATGATTTCAGTGGAAAATGAAAATCTAATATCGAATCCACGAAAAAGTTCTTTCGCCAAACTTTACAAAAACTGAACGGATCAATTGAGTTTTAATCGCAACTTCGACGCCTCGATCGGCGAATTTGATCCCTTCCGATACGAGCTGTAAACTCATTCCCGACGTACAAACGCGCAACGTCAGCTGGTCTAATCACGGTTAGAATCTTTAAATTATTCTTACATACCGGCGCGTATAGCTTTTCAACCCAAAATCCGCCCAATCGGGTGCATTGTACGTTCGAAAGGATCTACTCTCGCCCCATTTTCAGCGTTCTCTTTTTTTTTCCTTTGAGCCAACAAACCCTTTCATACGGAAATATTTATTTTTCTCCTCGTTGACTCATTTCTTATCTGTCTGTCGATTTCACAATGGCGGGATGATGAACCGGTGTAGCTGAAATTTGTACCAAACATTATTCTGGATCTCTGCCAGATGTTCTCTCACGTGTATTCCCGCGGGACTCGTAGCTTTGTATATCGCCGCGGTTATTTACGTTCCTCCGTCTGTCTATTAATTACGATTTCAACGACCGTATTTCGTTCGCATAAATGCGTGTGTCGCCGTTTGATAAGTAGAACGTAGGAAGAGTTCCTTAGCACGGACCTCGTCCCGTAATTGTATCAGTCTTAAATGTTTTCCAGTCTCCCCCCCGTTCGCGCATAAAGTTCTCGCGCAATTAGGGAAGAAATTTATGTCGTGTGCAACGCATTAAAATGGTCGGTACGGTAACGTACTACACGACGCGTTTACACCGGTTTAAATCACAATGTTCTACACGGGGGCGCAACGTCATCTTTAAACGTGTCGTAACGCGGAGACCTGAAGTTACCAGAAAACGGCGGGGACTTTAATACATTTTTTAATCTACACGGTCCAGAGATTTCACAAAAATATCGCGAGGTACTCCTCTCTTAAAAATTCGTACTCCCGTGGGATCTTGAATGCGGAAAATCTTGATTCGCCGAGGGAAAGCATTCGTCTTCCGGTAAGAATGCGAAAAGGCCATAACGCCACTTGGGTTTTTAATTCTCTACATCCTCGTCGCACAATATTCCTTTGAAAAATTTTGCTGCGTTTTTTCGCGTTCGCAATAGTTTGGCAGGGGATTTTTATGCAAATATACGTTCTCGCGGAAGATAGGCAGCGAAGTAGGTAGGAAACAAAAGATTCTTTTTTCTTTCTTCATTGAACGCTTCTAGTAAATATTTGTTAAAAATACTTTTTATACAGTCTTTATCGTTCGAGGTACCCCTCGCCTAAAACCGACGATACGTATTTACTTAATATCCGCAAGTTTGGTAATAATACGTGAACAGTCTCGCGTGAGATAGAAATCGAATCAAACAACAGAATTAACGTACATCGGAGAGTTAAAGACATTCCTGTTACCCGTACCCGACGAATTTGCCCCAATTTTCTACTCCGAACGGACGTAAACTTGTTAAAAGCATAGTCCGACTCAATACGGTCTAGTACTACTGACGGTAACTGCATAGCCGCAGTGGTGACGTACAGTGAGCAATGGCTGATCCATACAGTCTCCTACCACTGCTATTTGGCTGCCCCAATGCCAGTCTTGATGTACAGCTCTCTTGGCTGATTCATGCGATCCGCTACTACTACATCCTTGGAATCGGTGTACGTTCACTTGGAACACGCGCCCCTTCTCGATATCGACAGGCGCAACGTAATGTTGTATAAAATGTCTAATGCGGTACATCAGGGATGTACGAAGGATACTGTAGAGTGGTAAAATCCTAAGAGGATGCCATAAACGCCGAAAGTATGCAGTGCGATTGTGTGAATGCGTAAGAATGAGCTCGTGTGTGTGGAGGCGTTAGAGCGGAGTACAGCGTGACGAGGGTAAAAGAATCATACGTTTGTCGAGCGGCGAGAAGAGCAATTGTGTCGAGTGTCGAGTGTCGAGAGTCGAAGGGATGTCATAGTGTCGTTGAAGTTAAATGCATCGAGGAGTTTTATAACGTGTCGATTTTGTTTTAAACCCTATTATCTGAATTTCTAAACCTTAATACGATATTACTGTTTCTTTTTTTTATGAAAAAAAACGAAAGGAATAAATTATAAATTATAAATAAATTAAACGAAAGGAAATTTTGGGCCGAACCTTTCGCGCGTACTCTCAACCGATAACGAATCACACGCGCAAACTAAAGAATCACTTACGAAAATCGGAATTACGTGTTCCGTGGAGTAAGACTGCTTCAGCGCTTCCCACGCGTATATATCTAAGTAGAACACTCGATAAGTAGTCGATAACTCGTACATCGTAGGATCGCACTTGCCGTGAATCGAAATGAACTGGAGCGGGAAATATATCGCGCGTACAATGTTTACCGGTATTACCTTGACTTAGCGTCGATTTGAATAGGAAAACGGTTTTCAAACGCAATCGGCTTTGGGTTAAGTGTACGAGAAATCGCGGTCAAAGATCGATTAGTCATTAGAGAGATTTCACCTTGTGCTCCCCTGGGTATAATACTTCTTTACCTGTCCTTGTCTCTTTCTCTCACTCTCTCCCTCTCTCTCTCTCCCTCCCTCGCTCTCCTATCGTTCTTCATTCGTATCTCCTGGGAGCCGTTCTCATCAGTCTCCTTGTCCCAGTGCACGGATTACACGGTCGCTGAATTCGTAAGTGAAACTGTCTCCGCTTTTAACCCAGTCCGCGGGACTTCGTCGATCTTTACAAATTTGTCTTATTCATTTTTCCAGTCGTTAAACGCACAGCCAGTCCCCGCGACTCGAGCTTACACCGAAGTACGCGCGCGTGCAATAGATCCCCACGCGTTCTCGCGAAAGCTATTACTGATTCAGCATTTACATTTCAATCGCGACTTGCTAATCGCCCTGTCAATATTATCCAGAGAAATATTTCAGCAACCTATTTTTCTTGAGAACACACGTCAATTTGAATATCAGATTTTCTCGCGTGTTGATTTTAATTACGAGCGGAAGTAATTCCTCGACAAAGTTGAGTAACGTAATAAATGGGCCGTGTCATAAACAAGCAGTGATCACGACATTTACGCGAACAGTAAAAGCAAGGGTTTTTCCAACGCTTTATTCGACACCTTTATCGCGGAAGGAAATGGCCGAAACGTAAATCACGGAGACCCTAAAATATGAAGTAGTTTCGGCTACTTTTTTACCGTCAGTTACTGCCAGCCCAATCAGACTTTATAGTTTAGCATAATGGAGCGACAATAAAATATGAATCGCGGATGGGTACCCTCTTAATCGGATATTCCAGAGTTCCGTTTAACTTCCTGGAAAGATTCGCGGCAAGGCGAAGCTGTCTCCCCCGTTATCTCGAGTTTCCATAAAACCTAAATTAATAAGTAACGCCGATAAACGCCGGTGGATCGGGTAATAAGACATCGCGGCCGATCCGCGGTGTTTAATTAAAAAAACGAACGGTCGACTCGTAAAACTTAATACTCCGAATCGCCCCGTAAGATAGTTTTACAATCTCGCGGTACACGCCTAAACGATTTTCACCTACACCGATAAAAAAGGAAGGGGAGAGGTGTGGCGCTCATTAACTCGAGGCGCCTCGTATATTTTCCTAATTAAAAGGAAACAATCCCCCCGCTATTCCGCGTACCACGTTTCGTTTAATACGTATTAGCTCGCGTAGAACGGGTGATATACGATTTAATTACACGCTGTCGGATAATTGCCTTATTTGAGTTCAAGATTCTTGTTCGGTTATATACACCGGCGTACAAAAGCACCAGAAGTAACCTTTTCTCTAGTGGTTTCCATTATGGACTCTGAATGGGTACCCTTTTCGAAACGTCGAGACTCTAACTCGTACCATTTGTTCGTCTATTCTCGTATTTAAGCTCCTCAAATTCCCACAGTCAGCTAAAATATCTGTATGATATGATGAACCGACAAATTAATCGTGAAAACGAATGAAAATGGTGCCCCGTCTGTGCGACCGCAATTCGAATTCGTCCGACCGTATTGATGCTTAAACTGTTAAATGTTTATACATGAATATACTACGTGTACGCGCATACGGGATACGGAAACGAAAGGGCCGCTTCGCGAATACTTCTCCTGCCGGCTTGAAATATAGCTGCAAAAGGCAGAATGAATGTATAAAACAGTTTGGAATAAAATTAAACCCCTCTGGTGGAAATTATTCGGGCTGTTATTTCGGTCAGAGCGTTGTATCCTGCGGTGGATTTCGAAGAGAACATAAAAGATCCATAATGTATCAGTTTTCCAGTAAATATTGATACAGAGAATTAATAACTTTAAAAATAAATTCTCGAGTTTTGATAAACGTACGCGGACCAGAGAAGCAAAACGCTTATCGTCGTCGATCGATGCGGGAGAAGGAACTGTTTTACTCAAAAGTGCACCGTTCGAGTTTACAAGTCTTACGTTGCACTCGATACATCTGCGACTTAAAGCACGTACGCGCGTTTAAAGAGATCGCGCGATGCAAGGGGAATCGCAAAAATCAGGTAAGCCGCTAAAAGTACTCGCGGATGGAATGTCCATGGGGCATGCCACGGTAGCTATAGCTTAACGAAGCGATAAGAAAAATTTGGTCGCATGAATAAGAAGAACTGATTAAAGGAAAGACTTACGCCCTACAATAGAAGAAAGAAATTTAATTAAGTCGAAGGGAGATCGTCGGATTTGTTAACGCAAATTGAAACGCAAAAAAAAAAAGAAAGGAGTCTCATGCATAAAACATGAACGAACGAGACAAGATTTCCATTTCTAGTGCAGATCATTTCGAGTACAAAGGGATATTATTCCTCAGGATGCATCTTCTCAACTGCTAGTTTTTCTCGAAACAATTGTTTCGAGTTTTCTGATTTATTCGTTACACGAAAAAACGTACTCGAAAAATTTTGCGTTTCAAGTAAAATCTGAGAAAGCAGTTGCGACGAGTGAGAGTTAAAAAATTCAAGAAGAAAAACAGCATCGTTCCGCGGTCAACGTGGAATCGCATCGTCGATCGTGATAATAACAAATTGGATTCCCCGATGAACGAGAGATCTGTGATCCGGTGTCGAAACATTAATTTCCAACCAAACAACGCTATTTACTCGTACCGAGCGAAGGGAGCCTAAAAAGTTGAAGAGAAAAAGGTCCATTGTGTGGCTAAACAGCGATGGCTCTCGTTGGGAATCCTGGAACAATCTATTGGCCCGAACAGAGAAGCACTCTCGTTTCCAGAGGGAGTTTACACAGGATTTACGTTCGGAAAGAGATAACGGTATTTATTGCGTGTTGATAACATATGCTGCGTACGATTTCCGGTCTCACGCGGATTTGCGAGCTCACGATGGATTATAATGACGCGTAATGCAGTTTTATTTTGATCTTCGTGACCCTTCTAAAATGCCTCACGCGCGAAATTAACGCCCAATTTTCTAACGGCTGTTGCGTGCAATGTGTTATCTTAATGAGCAGTTTCGTGCCTCGGATATCGACAGGCTTATCGGTACTTAACGTAACGTATAGTGTTTAAAATTGCCATAAACAAAACCTGAATTGTTTTGCACTTACGTAAATCCCCGTATTCGCCGGAAATCTTTTTAACGCGATTTAACGTTATTTTTGACCATTGTAAAATCAAACAAATTATTAATTGAATTACGGTTTCGGTTATTTTGAAAGCTGAAATATCGCGTTACGAGTCGAAACGCTACCATGCCATGTAACGATATTTGCTTTTACCGACACAAATGTTATTGGCTATTCATTACGGGAATAAAAAAGGAACGAGCGCTATTTATCGGTGCTTGATACGTCCATAAATACTACTTAAATTTTACAAAGGTGCCTAAAGATTTATTGGATACGTTAGGTCGGGAACCACCGTGTGATGGATGTTCAGTGGTTGACCCTAATCCCTCGAGGGTTCCTACTCGTTTCAGACACAGGAGAAAGTTGTTTATTCTCCCTCGGAACAACTAAATTGTAGTTAATAAAGTTCAAGCGAACGTTTTTGTGTTACCCCTCGCCAAGCGATTCAAGTGGACAAAAAAAACTCGTGTTAAATTTTATTTCCATCGTCGCTTCGCCAGTTTAAATCAACGCAAATTCTTTTTTTTATATATATAAATCGCGTGTCATCTCGGTTGCGAATATGTTTCAATTTTATTAAAACGCTCTCCCTCTGTCCCCCGATACTGGAACACTTCGGTTTTGATTAACGTATCACGTGATATTTATTTCGAACTGCGAAAACTTTCCATCATGAGAACCTCGCGCTTAGATTTCCGGCGGAAGTCAAAGAGTTACATCTTCGTTTCTCGGCGAGATATTTCGCTTTCCCTCAAGACCCTCGACTGCCAGAGTGGAAGATTCATAACCCTCCGTAAATGAAGATCCATTCTTTAATCGGTGATGAATAGCGCCTCCCATTCTTCTCTCGGAAAACGCCGCCGCTTCTTTCGGAAGACCAAACACACACTATCGTTTCATCGGGCCATTTCGCGGATGATACTTTCGTCGCGCTATTTTAAAACGCAAACGGCGCGAACGTTAGAAACTCGAGCGAACGAATCAAATTACGTAAATAATGAAATGCAGAGGCGCCAACCCGAAACATCCGATAACAAAAAAAAAACAAAAAGAAAACCCAAAAAGAAACGCGAGTGCAGCGGGATCGTTGGATACCGAAAGCACGGCGTACTATAACGACCAAATAAATAAAGTTAACTGCATCTTCGGGTATCTAAAGCAGTTCCGGGCCATTTCTAGTCAGCGGCTACGGGCACGGAACGGTAAACAACAACGTCCGTCTGAACCTTCCACCCTAATCCACCGACATCGCCCTCCGAAACGCTTGGCACGGCATTAACACCGGGGTATCATATCAGCCAACGTATCCCTTTGCGCAATACTCCCTGATTTACGTGACGATGCGACATTAAGAGCGGGGCCCACCCCGACCACCGGCAGCACGTGACGGTAAACGTTGAAACTTGCCCGTACGTTAGTACGTACCGGGCAGGTACGTTCGTTAGGGCGGCCGCGACGTTAGCGCGCCAAAACGAAATGGTTAACCGTAAATTTTCCTATTCCCATATTATCCGGCTCGTTATCATTTTAATGTCCGCCGCGGGACCAGGAAACTTCGGCCGGCAGATATCCGCCAAGGTGACGAATTCATGAATATAAAGCAGCCGCTCCATTCAATTTTATGACTGCCGTCTGCCACTAACCCCGACGACGAATACCACCGTCAGACTTTATTACGTAATATATGCAACTCGATAGCCGATGCTACCGTAGTGGGGGGGGGGGGGGGGGGGGTTAAACAGCGATGCTCGTTTCTTTTATCCCGTCGATGAGTCTCCGCCCTCGCGTCTCGTTTCGGTGAATTAGTTTCCACGGATTGCCGGGAGAAGCCTCCACTCGGAGTCCTCGTTTCTCCTTTTCCGTTATCTCCCGGTAAATCCTGAAACGTCGTATCGCTCTTCCCTCCCTCCTACCCTCGGCCCGTATTAACGTTACGAAGATCGAATCTCGCGGTCCGACAGTCCTTCGTTTTCGTTGTTTGTCGTCAGCGGCGTGTCGTAAAGCGTCGTGAAATTTTCACGAACCTAGCGCCCGCTGGACGGTGATAAAATGCGATATTGCGTGCTCGATAGGCGGATAGGGGTATAATTTTCCTGACCGGCCGATACACGCGGTACCGAGATTTATGGTTAATTAATACCTAGAGGAGGAAAAGGTCGGGAGATAAAATTGCGGAGGGAAGCAAATCTCGTTATCTAACGTGTACCGGTATACATATAGCGAGAGCCGGCCACACGTTTCGGACGAGAAGGCGAATCTGTGTATCCGTAAATTCGCATATATCTTTATCGTCCAAGTTTCACGAGTACCCCCCCCCCCCCCTCCCGTAATTTCATCGTGCCGGATAAAAATGCCGCGGGGCTTTCCGAGAGAGAACGCTCGTGTACGAGCGTTTCGCGTCTCTCGGGATTCAGACATATTCAGCGGTAACAAGCTCGTCGCCGAGCAGGAAACTTTTCTAAAGTCATTGTCCCAATGTGTTTCCAACGTCGGCTGCGCGATAGGCTGTGCGTCGTTGAATTTTCTGTACCCCCCCCCCCCCCCCCCCCCCCCCAACGTTCCGCGATATTAACGCGAATGGAAATTTCCCGATCGGGCGTATTAGCACGCTGATCGCCGTGTCTGCCGCAATTGGGTAACACGCGAGTTTCAGTGCCATAGTTACGGAATATCGGTTTTATTAATATCAATATTACAGTTATTAAACTGTCACCCGAATATGGGCGACATGGCGATGGACGCGTTAATCCGTAAGTCGAGAAAGGTCGGTCGATCGTAAAATTTCGCAACGTTTTCGCAGCCATTATCGTCCCGTGTTTTTGTCCGTTCGTGAAATTGAGTTTCAATAATTATCGCGCGGTGATCGAAGCAACTTAATTCGTTGAAGTTTAATAGCGGGCGCTTCTTCGCGAATAAATAATCAGGTATCGATCGGCGCTTCGTCCAGACAATCGACGCGAAAGGGTTATTTTAATTACAAAGGAAGCTAAGGTCCATTTCAATTGTAACAAAATTTAATTGCATTCCTCGAATCGATAGATCGCGCCTCGCGTAAACCCGCGAATATTCCAGCCGCTAATTGCAGAACAACCGTTCTGCCGTTACCACCCAGATTTTCGAGGGTTTCACGACCGACGGAATTTCGACGTCATTAATTATAAGCAGCGGTCGCGTTAAAGCGCGATGCGTTTAAAGCAACCCGTGAAATTGTTAATACCTATGCTTCTTACCGCAACGATTCCGATATATCTCCTAAACGCGGATTACCATTAACCGTGTTACAAATCACTCGTTTAACTGACACTGCAGCGGGCTTTTAATTTGTATCCGCGGGAGAGACGGCACCCAATTAAAGGGCTCGAGGAACAGAGCGCTATGCTAATATATCATTTGCAAGTAAAGCCACCCCCGTGTTTTCTGACGGAGAGGCGCGGCGATGAAGACGCGGGTAGAAGTGCAGAGAGGGTGAACAAAAATTCCCGGTGGGAGTACGTTGATTTTTATGCGCGCGAAAGATTATGTTATATGTCAGATAGATAATCAAATCGTATTTGATAAAGGATAAGAACTATTGCAGTTTTATTACTACCGCCGTGTAGAAGATATATAAATACTCCAATCAAATGAAATGGGTATTACTTAAATAAAATGGGTGTATGCAAAATCTCTCCTACGCGTGAATAATTAACATTCCGTTAGTAACAAGAGCGATGTGCAACCCTACTCGAAAATGTTTTTTTCCGTGATCATCGAAAGGAGGTGCGTACCAATTGCTTCAATAATTTACCATTTCCAATTTTTCAGTGTTCACTTGTATTCAAAAGTAGTTTAATACATATCAAAATGTTGAACAAATAAGAATTGGGGTCGGTATTGTGTAAAAATGTCATCTCGTGATATTCGATAATACGGTTTGTGTTTAAGTATTTATAGCTAGTATTCGAAGAAATAAATACTACTTATCGTATACTACTTGTAACGAGATAGCGTGACCCGTGTGCATATAAGAAAACAAGATCGTAGTTTATAGCGGTTTAAAAATAGTGGGGTAAGTAATTGCCTCGTGCGCCACCTATAAAGATTAAAGACGAAAGGCATGGCGGGTGTTAGATATGCATAATTATAGATTTTTTTATACAATGGTTATTTTTACACTGGCACATTTCCCGCGGCTCTCGGGGCGCAATTTTCTCGTAAAACGAGGCAATCGTTACGTAAGCTAGATCGATACGAAAGATACGTATTGCGCGTACGAGTGTGTACATCGATGAGAACGAAAGAGAGGATCCCTCTTGGTACATCGTGCAATTTAACCGGAAAACTCAACCGCGGAAACTCCATTAAATAAAGACAAAGGATGCAAAGTAACGCGTAGAATCTATACCCGCTGGCGTAGAAGTGAGTCGTCCCTCCTTCAGCTTGCGTAACGAATTTTTATGAAATCTGTCCACCCCGGCTCAAGGAAACGAAGTAACTGGATAAAAGTATCAACGTTTTACAGAGAGAAGAAAAGTTTAAGTAAAAATAATGGGAGGGAGGGCTAATACTTCCCGAAACAAGGGTCAGGTATGAAAACAGAAATAGGAAAACTTGAACGGGACGTACTTCCAGGAAAGTTTTTCCGGGAACAGGATATTTCCGTTGTAATCTAGCTAATGAAGAGACCGTCAAGAGAATGTTCGCCGGACCTAATTTAATCTCGAAGCTGATCACCGACGAAGAGGATCAACTTTCCCATCGGCCAATGTACTCGTAAAAGTTGCAGCAAAATTGTTGTATCTACTTTTTTTCTCCATTTACCAACGGGCAAGGCGAGCGATGGCGCCTCGATTAATAAATGGGTCAAGAATACTACTCGAAGGCCATAATTAAATCTCCAATGAAGACAGTTTGATTAAACCAATCTCCCGCTTGTTTTGCACTTGACAAATTTACGAGCTCGAAGCTGTAATTAATTATAAGCTCGTTGCGGGTAAACCGGGAGTAAGGCTAAAGCCACGCGGCGGACTTTGCGATCGTTATCATCGTGGGGCTGCTCTTTCTCTTTGCGATCGGCAAATTTTTGTCCTCGTATCCGATAATATACGAATCGTTACGTACCACCGAGGGCTTGGAAAGTAGTTGGGGCAGCGGAAGCTGCATAAATCTATCTTAAGTGTCAGAAAACAACCGCGAAGATACGCGAAACACTCTCCCATGATTCATGAGGATGATATTGCAACGTTGTATCCAGGGTAATATGTATTCCACTGGATTTATCCTACTTGATATATTTAACATTACGGCGAAAATTGAGCGGAAGTAAAAACGTCGAGAAAAGCCATCGCGTTAGCTTCTGAACGCGAAGATACGGGCGATCGTTAGCGGTTGCAATGCGCTAATATAATTTTTTTCAGTGCCACAAAGAGAATCGTACCGCGCGATTGGTATTATTAATAATTCACATCCTGAATCCTAAGTTTCTTGAAACAAAGTAATCAGCAAGAAATGATTGCTTCAAATATCGTACATTATTCCCGATTAATCTATTATACAACGAGACCCTTCCGCCATATTTCCAATCGCAGCGAAGAAATATGTATATTACTTACTGATCCGCGAATGTTACGTCGTGAGTAATAAATACTGGAATGAACATTAACATATCTGCGAACGGATGATACGGTACGTACTTCTCACCGAATACATTTTACATAAATATGTTACTCCGGAATGGTAGCAGTCTGTAAACGACACCGATCGCTAATAAATTATACTTATCGTTCATTTATTATTACAGTACGTAACACTCGTTCCGCCTTCGTCCGAGACACGCGATCATTTTGCAACGTTTATTAATTCGTCCTTATTAAGGATACGCGCTCGTGCAACGAAACGACGAGTCGTTTGTTACGACGTATTACGAGTCAGAATCGAATATTCATCGAATTCGTCGAGCACGTACGACCCGCGCTTTCGATACCAACGCGTACCCGTATTAATCGACTGTCAACGGTGAACTTAAAATCCATCGCAATTTCGCGTACTGTTAACGCGCGAGAAATTGGTTATCGAAAAGAATTTGCTACTCGCATCCGTTTGCCGTAGAGCTGAAAATTACATTTCGATTCCAAGGAGATATCGATCCCGGCCTTTTATTAAATCTCCCCAGCCTCCATTTCGTTCGTTAACGACGCGTTTCCAGCGCAAACGAGCGGACCGAGCCGTTTGTTACGATGTATTTTCGTTTTTCGTAACACTCGACGCGGAGATCGTAGCTGTTACGCGGAACGCTGGCGGGATTGAAATATGCGCCCGACGTGCTACGCATGCACCCGTGGCAGAAGGAAAACAAAATCACCGTGACATGCATAGCACGTCCCTCGCGCCGAAAGTGTCAACCGACCGAATTTATAGTGTTTTTACTTGTCCCGAAATTAAAGCAAGGTAAACAAAGAAGACCGGGGAGAGGAAGACCGTCTATCGGTCCTTCGCGCAGACCGAGGAAATTCACTGTAAAACGGTTTACCGCCTAGCAATTCTAACGATTCGTGCCACTCCGAAACTTGTTTCTGTCTTTCTTTCTTTTTTTTGTTTTATCAGATGGGATAGTCAGAGTTGTTTTTACGAAACGACCGAATCAGTTTAACGAGGCGAGGGTGCCCGAACGGTAAACAAGTTGTACAGGGGGTTTTCGGTGGAATAAGATATATATGATAATGGACGCGTAAATAATAAACCGGGAGATTTATATTCGGTGGGCTACACCGCGCCGTCGCGGAGAATTAATATGCGCGTTTACGCGGTAACCGCGTATCGTCGCGAGCGATTGGCTCAACGCCGACGGAATGATATAATTACGGTTGCAATTTATGCCTCGTAGGTTATGGCAATCGAAGAATAACAAATAGTCAGATGATCGATGTCACTTTAATGCCCGGCACTCGTCCATTATTCATTTGTCCCTATGCTTCCCTCCGATTAATTATTATCCTGATAAACGTCCCACGGTGCGTGTTCCAGCGATAAATCGTTATTCCCGTGACGCGTGCGACCGATGAAACGTGCAGTTGATCGCGCACGCATCACCCTCTGCCAATTAACCGGCAACTCTCCCTCTTCACTCTTTTTTTCTTTTTTTTTTATCAATTAACCGGCCCTCCAGTACGGAACATTAAATCCGTGTAAATTGACGTCCATCATTACCGAGTTAATACTGAATTTAATACGCCGCATTAATATAAACTTCCAATTTCGAGCATCGAATATAAACCGCGCGTTCGGTGCGTTAAACCAACGGAGCATCGACTCACGCACGAGGGAGTGAGAGTGGCGGTGACGTGCGCGAACAGATATAAAAAAGATGTACTTCAAAGTTGTATTTAACGTTTTTGTGATTCTGCTTTCTCTCTTCTTCTAAAATGAAAAATGATTAGACGGTGTATATTATCGATCGTGTAGTAGTTGAGAGATAACTTTAAGGGGAAAACCGGAGAATTTGAATTTCGACACCGAGTTCGCTGGAATTTATTAATCGCGAGCGAGAAAGGGAACGACGGGACTCTCTGTTCTCGTATAATTTCAAACCAGGCGCAACGATGTTCGCGATCCTGCATTTTATCTGTTTTAGCGGAAATCAAATGAAATCACGTAATACGGGCTCCCACAGATTCACCGGTATGTAGGATTAGCAGTGACAAGATAAAATTAAACGCTGGTATCTTCGATAAGAACGGATTCGGGGGATCCCATGTTTTTTTTTTTCTCTCTGTGGAAATTGTTCGTCGCAATTAGATCCTTAAGAGGAAATTGCGCGCCCTTTTTATTTCGAGCAAGGGTAAAAAAGTGTACGATTTATCTTTGCAGGATAACTTTTCGCCTTTAACGGGCAATGGATACAGATATCATGAAATTACCATTATAAATGTTTCTCTTAAGCACGTGCGCCATTTATTGATAATTATACGTAGAGATGGAATGCAAACGAACTTCGAGCTTGTAATTGATGGCACTAATTCGACAGCGACAACGTGTCCCATGCGTTTACAATCATTAGAAATTGTAATCAAACTCGTGTAACGCTCGTTCTCCTATCGAATTGCAATAGGCGTTATCGTAAATTCTGCTTTAGCAATATTCGATATCAATAAAATCAAATTATCTGTATTTAGTTACCGAACTGAATATTCATCGACGACTAACTCTCATAACGTTATCGTAATGCGAATTCCATACGCTCGTTTTAAACGTAGCTGCTCTCAAAAGTGTGCGCATATTTGAAAAATCTATCAATTTTTTAGGGAAACCGCTGAAGTGGCACGAGAAACGCTCCCGTACCGTAAAGGGGCAATTTGTAAATCGCGTCGAAGGTTGTTACAGAATCTTTTTCACTCGCGATCGCCGCGACTTCGATTTCTAATAGCGCTGGAAGACTTACACCCACGCGCAATAACCCCACTCTCCCAGGGGTCGGGAAATACACGAAACTCCCGAAGGAATTTCGCGAAAAGTTTAAGCAGAGGGAACCTAGGAAACGACAGAAAGTGGAATGGAGAAGAAAAGTAAGTCTTACCGGGAACGAAAGGATAGCTTACGTTTAGTAATAAGAGAGGCCAAACTGATGCGAAAACTAAAACTGGAAATCCCGCGGAACTTTCATTTTTTTTTTTTCTTTTCCGTTAATCCTTCTCCCTTTCCCCCGGATTCTTATCATGAACGTCGTGGCGTGTATACCAACAAATATTTTTCGTATTGCACGGCTCGAGGGTTGATTGGTTCTTCCTCGTTATCGTTCGAGATCTACGCGAATCCGATCCCTTTCGTGCCTTCGCTAGAAGCACCGAAGTTTTGGCTACTTTCGAGGAATAATAAGCAAGTCCTCCGTGTAATATCGAAGTCCTGAAGGGCGACGCGGAAAAACTTTTCCCGATTTGCCAGTCTCGGCGCTGCGCTGGGCTAAAAGGGAATGGATAAGAGTATGGGGAAAAAGTGTGGAGGGGAGAAAAAGATTAGAGGAGAAGCAGAACGGATGAACTCGCGACAAATTGCGGAACGCCTTAAAAACGATGGGAATGGATGCTTAAGGCTTTATAAGAGGGGATCTTTATCCGAGTCGAATCTAATTACGTAGAATTAGTAGAATGATATCGCGACTCGTTGGAAGACAATCGTATTAAGATACACCGGCAAAGGGGTAACTCGAGCGAGGATGTTTAGCAAATCTCGCGATACGATTATATCGAGACGCAGTTACTTAGCTGTTCGGTAAACCACCGAGCGAAAGCTTCGAGATCGATTGCGTTCCGATCGATTTTCCTTCCGTGGTATAAGGAACTTGGTTATAGCAACGGGATAATAAACGAGTCTCGAGGAACGGGAGAAGCGGTTCCCGAAAATCGAGACGACTTCGAAGGAAGTTTTAGCGTTAAGTTAGGCAGGTATCGTCGGAAATAGTGTTTCCTAACTGATTGGAGAGGAGAGACGAATCCGCGAAGTATGGGCACTTGACGACAACAACCCTTTCTCATCCGCAACTGTAATTGCTACTTCCATCGCATTGATATTTAAGCATCGCGGCGCCCTATTAACGGCGACGAAAGTTGAATCATCGTGTTGTACAAAATTCTATTCTTAAACCTAACGATCCATCTTGCCCGTTAATTTAAATTCCAACGTCTCAATTTATTTCGCTGAAAGATTAAAGAACTAGGCGCCGCGACGGAATTACGAGCAGATATAAATATTATGCTGCGATAGAACGTAATTTATATGGATATTCGTCGTAGCTTCCCGCGAAACTTTGCTTAAGAAAGAAGATGTATCGATTGCTAAGATCGATCTACGGGTTCGTACAAAGAGACTCGCGCTGGTGAGAGAGGCTGGGAACTAGGAAGTGCTGATCTAGAGAAAATAGCCGAGGACCCCAAGGACTGGAGAAGAGGATGAGTGGAAGAAGAATTCCACTCGTAAAACACGGGACGATAAGAGTAGGAGGACAAAGGAAGTGATCACATATTATACGTAGAGACGTATATTTCCGCTTTTACGTGCCACCCCAGTTTCCTCTATATTTGAGCTACACACGTAAGATCTCGTACACGCTCGCAATCTACGGAGATGTCTTACCTACATATATTTCCCGGATATTTATTAATCGAACGGACAGAGGGTTCGCGCAGATTCGAATTGCACCGGTGCACAGTGTGACGAAACAGCATAATTATGGACATACGACTAAATAGTTACGTGCTGAAAATCGAATAAAATTTTGTGCAGATATTTGGAATAATGCCTGGAGAATTTGGAAGCAACAATAATTTTGTTGAGAGGCACGCCACAGTTTGAGACTATATTCGGTATGATAAGCTTTAAAATATATATTTTTGTCAATTAATACCAGAATTGAACCGATTATTTGAAAAAAAGTATCAATGTCCATAATTATGCTGTTTTGCCACACTGTTAGGTGTACCGTTATGTAAATTCTCCCAGCCACCTTACACGAAAGATAAACTCGTAATCCTGACGGATTTTACCTAGGCACGGAAAGCTTGATTACTGTAGTTGGATAATAAACAAGTCTGTAACCGATGTAGAAATGGTTTTGGAAATCCCAACAGAGTTTCGACGAAAAGTTTTGTCGGTCTCCGTTTCCATTTCCCACGCAAATAGATACGTACGTATATACACAAATCTGAAGTATTCGGTCTGTATTGGTTAACCGACTAGTAGAAAAAACGTACAGCAAATAAAGATAAAAAGCGCAGACGAGAATTTGGAGAAATTTTAAGAACGCGCGTGAAGAATGGAAAAAAAATGTTATTAAACCAAAATTTGTGGACATTTTGCAGGGGATGATCTAGAGAGTGTCCAAGTTAATTTGTATTTTAACCTGCACGAGTCTACGAGATCCGTAATTTTAAACGATGCCCATTTGTTTCGATCGTCTCGCGTTTAACAGAAATTCGAGCGGATCGTTTGCGCGCACGATTAATTAAGAAACATGAAAGTTCAATAATTAGAAAGCGATATCCACGGAGCGTATCGCGTTGAGCTTCTTAATTATTATCCCGGATCGATCAACCGATACTATTCCCTTCAGACTTTATCATTTTCGTTGGCGGCAGCCGCACGAAATTGCATCCCAGTAATTATAAAGTGAAACGTTTCTGGATTACCCGTACACGTGCAATTTATTACTTGTTCGCGTAATTCTACAAACAATTCGGGATTAACCAACTCGGTAGTAGTCTCGTTACAGACCCGCGCGACAATGTTGGGTTTGGTTAAATATTCAAATAGTAGAAATGGCTCGATACAAATTTGTTCCAATTTGGGCTAGTCGAACTGCCGGGCAAAACTCGCCAAATATAATAACACGGCTGCGATACAATGTAACTTTGCATGGAGATTGGCCACGAAATTTCAAGATTTCCAATTATCGCCTAACTGCTCCCGGTATTTCATAATCGCGTAACCTATGGGGTTACGTGGAAGCTACAAACTTCTCTCGATGATAATACAATCGGAAAAGACATTGACGAGTTTAGATATCGATTAGCGGATCGAACTAACAAACTTCGCGTATTTGTACCGTTATTAACTAAAACTCCAGTTTCATGGTCCAGTTAAGTCCAGTATTATTTTGCACTTTCGTCTAATATACCGCCTAGACATCCGACGATTCTTACTGCTCGCCGAACGTGCGGGTTATCATTCTAGCCCTAGACATCTTGGAACGTTCGGCTATATCTTTCCCATTGTCGACTTGTGCTGTAAAGGGACCAGACTTCATAACTCAGGTGCGAATTGGCCCGTGGACACCTAAGTTAGAACATTTAACATTATCCCTGGCCAGTAGTTCTTCATTCGATACCGTTGCACGTTATTTCTAAAATAAATTCCAAGTTCAACCAACGACGTTGACACGAGTGCGCAACCAACTTACGATACGGCACAACGGTACTATCGCAACAATACGATGGTCGCTGTTGCGATTCCGAAAGAATTTTACTCGGGGAATTTCTCACCGAGACCCACGTCCTTCGAGCGTATCTTGCATGCAATAATACACGGGAGTAAGGTAAAGAAAAAAAGGAGAAGGGACGAAACAGCAGGCAAATGAGAAATAGTTCCGCGAAAGTGAAAAATGGTCCGCGCAGAAAAATGGGTGAAGCTATTAAGCGAGTTTTCGCCCCGTTTAACGCGATGCGATAAAAAGATCAAAAGGGAGCTTGTTTATTTTTCCCCGTTTCCCGGGGAATTTCGTTCCTGCCCCCCCTGTACCCTGGACTTTTGGTGTATTTTGATCCTATCCGCCGAATGATTATTCTTGAATTTTGTCGAGCCAAAAAAAAAGAAGAAGGTAAGAAAAGTGTCCCTTTCGACGACGGAGGAGCGAAGTTTCATAATTAACGAGCTAACGAGGAAGCCACGGGTCATTTTAAAGCATTACCGCTGCGCTCTCGCGTCAAAGTTTAACTTACCGCGTTATATTTTCGAGATTCTTTTACTAGAGAAAGTAGAAAAGTAGTAAAGAAGCGATGACAAAGGGCCGACCGAAAAATGCTTCCGGCGAGGAGAAGAGAAAGTGTGTCAGGGAAGAAAACCGCCGCGGCGCCGCGGCATCTCCTCGCGTAATACAATTTCGCGAAACATACCGCGTCGTTATAACGAAGTGCTTTCTCCCCCGTCTCGGCGTAATCTTCTTTGGAATTATTTCTATTTAAATGTGTAATAAATTATGAATGCCCGTATCCTCTCTTTGTGTTTAACTTGCAACGGCGCCATTCGCGACCAATCTCGTGAAAAGGACCGTGGTCGCGCGAAATCGCAAGAATCGCCCAGATATCAAGTCGCGCGGCCACATAATAAACGAAATCTCGAGTCGCGAAAGGAATTCGTATAGAAAACTCGGAGCGATTCTCTCGCGGGGGAAAAAGTTTTGTCGGTAGCCGTGGCGCATTCCACGGTAAAAGCGCGAAACTGCTTTGAATGGAGAATCGAGATACGCGTTACGTTACGGTTTCCGCGCCGCGTCAAACTTGAATAATTCTTAATATCTCCAAAAAAAAGGGAAAACAACATGAAAAAGACCGATGAAATTCAGGGAGAATTCAGTGAGAATTCAGTGAAAGGAACTCGATCCAATATCCTTCCGTGCCATTAATCTCACGTGGCAACATAAACTGTTATTCAACCGAGACAGAAACGTAGGGTGGCGTTTAAAGAGCCCAAAGTGACTTTCATATTTTGCAGAACACGCATGATGGGGGGTGTAAAAAGCTCGATCCTTTCCCGTTCGTCTTCGGTTTCCACCCTCGGACTCGCGTGACGACACAATCAAAATGCAAAGATGTTTCTCACGGGAGAAACACGCGCGTTTAGCGTCACCGCCTTCGATTTGAGGTGAACCAAAAATTACCCGTACCATTTTTAGATCCCGTTCGTACGTAGGTAAAAAGGAAAATCTCGGTCAAATAAACTAATAACACGGTTGATCGTTAATCCTGCCGCGAGGGATGCGACTCATCGAAGATTCCGATCGCCTAAAATTCACGAACTATCCCGGAATCAGAGGCGCTCCGTTACATTATAACCGAATTTCGAATCAAGAACGCGACCCTCGGAATCTCGTGCTCGGCACTTCTTCGTAAAGTTTTCCAGGGTGCATTCTCCGGGGACCGTGGGAGCGGAAGCTCCAGAGGTGGAAGAAAGACACGAGACGCGAAGGAAAAACGCCCGCGGTGGAAAAGAGGGATGAAGAAAGGGGCTCGGGGGGGGGAGGGTGGTGGCGCGGCAAAGGGGGAGCGAAGATTGAAGGAGGAGAAAACGTAAAGGGAGGGAAAGAAAAGGGAGCAACTCACCCTTGCCAGAGACACGGCTGGAAAGCTGTCCCAGGCGAGTTGCGCTTCCTCGCCCGTGTTTCCATGACGTTGACCCGAGAGGATCCTCGCAGCCGTGAGAGTGCTCATCCCCATCCCGTCGCCGACGAAGAGGACGACGCCCCGCGCCACCCCGACCGGCGGCGTCGTCCCGCTGACGCTCGTGCTCGCAGCCGACGCGCGAATACGAGCTTCGATCGCGCGTGTCGCTGCCTCATACCAGACCTCCCTTTCTGCGAACAGACATTTTTCTCACTTGAGCAACCCCCGAACCGACTAACCCTGGGCTATCTTAATTGAATCTATAGCGTGGAAGCGTCGAAGCGTCGAAGCGTCCACGAGAGAAATCGACTATTATTGCCCCGGCTTTCGCCTCGGACGTTGTTCCGTCATTCATTTTCGTCGCGCTCGTAGAACGCTAGAACGCAGGTCCGCTCTCGTTTGCAGTGTAGACAGTTTTGCTGCTAATCGAGATTTTTTAAAAACAACCCCTGTTCTGGTTGAAAGATTTCGCGGTAGCAGCAATCTTTTTTTTCTTCAAATACCAGGGGTCGGGGATTCAAGAGAGGTGATTAACTGATAGCGTCTCGAATGATTACTAATGTACATGTAATTCGTCGTGTTTGAGAGACTGATAATTAAGAATGTAATTCGTGGTCAATCGAAAGTTGACGACGTTCCAACGATTCGCATCGTATACGATCATTAATATTGCGCGAGACACGCGCATTTCCAACACCGCGGTTACGTTACTAATACTCTCGTGCATCGCTCGGTATAGCCATTACGAAGATTCGAGGAGAATTTGTAACTGACCTAAGTATAGGAACGTCGATACTAATCTCTAAATACGACGCTTCTTCCGGAGGGAACTCGGTTTCATTGAAATCGTCATGTTACAGCTTTGGACCACGTTTTCCTGTCTGCTACAGAAACGTTTCTCGTTTGAATGCCGCCGAAGGGACCGGATATCTTAATTGAATCTGTTAGTAAAACGGTCCGAGTCCGACTGTTTCTGGAAAGGTCGTTTGCTGTCGGTAGGATAAAAAAAAAAAAAAAGAAACGGGAGAGGAACTTCTCCGTTAAATGACCCTTCGCGTGGAAGCCCTTAATACCGACGCGAGCAATTTTCAAGCAATCTTAATGCGAATAAAATCCTTCGGGCGTAATAAACAAAATGAAAATGAATTTACACCGTGAAGCGATTAATCCTTCCTCGGTTTACGTACGTAAATTCACACGGTTCCCTGTCATCCTATATTAATCTTTAATCTCAGATCAGTACCCATTCGTCTATTCGACGAACACTGATACTTTTATACTGATCATTTTTAGCAAACTTTTTATATAATTGAGTTATTGAATAAATATAATAAAGAATAAAGAAAGCGGAGTAATTTTAACATAGTCGTCAATTCGAAGAACGATTTAAAAAACGATGTAAAAGTAAGACCAGCCTTCTAGGATTAAATAAGTCCAGCGTACCTCGATACTTTGTTTTACTCTCGAGTATCTCGTTGCACGCTGTCCGTGTAATAAAATTAACACGACGACCGATACGCGGGGATTGGTCGGCGAGTAGCGGAGATCGACCGCGAATCGCAATCCGATACACAGTAGTCCAAATACCAATAGAAATCACGATCGGACTGCGGGACGAGACTCTTGACACCGAATCCAGTAATCGTATGAAACGTTCCGAGAAGTTTCGAGCTTGCAAATGCGTGGTCTGGTCCCGACGAAGGAAGTTCAGTCGATATTTACCCGCGGCGATTTTGTTCCTTGTCCACTGCCGAGCGGAGTATCGCCGGAAGCGCGTTAGGGCGAACGACTGTTTCCACGAAACTGCGCTCATCGTGGACCCCCGTCGTTACGGTTTGCCTAGAAACACATTGCCAGCTAGTAGCCGTTAATGGGGAAGTTTAAGCTACGCCATAGCGACCAAACTGCCATATCGCGCCACTGTATTGGCCGAACTGGATTTCCCTGAAAGCGGAGGTAGACTCGATACCCCGTCACCTCGGACGCATTAAATCTGAGTTTCTCTCGAGCTAATTAGAGCTGGCGGTGAAACGCGTGGCAAGAGGGGAGAGGGTACGTACGTCTCGCCCCGGAATCTCGTGTATTCCGCGTTGAGTTAAACCGGTTAACACGATTTGTATTAATTAGCGCGTCTATCGCGATTATTACGCCCGCTGACGCCTCTCGCGTTAAGGGGTAGCTCGTCGCGTTGACGTTTGCCCCGACCATGGTTTTTAGGGAATATCCGCTAATTTACATTTAATATAACGGGCTTGGATTAAAACGGACGAGGTTTCCTGTAACGAAGCGTAATTTCTACACCGGTATACGCGGCGCGAATAGAATCCTCGGTGTACAGAGGAGATATGAATTTTGCAGATCTACGAATCCCGCGTAGAGTTGAAACGGCAAAGCGGTTTTGTCGTTGCCTTCCGTGTCAGCTCGCTCCGATTAATCCGTCGAAAAACACGCTCGCGAGATTTGTGTGTTCGCTAGTTTTACGTAATTTTATATTAATGCCACGGCCGCGGCGCGCTTTCCACGTTACAAAATTGCGCGTTTTTCGAAAGTGTTCCTACTCGACCGTCGGGAATAAACGCCGCGGGAGAACCTCGGCGACTGTTTGCGCATAGCATTAAATTCAAATGTGCGAAAGTAAAAAATCTTCGCTGGGCAATGCAAATGCAGCGGAATATTTCAGTGGGAACGAGTCTCTCGTTCCATAAAGATTGCCAATTCGCGAATGTTTTAGTAATCGCCTCGCGCTTTCCGAGCGATTCTTCTCGCGTATCGTTAACCCAGAACACTGGCGGGAGTTTGATGCTTTCGCGGAGAGATGCAAAGATTTATGCCACTCGAATCTGGCGGAACGTACACGCCGAAAGGGAATTTATTTTGCTAGGAAACGCCGATAAATATTTCGCCAGCGCGCAGATTGAAATCCGCAACATTCGTTTTTTTTTTGCCACGTTCGCACTGCGCGATTGGCTACGCGCATGAATTGAATATTCATAAATAATTGTACGTGTCAATGATTCGGGAATGCTCGTGTTCCGATCGAATAAATACGCATACGCGATCGTTGGCATAGACGTTAGTTGCACGCGTATCGTTCCGATTGAATTATAAGGGTTTCGGGTGCGCAGTAGCATAAATTTACAATTAGAGTATCCGGAATGTTATTAAATATGCGATCGTCACGCTCGATATCCCTGGTTATTCGTTTACGTTGTTTAAAAACGATACGTATCCGTGCCGACATAAAATAATTCGTTAACTCGACGCTCGCTTTCCTAATGTCTCCTCAATTAGGTTCTAGCGGAACCTTTTTTTAACGAACGTTCAATTGAAATATTACTGTTTTCAACGAAGACATCAAATGCACGAAACTTAATACAAAACTCTTAAAAAGCCGAGACTCAAAATGCAAATGCTGGTAGAGTATCTCGCTTATTAGGAAGATACGAACGATAACTGCGTAGCTATGATAATAACGGTAACCGCGGAATATTAGTAAAGCGACTTATTATAACAGTGATAAGAGCGGCTGAAAAATGAGGGAAAGATGAAAGAAAGGAGACCGTCGAAAGACTCCTCCGGGAACTCCAGATAACTTTAGAAAAGTACAATACTCGTCCCGGGAGAACTTCCAAGAGAGCAGATAAATGGTTTTAATAGAATGATCCCCGGGGTTAACTGGTTTCTTTGAAATACAAGCCTAATATAACGATATACCGAGCGATAGCGGCCAACCGAGAAACGAGTAATGCATTTTTTAAAAGTGACCGCGGGATCCGCGAGAAAAATTCTATCTTACTTGGAAGGAATGTCCCTTCCTCCAGCACGTCGAGTAATTTACCGAAATAGAACTGTTGCGTTGATAGAAAAAAAAAGCATTGCCAGATAAAGTCAATTAGCATAGCCCCGAGGGTAAAGTATTCACTTTCGTCGTATCGCCGAGACCTTAGAACAATTAGTACGATCCCGAGAAACAAAAAAAGACCTTCTCCTCTCGCTGTACGCCTAACTAAATATCAACCGCGATGAAACTATAAATACCGTTGAATAAACAACCAGGGGTCGATATTTCTACGCTCAAAGGACCGCGTACACTTTCGAAGCCGGTATATCGGGAAACTGTGTACGAGGCTACGCGTCGCGTCCATTAAAACACAATCGAAGCGGCGCTTTCGATGCACGCGAAATCGTGGATAAAAGAAAATCCCCTCGATACAAGCCGTTGTCGTAATTCTTGGAATTCGCGAGCAAACGATTCTTCGCGTTCTCGTGATCTCGGCCTCCCGTAAGTTTGTCTTCTAGATTAACGCCGCCGAAATCCGCTTTGTGGTTGATTGCCGAGATCCCGGCTCCTTGGCATAATTTACGCCCCCAACTTATTATACCACTGCGCCGTCGCTGCGCAAGCAGCTTGCGACAAGCGAGGGTAGTTTATGATCGCGGTAGGTTACTATACCGCGATCTATGGTACACTATAGTCGAGGGCTCTGTACGTACGTATGGTACTCTTAACTCTCATGCCGATAGTTGCCGGCAGGTGCAACCTATTTCCTTTGATTGGAACGAAACCGGATGAGAATATCGTTATCGCAACCCTCGTCGGGCCATTGTTCCAGGTACCCTCTTTTTTATTCCAAGCCAGAGGTCGTACCTACCGTTTTAATTACACGATCGGTTCGAGCTCGATGCGTCCCGCTTCTTGGAGTACCGAAGAAACGGCGTAATATCGTTTGAGCCGGGGAAGGAAGTCAGGATAAGGATGAGGGAGTCATTAATTTGAGTCCCGCGAAAGAACGTCCGTTTTACGGATATTGAAGGGGTGGCACGAAACAGGGAGTGTTTACGATGAGAATGTTTGCTCGATGTTGTTAAATGATAGAGCATTTAGGGAAGTTGAACGAGGTTGCTGGAAATGGAGTTTGGATTTACACGTTTCGAATCGGAGCAATGCAATCTTTCGGGAACATAATTATAAACGAGAGCGGGAGGACAGAAGAACGCTCGAAAGTTGATAGTTTTCTAGTTAACGTATTTTCAATTTACTCGCCGGTACGCGATCCGTACCAAACTTTTCAATTCACACGTATCGGGAGCTACGTATAGATTTTGAGATTCACGCGCCACTGAACTTACGACTCCGTGTATGACTTAGTTCCTAGAATCGGAAAACGTACGAGGGAATTCCATCTATAAATTTAAGGGCCCCGAATACCCGCAAATTAGTTAAGTACTACACTGACGATAATTAATGCCTTCCTAATGAATATTCCCACCTGAGATCAACTTGCGCCGCAATAGTTTCGAGTTTCCACTGACACGAACCTGCTACGTTCCTAGGGGATTTTCGCGTACAAGTTTACCCGGGCCGGTACCGTTCGTAAGTAAAACACCATCGCGCGCGGCATAAGAATACCGTTTCGCCCTTCTTCGTTTATCGATCCTCATCGATCGATCGTAGTATCGCCTCGCTAATGGTCACATAAATCAAGCGCGAAGTTTCAATTTTTCTCCGTTCACATTGGGTATATTTATGAGTTTTACAAACTTCCCTCTAACGCTCGAAATACTTTTAACGTGGCACGTGATATATACCCAACGTAATCGTAAAGATCGATGGAGCCGATATCCGGAACTATTTCATATTCCGTATTTTGTTTAACATAGATCGCGCTATAGCCGGAGAGTCGAAGAAAAAAAAAGAATTGTCTACAGCGCGATATCCTTCTGCGTTTGGCAGTGCACGTGCGATCACGGATTCCAGCTTTTATTTGAGCCGTTTACTTTGAGAGTGGCCTATGTTCGTTTGCAAATTTTTTATTTTTCACTGTATATTGTAACGTGTACTCAGCTTGAAGCTTCCTGTCGTAAACAGTATTTTGCAGTTAAGTATATTCTAAGTATACGAGAATTTTGCGCACATAAATTTTCAAAGCTGTTTCAATAATTAAAAACATTACTTTGAAAATGGCCTAAGTCCAATTTATTATTGAAACATCCAAATATGTACGTTCTACATTTGAGTATTTACAATTTCCATGACCATAATGTTCACATGTATGTTTGGGATGAATTTATTTTCATCAAGAGGTTCCCAAGAAGTAGCGTCTTGCATCTTGAAAAATTGTTAAACTCTAAAAATTGAAACACGTATTAAAACTTGCAGTGACATGTGTGCACGTCAACATAGGAACATTAAAGTAGCTTTAACGCGGCTAAAAACTGTCCAAACTGTTGAACATAACGTGGAAATCATAGACCATCAATTCTTGGTGAGAGTGAGTCATGTATTTCATGGGTACCGTGATGTTGTGTGAACAGGTGGCGGTGTTGATCAAACAAATCAATAAATCGAGCAATTGTATTACTTAGGAATCACTTCACAATGCAACGGGCGTGATATGAGTCCTTAAAATGACTTGTTCAAAATCCTAACACAATTTAGAATTTGAAACGTGAAAGATCGTTTTGCATGCACAAAAAGAAAAACCAATAATAGCGGTCGAAGGAGAAGGGTGCTCGAAGCAGGGGCGAAACATGAAGAAATCGCCCTGCGTCCCCCAGGGCCGCGTACACGAGAAAGGGGACCTGAGGTAAAAGTAGCCAGATAATTGGTTGCCGCATAATGAGCGCCCTCTGTCGCTGTCGTCGGCGGGTATCGATCATCGGCGATAGATGATCGATAGCTCGCAGGCTGTCAACCAATGATCGTGGTCGCTACATGTCGTGGCCACGTAGGTATAATTACCGAACACTGCATAAAACAAAACTTAAAGCACCACTCGAAACAGCTTTATTGCGTCCTCGAGTTTATTGTATCGCGAGACTGCCTTTCAAATGAACTCTTAACGGGTCGGCATTACTTCTGATTATAAATCAACCATTACACCCTTCCCGTTTTTTTTTCGTATTTGCCCTTTACGCCCGGAAATACTACGTTCGCGCCTTAATCCTTCGCGAAGAGATATAATTACTGCCTGCTCGGAATATAAATTGCTATCCGGGAACCACGATAACGAAGAACCGTTTCATAACTTCCGGTCGGAGATGAAGAGTACGCGGGATATCCCGATTTACAGATCTCTCAGCTATGCCGGTCGATGGGTCGCAGAATTCCAACAAAGACCATTTTTGACACCTGCGAAAGTATATTCGTGAGATATTTAGAGAATCGGTGAAATACCCCGGCGGCAATCCCACGAGGAATTCGAGACGCCAGACTTATGCGGCATCCTGCATACGAATGTAGGAATACATCGACGAATAAACCTTGCACGGATATCGGTAGCCCAGATCTCGCGTTCCGACTTCCAATATTTCGATAAAGATACGTAGCAACGCGGTAAAAGGCTGCAAATATTGGTCGAGGGGCTTGCACGGAATCATCGAGTTACCTTTCTTTGAGGAAACGCCCGGGAATACGCACACCCGAATATGCAATAACGTCCCCTTTCATCGTAACGAATGGCAAATCTCGATATTCAATATTTCTCATCCCCCTCGTCGTTACCCCTTTCCAATTGATCTCCATTTTCTATATTATCTTCGATTTAATGTCCGCAACGCGGATATTACGTTCGCTTTGAAAGCCGACGAGGAAAGCGTCGAGTTCCCTTAACTCTCGCGAAGGATGTAGAAATTTGACGTGAGCGGCTATCGAAGCCGATCTACGATTCCAGGCCGGTGAAACGGGGCCGCGAGTTTGCACGCAAAACTGCGCTCACTTTTCCCCACGACTATTACCATTTTCCACTTTAACGAAACTACGGTGCAAGTTCCCCTCTCGTATCTATCGATGCGCGGAGCGCTGATATTCCACGGCGTAACGCAAATTGCCGGAATTCGGCGAGTCTCAGTCTGTGTACGCTCAATTTAACGGGGCGTCACGCGTCAATTTGTTCGCGATAAAACATCGCGCCGCTGCTCCATATTCGCGGTATTCTCGACCGACGCTGCTCACCGTATTAATATGGACGTATCAACAAAAATTGTCGGCAAAGCTTGATTAAAGTTTGATTAAATTTTGTCGGCGAAGAATACCTGGTCCCCTCACCTCCCCCCACCCCTCTCGTTACGTATGTACATATTCATCGTAACGAGTGTGAAACTGTTACACGTCGTTTTACACGTGTTTTTTGTTCTGTTTATTTTAGTGAGTTGCTCGTTTATTTTCTGTACCATGCTTTTTTACGCTTGACGTTACCTTTTTTACGTCAGTTGTTTTTTTGTTCGCTTTAAATAATTCCGCCACGGTTCATTGTTTTTGTATGTAACGTATGTCACGTTCTCGATAGTGGAGAATTGAAAATACTCGGGTTATGTATTACCCTGTGTGCTCTGGGAATTCGTTTAGAAATACACGCTTATCCAGGTACCCGGGATAATTTAAAAATATGATTTTCGAACAGTAGAATTTTCGAAATGTTAGTTCAACAACGCGAGTGTAATTAAACGACGCATATTCGGATCGTATCGAATTGTGTTTATTAAATTTTAAGTTCATGCATTAACGTTTCAGCCAGTGGGAAAGAAAAAAAGTATTCGGGTACTCGATATTTGATATCAGACACTCTACTGGATACTTAAAAATTAAAATAACAATTTTTTAATGCTCTCCGTGCTATCGATCGTACGTCTCGTTAATTTAAACGCCCCGTGTACATTGCAGAGATGTTCGTCGGCAAATTCAACGTATCTATCTTCCCCAACTGCTTTATTATTCGTAATGCGGATGTATCGCTGGTACCTACATCATACTTAGAAGACCGTACACGTACACCGTTGAGATATTAATTTACATGCTCAAATTACAGCCGACGTGCGCATGTCCCCGTTTCGGCACCTCCACCATCGCGAGACACAAACTCCGCACAAAACGAACGGCGACATATGTATGTATAATTTCTAATAAGCGCGAGCACAAGCGTCGCTCACCGGAATCGCTAAATTGTTCGCGTACAGCTTAACGCGCGAAACAACCATTCGGTGATTTGGCTTAACAATTTCGTTTCAATATTTTTCAATCCGCTCATTTAAACTCGCAGGCCAACGTTCTTTTTGTTTTTAATTACGAAACGCTATACCGCGGGAATAAATCATCCGTCGCGCCGCGCGTTTAACGGATAATTATCCGTTATTATTTCCCGCGAGATTGTTGCACGCGCGATTCTCTTTTTCGGGCAGGTGAAAAATTATTCCCGAAAACGGAATGCGCGCCCGGCCCATAAACCAGGGACGTGACTCAGTCCCGTGTTGCGGGAATAAACTCGCGGTACTTCCTTGCAGGAGAATCGAAGAAAAACGGGGGATGGAAAAAGCCGTGCGAGGGTTGGGCGTCGTATCGAACCTTGTCGTTGACTTCGAATTTCAATGCACGGCCCTCGGCAAAATGCCCTTATAGAAAGACTCTAACTGCGGAGAGATAAGTGGATCTTAAGTTCTCCCTCGTCGAGTAGACTTACGCAGCATTGGCTTCCACTCGCGGTGCCAATGAAAGCGCATAAACCATGAACTCTGATAAGCCATGGAATGGCAGGATAGAGGCCCGGAGAACTCGAAACGTGACCGGATGCATCATCGCGGATAACAAAGTTCCTCCTGGATTTGAGGCAACTTTCTTCATTTAACTTGACGCTAAGCTGAAAGCTCCAAAGTATTTCGTGGGGAGAAAAAAAAAGGTCTATATCGCTATTATTAGTCTGCCTGAAAGTAGTGGATCCATTATCTTTCATTCTTCTTCGCGAGGATATCGGGTACGATTTAATGTCGGAAAACGGTTCATCGTGCCGGTGAAGAGAGACGAAACGAGGGAGCGATTAAACGTGAATTTGCGGATCTTATACGGTAGCGTCTCGACGTCTTAAGTATTAGGGATACCGGAAAGAAATCTATTATTTTGCATAGTAGCGTTTGAGCTCGCAATCAGTTTGTGCTCGAACGCGGTGGTGTAAACATTTTTGTACGTTTTTCATGAAAAGGACATGAAAGACTTAGAAAAACGTTAGAATACAGTCGTGAAGAGTAAAGGAAATTACGTTTTATAATATTCTGTAACAAAAATTAAAAAAAGATAAAGTTTTATATTATTCTACAAAGTAATAGATTTCCAGAAGATAGAATGTAACGTAGCTGAGCATGGTGACAACGTAAAATATATAAACAAAGCCGAAAGGGTAACAAATAGTTGCACGAAATCTAATCAACATTGTACCTGGCCGTAAATTAGCGATCACGAAACGAGAGGTCAGTTAATCGTGAATTATCGGGAGTGTCTCGACGTCTCAAATACAAACGCGCAACGAATATGCGTGGGGAATGGGTGTAACGGAGCTGGGCAAACTGGCAACGTAAAATATATCAACACAGGCAAAAGGGTAATAAATAGTTGCACGAAATCTAATCAACTTGGTACCTCGGTGTAGACTACCGATTACACGTTAGATTATCGCACGGGTGCGCGACTCGCCATTTTACTCGCAAGTCCAAAAGCAATGGAAAATATACCGTAGTGGAATGTCTAATCGTAAATTCGGTACGTGACTATGTTCGTTTCCAGGTAGAACAATGGTTTCGAGATATTTACGAGTAACAGCTATTAAGCTCCGCGAAGATGGCACAAGGCGCTGATACTTTCTACATGTCCCGTCATATTTATTTTCCAGGTCGCGCGCGTCGTTCCGACCCACGTAAACGGGGAAACAACAACAATAAAAAAAAAGGGTGGTAGAGCACAGATTTACTAACCACTTGTTCTACCGTCACATTTTTTAGCCGCTTTTAGCTTTATTTCGCGTACGTTCGTCGTTGATCGCCGAATCGTCGATTTACTCGACGAGCGATTAAGAGACGTTCGAGGGTCTACTCCGTTGAACAATTTCCAAGGTAACGATACTCCGATCGGGGTAAGACTTGGTTCGAGGGAAAGAAAAAAAAAGTTTAATAATCCGGCGAAGAAGAAAAAATCAGCTCTTACGCTCCGAAGTAAGGGAGAGATTTAAGATGTAGCTTCGCGAGAAGCGTAACGTGTCCCGACCTCCACCATTTCTGTCCCGCGAATCGCAATAATACGCGCCGGGGCCAAAAATAATAATACTCGTAGGACGGTAAAAAGTAACGACGGGAATAATGCCCGTTCGTCGGGCCGAAGTACAAATGTCGTTTGTATAATGAAGCGAAATAAATCTCCGCTTTAATCCGGGACCGGAATCTCTCGCAGAATTACAACACGCGCGATATCATAGCAGGTACGGCAGATTGTGTCGAGCAGAGGTTAGCGTGAATGGCGTTTTCCGTTTATCCCGTATATCACGGGCATAAGCGTCGAGCGTAGAGAACCAAACTAACGTGAGCTCGAATGGAGAAACTTTTCGAGAGGAGCAGCCATTACGTATGTACCTCGGACCCAGTTACCGTCGAACCACCAGAGATTTACACACGAGCGCCTAACGCGCGCTGATTAAGCCTCATGAATTTAAAATCGTACTCGCTAATCGACCTCGTGAAACAATTTGCGATCTCTGGCAATAATAATCAGCGGGGCGCAAAATCGTGGACCGAGCAATCGCGAACGTATCGCGGGAATCGTGCCGGGCGTTTACGCGTCGGGGGACGGATCTCGAAACAACCGTTGAGACAACAACGTCGCGAGGCGATAGATTAAAGTTCGTCAACGTTTCGCGAGCGCCACCGCCGGTGATATACGACTTATTTGGAGTAACGTGAAAAATAAAATGCTGCAGCTACGTGATCCAGCGTACGCCTATATCTTTCTATTCTTTTTTTTTTTTTTTTGGTTCGTTCGTTTGAGGCGGAGATAAAAATTCAGATATCGAAACGCCTGATAAATGCTGGGCTACAATGATAAATGGCATGCACAAATGGACTATAAATCCCGGACGTGATTTACTTCTTCTACGCGGATCTAACCGTACCGAGAACGCTTTTGCGAGTTTAAAAAATGCGGATGGGACGGCGACCTCTTCCCTGTGTCTTACATTCTTGCGGGATAGCGGAAGGGGCGATAATGTTTAATTATCGCGGTTCCTGTAACTCCCGGCGAGCGATTAATCTTGACTGACGCGTAACACGAGAGGCAGAAATTCAGTGCTTACTCGCGGTATAGGGCATTCGGTAGAAGGAAAACAGGGTCATCCGTACACCGATTCCCTCTCGTGATAGTTCAAATATTTACAGACAGGGATTAGAACGATGAGTAATTAAGTCACGCGAAGGGAGCACGAAGAAGCTTGTCGGGCCACTCGTAGAGGAAGGAAGGCAATTAGGTATCGGGGCTGGAATCTACGGCTACATAATTTACACCGAGATTCGCGCTCGGCAAACTTTGAATCCTTTCATCGGTAAACCGTGAAATCGACGGTGAGGGGTGTGCCATTCGAACGGCGGTTCGAATCCTCTTACGCGCGAAAAGCCGGCTATGCGGAAAGAACGGGAGCAACGACGCGTTCGTCGAGAGTACCATCGTTGTGTTTACGATTTCCGGGCATAACGATCGGGTTAACCGGACACGAGATACCGAGAACGCGAATGTAACGAACCTCGATGACTGGAGTTTCAGCAATTGTGCGGAGAAAACCGCTGCCAAGAGCAACGCGATGCACATAAGTTTCTATTGTTCGCTGGAGATGGATTGTTCGCGAGTTCAGTGGGAAAAAGTATTAGATTTGCGATCAGCGCTAACGGGGGAGAGGGGAGGGGGTTCTGAATCGCGGCGGAGAATAAGTTATTAAAAAAGTGAACGAACGCATAATACCCTCGGAGATGCTACTCACGGAAAGTAATCGTTTGTAGGAAATCACTACACGGAAGGCAAACGAAGAATAAATTACGGATGGGGTGGCGCGGGGTTTCGATACGTCCCACCACGTTCTCTATTCTATTCGCATTCCACATTTTTCCACGAACCCGGCAGGGAACTTCGAAATACGGGTAGTTTGCATAATAGGATGGTAGGGACGAAGGAGATCGAGGATTAACGAACGCATCGATCGCTCGTATAGCGAGTCTCGCGATCGACCGACGCGACGTGGGCGCGTCGCACGATGGAAGAATGCCGGAAACGTAATTCGTGGGAAGATCTATGCGAGAAACAAAAATAATGACGCGATTAAACGGATTGGGACTTCATCGGAGCTTACGAACCCGTTAACTTAATTTTTTAGTTGCAATTTAGATCTTTCGCTTTTGCTTCCTTTCCCGTCCTCCGCGCACCTTTTTGACGAACGAGCGTCGTACAGCGGGATCAGGAAATCCAAGAAATTTGGAAAACTAATCGATCGATAATTAGATGTAGGATTTGCGCGTTAAAGTCGTAATTGATCCCAAAAATCTGGATGCTCTACTTCTCTATGCACGGTGAGCTTAACCTCTATAATTTATTAAAAAATCCTTAGGTCATGCGAGCAATCGATCGCAGCATCACGCTCGTGCCACTGGCAAGGAATCTTTGTCAAAAATCGGAAGATTGACGTATTCGTAAACTTGTAGTAAGAGTGACGATACGTCTACACCCGAAGAACTACCGGCGAAACAATCGAAGGTATATCGGTAGTTCTTAGGGCGGATAAAACGTTGCGGAGAGAAAGACGAATTGCGATCGACAGTCAATTCAACAACAGGCATACGAGTCTCGAGCTGAGAGATTAGAAAGAAAGAAATACGAGTGACATTCCGAACGAAAATAAAATGCGAAAGTTCGAAGGTGGCAGTGTATCGTGAGAGGACTCGAGACTCTCAATGGTATCGTCATATCGGGTCTCGATGTCTCTTGAAAACTCGATAACGTATCGGGAGGGGAAGAAGTGTGAGGCGTGCGTAGGCCGATTCGCGTATGTTGTACCGTTACACGTACGCGGAATCCCGCTCGATACCCGAATAACCAAATTACATTAAAATGCATAGTTTTCGCTCGCGAATGTGTAACGTCTATCACTCGGACGGCCGCAAACTGTTTTGCGGCGCGCCATTCGCCAGAGCAATGAAAATTGAACGTAAACATTGTTCCCGTCATCCTTTGTCCATCGGTTATAACATATAACGCGAACCGGAATGGACTATCGATAAATGAATGGCAGTCGATAATAATGTTGTATCGAATATCGCGCAATATTATGCGCAGCATTTGCGTCAGGGTACGGCCTGATACTGACATACGTAACGGAACGTGTAACGCGCTTGTAATTATCCCAAACTAACGACGCCTACGCGCGGTTCGCTATCTACTTTGAAAAGGCGCTCGCGCGACGAACGAACCCACCCGTCATAATTACATGCGAGAGGCGTCGGACTCTTTGTAACTCGCGATACAATTCCTCGAGAGCGTCGTATTTCAATTAATAAACAAAATTCATCGCCGATCGCACGCTCCGCCCTGAGCTTTCTCGCGCGCGGATAAAACTAACACGAGTGCCGCGATGCGCGATTACTCCCGACGCCTCTCTCAATCCCGTGCGAACGTTCGAAAGCGGAAATCGAGATAACGAGAGGTAAGTACGCGTTTCAGCGTCAGCGGGCAGAAGTTAATATCGGTCGCGTCACGTTCGTGGCGGTATCGTTGTATATTACGCGATCGCAGACTCTCGTCGCGCGATTTATCGTCGTGAGCGTTCGCGATGTTTCTACTAGGATTACCGAAGATAATACGAACGAAATACGCGTTCGGTTGGACGAGCGCGAATTGATAAGGACCGTTCGCTACTATAGCTTATTTCGCGAGACAAAACGCAGGGCTGGGGCCTTAGCTCCACCGGAGTCAGATGTAAGCATAATGCCTATGTAATTATCTCGAGCGATCGTCGCGAAAGGGCGCATTTAAGAGAATCCCGTGACTAGCCGTGACTCAGACAACCGAATCGGGTTATATCGGAGTGGAGGGTAAGGGAGATAAAGGCTAAGCCCTACCCCATTACCGGTAACGATCTTTTTGCCTTGGTTACGAGAGTCCGCGTCCTCAAAGCGAGCGTAAACGGAGAATAGGATGGAAAGAGTCGGCGTCGCGAAGTAAAGGCGGGAAAAATGAAAATTATGGAAAGTTGTGTCCGCGCACATCTGTAACGAACCAAGGGATATCGTTTTTACCGGTGAGAATTGAACGTGAATGTCAGGATCGCGATAATACGCGAAGCTATACCGCCGGGATTGGAACTGGAATTTTCTCGGTCCACGGGGAACGACATTGCGGAATAATTTTCGGTCCAAGTTTTGCCGCCACCTTCCCCTCGAAAGCGGAGGGCAGGGAAAATGTTTATGCGTGCGCGTCCGTTTTCAACGATATTTATGATTTAAACGCGCAAGGTTTTATTATCTTCGAAGCGAACGTATGCTGGAAAAGAAGAAGAGGCCGACACGGAAAAGATAAAAATGAAAAGAAATAAAATAGAGGTCAGAGAGAAAGCGTGTTTAATAATACGACGCCACGGATCGTACCACGGTTTACCAACGATGAGGAAGGAACTTGGCCGTCCGACAGATGCGAAATAAAACTGAAAATACACCGCGGCTTCCGTAATCTGCAATTACGATGGTCTCTTTTCGTTTTTTGTTTAACTTCTGACATGTTTGCAGCGCGGCAATATGAATCGATTGTTTCGTTCGGCTGAATTGTGAAACTTTTAATTTTAACCAAAAAGCGATCGCTGAAAGTCCTCGTAAATGTGAAATGAAGTAAATAATTCAACCGGTAAGTTAACAATACGAGCGCGACTCCTTTGATTTCGGCAAATCGATAAATTGCTTTAAATTACGTAAATTTTCTATTCTACTTGATGCTTCAGCCATTCGCGTTACCACGGGCGGTTGAGATACGATCGTTACAACGACCGAAAGTCGGCAGTTCGTTCGTTCAGAATTTGTTATTGGTAGCAACAAATACAGACGACGAATACGAGACCGCAACGGTCCGTATTGACACGCCTACCTTTCAATCGACAAAGCCTCTCACCGAACGGGGCAGACTTTTTCAGGACGAATGTGCAATTCGACGATGCACGGACGTCGCGTGCTTGCCTCGTAAAACTTGCATTCGGCCGCGATTCCTTTCCGCGGGATGAATTGTTATGCGCGCCCCTGGGACATTTGTGAAAATTGAAAATCAGTAAAAAAAAAGAAAGAGAGAGAGAGAGACTTCCGCGACCCGTATTCGATCCGTGAAGCGCGGCCCGAAAGGCCACCATTGTTACAAACTTTAATTACGCCCTATTTAATAAAAGTGGGTGAGACGACCGCTGCGGTAAGCATTTCGTTCTATCGCGAGAGCTTACGCTGCTCTCTCCTATCGCGAACTGGAGACACGAATTACGAAGGTTACCAGGAAAGTGTGATCCCGGAGTCTTTTTTTCCATCCCCTAGAACTAATATTTCGGGATACTTTCCGAGCCTCGCGTATAAGTGGAACGTAGCTGGAGACCGTCCGAGCTAAGGCTGATAAGAGAATATGTCTTACTAATTGTACTGGTTACCCCAATATTCTCCGTGCACGTTTTGCTTCCTCCCCCCCTCCCCCCCCCCCCTCCGGATGCGCACCGAACGTCGTTAAAGATAATCACCCTTCCTCTGATTATAGTAACGTAAAAATTAATCGAGTCGCCGAGAAGGACCGCTATACGAGTCCGGAATCGTCTGTTTCGCGTTAACGCGAATACCTGAAGTAAACCGTGTAGATATGCGCGGCTATATTAAAATGGAAATACTCCAGGTCCGCATTTGGTTTGTTGCGGCATCGATGATCAACGAAAAATAAAATTATCTCTACGAATATCTCGGAACGATATTTTCGTACTCGCAACCATTCTCCTCCACGCGAATTTCATTATAATCAATACGAAAATGTTGCAGGTACTCGATAATCGAGGATATCACGTGCAAAATCCTCACCGAGCATCACCGGAGGTATAACGAAATTCTGTCGTGCAATTAGATTCGTTGTTCGCAATCGTGTAATTTTCATCATGATTCCGCTGCGGGCACGCTGTAATTAGCGCCGACATTTGAGCACTGTTTAACGCGCCACGATTTCTAATTTAATCCCGCTAATAAGTATTAAGGAGGCTCCGCTGGTACCTCATAATTACAGGGTCAACTTTATCTGGTATCGTAATTAATGTTTCTCCGAACGCGAACGTCGCGTTAAGTATAACCAGAAGCCGCGTCCATCAAGATCCCTCGTTGATAACGGCAAACGATGTACAATCGAGATTTTGTACGCCTCTATACCTACGTAATCGCCGTAGGATCTAGGAAGATGGAGCGAATCCCGGATCCGCCCTTATCCGACACTGGCGATAGCGCGCGTGATTGTGTACAATTACCAGCCCCCGAGAAAGATAGCAACGTCATGAGAACATTGGGTTTCCGTTAAGTCGGCCAGCCATCTTGCTCCATTAACTCCAGCCTACGACTGCGGTATTCGAAAAGTCAGGAGGCACCGGGAAAAATTTACCCGTGGCCGTTGTCCCTTCGTTTGAAAGGAAAAAGTTTAATCAAAACGAGGATCCGAAACGCGCAAATATTACATTTTTATCGGTGCATTCGGCCGTGACGCGCCTTTTCAGTGCACCGACGCGTGACGCGGTGACAAAGTGAAAGGGATGGTTTTTATTTTAAGGGCGCATATACGTCGTCAATTCCAATAGGGCCGCCAGGAATGGATGAAGTACCGCGAATATTTAAATCCCCTATCGATCTTCTTTTTTCATATGAAATGATCGCTGATCTTTGTATGGGTCGACGAATCCTTCGCTTCGAGATGCATTTTACTGCGATGAAATAGTTGAGATATCGAGAAAGTTACGATTTATTAAGCAGGGACTTCTCAAATGGATGCACTTACGAGAGTTTGTTATTAGCTAATGAAATTGAATTAATTAAGCGTACAGAGTTGATTTGAGTTGAAATATCTCTTACGGATTTGTTTCATCAGTTTCTGCCAAACGTTTTTAAATATCGCGGTAACGTTACTTTGACGTAATTCGATGCGCCGCTTATTTAACCGAGAAAGTTTGCATGCGCGAACAAATAGTACAGCGTAATTTTAAATAAAACGGACAAAATTTTGTCAGGAAAATCATGGGATCCAGCTGGAAGAACCAACACGATGAATAATTATCGAACAAACACTCGCTAATGAAGAGTACATTTTCCACCGTAGAGCCTGAAATGTTTGCGAGCAGGAGATAATATTTAACGAAAGCCACGATAATCGCGTATCGCGAGTCTCAGAGAAATTCGCGTACACGCGGGATAGTCTTTGAATGTACTTTTATCGCCCTCGTCGTTGCATCCGCACGCGCGCGCGCGTGCGTGCATGCAGGTTGATTTATTCACGGAAGTTTAATTTCTCTTTCGTCCATATTTATACGGGAGATGCCGAGCATGGGGCTTTGACCGTACACGAATGGCAGAGGATAGAGACGCGTCATCTTCTATTTCTTCGGCGAAAACATTCAAAGTGCAAAGGGGGCAAATTAGCTGTTTGTACGGAGAGGTACAAAAAGGAAGAGATAGAAAGAGAGAGAGAGAGAGAAATCTATCTCGTAACGCACGGTACACAGTGACATTCTCAAATGCGGCAAATTAAAGGAATAGAGATGGACACTTGACAGGAAATGCGCAGCAATGAATGTCGTACTTTCATTTCGCGGGACGTGCTCTACTTCGGATGAACGTGATCCGGGTCTAGATATTGTGACAAAATATTTAGTATCGGGAAAGTTGACATAGGTACCTTCCTGAGAGAATGCGAGGACGTATAAGAAATACTTTTACGTTCGTTTTTGCCGATACGTTATTCCCATCTGAGTTATCATCAATGTTTATGGAAAACCGATTGATCGGTATTAACGGGTAGCGAGCGACAAACAGCAAAGCATTTATTTCCGTATCCTGCTCTCGCGTTTAACGCAAACTCATGGGGCTAGACTGCATTTGCACTATCACCTTACACCTATTCAATTACCTACGTGGCGCGCCGATGGCATTAAAGTGCATCGAAATACATCCTCGATTGCGTTTAATTGCTCGGCGTCGAATTTCCAGGCTCCGTAACTCGAACCTTTCCCTTTGCTGTCGAGCCGACGCTCCTAATTAAGCGTCAGTGACGAATTTTAGGATCGGAATTTATTAAGTATGACATGCATTCACCTCGATATCTTTTCCTTCACCCCGTTTCAAACTTCGAGCGTTATCTTGATCATGATTCCGGTTACTTTTGTCCCGCACCAGGTAAGAAAAGTTTTCCCAAAAAGTCTACGCGCCGTCGTCGTTATCGTGCTGAGACGCAGGATTCATTTCTGTAACGTTTTCAAACAGCGCGCAAACTTTGCACGGGTCTCGCGTAATGCCGCATCAAAAAACGGAGAATAAAAAGGAAAAAGAAACTGTATCCCGACAGATAATCAAATACGCGTACCCGAAAAAGTTTTCGTTCAAGCCCTCCACCTCTGACGAAACTTTTTTCATTTGATGTAATGCAACCCCTTGCTTATAGCTCCAGCTTAATTTTCAAAGATAAGGTCGCGACCGAAACAAAGTTTGTTTGAATTAAGTTCTACTCTGCCTACTACCTGTATTTTTTGCTTTTTTCATAGCGTGACGCTTCTGTTAACACGTCATTCGACCCGAGAACGGTCAAAGAGGTACATACGCAGCGCTCGTTGGTTTTTAGCCAAGAACAATACTCGCGTTGTCACTCGCACGATGAAGTTTCTATTAAACCTTCGTCTCCCTCTCTTTCTCCCCCTCTCTCTCTCTCTCTCTCTCCCTCTCTGCTACAAGCGTGAACAAATTGCAAGCATTTACGGCCATTTGTAGATGAAATCCACGTTAAACTAAGCTCGCATGCTGGAAACAACCCAGTGGTATCAGCATGGTGAAATGAACCTTATTAATCGTCCGCTCGGCCTGTGTAATGGGTGAACATTAATCGGTCAAGGGCGACGAGGGTGCGCGAACTTTTACCCTTGGTAGAACTTCATTATCGCAAATTAGTTTGGATACAACCCGGGAAAAGGCAACAGATACATGAGTTGTATCCTGCGTTGTAGGGAGCAACCCTGTTATTTTATTTAAATTCAGAATCCTCCCGAATCTTCTTAACAATTTTCTACGGAATGTGTGCGAAGGTGTTTCAAAAAACAGCTGTAATCGTTACACGGATAAGAAAGTGCGTTTTCGGAAATTACACTGGATTACGCTGTAAGTAGGTCTTACTAAAGTTCTTTGTACCTCGTACCCGACATTTTTGCTATTTCTACGAATTTAAGAAACTCATTAGAAGATTCCGCGCCACGTATTCCGCCGCGGGCTTACCAGACCGACATGGTCTACGCTTTACGTGCAAATCGCGCAAAGAACACACTCCGTACAGAAATATTCCTTATCCAAGGGAACGAGTACTTTTATAGGAAAAGAAATCTTCCTTAACTTTCGCGATATTAATTTCGATGAACCGTTTACTTTTTCCATATCGATCCTGCATAAAGTACAACAAACAAAATAACTACGGACTATGAATTCGACACTTTGGTAAACTCGACAGCCGCGTGTCATTGTTGGTACGTCGAAAAAAAAGGAAATATATATGTAGTTGAATCAAGGACTCGTATTTCGCGCGTTGCTCTACAATCCGATTCGATTGCATTGACGAACGAGAAAAACGATACATCGTGACTGTACCCTATAGCCGATTTGATCGATTCGTGAAAATTATAGTTTACAACGATCTCGCTCGTTTTGTTTTACCGTGTAAACGTAAAAGAATTCCCGCTATTCTATGTGCCTCGATACATTGAATCGCGAGGTAATTCGAACAAGTAACGTACTCACGTGTACCGTGTATTTTGACGATAATGGAAATCTCGTTCCTAACGGCCCGAATGAACGCGCAACGAAGGTGCTTAGAAAGAAAAGAAGAAAATCGAGAAAATAGAAATTTTCAATGGGGTCGATTGAACTCCTGCAAGCGCACTTTGTGAAAGCAAAATATTGCATTACGCGCTCAGAAATTAACTACCAGCATGGCAGCGACCGATAATTAAAAAATTCGCTTTAGTTTTCAATCACAACGAAATAGAATTTCATAAAGCGTGTGCTGTAAGTCCAAACAAAACTGATGAAATACTTCGTTTATTTACATCGTAAAATGCATAACGCACGAATGATTGCATTTCTCATCGGACAATAAATTGCGAGTATAACTTCGTTATCTTGCACCAAAGAACCATTGCAATTTCCATTGTTTCAATATAATGCCGTCATTTTGCGCACAATTGAATGCGTGGCCTCGTTGCTCAATTACGTACAGAAATGCATTCTAATTTCGAGGGACTAACATTTTTCACGGCAAAAGAGGCTGTTGGATCTTTGTCCTCCGAGCCCTTTAACGGGAACGAAAAAATCATGAAAAAACTTAGCCAGCGGCAGGCGACGGCAAAGCAGAGAAATTATCATCCGAAAGAACGACAAATTTGAGAGAAGAGAAATTGATCCCCTCGAGGCCCCCTATGTTTTCACTAACGCGGTTGTATTAAAATGATTTTTTCGGCGCGTGATCGAAGAGTCGGACGCTTCGATAAACCCGTGACGCGTGACAAGAAATATTAAGAGCAATAAGTCACGAATTTAATCTTGATGGAAAGAACCCCGAATCCCTGAAAATATCAGAACGACGGAGTACTAAAAACTGTCCCACTCAGGAATAGAGGAGGAATGAAACAACTGCACAATACGCGTCTATCGTGCCAAGAACGTGAGATCTAGAACTCTCTCTCTCTCTCTCTCTCTCTCCCTCTGTATACATGTACTATATGTATACATATATACCCATCTATGTACACGCGTTTATCGAACGAAAAAGGGTTTTCTGATAAATGACGTTTCTGACGGAAGGAAATTGCTCTACTGTCAATGTTTTACACACTTCGTACGAAGGATTTCTACGAAAAATACAATTTATTTTCGAGTTCTCGTCGAGCACTTTACGTGAATTAATAAGCGATGACTCCCTCGTTAAAGAAGGCAATGTTTTAAAGGGACGGAGCTAATTACGTTATGGAAATTTAACATGGTACAACTTTACGTCCCGCAAATGATGACGCTAGCCATACGTAGAATTAATTAACCGAGATGTAGAGTACCGTAAAACAGTCCCTTGGACAGGAACGAGCCAGGAAATACATATTAAATTTGTATTAAAATCTCCGCGAGCCACACTATACTTCGGTGGGCTTAATTAATTTAGTCGTAGAAATCATCGCGGTCGTGCGTTAATTAATACCACAATGAACGTGCTGTGATTTTATGAAAATCTTACGTTGTTAGCGTGCAGATATTTGTTGTTCGCTATAATTATTTCGAATGTGTTATTATAACCTATTGTTATCGGCTGTTCGACAGGATTCAACGCGCCATTATTCGATATCATTATTTAACGCATAGCAATTAGAGATTTATGCGGGCGAGCGTGCAACTCATTTCACAAAAAAAAGCCAAACTTACAACCCTCCTACCCATCCAGTTATCGACCAATGAACCGAAACAAGTATTTATGGCTCGGCTATATTCGCTCGACTAAACATCCCCTTCCACTATCCAATTCCTTTCCTCCCTTAGATGTCGTCCCGCACCCTTATTCTATTTGTATTTTGACCAATCGCCCTAACGATTTTATACCCGATGAAGATAATGCGCGCGTTCGGTTAGAAAAAAAAAATAACCTAACGGCCGAATCAAAGTGTAACCAGCCCGATATTAATTAAACGAATGCGTGAGAAATCGAGAATTTCATATTCCAAATATTTCATAGACAGTACCCATTGTCGTCATCCAATATTAAATTCCTTCCCTAACCATCCCTCCCATTTTCCTATTCCGTTCGTATCACCGGCAATCGCTGCACAAATTTTACACGTTTATCTCAATACGCGTAGATCGTCTTGAAATACGTCCCTCACGCTTTCCCTTTGCCCAATTGACTACCAAAACATCGAAGCGTCGAAGTTTCTTCCCGCGATACTCGTAAAATAGACATGAAATTCCGTTATTAACGTCTTAAACCAAAAGTTCGACGCTCAACATATATTATGATTAACAACGTCCGCTAACATTGTCACCCCGAAACGCTCATGTATTTACGCGAGTAACTATCAAAACATCGAACCATCCTAAGTGTCTCTCCCCGCGGCGCTCGTAAAATGATCATGAAATTCCGTTATTACCGTACCAAAATCAAAAGTTAGACGCTCAACATATTTGATTAACGGCATCCGCCGTGCGCTGTCCCACGAATACTCGTACTACGTAGCGGATAACCGCGTATACTCGTAAGCCGAGCGCGGGTACGTCGAAGTACGTAGCTAGTTAACATTCCGCGGCACGTACGTACGTACCAAGGTACGTCGGTTCGCGAATGCAGAGAGGTGTGCCAGAAAGACGAAATAGTACGTCGAACTAGATTGCTCCCGGTGAGACGAGGAGATAGGGTTGCATTAATGGGTCGGTACCTTGTTCGCCGGCTCGCACGAGGATGATCTCATGAATCGTCAGCAAGACGACGGTGAGGGCGAGGGTGGTGTAACGTAGACTGCGCCACATCTCCGTAACGAGAAGGGCCGGTCCCTACGTGCTGTCCGGATGGCCCTTCATTCCCCTCGCGGCAAGTATCCCCGTTGCCAAATTAAGGGACGATCGGAGGACAGGGGTGGCGCAGGTGTCCCTTGCGAGATTCTCGACGTTTCTCCCCCGCGACTCCGTTTCCTCGCACAAACACCACTGGTACGGATAATCGAGGTAACCGCGATCCCTCCACTGCGGCGACATTAACCGATTTCACACCAAAGTACGGGACAGAGCGAGAGCGGGCTTCGTGCAGCGGTTCGAGGTGAACGTATGAAGAGTCGCGCTTCGATCCACCGTAGTATAATTAACGATATCTACCGATCGACTCGCCGTCGGCCCCGGCGAATTGAACATCGTGTGTACGCGGGATAACTCGGACGTGGATGCTCGTCGGGCGGTCGTTTCTCCTCGTTCCTCGCCGCGTCGCGGGTCTCGTTGTCAGAGCGGAGGGCCTGATGCAGTTGCGGAACTTTTGCGAGATAAGTGTCCAATTACGGTGACGGCGGATAGACGCTCAAATTGTGATTTCAACGCGACCCGAGAAACGCCGCGCCACTCGACGCCTCGAGATCAAAAATATTAGTTCTGGTTCGAGTAGTAATTTTCACCTACGTGGGACTGTGCCGTCCACGTGTAGCGCGCCAATGGTATCCGTCCTTCTCGCTTCGGGATTACATGCGATCGCTTCGGCGATCATCGTGGAAACGAGACCGATCCAAATGTTCCCGGTATAGTAGCGAACACGTCGTCGGAGTGTTTCGCCGATACGTCCTCGGCCCCGTCGTGCATTCCCCCGCCTAACATCAAACGCGTCTCTTTTTCGGAGAGCGATAATTCAGGTGCCTCTTACGTATTCAAAGTCCGTGAACTCGCGAAAAAGTTGCTCTTCGCGAGATCCTCGATCCTCCGGACGGCTTTACCTGCCGGCACTAACGACCACGATTTTGCGCCAGTGATTCGCGTAGACGTTGGGCCGCGTAAAATTGAGAGCTCGTCGACGTCCGGGAACGTTAACCCCAACGTCGCGCGAGATCCACGATGTCCAGCGAAACGTGAAAGTTCGCGGGACCAACGAACGATAGTGGCGATTGTTGCACATTCACATCCCCTTGGTCCACCCTCGGCTTTCACCTGTCTCACCGCGCTAAATTAAATCAGCCCCCTTCCCCTCGTTCCCAAAAGAGAATCTTCCCTTTGACGGATTAATAAGTGCACGGATAATGTCGGTCTCTCCCTTTCTCGCCGTAAACAACGAAACGCACCACACTGCTCTCGAATCACTTTCTGTCCCTCGACTCTATCTAAAAGAAAACAATGCGCCCCAAGCGATCGATGAAAATTCCAACGATCTACGTGCGACGATCGCCGAGGTGGCTCCCGTCGTCAGTGACGAACGTCATCGTGACAACCGATTCCGGTAAAACGGGTCTGACGGGCAGGCAGGAAGTGGAGGACGCGATGAGCGGAAGAACGGGAAGAGGGTAGCGTCGAGAAACGAAGAAGAGAGAGACGGAGCGAGATCGGAGAGGCGGTTGCACGCGCGAAAACCGACGAGGATTCGCGCGAACGAATGTGAGCGCAATGCCACAAACGTTTCGGTAAACTCACCCGGGCTCTTCTTCGAAACACGGGACCGAGGAGAGACGACGGTAACCGTGCGAACCCGAATGAACGGATCATGCGACTCGGCTGCCGTTAGGCGCCTCCATCCACCACCCCCCAACGCGGAACGCCTGTCCGGTTGCGCCGTAGCACGCTGATGAGTGGCACCCTGATAACATCCCACCCCCTCCGCCCCACCCCCTACCCGCTGTTATCGTCCTAGGAGCGCGCGAGCTTTCTCTTATTTTACTTATTGTATCGCGATACGCGTCGTGAATTTCATTCTTTTCGCCGCGGAGATTCGGTAGAAATATATATACATATACTTATATGTTCATGTATTATGTACGAGCGTACGAATTGCGGGTCGGAGGTCGAGGGGATGAAATTGTTGATGTAACGTCGATAAGAGGGTGATTGGTGACGCGCGAGATTATTGTAATTAAAAGTACGAGCCATTGTGCGATGAGTGAATTTTTTTTTTTTTTGCGGAATCAGTTTCGGGTGGTTTGGTTTCGACGAAATTTCGACGATGGGAATTAACGAGGGGGATGTTTCGCGGTGCGGCTGGCGAGCGCGTGTTTTGATATTATTATTGCGCGAATAGGGATTACGAATTTCGACAATGTCGGACGGGGATATCGGGGATCGAAATGGTCGGGGGTGTGCGTTACGTTATCATCGGTTACGATCGCAAACGGGACTTCTCCGTTCTCCGTTGCCATTGGGACTCGTGCCTGTATTAAACTAAAGCGAACAAACTGCACGGGCGATCGTCACGCTCCGTCAGCTGCTATTGCCCGAGCCAATGAGCCGGACACGTGATCACGGCTGCAAACCCCAAAACCGTGAAGTACCGTTACCACTGGCCATCGCTTGATTTAATTTAACGCGTTTTATTTTTAAATAATCCACCTCCCTCTAAACGTTAATTCGTTTCGTTACACGTTCGCCATTTTACGAGATCGCGATATCGTTTTATATTTCCTGCCGTGCGATTCGCCCCGCTTTATTGACAAAATTGCACGGTGCGTGGCGATGTAACGCTCAAAGAACCAAATTTGTCCGCAGCTGTTTAATCGATATTTATGTAAATATTGCAATTTCGCGGAAATTTCGCTGATAGCCCCGCGTTCCGTGCGGCGCGCGGTCAGGTACAATTCGGTTCTCTTTGCGATCAACGCAATGTCGTAAATTTGACATAAAATTTATGCGACGAAATTCAAGCCTGATACTCCGGACAACGTATGTACGCACTGTTACGCCACGCTATGAAACATGAACGTGGCGCGGAATTAATTCAACGAAATATCAACTGTGGGAATCCGGGATATTCTACCGTATAAAAATTCTCGCATCACCGCGCGAACGTAAACCTACCAGTTTCGTTTAAATTATTTTTTTTTTCCTATACGAAAAAACGCACCCATAATGAACAGACCGCGTGGTGTTAAATTTCCGTAGTAAAACTTGGAGAGTGCACCGCTTTATAGAATATAAAACCTTCGTTCGGCGAAATCGTTTAAAGTACAAGGGGGAACGTAAAAATGATTGAACTTACCGTGGAGCAGTCTAACGGGCTAATAGAAAAATCTACACTTTGGGTGTGAGATTAATCAGACATATTCTTCGGTCTGGTGAATCGAAAAAGAATTTCATCGTAATATTTCAGAAAAATTTAATGTACCGCGCGAAATTGAATTTACTTCGTGGCAACGCACTCTTAGGATTTGCGAACGTGCCCTGTAGAATATCGCAAATTTACGCGTAGAGCAGTTGGATACTCGAGGCGCGTTATTTATAAGCGGAAAAAGAAAGATTTGTATATGCACACCGGATGCAATTTGAGCGCGTTAAATTCAGTAGCCGGCACTTCCTGCAGCTTGACACCCAGATATTCGACATTAATGCATTCCATATGTACGGGGTGTTCGCAGATACTACGGTGTAAAGCGCAAGGAGGGCAACGCGCAATGAGTTGCACTCGCTCGATCGTATCGGTACTTCAATTAGTAATTTACTTTTAATCGTTCTACTTCATTCCAAAAGTCAGTAAAACTAATTCAATAGCTTCGATTTGACGGATCCATCATTGAAGCGTTAATTATCATTGCTGTAAATCTATTTGCGCGTTGTCATTAACGGCATCCCATTAATTAAATACACACGCTACGTATGTGCGTATCTTTGTTACAAGCCACGCTACTAACCATAAATTTCAATTTCATAATGTGGGACAGTTCCCTTGATATGTTGTTTAGTACGCAGACGGATCAACAGTAAAATATCCCACGTTATCAAATTATAACGCGCGTTAATAAGATTTATTACGATGTAACATAAATCGATGCTATAAACATCATTAAAAATGTTGCATGTCAAACATAAATCATTTGTTAGTTACGTTAATGTCCAGGTTCGGGTTAATTTTAACTGCATGTAAACGAGCAAACAACTATTTTGTTTCGCGTAAAGTCTAAAAAAAAATGCACCCTTTCGATTATTCGTTCCCTTTCGGTAGCCGTTGACACAATTTTTTCCAACTCCGTGTATACGCGCAGCGGTACACTTGGAATATTAATACCACAGGGGATTAGACTCCGAAATTAGCTCGTAAACGGATGGTTACAGTTTTAAAGCACGGCAAGTCAGCGCTCTTCCGACAGCCCAACTACCAGAACGGAACACACACTCTACGTTTTATTGTCGCGCATTCCCAGTGACTCGTAATAATTCATTTCACGAGACGTTCCATTATACTCGCGATCGTACCAGGTACTCCAAACGAATTTCAAAGTGTCTACGATTCTCTCGTTAGAATTTTCCCTCAAATCACTATACTTTATCTAGAAAATTAGAATTTCACGCGTTACAGAAGCTATTTCACCTGAATTTAATTTATATCCCCTAGTTATAGCCGTACGCGGGAACACTGGCGATCGGGAAAGCGATGAAAGAGAAATGGCAGTGAGAATATATTTTCCTTCCAGCTTCTTTGTTCTGTGAAATCATTCAAACTGCGTATTCAACATTTCTCGTATCGGCGCGAAGGCAGAAGACAATTAGGTGGCCTGCTTTACTTGTGACACCCTGTACACGGTGCATCTCATTGCGTTTAACAATTTGCTCGATGTATTTGCAATACTTCGACACTATCAAAAGACTAAATGCTGGGCGGGCTTTTTTTCGAAATTTTTCAGCCGAATGGATACCCGCCGTCGATAATCGTGATTTTTTTTTAATTATGTGCGCATACACGATTCCGCATTGACGTGTACCGTGATATTCAAATCTCTCGGTGTCTCGAGGGAACGTCGTAATTAACACGTGGATTGGCAGTCACCATTATAAATCCGAAACATCGCTTCGCGCATCTAGGACGCAACATGAATTTTCCATTTTTTCCTCCGCTCGTTTGATGGAAACTTGTGCCGTAGAAAAGTCAATTCGAGATTCATCTCGATGTAACGTTACACGTCGATTCCATCCCATCTGACCAAGGCATCGGTTCGGATTAATAACCACTTTTCAGTCACCATTCGCCGGAATTCGACGCGTACGTCACTCTTTTATCTCCCGCCATAAAACATTCCCGATCTGACGACTTTTTCGAGCGAAATCGTTTGGACCGCATTCCCACTTGAACGCGTTTTTTTAATAGATACAACCCGAGCGACCGTTTGTGCTTTACGTCCTCGACGAACTTCGTTAGCTTTCTTTGTTCAAAACGTACGATATCAAGATAATCCTTATTCCCGTGAACCGAGTTGTCGGGAAATCAATTCTCTCTCATAATAGTCGGAAACCCGTGTGCTTTGAATACTCACCGTTTTAATTAGCTCTCGGATAGATGGCTATAGTTTTCGATGTAACAGGAGCTCGCGCGTTGCCTGTCACTTCGCGTTTTCGACAGGCGCAACAACGCATCCCGAATGGAACACGCATTCTCCATTGAACCGTCGAATATTCGAAGAGCCTTTTAACGATTCATCAGTGTCGATAATACCGGGTTTAAACCGTAACCCCTTACATCGACGTTTCGCGTTCTTCCTGTCTGCTCGGACCCGGCTATCATCTCGGTCGTAAGGCGGAACGTGCTGTAATTTCATGAAAATTCCTCGCGGTTTCTTTCCGATGCGTTTTAACGTAATGCCTTACGACTAATGGACGCGAAGCCTTTCCCGAGACTTCACGTCGGACGAGTTTAAGTCGCGGAAAAATCGAAACGAATGTATTTACCCGTCGGAAGCTCTCCTCTTTCCACGTCCGACGACAACCGAGGCTTTCCGCGTTTATCGACACGCAGAAATCCTTTCGACATCGTGTGTCGCACGTCCGGCGTCGCCCGGTGATAAATATGTTTCTCCCGGGAAACAGACTTACGATCCGACAAGGAATCGCTGCACTCGCGTCCGTGATACATACAAATTACTTGGAATAATATTTTTAAGTGCTTTCGGAGAGATACGTCCGACGGATTCTATTGTGCTGCCGCGGAATAATCTCGAGAGATTGCGGAAACCACGATGTACATTTTCCTCTTACCGAACGGGAATGATAAGTTTGAAAAAAGAAAATCAAGAAAAGAAATTCGTCGGACAAGTTTCTCGAGAGTCGACTTAATTAATTACCGAAGATCCGCTAATAAACCCAGAAACCTTTCCCCATAGTTTTGCCCGGATTCAAGAAAACAGAAATAAGCGAGGAAGTTTATGCGAAATGAAAAGCGCGGTGTTCCAGATACCATCCTGAAAACGAATCGCAAGTGCTCCTAGGCGAAAGTTTCGAATACCGGGGCGACCTCGCAGACACCTATACCGGTCAGGATGACAAATGCAAGTCAGAAGCAGATTTGCATTCCGCACGACTGCACTCATAAAAACACGAGGGACTACAGTCGGACTCCGCGGGGGGGAGGTTTAGGTGGATGGTTGGAAAGGGAGGGGGTGGGTGGGCGAGGGGGGAGGCGGGGCAGTATCAGTGATACCGCATGATTAATTAAGTGCGCGACGATAAGTCTCGCCACCGGAAAGTACTTCATCGCGATGATAGAATGGATCTGCCGGCAGCAGACACCTGTAATTCAAGATGGTGAACGAGAACAAGCCGAGCCATTCAATCACCTCTCCACGGTTCGACGAGGGGCGCGCCCGTCGAATTTCCAATAGACATTTAATTATCCCAGACAACGATGGGGGCTACCTTTAAATTCCGCAAAAGCGGGACCGGGGCGGCTTCGCATACCGCTTGACTTGCACAGCCATTCCTGCCATTACTTTGACGTCGATGTTGGGCCGAAAGGGAAAACCCACCCCGTCCTGCCGTTGTAATCCAATATCCTTTGTAATTCGTCAGCGTGAAATAGTACCGCGACGAGAGGCATCGACCGATTTCACTCCCTCGATGAGTTTTTCATTTTATCACGACAAATACCACAAAGTCTGCGTCGCGGTTCTTTGAACGACATCGAACCCGTGTATCGTACTTGCCGATGGCTTCGACAAATATTGTGTCCCGACAGACGATCGTTGTATTCGTAAAGATACCGCGTCTGCTCGCGCCCGACGAAGATTCTTCATCGTCCGACGAAAGTTTTCTTATCGGCGAGTCCCACGGGTTCGCGATAGAATCTCCTTTTCCGTTTTTCTTTTTAAAGTGGTAGCGCTGTGAAAGCGCTCGGACGCTCGTTGCCCCTCGAGCCCCGTCTGGGCCGGGGTACGGGAATATGTATTTCCTTTTTCATCCCGTTGACGAGCTGACAGGAAAAGAAGAGCGGCAAATCTCGGCTAACGAGGGAAATCGGGGGCACGAAATTCAAGCAAACACAAACAGAGAAATGGGAATGTTGGAGGAAGCTGGCACGCTTCGAATGCTTCGGCTCGGCATCTGGTTTGACCTGTCTCTCAGCATCCGGGATAACCCGTAAGAATGAAGTGCCACTGGCCGCTGCCGGAAACGAATGCAGAATCCGCAAACTGCACGCTGAAGCCGGAATGATGAATGAAACGTAACTCCCGGTACCCCGCTGCGGAGGGAGCCTCGGCTCACCACTGTTGTCCGCATCGCGGAAAAAGGATTCGCAATTTTACCGACAGTTTTCGGGAGGGCGCCCCGAAAGACCGAAAATCGAGAATTATAAGTAACGCCGAAAAATGTACGTTTGCGCGTGCATGTAAATTTCACGGGCATACATGAATAAATGAACGACGCGCGCGAACGGAGAGCGTTCGGATTGGAAAATTTGAATACCGGCAGCTCACGCTCGGCGTTTACCTCCTTTAGACTGTGTTAACCAGCGGCTCCAAGTTTTGTTTAATTTCGCGACTAACTTTCACGTAACGCCCGTTTCGGTTAACACCGATACGCGTGTGGGCGTGTGCGCATTTATACGAGAGAGTCGCTACGTATCTTCTAAAATTAAGAGTAACCGAAGTAACCATGATGAGCGAAGTATCTTCTTATAATTTTCGAAAATGTCATCCGACGAATCGTGAATAATATTTGCGTTTTCTTAGAGCGAACTTTGGATGCACAGCACTTACCTGTCCTCTCGAGCAATGATATTTGATGTTAACGCGTAACCGCTGATGGCACCTTGTATCATCTTGAATTAATAGGCGCAATTTAATTCATTGACTGACGTAAGTGAGAGGAAACGGAAAATTTCGTCTAGGAAATGAAACGTGCATGCAATTACCGATCTTAAAACATTTATACTCTTTATGTATTCTTTTTTAATCCAATTTTCGGTGATATTCTTTACTTTTGTAAGTATTATGATAAATACCACTGTTTTCCGTGCACGCGCGTCGATCTGCCTTCGCGTCAAATTGTTCATTTTCATCGAACGCCAGATTTCTAGTTAAGAAAATGTAAACGATACTTGAGACTTCGATCTTTCGCCTCTCGGGAGAACATATTTGTAACCGAGCATCATGGTACGATGTGCCGGACCGAGGAATTTCATATTAAAGGTCCCAGGAATAAACTTGACTATCGTACTTTCAGCGATAACGTCGTGGAGTATACGAGTGTATATTAAGGAAGTGATATTGCTATGTTCCGCTTCTAATTACTAGGAACTCAAAACACGACGCAGCGGTCCTTACTAATTATTGTATAGCAAGATTTCTCTGCATCCGCTGATGACCCTGTCCCCTCTCCCCAAACCCGGCAAGCCTTTAATACCGCGTGTATTATGGGTTGCAGCCGGTACGGTATGGCCAGTGCCAAGATGCAAGCATAGAGATTTTGTTAACTTTACTGGCAGAATCGTCACTATTTGCAACAATGAAACGTGTAGAAGTAAAATGAGAGCTACACGAGATAACGCTAAAAAATGCATAATTGTGCCTGCACGGAACATATTTAGAAAAGCTAACGAAACGGACTAGCATTATAATTATACCTTATACAGTGTAGTTTTTAATTGTTCGTGGGAAAAGAAATGAAAAACGGTGAACTATAAAATTTCTTCTTACGTAATAATAGAAGGAGACGTGCATACGGACTTTCATCGTTACAGTAATGCGCATTAATGGTTTATTTTTGCCGAAAAAATCAAACGTCTACGAACGATGCATGTATTTTGGAAAGAAACCCTCATCATCGTTTGAATCAATAATTGTGCATGTCGGTATTTTGCCATGAGGAGTCTTAAGATTTGATTACAAGTTAAGTTGATTACATGCTGGTAAAAACATGAAAAATTATCCAATGTAGTTTCAATTTAAAGTCTTGCAGTGCCATCTATGAAAAAGCATATCGACTGTAGAGAATAAAATCAGAGCACTTCGCTTTGCTTCACCTGCAAAGGTTCTCCGCCGTCTACTGTGCCTTTGCTACATCGGTAATCCAATTTTTTGAACATCAAAGTACTATAAAATGCCCAATCCAGTCCAATCTATTCAATATCTCGGCTGCGGTCCCGCGAAACTCTGTACGTAATAATTACGAAGTGATAATTACGCGAATCCCATGTCTAAACTACAATTTATTATAATGACCATTTTTATGTTTGGTAGTGATCAGAAGTTAAATTAAACAATGATCAGTAAATCATCTAAATTCTGCCATTCTCTGAAAACAGTCAACACTGTTCGTGAATTAATTGATATGCCAGTACAGATATTATACATACTTCACGCAAATTATTTCTTTAAATTTCCCCCCACGGACAAGTTTTTCGACAGTATCGATAACAATGCGATGTTACGATTAAACGTCGATACTCATTTCCTTTTTTTTCTAATTCCTCGTTGCATGCACATACGTACGCACACGTACACATAAATACCATCATGCACCTCTTGCACTAGTGAGAAACAATTTCTGGATGTGGTATCCCTGCGAAAACGGCATGCTGTCTCGAAACTGCTCGAAACGGCAATAAAATGAAATAAATCGAAGATGTGAAAGAGTTTTATTTAACTGTGAAGCGTTTAGGTAGTACATACAAAATAAGAAAATTACTCGGTTAAGGGAATATTTGTTGGTGCTGACATTATGATTAATATTGTTTTTATAGACCGAATTACGAAGTAAGTTTTATATTGATGTTGACTTTTGGCTGTGAGAAATACATTTCTGGCACAATTGCTCTGGTGGTTCGTTGAAGAAGGTAGGGAGGGTCTCGTCGATTTATCGTATATTTATAGTTTTAAGCGTAATCGCGCGATAATCATTGATCCGCATTCCTATGTACACCGAGCATTAATATGCGACTCGTGTAGCAGTTGAAAATAATTTGGATACACAAAGCCACTTTATATACTAACTCGCTTCCATCATCTCCGCATTACGAACGTAATCCTGAATTAGTTCTTCCTGTGCAATATATATTAACGCCCCTTTAGGTATTCGTTTGGAACGTCACATGTACAAAGTGGTCAACGGTAGTGCAATAGAAATCCAAAATTACGTGATACTCCAATTAATTGGCGAACCTAACCTAATACTCAATCTTGTAACACAAGAGAGAGATGTCAGTTTAGCGAGTAGACGCAAGTTATATTACGGATTCCTTGAATCTGCTTAATTTTCTTGATTACTCACATCTCTGCTGCGTGGTAAGTTATTTATTCGGCCTTTGTGTGCTACATTAATGTGCATGCAAATGTTCTTTATCTAATTACTATTTTGCATTGATTGCTTAAGGAAATTCGTCGAGTATATTTGGTTGTTTGTTTTATCTACGTAAATCAGGAGATTGGTCTTTAATTTGAATAGAATCTGTTTGTAACAATATTCCACTTGCAAATTGCAATATCATACAATAAACATATTGAAACTATGTGCAAAAAGTGACAAGTAATGTAGGTTACGTGCAATGATGTGCAATTATTGATTAAATAGAATTACATTTTTGTACCACTTGCGTATAGATAGAAAACTTTTTCCACGAGACGTAAGAAAATATGTAAGTTGGTTGATCGACGAAAATGGTGTAACATGTGTTTTATAATAATGAAATGATAAATCCGTTTGTTATATGTCTCTAGTACAAAATATTGCACGATTTGTGTATTTGTATCCAGTCTAATGCTATACGTATCTAGGCAAATAGCAATTTTTGATTCCAGTTAAAAGAGGGATGCCACGCAGCAAGCGTAGAGCGCCCTCTAGCACAAATCATCATCATCATACTTCCATTGAAATGTCACCTAGTGCCCATGAAGAGGGTATACCAAGACATCCGTCGAAACGACTTAGACACACATCTAGGTAAATTATGTTTTACTCATTTTGTAATAGCTAAATCTCGTATACTAGAATTGGCCAATACCAGTGATTAAACTTACAAGTAAAATTCATTTCACAATAACAGTACACCTTCTTGTTATTAATCTTCCTATATTTTGGAGAATGTAGGTTTTACCTATAATTACTTGGGTTGCGCCAGAGTGTCTATGCAATACAACAGAATAATGGCATAACACCATGTTAAATCACGTTAAAAACCTATTTATTTCAGCAACGTTGAAATAACGTTTGTATTTCTGCGAAACAATATTAAGGGTAACAGTTGTCTATTCAGATTTAATCACAGTGGGGAATTCATACGTAATCAACATACTTTTTATCTCTTTATTGCAGCGCAAGACGTTATACAAAGACAGAAGATGTTTCAAGCGCCACGTCCTTTTCCCAAAAGCGTTGTATCACTTGGTTTAGAGAATACACAACGCCAGATGATTCGGATACCCTTGGACCAGAAGGAATGGAAAAATTTTGCGAAGATATTGGTGTAGAACCTGAAAATGTAGTCATGCTTGTCCTTGCATATAAAATGAATGCGCGTCAAATGGGTTTTTTTGCGCTAAGCGAGTGGTTAAAAGGCCTGTCGGAATTACAGTGTGATTCTATTAGTAAAGTACAACAAAAACTTGAATACCTAAGGAATCAGTTAAACGATCCACATATATTCAAGGGAATTTACAGATATGCTTACGATTTTGCTAGAGTAAGCATTGTAATACACACTGATACTTATCTACATATTGGTAGACTCTGACTATTCTTTCATAACAAACAATTTTCCAGGACAAAGATCAAAGAAGTATGGACATGGAAACTGCAAGAGTCATGTTACAATTACTTTTGGGGAAACATTGGCCACTGTTCACACAGTTTGCTCAGTTCCTAGATCAATCGAAGTACAAAGTGATCAATAAAGATCAATGGTGCAACATTTTAGAATTTTCTCGTACAATCAATCATGACTTATCTAATTACGACTTAGATGGAGCATGTAAGTAATATGGACAATATTTCAACTATTATTCTCGAATGTTTCTTATATCGGTAACGCTAACGATCTTCCAGGGCCAGTAATGCTTGACGAATTTGTGGAATGGTTAAAAATGCAGCGAGGTGAAGAGGCATCATCTACAGAAGCCAGAGGCAGCTGAAACATTCAATGAAAATAGTCCATTGAACTAAAACAAACTCATCTCTTCTATCATGATATTTTGTTAATAACGAAATTTTGTTTATATCGTAACCTCGCAACATTTCAATTCACCATTCGTACTATTTTTTTATTAATCAGTTGTAATGTAAGTAGCTTATCTTATTATGATTTTGCAGTATGTTGTAAACAGACTGTGCTTAGAAACTCTATAGGTCATTCTGAATTATTTATCACCATTCAAATCGCATCCAGGATTTGTCGCATAAATTTCTTGATTACAAGTATAACTATTATAGTTTGAAATTTACATGTACAATTTATAGAACATGATTTACAATTCCGTTTGCGAATATAATGAAATGGAAAACTTAAAAGTTTTAGACATATATATGTACGTTAATGAGCAATTGTAAGAAACTCGCAATTCAAGTATAATCAATGCTTTTTTCGTTAACGCATCTTTTAGTGTACCTTTTACGGAAGATTAAAATGTGTAATTGTCTTTAGCAAGTTTTAATTATCGAAAGATTGATATTGTTGTAAAACAGCTTATGACATTCGTTAACAAAAAAATGAATCAAAAATCTAACTATATCTAATTTTTTACTCTAACTGCAATGCAAATTTTTGTTTGAACGTACATCTTTATCATACAAATTTTTGCGACAACATCAATGGATAGATATGTGGCGATTATTCAAGTAATTATGTAATATACGTTAGTTCAATGAACTGCTAAATAATTTCACTCAATTAGTTAGATATATATTGATACACATTGCGGTTTTTACGTTCTCAACCGTACGATCATAGGTGATCATTAACAACATGATTACAAATTAGTTGAATTATTAAATCGGATTTTTTACTTTCACAATAATTGTATATTTCTTCCTGCATGTGTACTTCTATTATAAATAACATTGTAATTAGCAATATAATATAAAATTGAATTTCAAATTTCGCTCATAACTTCTAAATTAATAGTAATCTAAATTCGTGGATGAAAAGTATCTAATGGAAAGCTATTAAACTCATACACTATGAAGGAATTAGAGACACAAACCTAAAATCAATATATGCCGCTGCAATATTACTGCCATGTGGAGAATGTAATGTAACGAAAGACATGAAGTAAATAAAATACTTTTTTCAATACTTTTATCTATTCCATCCATTACGGATTATTATTTTACTGGCATCTAAGATCCGTGCAATTGTACTTTCGTATCTATGTACAAATGTAAATTCGTATATTACTGTAACCATGTTCAGTTTACCGTTACAGTAAAATGAAATCGTAATAACTCTTATCAGTATTGTTAACAGTATCATATTTGTCGTACTATTTCTTCAATAAAATAAAACGCACTTGAATAGCGCGCCGATCCATTCCAGCTCTTGTTATATATGTCGAAATGTGTGTATATATATATATAGACACATATATATATATATATATACATACATGCGTTAATGACGCACTTCATTCATATTTTCGGCGTATCAAGAAACTATATAAAATAGAAATAGACAAATAAGATGTATCAAACGATAAGGTGGGAGAAATGTAATACATGATAATTTAATGTCAATAAATACATATGTCACTTGAATCGTCCATAGTCAATACTTATACATAACTTGGTTAGGGTTGCGAAGTTAACCAATGCGGTAACACTACCACACTTACGGAACCTATTTTAAACCTGCGATTATACCAGATTATACCTTCCTTTTAACCGTGGGCCGAACCATGGTTTAAAATAAACATTCAACGAATCTAGCAACGTCTGGATAGTTCTCTGTTCTTTTTAACGCGATGTAGAAACGGGACCCGCCTCAGTAATTCTTTGAAGACCCGAGGGACGTGCCGGTAAACAAATTTTAAGAGAAGCAACTGTGAATCCGTCAACGCATCTTAAGGATTATCTTATTATCCAGTATCTCTACCTGATTAAGAACACGTTGATTTAGTACGTACTTTATTGCTTATTATTATTAAATTGATTGCAGCCGATTATTCAGTTTTGTGCAGTTAAGTTTAAAACAGGATTTTGACTAAATGGGTCTGAACTTATAACTGTATAACTCACTTAACATCATTACTAAATATGGTGCTGAAATGATCATATTTGTAACAATATAACTTGCAGTCAAGACATCTTCTGTCATGACAAAATCTGACGGCAACGCTCTGGAGTGGAAGGAGAAAGGTAACGAGGAGTTTAATAAAGGAAATCTTTTGGAAGCTTTGAATTGTTACACAAATGCATTGAAGCTCAGTAAAGAAGAAAATTCTGAAAACGCGATATATTACAAGAATCGTGCTGCTGTATATCTGAAGCAGAAAGAATATGACAAAGTCATTATGGATTGCGACAAAGCATTAGAAATATGCCCTAAAGATCCAAAGGCCTTGTTTCGTAGATGTCAGGCGCTCGAAGCATTAGAGAGGTTTGAAGAGGCATATCGTGATGCACGATATATAATTTCCGCTGATCCTGCCAATAAGGCGATTCAACCAATTGCTACACGATTGCACGTTATTGTGCAGAAAAGATATAAAGAAAATTCATGTACCAGTGCCAAGGTTTGCATATCAGCTTTAATAATGTGATCTCATTTTGGAACTTTTAAGAAATTTAAAAATATAATATAGTAGTTTTAAGTTGCAGAATATACATTTATAAGTTTACGTGGTACAATTATTGTCTATCACATAGTCATGTATCCATACAGGTAACACAGATGATGAAAGTAGCTTTTGACATGGAAGGTGATAAAGACAAGCGAGAATCAGCAATGAACAATTTACTTGTTCTTGCTCGAGAACGAGCAGGAGCAGAAGTAATGTTCCATGATGGAATTATTTCCATGATAACCAAGACTTGTAAACTTGAGAAAAATGAGCAAATAATCATAGGTGGAATTCGAATTATTGCAGAATTATGCAAAGATAATATTACTCGAACCAACAACATTTTGAGGGACATTGGCGTACCTTGGTGTCTAGAAATGATTAACAGTAAACTTCCAGAAAGAGTTAGTGCTGCGCAGTATTGCTTACAGGTTGGTGCAACTAATGAGCAAACGTGAAACACATACTTGTCATGTCATACATGTCAATTCTTAATTCTGTTTTAGACCGTACTTAACACTTTCAGTGGAATGGAAAACAAGCCAGATTCGAAACCAAAGAAGGAGTTGTGTGACAAATACGCAAAGCAAATCGATACGATTTTATCTTGCTTGTTATACAGTGTAACTAATCGGACAATTACTGGACTGACTAGAGATGCTATTATAGAACTTATAATGCGTAATATTCATTATACTGCATTGAATTGGGCGGAACGATTGGTCGAGCTGCGTGGACTGCAACGCTTAATGGAAGTTGCTAGTGAACTCGAGGAATATAAATATGAGTCTGCAATGGACATTACACCATCTACAAGAACTATAACTAGCGTCTGCCTGGCCAGGATTTATGAAAACATGTATTACGATGTTGCAAAAGAAAAGTTCCGAGACGCTATTGACGAATTTATTAAAGACAAACTACTTACACCGGACATAGAGTCCAAAGTGCGTGTGGTAGTATCAATAACAACGTTATTGCTTGGCCCACTAGACGTTGGTAATACAATTATCGCTAAAGAAGGAATCTTAGAAATGATACTAGTGATGGCGGGCACAGATGATATATTACAGCAAAAAGTTGCCTGCGAGTGTATTATTGCAGCAGCGTCAAAGAAGGACAAAGTCACTGCAATCATAAATCAAGGCGTCAATATACTTAAAAAATTATACCAGTCGAAAAATGACTCTATTAAAGTACGTGCTTTAGTAGGCTTGTGCAAGCTAGGTAGTTCAGGTGGCACAGATGCCACTATCAGACCATTTGCCGACGGGGCAACGAAAAAATTAGCAGAAGCGTGTAGAAGATTCTTAATTAATCCCAAAAAGGAAAAGGACATGAGGAAATGGGCAGTGGAAGGTTTGTCTTATCTCACATTTGATGCCGAAGTTAAAGAAAAATTAATCGACGATCACGAAGCAATTCAAGCAATGATAGAACTCGCTATGACAGGTGACCAGTCCGTTGTCTACGGTGTTGTAACGACATTGGTGAACTTGTGCAATGCTTACGATAAGCAAGAAATAATACCAGAAATGGTAGAATTGGCCAAATTCGCGAAACACCACATACCTGAAGAACACGAATTGGATGACGCAGATTTCCTGAACAAACGATTAGTCACTTTAGGCAAAGCTGGCGTAACAACCGCATTGGCGAGCCTTTCCAAAACAGAGAGTCAGAACAGCAGAGAGCTGATAGCACGCGTGTTCAATGCAATTTGCAGTCAACATGAGGTGCGAGGTATTGTTGTTCAACAAGGTGGAGCAAAAGCGTTGTTACCATTAACCTTGGAGGGAACGGATAAAGGAAAGAAGCAGGCGGCACAGGCTCTGGCACGATTAGGAATTACTATAAACCCTGAAGTTGCTTTTCCTGGACAAAGAATAATGGAAGTTGTTCGACCTTTCATTAATCTTCTGAATCCAGAATGTTCGGCACTGGAAAACTTTGAAGCGTTGATGGCTCTATGTAATTTGGCTGGCGTCAACGACAGCGTCAGAAAACGAATTTTAAAAGAGGGCGGTTTCCAGAAGATTGAAGCCTATATGTACGAAGATCACGATATGTTAAGACGTGCATCTACCGAAGTTATTAACAATTTAGTGGTATGCGAGGACTGTGTGAAATATTTTGAAGGGGAAAATGATAGAGTTAAGTATCTGGTGATTCTTTGCAATGATGAGGATGACAATACGGGAATAGCAGCGGCAGGAGCTTTAGCGATGTTAACATCAGTTAGTACAACAGTATGCATGAAAATTTTTGATGCAAAGGACTGGTTGGAATCGCTGCACTTCTTGCTCGCTAATCCAAATCCCGATGTTCAGTATAGGGGTGTAGTAATTGTTCTAAATATGATTACAAGCACGAAAGAGGTTGCCGCGAAACTGATAGATACCGATGTAATGGAAATTTTGATGGCTTTGACAAAAAGCGATACTGTACAAATGAAATGCATAAAGGAAATTGCATCTAAAGGTTTAGAAGCTGCCGCCAAGTGGAATCTTATTAAGAAAAATGCCGACGAGGAGCAACCACAAAGTACGAATGACGTGGAAACCTTAGAATAAACCTGTCGGGATTTTTATGCTGTTACTAAACAATTACTTTAATCCTGATTTTATGAAAGTGTAACTAAATGAGACGATCATCATATCAAAAACGCCAAAAAGTGCCTCAACACATGTGTTCAATGTGACTCTCTGAAATAAATAATATAAAGTGGCTAGGTAGAATCACCTACACTAGTTATAGACAGAACTCCAAAGGTATTGCACTCGTTGTAAAGCGCATGATTATTAATAAATTTCATTATTTATTTTATATAAATAAATATATTATGTATATTTAAATATTATATGTGTATGGCCCAGACATATGTATAAATTACATGAAATGCGATTTTTTTTAGTATAATCAGAATAAATGTACTCTTAGGTTTATATGACTTTCATATTTTTTGCGTGTGCCTGTCAAAGATAGCGATTTACGTAGTGAGATAACAAAAAAATTACTATTGCTTTAAAAATGGGTGATTCAGGGCTTGTTCAGCAGTCAGACGTGTTTTGTGATCTAAATCGAGCAGCCTTATCAAAAGATGATAGGCCTCATTTGGAAACTGTATATCCGATGACACCTTAAAAATAATTAATGCTTCAACAAAACTTGGAATACAACAAATATAGTTAAAAAAACATAATCTCAATTGCCTTAGTTTCTAAAAATCAACAAATCAAGATACCTTTTCGGGCATGCTATGAGCATTGTTACCCAATAAACCTTTGTTTCTCTTTTGCAATTTCTGACACAAAGAAACAATGTCAACTCCTGGTATGTCATCGTTAAAGATAATCTTTTTTCCTGAATTTTCAAATCAAGAGTTTCAAGCACAAAAGTTAAACAAATGGTACATGAAAAACAAAAAAAATAATAGAATAACAAGTGCAAAATCAAATTTGTTGTTAACAGGAATTTGGTTAAAGAAATACCCAATTTGTGCGCGCACTGTTGCATTTTACTCGATCCAAATATTGTCGTTATTTCCGCTAACGCCGTACAATCATCTGGCGAATGGAAAAATGGCTGGGTGCCACTGAGGATGCACAGCATCATTACCCCGCACGCCCAGATATCAATTGCTGGCGTTTGCGAGGGATACTTTAATAAAACTTCTGGAGCACGAAATCCTGGCGTCCCAGCTCTCGCTGCAGTCTGCTCTGGTTTCAGCGAACACACAGAACATACTTTTGGTTTTCCAAAACAATAACATTTTTCTCCACTAGGTTTTTTTCTCATACTGAATGCTAGATTTGTACTATTCTGAAAAAGGAATCGTTATAAACTGTTAAAGCATCTATTGCGTGTCATTAGTTCTGTGCTATTTATTGCTTTTAGTATATAAGTTATTTACTTCATCAGATCTTTTTCGTTTCATAGAGTGTATTCCAGTATTATCTAATTTGAAATCATTAGTTTTTGTTTCGGCTATATACTGTTGTGCCAACCCAAAGTCAACTAATAAGTATCTACCAACAAATAAACATTCGATTAAACATTATATTGAATTATATAATAATGATTTCTTTTAATGGAAAGACTCACCTCTTATTGGAACGATCGTATAAGAAATTGCTGGGCTTAACATCTCTGTGTATAATATTAAAATTGTGAACTCTTCGCAATGCAGTTAATAAGGCTATCATATACTCCTTTATTTCTTGGACCGTCATATCTTGCACGTACTCCTAATTGCAATCATAAAATCGCAGAATTATTATATCACAACCAACATACATACGATTCAATAAAGATTAAATAAATATCAATTGCATCACCGAAAATTTGTCATGTCTCATATATGGCATTACAAACACCACTGTCTCGAAGTTTCGTAAACATAAGTCTAATCCAACAACATTATCCTTTCCACTACAAGAAAATTATTCTGTCATTTTTGTCATCTTTATACAGTTAAACGAATTGCACGTGTTATAGCTCTTGAATGGGTTCATCGTTGAATTGAAATTGTATCTGATATATTGATTACCCTATCTGTTGCATGCACAGCAATTCACGTTCAATCTTTTCAGGATGTCGAGTAGGAACTAAATGTTTTAATGCATATTTCTTTGATCCATCCGACCCTTTCAATGTGGCCAGGAACACTGAACTAAAAGTTCCTTCGCCAACTTTTCCATGGATATGGAATAAATCTTTCAACAGTGGAACGGTGCTTTTAACAGCTGCGACATAATATGAATTATATATAATTTTTTTCTAAGTTAATTATATAGAAAACAAAATCGTGTAATAACCGGTAATCGGAGTCATTACCGTCAGTACTGTTGTCTTCTACTTCATGTTTCTTTGGTTCCATGATTCCAGAATACTAAATCGGTCAATAGTCGTTTCTTGCTGTTACTTTACTAACTCTCTATCAATGAATTCTTAATTCTCCTTGATTCTACTGTTAACATTAAATCCGTACGTCACGTGCGCGATAACCTGTCATAGCTGATCGTAGTCATCAGATATTGGCGCCATTCTAAAAGCGTAGACTATATTTATTAGCGTAATGGACATAGAGAGGACCTTCTTTTTATATGTCTTCCGATGCCCACTACTGATAGGATGAAGTATAATTACGCAAAAGCAAGAACATTAGTTTTAATTTTAAGTTCAATTTATGGGAAATAAAATATATAATGCGTTCTACAACAATTATAACTGTCTGTTAACGCGTTTAAATTTTTCAACGAATTTCCTTTTTATGAACCACTGATCCATGGTGAATCATGCATCGATGACTCTATGTTGCTCTATACCAGGCTTGGGCAACCCATGCTTATTGAGTAAAACGGCAACCCGGCGTGCATCCCCACCATGCCTCCCGGTGCGTGTCTAAGAGTGGGACAGGTAGAGAGCGCTGTCCATCTTTTCGTTCGCACGGCGTACAAATGCGGAAGGGTGGGGGTACCGAAATCGCGTGAAGAGAGTGCATTTCCCCACTGTTCCCCACCTGTCTTCACCGTTGCCCGGGCCGGCTCTATACTTATCTATACTGTCTATACTCTATGCTATGTAGATATATAGTACATACATACATATATCGTAATAAGTGCGGTGGCTGAAAGTGGCGGAATGTACGTTTGTGCCTGTTGTGCCTGACCACCGTCTGCATATTTGTACGTTGACATATGCGATATTTTCATATAAACGGAAGCTGCTCTAAAATTCCTTATTCCAAATGACGCATCATTATTTGCATGCCTATGATAATAGCTTTTAAGGTTAGGAACGTTAAAATGCAATAGTTATATATATTTTAATTTCCAAATAAATAAAAACCCTTTCTCCATAGGTTAGCTAATACAATTTTGTGTCTTCGATTACATTTCTACTTAAAATTCATGTAACATTTGCGTATAACGACATTCTTGTAAATTTGTACATTAAATTGTTCTAGTTGATGGAACTACTTCTGTGTAATTCGTGAGATTGCTTAAGGCAGACAATAATTCTGTGTTACCTATTTATAAAAAAACTAAATAATTACACAAAAATGTTCACTGTTGAACTACCTAAACCGCCATCACGGCAGGCAGAAGGAAAAGAAAAACGAGTTTTTATAAACGATAGTGACTGGGATAAAATTGCAGTTTATCTTGTCGCTAATCAACATAGGGTCAGAGAAAATATTATTATCCCAAGAACAGTAGGACCTGTTAGCATTCCAACCAATTTCGAAAAGGTAGCGGCAAACATAACTGAAAGTTGTATCTATACAAGTGTCACAAGCTATGGTGCAGGTATGTTTACATAATTTGATATAAACAATCATTTTTATCAATACAATTAAATGGAAAAATGATTTTTAGGATATGTATTTGGGCTTTTATTTGGGTTATTCACGTCAAGTGTTAATTCAAATGTAGCAGGCACTGACAAACAACAATCAGCACGTGAAGTGTTTAAAGAAATGAAAACAGTAACATTGAGTTGTGCAAAAAACTTTGCTATGATTAGTTGTATGTTTGCAACAGCTGAATGTGCGATACAATCGGTAATATTTCCCAAAATTAGATGTGCTATTGTACTTGATATGTTCATATGCCTCTATCCATGTACAAATATTGATTCGCTAAATTTTAATTTCAGTATAGAGGTAAAAGTGACTGGAAAAATTGTGCATATGCTGGAGGCGTGATAGGAGGTTTAATAGGATTAAGAGGTATTAATGCATCATATAAAATTAACTCGCGTATTTCCAAAGTTAATCTACATTTATATTGCAGCTGGAGTAAAACCAGGGATATTAGGAGCAGCAGGGTTTGCGACATTTTCAACTTTGATAGACCTCTACTTTGCATAGAAATTGTAGACCAGAAATGCCAAAAATCATGGTAGATATATTTGTATAAAAAAGGTATAAAAGTTGACGCACTCCGAGTGTATCAGTCCAATACATACAAAGGCGTGGAGGATGTTCTTAATATAAAAATGCTTAGAAAAAAGTACACTAGTTAAGAGATAAAATAAATTTACGTAATACCTCAATATCTCTTTCATGACTACTTTAATTTTGCTACGTCCCAAAATTATCGTTGCTCATATTTATGGCATTATTTTATCTTCCTTAGGTTCATGTGATTCGTAAAAACGATTTCTGGGACCATAACTTCAAATGAAATGCTTTTCAAAATAAAGGATAATACTTTATATATTGCAAAAAGAAACGAAGTTGTGCAAAACTACACTTCCTATTCAATACTGCCCATGCCAAAAAATAATGATCGTAGATATATTGATAATTAACAACTTTTAAGTATTTCTATTGTACTTTACGTGGAACATTCGAAGATACAATGGCATGTAAACTATGTGCTCCTGCCCACTTGTTGTCTGTCAGATACATAAAATATTCATCTTTACAAAATATTACATACACATATGTAAATTGCACAGATAATTACATAATTATCTAGATTACACGCCGATTACTCATAGATAGCTTGCAATTCAACAGTTCTTTTACTATCCATGTGCAATTAAATAGTAATTTAATGCATTCCAATTGCCCAAACTATTTTAACTTCATAATTTATAACTTACTTGTTTTGATATGAGATTCTTCGCACGATATTTGAGACAGATTGTGCACGTTTCATTCATTTTTACATTTTCTATTAAATTTCTATACAATAAAATTCTAATTCACTTCGTCAAATTCTAAATTGTACTGTATTCAGTTTTTGTTGGAACATATAAATTGTTCCACATAATTTGTTACATAAATGTATGTTCCTCTAAAATCGACTATATTGTTGCTTTGATATTTCTGAATAATGAAAAACTGAAATTTATGTTTAAAATAATGCAAGGCACTTATCACAAATTTCATTGAATATTGTTATTCGAGGTATAATTGTGTTATGTTTTCTGCATATCTCATCATTTCGACTACGATCAACATTTTTTTTACTATTAGAAAACACCAAAACATGACCGACCATACTATACGGGTTCCCGTATTAAAAAATAAATATCGCATAAAGCAATATTCTCCTTACGTGCACATTTATCTTGACAATAAGTTCTTAAACACTATGAGTTATTTTTTTAAATTTTTATCGTTCATAGTTTACTTTGAAAAATGCATCTTTTGGCACCTGTAAAAGCGAAGAACTGTATTTCCTACACGTATTTTTGTACAAACCGCACATGTTTAAGGTTGTTGCTGCTGCATTTGTGCCTGCATCACTGCCAATAATTCCTGCATACGCCGTAATTCTGCTTCTTTTTCTTGCAAAATGCGATCTTTTTCCGACACAGAATTAGTCTTCTCAGACTCCACAATCCTATTAACAAATACATCACCAGAGCCGTAAGTATATTGCCAAAAGCATTTTTCTGGTATGTGGACTATTATACTTACGTTTGCCGCCGAGGTGGTACAGGAGCCCCTTTTGCTAACCTTTCGCTACGATAATTTTCATAATGTACTTCCTGCGTTACCTCCTGCAAATCTTGCATATGTGTGCTGAAAAAAACGTAAATTTAATAGGTACAAAACATTTATAACATTTGCACCACAGCAATACTACTTACATAAGCATTGTTCTTAACTTAATAAAATCACAGTGATCCGGATTCTCCACTTCGACTACACCCCATGGGTACAAACGTCCACGTACTTTTCTTCCCTTCACCTCGAGTAAAGTATTTGCGCCGCATACTGCAAATGGTACAGCTTCTTTGAGTTGTCTAACTTGTTCTTTATAATCCTCATCTTCATCGCTATCACAGTCAGGTAAAGGATAGATTTTTATGCCGTTGCCTTCAATTTCTTCCATAACACGCTTTTTCAAACGAAGGACTTCCTTCTTTGTAAGCACATCAGCCTTTGCAATTACTGGTACAATGTTAACTTTATTATGCAGTTGTTTCATGAATTCTATATCCAACGGTTTCAATCTGTAGAGAACAAAAAAATGAATAACATGCAGATTCATGTTAATTTGAAATGAGATTGCTGTACACTTTGATTCTTACCCATGACCAAATGGAGAAATAAAGTAAAAGCAACAATGTATTCTATTATCTACTATATTCCTCCTGTTTAAACCACTTTCGTCACGTAGGAATCTTTCGAACTGATCATCTATATATTGAATGATAGCTCTAAAACTATCAGTGTTATCGATTGCATCTCCATAACCAGGAGTATCGACAACAGTCAGCCTAAGTTTAACTCCTCTTTCTTCAATTTCCACAGTAGACGCATCAAGCTTTACCGTTTGGTTAGTTTTTTCTATTATAACAATAATATTTTATTAATCAAGGTAACGCCATAAATATATGTTGAGATCAAAGAGCTTGAATCGTAACTTACCAACAGCATCAGGAATTACTCTCTCTGGATATAAATCAGTAAGAAATAAACTGTTCACTAACGTTGACTTTCCAAGACCTGATTCTCCCACAACCATGAGCGTAAACTCAAAACCTTTTTTCACAGATTTCCGGTGAACTTGGTTAGGTAAATTTGCAAACCCTACGTAGCCTGGTGTCTCAAGACTAGCAAACTGTTAAAACCATAAAAAGATGTGATGCAGTAATTTTTAAGACACTTTTTTAAGTAACTTTTAAGACACAACATAAATTATGTGTACTCCTCTACAAATTTGTTTTTCAACGTTTATGTGGAGTATTGTACATGAAATGTATTTTCGCATAATCATTAGTATCTTACATTTCGTTACTTTGCAAAAAAAATTAATAACATAAACATTACATTGTATTTTAGACAACTGTATGATGCTTACCGTTTTTACACTTTCACTAGACATTTTGCTACGAAAATTGAACGATATCGTGAGGGAAGAACTTAACGTGATTGCGTGGCGTCTTTGAGCGTTATCGCGAACAAGTTGACTCTAATTTTCAGTCTAACAGGCGCCGTATTGTGACAGAACGCAACATCATAGTCATCACGGATGCGAATGTGTACACATAAATATATGTATATATGTATATATATATGGAAGACAGGTTATTTCTGCTCGAAAATTTCTTTCACCAGCATTGCACACTTGGCCAAGTGGTATAAATGATAAAAGCGTATATAATATCACATAACAACGAACCGTACACTTTATCGCGGACTCATTGGAATGGAAATGGGAAATATTATACCGACTGTACAGGAAATGTTACAGTATATCGCTAGAGAGGGGAAGGGAGGGGGATAACCCTGAATTGGGGGAAGTTTAGGCGTGGCAGCTGAAATAACTTGGGTATTCCGCAAAAAAGTGCAATGACCATTCAGGGTACCGCATGACGCCGCTACTGCCAGATTAATTTTAAATCTGTGATTCCATTTTAGCGTCGATTGAATCGTTTGCGCAACGAATGAAATCCTATTTCCTGCGTAAAATTAATTAAATTCAACGTAATAGAAACCAAGATCTAGCTTTGGCGAAACACGATTTTATTTTGTCAAAAAGTTGTTACAGAAATCCAATGTACTTCGAGGGTATCTTACAAAATATGTTAAAGACCTTGCATATAATTATTCACAATTAAAAGTACATATCCACCATGTCCGTTCCTAATGATACATTATACGAATACGAGGCAAACGGCTACTTTATTCAGGAAATAGTATCATATACAAGCACAGTTTTACATAATATTTATCATTATTTAAAGTTCTTTTTGTTTACTATCTCATGATCGTCAACAGTTTGGTTTTCAATGAATCAACATTATTGCTAGCATAATTATTGCAACCGCTACACGATGTTGATGTTTAATAATCAGCGTATTTCTTTCAACCTGCACAGTGATGCATAAATTTGTCAACCACTCAAATATTACTGGTCGTTTTCTCTTCCTGTAATAATTCATTGTGACATCGCGTAAACAATTGTTCAATATCTTCGATAAAGTATAATGATTTTTTATAATAGACAATTATTCACCAACGGCTTTAGTAAGCATGTACAATGATTAGTATAGAGATGAAATGTACAAATTATAAAGAAGGAAATGAAAATGGGGACGATTGTTTGGTACTCTCTGAAATGAGGGTTACTTTTAGCGTTCAATGTCAGTAGAATTAATTTGCACGGAATCAAGTACACGTGCGGTGATAGCATATATTTTTAATCGTTTGTACATATACCCTCAACATTATTACAAATCGGCATAAAACCCAACATGAAATTGACATGAATATTAAAATGTACTCTTTTCGTACCATCTTACCAATCATGATTTATACATATAAATACTATCACTATTGGAGCATGCATTGCGAACACACGGTATTTACTTTGAATTCCCAATTTACTGATACATTCCTTTAACTAAGATATCAATGTAAATAGTGAGGGCATTAGACGAGAGAATTGTTATTTCTACTTAAGAATGCCAAAATGCATGGAACTTAAGAAAAATCTCATTATATCATTTTCGATTATATTTACGTTTCTGTGGGGAAGACTCCCCCCCATAGGGGTAAATAAAAATTATTATTGTAATTTCACTTGTTTGTGGAGAAACTCCCCCCATTGTGTTAGTGGAAACTAAAGAGGTTTGCATTGAGTTCCAAATCTTGTCTGTTGTGAAAGTTTGTTTCCCCTAATTTCTGGAGATACAGTAACTGTTGATGATGGTACTATCTTTAATTCTCTTCAGAATCAGGTTTCTCCTCTCTAGGCTTCGCACCACCATAAATTGAACTTGATTTAGTCGATTCAGCGATTGCATTTACAGGAGCTCGGATTGTCCTTGGTGCCAGCACCAGACGTTTCCTTCCAGTGGTGTCTGTTTTATTTTAAAGTAATCATTATTTTCAACATTCTCCAGGCCTTCGTTACATTAAAGAATTAACAGATCAACAAACCTGGAGGAGGATCTTTTTGTAATGGTTCGTCTTGTACAGGTTTTCGATCGGGCCCGTTTCCGCGCGGTGGTGGTGGTGGTCTGGTACCATATGATCTAGCGGAAGTGTTACGCGGCCAGTCTCGACTTCCGCCACCCGTGTCATCGTTAAATTGACCATAATTGCCTCGATTACCCCTCGTGTCCCATCCACTACCTTGCCTCCCACCCCCTTGTGGACCTCTATCGCTGTAGCCTCCTGCATATCGTCATTGTTTCAATATTAGACATACAATGAAGTTCAAAATCCAATTAAATATTTACAATTAAGTAGTATACCCAAAATATTATTTTTTGTAGGAATTTTACAATTAATTTGTGTTGTTATTACACAATTTTAGTACATATTGAAGTAGAACAGAAAATGCATTATCGCTGTTATACACGTAATATAAGTTGTAAACTACTGCAAATGTGAGTATATACAAGCAGATTAGTGTCTTAAATTTGTATGTAATCTAAAGCATAACGCCTGGCTCGAATTTATAAGTTTTCTACCAAAATCATCTCCACCAAATCCACCACGGCCACCGTCTCTCCCCCTAAATCCACCCCCTCCGCTGCTGCTACCACCACGTCCTTTCCTGTCAAAGCCACCTCCTCGATCGTTCCTTTTTCCCTCTGCTACATCTATTTTAATGACGCTTTTATCTACTTCTATCGCCCCATCCATGTCCAATGCCGCTTGCAAATCAGCCAAATCCTCAAATTCGACATAACAAAAACCCTTAAACCTATGGGAAAAGATTCGGACTTAGTACCAAAATTAAAAGTCTATCATTTATATATTTACATATTTATTTCTATAATTTATCATCTCTATACAAACCTATCAGTTTCTCTATCTTTAACCAATCTGATCATTTTAACATTAAGTTGTGAGAAGATCTTGTCAACATCTCCCTGGACAATTCCATTTGGCAAATTCCCCACGTACGCTGTATAAGGTGGTTCCGTTGGCAATGGTTTTCTGCCACTACGGAATCCACCGCCATAATCTCTGTATACCAATAATATTATTCATTAGCGTTTGCATATAAAATTATATTATGGAAAACGAAGGGATGCAAAATGCATTGAGCTTCTTCTATATGGGAAACCATGCATTTATTCATTACAATTAATCTCTACATTATATGTAAAACGCACAGCTCTTTTATTCGTTTATCTTGCAACATTCTCGAATAAGGAACAGTAATAAACATTGAAATACATTCGGATTAGCTTATGGAACACGATTCAAGTCTATGAGCATAAACAATTTTCACGTTAACACTGGAACGCTGCGTACACTATCCTAACAGAAACTACGAATTTGACACTGATTTGGTCACTGGTTTTTTAAGCACAAGTTTTCGGGAGTAATAAAAACTCAGTTACTTTCACGTGGTGTAACGAATAGTATTCATTCGTAAACGGGTGATATAGTTTGCATGACTTTTCGGTGAATATCTTCATCAACAGTGCCATGACTAAGAAACACCAATGTTTGGCCGGCCAAAATAAAGCCGCGTGTCGAAGGCACCATGTCTGCAAGGTGCTGCGCTGCACTCTAATCGAAACTCACTTAACCTTAAAGCCACAAGATTTTCGTAGAAAAGAAGCGTTTGTTCACCTGCTCGGTGCACCGATTAAGTATCACCGTTTCACTGTTTTAGGGAAGTTGAATGACTGTTGCGCACAAACGAAATTGCGACCTATACTTGCCTTGAATCTTCGTAACCACCTCGACCAGCCATATTGGATGCACGAAACTGACCAGGACTGACCGGGGCCGCGCGGGTCGAGCGAGTCACTACACTCAAGATGGCACGGATGGAACCAGGAATTTTCCAACCACCAAAGAATTTGAAATCACAAAACCTGCCCGAACCCGCTTAAATTGTACTAGAATGCTTCGATAATGCTCTATCAAGTGGTTACGGAATTTCAGTTTGCAGAACACAATGTTACGCTTTTTTTCAGTACAATCTTTTTAATCAAATAAATTATTATAGTATGCCATTTTGATAAACTTTATTTGGCACTTGTGTTGAATCGTACTGTCAGAAATTTATATTCATGGCAATTCAAAAGTTCTGCGCAAAAGAGCTGTGAGAAAGTTTTAGTAAAAACGATTGACAATCTATGCGTTACAAAAGTAAAGCGCAAACTTAGTATTTTCTGTTCCATTCATTATTTATTTCGTTGATATATCAATAACAGGAGGTTATTATTAAGAGTTAAGTTCATTCGTTTGTTTTCATGCTGCATTCATAATCAAGACAGTTGTTAAATTGATGCAGTTTTTTTTACATTTATTTTACCAATGCGACCTAAGATCAGGGATGCCAACACATTTTTCGGGCATCATTCATAAGAAGCCGATACGTTATTCGTCGCACCAGTCACAACTGATTTGACCGGATTGCACCAATGATACTTAAACGTGGCAATCGAAAATTTGATCCAATAGAAGACGCAAAACTTCTATTTCAACAGACGAATGAGAGTTATTCAAGGTATTACTGTTAAACTGTCGTTGGCGAACAAGCACACGAGAGTGGCAAATTCAGAAAAAACCGCAAGGATCGCTGTTTGACGAATATCGGTCATAAACATGAAGGTATAACAGCGTTCTGATTGGTTTGAACAAATTTAGTTTCATTGGCGTTGGAATAAGGGTTGCTTAAATTGGGCTCGTGGTTCCCACTTGGTTATTGGCAGCAAAGGTGGGCAATGGTGGGCAAAAGCAAAGCCATGCACATGGTAGAGGTTATTTCAAACGAGATTAAACCGGAGAAATTAAACAAAATGGGGTCCACGATTCTCGATTGCTTAACAAAACTCAGAAGCGAAAATGAGCCTGTCAGATTGGACGGCGGAATTACACTGTTAAGACATTTACTTCAACACAGTACCGTGAGTGTTTACTTGATCGTAACCTCCAATTCACTATTTGAAATAGAGAATGAAACACGTTCCTGAAATTCCTTGTAACCAATTCGTAACGTTGCAGAATTCAACGGATAGCAAAGAGCTCAATTATGCGATGACAAGAATAATCCGTAGTCTAGGTTCATCAAAGACATATTCCAAGAAAGGATTTTACACAATTTTGACAGTTTTTTTACGAATTTATCCTGAGATGTCAATAGAAAAAATTTTATCCATTATGGAGACTCAATTACATCCTGTGAATAGTAATAGCAAAAGTGTAAGGACTTCTATTTTAACTGTACAAAAGATTTTAATACAGGGTACACATGTATTACATCACTGTTAACATAATAATGAGTATCGCTTTATTTCAGGAAAATGCTGATATTTACATGGGACAAATACTAACTTACGGTGCATTAATTCGTTCTAAATTGCTTTCTGAAAATAGCACTGAAACTCGCCTTCAAATTGTACAAAACCTAATCAAAGCAGGGAAACAGCGTAATTATTTGTCTTTTGTGTCAGCTTCATTTCTCGTTGAGTTTATAAATCAAATTGATGCCGAGTCTGTTACATCATCGGTTTGGCCAGTTGTGGAAAAAGAATTTGGTAAACCATGGTCAGAGCAAAACTTGGATACCTTTTACATTCTGTTAACGATAGAAGATAAATTTCCGTCTCTTGTAAATCATACATTTCTGAAAAAACATTTTGGTACTGACAGTCTGATTACCAAAGAATCTATGGAAGACATTGTTAAAATATTAACGGTAAATATGTCAACCACCCAACAAAATTAATACGTCTATTAATGTTTGTAATTATCATTTAGTTTAAACGTTTATCAATATTGTTTAGGACTTGCCCAGAATCGTATCCTGTCATCATCCGATATTTAAATTGTTCTGTAAAAAATTGACAACATCGGAACTAGTTACTGGTTTTTGGACATACATAGACCAGAGATTTGCAAAACCATCAAAAAGCGATGAATATTTAGCAATAGAAGTTTTCAAACTGATATTATCAAATAGTTCAGATAAATCTGTGCTACCATCATTATTGTCGCCTAATTTTGTACAACATATACTGAGGAGATTCTCGAATTGGAAGAAACATGACAATGACGAACTCCTTCCTGCGTTCAAGGAGATTTTTAATTTATTAGTATCTGCCACAAATGAAAAAGATGTTAAATTGAAGATACAGATAGGTGTATTGAAAAAACTGATGCTATATCCAGGTGACCTTATGATCGAAAGAAAAACTGGCACCAAAGTCATTCAAATGATAACCAGCAATTTAAACTCTGATGGTATTAAAAAACTGTCGAAAATATATAGAGACATCATAGAAAATACAATACCAAAACAAAAACAAAATGCAAAAGCAGAGTCTTTCTGGACAAATGCAGAAAGAAATTATGCCGCTAACCTGTTAACAAGGTAAGGTATAAGCATGAGAGTCAGCATTAACATTACATAATGCGTGAATAAAAATTTCTGTCATATACAGATTAATGGGTCACTCAGCAACACTTACGGAGCATGAATGGAGATTGGATCAATTAAAATTTTTGTTAAACCATGGGTTATGCGAAATGCCAAACGTTGGTGTAGACCTTGCTCGTAAATACATTTTCCCAGTCCAAAATTTGTGTAATCTCTAATCTATAATCATTAGGTACACGTTTGCTAAGTCTTATAATCCTTCTTTGCAGAGCAAATTAAAGAAACTTTCTATCACGCAATGGATCACAAATTACCAAAATTGAATGACTTACGGAATATATTAAGCGCAATAGTTCATTATTTGGATATGAATTTAAAATCAGAAACTTTGAAATTAAGGAACCCATTAACAGATGAAGCAAAAACTGCTTGGGAAAAAATGATACAACTGATAGAAAAGTTAGAGAATAATACGAAAAAGGCAGAAGCTTTACCGGTATTTCATACAATGAATTTACACATGGGTTTACAACTATTTTCAGACCCAAGCATGGCAATTATGTCTATTAATGACCTCCAGAGTTGCTATGAAAGATTACAAAAGAAATCGAAAAAGCAAAAAGCAGGGAGTAAGAAAAAAGAAGATGATGAACCAGAATGGGTGGAGGTGGTGGTTGATCTATTATTGTCTCTCTATTCTAAAAACAGTCATTTATTACGATCATTAGTGGGGTGTGTTTTCCCGCATATTTGTCCGTATGTGACACCGGCTGCTATACATCAGATACTAGCAGTAAGTAGTAAAGATGTCATAAACTTACACCAGAAACATAGCATTGCATGATGATTATTTTCAGGTTTTAGATGTCCGAAACAGAAAAGGACCGCTCGTTGCAAAGGGTAACGACGAAGAAGATTCTTCCGAGGAAGAAACAAGTCCGGAAAATAGTGACGATGAGGATGACGAAGGAAATAATGTTAACGAAACAGAAATTGTACCGGACAGCAACGACTCGGATTCCAGCGAAGAATCAATGGATGACGATGACGAGGACGACGAGGATGATACAGTAACAGACAGATTACGAATGGCAGTGCGTCAGGCATTGGGTGATGCTTCTGTTCAAACTGATGATGAAGATGTCGATGTAGATGAGATTGACGAAGAAGAAGGGAAACGACTAGACGAATCATTAGCAGCGGCATTTAGAATACTTCGGGAAAACAGACCATCGCGATCTAAAAAGCAACAAAAGTCGGCCCAAGCATTGACGCATTTCAGAGTTCGAGTTATAGATTTATTGGAGGCTTATCTAGAATCTGAGCCATCTATGTCGATTGCACTCGACATGCTTGTTCCTCTTTTTGCCTTATTGGAGTACTGTATTAAAGATCCCCATCAGAAACCTCTTCAACATCGAGTACGATCTTGTTTAAAAAAATTGTCCCTCGTGAAAAAGTTCAAAGACACGGATGGGGTTACTAACGAGGTGCTAACGGTGATACTAAAGGTATGTTGGTTTAAGCATAAACAATGAGTACTAATTACAAATTTGATACATAATCGGCACTTTCATTTATTTAAGACTTTGATTGAGAAAGGAGAGCGGACAGCCTCGGTCTGCCATGAGATGAGTGATAAACTGGCAGAGTGTTGCACATTCCTCGTTAGATGTGCACAACAAGCTGATTTAAGTAACGACGCTATAGTTGAAATTTATGGCGAGAGTTTAACCGCCTTCTTCAAAAATAGGGATTGCGTGCTTCCACAAATGTTATTTAAAAGTATTCTACAGTTACATTGGGAGGGTAACTGGCAGCTTGCTCCTTTACTAGTGGATCTTGCTTTTGATAGTAGCGTAAGACCTTTTCGTAGAGGTCAAGCACTCGACTTCTTAACAGTGTTCTACAAAAATGGTAGGTTAGTTCATTCGGACACAAAACATGTCGGGCTAAGAACGAAAATGGAAAAAAAATTATGCAAGCATACCATAAGCACGTTGGGTGAATTGTCGAATGTGAACAAAGACGAAAGTGAACAGTCTGTTTCGGATACTAGTAATGCAATAGGAACAGAAGTCAAACAAAAGTATGTGTGTTTTCTCTTGACTTTGCTACGCATTGTGTATACACAACATTTGCCGCAAGCATGGAATTGGAAAGATGTCGGAACTGTACTAGCAACGTATAGAGCACACGTCTCACTCGCAAAAGATACAAAGGGGGCATATAATAAACTGGCACGGCTGATTGGAATTTCAGTTAATGTGTAAGTGCTCGTGTGATTAGTACTGTGAATTTTGAAGACACATTTAAAGAGCTTTTGAAACTTTAAAATTATCGTTTTTCTTTTGTTTCTAGGTCAGCGAAGAAATGTAAAACTGAACAAAGTCCTAAAGTCAATGGAGCGAGCATTGCGATTGATGTAAAACAATTAAATGCTGCAGAAGAAAATGGTTGTACAGATAGTGAAACAGAAACTCCAGCAGCTGCAAAGAATGAGTCCAAGAAAAAGAAGAAGAATAAAAGCAAACAAAAAGATAAACAATTGTTAAAAAAAGAAGCTCGACTTTTACGCGAGAAAGCGATGTCGGAAGGTCTCGAATCATTTCATTTCAGTTCCTTTGCTGTACCTGATGACTCAGACAAGACTGAAACATTTCAGAATGGCGAGCCACAGGGCAAACAGACTAGTCCAACTAACTCTTCACAAAAGAGAACACTAGCGCAAACTCAAGATGGTACTAAACCGAAGAGGAAGAAAAGCATGCAAACTGATTGATACATGTTAAAAATGAACTTCAACTGATATGATCGTGAATGATTGTTATTTTTGTATATGCATTTATAGATATGTATCAAAAGTTTGTACAGATTTCAGACATATAAATAAATCTTTTAACATAGTCTTTAGTCCTTAAAATAACATTAAAAAGATTTCTGCTTTAAACTCGTAACTACTGAATTAAATTCTGAATCTTTTGATTCACCGGTTATTTATTTATGTTAGTCATTTTAACGATGCTGACATTGGATCATGATCATACATGATCATTCAGCAGAGGGCGTAACGGTGCAAACACATCGAGCCGCATCAAGCCGCATGTTCAGCAATGTTTAGGTTCTCCAGTTTACATATGAACCACCTATACTGCTACCTGTGTACTCGTTAAACTCTCAAAGTATACAAACCAATACAAACTCTAGTTAAGTGCAAAGAAAGTACATGACAAACACGTTTTTAACGTGCTCCGTTTCACCTACAAGATTGCTTCATAAGTCCAAGAGCAAAGGTTACTCAATGATTTTAAGGTTACCCACGAGGTAGGATTGGCAAACATTGGTATAATAGCAATGATATAAGTTCAATGTCGTGGATGATTATTTTAGTCTTTGCAGATGAAGGGATTTAAAGATACAACCACCTCTGGTGGTAATTTAAAGTGGTATGAAGAATACCCTAAAGGAGAAGGGCCTTACAAGCATTCAAAGTCCGAATTAGATGTATTAAACTTGATAGCAGAGGCAAAGAAATATTTGGACGCAGAGACTTCTGCTTTTCAATTAAAACAATCAAAGTCTCGTGATTCCGAAACAGCATGGTTGAGGACAGCATTAACCCAGGGTACAACATCAGATAAAGTAGCAGCTGGAATTGTATTAATGCAAGATAATCCAAAGTATAATTTAGCACGATTAGTATCGCTTGTAAATCAAGTTAGAGTTGCCAAACACAATCAATGTAATATGGTAATAACATCTCTGAAGGATCTCTTCTTATCTGATTTGCTTCATCCACAATTTAAACTACTCAAATTTGAAGAACAAAATTTGGATGAACTTGATAAGACAAGTTCATCGAGCCCAATAATTAAAACAGATGCGTCTAAAAGGAAGCTGCTGGCACATTGGTATTTTGAGGATCAGTTACGCGAACAGTATGAACGTTTTGTTGTATCTCTATCCGCTATTGCGGCGGACACAGTCGATACAAATAGAGAAACAGCAATATCTGTAATGACAGATTTGTTGGTTGGTAACGCCGAACAGGAACATAAATTACTGGAACTTATTGTGAATAAAATAGGAGACCCGAGCAGTAAAGTAGCCTCGAAAGCTATATTCTGCTTGAATAAGGTGTTGCGCGAGCATCCAAACATGAAAATCGTAGTATTACGTGAAGTTGAAAAATTGCTCTTTAGGAAAAATGTAGCTCATCGTGCCCAATACTATGCAATCTGTTTATTGACTCAATTTCTTTTGGACAAAAGCGATGCAGTGATTGCTGGTAATCTCATTGAAGTCTATTTTGCATTTTTTAAAGCTTGTTTGAAGAAAGGAGAGCCAGATAGTAGAATGATGGCAGCAATTTTAACTGGTGTAAATAGAGCATTCCCTTTTGCTGAAATGCAGTCGAACGTATTACACGACCATATAGACTCTGTATACAAAGTTGTACATGTTGGATCGTTTAATGTTTCTCTCAATGCGCTTAGCTTGTTACATCAAGTAAGTATTTGCATGTTTTAATCCATTTTGTAGTAAAGTATTCTTGAATCAAAATTTTTATGTTTTGTGCACAGGTAACAGGGAAAGACGATATGCAATCAAATAGATTCTACTCTGCTTTCTATCGGAAATTGTTAGATCCCCAAATTGGAGTTGCAAACAAACGTGCACTTTTCTTGAATTTATTGTACAGGGTTCTACAAAATGATCATAAGATACAACGTTTGTATGCATTTATCAAAAGGATTTTGCAAGTTGTATTGTATTTCCCAGCAAATATGACGTGTGCAACTTTATATGTTGTATCAAAAGTTCTTCATACACACAAGGAATTAAAAAATTATTTCTTAACACCTCAAGTTTGCATCAAAATTGAAAATGAAGATACTGAAACGAAAGATAATCTGTCGAGCGATGAAGATAGTGAAACACATGAACAATTAAATAACAACATAGAAAATTCAATTATGTTGACAAATGTTACATGTGGGTCTGATATAAATACAGAGTTTAACTATGATGTAAAAAAAGAAAGTGAAATCAAAACTGAACTATGTGAACACAAAGAATATGATGCATTTTGCCGTAACCCTCTTTACGCTGGTGTAACAAAGGGTTTAAGTACAGAACTTTTAGCACTGTCAAAACATTATCATCCAAGTGTAGCATTATTTGCAAACACAATTTTGGAAGGTATGAAAATTATTCCTATATCGTCCCATATGTGTCATTAGAAAAGTACTATTTCATATTGTTTCTTACATGCAGGAAAATCAATTGGCTACACCGGAGATCCATTGGAAGATCTATCACTAATGCGTTTTCTGGATCGTTATGTATTCAAAAACCCAAAGAAATTGGAAACCAAGAAAGTGCATAGCAAAAATGATCCACTAGCACAACGGGCGGGATATACTCCCAAAGGGATTCGATGCATTCCAGTCGACAGTGCATCATACCTTAGTGAAAAAGAGGAACGCATTCCAGTGGATGAATTATATCTCTACCGATATCTAAAGAAAAGGAGACAATTCAAACATGAACGTCACGCGTCCGACGATGAGGATATGGAAAGTGTTAACAGTGAAGAATTTAATGATGCATTGGATAAACTAGGAGACACTGAAGACTTTGACAATTTGGATATTGCTGCGGACATTCAAACAAGAAAGAAAAAGAAAGGTATATTTGGAAATTACTTTTATTTAATATCAGTCAATTTCTGTTTGTCTTACAATTGCAAAATTTATGTTAGACACAGATGAAGATGATGATCTAGGCGATGATGATAGTGTCAAAAGCGACACAAACGGCGATTTCGGTGGTAGTAATTCTTCAGAAGCAGATCTTGATGAAGATGCACAAGATGATGAATTGCAAGATTTGAGTGATATTGATTTTGAAGATATAGATAACGAAGATCTCAGTGATATGGAATTTAATGAAAATTCTGACGATCATGACGATAATTTGGATGATGATATTGAAGAAAACGTAAACAATAAACAAACAATGGGAAAAAGATTGAAGTGCAGTAAGAGAAAACAAGCAAAGGGAATCGACAGTAACATATTTGTATCAGCAGAGAAGTTTGCAGAGATGCTTGAAGAACAAAGTAAACAGAAAACTAAACATGGAGGTTCAGATATCCTCAGTAGTATGGATGGTGCGAGTTCTAAGCAAATAGATTGGGAAGTTAAACGACACCAAAAACTTAGGGGTTCATTTAATAGAAACAAACGGAAAGGCTCCAATGTGTTTAAGAAAACTGTAAAAAAAATTAAGCACTGAGCATAAAATATACACTAAAAATGGTTTTTGTATTCTACCATCTGATGCTTCTGTTTCCTTCGGGCTAATATGATTAATTTAATATATGCTAGAATAAAATCATTTGTTTTCATGTAAAGCAAGAAAGAACACATTTAATTATTATGCATGTCAAGAAGTACAAGATCGTCATTCTTCACTCATTTGAATCGCGTGTAGTGTAAAACCGTATTCTACTAAATTGTTAATACTATGTTTAAAATAGACAAATATTTAGACTGCATCATATGTATAATCAGTGTTCAGGATGAGACTGACATATGATCTTGAAATGTTTCCAATTAAATCTTTTGTGTTTATTCTCAGAATATTCTACACTAACTCGTTATGATTTAAACATGACAAAATTTAGGAGACAACCGTAGTGTCCAATGTGAAAATAATTGTTAACCGAACATACATCGCACTACTTTCGTCGTGTTATTTTAGATATGCACTTTAGTTACAAAGTTTGAAAAGTAATTTATTGTTAATCATCCTGACACAGCCGCACCATTCTAGATACACCTCCACCCTTGACTTACATAAATGGAAACATTTTTACACTTTTCCTCATTGTTAAAAAAGGTTTTACTTTCTAAAGATAATTGAATGATTATGATTACTCATACTTCTGTACGTACTGTACATTGTCCTGCTATACTTAAATTAGGCACTTGACCTTGCAATTTCTTTAACAAAAAATTCCAAACGAAGACGACGTTATTGTTAAATAGTGCAAGTGTTATTCGGAATGTCCGAACCTCTTTTGCAGTTCGTTGAATTAATTTTGTACCTGAGTAAGGAGTTACATTGGTCATCATTTACTAACTATTACTAAACCTGTTCATTAGGGAAAATGAGCTGACAATTGTAAAAGAAGTTGCGAGTGCAAGTTCTTGGAAAAGAACGGTTAAAAGTAACTACTCTTTAACAGTAGTGGCACGGATAATGAGACCCGCGTATTTGTTCAGTTATGGTTCCACACAGGTCCTAACAAAACATATAAGTCCACATTAGTATTATTGTGTGATAACCAATAAATTTCGCAATTTTTGATTTTATACACGACAATTTAGTATTTGCTGTATATCGCAAATTCTAAACCGTGCAGTGTACATGTGACGAAAAACAGGGCACTACTCTGGGTCCTCTTTTGGTTTAACATCTTCATCGTGTGAGGGACTATGCCACGTCAGCCGTTCTTCATAAAACTTTATTACAATCTGTGGACATCTTTCATTGGCAACACGTGCTGGGACTAAGTCTGCGTCGTCCGTTCCTTTCCATTTCATTAAAAACATCAGTTCACCACTTGAATCTGTTGCACCAATGATACGTTCTGGATCCAAATTTCTATCGAATCCTGTAGTGGACATATTTTGTAAGTTTATCAATCGTACGTGTCTTTGGCATAAAAACCGCTAAATTGGGTGAAATAAATTTACCTTCAGGTTTTTTGTCTTCCGATGCCTTCTTCTTAGCCTGAGTCGGCGTAGGGGTACTAGAGCTTTTCCGCTTCTTTTGTTCCTTTTCTTCATGACGTTTACCACTTGTAGTAGCCTCTTTCTTTTTCCGCTGTTCCTCAAACTGTGCAATTAAATCTGGACAGTCTAAATTTTCTTCAGGCTCCCATGTGTTCTCGTCATTAGAATACCCTTTCCATTTCAAAAAGTATTCCACCTATGCGCAATGTTTCTTTTAAGTGAAAATAGACGTACTAGAATAAGAATGTTGAGTAATATTACAGCACATAGTTTACGTACCTTCCCTTTGACAATTCTTCTATCTAAAACTTTCTCTACGCTGAACTCTTCGGGCTCAGCTTCGGCTGGAGACGAGTCCTTTCCTTTGCTCATGGTACTCTATGTAATGCTGCAATTCATGTCATACAAAATGGTAATTATCTTGTGCTTGTTTTTTCATAAATATTAGTTATGTATTACAAATCTACGTAACATACAATATATGTATAACATGTATCTAATACAAAAAAAAGTATTTATTTCAGAATGAAAACAGTATCACTTGTTGACTGAAATATATTGCAAAAAGTTCGAACAGTTTATGCATATCGCGGTGGAAGACTTTCGAGAAATATATGTTGTGATGCAGGATTACGATATGCCGATTAATTACACGATCGTTAATAAGGTGCAAAATGTTAATAGACTGAATGAACGAATCCCAAAATGGCGACAATGGAGCCGGGAAGCGGTAAAGATTCTATTCCTCAAATGAACAGAAAAATCAACTGAAATTGATGTATATTTACATGTCTCTTCGCTGTAAAGACTGCTACAGATAAATAATTGTCAATACTTTCCAATTTCAACATTTACCTGCTGAATATCGGATGAAGTTGATAGCAAGGAAAACCGAAGAACGACACAGCAGGACGCGGTGGGTTTACGGGCAATTCTGGCGCCTTTGGCGTCCTTATTCTTGCATTGCCGCGAAAAATACCAGGTTGACCAATGTAGAATATAAAAAAGATTGCTCGTATGCGACAACGTGCGAATCTGATATTGGAATATTATTGAATTGAAATCTTTCTGTAAATGTACGTAACCATTATAAATACGCTGAAGAAGTAGAATGGATATTATGAAAATGATAAATAACAGGTCGATATATTTCAGAAACTTTCAAGATGTATGATTTTCTTATTGCACATTCACTACGATCGATTATGATAGCAAGTTCCAAGGATTCTTACGTTATATTTCTGTGAAGTATTTGTTCTACAGAAAGAAATTTGTTCATTAGATTAATTATAATTTCTAAAGCAAAGAAAATTATTTATACTACGAACAAAACAACTTTCTTTTGGTTCGAAAACGTGCACCAGTTCGTGTTCTCTGCTTTTTCTAGATGGCGTTATTATTTTAAATTATACCGTTGACTTTCCATTCTACACTCAACGCTGTCCAAACGGCGCTGAAAATTCGGAGCTGGCAAGGTCTTTCAAGGTATTGTTAAAATAGAATTTGTAAAGTAACAGTATGTATTAAGAAATCGTGCATTTAATTCGCATTACCAAATAACGTGATAATCAAATTTGACTGTATTTTGCATATTACTTACAGAATTCTATTCGAAATGGCTGCACGCTCTATCGTTAGATATTTACGACCGAAAAGTGTTGTACCACAAATTCACCGATGTTCGTCGTTATCCGCATTCGAAATACAGCACAAAACTCCAACTATTAAGAAAGTAATGCCTATACCAAAGGCTCATTATGGTGGACGGCATACAGTTACGGTATTACCTGGTGCTGGTATTGGTCCAGAATTGATGACCTACGTTAAAGAGGTACATAAACAATAATCCCACTGTTTAGATTAAAAAAAATCGTCCTCGCTTATTCTGCCACAGGGACAACCGTTTCCATCAAAATATATTTTAAAACAAAATTATCAAATTTGAGATAATATTCTTGAATTATGCAAAGGACAAAGTTATTATCTTCTATATTGGATGTCTTACATAATTTTGTTATGCTTGTATAATTGCAGGTTTTCAGTTATGCAGGCGTACCAGTAGATTTTGAAGACATCAATATCGATCCCAATGCAGATGATAATATTGACTTGCATTATGCTATCACTTCGATTCGTAGAAATGGTGTTGCATTAAAAGGAAATATTGAAACACATAGCACAGAAGCGGATGTACTTTCACGTAATGTAGCACTCAGAAATGAGCTGGATCTTTACGTGAATGTTCTGCATTGCGTATCGTACCCAGGTGTGACGTCACGTCAGAAAAATATTGATATTGTCATTGTCAGACAGAACACAGAGGGCGAATATGCCATGTTGGAGCACGAAAGCGTGAGTGGTGTTGTGGAAAGTATGAAGGTCATTACACGCTCCAATTCTGAACGTGTTGCAAGATACGCGTTTGAATACGCTAAACGAAATGGAAGAAAAAAGGTCACTACGGTTCACAAGGCAAACATAATGAAATTATCAGATGGCTTGTTCTTAGAAACATCGAAGAGAGTTGCCAAAGATTACCCAGACATTACACACAATGATATGATCATTGACAATACCTGTATGCAACTTGTGTCAAATCCACATCAATTTGATGTTGTATTGACAACTAATTTATATGGAGCTATCGTTTCAAATGTAGTCTGTGGCTTATTAGGTGGTGCTGGATTGTTAGCTGGCAAGAATTATGGTGACCACTACACAATATTTGAACCAGGCACTCGTAACACTGGCACCAGTATTGCTGGAAAAAATATTGCTAATCCCATGGCAATGTTAAATGCAGCAGTCGATATGTTACGTCATCTTGGACATAAGAATCATGCTACTTTAATTCAAACTGCAATTAACAAAACTATTAATAAAGGTGTTCATACTCGTGATCTTGGTGGACAAGCTACTAGCAGGGAAGTTGTTGACACTGTTATGAAATACATTAAAACAGAATCTAGTCAAGACTGAAAAATGCATTCTCTTCGAGAATATTTGTAGCATGTACGTATACACGTCACATCCTGCTTTTTAGTAAAGGTATCCCATTGATTCATTAAAGTGCTCTAACGTTACTTCAATTGTCAGCGGTAAATTTTATCTGCCAATTATTGAGGAGCTTCATAAAACTATTTAAGTCGCACAAAAATTATGCAAACAATCACTTCTTCGTGTTGGCCAATTTGATAATTCCTGTAGTATACTAACATTTTATGTAATATGACACATGTATCAAGTTATGAAAAGATTCAAACTTTCTAATATATATATTGTAAGTGATAGTTTAATATAGACAATTGATGAAACATTGTGATGATCTTTGTAAGATTAACGTATTTGGGGTGTAAAACATTTGTTTAATGTACATCGTATTAAAACATGCTTTATAAAGATTTGAGAGAGATTTATAAAAGTTTATTAGACGTGCATCAATGGTAATTAATTAATCACGAAACAGAATATCGATAGCTCAATTATTTAAACATGTTATACAAACTCGAAAGGATTGAGAGGTCTGTCTTTATTTACATCATGGAGATTAAGTTATCGAACAAGTATACTTAACACGTTACATCAGATGTGAAAAGGAATCATCAATTTATATGAAATAAAGTATTTGACAATATATCACAGAGTACAATTAAAACATTATAGTAAGTATTAATGTACAAACTGTAAAGCCATACATTTTGATTTAGTTTTGTAAAAGTTGCAATGCTAATTCCTCATCTGCCTTTAAGTGTGTGTTATCAGTTGCAAGTGATGTTTTTTGTTTTTTCTTTGTCTTTCTGTATACTTCCTGCGTTACCAACTTTCTTTTCGGAGGTCTGTAAACAATAAACACGATTACCAAAGATGATATTATTATATTAAGAATAAAACAGGTATATTTTTGTAGATCTGGCGTGTTTTTTAGCATTAATCATTGCGGTATATACCTGTGAATTTTGCTCTCCTCTTCATCTTCCTCCGACTCGGTCATATCCGAATTGTCATCATCATTTTCTTCTTTACCATATAACTTGTCTGGATCAGGCAACCACGATAAATCTGGTTCACTATGTTCGCTGTCACTGTCATTATTACTTTCGCTAGCATTTTCCTCAACTTGTTCTTCGTCACTCTCTGGATTTTCGTCCATCTTCTTTTTACTTGCTTTTAATTTTCGTTTTTCCTCCCGATGTTTCTCTCTTATTTTCTCTCTGAAACGCTGTTTATCGAACTGGTCCTCTTCACGCATAATTTGTTTGGCCATCTCGATATTGATACCAGAATCTATTTCATTTTCGTATTTCTTAGCTAGTTCAGATACTTTGGCCTTGGCAGGATCTAGTTGCTCCTGAAAGATAATAGATTTTGTAGCTAAAACTTAGTCATTGTATACGATCTGTAATAAGTAAACAATTGGATCGTACTTGACCCTCTTCATCAAAAGTAGTTTTTTTGTTAGGTACTATTTTCTTTCTAAGTATCTTTTTAGCTATTGCTGCTTTCGTAACCGCTTTCTTCTTATTCAAAGTTGTGTCGTCCTCATTGTCTCCAGGAATTGGTACATCATCGATGTCTATATTCTTTCTTTTTATAGTCAATATGTCGTCGTCATCACTGTCATCTATGTAAAATGATTATACATTTGAATATCTCCGTATTTTTTATGATAATAATGAATAACCGTATGAAATACTTTTTACCGCATGTAAGGCTATTTATATTTTTCTTTGGAGGCACCGTTTCCTCTTCCTCTTCGTTATCATGGTCCTCGGTGCTGCTAACTTCTTCGCGGGTATAGTGCATCAGTTCATCATTTGAATTAGCTTCTTGTTTATTCCTAACTTTTTTGCTGGATAATTGTCTTTGCTCCATTCTTTGAAGAAATCTTATTCGTGGCGGTACAGCCAATCCTAATGATCTAGTAGTGTAATAACATAAGCAAAATAATATAAGCCTATTTGTTCAAGAATGATGTACTTTTTATTTTTACCTGGCGTATGCATCTGTGTTTAACGCATGGACATTGAACACTTTCTTATCCTTCATTAAATAAACTGACTTAATGTATGCTACAAAAGCTCTTTGAGCACTTTCTTTTAGTGCTACGTCCCTTGCCAATAAAGCCTCCAGTTTACGTTGCGGTGATTGTAACTTGTTTGGATTGATTCTAAGTTAACACATCGCATGGTTATTTGTTATAAAAAGCATGCGTATCATGTATTTTATGTCTTATGTATCGGGAACTTACTTAATCATGGCTATAGGAATCTTGCGTTCCTGAAGATTATCAACAATATTCTCCTCCGAAGGTAGTAAAACTAATAAAGATTCACCGCCTCTCTGTAACCTAGCTGTCCTGCCTGCGCGATGTATGTATGCATTTACATCTTCAGGGCAATCCAGTTGTACAACCCAGTTAACAGCAGGGAAATCTAAAATCCATTTTTATCATAAAAATATTGAAAACCACAAGCATGTCCTAGCATTTAAATAAGTGAATATTTTTTCTGACTTGCCTAATCCACGTGCAGCAATATCAGTTGCAAATAGAACTGCACATTGTTTTTTACAAAACGTTTCATAAATCTCCATTCTCCGAAGCTGATGTAGTGTACCATAGAGAGCTAATAAGCTAACTCCAGGTCTCAATCGACAGAATATTTCGTATACATACTTTACCTGAAAATTGTTAATATTCATGGTAGTATTGATTATGGCATATAACTGATACGATTATATGGAAACAGGTATGGTACCTGCTTGCAGCTAGACAAAAATACAATCATTTTTTGTTTCAAATGGTTTCGTATAAATGACCAAATCATTGATATTTTATCTTCTAAAGCACAGACAACGTAACTTTGTTGAAGACCTTCAGGCGTTGTATGCGTGGCATGTTCATGTACAGACACATATATGGGATCTTTTAAACTTAATCTAGCTAAATCTCGTACGGACCTGGTAAAAAATACAAAAAATTATATTGGTTTCATTAAAGGTAAGAGCGTAATCATCTATAAAATTGCATACTTGGTCTGAGTGGCAGAAAATAAAAGTGTCTGCCTATTTGGAGGTAAATTTTCGATAATAGAATTCATGGTATGTTCAAAACCCATGTCCAAACATCGATCAGCCTCGTCTAGGACCAATATCTGTGATTAAAAGGAAAGTTAAATAAACTGATCATTATTTTATTTTTTAACATCCATTATAAATTAGGGTTCTTAATCAATTGTATACCTGCATGTTCACACAATCGAATAAGGGATTTTCGTCCATATGTTGTAATAAACGACCAGGGGTACATATAACGATATTACATTGATCGATGCGTTTTCTTTCAAACTTTAAATCCTTCCCACCAATGATGAGGCCAGCAGAAATTTCATGATGTTGACCCACTTTGCGTAAAGTCTCATATATTTGATAAGCGAGCTCCCTTGTTGGCGTGATAATCAGAGCTCCGAGTCCGTCGTATCTTGTCCATTGTTTACAATATAAAATTTCTATGACCTAGAGTAACGGTAATATCTTATTTTAATTATATGTTGAACTTGCAATGGAGCGTTATTAGTAAATGTAGGAATCAAGTTGTTTTTACCGGTACAAGAAATGCTAAAGTCTTTCCACTACCAGTTTTTGCCGCCCCCAAAATATCATTTCCTCGTAATGCCAAACCAATGCTTTGCTTTTGAATATCGGTTAACTCAATATAATTATTCTCTGCTAAGCCTTTCAGAGTTCTCGATGACAGTGGGAGGTCAGCAAATTTGTTTACATTTGTTTCATCGATCTGCAAAAATTGTTAATCTTCGTGAACTCGAATTAGACGTTCAAATTTGAAAAGGAATGTTTATACTTACATTATCGTACTTTGAACGTAGACTCTCAATTACTTTTGATTCCGGCATACGCTTTTTCTTTGTATTATAAACCTTAATTTTTTTATCCTTTTTGTTAGCCATTGTTTATTATTTTATATTCAAAACACGTTGTGCGCGGTGTAAGTTTTACGAGGTTATGTTAACAGCTGATAGAGCTGATAGAACTGATAGAGCAACACCACGTGTTGGTGACAATAGAACTGACAACAGCGACGTACGTTAAATCGCGGATATTTTGATAGTTACATTTAAATTCGATATAGGAATTTTAAATTCATATATGGTATGTACATACATATTGCGCGAATGTCACTTTAACAGTGTTTTTTCAACTTATTCATATCCGAGAGCTGAACGAACTGCAAATCGCTTATCTCAAAACAATTATATTTCAAATTATAACTTTTTATCCCCACATTTGATACTTTTATCCTTAGGTTTTACATCTTTCTTCTTGTTTATTCATTAATATTTTTGTAGGATCGATGTGAAATATGAAACTGATCTGTGGCGTCCTCCACTCGTACTCTGTATATTATTAAACAATCTGATTCTATCTAAAATCAATTATAGCACCAATGGTCGCCATAATTCAATGATAATAAAGTATCTACTACTACTCCCGTATTGGCGCCATAACGATGAAACGCGTTACTATGTCATTCTTATTCTTGAGACCCCTTCTCGGAAGATGTTTTTCTTTTGCCGAAGAAAGAGATCAAGATGTTAATCAGTGAAGTGCACGCAATCAATGAGATACATGTCAGAGTTCACGTTAACTAGCGTAGCGGCTTCGGTCAGTGACCAGGATACTTGTTGGTACAGGGTGTCCCGGAAGTAAATGAATTACCTATTACCCTTATCAAGAATATATGAATATATTCCTCATTGCTGTAAATACTACGAGATGAATTATTTACAATCTATACACCTTATAAATTTAGCCTTACGTATCACGATTTAATTGATGTATATATTGATTCGTACATATTCGAAACGCGAGGAGAACCTTGGCGGCGCGTATTGTCTCGGGAAGTGATTAATTAAAACCTTCGCGGTTAAACGATGATCACATTCGCTCATAGAACAATTAAATATAATAATCCTGAATTCATGGGGATAGTTGCAAGTCAATCGTATCTCACACATTTTAATCTCAGATATGTCTTCGCGTACAAACAAAAACCTTAAGTAACTTATGAAATCAATTTTTGTAAAAGTTCATATGATGTACCTATAGATGTATTAAATTCACGCATTAAGATAATACGGTATCCGACAGGTGTCCGGGAGTATGTATAACATAAATAAAATAGAATTTTATAAGATACGGACATCGAAACAACTTAAATTTCGAAGCTCGAGTAATACTATTTGAATTCGAAAAGATCTCCACCCTGTACGTGGCCTCAGGCGCCACGTGTTATCCGAATCAGTGTCAATAGAAGAGACGCGGAATTGTCGTTAAAAGACACATGTGTGGAATGCGTACACGACGGTGCACGCATCCTCATTTACAAAGAAGAAGGGCGGGGAGACGTTGAATTAGAAAGGAGGGATCGAACAAGACGAAGAAGAGGAAATGCATGGGAAGGGCGACTGCACGAAGAGCGCGTTTACGATTCAGATAAGTTTCCGCGCCGTTACGAGAGCTCCACGATCCACGGTGGATTCGGCGACTTCTACGAATCGAAATCTCCTGAAAGTGCGGGTGGTTTTCACGGTGAATCCGATATTCGGTCAATTCGGTGTCAAAATCATGATTTGACGAGGAGTAGTATAGCATGCGGCGGGACGACGCGAAGCAGCAATGGAGAACGCTGCGACTGCCTTGCATCACCAACCCCCTGTTTTTAGTAGTGTCTTTTCTCCTAACACCGGGGTTGAATTGGGTGGTAGCCGACGTCACGTTACAAGATATGGGTGAGCCTTTAATTTAGCAATTTCATTTACTACCTTTCGCGACGTAATCACGTTTCTGCTTGCTACGGCAATTTACCTGCAATTTTCCTGCGTGCGGTTAATCAACGCGATGAAAGACGCGAGACACCGATAGTTCGATTTCTGTGTTTCGTGTATGACGCGCGCGTTAAAGAATACTGGACGTACAATAAAAGCCCGTTTATCGGTAGATGTGTTTTTAAGTGATCTCTATTATACTAATTGGAACGGTCGCCGCGGCATGCAAAACTTCTATGTTAGGAAAGATGAGTTCTTAATGGAATTGGTTCACGCGTTCGTTGGAACGATGCGAGTCATGCCTTCTAAGTTCAGGGGTTATTGGGTTTCCAGTCGTTCATACCGTCACCATGCAATCGTGCTTATTTAATCCCATCCATTCTGTACTTCTCGCTAGATCAAAAGCTTTTCCGTTGATCTTAACGCCCTAGATACGATTAGAAATTAGACTTGAGTTCGTTTAATGACTTCTTACGGAATATTATCCTCCCAGGAAAAGACATCGTGGATTTGGTAGATGGTACCGGAATGCAGTATGAACCCGTTGGCGTGACAGTAACTCAGAGTCGTTGTCTCAAAAATGGCACTGTCGCTTACAATATCGCGGAAAGCGCGCTATTGACGATCAATACCAACACTCTGTTTCCCACCGGCATGCCACTGGATTTTTCCATTATGGTTGTCGCCAAACCAAAAGCTGGTCAGTGATCCTTTTCATGATGTTTGGAAATGAGCCCTTTGGTTTAAAATTATGTGAATTTGGTGGTGATATTTAATTTGTGATCGTATAATTAGGGTATCCAACATCCACGCTCTTTGCCATCTACAGCGACAGTGGTGAAGAACAGTTGGTGTTATCCATGGGAAATGACGTCACACTTTTCTATAGCACAACCCCGGAGGACGAGGATAGAGCGATTTCATTTGGGATTGATATTTCCGATGGAAACTGGCACCGTTTAGGTATTAGCATTAAAGGAAACGCTGCCACGGTAATCGTGGATTGCGGTAGACAAGTTACCAGAGAATTGCGTAGAAATTTTGACGAAACGATCAGTGTCAGCGGTATTATAATTATTGGTCAGCAACTGGTTGATGGGAATGTATACTTGGTTGGTAGACAATTTTTCTCAATGACGGATAAAACAATTCGAACTTTTGTACGATTTATTGATATATTCAACAGGGAGGCCTTGAGATGTTGAAAATTGCCCCGAATCCAGACGCGGCTTACGAAGTTTGCACTATTTTCGCTCCGGACTGTAGAAACCAAACGCGATACAGACTGAGACAAAATAATTATGCGAATACACGAAACTACGGATCGGTAATACATTCGACATCTTCGAGTTACTACGAAAGTTCTACGAACGTTGGTTCCGGTCAGACAGCTAGGAATTCCAGTTTTTCGGGTGGATCTTATTACCAATCGAACTCAGACAATAAAATAAGTCTCTCGGGCAATCACGACGGGACGGCTTCCGTATTATCTGGATTAAATTCTTCGTTTAGCAATGCCGATGACTATGGGAGCGAAGAAAAAGAAATCGAGGACGATTATGAGGACGGAACTGAAGATGAAAACGAGGATGTATCCAGGGAAGAGAACGAAGACCAACTTTATTCGTCATACAGATCAGAAAATTTTACTCGCTTATATAAACCAACGGTCGAGACATTTTTTCGTAATCGGACTGACGTACGTGTCATAAAGTACTTTTCGAATTTACATTATTAACATCGTGATCCAAATATGTATGTTTCTAAAACAGATTTCTAATGGCATTGATACGACTACGACGGAGGGGTATGACACGACGACGCCAGAGATACGTGAGAATTATGGAGGTTTAATTGGAGGAGGACAAGAAACATCGAGATACTCAGAGTCCAACGGAGACTCGTATTATGGTTCGGGATATTACACTGCTCGCGGTGCTCCCGGACCGCGTGGATTTCCCGGTCCTCCAGGTTTACCGGGACCTCCGGGGAATAAGGGTGAACCCGGAAGAGATGGGCTTTCAGGCTTGCATGGTTCTCCTGGTCCACCGGGTAACGTTTTCATTATACCGTCGTTGAATCAACAAGGGAACGAGAAAGGACCGGATTCGCAGGCAGAAGCGTTGCGACAAATGCTCTCGCAGCACATGCTTAGCATGAGAGGTGCCGAAGGCCCTACGGGACTAACAGGAATCTCGGGTCCTGAGGGTCCAATGGGGCCTCAAGGTCAGAAAGGAGAACCGGGTGACGTAGGTGAACCGGGTCCTCGCGGTGAAAGAGGTGTGGACAAATTTGATGAAATATTAACGGATGTTGAAGTATTAATTTAAGTTTTATTATGTAAGCGTAGTTATTTCAAATTTACGATAGGGGTTTCTGGGAACACTGGTAGAGAGGGCAGAAGAGGTCGGCCTGGAAGAGACGGTGAACGAGGTCTTAGTGGACCGCCCGGAATGAAAGGTGAACAAGGAGTAATGGGGTTACCTGGGTTACCTGGTGATAAGGGCGAGAGAGGTCTTACGGGTGCCACCGGCGAACCGGGTTTACCTGGTCACGAAGGAATGCAGGGTGACGATGGTCAGCCTGGCTTGCCTGGTGTACCTGGTGAAATGGTAATGTAAAATCTACTGAAAGTTGTGAGTAATAAAAAACTGAATATATAGAAGAGGAGGTATTGCAAGCGTTTTGTATGCTTCGCACAGGGACCAAGAGGATTTATAGGACCGCGAGGTTTCCCGGGATTACCGGGTAACCCTGGAATTCCGGGAAGCGAGGGTCCGCCAGGTGCGAAGGGTAATGCTGGCCCGCCAGGTCCTTCAGGTTCGCCTGGTTCACCAGGGCCTCTAGGACCCGTGGGACCGCCCGGTCCTCAAGGAATATTAGGGCCAACCGGTCTAGTTGTGAGTTCTCCGGAGACGCATAAAATGTTTGACAGAGTACCGTTGCTATGGTACTATAGTATTAACCTATCTATTACTACTGATTCTATAGGGTCCTCAAGGAAAGCCTGGAATTCCCGGTCTTCCAGGGGGGGATGGATCGCCCGGTCATCCAGGAAATCCTGGAATGCCTGGTCTAAAAGGCGAACAAGGTCCACAGGGGCCGCAAGGTCCCATCGGCTTCCCAGGCGTTCGTGGTGTAAAAGGGGATGAAGGAAAACGCGGTGCTCTTGGTGAACGGGGTGAGAAAGGGGAACGGGGACTGGAGGGAGAAAAAGGCGATACTGGCGGGAAAGGGGAACCTGGACCGTCAGGGCCGCAAGGAATTCCTGGTCTCGAAGGGCTAGAAGGTTTAAAAGGCTTTGAAGGGCCACGCGGTGAAACTGGACCTGGTGGGCCACCAGGTGAAAAGGGTAAAGTCGGTTCACCAGGTTTCATAGGATATCCTGGAAATATTGGTGAAAAGGGTGATAAAGGACAGCCTGGAAGATACGGCTCTAATGGGGACAAAGGGGAGAGAGGGAATAATGGTATGCAAGGAGAACGCGGTGAACCAGGACCGAGGGTAAATGAGCAGTGTCAATTTCTAGAACATAAAACGATCATGCCTAAAAAAATATCAAACGGACGGACTATCTGATAAATATAAAATCCTATAGTTCACTTTTCGTAAAGGGTTTTAGAGGTGCTCGCGGGAGAAGAGGTGCCGAGGGTTTTCCAGGTCCAAAGGGCGATACTGGCCAGCCGGGTCCCCCGGGTTCCCAAGGAGAACCAGGGCCCACCGGTGTTGAGGGACCTCGTGGTTTCACTGGGCCACCGGGTCAAGTAGGTCTCGATGGAAAAGATGGAATTCCGGGACCACCCGGAGAGCGTGGACCTGTCGGTGATTCAGGATCGACGGGGCCATCAGGTGCGCCCGGTGTTATTGGTCCTCAAGGACCAGTCGGAGAACCAGGCCAACCAGGAGAACCTGGAATTCCGGGCAGTCCCGGAATTCCTGGAGAACAAGGACCGCCTGGTGAGCAAGGAAAAGAGGGACCATCAGGTCCACCTGGCTTACCTGGTAAAGAAGGTTTACCAGGTCCTGGGGGCTTACCAGGATTTCCTGGCGAACGGGGACTAAGTGGTTTACCGGTTTGTTTTAGTTGTAGCAGTCCTATCGATTCCTTTAAATTATCTCTCGCGCGTATACAGCAAAGAATTAAAAACTATTAATTAAATTAATAATTTTTAATGTAGGGAACACCAGGTCTGAAGGGAGAAGTAGGATTAATGGGACCTCAAGGACCACCCGGAGATAAAGGAGCGCAAGGCGAATCTGGAAAAGATGGCGAACCTGGTCCTCAGGGGGGTCAAGGACCCAAGGGTCCACCAGGACCTGTTGGTTTAAAAGGCGACCGGGTAATAATGAACTTTACCGAAATTATTAAAATACAAATATACCATCAACTGTTTAATACAACATTATATTTTGTTTTAATAGGGCGAGCCTGGTTCGGCAGGGCCCATTGGACGAGATGGACTGCCTGGGCAACGAGGGTTACCTGGTTCGCCTGGTCCTGTTGGAGTTCCAGGAGAAGACGGCGATAAGGGTGACATAGGACCTCCTGGTGAGAAAGGATTTAAAGGATCTCAAGGGGAAATGGTAAATGAAGTTACAGAACATCGAAATTTCATATAAACAACATTAATCCATGCGTAGGTTATTACTAATTTTATATTAATATTTCTTTTGTAGGGTCCATCTGGTTCACCAGGCATTCAAGGGCCGCGGGGTGAGCCTGGTGCAATTGGTCCTGTTGGCGAAAAAGGACCTCCCGGTGAAATAGGAAGGCGCGGTCCAAAAGGAGAAGATGGCCCCATTGGTACACCCGGCCTTCCTGGACCAGTAGGTCCTCAAGGATTGCCCGGTCCGTTGGGATTGAAGGGAGAAATTGGAGATGCTGGAACGACCGGTCCTGTAGGACCCGCTGGAAGCCCAGGAGATCAAGGTCCAAGAGGGCCGAAAGGCGCCGAAGGTATACAAGGTCCTCCAGGACCAGAAGGTCGACAAGGAGAAAAGGGTGACAATGGATCGCCAGGACTTCCTGGTGTAGCTGGTGCCGAGGGAAAACTGGTAAGCAATTGAATGTTAAACAAATAGAATTAAAAATTGTAATCGTTATACGCGACGCGTGACACGCATTATCGTAGGGCGAAAGGGGACCTCAAGGACCGAAAGGAGAAGAAGGTAAAAGCGGGCCACCAGGACCACCTGGTAATCGCGGAATCACTGGCCCAGAGGGTCCGAAAGGTAACGTGGGGCCGCCCGGATTTCCTGGACCTCCAGGTGAACCAGGATTAATTGGTCCAAAAGGGGAGCCGGGGAAAGATGGCGAAGATGGAAAGTCCGGAGATCCAGGCCTTCCAGGAGAAATTGGTCCAATGGGAAAAGAAGGACTACCTGGTCCTCCCGGAAAGCAGGTGGGAAAGAATTGCATCATATATGAATTATCGAACTACATATTTGAATGTCATAATTACTAATATCCGTGCATAGGGTCCAGAAGGGCCAGCGGGATTACAAGGTGGTATAGGTTTGCCTGGAGATAAAGGTGACGTTGGTCCACCTGGAGCGCCAGGACTTCAAGGTCGTCCAGGCGGTCAAGGCTTGCAAGGACCACCAGGTTTACCGGGTGTAAGAGGTATGCCAGGGATTGCCGGGGAGAATGGGCCGCTGGGTATGCCAGGAGCTGTCGGTACATCGGGAAAAGTTGGTCCAGTTGGACCAAGAGGCCCAAAGGGTGACAGAGGTAGAAGAGGAATCAAGGGACATCGAGGCGATTTGGGTCACGTTGGTATTAAAGGCGAGCAGGGTGAAAAGGGGGAGAAAGGATCGCGCGGCGCTGCTGGTCCAGAAGGACCCAAAGGTAGTATAGGGCCAACAGGATTGATCGGGCCGAAAGGCGACGATGGACCTCCCGGGTTGCCTGGGATGGAAGGTCCTCCTGGACCAAAAGGCAGTACGGGTAATGATGGGGCGAAAGGTGACGTTGGTCCTCCGGGCCCACCTGGGCCCGCTGGCCCTGCAGCGGAACAACCAATGATTCCGCCAGAACTATTGTTTACCAGAGAACAATTATCGAGACGAAAACGAGATACTTTGGAAGACACGTAAGAGCGTACACAATATAAATATATGCGGTGAGTCACGTTAATACAGATCCTGTCACGATATCCGTGTTTGCTTCAGAAACGAGGACATCGCCATAGAAACCCCGGATACAAACGACCACGTAGAAAACGAGTTAGGTCCCAAATTTCTCGACATGTACAGTTCGATATATGCAATGAGGCAGGAACTAGATCGGATACGCAAACCAATTGGAAGTAGGGAAAATCCTGTGAGGACTTGCAGGGACTTGTTTTATGGGCATCCGCATTTCACTGACGGTCAATAATTTTCATCGTGCGTCACAAGGTAGGATTGGGTTAACGCAGAAATAATTTACAGAAAATCTATCTGATAAACAGGTTGGTATTGGATCGATCCTAATTTGGGAATGCCCGACGATGCTGTGTACGTTTACTGTAATATGACGAACTTGGGCGAAACTTGCGTCTTTCCCGACATTCATACCAGTCAAATGCCGAATATACCATGGCGAAAAGAAAACAATAAAACGGATTGGTATTCAAATCTGCGCGGAGGTTTTAAGGTGAGTTTTCGCGTAGTTTTAATAGAAACATACATTTTATTGAAGAATACAAAATTAGGGAAAATATTGCAAGACGGGAAGAAATGTTTACCCAATATTATTTGTATTACAGATAACATACGAGACCGTCGGTTTGGTGCAAATGAATTTCTTGCGTTTACTAAGCGAGGAAGGTTATCAGAATTTTACTTACACTTGCATCAATAGCGTTGCCTGGTACAGCAATCTAGATAATAACCATGACCTATCGGTACGATTATTGGGTGAAAATGAAGATGAGTTTTCGTACGTCAACTTTAAACCACAGGTCCTTGACGATGGTTGCAAAACTCGCAAAAGCAAAACCCAGACCACATTTTTGATTCAAACGAAAAAATTGCAACAATTACCACTGATAGATTTCTATCCGGTCGATTATGGTTTGCCGCACCAGGCTTTTGGATTTTCGTTTGGACCGATATGTTTCAAATAATCGAATCTTTCGTTTACACGACATTATCGAGATAAATGCCATGCGAATTGTGAGTCAATTAAATTTATTCTTATATACATACTATTTCGAATCCCGCGAACAGCAGCAGCGATAATCTCGATTCTCCTTAATGTACTTATTGTAAGTACCGTTTTTCTCGAATTTACATGTTTGAGAAAAATGGAAAAGTGCCATTCAGTGATTAACTAGAATATAAGAGGTGCAATTTAGCATAAGATACAAAAGCGTGTAATTTACAGAGAATATCATTATTTATGTATGTATTCTGTATCGTTATAGTTATAAACTATGCCACGACCAGTCTCACTGCCAATAGCACGTAACGCATAGTAATATGATGTACAGTACAGGCCAAGTTTTTAATACGTTTATAAATAAAGTACATTATTATACTGGATTTCTACGATTTTGTAAAAGATTATTTCTCGATCTCAAACGTTCGGTTGACTTTCATTTAAACAAATCAATTCCACTCGATTGGTCGTAGATAAATAGGTCTCTCTATAGAGACCTAGTCAACCTGGTTCCGTGGTGTAGCGGTTATCACGTCTGCTTTACACGCAGAAGGTCGCCAGTTCGATCCCGGCCGGAACCACTCTTTTTTTCTATTTTTTATATCTCAACTTTGTTATTGTACAAACAGGAAATTCTCATTCTACTGCTGATACATCTAGTCCTTGCTACAATTGTTTTCCAAAGAAACTGTATGTTTCGATAAACATTTTTTTCGCGATAAAGCTTCAAGGAACAGAAATTGATTCCTAAAAAGGTAAAAGAATCATAACGACGCTCGGTTACGCTATTTGCCGCACGGTAGAAAAAGGTATTCTCGAAGCATATTGTGTTTCCGTCGAATCATATTTCATCCGTACCTTCTTTTGAAGTAGAGTGAATTAACTTGTCAGTCGAGACTTACCACGAACAGAACTCCGTGGAGTTGTTGGGTAGTTAGGCGAGCTACACCGACTCGCATCTCAGAGGGGTTGAAAGTGCGAAAAGATTCAGTGGTTGGAGGGATCGAAGGAATTCGCGGAGAACGGCGGTATATGCGTGGGAGAAACGTGGGAACGGGCAGGTGGTATCTTGTCGTGGTGGTCGACGGTTCACACTTCCAGCTCGTTTTCTCCTGGTGACAAGAAAACCAAAGTAACGATACAGGGCCGCTTTTATCGGGATTCGTTTCGCTTTTTCTCTCTGCCTAATCGGCAACGAGATACGATTAGGTTAATCAAATCACAGCTTCTCCCAATTACGTTAGATGAGAACCGAGAAACTTTTCTATTCGACTTACGATCATGATTATATTGGTCTATAAAAAATTAAGCGCGTACGATCAACTCTCATTCATGTTTAACCTGAAACGAAATAAATTGTACAATCGGCGTTTTATTTTATGTTAGTTGGAATTTATTTGGGTGACTCCTACGAAGCGTAAAATAAAAAAAGCAATTGTTTAATTTGCATTTGAATCGCTTCAAAGATCAGAATTCTTAATTAAGTAAGGGTCAGACTCTGTGCGCATTTAAGAAAGAAAGTTGCCGGATGAAATACGTCGCTACTAAATGTTGATAGGGTACGCGAGTAAAGCCGAATTTTTTCGCAGTAGCGCGGCGTCCCTGGCCCTGAGCGTCGCGTAAGAAGTAGTGTGAGGGATAAAAGGTTTTCTTGTTTAACAAAATATCGTCGCCGAGCCATTAGCCCGACCGTTACCACTTCAACGCGATTTTCTGCCCCTGCCACGTCGAGGAGGTACTTCAGAATCCGTGAATCCTTGGACCTATCAAGCGCAGACCGCTTCCTTTTTGCTGGCAGAGATACGACACGACGCTGTTGAAATTAAGACTCCGTCGTATCATCTGCTAACTTTGCTGTTTCCTCGATTTCTACACTTCGCATTGCACCGATTGCGCGGTTATAAAAATTCTAGATTTTTAATGAATTCTTAACGAATCATTAAATCATTAACAATTTACAATCATCCTGCGTATGATACGAACATGCAATAATCAGAATGTCGCGTGCAAAGTCCATTGTACCGTGTCGCGTAAAACATGTATGTAGATAACTACGATATTTAATGATATTACATCGTTACAACGCGCCTGGTACAGAATTTTTTTTATGACGCGAGTAATTAGGGCCGTTACAGCTACGAAGTAATTAAGCGGGCCTATCTTTCGATTTATTAATGCACAAAGGATTGAAAACATGCACGTGTGTCGAGTAAGAAAATCGCATCGCGTGTAACTCCTTCTCGAAGCAGAAATATTGAAATAGTAACATTAATTTGGTTCGTGAAATTTGTTACGAGAAAATATTTCGTTTGTAAAATTTCCATCGCGACAAATGTACCACGAGTGTCACATTCTACTAAACTAAGCTGGCAATCTAACATCCGCGAATGTGTGCTCGCGTATGCGCGATGTCGATCATTGATTTCCAGGTAATAATAAATCAAATATTCAACAACGCTGCTGGTTATTACGGCTATCTCATGTAAGCGTAACATTGTGGCTCGCACCGTGCGAACTTACAGATGTTACCCACTAATACTTAGCCGGGCTCGCCTTTCTAAAAAGTGAATTAATGGAAACTCCATCTCGAGAGGAACTCGCGTGGAACTCATTGACTCTCGCAATTAAAACTATTTTGAATTCCACATTGAACTACTGAACCGTGCGGTTCCATCTTGCGAAGCGATAAATATAATAACCAATCGAAGATTCCATGTTCTTTATTCTCGAATGAATTCATAATAATTCAAAGGGTACATAAGAATGCCTCGAGAGTCAATACTTAACGGAACATGGTATCGGCTTCCGTGCACTATAGTTGTATCAAGGCAACGTCGAATATCCGCGAAATTACAAGAATTTTCAATATTCATATCGGCTATCCGATTCTCCTGAAAGCCCCTAGCGATACCAATCCGGAAATTCCTCAAAATTCCCAAATTGTGTACTCGACCCGTAAAGATACGAGCGTAAACAACAGCGAGGATCGAGTCGAATCGAATGGGGCTACCTCGCGGGCACGTTCTGGTCGGCGGCACCCCGACACCGAACACTCTCCGCGATTAGCCGTAGGCAATGAGAAGCGTGCAAAAGGAGTTGACTTTTGCGCTTCCACTGGCGGAGCTTTCTTCTCGATCGAGGGTTGCGTACGCTTGAACCCCCCCCGTTCGGAGCATTCGCGTAAGCACGAGTCGCAAGCTTCGAGCGGAATGCTCCGCCCGTCGACCAATCGCTTTCGAGGCTCAGCAACCCCTACGCGCACGGTTCTCAGACTGGGCGTGTTCTCACCCGGAGCGATCAACGGCGAAGTTTTCTGGCCGCTTCGGGTGGTGCGAGCAGAGACCAAAAATTACGAGTTATAGATCACTAATATCTCGTGCACCCACGACTCCGACCGTGTACGCGACAAGGGACTATCGAGTTAACGCGACGCATTTGTTTTTAACGCGGCCTACGGGAATCGTGAATACGAGGGTGGTGATAGTTGAGCGTCTGTGGTAGCGGAGGACTAGACACGGATTCTCCAAGATTCACGGTCGTTTCGTAGTTACAATCAGGTGGGTTAATAAAAACAATTGGATCTTTCTGTTACGATGGTGTTTTGATATCAGCGTTACCTTTTGTCACGATCTTGTCATACCCTTATCCGATAATTAACCGGATAGACACCAGTAATGGATGTAAATGTGATACGATCGTTGAAAATGAGTATTTCTGAATAAGTGATACATATAAGTAATATCGTTCAAATCTTGTAAAATGTAAAAATGTTCACCTTGCTTTTTGGGCGAACAAAGATGGCTACCGTCTTGGGTTTGAGGATCACGAGAGGCGGAGAGGAATTGCCGCATACCTGTCTATAAACGCCTGGTGAATCATTCAGAACGATCGAGTTCTACTCGTCGAGAGCTACAGAGGCAAATAAACATTTGCAGGTAAGTGAAAGTAATAATTGACTCAAATTGAGCGTACCGCGAATCATTAGAACGCGAGTTTATACGAAATCTCTTGGAGTAAAAAAGAACCGGCGGATGGGATTGTAAAATTCGGGCAGGGTCATGGAATAATTTATTTCCGTAAAAATATATTTTGATCATATACAGGTGCGGGACGATTAAGGGTGACATGTGCCACAGATTAGTAATTGCCCGTGAGTAAACGCACCTGTAAACCCAGTTTTCCGGCGCCATGCCGTGTAATTTTCAGTTCACGACTCACCTCCTTGTCACATAACGTCCGTCGTTGCGTATAAGGGATATCCATATGCCAAAAGTTATTCGCATATGCCGGTGAACCCCGCGACGCAGGGACGAATTTAGGTATGAATTTACGGTGCGTTAATATTGCTGCGTGCGATAATATTCCTGCGTGCGATAATATTCTTGCGTGCGATATCTCTCGAAATTCATTCTAGCGGGACCAATATCCCCGTTTTGTGTACTTAACGTATTTTCGTGGCCCTGTACCTTAAACTCTGTACTTAACGATAAATTACACGTATTACCACGAGTGTCCTAATAAACTATAATTAAAGAACATTACCCGCGCTACTGCGCTCAGGGTTATTTTGCCAGTTACTCGATTGTAACGTTACGAACCTTCGATAAATTATTATAAACTTCGTGCACCGATTACCTTGGTATTCCAGATTTTCAAACGTTTGCTTTTTGCTTAACGAATGAGTGATAATTCTAAGAATATACAACGGATCGTTTCGTAGAACGCGTAAACGCCAAAGTCGGACGTACTCGACGTACGCGTATAGTAGTTAGAAGTTGGAAACAGGAGAGATGAAATTGAGATAACCGGACGATCGAGTATCGCGAAAATCAGAAAAATATCCGGCGCGTGAAGTTACGAGTGGCCCTGTTACGCATTTACGCACACGCCGCACGAGAATCGTGCGCGTCACACTCGGCTAAGTCACGCAATCACTGCCAATCGTGCGAAGCGTGCACGTGTGCGGACAAAACTAATTCTATACCTTTGCCGCCGAATTAAAAACGGTTTAAGAGTCAGATTTGATATCCCGCTGGTCCCCCTAATGACGATTCTAATGGAGCCTCTCTACGACTCATTGTTCGTCCATTTCGTTTTTTCAGAAAAGGGTAATTTCTACGCTTTATTAGGATATTACACCGAGCAGCTGATAACTGGTTTAATTAACCCAAACGCAGAAAACTCGCGTAATCGCCGCATCAAGTATTCCACTAAAGTTACCAATTCCCGTTTAACGTTAAATTAAAGTATATGCCCATCGCGTAATATCTAACATCGTTACCATTGCAACACATATTTATTATTCACGAGTTCCTAATTGTAGTTGACCCTTATGGAGAACGAAAGTCACGTCAGGGTTGTTTCGTTCCAACGACAATGCTTACAAAGATCTTCTTAAAAATTAATGGCGAGCCAACGGGGAGACGTGGGTGGAAAAAAAGCGGTAACCTTCGTTGAAAGTTTATCGATAGGTAGCCGTAACTAAATTATTGGCACAAATGGGACGAACAATGGATTGAAATTTAATTCGATACAACGTTAATGGAAGAGCGATGAATATCCATCGCAACCGTAACAATTCGATGATTCGGGTACAGTACGGAGGCTCCAGGTGAAAGTTACTCAGCAAGGTGTGAAATGTTTTACGTCGACTCGGCGATGGATGTTTAAGGCCACGTGGCTTTTTTCTCAATCGACCCCTCTTTCGAACCTTCCATTGTATTCGAAGAATGGGGTCGCGTTACTGATGTGATTGAATTTAAAAAAAAAAAATTAAATTAAACACGACGTAGAGCCAGGACAATTTTTAATGTGATAAACGGTACGCGAGAGTCGACAGCAACTTGAAGACAAGGATACAGCTTGGCGATCCTACCTCGATCGAAATGAATTTCCGTGAAAAACCGTACAAGATGTTCCCGCGTATCGTGCCGAGTGATCGATCAGCATTTTTTATGCGAAAGGACGCACGTGACGTGACGGGGAAAAAAATTTGCATGCGTGCCGCGGCTGGCCCGAATTTTCAGTCGACGGTACCCCGACGATGTACTCTCGACACCTTGCATCGACCAAAACTATCGAAAAGTCATCGGATCGACATTAAGCGTGGTTGCAAGCGCAACTGTGACAAGCTTGTCGAAGTTCGTGTGATCGATGGGCTCGCGTTAAACTACTTCTAAAAATAATGCTTACTCGTCCTTCCTCGACCTTGCTTCCTCTTCCGAGTACTCGCGTCGTGCGACGGCTGCCATTTTCTTCGTCGCATAATCGAAACTGACTTTCAATGCGTTCGGTTAACTACGCGTTACGTCAGAGTCTGATAATTGACGACCTTCAGTACTTGCCTCCGTTTTCAACGTTACTTTACTCTCTGCCTGCTGGAAGATGCGTTTGATGAAACTTTCGGGTTTTCTATTTTTACCACGATGGTAAAAATAGAAAATTATTGTGGAAAGGAGCTGGTTTAGGGTAGTAAAAAAAAATTAATAAATTTCTTCAATAGTGTTTTATTTATGGCAATGTTACATCGATTTGAATGAACTAAACATACCGAGTGCGTAATCCGACGGGATTTTCGAGGTTTGTTACAGAATTCTTACATGGGGCTATAAAGGGTTAAACTCTGACAACTAGACTCCGGATGTTTCTGTAAAATGAATTAGTTTTGTGCTGACTTCAAACAGATTTTGTAAAACAAATGGGATAAATATACGTGAAGTATATGTATAATATATCATGCGTATAATATAAAGTGATGCATCTTGCATAAATATCCGGAGCCTACCGACAACGAACGACCTTGTCTACTTATACTACGACGGTTTTGAAATTACACTACGTCCATGCTTCGAAATGTATCACTCACGATTCTCCTTGTTTCGAAAGAATAGTTTTCATAGAGAAATAATGGAAATCTGACTTCCCGCAGCCGCACCGAATGCCATGCTACTCGTGCTCGTGTAAAACGCGACATATGTTACGTGCGTGCGTAAACGCGGTACGCGGTTCGTGCAAACAGGGTTAAATAATCCGCCCCTGTGTAACTGCACACCGGCAAACCACCGGCACCGCTCCAATATGCCGACTTGACGGCGCGGCGCGCGGCGGTGCGGGGCTGCTCGAAAATTGTTGATTTTGGTGAATCGAACAAAGTCACGAGAAAGTAGTGTGCATTTAACGCCGCACATATGGGCCTCGTTTTGCCAATTACCGATAGCATTCGTAACGCGAGAACACGTGACTCGCCATTTACGTACATTTCGAGTTCACCACTGTCGAATTTAACGTGCGAAACATCAACGTACGGCAACGACGTTTGTTCCCAGGATAACGAAAACGATCGAACAACGTTCGAAACGAACAATTATCGCTACGAACGTCGTTCCGAGAGCGACTCGCTAACTCCCAGACGAGTGATTACGATTCACATCTTTAACAACGCCACGAAAATCAGATCGGTTGTTATCAAAGAGACCTTCCTTCTCGGTCAATCATTCGCTACTCGTGGATAAAACTTCGCCGTCGTAGAATCGCGAAGGTGGTCATCGAACAATAAAAATATTATGACAGGTTAACGCTCGCACGCGAGGGCTACTACCGCACCCCCTCCCCCCCCCTCCCGCCCCCCTGTCAAGGAGTCATTCCTGAGCCAAGGTCTCCACGGGGGTGGTTCCGCAATAATGACGACGATGGTGGTAAAACTGGTCTCGGGACGAAGGGTGCGACGAAGCGTGGCATCATCCACCAGGACTCTCGGTGGTTTACCGCCGGCGAGGCTGAGCGATGCTCCGCGTCGCCGATGCATTATTGAGCCTGAGAACCCTACAGGTGGCCAGGCCTCCTATTAGAAGGAAAAAGACCGCGGCGGAGAGCCGCCCTGAGGCCCTCGACGGAGAAGGGTATTCGAGAGGAAAAGGGACACGGCGAATGGAAGGTGGAGTGCCGTTCTGGCCGAAGGGGTTGGAAAAGTCACCGGAAGCGTGGCGGTCGTTTTAACGTGACTTCCAGGCTCTTCGACTTTACGACCCTCGCGGCAATGACTTTGCGTAATTACCGAAGAGCGTTTTAACTGGATTCGAGGACAGAGGAAGGACGTTTCCGCGAATGTGACGTACAAATCTGTCGGAGAGTTTCAAAGATTTCACTTTGCTCGACAAGGTTTGCGATTAACGGGAAGAACGTTATTCGTAGGTTCACGAGTCGCTCTCTCTCTCTGGTTCACCGCACGGTCACTTGGATTTAACGACCGTAAGCTTGAAGGCAGTGAGTCGTAAGCTTTGAAGAATCCAACTTCGTCTTTGGTAACCGATGTTTAACAACCTTTGAGGTTCTCATTATGTCGTGCAATATGCAAAAGACAAGTCGTTCGGGGACTATAGGTTCCTGCGATAGGCCGGACACCAGAAAATTCACGATGACTACCGCGCGGCTCGTGCGGCTACAGCTCGGAAAATGACAGATAATGAGGAGTAATGTATCGACGTGTTCGCAAGAGACGGAAAACGAGCGACAGTCACGGTAGTAGCTTGTCGACGAGAAAACTACGCGTCGTCTGTCAGTGTTCACTTTGTAACGTAGAACGTGACTGAAACAAATAACCGTGATAATGTCTTTTCACCACTTAATCGCGGTAGAAAAATTACGGTAAATTTATAATTTTCCACAGGGCGTACTTTCACAAAAGAATTAAATTATCGCGTATCGATTAAATTATTATGACTTCCCCTTTGATTAGTGGAGAAAAACAAAACAATTTATTGAAGAGTCACGATGTTTTCCGGTCCTAGGTTGCGTAGCGTAATCAACATATTCGTGCGATACGACTCAAATTATGCCGAACATCCCTGCGAACATACTTTCGCGATACGTTGGTACACGCGATCATTTTCCACGATCGTATCATCGAACGACATTCTTGACGTTGTCATTTTGCATTAGATAACTCCTGCAAACAATGGAAGAAAGCAGCCGGGGTGAAAGTGTATGCAAAGTCTGCGGCGACAAAGCATCCGGGAAACATTACGGAGTATCGAGCTGCGACGGATGTCGCGGTTTCTTTAAGCGGTCTATCCGCAGGTATGCGAGGTAATTAATTTTCTCTTGTCCCGGGAACGTATTTTCTCACATAATTTCGGGATGTTTCCTTCCGCGTTTAATCGGTAGTACGTAAGGCTAACTCACTCGTCCAAACCATAACTATACTCGACTTTGTTGCGCAGGAACTTGGATTACGTCTGCAAGGAGAACGGTCGTTGCATCGTCGACGTATCGCGTCGCAATCAGTGCCAGGCTTGTCGTTTCACGAAGTGCCTCCGGGTCAACATGAAACGAGATGGTACGCTTCGTTTCAACGGTGATTAATCTTGAGGTCATTTCCTTAACTCTAGTTTTCTTATTTCCCGAGAAATGGAAAAAAAGAGAGGTCGGCAGCACGGTTTAAAGGTCATGAACCGACGCGTTCGGGCCGTCTAAACACGATCGCTTTACGATTCGCGGCTTTAAAGCTCCGTCGCATCGGCGCGACTCTTCGCTTCGTTTTAAAGTGTCGTTCGCGCAGCCGTGGCTCGACTATTTCTCGGCTGTCAGAGGTTTTGCGGATGACAGGAACCGATTCGTCTCTCGCTCGCTTTCCTCTTTACGCGTATCCGTGCAAATACGCGTCGAGTGCCGCAACGCGCCGGTTCGCGACAGACGAGAATATTACAATGCATGGAGACGAATTCTTCTCTCCCTAGAAAAAGAAACGACGGGCGGGGGGGCCTAGAGAGCGAGAGAGGGTGACGAATGAAAAAAGGGTGTCCGCACCCACATGAAATTCTATATTTCTGCTTGCTCGGGGCAGAAAATCCGGAAGGTTAGCATTGCCACGAAGTGGAAGAGCAGTGTCAGGGACAGCCTGACGTTCACAGCTTTTGTAAACACTTACACGCCTCACCGTGTGCACCGATAATCCAAACACTTGATTGCGCGGAGATATCAATTAGCGGGGGAAGGGTGCCATTAAGGGCCCGATACGCGCCCCTTAGATTCTGATTCCGATCCTCCTTGTCGTCCGTGTGGCAAAATAAATCGAAACTGGAGGGTCGATTAATGGTCTCTCGTGAAATAAAGTGATATAGCTTGAAGCGTCGCGTTGGATATTTCGCGAAAAAAGAATCATATCCCGTCAAATACCGTTTTCTCGACAATTTTCTGAAAATTTCTGTGAAAGCCACTTTTCATCCGGACATCGTACAAGCGTGTCGTGTTTGATTTTTCTAGCTGTTCAACACGAAAGAGCGCCGAGGAGCACGTCGTCTTTGGTCGCCGCCGCGAGAAGGGGTCCTTCAGGACTCTATCCGGGAATTCCGCACGTTTACCACGCGGCGAGCAACCCTTATCATCCCCTTCTGTATCCTGCGCTGTTCCCGTTCAAGCCGACAATGCCGGCCTTCGCACCCTCAGTCGGTAAACGAAAACGTGATCTCTCGAAAATTTTGTACAATTTATTTTTCAATACGCAATTAACGTTATAATACCTGTATTCCATGTAAGTGCGCAGGATTAACGATCTTATTATTTTCCTAGCACACTTTTTGCCACGATCCTCGACGGAAGCTCTAACAGCGACGACTGCCAAGGAGGACGAAGTTACGAGTTCCGTGGAGACTGGGACGGTGGACAGCAGAATCGAGGCAAAGGGTAAGAATTTTCGTACAGATTAGAAGATCGTATTATTCTAAGGATTTTCCAATTTTCAATCTTCGAAAATCTCACTTTAAACGTCCACAGAGTTATCTTCGAAAGGATTACTGGGACGGAAATATTTCAGTGGATCGTTTATAACGCGAAGCCGTAAACATACTTCTCGCGTTAATTACTGATATTATTTTTTCTTCAGAGGAACTGGTAAGCACGCGATTAGGACCGCCAATTATTAGTTCCGTGCCCTCGGAATACATGGCAACCTTACCCCTTCTGCCCACGGAAAATGTTTACGAATTCGCGGCGAAGTTGCTCTTCTTCGCTGTTAGGTGGGCGCGGAGCATCCATTCCTTTTTGCAGGTACGTTAAGTCCCGGATCAAATATACGCGAATAAGGGAAATATAATCTCGATTAACGCTGTCTCTTCCATTATTCTTTACAAGCTACCCTACAGAGATCAGACGATCCTTTTGGAAGAGGCCTGGAGCGAGCTGTTCGTTCTGACCGCCGCGCAGTGGAGTTTTCCCGTCGAGGAAACGACATTGGTACCTGCTGACCTGTCGCACGAGAGAAGAGAGGTGCTCGTCGACGAGGTCAGGAGGCTGAGAGAATTGTTGGCAAAATGCACTCTCCTCAGAGTCGATCACTCGGAGTACGCTTGTCTCAAGGCGATTGTTCTTTTCAAAGGAGGTACGTGAAAACTGGGCTTCGAGAAGACGCGATATGTCTCTCGCAAGGTGTATTTCGTCCTTCAGATTTAATAAAAAAAGCATCCTATTAAACGCGAGCTGAGAATTATAATGGTGAAAATCGCAAAGGTGCGATACGAAGGGACAGAGTCTTTTCTAAACGCTAAATTGAAAGTACGATTTTTAGACATATTAGGGGTACCGAAAAGAAATCTATTGTTTTACAGAACAATTTGAAACTGCCGTTTTATTTAATTTTTGTTACAGAACGTTATACGCGTACTTGTACTTGGCCTGAGACAGAACCTTGTCTCTTGAAATGTAATTTCCTTCACTCTTTACAACTGTGTCCCAACGTTTTTCTAACTCTTTTATACCCCTTTCATAAAAAATTACGAAGACGGTTACACCACCGCGCCGGAGCACAATCCGAGCTCAAACGCTACTATGTAAAATAATAGATCTCTTTCCGGTACCCTTAACACATATGCTGTCGTAATTATCAACCCCTCGTACGAGAGCATGAACGTCGGTCGCATTAAAAATAGCAATTGTAACAAACCTTAATGACGATCTTCTTTTTCCGCAGAGTCGCGAGGTCTTTGCGAAGCAGGGAGAATCTCCGCGTTGCAAGAGCAAACGGTCGCCGTATTTTGCGAGAGAGACGCCCGCAGGGTGGGACGTCTGTTACTTCTGTTACCCCCTGCACGCGCTCTCTGTCGGTCAACCCTTCAGGAGTTGTTGTTCAAGCCGACCGTAGGGGATGTGAGCGTGGAACGATTGCTGGGCGACATGGTGGGCGCGCTTCGACCGACTTAACGCGGTTCCCTCGTCAACGAAAGTGTTCTCGGTCGATATCATTTGTCGCGGACGCGTGAAATTTAGGGTAGCAACGACCGACGCCTCGATAATTAACAATTGTCTCGAAGAGCATAGCCAGTTTTCGATATCGTCCATCGAGGTTCGGGGCTGTCGTATAGCCGCGCCGAGAAATCGAAGTTTGATCGCGTAGATAATTTAGAACGTTACCGCTAACTTATCGGCCACCACCTAAAAATTGTAAAAGGTAAAACGTCCTCTACCGGCACGGAGTAGTCTCGTTGGTCGAAAGAAAATAGCTATTCGCGATAATCGCGCAGCAGTGTTACTACCAAAGTCTAGTCAATTCTTTGCTGTACTATTATTATAGTGTGATTATATATCGTAAAAAAAAAATTCGCGTGAATTATATGTACATATGTATATTAGTTGTAAGCGTCTCTTCTCCGTAATGTCAGCAGAACAAGTGGTAAAAGTGAGCAATGTTCCGAACGAGATCGATTTGTACCGATTTCTACGTTTGCGAACTTGAAACGTTTCTTTTTCAACGTGTCGCGCATCGACTAGCCTTCCTTCCGGTAAATACTAAGAAAAACAGTATCGCGATCGTTTTCCGTCGCGTCGTCTCGGATGCATAGATCTATCCTCAATTTTGTAAATCGATACGCTTCGTCGTAGATTCTTAAAATACGATCGCACAGGATTATTAATAAATGGAAATTAAGTAGACATCGGTTGTTTCACGTCGAGAATCAGGCGGCACGTTTTCACGCGATTGATTTCAGTGAAACCATGATAAATTTATGAAACATTTATTTGACGTCAACAATGGTTAATTCGCTTACACAATGTTCCGCGCAAAAATGAGTACGCAAGTCATTCTGGATATCAGGAAGATTGGCATCGAAAAAGACACTAACGCACACTTTTTTTTTTTTATTAACTAGAATAATTTATTTTTTTCATGGTAGAAAAAGGAGAATGTATCTTAACTCATGGACTGCATTGTACTCATATATATACAATTACATACAATCCTCAATTGAATGTTACACATAAATTCATTATAAATTGATTTCTTATTATTTCCTTGTCCTCGTATTTGTGTAGGTATATACGTTTAACCCGAAAGAAAGAACTGTTCTGTATCCGGAATACGGCCTACCACTGTCGCATAGTTCGCGGAGGGGGAAAAAAATAGCTCTGAGCGCGAAATTTCGTTATCACGAGGGTCTGCTTTTTGCGCCTGGACGTTGAGAAGTACGGAGACATAGCGCGGGCGGACGGGGTTAAGATGGGAAAATTAAATAGAAGGAGCAAGAAATTCTAGGGAAAAGTTGGTAAGCGATAATTGTGAAACGTGAAAATGGAAAGGTGGCTGCGGCAGGAAAAACCTTCGAAATCGAACAAACGGAGAAATGAGGATGGGGTGGAAAACAAATTTCGTGTCTCTCGTTCGCGTCATCTCATTGGCGGTGCCCAACTGTCGCGTGTCATAAGATCCGCGTGTAATTATTACAGGACGATTTAGGATCGTTTTGAGCGTCGTCAGAGAAAAAGAAAAAAAAACACTCCAAGCGAGTTAAAATGCAGACGATCGTCGCTTCGTTCATCTTCGCGTCTCTTTATCCCGAATGTGATTCTCACGAGTGCGCCGATACGCGTGTAATAAGAGATGATCGTTGATTCTCTTAACTTTCAGCTGGCTACTCTTCGCTCTTTTTTTCCATCTCCTTGCTCTCATTCTTGACTTTCGTGAAACGTCTGGCTATTTCCCTTTTAGCTTCCCTAACTCTTTAGCATCTAAACACATAGTACACCTTACGAACAAATAAAAAAAAAAGAGAAGAATCCTCTGGTCTCCTTGAAATCTACTCGTGAAGTGCTTTTTTGCTTCCATTTTTTTTTAGTTCACTCATTTTAATAATATATTTATATACTGTTCTCCTTAATAGTTTTTTAACGCGCTTACATTCAAATAGACTTTTATTAGAGTTACACAGTTAATAATTTGCGATTAATCTGTCTCGCTGCGTTAATCGTTCGCTTTTTTTTTCTTCGCCACATTACTCTCTTTTTCTCTCTCTCTTTCTCTTTCTCGTCTATATAATATTACTTTTTTTGTGAGGAATTGTTTTCGTCGAGCGTGTCGCTCGCTGATGATCACGATGCATCTTCGCTCACGCGCGCGCTCCGCATCGATTTCTCCGCTTCGTTCCCCCGTCATTATTTAAACAATCGAAACGGCCATTGTAATTTGCGATCGCGCTCAACCGACGCTGAAAACGAACTCTCTTCGCCACGGGGGAGTGGGAGAGAAGGATGGATCAATTTTGACGACGGTCGAATCGAATTTTCCCGGACAAACTCTTTGGAAGCGCGCTCGGAACATTATTTTCTTTTCGTTTTGCGAGGGAAGGAAGGAGAGCGTCGGCTGGCGAGCGCGGCTTACGATTTGTTTTAACCGAGAGAAAGCGATGCTCGCTGGCGCGTGAGCGTTACAAAAAGAAAAAGACGCGCGCACATCGGCGTCTCGCCCGATTTTTCCTGTATCTTTTCTTCCGTACGTTTCGTGGTATCATTTTCTTTATATTACGTTTCCATTTTTTTTTCTCTATGTAATCCCTTGAATCCATGATGAAATCGTCGGTTTTCCTTACTTTTCCTTCTTTCAAAAAAAAGAGACAAAAAACAACACAACGGCATTTCTACTATTCCCATTCTATTTTAACGCTAATATGTAGGACAAAAAACTAACAGATTTCGGCATAATAACAAATCGTCGTCTACCGAGCCCGAGATAAATCTCGCGATAGGGGGAGGAGAATCGATAAACGAGGGTGCGCTTATCGTGGCGCTTTTTTTTCCCTCGCGTATATCCGGCTCTTCGGGATCGTTTCATTTGATATTCCACTCGACTTCCCCCGCCGACTATCCCCGAGACTCTCGGGCAATTCGGCGCGACGAAATATAACAGGTTGTCGGCTCTGACGACTATCGTTTCCGATTTCTCGCGAATCCATAAATTCCACTCGGAGCTGGAATTCGAAAACAAACAAAAAGATTTCGAGATCGCTCCACGATCCAGGTCTCGTCGGATCACGCGTAATATACGGAGTGTAACGCTCTCGTATCGTTAATGGCGGTGGTGAAATTGCATCTTTCGAGTCCCGAAGACTCGAATCTCGGCTATGGAATTACGCGAATCGTTGGATACTGGCAGTGACTTTACTTTACTCGCTTAAAGGAAACGTGGGGAAAAAATATTCTTTCGTATCGCGGCTTCCCTGGATAAAATAAAAAAAGAGGAAAAGAAGCGATAGATCGAAATAATATTTCTCTCCCTCGCCCTTTCACTGATTTCCGGGAGGCGAGTTTTCGGTACACGATAATACAGGAATATTCTTACGCGATGACAATAATCGATGGGGTTAAAAAACGACAACGAGACCTGGAAGATGCTTGAGCGACGACTCTCGAAAGGAGGGAAAGGATCTTCGAGAAAGCAGAAATTCCAGTCACTTCACACTATGTACATCCACGAGAGGGAACCTTATCGAGGAGCAACGAGCGAGTCACGGAAAATAAATGAGCTTCGCCGTTGCTCCGCCGAAAAGGCTCTACCCTCGACAGAGCGCGCGAACACAATAATTCTATTTCATAATCGTTTTATCATCACTATTTCACGTTTAACTATTTCCTATTGTATTGAACGGAGGGTGTACGTGTATGGAGAAGGGGGGGGGGGGGGAGGTTATGTTACTATTTGTTATCTGCACGTTCAATTTAAGTATTGAGGTTCTATCAATCTTTCAATAGTTGCTTTCGATCTCGTCGACGCGGTCGTTCGGGGTTTAACGTCGAAGATTCGTTACGCCCGCGACCTCGTCCCATTCGAAAAAAGAAAGTAATAATTTTTGTTGTCCACTGATCGATCGATCAATAACGATAACCGCAAAATCTGTCCCGTGTCCGCGACATCGTAAATCGTCGTTTCGATCGACACCGATATCGCGTGGATAAATCGCGTCGTAATTTAATCGCGACGATCGATCTACCCTCGTTAAGGGGCAGGTTGATCCGCGTATCGGCAATTATCCCAAACGATTTCTGTGTTTTCATTTGATCTTTTTCTTTCCCCCGGTAGTTTCCGAGCGTGGTGTATCAAAGAGAAAAAGAATATCTTCGAGGCTGAAATAAAACGTCGATGAGATACACAGCGGGTTTCCTTCGATCGCGTCGGTTCGAACGAACAATTAATTTCGGTGCGCGTTATGGCCGGTGCGACGTACAACTATTAATATATCAGTTATATAAATTGCGATTAATTATATTCGCAAAAAAGATTATTACGTATTTTGGAAGAAAGAAATCCCTGTGTGTTCGGACAGAATACGATAGGAATATTCACTGTGAAAAAAGAAAACTGAATAAGGCTTTGTCTCATGATTTCCTTCCTCTTTGCGTCAATCTACGTTTCCTTATCTCGTTATGCTATTTTATCGCTTTTTCTTTTCATCTGGGTAGATTCTGCGTTATATCGTATATGCGTGTAGATGAGGTACGGTATATCTGCTTGTAGCTCTGAAATTTGTGAGGTAGTTTGGTGTGGAGGCGCGTCGCGGATAGCCTTCCCGTCGCGAGCGTCGTTTTGCCGATCGACGCACGTCCCCTCGATTAAACGCTGATAAGGCCCAAGAATCGCATCCTTTTTAACAGGCTAAAGAGGGTAACGGGAATTCGCGAGAAACAGATGCGAGAAAATTGCGACGAGGTGAGACGTAGGGTCCGTTCTCGGCGCTCGCGACGTCGGCACCACCACGGCGACGCCTTTAAATCCTGTGTCTATTGTAACAACTATTGCACTTATGATTTGTATCAATGTCACGCATTGTCGATGCAACGCGTGTTATGTAAAAAAAAAAAACTGCGTAATATTTAATAACGGCGTTTAAAAAGAAAAAAGATCGGAGAAAGACTCTGTTGGACACTCTGTGAACATTAATCTTAATATATGTTAATAGGTACCTTTAAATGCCATCCGGTTTCCATATTTTTAACTCCTCGTGTCACTCTTTCTCTTTCTCGCTCGCTCTTTCTCTCTCTCACTCACTCATTTACTCGCTCACTCGCTCGTTCGCTCACTCACTCACACTTTCGAACTATTATCTCTTCTGCAATATTATATAGTTAAAAACAAAGAAAAAACTGACAAAATATATATGACGTATGGTGTAGATATATATAATATATATATATGTATATATATATCAATATATATAATATAGCTTTCTATGGTAAATCTGGTTCGTTAATAAACTCTTAAACACTTATTACAGGCGGAGAGAATCGGTCTTTTTTTCCTTCCTTCATCTTTCTATGTACTCTCGTTTCTTCCTGCTTGCGCTACGGTTGTTTCCTGTGTGCATGTACGCGTGTGTGGGTGTATGCGTGTTTACGTGTGTATATGCGTATTATATATATGTATATATATACAATATATATGCGCTGACGGATTGTTGCTCGGAAAAAAATACGCGTTCGTATCTCTGCGGCGCACGCAAAATTAATTTCAGCTTTTCCTTTTCACCTATTTCCGCTTGCACGAAACGGCTCTTCGCGTCACTCAATTTTTGTTCTCTTTCCTCTTTGCTTTCCCCTTTCCTCCTCCTCTTCTGATCCGGTTTATCGTGGCTTTCTTTTCGTTTACATTTGATACAGGGCAATTCCTCACGTTCACCTACTAATTTTAAACCAAACGCTTAGCGGTTGCTCTCCCTCCAGAAGAGAAACGAGAAACGCAGCCTTTTGTATAGATTACATTTTTCTTTTTTTTTGTTTTAATGAACCTTAAACATTAATTTTGTTCTCTTCGTCGAATAGACTTCTAAGGGCCGAAAGTGCGATCCTTTTTTTTTTCTCCTGGACGAAACGACCGTGGCCTCCCGCCTTGGAAATTAGTTCCTCGCTCCTCGGAACGTCGATACCGTCGCGAATGTTCGTAGTCTGCCGAAAAGTAATTTCCAAAAGTCGAAAAGGCGGCCATGCAAAAAAGTTTCCTCAGCCAATAGCCGAAGCAGGAATTTAGCATCTGGAGGGAAGCCGCCCGCTATTTTTTTTATTTTCCTGCCTTATATGTCTATGTATTTTACCTCTATGTTTTGTGTACTTAATAATGATTATCCATATAGTATGTAGTAAACTTTAAACATTATCCACTAAAAACACCATAGATTTTTTTTTCCCTTTCGATCGAAAATTTTTATGCGCCATATATGTGTGTGAGGTGAGTCCGAAAACGTTTCGCGATTCAACGAATTAAGAAAAAAAAAAAAGAAGATATGGTACCGATCAAAAGATGCGATCAAAGAAATACGGCGAAAAAAAAATAATAGGGTTTAAAAAAAAAACGGAACAACACAAAATTACGAGGAAAAGAACTGAAACGCGACGACGCACAAAATTTTGCGAATTGATACGGAAAGAATAATTATTAGTAGAAAAATCAGAAAGAAGAAATACGCGTGGTTCTTTCCCTCCGGCTCCGAGGGAAATGCGCGTTTCCCGTTACGTTATCGTAGCTTTCCTTCCCAATTGTGTCGACTTCACGTTTTAATGCCTCCACTTATTCCCACTCAAAACGCGCGCTCACGGTTTCTATCTACCACTGTGTCAATTTTCATACTTGCGATTATTTCTTATTATTACTATTACTATACGCGATATTTCATTAATTCGTTCCCTCGTTTTTCTTTCCTCCGTCTGTCGGCCTCTTTCCGCCGCCGAGCCAATTTAACGGGAACCGTTCGACGCGTCCCTACCGATTTTCTTTATCCCCTCCCCCGGTTGTTAATCTCAAAAGAAAGGGCGATCACGACGGTATCGCTGAACAACGCGAGCGTTACGAACGAAAGATGCGTGAAATGTTCTCTTTATCTTTTCTTTATACTTCTGGCAGGCATCGTCGGAACGAGTTCCTCGGACCGAGAAAAAAGAACGAGCTTAATGCACCTTACGGAATTCTTTGTCGATCACGAAAGTAGCAAAAATTATCAAATCATCCAAGACACAAAAATATATAGCGGTAGGTAGTAGTAGTAGTAGTAGATAGTAGTAATAGTATTAGGTAGTAGTAGTAGTAATAGTAGTAGTAGTGATAGTGGTAATAGTGATTATATAGTAGAAGTTTTTTTTATAGTAGAATAGTAGCAATTAAAGTAAACTAAAGTAGACAAAAAATGAATTAATTACGGTGAAATTATCGTAATCACGGGGCCGGGCCAGCGTCACGCCTCGTCGTACAAATCGTGCAATTTCACAGATCGACTTTCCAATCGAGTTTTTGCTCTCCGTCTTTCCTTCTCCTTGCATCGGCAATGGTTCGGCATCGATCGAGACTTGTCGGCGTGACGGAGGTCGCGTGAAGCCCCGCGGTAGCGCAAAAATTAAAACAAAAAAAAGATTATACCCAACGTAGCGAGTGCGAAGCAAATGCAAGCGCGGAGGCTGTCTCCGTCGGCAATGCGCAACCTCTATATTATTCATCAAGAAATAAAGTGTTTCCTTTCAAGCACGTGTTATCATCCAAGTAACATCTTTCTTTCGCTTATCATTATTATTAATATTATGTTTCTTTCCTTTCATCGTCGTCCCTCTTCTATCTCCCTCTCTCACTCTCTCTTTCTCTCTCACACACACTCTTTCTTCCTTTCCCTATCTCGTATCTTCTGCAAGTGTCGATTTTTTTTGCGACTGGTTCGCGCATACGGCGTCGTGCCGCGCGTCGTACCGCTGCTTTTATTATGATTATTTATTCATTAATTATTATTTACTTCGTTATGCATGCAACCATCGTTATACACGGACGTCCTCTTGTTTTCTCCCCCACTTTCCACTCGTCGTTAATTACTTCGCGTTTTAATATTCCCATACCTTTTTCCATGGCGTGCGTATAATAATGTACGTATATTTATATATTTATATATTTATATATAATGTATGTATATATAGTATGCGTGTGTGTTGCGGTATGCGTAGTAGATACGTTCCATTTCTCTCTTATTCTTTTTTTTTTTGCGCTTGATGGTGCGTCGGTGAAGTAGTTCCATGGCGGTTCGTCCCTCGCGCCCGACTTCCTGTTTCGTCTTCCGCGTTTCATTTTTTTCTTCTCACCCCGTATGTATGTTTTGTAAAAAAACGAAAAGCTGTTCCCTTCGCTGTCGAGCTGATGATGATTCGTTATTTATGGCTGCTATTTTCTACTTTGTCGGTCCACAGCTTGTCGTCGGCTCCGCTCGCGTTTCGATGGTGCGTTGACCCATTGTTACAGCACATTTTCAGTGTTCTTCATTTTTTTTTTTTTAACGTTCTCCGCAGCACCGTGCTCACCGCATCGCGAGTCGCAATGCTGCGCGAGCATTGTCCGGAACGACTACCGTTTCAATCACCGTGCTCAAACGGCATTTCGGAGCGACTCTTTTTTTTTTTATCTCTAAAAATCCTTTTGTTTCTCCTTCGCGGGCAGCGGGAAACTGCGGGCGAACTACTTGTTTTCCAAATCGTACACGTCCGTCGGGGGTTATTTTCGACGTTGTCCGCCTGGTCAGTTCAACCCCGCCGTGCATCGAAGCGAATGCTTTATTATCGGTTTCCTTGCGCGGGAAGCTTTCCGGAATTTTCTTTTCTTAAAATCTTGACGGACCATTGATTCGCGCGCGATCCTTTCTATCTACCGGCATACAGTAAAAACGAAACAAACAAACAAAAAAAGAGAGAACAGTCGAAACCCTCGATCGTTCGCGTATAGAAATTCCAATATATTTTCTTGCCGATCGGTGAAATTATCCAGTTTCTCCATTCTCGCTCCGTCTTCCGTCCTTCTCTAACGGCTCATCGTCGCCGGGTGTTCTTTCCATCGTTTCGAGAATATCGATCTTCCTTGATGTACTCTATCGACTTTACTTTTCCTCTTCCAATTTCCTTCTTCTTGCAAACGGGCTGCCATAACTGTTACTGTCTTGCTGCTGCTGCTGCGGTAAGTTTCTCGGTGCGTCATCGCTGTTAACTATGGTTTCTACAGTTCCCCACGTTGGCTGCTTCTCCTCTTAGAATCTATCGTTCGTTACGCGACGCGTACGCATACCGCGAGTCTAAAGAGCCCCGAAGTGGGTTCAAAGTTCTCTCGATCGTCCGAGCCATCGATTTCTGGAAAGTATTTCTCAAAGTAACGGATTCTCGAACAGTTTTCTGACGCGTGCTAGTGATAGATATTGCAGATGAGTGTCGTGAAGAAACGACAGTTTCTTCGAGAAGTTTTTAATTAGTGGTCCCGCGTTTCGATGTATTATATACAAAGTATACGAGTATACGTAATGTACAACGCGCGTGGTCGACTTTCCGTCGCGAATGTGACCCGATTCAAAAAAACGTCCGCGCGAGACGAATAAACGAAATAATCGTGATTAACGTACGTACCAGTCGTCAGTGGCATTACGTTAATTCTCATCTACTCGTTACTATTCGCTCTACCTCGCGACTTCTGACTCTGCTTACCAGTAATTGAAAGCTCTCGAAAGGCGGAGAGAGTATTTCTGCGTATGAGAAAAAGTTATGGCAATTCGCGCGTGCGCGAGCAAAGAATGAGCAAACGGTTTCAACAGAACTGCATTCACGTGCGGGCATAGTGCTAATCAAATCAGCACACCAAACGGGGTAACGAAGAACGTGTATAAACCTTCGCGTTTAAAAGAAACATTAAAAAAAAAAAAAAAAACAATCGCGCCAACAAAGGAACGCGAAACAAACGAATTAACAGTGATAAAGGAAAACTAAAACTGAATTCTTAAATGGTCCGCGAACAATTCCTACCCGACCATTGTTAGCGTGACTTTACGCTCGGAACTGTTTCTTCTCGGTGACTCGAGTTAAAAATGTAAAAAGAAGGGAAACGCGAACTATATATTTTTTTTTGTGCTTTGCAGCATTTTCTAGATTTTTTTCTCTCTCTCTCGGTTTTTTTTCGCTTGCGTTTTATTATCTCGTAGAAACGTGCTTCAAACTTATCAGGTAGCGAACGAATGAAAAACTTTAGATAATCACTCTCCACTTTCTATGACGTGTTCAACGCGCATGCCGTTTCTCTCCGTCTCGTATAACACTCTTCGATCGGCCGAACTCCCGGAAACGGCTATTTTGGGTTTTAGTATTATTAATCTCGTCCCGACTCGCGACCGATGCCACGTGTTCCTGATATTCATCGATCGTCGGTCGGGCAACGAGAGCATCGCACGTAAAGGTGCGCCGGCGATGCTCCCTTCCTTCCTTCCTTCCTTCCTTCCTTCCTTCTTTTTTTTTCATTTTTTTTTCCTTTTGAAGCGTGTCACGTGGATAACACGATCGCGAAAACTTATCTCTGGCGGATCGTCGCGTCTCGTCCCATTGGCAGTGCGAATACAGCCTTAAGAGATAGATATTATTATCGCTGTTCGGTCGTGTAAACGTTATAACGAGCTACCAGGAGTGCCTTCGATCCCTTCGCGATCGTCGCGATCCTTTTGGATCGTTAGACGGCGCGTGATCGACACTCGGTGGTCTGAATTCGACGCAGAAACCGACGAGCGAACACGATCAATCTCCGTCGATCGTTCTACCCGAAACACTATCTTTCCTTCTTTTTTCCTGATGACGGTTCTCGTCAACGGTGGCTACGTTTTAATCGTCCCCCCCTCCTTCCCTTGTCGCTAATTAATGATCGCAACGCTCCCTCCGGTCTAGCCAATTAATCGATCGACGCGACGTCTCGCCACCCAGTCGGTTTCTGCTTTTGCAACAATCTTAACGCGTATATATAATCAGTCGTGAGAGAGTCGTGTAACGTAAACTCGAAACGAGACCGACGCACCGGTGAGACCCGCCGATCGCGAATCCACGAGGCACGACGAATTGCTTATAAAATAGTGCGGCTCGAATGGCGCTCTTCATCCCTCAACTTCACTCGCTTTCTTTCACGCATACGCGACGAACGGCTATTACGGTTTGCATTATTATCTGGTACATCGACTAATCTGTTTCGTTAATAAGTTTAAGCTTTACATATAATATATATCTATGTACAACAAGTGTATAGTGTATATATGTGTGTCACTATGCATAATAGGTCTTCGGGGGATATCGGGGAGTGTAAATGCAGTGTAGAGAATAAGTTACATACCCGCGCGGTTTTCTCATAATGCCCATCATTGGCAACAATAGGATAATAATAGATAATATATTAAGACTCCTTTAACGCGTCTACCTCCGTCATATTCTCTCTTAATCTGTCTCACTCTAGCTTTCTAATTCTGCTTAGATCACCTTACAATTAGATTGTTTCATTTTTTTCATTAATAGCTCTCGCTCTCGCTCTTTCTCTCTCTCTCACACACTCTCTTTCTTTCTCTCTTTCTCTCACTCTCTCTCTCTCGCTCTCATCCCTTTCATTTTTATCGTCCACTGGCGTACCACATCTATGCTTATCTGATATATTATCTGTTTAGCGATATCACTTGAACCTGTCACATTAACAACAATGCCCAACTGTATACAATAAGGCCCTCGTTTACCGCCGCGTTCTCGGTCTATAACCGCCTCTCTCCATTCAAAATGATTCAGCCTTGATTTGATTTTATCCTCGCGCGACGCCGGTTCATTCTCCGGATATTCAAGTGCCTCGTATTACGATCCAATGCTTCTCGCTTTTAGATTCCGTTCGGGAGATATCCGTCGAATCGGCACGGCAAGCGTTATGCCCGATACGACGGACGAATCTACCCACGAAACTTCGAGCCCACCCCACCGGCGATCTATCGCGATTCTAAATCCGGCTGCCATCTTCGCCTCACCTATCTCGAAACCCTAATACTAAAGCCCAAAATAATCTACCACCCTTCGTTTCAGTTTTATCCTTTCCTCTCTAATACGCGCGACCTCGTCTCTCTCAACAACGACGAAAATAGCGATCGTCGTCAAGAACAACGATTCAATGTTCGAGTCGTTTTACCGAATTATACTTTTATCACTATTACTATTCATTTATCACTATTATTATTATTATTATTAATATTAATATTATTATTATTATTAAAGAAAAAGGTGCTGTAACCTGCTGAGTTTTCACAACCACGGGGCAGAATCACGCGACTGGCGCATTTCATCGGATAACTTTCCCGAAGTTGGTGTATACGTATACGTATATAATCCTTCGTTACCGTTGTAAATACTAACGCGCGTCGATCCACGCGTCACCGTGCCATGGAATTGTCCGCGCATTTTGCATATCTGTTGCATGGTATTATGGGATGTCGTGTAAATCGATGATGAATCGCATCGATTGCGTTCGATGCGATACTTCTGCTTCGTTATGAGTACCTGACGTCAGTGTCAAAACTACCTGAGTCCGTCGGTAAATGTTGCACAATGGAGACACGCAATGTTGCTTCATTGTGTTCTTGGGCCAACGTAGAGTGCGGCATTTTTGCGTTTTGCTTAATGATCCGCGACAGCGACGCGTTGAGAAGCAGAAATTGATATTGTCGCGCGCGATCGGGAGGGAGTGGAGCGCGAAAAACTCGTCTATCGTCGGCGACGAATTTTCGCCGATGACGCACCTCTTCTCAACGGGACAATGCTGCTTCTCAACGTTTGTCGTCGCGACGAGCGATGGGCCAAAAAATGTAGCTTCAGTTTTCATTTGGTAGAGTACGCGTGTGTGCGCGCGAGTGTTCTATTTTGTTTTTCTTTTATGCTCAACATTCATTCTATCGTGTGAATACCGATACTGACTGTGGCTGATCGTGCTGTAAGAGAGATTCTTGGATGAATGATCTGTCTATAGCGCGTGGAAATGGGAGATCCTGAGTGGTCTCGTCCACCTCGTCGTGAGGCGCGATAATTTCTGTTAGTTAGTCATCTTCGGTGTCGTTTTCTTTTTGACAATTTTTTTTTCCTTTTTTTCCTTCGGTCGAAAGTCCAAATTTGCTCGTGAATCGCGTAGCTGTTACGCGTTTCGGCGATGTCTTTACGTTCTTCTTCATGCATTCTTCTATTTTGCTTTTCTACCTATCCCTCTCCACGATGTATCTTGAAAGTTTTTCTCGTGCTTCGTCCATCGTCGTGGCGGTTCTCTCTTTCCGTCCCTCTCTTTCTCTGTGTCTTTGAAATTTTCTTCCCTGATTCGCCGAAATAGCTGCTCCGTAGTTTATTCCTCGCGAGAGAGCACTTCAAAATCTTTGGTGAAAAGATTATAAAAGTTTCTTTTTTTTTTTATCTATGGGAAATTGTTGATACGAAGAAGGTAATAGAAGTTGATAGAGTTTTACGAGAGTCGTCGGAGATAAGCCGACGATTTTGGACGTTTTTAGAAAAATAAAAAAAAAGAAAAATCAAAACTGTAGATTTGTCTTCAATTCATTGAGGCTCGAACGATGGTTGAAGTTACGCACGTTATATCTCGTGTTTCGATAAAAAAAACGACTTGTTCGTTCGTTCGTCGGCAAAAAGTTCCTTTTGAAATTCGTGGATTGATACGATCGTTTCATTCTCTATTCCGCGGGATATACACTCTTAACTTAAGCGCCGAGCTTACTTTAATTTCCTCATTCTAATCGATAAGCACGATTTTCACGGTAAAATATTCTAGAATACTAACATTTAGATTTAGCGATAAATCGATTTTGTACATTTGTTTGTTGGTATTCTTACCAGTAGATTAAGTTACTCCTCGCCTCTAATTCACGCGCATAATAATTTATAACGTTAAAAATCTTTTTTAAGTTATCATTATTATATTAATAATTTCTATTCAATCTTCATTTTCATTTTTGTTACTTTGTTTGATTTGTACATTCTCCCGAGAGTGCGAGCGGGTTTGTCTCTCTCCAATTCTCTTTATCTTTCCTTTCTTTCCCTTCTTGGCATTTGAAGTGCTGTGCTGAGGAATCGGCCGAAAAACAAGGTTTTTTTTGTCACTTCTCTTTATGACGATGGCTGTTTTTTTCCCATGCGTTGCATCTGCTGGTTGTTTTTTTTCGTTATAATCCTTTCCCTTGTCGGAGCGTAAGAACTGTGTGCGAGCAACGAAGTCAAAGGGTGCCCGTGCTTCTTTCCTAGTTTTCTTTCCTACACTTTGACTTTAGATTTCCTCTTTTTTTTTTTTACCGAAAATTGGTTCCGAAATTTGCGCAACGAAAAATGAATCAAAGATCGATGAACGAGCGAAAGGTGTGATTTTACATGCGGGGCAGATTGTGGATCACGAATGTTAATTTTTTTTTTTTTTTTTACAAAGAGATATTCCGAAAGGGGGGTGGGGGCGATGGGTTCCGTTGTTGGGACAGAAGAAAATTCGTGCATCGAATTTTTTCTCCTAACAACGAAATTCTGTGAAAAGAGCGATTACATCTTTTCCTCGCGTCGTGCTTCTCTGTTTTCATATTTTCCTCAGGTGTTACTCATTCACATATACTCGTTGTATTGAAATTTCGATCTGGTTAGCCGAAAAATAATTACTTCAACGTGTTGTGCTTCGTATCAGGAAAAAGGAGCGTCGAGTTATCTCGAAGTAGCGTAAATGATTCGTTTTGGAGCGGTTGATGATGGTGGCGGATTTGTTTCTGTTTTTTTGTTGTTGCTTTGTTATAAAGTTCCTTCATGGTTGCTTCTTTCACTACGTGTTGCGTCTTCCTTTTGCTCTCTGTTACTTAATATTTTTGATGAAGTGGCTTCGGTGTCCTGTCTTACGTGTGTACTGTTTGTCCCTTGGCACTTTCTTCATTGTTTTTCATTGTTTTTTTTTACAAATGTTTTTTTTTAAATATTTACGCTTGATAAATAACCACGGAGACGAAGGCCTGCGGGCGAGACACGCTTTCCGGGTAGCGACAACGACGAAAATCGCGTCACATAAAACTGCGAGCCCGATCGTCTTGTCGCTCGCCGTCGAAGTGACGTTCTCGCCGAGCGGACCTAGCGCCGCCGTTTCCTCGAAATATATTAAATATATTATACAATTTATCCGACTAAAATCTCCTTTATTCCCCCCTGACGAGCGACAGACACGCGCAGCGCAAAAAGCTGCGCGCCGCGCCCCTAATTCACCTTCATTACTTTTATTTTACTTCACTTTTTTTTTTTTTCTTTAAGTTAATTACTCTTTCACGAAAAACACTTCGCTTCGCTTCTTCTCTCTTCCTCCCTTCTATCTCTTATTTCTATTAAAAAATTTCTTCGCCTTCCCTCCTCACGCCTCGCTTTAATATCGTTAAAATTCATTAAGTTATTAAAAACATCTAACAAAAAAATTGAAAAAGAAAGATTCACTTAGATCTCCCCAACAATGTATCAAAAATAAACTTATATTCTTAGATTCATTTTCTCTCATCTTTCCTCCCGTTTTCATTTCCCTTTTAACCCTCGCGTAGTTCTTTATTTTTTTTTCTTTTATTTAATTTGGCGTTTTTCATCATCTTTTTTATATCTTTCGGTAAATTTCACTTCCTTCGTTCGTCTTTCCGGCGCTCTACCTCGAGATGCAGCGAAAAAAGAAAAAGGCAAGAGAGCGGAGCACTGGCGCATCGAGCTTCCGCCATCCGTTCATCTTTTTATTTTCCCCTACATACTCTCTCTCTCCCTCTCTACGATATACCCCCACGGATGATATTCGTGCGCACACTCCAGAAGTTGTTTCTTTGCCCACCCAAAAAAAAAATGGTAAAACGCGATATATCTTTCCAACGTCCTACGTTTCTCTTATAATTGGATCTCTTTTCCTATCCATTTTAAACTCGTGAATTTTTGTACTAAAAGCATACCGAATGCCGTGAATTTTAACCGACGGTCGACGACCCAGTCTTCCGATCAACCCTTGCTAACCGGAAGGGATCGCCGTCGCCAAACGCGAACCTCGCAAGAGGTTCAACGTGCTAGTAAAACATCGACGTACGTGCCACGATAATTCGAGAAAAAGTAATTAACTGGAAATATCCGTTGCGCGTCAACGTTAACGAGACGGTCAATTGCTTTCGATTCGTATCGTTTTCTCTTAATCGGAAATTCTATGTAATATTAAAACGTCGCGATGATTAAAGTTGGTTTCGTTCGAGTTTACGTAAGAGTTAATTACTTGGAATCAAAACAAGAGGTTCATCGATTTCATGAACTTCCTTCGTGGCACGCAATCGTGCATTTCGTCAGTCCGTTAATTTTTCACTTTTCTTTTTGGTCATGTTTGTAAATTACCCGATAGGGCTAGCCTATTTGGGCAGGTCCTTCGACTCCAAGTCCCATTCGATTAATCGTGTTAATCCTTTCACTCTCACTCTTTCTCTCTCTCTCTCTCACGTCCTGCTTTAGTCTTTCCTTCATTTTTTTTTGTAATCTCTCACGCGATCGATCTTTCCGTCTCGATTCAGAACGCTTTTCGCGCGTACGTTGCACGTGCGAGCTATCGTGGCCCTCGAATTTGTAGGGGGTTTTAATCAGAACTGGGCTGAGTAATGGATAACGCGTAATCGGTCACGAGTATTCCGCCGAAAGATAAAATGTGAGTGTTAAGAATAATCTTCTGTTACCGGCACGGAACTAACTGTCATTTACGAACACGTCGAACCTGTATACGCAAAGTAGCTGTTTCAATCGTACCGAGAGGACAGCTTAATTGCTCGATTACTTCGGAGTGACATCTGCCAGAATTATCGCGACCGATAGTACGCGCTGTGCTCAGAGCCGACGATATCGTTGCGAGTCTTTCGACGCGACCTCGCGCGCGTACATTCGCCAATCTAACTCTTTGCGATCGGTACCGCTACAATTCGGAAAAGAAATTGCAGAATTTCGAAAGGTCGCCGAGAGTCGGTGTAGGAGAAAAATCCGCGCCTCGATGATCGTTCTCGCGAACTCGGCAACGATATGCGCCCTCGCACCACGGGGTAAAGAGTAACGTGTGGCACGATGCTATTGACTCTTCCCTCCATCTCTTTTCCTCTAGTTCACTTTCGATAAGCCTAAATTATCTGTCTCGCGCTTCCTCTGCCATATGCCTAATCAGTAATTAATTACTTATCAATTAATAGTATTATTCAACACACGCACACTCACACACTATTACATCCATGGTAAAGTAAAAATCCCTGAAAAAGTTTTGTGGCTTTGCTTTTGTCTCTTGCCCCCTCTTCTCGATCGCGGCATTCTCGCCTCCTCGTGCGTACCAACGGTCGCTTTCTCATTCTCTCTCGAACATCCTTCTCGTAGCACGAAACAGCGTCCGTTTCATGTACGTATGTGTGTTCTGAATGTTTTGGTCTTCCCTCTCCGTCCTCCCTATTTATCAATGACTTCTACAAAAGCGACTCGATGTTTCGTCGGTTCTTCTTCCATCCCGCTGTTTCCGACGTCAATAACCACTCGTCGATTCCCCGCAGACGCAAATCTAGCCCCTCTCGCTCTTGGCTCTTGCAAGGAACTTGAGGCGAGTAGAGCGTGGCACGACGCGTGTCACGCATTTCACTTCACTAATACGAAAAAACTCATGATCGCTTCTTTGGTATTACGGTGCGAGAGGGGCGGGGGGGAGGGGCGTCTGCCTGAAACTTCCTGGCTTACGTCTACTGCAGAACGTCACGTTTCGTTCACATTTCAATAATTAAGTCTCGTTATTAATTGTCTCTGTGCTGTGGTATAAAAAACTGTACCTAGTTTAAAAAAAAACCGCCTTCCTCTGTAGTTCTAGTAGAAGTAAGTAGTAGAAATAGCAGTAGTAGTAGTAACATGTATAACGTAATGTGTAATTGTTACTTAACTTCTCTGTATATTATTATAACTTTAATATTAGGTAGACTTCTTTTAGATTAGTTGGTTTATCCTTTCTCTCATTTCACTTTTCTTTATCATATTAAATCTTTAACCGTAATGAATGAGGTAATAAGGTTGTGTGTGTTTTTTTCCTATCATCGTATCCTATTTCATCGACGAGGTGGTTTCGTTAATGCTGCGAAATCGATTCGTTCGAGTGCCACCCGTCGCTTTAACCAAGAGTAAACAAGCTCGCGACGAGACGTACGCGATGCGCAGAGGAGAGGTGAAAACGGTTTCTGTTACCTTGGAGAATGATCGGTTATGATTCTAGCGTTACCTGTGTCGAACTTTTGTCTCGCCTCACCTCGCGTGACACGCTTTCGTTAGATCACGCGCACTTCCATCTGGTTCCACATGGTACTGCGTCGCCCTTATTTGCTTTCCTATATTCCCAGCAGTAAAGCCGGTTAAAACGCGACGCGAGCCAGGCCACGATCGATCGCGACGAATCAATAATTACACGATCACTCGGCCATTTCACTACGACACTCGTTTAAAGGCTGCTATCTACCATCGAAAGTTACGACCGCTCCTCCCCTCTTTCGATGCAGTTAACGCGAATTATAAAAAAAAAAAAAAACAAAGAAAACAGGATCGCCATCGATCGTGCCGGCTACCGTACTTCGCCAAATGGACGATTCTGACGAATTATCGGCTTCTACTATTGCATGATATATCTGTGATCTTTAGAAAGCTTTCGTGTGTGCCCTTCATGCTCTGCACATCGCGCTCTCGCTCTGTGAGAATCTCGAAGGATACATGCCCCGCGAGAAGGAGGTTGCACGCAGCCTTTTGACGAGAGAATGTCAAAGCGACGAGGCCACCCCGGCGAATAAAACGGATTCTGTGAGGTGTTGGTCGGCGTCAGGTGAGTTCCAGCGACGTTACTGATTTTGTGGTTGTTGTTGGCTAGATGGCGAGGAGCCCGATTGCTGTTGAGACGAATGTGGTTGAGATGTTGTGCTACCCTGTTGAGACGTGGCACTGCCGTCTCTTCGGGAACGGGAACCCCCTTCTTGGCTGCTACCACGACCAGCGCGTGAGCCAGTACCACCTGCTCCAGGTGCGCCAGATTGCAAAACCATAGAGCGGATTCTCCTCTGCGCCGACTGTGAACACGAAAAATATAAATATTTCTAGCGTTCCTTCGGGATGTGTACTTGCCGAGCGAACTCGCACTGGGTCCGATTCAATGATAAACTACGATATAGATTTAACGTTAATCGTACCTGAACAGAGAAGAAGGGGCCGATGATATGGACGGTGGTCTCTTCGTCGGCTGAAGGAGGTGTAGCTTGCTGTTCGGATAGTTTTATGACACTCCCAGTCACGCGTTGCAATTCTCTAACGTTCTGTCCACCTTTGCCGATAATTCGGCCTACCTGAGCACTTGGTACTAAAATCTCGATTGTCAACCTAACGTCTTCTGTGCCGGCAACGAAGCCCTCCTCGCGCATTTTTTCGAAGATCAAGTACTGCGCCTGAGGAAGAGAAAATAGTTGCCCGTAGGAATTATTCGTGTTAAATACTTCGAGATGAGTCTGTCGGAAGAAGGTACGTTTTCCAAACTGCGATTAGTCGCAGCGGCTGCCTTCAAACGATTCGCACATTATGACTACGCCATTGTTTTGAAACGGACGCGTTGACCAAAACAATAGCACAGTCTGACTGTGCGAGTTAGCCATTGCGGCTAGTCGCAGCTTGAAAAACGTACTTTAACCACGAATCGTGCACGACACAAAGACCAGACAAGACGGAACATTAAAAGATCACTCGGCAGGCTCTGTCTTACCTTCCACTGAGATTCTGGTGATCCGACGATAGTAACTTTCCTCTCAGTTTGTTGCTCCGCTGGCTTGTCTTGTTCCAGTGCCGCAATCTTTACGCTCGCTCCGGAGAATCTGATTATATTTCTAATGTGCGAGCCCTTGGTACCAATTATAGCGCCGACGCTGGTATTGGGAATGTAAAGGAAGGTAGTTTCCTGAGTATCGCCGGGAGGAACACCCTGTTGAGTCGGTAAATTGCCTTGGTAAGGGTACGGGGCGGGTCCCGAACCGTAGAGGCTGGGACCACGCGAGCTATATCCCATACCGGCGGTGGACATCATGGCAATCGGGTGCAAGCCAGGAAACATCATGCTTTGAGGCTGTAATTCAGAAATTATACGTTACGGTGATACGTTTTGTGGCAAATTTTCCCGCTTATTAAAACACGAACCACGTTAGGATTCATCGCCTTCCGATGGTTCGACCTTAATGAAAGGAAGACATTTGTAACGCTTCGAGTACTTACAGCCATGGCTTGTAGGTCATTCTCGTAGCTCTGGCGCAGTTTGCTGGAGATCATCGACTCGGCTTTGCTCATGTTGTCGATGGTACCTTTGACCGTGATGATGCGCTCGAGGTTAAAGCTATTGATGTCATTAATGCTGCTTACGGTTATCTTCGTGTCGGTATCTTGCATGATTCGCTTGATCGTATTACCACCTTTACCGATTATTCGGCCGATCAAATTGTTATGCGCGAGGATCTTCAAAGTGATTTCACTGTGAACGAACAAGGTAGCGCGTTTAATTAGATATGTTCCCGCGGAGACCACGATACGATTACGATTACGATTGAGATTACGAGCTCTCGCCCCCCCCCCCCCCCCAATCTCCACTATCCCTTACCCCTTGTTTGTGTTATTAGCCTCCTGCTGCATGACCTCCAAGATTTTCTTGCAGGCGTTCGTGCAGTTCTCGGGGTTACCGTAGATGGTAATCGCTTTCTCCAGGGAGCCAACATTGTCCTTCCGGTGGACGTCGACTCGCGCGCGCGTCATCTGCGTGATTTGACGTATAGTGGATCCCTGACGACCAATTATGGCTCCTACCATATCCGACTGCACCAGAATACGAAGCGGAAAGTCGGTCTGCCGTCCGGAGCCTGAAACACCGGCATAGGCGACGCCGCCTCGCTGGCTGCGGCCCTTTCGTCGGCCCTCCGCCGAAGACATTTCCACTTTTAGCGGATTACCCTCGTGCTCGTAGCCATTAAATTGGTTCACAGCCCTAGAAGCGGGGAGAGGATTGGTCAATATCGGGCCAAGTCAAGTACAACTTTCCAAACTACGATCATTCTAACGGACTGATTGATTACTCACTGCTGTGCCTGTTCTTGCGTTTCATAGCTAACGAGGATGGTTTGCGAATTAGGATCCCGAGAGGACAATTTCTCGAGGGATTGAATTTGACCGTAGTTCGAGAACAGTAGCTCGATGTCCTCTATCCTCGAGTGAGCTGGCAAATTGCTTACGATGATCTTAGTACCGCCGCCACTGTAGAACAAAAAAAGAAAAATACACAAATTAATACCACTGCGAGTTACCGACAGCCTTACGATTAACGTACATACGTATGCGAAGGGGGAAGCGTACTCGATGGGAAATTAGTATACGCCGCCTAATTCGGTAAAAGGCGATCGAAGCTAAACCGCAGTTATTTTTCCGATGAAAAAGGTACGGCGTGGGTCGAGACGCGCAAAGTATAGACACAGGATGCACCGCGGGAATTTCTCGTTGTCGGCGAGCGTTCGTCAAAGGGGACGGGCGCCTGCCGGGGCAAAAACCAAGACGAGAAGGAGAGTATATATCCACTCCCGGTGTTGTTTTCGCTCCGGCAGCGCGAGGAGGGATCCCACATGTGCGGATGCTCCTGTTGACATTTTCTCTTTCTGCTTTCCGTTTAGCGTCTCGATGCCGAGTTTATATTCTCCTTATGGAGAGAAGACGCGCAACCGTGGCTCTCGAGGGTGCGCGAGAATTCACAAACAAACCGTGAAGATTCCCATCCAAATACCAGATAGACGGACACACGACCCACTTTGTGCCCCTACACGAATGCCAACGATACGAAATAAACGTCGAAGCGGCAATTTACGTAGTTCCGGCGCGAGCGGCGTAGAATCGTCGACAGGAGTTTCACGTTTCAAAGTAACTGGACATACGGCGGCGCGTGACGCACTTTTACGCAGTCAAAATCGTTAGACACGACACGCCGCGGCCTTGCACGGCGATATGAATGAACCAAATAGCAAGTAAGAAGAAGACACGGAGCGTAAAGAACAAAAAGGGAGGGTGGAACGGCCGACTCTCACTTTCGTAGCTATCGATTTTTCAGCTCGCCGACCCACTCAGCGCCGGGGCTTTCGACTAACCTTGAAGAAAACGCGCGGAGCGACCAAGCTCGTGCACGCCCGATTACTACCACCAACGACGGGCGACGATACAGAGAATTACGATGTCCCGTCGGGCAAATACTAATCGTACCAAGATACTCCCCTTAATTAAACCTCGTCAGAAAAGTTAATAGTCCCTTCCAGGAAGAGTTATCGTTGCCGCGAAAGGTCGATTTAACTCGGAACGGGACCTCTCTCTCGCGTGCTCCCGCAAAATTGATCCTACCGCGACGAGACCCCCGTTGCCGCCACGAAATTCTATCGTTGTACGAGCAGTGCCGGAAGCGGGGAGAGGCAAAGATTTCTCGACGGTGAGCCGCGAAATTGTTGGGAAGCAAAGTGGGAGCAGCGTAAAATCTTACACGGTATCGTTTCATCGGGACGAGCGGACAAAAGGTGAGGGGCGATGCACGCGACGGAACTAATTCCGTTCCCCAAAAAACCTTAACCAAACAATTACCGTGGAACAACGCGTTCCTGCGGTGTGCAGGGGCTCTATCGAGGCTGTACGGAAGGTTCGACGAAGCGAACTTTTTAGCGGGTACACGTGCCCGTGTGCGGAGAGAGCGAGAGAGAGAGGAGAGAGGAGGTTCTCATAGGTTCGAGCGAGAAGTCGATGGTGTCTCTGTCCGTCCGTGCACGGCTCGTGCACGCGTGTACGTGTGTGTGTACGCGCGCGTATACACGTATCGGTAGAGGGTAGAGCGAGAACGAAGGGTGGGTATAGGATGCGGCGAAGGGCAAGAAGGGAGGGCAGGCCTTTGTTTCGTGTGCTTTTGGGGATTTTCGGCGGCACCCGGTGGTGTGAGGTGCATGCGGGAGTGCGCAAGGGAGCATTGATATTGCCGGTTCCGTCTGCCTCGTGGTCCGTCTCCTCCACCGGCGGAATAACCCCCTCCGCCACCCTCCTCTCCCCCCCCCCTCCTCCCACTCTCTCCTCAGGAGTGAACGAGGTTGGCCCACCCTCGCAACCCTTTTTGCGCCTCTTTCCCTCGCTACCCACCGCGCGCGGCGTCCTGACCACCGGCCTGCTGCCTGTGCCTCTGCCTCTGCTCGTGCCTGCCTGCCTGCCTGCCTGCCTACCCGTCGCGCCCCCACGCCCTCCCCTCCCCCGCCCGCTACCCTACCACGCTGCTTGCCTCTCTGCCTTTCCTTCTCTTCCGCCCCTCCGCACCCGTAGACGCACCACCCTCGACGGTCTTGCACGCACGTGTAACTCGCGATTTCGTTCGTTCACCTTTAACGAAAGGCGGTATTTTCGTTCACCGACGAGGAGAGAGAGGATAGGGAGGAAGAAGGGAGATACAGGAAGAGCGGAAGAGCAGAGGGAAAGAGATTGGGAGGGGGAAGCAGGGCGGGAGAGTGAGAAAGAGAGGGAGTCTTTTCCAAGCCCGAGGCACAGGCACGCACACCGACAGGGATGGTGGACGCGCGACGACCGCAGACCAACCGGGGGGTCATCCCCGTGGAAGAGCTTTTGATCTCGTCTAAGACACCTTTTTTTCGGACTCTCTTTTTCTTCCGCCTTACCCCCTTTTTTCCGTTTAACGAGCCGATGGACCTGGACGTGCTCGATGTGACGAGCGCTCCTCGGAGGTGGAGGGGGAGTGGGGGTGTAAGAGCTGGGGGAGCGAAGGAAAGAACACCCGACGAAAAATTCGAGGGTCGTAATGCGTGGCGGTTAATTGTGAAGGGAATTGGGACTCGTTGCGCGTCGTTTGCCACGTAAAAATGGAACACATTATGTCGGGGTAATTAGCGATGCGGGTGACGATCTTTTTTTTCTTCTTTTTTTCGAGATGTTCTGGGAATTGGCCGCATAATCACCCGTTTAAAATTGTACGAGGACGGTGCTCGTATTTATGGTTTGCAAAATAAAGTCGCGATGGTTACAAATTCGTTTGAAATTCCTATGTCAATTTTCGCAACCAACTACTTGTCTGGGGTATCTGACTCAAACTACTGCCAATGTCGCCTTCAAATTTCTAATCCAACCAACGTATTATTTATGTACCGAAAAGTAATTTTCCCACCTCTTGTCAGTTGGTTTAAAAATACATCAAATTAGTACAAAGGGTATCAGCGAAGCAACGATAAAAAAAGAACAAAACCCATCGAACCGTCGTAATTAAATATATCGCATCCACGAGAGTCATTATTCTTATCTCAAGAAAAAGTTTTCAAGTGCACCGACGCTAGGTCGACTGTGCGCGGCCCTGGACGAAAGACCGTCGACGTCGTTGACTGCGCCGCCGGGGCGCACGGCGCCAAAATCGATTTTAAAAAGGGAAAGTGGCGTGTACGTGCCAGCAGCGTGGCTTTACATACACGGTATGCACACGATTCGCGACAAAAAAGTGTAGGAGGCAAAACTGCAGCCGCGCCAAATAAAGGTTGCGCCACGTACGCGCGCACACGTGTGCACCGCGGCCAAACGAACTCGCGCGCACAATCAACTCTCGGAACATTCACGTATATACCACCGGGTCTGGGTTGCTCGGTGCCTCTTTCTCCCGCTCACGAGTACCTCTTTCCCATTCACGGTTGTGTTAGCGTTAGAAGGGAATGTCTCGATTCGGTGCAATGTGCGTATACCTACGCGAGTGCGTGGCACGTGTGCATACCACGCGCGCGCGTGTATACGCCACTTTCTGTCCTCGGCTCCGTGAATGGCGCCAGATGATGACAATTTCGGTGATTTTCGCAATGGCCAATCGGAAGCAATGCCGCCATCGTAATGGATTATTGTCGCTCAACTTTTTTATTCCCTCCGCCCTCCGGTCGTCTCTTTACTCTTTACGCGCGTTCCTTTCGGTGAAATCGATACTTGGAATGAAATAAAAATTCCTCCGTTTGAAAGAGGATACGCCCCCGGTTAGGGTGTAAGGAGATTTCGCTTGTTTTTAAAGCACGCGTCGCTCCGTCGTCGCGATTGACACACGAGCCTCGATGATGCCGGGGGATATGCAATTTTCAAGGTACGCAACGCGTTACGCGAGCGATTCGCGATAGGTGCTTTTTTTTTACAGCTTCGGAAACGTCGGTGCAAAGCGAGGAAAAAGATAATATTGAAAAGTGATATTCCATTGCCTCGCGTTGCGTCCTCGACGGAGATGATAAGACGCGTACAAGGGGGTTGTTAATATTGACGAGCTGTGGGTGGGGGGCTGCCATCGCTCGAACGCTATCGCGCGTTACATTTTCTACGATTTACCACTGCTCGGTAGGTTCACGTCATTTTTCCGAGATAACTCATCGATCGCTACGGGGCTAGGAGTGTATTCACGAAAGTTTACCGTGATAAAAGAAAACGAGAGATAAAAACGAAGTCAAGCCTCGGGCGTACAAAGGAGCCACGAGGGACGCGTATCAAACGCGTGTTAAATCGAATTAAATAATGCACGATAATGCGCGGAGCGTAACAAGTAATATAGAAAATTACTCGAGCGCGAAGTATTTCACAATTTCCCTCGATAAGATTGCAAGGCTGATTTCTTCTACCACTTTGCAGCCGCGCATGCTTCATCGAAACGAGTAAAGTTATTTATACCACAAGGTAATGCTACCGACGTTTAATATGATTACAATCTGCAATAAGATCTGCTAAAGTGAGCTTGGAAGTCGGCAATTAAGATATCCCATGCGAATAAAGCGGGCAAAGTATTACATATAATTTTACGATGCGGAGAAATTGATACGACGGATAATTTCCAAGTGGAAGCGGCGTGATTGCATTCGAGTATTTTTTATAAGTAAAAAAAAAAAGAAACTAAGGACCACGGTGAACTGTGCAAGTAACCGACACTTTCGGCAGGAAAAAGGAGAAATAAATATCTGGAAACCTGTAAAAATTACAATCGCAAGATCTTCCGTATCGATAACAAATTTCGTGGAACGAAGCTACGTATCGCCATCGTCCGTCGATGTAATTGATAACGTGTCGACGAAGTTAACGTATTTTATTGGGTTTACGCTCCGATTCGTGGTCACGAATGCCAACGAAAAAACGCACTGCGAGGAGTCACAGCAAAATGCACCAGTGACGTCTCGACGAGCGTGCCGGACAGCTTGCAAATTGCAGGCCACAACGCAACAGCGACGCGTGCAATTGCAGCTTGACTAGCCGAGAGAGTCTAGGCGTATCGGTTCGGCGCCTCCGGAGTCGCGGTACATACGTGTACGCGCAATGGTGAGCGAGAGAGAGAGAGAAAGGGGAGTGGGGGGGTGGAGGGCACCGAAGTAGGTGGAAAAAGACGATACGTCGACGATAACGGCTGGTTCCTTAACGATGGAAAAAGTGGCTGATAGAAACTGGTTGGGCTTATCGGCAGGAAGCGGTAATCGTCGGTTGTACTCCGCGTGTAGTTCTGAATTTCAGACTATCGGGCGGACAGGATTCTTATCGATCGCGTGTATTCTTGGACCGCTGTAGAGTCGAAAGATCGTTGTAATAATTATTTATGCGAGGGAGTAGGGAGATTCTTGGGAACGGGGAGGAATAGAATTTGAGCGGTAGTGGTCAAGGGTTCGACGATTTCTGCGAGTAAATCCACATCGCGAAGATTACGAAAGAAAACTCGCTCGATGTCGGCGACCGATGAATCGGTAACCGATGGCGATGGTGGGCGTATTTGAAATTATGACTCAGCACCGGAGTTATTAATGTCCCGAGAGTCGTACTAAATAGTCCATACCTACGTTCATTGAGCGAGTAACAGCGGAAACTTAGTACAGAGGAACGTGGCTTCTTGAACTACTTGCGCGTCTCGCGGTACGATCATTCTGTCGCGGCGTGCGATCGTTACGCGACCAAGTAACCCGTCATAGGAGACTCGATACTAGTCGCTATGTTAATCGAACATGCAAATAACGATGAATTTTTGAACTTTCGTACCCGTTTCATTTCTGAATCGCGGATACCCACATCGTGTAGATTAATCTCCATCTAATCGCAATTCAATCGAGCGTGTCTATAATTCCGCGGTTTAACAACGAGAAAGTAGTATTATGTTCGTCGCTCTCGATTTCGCCTATCCCGAGGATATCGACGAGAACGTTTGCGCTCGATATCGCGCGGTACGAGTGCGATTCGAGCGTGGCATTACGGTCGGACACGAATAGCACGCTGTTATAATAATACGGACAGGTATAACGATCCGATAAGTGACCGGTCGCGACGATCGCTCGTCTTCTTTGCCCGCGTCTTTCGAAAATTCACGTGAGAAAACTGCGCGAAAGCGTCGTCGGCGTCCGATAGAGAAATACTTTCTGTATGAATATGACCCGGGGTGCGACCCGACTCGATTAAGGCGATTGAACGTACCAACACCGTAGCTTTGTTCCAAAGATGTTCGAGGGCATTGTTTTAAGACATTGATATCATTAAATTGGGCGCAACTCGGGAGTGTCGACCGCAAGACCGACAACTGTTATCGCGCGAAATTCACTTTTAGCTAAGACGACGTGGAACGACGAGAAAATAATTGCCACGTGATCGAGGTAACCGATCTGACGCACAAAAATAAAATTACTTCCAGGAGTAACGTTGTTTCATCGACAGAGAGATCCGTGGCATACGAACGAGACTGAAACGATGCCAACGAGTCAGGAATTAAACAAAACAAAACAAGAACTGATCGTCTGGTCGAGCATTATGCGGAAGAATTTCAATTGGCTTTGTACCGATTAAAGCTGGAATCCCTATTCCGCGACACGAATCGTTATTACGGCTACTGGCCTCGATGTACCGCTAAACGGTCATTTTATTTTTAACTTTACATTCAGTTCCGCACGACCGCTGACTGAAACAAAAGGTGGCGTTTATTTGAGCTCAATAATATTGAGTCGTCGCCGTCGAGGCTGAATGCGAATAGGTCGATTGCATTGTAGGTTGCGAGGCGGCTTAACCTAATTGCATTAAAACTATTGAACACCTGTCGAATACCACTAACCACCTTACTTATCTCTGTTTTATAAACGATACTACGATGCTCGCCGATACGGGCGAGAATGGTTCCTGACCGCCGGATCAAAAACTGACACTACTAAGCGTGACACGTTATCACGAAACGCTTCGTGCATAATACGGGACGAATATTTATACTTATTCGTTCATTGATACGCGACACGTAAAATTCCATGATTACGGTGCAAATATGAGGGCAGAGCTCATAGCACTCGAGGGGAACGTAGTCTCGTAGAATAAAAAAAAGATTGCGCGATTGATTTCGGGTCATTGTTCGTACACATTCCGTCGCTACTTAGAGGAGGAACGGTAGAGATTTTTGCTGAGCGGTCATCAATTAAAATGGTACAATCGCGGTTACCACCTTCCTTCGGTCGGACGTATTGCCCGTGGCGCTTTTAAACCGCGTCGGCTGTCGCCCGCGAGCGCGACAACGATTTCCGGTCGGTTCGTGGAAGAAGAAGAAGAAGAAGACGATGATGAAAAAGAAACGGAGAGAGAAGGGCGCGGGGAGAAGTGGCGGGAAAAAAGGAGAGAGAGAGAGTGGAAGGGAAGGGAAGTGGAAGGTGCGGTGAGTCAACGCGCGGGAACGGCGACGAATCATCGTCAATTTCACCGCTGAGCTATGCAGAGCGTCGGCGACCAGTGACGTAATCACGAAAAGGCACCATTCATTGGCCCTTTTATCGTTGCGTACCACAGCAACCGGAACGATCTGCTTTTCTGAAATGCAAAAGAGGGAGGAGGAATAAACGATCTCGCGGGGGATTTCCCACATGTGGAAAGAATCGGCTACCATTTCCAGGTAGCCAGTGATAATTTCCTCTTTGCATATCCCCCTGGCGCTCCACCGCGCGTATGTCAATGTCTTCGTTTCTTGGAAGAGTCGCCATTCTTCTTGGCGAAACACGAGGAACAGCGAGAGTCGGCTCTCCCTCGCCGTTGGTACCCTTTTCCCGTCTCGTTACGATCGGTATTATCGATTCCACATCCGGCCCGTACTCGCCATTTATTTCGCATTCTTCTCCAACGTTTTCATTGCCGACGCGGAGCGCGTGGGCGACTCGATTCTTCGGGCTTGGAATTATCTCCGACATGTAGGGTCATTTATTTCAACTTGTCTTCGCGACGTATTAATAATGCCGGACACGTGGACGAAGATAAGACGGTAAAAACCGAACGGATTAAAGGGAGCGGAGAGGGGTGGATAACGTAAAACGAAAGCGGTCCGCAGTCGCTAAGAGTTTCTTTCTCGCGAGGACAAATACGAAGAAGAGATTAACGTCTCCGAACTGCGATGAATCAAACCGTTCCAATGCTGCCAAACGCGTTTTAGGTATTTCGTTATCAGATCTTTGTCGGCCTCGCGATATCCCTCCGTGAATGCAAACGAAAAAAAGAATGATACGTTACGAGCCCGCCTGTCTGGCTATTAGAAAGTGCATTTTTACCCCGCGCGTAGCCCACGGAATTCATTCACCCGTTTCAATAATTCTCAACGATACGAAATAACCCGCTGGTAAAAAAAAAAAAGAGAGCCGCTAATACGGACGTTGAGAGACCGCCGACGACGTCCCCTCCTCTCCCGCGCACACGTCGAAACGAGAAGAATGCCCGCGCTCCCTTTTCCTCCTTCCGTTCCACTGTGTATACAGTATCCGAGAAGTTTATTCTAGGACGGCAAAATTCACAATAACGATCCGAAGAGAGCCGCGGTCGCGGCAGACGAGCTCGGGATATTTCTGCGCGACGAATTAGCAAGTTGGTCTGCAACTTACGTGCAGCACGGTCGCCGGGTAAGAGGAGGGGAGGGATCCCGATGCAAGCGAGAAAATGTGAAACAAACGACCGAATACGAGAGAATGTCGGGGGGAGGGGAGGTAAGGGAAGAGGGAAAGCGCGAGAGAAAGATGGAGACTACCGAACGACTGAGAGACGCGAAGAGGGCAAAGGAAAGAGACGGAAAGCCAAAGAGAGGAAAGCGGGGGTGGGGCGCGGAAAGAATGTCAGATTACGCGATAACAGCAAAGGGAACAGCATCATCGGCGGCTCGCGCATATGTACCAGTGTAAAATCCACTGTTCAACGCCAACCATAATCATCTCATTCGTGGAACAACGCGTGACAGTACCGTCGCGGCTTACCGATCTCTCTAACGATTATGCTGAATCACTTGAAAGCGAGAGCGACGAACGAATGCGAAGGCTTTAGTATCCAAAGTTCCTTTACGGGCAATCGCGCTACCGATTTCAACTTGACGACAGGTTTTCCTCGCCTCTCGTTCCGCCTCGATTGCGCGCCGCCGATACAAGAATTTCTCACGCGGCAATACCGCCAAACGAAGCTTGCCTCGATGCCGAATAATTTGAAAGTAATTGTAACTAATAACTCATCGAGCAACCCGGTCGGGGTTTGGGGGGGGAGGCGAGGGGGGCTCGTGATTCACTCGACTCGAGCTCTCGAGGAGCGAGCAAAGTCTTTTCTCATTGCGATGTTGCGAAACGCGCATTCTCGCGTGCGTCGCGCGCGATATTTATTTGCAACGCCACTTTTACGATCGACTTTTACAAGAGTCACCTTTTATAATCGCTCCAACCCTCGGTACCAGCAACAAGTGTCTCTTAAAATCAATTGTCATTGGGGAAAAAAGGGTGACGCGAGGTTGACAAACTCGTTTGGGTAGGTGCATCCGAAGGATCGTGACGCGCCTCCACCTTTGCAAATCATCGTCCGGGTTCCTCTCCGGTTCTCGGGCGAAACTTTTCAAATCCAGGCATACGCGTACGCAGAGCGGTACACGTACATATACTTCACAGAGTGAAGTACTCAGTCATCCGGCCGAACGATTGCGAAACTTGCAAAACTGACCTAAATCCCAGGTACGGGCGCCGATATCTGTGGCGTTTAGCGCGCCGCGATGATAGCGAGGAACCCGACGTTTACGTCGTCGCGGAGAACATCGACCCACAATAATTTCATTTTGCGTAACTCTGGTTGACATTAGCGGGCGTAGAGCACGCCTCGCGACGGTTTCCGATACGTTCAGTTAAGTTTGCGCTTCGAGGTCTCGTTCGCTCTGGACCAAAACTTGCGACGACGTACGTTAAATTGCACGATACTCGCTCCCGTACAGATAATTGCATTACCGTTGTATCGCGAACCGTACCATTCCGTTACTTTTCCTCACGGACGATCTTCCACTACCGTCCAGGCTGATAGACGCCGAGCACGACAACGACGTACTCTCGCAACGTTGTATCTGCCGTGCCGTTACCAATGTTTCCGGAAATATCGCGTATTCCGTTCGTAACGCGGGCGAGATTTGATTCCGCGGCCGACGAGACCCTCAACGTTGAAACGTATCCCAGTATACGGTATATAACTAGCAACGAAAGCGGAAGTAAACAAGTCGAACAAACACTCACACAAATATCCGCGCTGCAAATTTGCTGATACGGCGAGTAGGTTCGTCGTTGACTTATTGGTAGTCAGCCAATAGCGTTGTCCTCGTTTGTTAGCGACGCAACAGCGGCGGCACCCATTGGCACCAGCATAACCGAAACGGTCGCACAAATCTTTTCCCCCTTGATTCCACGGAAATTACTTCGGACTCTCGATACGCAGAGTTAATGTACACAAGAGTTCACATAAAAACACACACGTCGCGCACACGGGGACGAAAGGTGAAGCCTGAGAAATCACGTTAGCGAACGTTCGAATAAGCCTAGAGAACCGATTGTTTCGAAACTGTTTCTCGTTCTCACTCTCTCACTCTCTCTCTCTCTTTCTCTCTGTGTACCGAAACACTCGCAATAACGACGATGAAGCTACAAGTGTGCCTCGATCGCAACCCCGGATGAAACGGTCCTTGCCTCTCCCGCTTCGCAACCAGACACGAAATTGATCGTAACTTTCGTCCAACTGTCGGAGAACGCGCCGAGAATCACGCGAGGAGAGAACTTGAACTTGCTTGAGAGAATTCGCTGAAAACCACGCGCGATTATTTAGCGCGTTTACGCCGCAATTGCGTTACGTTGCACGCGAACGATACAGAGAGCGACTTACGTACCGCTCGGAAGAATTAATTATATCAGTCCAGAAGGCCAAACAGGATTTCCTCCTTACGATTCCGCGACGTACGCGAATTAATGATCAACGGCGTAGAAAATGATTTTTTGGCGTTTCGCTCGCCCCCTCTCTCTCGATATCATCGAAAGCGGACGGTAAGAGACACGTAACGTAGATTGGTTTTATGCATCACCGTGTTTTCGCGACTTGGTTCGCAAAAAGATAAATGCAAGGAACGGATAAATTTCGACTGACTCACAGCGCGTACGCGTGTACGTGTGCTGTATATACGTGGTTTTAGCGGTACCACGTGTCCGTGATACGACGAGATACTTGCAATCTCGCGAACGCCACTTCGCAGGCGGCCAGTCCCGCCAAACTTTAACGCGTTGACACGTCGCGAGACCTCGAGGAGTGGCGTCGACGAGGAACCACGTCGTCGGGAGGGGGAGGGGCCGAAAGAACGATACGAGGACGAAAGTTCGGAGCCGCAAACCTTTTTCACGACAGATGGGTGTCGAAAAAAAATAATTTCCACATGACGCACCGCTTCACGTCCCGCCGCGTACTGCGAATGCGAGTGGAGCCGGTCGACGGGAGCGCCGCTGCTCGGTCAGCGCCGAAATCGAAATTGCACGAGGATTCACGAAGAATGACGAGCAGCGCGTTCAGCCGCGATTACGATGCACGCGAATTCGCAGCCTATAGGATTTGATTTTTCATCTCGGCAACTTTCCCCGTGTCGTTTGGCGAATTCAATTATCGCCGCAAAGACATACAAACGCTGAACGACGGTTCGGAGATTCTGAGAGAACGATGGTAAAAGTCACGATCGCGATGTACGCGATTCCGTAACCTATAAAGTTCAATTTCCCCCTTTGGGAATTTTCTTCGGGTTCCACGCCGAGCTCGATTCCGTAACTTTGTCCGGGAATATTCCACTCGTTGCAGCCGGGAGTTTCGAAGAATGGGTGGAAAAAGTTTCGCGTCGAAGGAACGTTGGAGTTAAATGGTAAGTACTGGTTTCCTCTGGGTCATATACAGCGTGACCAACGAGCGAAGGAGCAGCGTTCGCTTTGACGAATCGACCAACCGTTTAAGTAGAATACACCTCCGGTGTTTTTTTTTTTTTTGGACAGACGATTAGACCTCTTGAACGCCCGACGATTCCCTTCAGCCTCACTCGCGCCTCTTTACGATCTTAAGATTCTTTTCGAGTATTTTCGCGGGAGTCCAATTCAAGCGGGTAACGAGGATGATTCAGGGACCGGTATAAGAATCACGAAAGGAGGAAAACGGTCTGGGTACACGCGACGACAGTTTCACGTCGTTAGCAAAGCTACGGGAGGGTATCGCGTAATCGTCAATTTGAAAGTAAAATCGCGAGCTTGCTCTGGGCACGGTACAGTACATTCGCGACTCGGCGCCCATAAAGTTGATAACCGAACGCGTACCACTTGGCGGGAAAAGTAATTGCGTAACGTACGCCGGACTGACGGGAGAGCGGATTAATGGGAGCGCGAGATTTTAATAAACGTTACGCGTGCGTAATTCCACGTATGATCTCGATGCAGTTTCAATAACGCGATCCTACAATTATCCGACGATTACCACTTTTTCGTCGTTACTAATTTTAGGGGGCACGTGAACCGGCAATTTGCAGTAACCACGCGGGACTCGTCGGTCTTCATTTCCACGTCACGTTTTAGCCGCGGCGTCGTGTTTTTAAAAAATCTGAAATATCGGCGGTCAAGGAAGGGGAAGCACGCTCGTTGTATTGTACGCATATTCAACGAGCCTCTGGGGTTTATCAACAACGACTCTCGAATACATACGCGCTACTCGTGGTCTTCCTTTTTAAATTGATTTCACAAGTCAACGGACCTTTCAACGAGAATTTTTTTTTTTTTTTTTACTTCTAATTAATCAATACCCCAAACTCCTGGCCCGGCGATGCGTGTGCTTCCCTCGCGAAGAAAGGGAGGAAAAGTACGGACAAAAAGCGCGGCTCGCGCCAACAAAATAATTTTATACGTACACGTAAAGAGCGAACGCATCGCGAATCGGTGGTTACCACGATACGAGCAAGCGAATCCCGAAGGACGACGAGACCCTTACAATTCCGCGTCCGATTGTATTCAATTACTTGCAGCCACGTATGCGAGCGTTATGCCTCGCGCACAATGAGCAAACGGGACGGCGCAACGCGCCGCACGCGAGGAGTAATTAAATGCGGTGTCTACTTATAAGGATTAAGAATTATGATATATAATTCCTCGTTAGACGGGTCGCGCGTGTCTTTTGTACCTGTCGATCGGCGGCGGGCAAGGACTGTGAATGAAGACGAGCGGAAGATATAATTTCGTACGAGCTGAGCCGAGGCGCTTCCGCCAACGGAGCGTTGAGCCTCGCGTTGTTTTCTTTTTGTCCACGAGCGCGAGCACGACGCCGCGTTCCGCGCGTGATATCGCGACATTAAAAATCAGCAGAGAGGAGAGCAAAAAGAAACTGGCGCACCTTCCGATGCATCGGGGTGGTAACAGCTGTTGAAGCAGCTGCCACGTGGCAGGCAGACACCTATGATCGTCGGGTCGTTTTGAAATTTTTTTTTCCCCCCCCCCCCGTTACCTGTTTACAATCGACACGACCCTTCCGCACATTGTATCTATTTTTGCCGATAAAACGAGGCCCGAAGATAGCGCGATTAAACGACGCGCGATTTAACGCGTATAAATGTTCGAGAGGTCGTTATACCGGATCGTTGGTAGAAATTTTATTTCATTTGACGCACGAGCTTACGAGTCAAAAATAGTATTTTTCGTAAGCGCGGCAGTATCAAGATTAGCGCGCGCGTATACCGGTGTATACGGGCGGACGATAATACGATAAAGAACTGACTGTACGCTCGTGTATACTATTCGAGCGGCAGGTGGAGTCGGGGGAATCGGTTGGCGAAACCACGATTGCTCGGCTTCTTTTTTCATTTCTTCTTTTTTTTTTATTTCTCTACCTGTCACAACGGTCTCCCGCCATCGGAGTTACGCGGTATTCCGAGCGCGGGTTACCGAAATTACGACGTCATTACGCGCACGACGTACCGCGCGCAATTGCGCGGATCTGAACAACTTTCAGCTATTCAACTTCCACTCGAATGGAGCTTCGGGCCACCCTTTCGTAAACTCCTGTACGAGGTTCTTGAAAAGTCACGCGAAGAAAAATCATTTGCAAGTGCCGTAACTTTTCCACCCTCTTTCTTTCGTTAGGTATCCATCGAACGAGGGAGAAAAAAGGTTCGAGAAAAGGGTAGATGGGGGGGGGGGAGGAGGGGAGAGGGTAGTGAGAACTCGCGCAATCAGATTTGGAACGGCATCGTGCGTCGATCCCGTTAAATTTTTAGAGAAGAGAAAACAATGGGGCTAAATGCGTTGACAGGGGAGGGACCATGGTGCGTTAATCTCTCTCTGGTAACTGGCACCCTTGCCGCTCCTTCGTCCCGGCTTTCCTTCCTAGTCCTTTTCTCTCCCTTTCTCTCCTCCTCTATCTATCTATCTATCTATCCGTATGTCCGTCTCTCTCTCCGCCGACAGAGGAAAGGGGCGAGGGTTTGACTTCGACAATGGGCATCGAGGAAGTCGAAGTCGGGGATCTACACGAAGAATAAAGAAGGACGGAAGAGAACGAGGGAGGGTGGGTGGAGGTAGATTTGGGGTTTGCAGAGAGCGAGAGAGACCGCACTGTGGAAAGGCAGCGTCGGTCCTGAGCCCAATTAGCAATTTAAGGCAATAAGCGGGCGCACTCCCTTGGTTACGTTCCTGCATTCGGTATACCCGACATTATTTCAGAAGGGAGACGATTCTTCCTCCCTTCCTTCTCCTCCTTATACATAGTTCTCCACCTTTGCATCGGAGGAATCGCATAAACATCGCGAGGCACCGACCGTGGGTAGACAAATGGCAAGTGCATATATCCAGCTCTTTTTCGGAAGTTCCCCGTGCCTGCCTACGAGCTCACTCGTATATCAAATTAACAATTCGTGCGATTAGTCGTGTACTTTATCGATGTACAGCAGATACACGGCTATGTTTCGAAAGATTACGGTTGATTCTGAGATTCGTGCAAATTGATCCAAACCTTTTTTTTGTTCCGCGCGGGTGTGCAGGATTTTTGAACATTGATGGAATAAATGGATCGGAATTTTCAATCATATCCTCGATGGCTATATTTTCTTATACCGATATCGTTTGGCAACCATGCATCGGACGAATGTTACGAGTTTTGAAATTTCGGAGCGGCCGCGCTCAACGAGCGATTCGGGTCGATGGTAGCGGGAATTCATGGAAACATTTGTGTCTATTCTTTCTTCTAAGCCTCTATCTGCCACGCGTTGAATCGTTCCTCGCGCAGAGTTTGCGGCCGGAGAAAAGCGAAATGCATTCTTACCCCTCGGATGGGTGGGTATCGCCGAGCGGATGAGCGAAGGAACGGTATACGCGCCGAGGGTGATAAATAAGAGAGAACGAGAGTTTATGGCTAAGTTACCCTACGCAGCCAGACTTCTTCCTTCCCCGAGTATCGCGAATTATGCGTCATGCCGAAGTGAATGCATTCAAATTGACATGACACCGGAAGGAAGACGGCGCTGCCGCGAATCCCCCGGCGTCGCGGAGAGAGATAAATTTTCCGAAATATCCTAACTGCTCGTTTTTCCTCCATTACGCTGAAAATTCAACGTGATTTTTATTTTTCTCGCGGTTCAACGTCGAGCTGTCCGCGTTCGTGTAAACAGTCCGAAATCAAATTACCCGGGGGAAAGTCGAAAATAGTGTTTTATCGCGAAAAAATTGTGTTTAACGAATCCAGTATACGTTTTTGTTTCTTCTGTTTAAGACTTTCGACTCGCACAATGTCGCGTACAAAATCACGCTCCGTGCCAGAGAGAACTGGCGTGTAAGGAGGCGAGGAGAAAATTCAGCATTTTTACGAGGGCATGCGAGGCTACTGCCAGATCCCTCTTTTTATTACCCAGAAATGGAACAGAGGTGCCGGCAATGCGATTTTTCGGGTAACAGCATTTTATAGTTTCCGTCGAGAAATTTCATTGCCACGGCGGCCTTATCGGACATTACCCTCGCCGCTTCTGGGAGGTCTGCCAACCTGACGCGAAAATATTTCTGTTATACGAATGTTATGAGTGCGTCTCGGGTAACCACTGGATACGGGCCATGATAAATGTAATACGCACACTGATCTGAACAAAATGAAATCCGAAGGCTAGCGATTACGACACGAGAGCGTAGCGTTGCTTCGTTTCACTGTCTATCTTTTTTTCTTTTTTTTTTGCTAATCGAGGTACATCGGTGGTCGTTAACGAAAAAGAAGAACGACGCCAAGGGGTAAATAAAATTTGAATGCTCCCACGCCCGAGTCGTGGGAATCGTAAAAAAAAAAAGATAATATACCGTGTCCTAATACACACAACCGATAACGATTGCGGCTCGAGCGATGCGTTCAACGAGCACGGGGACCTACCGCATCGAACGCCACCTGAATTACTCATGGTTCGCTCACGGAACGTCTTGTATAGATATTACACCATGGTTACCCATGGGTTCGAGTGATAAGTTCTGGGATCAATAACAGGAAAGATACGGTTCTAATCGTTTCTTATCACGTAGTGAAATAAACGTTACTCGCGAGATTCGATAAACTGCGTACAAACGAATATTGTAATTTCACAATTAACTCTCTCGCGTCAAGGTAACCGTCACGATTTGTTTTTCCTCGTCCTTTTCGAACGCGCAACGGTGAGTCTCGCCAAACGCATTCGCGGTATCGACAATTTTTATTTCAACGTTAGAAACGTAGCCCCTGATTGGCTGATGAAAGGCGCGGAAGTATCGGTCTGTGCACAAGGATCGATAAAAAGAGTTGCAGCCGAGGCAAGCCTGGGGTAAACGCCCAGGGCCAGTGGGAGTACATTCAGGATCCACGAGTGGTCTTCCATCAGATTAATGAATCGCAAAGTGCATTCGTGCACGTCATAAAACTCAGCCGGACCTCGTGCACGCGAATTTAATAACACCGAACGAAACAAGACAGACCGGCGTCGACGGGAAGGAACGTACGTCGACGACGAAAACCTTTCGTTAACCAGGCACGGGGCGCGTGTCGTTAAATCGATCGAAATCGCGTTGTCGTACCGAAAGACAACCGAAACGTTTGAATCGTCCCCAGGGAATGCGTGAAAACCCAAAGTAAGTAAACCTCGCAATTCTCGAATTCATTGATCCCGCGACAAACGACGATCGCCCCCCGCTGTGTAACCCCGGGCCGTTACACGAGACAATTGCGGCAACGAAGCAAAGGACAAGCGGGATACGTTGGGCGCGTTGCTCGCGCCCAACAGAATAACCTTGACCCTCGGACGAAGAAACTCGTCAAGCCCATCAATCGCCCATCGTACGAAAACACACCCCCGGGGGGGCTGAGGCTCGCACGCGTACAGCGGGTGAGGATCGCGCGAAACCACCCTGGAAAGGGTTTCCCGAAGGTGCTACACAGAGAAGAAGCGGGAATAAGGATCGATGGTGGCTGCAGCAGTGGTGCCGGGGGTAAATGGCACGGTGCTGCTAGTCGCGAGGAGGGTAACCTTGACCCGGGGATGAACGACCCTCTCTCTCCCGTAGCGCGTGGCGCCCCTTTCGCCGCTCCTCCATCCCTATTCTGGACTTCCACGACTTCCATTCCAACCCTCTTACTCGTCCAACGCCGCTACCCCCATCCCCTCGCTCCCCTACTCCCTCTTTCCCCGCCCTCCCCCACTACGAGCGACTCCGTCGGAGCCGGCGTCGCGGCGGTCCACCCTCCGCGCCCCTCCAAACCCCTTTCGCTCCTTCCTCTGTACGCTATATCCACGAGCTCCCTTTCGTCTCTTCTTCGCCCGCGTACCTTCTCCCACCTACCCCCCCCCCCTCCCCGCAACTCTCCTCTTCCATCCTCCACCTCCCTCCCTCTCACCGATGCTCCTTTCTCTTTCCCTTTCGTATCAAAGGCCATTCTCCCTTCTCTCTCCACGCACTCTCGCTCTCTGTGCAAACTTATCGCAGAGCAGGGTCGCGTTTGCCGGGCATTGCTATCCAGGCTTCTCCTCTTCTTCCCCTCCCACCACCCCCTCCTCCTCACCCCGATAACCACTCATCTCCCTCGCTCTATCTCGCTCGCTCTTCTCTCCTCTTTTTTTTTTTTATCTCCACCTCCACCCCTGCGTATTTTCCAGGGCGTCGTGGGGCGAGGGAGGAAACCGAAAGGGAAATTTCAAGGCCAGGGTACAACCCTGGGAAAACAACCGCTCTCACCGGGGCCTCTAGTCGCTATCAATGTCAGTTATGCCGAATGATGGATGCGCTCTCCTCTCTCTCTCTCTCTCTCGTGTTTTTTCGAAATAGAATCTCGCACGCTCGTTTGCCGCGACACACGGGGGGGTTGTACTTTTAATTAATATGATTGATATCGAGCGCGATGAGGGGCGGGGAGCGGGGGTGTTGTATTAGGGTGGACGATTAACGCAACGTTTCGTAAAATAGTTCGATTCGAAGTTTCTTCTTTCCTTATCGTCAGGTTTTTCAAACGCGAGGAAAAAACTATTGAGCGAATATTGTTGGGCAATTATATACTTCGGTGGTAATTTTTGCACGCACTTAATTTACGGCGTTTCGATAAAACGAGACAAAATTTTCGTGAGAGATTGTGGGTCCGACTGTACTTATATACTCGAAAAAAAACTGAATCGAACGAGGAGGGCTCGCTGGATGGCTACATTTAATCTCAAAGGGAGATGATAGCGAAGAGGTCTCGATTGAAAGAATTTGTTTGCCCTGCCATAATAAAAGAGGACTCCATTTTGAAAGACACGCCTTATGCTTCTACCATCCCCTCAGTTTTTTATCCTGTCATAGTCACGCAAATACCGGTTGTATCTCCACGGCTCTTAACTCGACAAATAAGCAAGTGCATATGACAATAACGTATCAAAATAACAGGATGATGCGTCGTGTAATTGAGCGATCAGGTTGAATTGTATGGAATAAACGGAATGCTCCGTCGCAATTTCGTCGAAGCTAAATCGATGTATTTTTTATCATAAATTTATGTTCCCCCCGGGTCGTTCGCGAAACGTATTAATAATTTTAAACGCCAGCGCAATACGTTTACGAAGAGTATCTCCGTTCTCGGTACCTTATCGTATAACGTTGAACCATCCAGGGACCAAGGGTATCTCCCCAACCGTGGATTCCAGGTCGGTAAAACAAAAAGCGGGGGAAAGAAGAGAGATAGAGAAGATAGGAAGATTGATCAAAATTTGAAACGGCCCGAGCATCGTACGCTAAAAGAAACTATCGAAATAGGGCGACAGGTGGGAAGCGGTCGCAACACGGGGCCGTTTAAGAAAAGAAACAAAAAAACAAAAAAAAAGAACAGAAAGGGAACTAATGCCTCGTTTAAAATGCCGCGTCTCGCGATCGATTAATGAATTCGCGTCCCAATTCTTTCCGTATTCTCGGAATAGTCTCGTTACAGCTGGCAATCCTGTCTCGATCGACCATAATGTCGGGTCACGGTGGATGGAGTGAATAAAGAGTATAAAAAATACAGTAGACACGAGGTCACCACTCACCATTGTACCGCGCTAAATTGCTGTCTGAAACCAGCTATCTCTTTGGTCTCCATACTTTCCTCAACTATTTGGTTCAACCCATCGACAAATTCGCATCGGTATAGCTCGCAAGCTTTTAGTATATTTCCCGCGCGAGTTGGCTCAAAATTTGGAGTTTTCGATAAACGACGCGTATAACCCGTGATCGAGAACCTTGCGCGAATTTAAATGAATATTAATAGAATCGCGAGGAGTAACCTATTACACAAATTCGCCTGACCGTTGATTGTGTCGATGGGTTGACCCGACCGCGTAAAGTGGCGGCCGCTTATCAAACCACAGAGCGGCGCTTCCGCGAAGAGATCCAAAATCTTTTCTTACCTGGAACAAAAAGAGGAAAGAAATCGACGTTAGGTTTTTCTCTCCGACTTCATCGCACTTTAAGATGCGCTTCGTTGAAGGAACGCGCGTGTTACTATACGGATTACTGGGCGGTTCGTCGGAAACGACCGAACGCGGATCGATTCGGCGAGACTACGAAACTTCCTACTACCTAAAGTGATTACATGCCTGCCCGATTCGCGCCTACGAAAATTGACGGCGTGTACACTGATAACGAAGATGGGTCCGTCATTTCGTGCCAGTCCGTGCGTCTGTCTGGCTTTCGCCTCTTTCTTTCTCTCCCCTCCCCCTCCCTAACCCCGATGAAAATATTTTCGCGCCGTTTGTTGGTTTTTGATCGATAATCGAGGATCGTTACGCGACGAGTTTATCGTTATTTTAATGAGACACGGGTACAGGTAATCCGCGGAGCGTATTGTATTCGCCAACGAAACTTTAACTATTTGCAGTTTAAATTATGGTTCAGGTTACTTTCCAGTAACACTAGATTATTTTCTGCGTTTTATTTTTAATGAATTTTACAATATGTAGTTAAGAAGTTAATTTTATTTATTTATTTATTTATTTTATTATATAGATATATACATATCTACATATAATTTGGTATTTTTAAAATGTCGAGTATGACTCGACATAGTAGTCACCGGAAAGAAAATTGATGTCGAGTATTACTCGACGTAGGAGTTCAAAGGGTTAATAATGCTTTGTTCGCAAAACTCGGAATTCCGGGTTGTTGGATTTTCTAAGGGTATTTAACGTCTATCGTAAAATTAAGCTCTTTCGAGTCGCCGATCCGATTAACGGCTAAACTTGTCATGGGTTTCGAGCTCGATCGATTGTCGCGCTAAAAGAAAATTCCTCACCTAACGGCGCCCCGAGCATTTTCTGGAACTATAACATAAATATTAACCAGGGAATGTCTAATCCGAACCGCCGATAAGTCGCCCGTCCATATCTAGGTCAAAAGTGAACGTCAATCGGCGTGCTCCATTAGAAACGACTTGTATCGAAGGGTGAACGGCGTGTCGCGAGGAGATATTCGGAGCGTACGAATTTAGATACCCCGAGCAAAAGGAGAGGTTCGAATCTCGTATTTTCCAAAAACGGTGTAAGCGCATTATTAACGAGAACATCGTGACACGGATACCAAATTCGACGCCCTTTAAACGCGTCAACCTACATCGCGATCTTTAATTATCACATGACTTTTCGGGATCGAAAAGCGTCGCGGCACGGATACCCTTTAATCATGTCACGGTGACACCGTAATTTCGTACAGCGTACCATTTCTACTTTTACGCGTATGCAAAGCGTATCGGCACGTATTTTTAACCCCGTAAATTCGCATTGTCGACTTCGGTCCCGAGTGACGGCATAAAATATAAAATATGTCGGAGCGATGGGTAACCGTAAATCCTGATCTATTCTCGAGGAGAAATTTCTACCTCGACCCCGACCGCGACACCGTCCGTCAAGAGTCATACAGAATTGATCCTCTCCCTCGCTTGTTTTTACCAAATTCACCAAACATTCCCGAGCCGTCCGTAAATCGAGCGCACGAATGTTTCTCGCACCCGCCGCGGGCGACGGGACTCGGTCTCGAAATACAAGACTTCGAAATGCGTTGGGTGGTGAATAAGCAGGAATATCGCGAGGCGTTCTTCGAGAAGAAACACGTAGTAGCATGGCAACGCGTATGATATATGTCAAGTTATACGGTCGAGACGGAGCGTCAGCGTCTGGGAAGAGCGAGGCCCGCTTCCAGGAAAGCCACGGGTCTGCGGTCAAATTATTTATGGCGATGCGAAATTAAAGAGTTTCGCCCCGTTTGAAAAGGAGCGCCGATCCGGTCCCGGCGCGACGCCGATTTGCGTCCTTGGGCCGTCGGTCGGTCTATCGGTCGTTCGGTCGTTCCTTCGGTTCTCCTTAGATCTTACGGAAAGCGTTCGGGACGGGGAAAAGGGCGACGCGGACCAACGCAGAAAAATTCTGATCGCGTCGTTCGACTATTTCTTACGCGGGCGATCCGTAGACAAATTCGATTTAAATCGAAATCAATTATTCAAATATTTTTAATTCAATCCTTCCGAAGCGCCTTTAGAGTTATTAGACGTGCGATATTCATGAAATAATTCGTCTCGCGAGATTATATATATTTATTACTTTCGTACGAATCGAGCGGTAACTTTTTTGCGCCGAATGAAAAAAAGATTCCATTAAATTTCAGACCAGTCAAGACGGGATAATTTATTTCGTTAATTTCATTCGCTTCGCTAGCATCGACGGTACCGTCGTTTTGCGCTATGCGCGGAGCGACGAGGGGGGGAATGGCAGGCGGGGAGTATGGGGGGGGGGGAGAGAAAAATTGGTTTTTCAGTGGAAAAGAGTCGATTTCACGCGATCGGTAGAATTCTCCGGTACTCCCTAACGAGTTGAGATACGAGGGTCACGTTTCTGTCCGAGTAGATAGTCGTTGCGTCGGCGGTGGCTTCTGGCGAAATGAAAGGACGGACGAAGGAGAGAGCGGGACGGTCCGTAGACGTACGACGGGAGCGTGAGAGAGAACGAGGGTTCGGGAGAACGAAGGGGGGAGGGAGGGGATGACGGTACGCGTGGGAGCGAGTAGAATAGGAAGGGACGGAGAGGGAGAGGGAGGGAGAGAGAGAGAGAGAGAGAGAGACGAGAGAATCCCTTCCCTTCCACTCCCTCCGACCTTCTCCATCTCCTCCACCGCCTCCTCTTCCTTCTCCTCTCTGCCTCTCCCCGTACTCTCGTCCCTTCCTTCCCGCGGGCAGAAAGTAATCAATACTTTGGGAAGGTGCGTGGGCGAAGCACACGCCTGTGGGTCGCGGCGTCATCCGAGTTTCGCGCGAATTTTACGCGAAACCGGCGTCAAGGACCAACGGGCGAAGGACGAGGTTCGCGCGTACCTTCGTCGGTGTCCTCGGTAACGGCCCTTTCGCCGACACGTATCCGAGGCATCGATGCGATTTTCAAATAAAGGAAGAACGTTATCCTCTGGATATCGCGAGAGCTCAACTGGTTCGCCAACGGTTCGTAGGAACGGCCGCGATAAGGAGGGACGGGAAGCTTCGCTTTCGAGGGAAAATCTTGCACCGATTACAGCGGCGCCGTATATGATACTAATCTCGCGTACAATTGTACGAAATTAAATTTTCTTGATATTATTTGTATCAAGAACGCATAGCGCTGATTCGCGGATAACGGTTATCGGGTGTATCTTTAATTAACAACTCGAAACTTTTATAACTGGGACCCGCTGACGGGTATCGTCATCGGATAAACCCATTCTCGAGATACCGATTCTTCGCGATAACGTATTAACTTCCCGAAAAGCTAGATAGCGCGATGACTCGGGCGGCAGGAAAATCAAAGAAATCCGCGCGATTTCTGGCCGCAATGGGAATCTGAGTTTAAAGATGGATCGAGCGATAAACGTCGGGGAAAAACAAGTCGCAATAAACGAGAAACGAATCGCATTTTGTAATCTCTCCGACCCCCTTTTCCTACCCTCCCGGTTTTTCCACCCTTTCCCCGCACGAGTGCGTCGCTACTGATTATAGTTTTAATCGAATTTAGGGAATGCGGTTATTTAACGCGGGGAAAAAAAAACGTCGACTCCGACGCCGGCGGTAGACCAGTCAGGAATTAATTAAACGTACCGCGTCGGGTACATTCGTTTCGCGACGTTACAGGACAGGAGAGAGCGAAAGAGAGAGAGAGAGAGGGGTGAGTTTAACATCAACATATTCCACGAGAACGAAAACGACGGGACTAGTCGCTCGTGCGACAAAAGCTTAAGTCCCGGTCGCCGTACAATGCGCGGGACGACGTCGTCTCCAGATTATGAAATTTAATTAAAATTTCGTACTGGCCCGCCTCGTACTCCGTCCCTTCTCGCGGGTCCCTCTCTGTCTCTCTCTCCAGCGTCGTTTCATCGAGTGTCTCTTCATCCGCTCTCGTACCGCCATGTCTCTCGTTATTTCCTCTGTAGGTAAAGTCCTCGCTGCTAATTCATCCGGACAGGTGCGAACGTACATCGCGAACGTTTTCAGGACCCGTTGACGGAAATTTACGTTACGCTTATCATACCATTATTACCTTCGACGCGCGTGACTCTTATTAGCGCGTAAGGAGTGCCGACGAAAATTTGGGCAAAAAAAAAGGTATCCCCGACGTAATCTCGAAGTAAAGAATCGAGTTTCCCTGGATGGAACGGGAGTGATCTCGAATCGAACGGATAACGAACCAGATGAGGGGAACGCTAGCACGGGAGATATCGTAAATCTTGCAAATCCCCTCGCGTACGCTACGCGGGGCCCTCTTTGGTCGTTCTCCCCCCACCCTCCCCCCTCCTCCCTCCCGCCGCACGCGCTTCGGTTATTCTCTCCCCCTTCGCCTTCTTCCCGTTTTCCCTCTTTTTGACATCTCAAGTATGCACCAACAACTCGGTAGAAAGCTCGAAGTGGAGCACGACTATTGAATAAGTGATACCGTTCGGGGCTGGCTCGATCGGATAAGCGAGATACGCGCGGCTCTTTACGCGAGATCGCGTGACCTTCGCTCGTGACCAAGAAAAAGAAATCGAGACAAAGGGGGCCAATCAAAAAAGTAACCGGTAAAGCGGCGTAAGTTACTCTCCACGCGAAGTTTCGCGTATCCCGCTCGGTAAGAGAGGATAGTCAACGATATACCGGTAGACTGGCTCGTCGCCTCGAAATTATAACGGCCGCCATTGTTTTCACGCGTTTTCTTATTCTACCCAAACTCGTAACTTCCAATTAAGCGCAACTTTCGCCATTTGTTCCTGCCGCGAGGTGAGATAAGGGGATCGTTAACACCGGAAGAAACCGCTGACTCTGACGGGGGAGCTTCCTCGCGGCTCCGTTTGCTCTTCCAAGAATCAACGCGATGACGAGAGACGAAAGACTAGCCGATGAACGTCACGAGGTACCGATTGTCCTGCCTTTTTCTCTCTTTTTTTTTCCTCTCTTTACTCTTCTCGCTCCACGGGGTGGAACAGAGTCGTCGGGAGAAGCGAGGCCCCCGACGTGCTACCGAGGGAGACAAAGGAAGTGCAAAGAACTCGGAACGAGCTGACCCGAGAGAATTCCACAATTATCGCCGGGGCTAATGCGCCGGTCCTATCCGCGGTCAGCAAACGTATCTTCGCGGATAGAGATGTAAATCGCAGGCGACGCTAGAAGCGCGCTTCTTCCATTTCTTGTCATTATTATTACGCAGATTCGTTACGACGAGGTTGCGATTTTAATGTTTCAGAGGGGCGAATGTACTTTTCCTACGTTTCGTGGAGCTATCGGAGAACTTTTGCACGATCTAAACGGCGAATGAAGTGATCTTCCGAAGTTACGGAAAGAATTTAAATAACTCGTCTTATAATTCGATGACGGGGCTAGTAAATGTTAGCGAACATCGCGAGAGTCGTCGTAATACCACGGTGGTTCGACTGGTATCAACTTATATGCTAATGAACCTTTGGAGCACTGGAGGCTGGTTTACAAATGGCGGCCGTCCACCCTGTGCAGAGGCGTCAGCCATTTCTACGCTTACATATTTCTTGCGCCTTCGCGAATCCTCTGCCGGCGCACGGTACGAACAATGTTGGTTTTGGTTTTTGCGAAGGTAGTCGCGCCATTCGTTGCAGAGCGCACAGCTTCGAACGGAAATTTTGGTGAACGATCGTGCTCTCGAGCAAGGTTTCTCAAAGCACGAAATTCAAGGGAAACGGAGTCGCGCGTGACAATCGAATCGCACGAAGCGAATGAAAGTTTGCTCCGAAGGATAAAGCTGAAAGAAAAACGGCAAACGCCGGCGAGGAGAGATTAATTTTTCACAATGGACCGCGTCGAGAGACGTCGATCGAGGCTCGGACGCGCGCAAGGTGTTCGAACGAAGGTTTCGAGGACCCGGAGGGTTCAAAGAAAAGTTCGAAGGAACAGATTCTCCAGCCTTCCTGGAAATCGGTCGAGATTGTCGGGCACGAATCGAACCGCCGCGCAGATGCGGCTAACAGTACGGACAAGGTTTACCTGAGGCTTTTGTTCGTGATTTCCCAAAAGAAATTTTGACAGTGATAGATGGATGCCTTAGAAATCGATAAGCAAGAAACCCAAGAACGTTTCCATTCGACCGTCATCTCTCTCGATAGTTACCTGAGTAGATAGGCGTTTGGGAACATCTGAGTTTCTTTTGCGATTAGATACGGTCCCGACGCGAGGTATAGTAATCCGATAAACTAGGAAATTCTAATGAACAGTGTCGCCGAGCAACTATGAAAAATTTCCTGCGGTGTAACGTCGGTTGCGTTATTACGTGGAGGGGCAGAGAGTAACGATGGCGTAAGTCAATTTGATTATTTTCGTTAACATGCACCGCTACTATTCTCAACTCCCCCTCGGGTACGTGTACGTAACTTGACAAAGTACTACTTTCAAATTACTCGCGCTAAGATATGCAGGTTAACGCGTTTTGCGCGATAAATTTAAACGACTAGTGAAATACTTTTTTTTAACGTTTCAAACAAATATTTATCCATCTTCACTGGCTTTTTCTTACCCAAGCACCAAAATCACCTTCGATTCTTAAATGTTTCTAAACGGAGCTCGTTGAATTACACGCTAGGTAGATAGATGTATTTCAAAATTTCCTGATTTCAGTGAGTATAAAAACTCTGAATTTGTTTGAAATCGCTCCAACAGTAAACGCGATTTAATGCTTTACTTACAACAGAGTATTCGAGTAAGACTCTCTACGCGCACATTTTTCCGCGACAACCTCGAACGTACAGACACCTACGTTACCGATGCGGAAAAGGCATGATACGCGTTTTCACCAAAAGATAGAGCCACGCGCAACGCTCGCGCATCTCATCGTGGATGCACAAACGAATTCCTAGTATTCCCAGATCTTTTAACGTACCTTACTCCGAATCGAATTTTATTATTAATCCCCTTCGAGGGGCACTGTGCGTTTTGTATTTTCAACGAAACGTAGTCGCAAAAAAAATTCACACGCGCGTCGTTCAGCAACGTGGCGGTCTAACGCGCAATTCGGCGCATCGGGCTCTCTCTCTAAATCTACCCACTTACGTTTCATTATTGTTCATCATTGCGCATTAGTCGTCGTTCAAAAGGCTGGACAGCGTTTTTCGGATGATTCGCGATAATCGTTCCACAGCGACTTTACATAAATTCGCGTGAAATCGTATTATAATCTCGAACAAATTGGACTACGAAAAAAATACACTTTCCACGCTCAAAAAAGAAAGTGTGTCGATAAGGCGCTCGTATTATCACGCACGGTACTCTCGCACGCTAAATGAGTAATAACGCGGCTAATCTCGGGACCAATGTAAGCGTATTGCAAGCGAATCGGTTGAGAGGAAGAACGGTACGAGTTCAGAAATATAATATTGCTGTATTTAAAGATACAATTTTGGTTTTACTTTGTCATCGACGATAGGATTACTATCGGAAACTTGTTCCGTTCTTCGTCTAACCGATTCAAATACCATCGGTAAAACAATAATTCGCGAATAGATGATTTTTTCCTTCGTTCGATCGAGCGACAACTTCCCCATCGTACTTCCACGATTGGTAAGCGGTGAGTAATGTTTTTCGAAAAGTCCGTACAAAAGCTGAATGGGAAAGCAACGGCGAGCCATGGCGAATCGCCGGCGGGCCAGATAGCAGATAAAATCGTTTTTTACCGGCGATTATGTTCGCGGTGTTGCGATCGCGCGCATCGACGACGATGATGATGATGATGATGATGAGAGAGCGACGATCGTTACGAAGGGGGGTCCGAAAGAAGGTTTTTAGGAAGCACGAAGGAGGCGGAGAAAGAGGGAGAGAGAGGCTCTCGTCACAACCTTACCTCCTCGTCGATCCGTGGAAAGTTTTCGTGCGCGCATACATGGAATACCCGAGCCCCACGTGTCTTTGACTCTAACGTTGGGCGGGAAAAGAACCCACGCAACACCGAGAACGAATATCTGGGGACCCGACGTGTTCTGCATCGCCGGTACGAAGTTCGAGTTCCCCGATGGCTGACGACCAATTTTTTTTTTCCGCGCGATAAATTAAAGCGACGCACATGAATTGTCAGTTTTGAAACGATTGCCGAAGACAGACGTAATATTCCGTGGGTTATCTCGAATGCGTTTTAATACAGTCGCTAATTGCAATACAAGTCACGACTTTTTTTTTCTTTTCTTTCTTTGAAGTAACGTTGGTCGACGATTGAGAGTTATATTTGGAAATTGTTTCGAAATAACAATAGATTTTCTTATATTTCCGGCAGACTTTTCAAACACGATCATCGAAGGGAACTTTTGTGCTTCACGAGTTAGATCTTTACGCAATTACGGTCAAGACTTTGCGTAAATGATAAATTTTAATAAGCGGCACCTGTTTTTCGTATAGTAACGTTCTTTTTATTTAAGAATGCTCACGCGTAAAATTTCTTTTTCGGAATTCACAAACTTTCCCATGTCGATTTGTCGGCTCTATCCACGGATAATCGACGCACAGTTATTTCCGTTGAAATCCAGCCTGATAATTTTGAATTATATCTATTGCGTCCTCGTTTCGGAATTAAGTTGAATTTACTTGTTTTTCCGCCACGGTTTACTCTGCGATCCGTCCACACCGGTTTATCTACCTTCCCCTTTATCACAATCGTACATACGGTTCGACCATAATAAATAGTACAAATACGGTCTAGTTTTCGTGATATTTCGAATGCTCGTTGGTAGAGATTCCTATCTTCGTAGCTCAAAACGGCCGATATTACGATGTTACGATATTACGCACACGCACGTATGTATGTATCTCGATGCGAGTGTCCACGTGGACAAAAACTTTCTGCCGACCTTTATCGCGTTACCCACCGAATCATTATTGCGGGATCGTTTCGGGGCTTCGGTTCCACAACTTCGCGTAACCGATGCATATATTCTCGACTTTGTACCGAGCAACGAAATTAGAAGCTTCGGTGATCGGAACAGATCCCGCCGTGGAAAAAATTGTTCCTCGCGAGACAATAATAAACGAGAAACGTTCTATTTGTATAGACTCGCGACACGATTTTTAAAGCTTATCCCAGAGGATAAAAGAGATCCGAAAGAATTATTAGTTAGCGTAGAAACTGTTATTTACTAGAAAAGAAAATGGTACTTGAGAGGAAAAATATGGCATTCGCGAATGACGAATAAAGCCGTTTAGCCGTTTCGATTTCTCGGGACAAACAAATGATGCAATATCGCTAACGTTCAAAATTCCATTCACGTTGGCTACGTATGACGTGTACGAGCAAAATACCTTATCCGTTCGAGCACTATTTCATTGCGATAACCCGAATATTCCGACGAGTAGTGTAGCACGTACCGCCATATTACGTACGCTTTTCAATGAGTTCGAATATCTGGAATAGTTTTTTTTCTTCCGCTAGAGGTTAAACAACCGCCAACGCCAAATTTTCATTTCCCGTATCATCGACGCCGACTAGACGGAATTTCAGGGACGATCGCGAAGCTGTGCCACGTGCGATACCAAGGCCACGGCCAACTTAATGAAAAAGTGGAGTACAATCGGCGAACGTAATCGGGAAGTAATCTTTTCCGATCTACGATTTCGTAAATAAGACGTTCACGCCTACTCAACGGCCGAAAATTGTTCACTAATCGTCAAAGTATATTTTTATATTAGCGCGATAGACTTCAATTTAATCGACTCGTATAGTTTTTCTCGTAAATACGGAGTTAAAAAGAGAACGGTGAAACGAGTAACTTTTTTTTTTGTCAGCCTCGGTTACAATACCGAGATATGTCATTATGCGAATCGGCTCTTACAAAAGCCTCAAGTTTTGATAACGAGGGGAACGCTGGGCGCGCGTGTAACGAAGTTTCCGAGCAGAAACCACGTTTCCGTTAGCAAATCTGGTTCTTGGTAGAGTCGATAAAATAAGGTTCGGTTGTGCGATCGACCGACAGGTTACGGAAGGGAAAAAACACCGTACCTGCCGCGCATAACAATAAAGTATACCGGAAGTCCGTGTTCTAAGTTTAGGCGGTTAGACCGTGGAATAGATGGTCGGACATGGAACGTAGGGAAAAAAAAATATTTTGCTGTCTATTTGTGGATAGATCGTATCGCAATTGGAGTTACAACGCGCGTCTAAGGAAATTCGCGAATTATAGGGATCTATAGAATTTGAAAATCGTGTTAATTTCCCAAAAACTCGGTCAATAAACGTTTTGCCTCATTATGGTAAACTATAATTTCGATAGAACCGTTCGGAGAGTGGTTTATAAATCCGTTAATATTCCGCTATTTATAAAAGTCCGATCTCGATCGTATGGACGCGAGTCAAATGTTCGCGATTACTTTGTTTACATGAAGAACCGTTGGATTCTGATATTCAATCATGTTTGTTGTTGCCCACCTATATCCTCGGTGACACGTTCACGAAGATCGCGAAAGATTTCGTATATTTGAACACCGATCAATGTCAATTTTCCAAGATTAACGAATATTAGAATTGAGCTGATAACGAATGTTTCAATTAACGGGACGAGAGTGTTTAGCGTAGTTCGAGAGGGATATTATAATCTTAACTCTCCACAGCCGAACGGTGATGGTTTAAGCGCGACGAGAATACACTCTCGGCGGAATATACGTAAACGCTGGAAAAAGGCGAAGTACCGGCTCGTGGAAAGAAGAAAAGCCGTATATCATATCAGAAATTATCGGGAAGAGGCGCGAACTTATGCCGGTTGCGCGTAACGAATTTTTAACCTCGCCTAGCTTCACGGGAGGAGACTAAAGACTCCACACGTTTCGCGCGATTGAAATGACGAAGATGAATTTACCTCGCGGCCTCGCCGTTTTTCTCTTCGATCTCCAGACGCTCCATCTCCTTCTGCAGCAAACCACCTTCCGCGAACTTATCCAGAGACATGATTCTTTCTTTTCTTTCTCGTTCGTTGCAATCTCACACAAGAAGAACCGATGGATTATATACAACAATACTTGGCGCGGTTTAGCACTGTCTCGATATAATATATATTATATATAGATATATATATATATATATTTCTCTCTCTTTTAAATATCTTTTAATGCAGCTTTTCGCCGTTAGCTGCCGCTAATCGACTGAGGTAGACAAACACTGGCACTAAACACTGGCTGATTTCTCGTTCGCGCGGCCGAACGAGCACGAATGAAAGAGAGGAGAGCAGGAAAAAGGATGAAAATAGGACACACCACGACGTGGGTATGTAACGCGACGAAGAAGACACGAGTCGACCACCCGACGTACGAGCTCTCTCTCGGCTTTCCGTACAGTAGCGTCCTCTCTCGTCTCCTTAATTTCGTATTCCTTCGCGCGTGTTCCTCCCTCCTTTGCCCTCCGCACGCTCCGTCCCTCCTACGGTGTAGCAGAGCACGCTCCTCGCCGCTTCCTCCCCTCGCCCGTTCCACGGCGTTTCAACCCTTCCTCCTCCTTCTTCTTCTTTCCTTCTTTCTTCCTTCCTCCTCCTCCTCCTCCACCACCTCCTCCTTCTCGTCTCCTTCCTCGTCTTCGGCGAGTCACGACCACGCACGATACACGATGCGCGTAGTACTAGTTAGGAAAAAAGTCCGCGGGGACACGACGGAGGGGAAAAAAAGAAAAAAACGTAGGACTCGGTAAAGGACGATATCCACGGCGCACAGCTCGCAACTTCTCCGCCAACGATATAGAGCGGCTTGTCTCGTTTCTGTCGCTTCTCTCCCGAGGGCCGCCGAAAGGAAACTCGCGCGGGTGGAGCAATTTCGTACTTTCCTCCTCGGTTCTGTTCCACGGCCTGCTTTCTACCGCCGCGCCTCCTCCCCTTCTTTCCCTTCCCTTTACTCTGCTTCGTCCTTCTTTCTTACGCGCCGTCGCCGTCGTCGCCGTGGTCGTCGTCGTCGTCGTCGTCTCTCCTCTTCCTCTTTCTCTGGCCAAGGCAGGAATCCCTCCACGTATCGGAGCCGCGAGCGCACTTTTACCAACTGAACGAAAGAGACAGCGGAGTAGCAGCTCGTACGCGATTGGTCGTTTGAGACGATTCCGGGACCGTGCGTTATCCGGTTCCCGCTGCTTCACTCTCTCGCTCCCTCTTCTTCACCCTCTCGCTCTCTCTCTCCCTCTCCCTCTGAAAGAGTGACGGACGACACGCCGTTCACGGGATGTCACGAGACGAAAACGCCGGCGTAAAGACGCTCTCGGACAAATAATACTCTTCTTCGGTCCCTCGGGTGCGTAACACACTTTACGTATCCCTGACGCACGTGGATCAATCGGTCGCGTGCGCGGTTTGAACTCTGCCGAATACGAAGCGACACGAAACTACACGACACGACACCCGGCTTCCGTTCCGTGCGACCGAGGGATTGGTACGTCGGCGAGTGACACTGGGGCCTCTCTCTCTCGGCACGTATACGTAGGTGCGCCCTCTCTCCGTCGTACGCTTCTCTACTACTCTCTTCCTCCCTCTTTCTCTTTGACCCTTTCTTTCGGAATCTCCCCTTCACACAGGGTTCGCCGGGCTTTTCGATCAGCGCTGGCTGCGATCGCGACGAGCGCACGACGATCAATGGGCCATAAACGCGACGAGAGAGATTCTCGGCGTCCGAGTTTTACGCGCACACCTCCCTCCTCTCTCTTTGAATAGGAAGCGCGAGGACCCGCACGGGTGGTTTCAAGGTGGTACGGGAGAGAGAAAAAAAAACACACGGCTGGAGCAGCGTGCTGCGCTGGCGGCGTCTATATTGGCCGGGATATCTAGCGAGAAAGCGCGCTGGGTACACTGATATTATTTTTATAACAACGCGGTGCGCGGCCGTCCTAGGCCGCGCCCAGTCTACCCCCACCCTCGACTACGTTTCCTCCCCTCCATCGCACGTCCCTCCCTCTCCTACTAGGGGAAGCCTTAGAGCTCGTCCCCACCAAAGACACAGCGATCGTCGTGCTGGCGCGCGAGAGAATCTAGAAAGACCGAGGGGAATAGAGATGGGGAGAGAGTGGAGTGAGGGACAGAGACGATCGAATAGGAAAAGGTTCTCCTCTTTTCGAGGATCCCTGCGTGGGTACCTCTATCGATACCGAAACGACGTTATTTTCTTTTTTTTTTCTTCTTCTTCTTTCCTATACGCGAATACCTCTCGTCGTTCAGGTAGCGGATTTCGATCACCGCTCTTCTACCGATACTATCCGTAGAAACTCATTCGATTTACTCGCCGAATATTTATTTTATATACTCCCTGCGTCAGAGTTGACAGGCACAGTGGCGAATAATGGGAAATCCGAAAGGCGCGCGTCATTGGCCGCGAGTAGCGTCGCCATCTGATGGACGCCGGTAGGCACTAATGGTCGCATTTCTATTTTCGTCTTTTTCTAGCGTGTTTACGCACGACGGTTTACCGTGAAAGGAAGACGAAGTTTACGGCGAAGTCGAGGGAACGCGTCGAGACGAATCACGATGGGATGCTCGTCGATTGTGCCGTTTCTCGCGCAATATCTAACAGGATTCAACGTCGTGCAGTTGTATTAGAAAACTAGAAGTTATCTCGCAGGTATTCTCTTCATTTTACGCTCTCCGTAGTAAACCGAGTCAACGGGCGATCTGATAATATTTTTCTTCGCGATCGCACCACGCGAAATTCGATTCCAACTTTACGCGTAAGCTTAAAATCCGTAAGAAATACGACGCTTCGCCCCTTTCCTCGTCAACGTCGAGGACCCTTCTTTCATCAACTCGTGACCCCGGAAGGGAGAGTTTACGAGTACCCACTACGAACTACCGCGCGAATCTCCAAAGAATACCGCCGTGCATTACGCCGTATTGTGAGGTTAACTCGCGAATTATTAACGCCGAGATTAGCAAGCGGAACCTAGGATTTTCGTAGTGGATTCGAACGCAGAGATTTCGGACCGAAAACGGGGGAACGCGGGGGGGGGGGGATTGTGAGGTTAATTCGCGAATTATTAACGCCGAAATTAGCGAGCGGAACCGAGGATTTTCGCAGCGGATTGGAACGCAGAAATTTTGGACGAAAACGAGGGAACGGGTGGAGGGGGGAACGGTGAGGAAGGAAAGCGCGGAATCGGTGTATAACAAAACACGGATTCCTGGCTCTTCCAAGAGCCCAGAGGGTTGATTCCGTTACGGAGGTCCCTCTTTGTTCGGCCAGGTAGAAAGGAAGGATTCGCCTCTCTTTTGTGCATGCCTGCAGGTATATGGGTGCAGGTCGACCACGGGTATTCGTGGCTTTTCTACGCTCACGATTCATCGTCATTATCTTCGGCAATGACGAGGGTGTTATCCTTGAACTAGATTTATCATTCACAGAACTACGGTCGGGAAACACTTGAATCTTTGACGCGCTTAAATCCCTCGCCGTAACTGCGCATCGTTCTGCCTTTTCGGATAATGGCAGTAACGCCGATGTACCGTTCATTTTCTATAATTGTTCTTGCAGGGGAAACTGTTCGAGTTCCTGGCTATTAAATATGCCGCTTCCATTGTATTAGAAATTCTTTCAAAAGATTTCGTAGAAATTACAATAAACTTAGGTAAACTTTGCGTTACAAAAAAGGCAGTAGTTACTTCTTTCCCCTGATACGTATGATTATCCAGGTTTAATTTTATTTGCACGAAGATTGCTCGAAGAGTTTCCAGTATCGCCCGTTCAAATGAAATTTATTAAATGCCCGCATATTTGAACCATTGTTTATAATTATCGGAGCGTAAAGAAATGATTTACTAGCTACGCATCGTTCGAATCGGCAAACGTGTTTTTTTTTCCTCTGCGGTCTCCTCGTTCCTGGCGTTTGCCATTAAAAAGACATGTACGATACTCGCCCGGCAGAAGTACAACACCGAGGGGTCAAAAAATACAACTTCGAGGGGGTCACCCGAAAGATCATAATTTTGGGGCGGGAACCACGGCTATTTGACCTGTGCGTCACACCTGTGCGACGCGCACCGTGATCTTCTTCGGTAGGAAACAAATGATGATTACAAATCACCGAATTACCCAGGGGGTTAGCGAATGAAAAAGACAAGTACACCCCGTATGGGGAGTGGACGCACCACCGGAGACGTCGATCCACTCGAAACGGGTGGACACCCAGTTTTACATCAGGTCGAACTTGAATTTTTAATGTGCCATTCGGTCGCGTGGTTGCATTATGAATTTTTATTATACCAGACAATTTGGCAAGTTACGGGAGTGCCTCTATACTCGAAGGAACGACACACGGATTATAACTCGTTGTTCGTGCTGTATATGATAGACCCATGGCAGTCAGGAAAAAATGTACGACTACAATTTTCGAACAAATTTCACACCTAGATTTTGAAAAGTCATCCGATTATTTGGGTATAAGTCAAGTTGGATACTTCCTGTATTTAGTATTATCGAATGGTTATATTTTTAATTTATAGATACGACGATGAACCAAGTTACGAATAAAGAGCGGAATCTTGTAATATCCAAATTCAGTTTGAACTTTGGTTCTCGTATTTTTCAAAATCTACGATTTTGTTTCCCGAGCACCACCGAAACTCACATCGCACAATTTCTCATCGGCGGTAATCGATATTTTGTTTAACAAACTATTCCTGGGGAACGAGCGCGTGGACTCTACTAAATTCACGTGCGTACACACGTATACCAATACGTTTAACGATCGATTTAATGAATACGACCTCGGTTACAGCTTCGTTTAAGAATTGCCCAACTCGCGATTACGTCGGTGTTTTCGTGCGAACGCGTACGCGCGGCGTGGTTTAAAAAAGAAACCGGGACGTAACGCACGATTCCCTCTACCTTCGATCCGCCAACTAATTCGTTAAACGACCAATCTACTGTACTCTCTATCGAGCGTAAACACGCGTTCATTTTTGTTTTACTCCGTCATGAAACCGACACCCATGCGTCTCCCCATTTCGAGCCTCCCATCCCCTGAGCGTTTAACGTTTCACGAAAGTAGATCGACGCCGATCCATTATTCTCGAGCGAAACGGCGAAAGAGATAAAATCATCGTGATTCGTTCGATAGAAAAAAAAATATCAGCGTCCATTCCTGGAATTCTGTATTTCGCGAACGCGCTCCTCATATCCGGATCGAACGCAAGGACTTTACCGCGAATTGCATCGCGGTTCTTTGTTCCTCGCGATAATGACGGTTGGGGTAGGTCAAGGCAGTGTTTAAGGATAATTAATAGTTGCACGGCTCGTAAATATCGGTATCAATGGAGCGTGGCCAGAACGTGGCGTGGGATCGCCAAACGGTTTCCGGGCGCATAAAAATTAATGGATCTGGAGTTAACCTTCGGGAGGAACTATCCGTGTTCCGTAGGACTCTTCAAGGTTGACCGTTACTCGCCGTTGGATCGAAAAATATTTGAATCTTTTGCGAAGTGCGCGCAAGAAAATAGAATGAACGTAGGACAAACGTATTTATCCGGCGCGCGCGTCGCGGCGTCTGGCACTAATTATCTCCTCGACTACGCGAATGTATTTTAATTCTCCGTCAGTCATCCGGTAATGACCCGCCGTACTTATTTTTTTGTTTATTTTCAGGAAATCTATAGATACCAGCAAACGAACGAATCATACATTTTTTTGCAGTGTAAAATCGATATCGCGTGGAATATGTTGTATTTAATTTCAGTCGATGGGATGATATTTTATTTCCTCGGACAAATCGTTAAAATAGTATATTGTGGGTACCGGAAAGAAATCTATTATTTTGCAGAACAATATAAAACTTTATGTTTCCTTCATTTTTGTTATAGAATATTATAAAATATAATTTCCTTCGCTCTTTGCAACTGTATCTCAACGATTTTCTCAGTCTTTTATGCCCTTTTCATAAAAACTTACGAAGATTGCTTACAGCACCGCGTCCGAGTACAAACTGAGCTCAAGCCCTACCACGTAAAATAATCGATTTCTTTGCGGTACATCCAATATCATAATTGATTATAACGTCACGCGTTCGTTTACCAGAAGACGAGACCCTTATTAGTTTCTTCGCTGGTCCATTCATCCCTTACGTAAAACGGACCTGAAGGGACGTTGCTTTCCGGGTTCTTTTTTTTGTTCCCTAACGACGATTGCTCGATTTTCTCGACGAAATTTCGAAGGGTAATGGTATACACGTGATTCCGCGTAATCGTGGAGTGGGTAGTTTAATAACTGGGACGGCCGTGGAAACGAGCGATTCGGGAACGAACGGGAGAGGCTTTTACCCCTCCAGGGTGGACCAGCCGATGGAAGGAAAGCAAGGAGGAGCGGCGTAATTCGGGCCAGGAGGAAAGGGTCCTCCAAGGGGAGCGTGGAAGACGGAGAGCGAATACGGGAAAAGGACAAAGGTAGAGATGGGGGACAGAGGAGGTGAAAGGGGCGAAGGAGAGGGGGAAAGAGAAATGCGAGGGTGCGTAAGGGCGGCACAGCCCTGGAATCAATAGTGGCAACGCACCCTTGAAGAATTTTCGCACCAGGAGCCCGGATATCTCAGGACAAGCCGGGAAAGCTCTCCTACGTCTATCGAGTGCCGCCTCGAGACACGGCGAATCGACTCGAATGCGAACCACGTCGATTCTTTTCTCTTTTTTTCTCTCTCTCCGCGCTCCTCGTAACGAGATAACGGAAGATTCGCGGGTAACTTTAGTCTCGAATAGTTCATAATGTTCGCTCTCCTCGAAGGGAATGCCCGACGCGGGGAATCCGTTAAACTTTCAATGCACCACTGAACTTTGTCGTTCACACGTGAACGATTACACGTGTAATCCGGTAATTCTACCGTCTACCCGTAAGGCTTCTGCCCATCGAAACGCCGAGCCGTTCTACCTCGATAAACTGAGGTCAAGATATACCGCGGTTAAATAAAATAGAGGAAGTTTCGTAGGCGTCCCGTACATCCCTGTCTGATGTTTATTCTCCCGCTCTTTTTTTTTTGCTCACATTTCTCGATAACGTTTTACGCGGTATTACGCGGCTTTTTGCAAGAGGATGAGGAATGAGGAAAATGAAATAGTTAGGAAAATTACTCACCCCCAACCACTGCCAACTTGGCCAACTGGAGATTCTGGTAGGGCGTCGCCGCTACCCCTGAAACAGGGAAAAAAAGGATCGTTGTATATAGGATGTGTAAGGATACGAATGCAGGATACGCGAACAGGATACGGTCATATTCCGGGATATCAAAAACGCGTAAACATGACTCTGTAGCGTCATAAATAAATCGCTTTGCGCGAGTCGCTAATATTCTTATCGTTTAGTTTCCGGATACATCGAGTACGGAATAGCGTACCGCTACTTTGCTTCTCTTTCGTGAAAAATAAAATTCCAGTTTTCGAAAGGCGCTTTTTCGGGGAGAAAATATAAAGTCACGGAAGTCAGGAGCAATGTTCGCTACGAGAAAAAAAGTTCGGTACCGTGGATACTTAATTGGAGGCTCTCGCGACGTGCATATTAATCGCGGTCTATCTGGGAGCGGACGAAAAAAGAATTAATAATAACCGCGTCGCCGAGATACGGATCTGGCTGGTCGGTTGGCCAGGTGCAACGTCTTCCGTGATCCGTGCATATTCCGGGGGTTTCTTTTTCACGGCGTCCTTTTGCGTCGGTCACGGCAATTAAGAGGCATCGCCGTTAAAATCACCTTTATACTACCTTTGTACGAGCCACCGTGCGAAATTTCAATTTGTCAAAAGGAACAAGAAGTTTTCGATGTTTTCTTTCATCGTACTTCGCTTTCACCGCGTTTACGGCGACAATGAAATCGCGCGTTCGTCGCGCAAGATTTCGCGTTGTACGTGTATCGTAACGAGGTAACCGATGATAGGATTAGGATGCAAACCAGCTTTATTTATTGCGTTGGTAACGATTGGTCAACCGATCGTGGTTAACGTTTGGCTAACGATTGGCTACGCGTCGTAATTTATTTCGCGGGAGACTTTATCAGCGGGAATGGGGGAGACACCGGGGCAAATTTAGAAAATCAATTTCCACTCCCGAGCGCGCCTCTTATAAAGACGCATTTCGCGAGGAAGCAAAAAAGCGAATCATTCTAGTGGAACAATTCAAAATTAAGGCATCGAGCGTGACTTTAGCGGGGCCATCGAGGCAGCTGCATTCGGCAACAAAAATCGCGTCTTCCTCGCCGTCCAAGATTTTACGATCGACCGCAGTGTTGTATCGCGTTAAAGCGGAACCATCGACGTTGCAACGCCGAGAAAGTGCGAGATCGATGGGAGATCGAGAGGGAGGAAGTGAAAACAGGAGAAGAGGGGTTGGAGGGGGGGGGGGGGGCTGGGGAGGCGGTACGAGGGGCGAGGGTATATAACAATTATTGCACGTCAGCGTACCTCAATTTTGAGATAATTAAGCGAGACCCTTTACACCTGCGGATTGTGCGAAGTCTGTACACGCGCATATCCGTGTAATTCTCTTTTTTCCGTGACGATCTCTGCTCATCTTTGGATCCACGCGTGATAGGGAAGTTTACGATACAAAAAAAAACGAAAACAAAAACAAAAAAGTAACCCTAACCGCCTCCACTTTTTGTTTAAAAAAGCTGTCGTCATGACGGAGTACTGCGCGATGTATACCGTGAATTAATGTTCCCCCCGTAATCTCTCCTCCGAGAATGATTAATAGTCATTAATAAAAGGTATAGCGTTCGGAGTAAAAGAGCAAAAGATTTAATATCCCGAAAACCCGATTTACCTCGGGACTAAATGCTGCTCTTTGTCGGTCGACGTTACATCGCGCTCTCCGCCGTGTGTTTTTCTGCCAACGTTAACAATCATTTTTACAGAGATATCGTTTCATCGGACTCTCGAGGATGGAGCGATACGATCTTTATTGAATTTCATCGCGCGCGAACGGAAGGGTCATTAACCGACGCGTCGTGGACGAATCTTTAAACTTCGTTTCGTACCCACTTCTCAGGGGTCTGGATCGTAATCGTGTTTTCGTCCCTGGTACGTTACTTAACAGCGCAAATTGCATCGCAGCCCGGAGCATCCGATCGGTAATTTCGATTGAAACTCCTTGGCTTACGCTCGAGATTTTAAAGGTTCTTCCACCTCGATTAAATCCGATTAAAACCCAACCGTTAATATTTAACCTGGCATTTAACGAATACCAACGAAATAGTATCGAACGTCAAAATCATCGAAATACCGCATCCAATGCACGAAAGTGGGATAAAGCGATAATCGTTGTGTTAACGAGTACACGGAAAAGTTTCCGTCGCCGCTAATTCCACTCTACTAGAAACTGCTCCAAAAATTTGTCCGCAAATGCAGATTAAGCCTTTGCACTCCTATGTCGAGTCGTACTCAGCATTTTCAAATGATCAACAATATACATCTACAATATACGTGTACAAAAAAACATTTGAATTGAATTAATTTTTCAACCAAATATTCTGGAATTCATTTTAAATAAAACGCATAGAATAATGCAGTGATCACTGGAAAGAAAAGCGAAGAATAAATTGTAGTGCAAAGGCTTAATATGTATGGCCGAGCCTTGTTTCATCAGCAATGACAAGAGAATTCTTCTCTCCCGTGGCACAAAGTATACCCGAGCACATCTTCGACAGTAGAAAAATTGATAAAAGAGATTCGAGGGAACGCGAACCGTATCTCGACTTCAGCTGTGTTTTCGTTACGCCGAACCGTGGCATTCCAACGAGCGTACCAAGACGGCTTTCGTCAGTGGAATAGTGACCTATCCCGAAGGTGAACCGGATGTCTATTCGTCAATGGAATTCCAGAAAGATAACCCCGCGGAGCGCGTGTAGGCAAACGTGTGTGAACGCAGCTGCACGAGGCTGCTGCGCGTATCGAGCTCCTCCTCATCAGGATATCGTCCCTCGAGGCTCGTAGGAAGATACTTTGAGCAAACATCGGAAGGAGAGATCCTACCGGGCGGGTCCCGGGGTGTGTATCGTTTTGTTTTCGCCTTCTTCCGATGTAAGCCACGAAACGAGCCACCGCCGCGCCGCCTCGCTCCGTGCAGAAACGAGGATCGCAGGAGCGAGATAAAGGAGAGGAAGGGAGAGAGGCCGAGGAACAAACGAAACGATCCAGTTTTCTGTTTATCCAGGACACGTAGCTTTATACGCGTCAATTCACCGAGAATCGTTATGTAAAAGATTACCGGATAATCCCCGATGTAAGAGCCGGGCGTAAAAAAGAAAAAGAAAAGAAAGAACAGCGTTTAGGAATTCAAATCGTGTTTTGTCTCCGGGGGAGAGGAGAGGAGGGACTTTGAGGGAGTTTTCTCCTCGGTTCAGTCGAGAACCCAACGGAGGCACGTGCCTGGCATTCTCGAGGCGAGTCCACGAGTTCCTTCTCTTTGCGATTATCTCTCGATCCGTTATCCGCGCGATAGTCGAAGGTCCCTTACGGATTTTAAGATTCTAACGAAGGGTGGCGATTCCTCGAAGTATCTCGTCGGGAAGATCGAGATCTCGTGCATGTACACGAACCGCGCCTGCGCGTCGTTCCTCGTAACTCTACGCAGATGCAACAAGTGCACGAAGAGCGTTACTCGGAAAAAAAAGTCTCGAATTAACGCGACCGAGTCGATAACGGATCGTCGCGCGTCTCCGCTTCCGCGCGGTTTCAGAATATTCCCTACTCCTTCTCCCCGTCCTACTAATTAAGAATTTACGACCGATGACTACGACGAGGCGATAAACTCCGGCACGTTTGATAAACCACTTATCCGGGCCTTAAATATGCGCTTCCTTATCTGCCCGGCGCGATGCGGATATAGTAACTCGAATGACCCTGTCGGGTTTATAATGCATCGCGCGCCCATCGCTCTTTCGGCCGATAAAAAGTATCAACGAGATCCAGAAATTCGAGTCGCGCCTGCGTGCCAAAACAGCCGGCTGTGCATTGGCGCAACAAGTGCATGCAGGATGCACCAGGATTCGGGGGGGAGGGGGAAGGGTAAACGGGGTTGGGTGGGGTGGACCAGGGAGAAGTGGGGAGCCGAGAGGGGTGGAGGACGAACAGAGGCAGAATTAAATGCAAGGCGAGGGAGGGGGCACGAGCATTGGAGAAGGGCACGTGGTTGGCACGCGCCGGGTGCAACGATTCACTCCCGAGGAAGAGCGTGAGGGAGAAAGAGGGAGAAGCCGGGGGGAGGGAGGGAGGGAGAGAGAGAGAGAGTGAGTGAGAGTGCAGTACGATTTAATAGAGGGGAATGCATCTCTAGCGATTTTTATACCACTTTTCCTTTTCCCTCTCGCGCTGAAACGCACGAACGTGTTTCCAGATGGGGCTAGACCGATGTAGACAAACGGCTACCCCTGTACTTCCGAGTGCAGGAAATGCGTGCAAAGTGCATCGAGCTTACCGGACCACCGGCTGCAGGGGGTCTCTCTCTCTCTCTCCCTCTCTCTCTCTCTCTTTCCCTCTGTATTTTCCCCTTTCACCCTCCATTCCCAACAACCTGACTGACCTTAAGCGCCGCGAGGTGCAGTGGCCTTGTTATGCAAATGGGAAAAGTGCAACCCCGCGAATGGTATGTACACGGAAATGTGCACCGAGCTCCCGTGCAACGAGCAATGATACATGCGCGCGTGTTCACAATGGATAAAGCATTGTTGGTGTCACGCGTGCGCGTACATTCTTGCGGGCATAATACAAACTCCGTGGCTTGTGCGCTTTCGTCACGGTGTCGCGCGCATTTGTAATTGCTGGGATATTCGGTAGGTGGGCGCGAGACGTTACGAGACGTAACGTCGTTGCGCGCTCGTGCGCCGGAAGAATACAAATTGCACTTTGGCATTATTTTCGTAGGGATCGGCAAAAAAAAGTTGAAGCGGCTCGCTAATAATATCGTCGATGCCCGAGAATTATTCCGCGGGAGCGCCGACTGATCGATTACAATTGCACATTTCAGGAGCCGGTTTACCGCAACGCGGACATGCACGCGAGGGAAGAATGGCTTACGGTGCGCGTGCCCGTATTGTGCGATGCACCGCAAAGTGGACTTCCTTTCGTCGGGTTCGAGCCGCTCATTGTGACCCTGCACGTCAAACATATGCGCGTGCTTTTCGTCTTCCGAGAAGATAACTCGGTGAGTAATATCGCTTTGCGCGTTTGTGGAACATGCGACGAACTCCGCGAGCGCCTACTACGGAAATCAGATGAGTGAAAATTCCAACGGTTCTCGCGATGTTCTCTATCGGCGCGTAGTATCGAGTCAAAGTACTCCCATCGAAGATGCTAGGCTGACGTGTTTGTCCTTGTTACGCAAAAACCGGAGCGCTCTTTAACGCGTGTCTCCTCCGACGGAAGAAATGAAAAGAAAAAAAAAATAAAGAAAAGAGCGGCGTAAGTGGCCCGTCGTTAGAGTCTCATCGAAAAGGAGCTTGACAAGATAGTTCCGATCGTTCGTTAAGAATCTTCCGGTCGGTTCTCACACTCGCTCGTTGACGTCACGCGGAGTGGCGAGAAGCTTAACGAAAAGGAGAGCCGATAGAGCCAGTTAAAGAAGACGGAATCAGAAACGCGGTGGATCCCATGGAATCATTGTGAGGCTCCACGAGGGGTGAGACCCCGAGACCTTAAACTAGTTTCCGCTCGTACCAGTTCGTTTCTCGGCGGTCTTCCTTTTTCTCTCTCTCTCTCCCTCTCTCTTTCTCGCTCCTTCGCTCTAGCTCTACTCCCCAGCCCACCCCTCCCCTCGTCCTTTTATACCTCGCGTCACTCTAGCCACCGTACGAGCGTGCTTTACATTTGAAACATATCGGCTTATATGGAAATGAATGTTTAGCCATGCATCGGCCTTAAACATCAAAAACGTGAGCTAGGCCCGCTCGCTGCTGGAAGCCGATGCGCGAGTTTTCGAGCTTCCAAACGGGAAGACAACTCGGAAGTGATACTCGTCCTCCCGCCCCTCTCCTCGCTGGGTGGTTGTCCTCCATTGTCGGGTAACGATCTTCCATCCTGATCCGATAGGTACGCGATCGTGGACAAATTTGTGATCGCGGTAACGGCCGTATTTATCTCAATTCTTTTTTTTTTTTTTTTAATGAAACCTCAATTTCGTAGAGGCGAGCTCGGCTTTATCGTTAGTTCGCGGTAGTAGGAATCTTTTCCAAGTATCTTTGGAAATAGCGATAAATCTGAATCGGTATTGCGTCGCCCAGGGATGCAAAAGTTATTTATATATCTGTTTGCATTTGCTACGCGAGAATTGTCAAGCATTTTTGGAAATAGCGATAAATCTAAATCGGTACTGCGTCGTCCAGGGCGGCAAACGTTATTTATATACCCGTTTGCATTTGCTAGGCAAAAACTGTCAAGCATTTTTGGAAATAACGAAGAATCTAGATCGGTATTGCGCCGCCCAATGATACATAGCTTATTCATATATCTATTTGCGTTCGCTACGGAAAAATGGTTGGTATCGCGGAATCAGCAGCAGCACTACCGACTCATCGTTAGCCGAGTTTCCCCTATTACTCGAGATTATATTCCAGGGTAGTACTTAGCTCTCCCGTAAAGCTGTCGGGCATAAAAACTACTCGGTGTACGGCTCGTTAAATTGTCCGTTCTCTACTTGTCGGCTTTAATTGTTCTTATCTCGGGCCGAGCATCGCCCCGGCCGGCAACAAATCCTCGGTTTATACGATTGCACGTTGTTGGTATCGGCGATAAAGCTTCTCGCGGCAGGACGTGGAGAGAGTCCTCCTCTTTGCTCGTTGGTGCGCGAGAGAAGGTAAAAGAGAAACGGAGAAAGCCAAGCGAGTCTGGGGGATGGTGAAATAACAGATTGCAGTTGTGGCACGAGCGAGCAGCCTGGGCTCGGCTCGGGGCTCGTAAGGAGAAGGCAGGTGCCACATTTTTTTTTCGAACGCCTGCTTCACCGTCGAGAAAGAGGCTGCCTCGGTGTGCAGAGGCTCCCAAACGTTTTCGGCGGATCGCGGCGGAAAGTTATATCGGGGGGAAAAAAATGACGAGGAAAGTGCGAACGGTAATTAAGCCCCGGCCGAATTGACTTTCGTTCTTGCGTCTAAAATAAATATCCAGCGGATTTAAAAAGCTCAACCAGCACGCTGTCTCTCGAAAGCCACCGCTCTCAATTTCGTGAAACGATTCGTGGGACACTTGAAATTCTCTCGTCGAAGATCGCGTAATCGCGGTGGATCCCTTACATTTTTACGCGTCTATGGATAGATTCGGTGCAGCTGCACGAAATGTATATCTAACTGTATCGCGATAATTTGCAATTGCGTATTTGTGGGATTTATTAATAAGGATGAAAGAAGAATACGTACCAGTGATCCATGTGCACGAGAGCATGCGGAGAAAGAACGTTAATGTGAGTGATATCGTAGGTAACGAGGTTCTTAGGTACGAGTTAGGTTATCGTCAGTTGGAACATTAGTTCCAATCTGCGCGGTGAAATGATCTTATAGCGAGAAGTACTTCAAATGGGACAGATACGTTTACGAAAGGACCAAAGGTCTCGCTTCGTATTCGTTTGTACGTGTTTATCGTACTCCTCGATTCGCGTAATTGGACATTTGTCTCTCTCGCCGAGTCAACGCTACGATTCCTTTGAAGAGATCCCGCTCTATTGAAAACTCTGTGGCGAGAATGAGTTCCACTGCGGGTAATCCCCGACGATTTTTGCCCGGACACGTTCGGCACGAGTTTAAACTCTCGTGTATGCGCTCGCGCGCATTTACTCGCGTGCGGCCAATTATGCACCTCGTTATGCCGGTATTACGCGTGATCTCTCTTTCGATCGAGGAATTGCATCGGGTTAATAACCCTTTTGAAGTTTGTGTAAGAGATTACATAAAATTTTGAAAAGACAAATGGACTATTAGCACGTAAAAACAAGCTCATCGGCGCTCGCGCGCCCGGTAGCCGGGAACGTAACGACTGAATAATTCTGAAAATATTTAATCTGTAATACGCGTGTAAGAAAGTGTAATTTAATAGGCATTTCCTGCACGCCGGCGAGAGGCAGGCGCGATCAGTTAAAGAGCGACGGTTAACAATTTTCTGCGCCCAACAAAATGTTAATGATACACCAGCGAGAGTGTTCGTTCTAATTTACTTAACGGCTTTAACAGTCCGCGCATGTAGATCGACCACGAGGGGGAAGTAACGTACGTGACGTTACATCTTTTTAAAACGATCGCGCGATCATCGGCGATGCACCGATCAACGGTTTCACGGTAGCACCGTCTCGAGAACCACCCAATGTTGTCTGTTACGCTGTTTAGATTCGGAAGACTTAATTGATCGTTAGTAGAGAATCAGCGACTCACCGTTTCTTCGATCCGCTGGCCACGGATGGCTCCACCACGAGCGAGGATCCGAGATAAGTGTATCCTGCAAAATAAATCAGAAAGCTGTTTTTAACGGGCGTCCCTCGGTGAGTTCGCGTACGTCATCGAAATCGATCAAGCTCAGACAAACAAACAAACAACCAAACATTCCGCCATGCAATTCTTACAGTTGGTTGCGTTAATTGCTGGAAAGCTCTACTACCGAGAATGTATCCGAATGCCGATTCAAAGAGACGACGCGAGATGCAAGATCGAGAATTATCCGATTATGCGTAAAGCCAAACGAAGAGCGCTTAATAGCGTGGCAATCGCATAGGTGAAATTTTCTCATAAAGCAAAGAGGAGGGGTAAAGGAATTGGTTCAATGGGTCAGCAGCGGCGGCAACCTGTTTGAAGCCGCGGTTCGCTCGAACTCTGACCTTGAAGGGCCAACCGACGGAAGAGATTTTTCCCATGGAAAAACATGCCGGGCACCGGTTTCGGTAGGAGAGGAAGAACCTGATGGCCGCTTCCGGGTTTAGATTTGCAGCGCGCACCCCGCCCGGCCAACGGCGCAAAAATCGCTGTATTAACCCCGAGAGAGCTATCGGCCGCCTCACTCATATTCTAATCAGGATCAAGAGGTTATGCGAACGTATCGGTGGTCATAGTTCTCGTGCCGCTGAATTTTTCGACACGGTCCCGAGGGTCCGGGTCCGTTCCTGTACACGTATACAGCTATTTCCTTTCCTACGCGCCAGGTGTCTTCTACCGGTTAGGCCCATCTAATTTTTCCCCAACCAGTTCCTCGCCGCGTGTATCGCGAAAAAGAATGTACGAAATCATTTTTGTCGTTCCTGCGGGATGACCGTTTCGATCTACCGTTTACCGGGTCAAACGTATCTCGCGGTAGAAATCTTGGCCTCCTAGCGTCTTTACGATCGTTTCAATCTCGTCCCTATTGTTCGTCGCCGGACACGCTGTCCTTTAACGTTTAAAAAATAGACTATGTCCGTTTTCGCCGCTCTGCCGTGCGGAGTCGGGCGTACATACTTTATGTCATCGACTCCTCGCGTCGCGACGATCGCTTAAATTTGCAATATCTCATCGGTGACGTTTTTTTTTTCTTCTATAACCTGCACCGTTATGATAGCGAGTGGATTTATTAAACAGGAAAAGACGTTTGTTAAGCGAACGGAAGATGCGACGAGAGGATACTAGGGAACTCGATTAAGAGGAACTGCGTGTTTTTGGAGTAATCTATCAAATGACTCATCTCGACGCAACGTTTCCGAAGGCTATTGTTTTTTTATATTTAATTTTTTTATTGCGGTTTCATTACCCCGAAAACCCCTGTTTCTGAAAAGATACCAGTGCTAGTACTCGCGTACTTAATCGTAGAACGCTAACCATTCGTCGATTCGGCGAACACTGATACTTTTATACTAATTATTTTTAGCATGCTTCTGGTATAATTTAGTTCTCGAAGAAATATAATAAAAAAAATAAATCACAGTAATTTTAACATGTTTATGTACATTTTATACCGCAGTTGAACGGCTCGTCCGAACAACGAGACAAGCGCCACTGTGCGTACTTTTCAGGAGAGGTGTTTAAAGTCTACGTCTCGTTTCCTGTACGATTTGGTTGAATTTCGCGTGTAGCTCGTTGTTCCACTCGTCTTCTCATAATCAATGTTCGGTCGAACTCTTCAATACCATAGATGGTAGAACCGACACGTGTCACGCTGTTCCACGAATAAAAACTAAATTTAATTTATCTAAATCGAGACTCAACCTATTTTGAAATGAAATATCAATGCAATAGTCATCAAATACATTAAAATGTATCCGTGTCAACATGTTTCCGTCAAAAAAGCAATTTTCCTAAATTGGCGCTCGTCTCGATGTTCGGCCGAGCACTTTAATTGTCGAATCGACGAATGATTTCAAAAAGACGTAAAAATAAAGTTAGTGTTCTATGGTAAAGAGACAAGACCTTGTGTCTTAATTAAATAAAGCTATTTTATCAAAAAAAAAAGAACGAAGTGTACCGATACTTTTTTTTCTTATCGATCAAGACTAGTTAGAGCAGAATTCGCGGTGTTAGTTACAGGGGTAAGCGCGTGGATTCCGTAACGATCTTGCAGATCGTCGACGGACATCGATAGCGATCTCGTAGCTTCGCGTTCGTACGCGGTGCGGTATGTTTTGAATGAGGTACCCTGCTTCAGAAAAACCGGGTAGATCTCTCTCTCGGAGGTACAATGGCGTGTGGCGAGTGACGGAATTGTTCGCGAGGAGTCTATTAAATGCAGCAGAATGCTCCGTACAATGAGGGTATATAACCTACCGGGCGGACTAGCTTGGGAATTCGAATGAATTGAAAATGCGAGTAAACGCGAGGCGGCGAAGAGGAGCGGAGGAGAAAGATGGCGTATGTGTCTCTCCGGGTACTCGAGAGCGATGGAAGGGAATAAGAAAGGAAAGGAAGAAAAAAAAGGATGCGGGGAAATAGAGAAGGAAGTAGCATCTAAATGGCTACTTAGCGTGTCTCGTGTCAAGCCTCCCCTCGAACGCTCGCTACCGCCAACAGTAATAATATTCTTAAGTGTTTCTATGCACGAGTGCTCGGTCGAGTACAACAGGTTTCATGCGAACGCCAATTCGACGATCGCGACAACGTTAGAGAGGGAGAGTGGGGGAGAGGCGCATAGAGCTTGACGACGCTTTAATTTGATTCTTATGTCGCGTTCAATTCGACGCGTGTTCTTACGCTCGATTTCGCGCTTTCGGGATTCCTTTGGCTCCGGATGCAGAATTTCGCTTCGACGAGAGGAAACGCGGGAGATTAAAACGCTATTCGTCAAATAATTTTTTTTCGGCTTTATATTTTGTGGTCGAGAAGAATATCGGTACGGTTAGGGATAAGTGGATCGTTTCTTTAAGTTTGTCACTGAAATCAAACGAATTTAGCTGCCTCTCGGACACCGTCAAACGTACTCGGACTTTTCGACCCTGTACTTTCTTTTTTATATATATTTGGAGACATCGGACGTTCGCGTACCTAGTGTCATCGGCGCAAACCGTTTACCGTAATACGGATCGTCGGAGGGACGCGAACGACGATCGAGTTACGAGGGAAAACTCGGGGCGCCTCTCCCTTTCGAAAATGGGACACCCGTTATACGCCTAAAATATACCGGCATCTCGCATGGGGCGCGCTGCTAAGAAATGCAGAAACAGCAGTTGCTATGCTAGGTGGTACTCCCTACGAACACATGCGCGCACGCACACGGTACAACGCTGAGCCTCTCTCTCTCTCTCTCCCTCTCTCTCCCTCACTCACTCTCTTTCTAAGCACCGGTGAAATTCATGCTCAAGGGACACACGCAAACACTCGCACACGTGCGCAGAGTTACGCACGCTTTACCCAGTCACACACACACTGGGCAGGGGCACGCACACCGTCGTCGAACGTACAAGCCGGTGAGCACCGAACCCAACGTACACGCTCGCGCACGAGGGCGTAGAGGGAGAGAGCGAACTAGAAAAAAAGGGGGAAAGAGAGCGGGCGAGCGAGAGAGACAGATAGCGGCAGGGCGTTGTAGTAGTGGCGGTGATGGGTAGTGGTGGCGATGGTGGTGGTGGTGCGGTGGTATTAGAACGGCAGTGAGAGGGGGACAGAAAAGAGGGAGTGAAAACGAGATAGGGAAGGCAGCACGAGGGACGACAAAGTGAAAGAACGAACGAGAGCGAGAGGGAGGGAGAGATAGAGCAATGGAGAAAAGGGACAGGGAGCGTGGATGGAGAGAGAGAGAGATGGGGAGCGGGGGGGAGCTGGTCGAGGGTATAGCGTAGCCGGGCTCTAGAATCGAGTTTTCGGGCCGAGTCGGTGTATGTGGGCAAGAGAGTAGGTTAGCAGGCTCTACCGAGGGAGAGGGAGAGGGTAATAGTAGATTGTCCTGGTGAACGAGCAGGACGGCAAGTGCCTTTATAGTGGGTCAGTACTAGCCGGCACCCGGCTAGCGAGCCTTCAAGGTCTCCTTAGCGCTCCCACCACCTTCCCTCCTTTTGCCTACAACGAGAGCTGCCAGGTAGGTGAGGCCCAGCGAGCGAGCTTAGGAGAGCTATCCGGAGGTCGCGGCGCAACCCACCTAATATATATTCATTCTTTCTCTCTCTCCCTCCCTCCTTCCCTCCTTCCTTCCTTCCACCTCTCCCTCGCTCTCTCGAGATCACGCGTGCGCGCGCGCGCGCAAGAGAGCAAGCGCGCCCGCCCGTTCGCGCTCCTCGTCCTTATTCATTTTGCCACTCTTCCTCGTCCCTCTCCCGGTTGTTACGTTTTACCGGTTCCTAACTTAAATCTCGTCAATTTCAGCCTCGGCGAGAGGCAATGCGAACGACGCGCCGGGGTTCGGACACGGGGCGCGATCGAGAGATCTCGAATCGTCGGATGTCCTAACAATGGCGGGTGTATCGCGCGGATATTCGTTTCTCGAGTCGAGTCCGAGGAACGCGTGACCAGGGGGGGAGGGGGGAGGGAGGGTGGAGACGCGCGGAAAGGGCGAAATATCGACGTCGTTATCGTATCGTTTATTTATAACTGCGTGCGTTATTAATAGAACGCGGGGTTCGTTACGACACGCGATATAGCTTCGACGACGACGACGACGAAGGTGGAGCGAACGTTATATTCGAAGTGGTAGGTCAGCGGTTTTCGTATCTCGCCGCTTGATACGCGGTGTCGGTGCGCGAGACGAACGGGCGTTCGTGTCGCCCGTAAACTTTCTTCGATAAACTCGATAATGGTTCAAACGTGGAGAAACAGAGAGCGAGAGAGAGAGAGAGAGAGAGAGAGAGAGAAGTTGTCAATTTAGAAGCTCGTTGAAACGATTTTTGGCGAATGACGTGGGAGGAGTTAAATTTCACGGTCCAAATTCAAATGTAGCGCAGGAATCGCCGTGTAGACGATAAGACGAGCTTTTCGGCGTGACATAACAGCGAAGAGTTTCTTGAGCTGGTGGAAGAGGGACGGAGAGAACGAAAGAGAGGAATGAAGAAGGAAAGGAAGTGGGGGGGGGGGGGGGAAGAGAGGCAGAGATAAAGAGAGAGAACACCGGCTCCACGGGGAAGTAATGAAATATTTGGGTAGCGCTGAGCGGGAATGGGAATGGGAATGAGAACAGGTTCCTGTTGCGCATTCCAGGCCGATGCTGAATACCGATGCCTTGGACACGGCGGTTGGCACGGCTAGGTACATAAATTACTATTGAGTTACAACTCGCTAGTTCAGTCCCACGGAAATCCTCCTTTGCACCGTGACTCACGGGTCAAAATTGCGCGAATCGAAAGGGAGCGATCGAACGATCGGTATGTTCGGAGAATCCTCGATCACGCGGAAATGCGATGAAAAATCAATTATCGGGTAATAGTTGATTAATTGCCGTACCCGTTTACCGCGAACTCGTATAGGAGATTTATTGTCCTCTCGATCCAGGAGTTTGTATAGCGTTTTTCGTAAATAATTAACGAAGACACACGAGTGGCGGGAGAAGCGTGGCGCGGGGAAGTTACCGAAGCGAAGCTGGCCATTGAAGTGAGCATGAATGCGATGCGGTCGGAACGAGAATTATTTCGGAATAAAGTTGTGCGACCGGTCGCGTGATTCCAGGTAATATGTCTCTTCGAGTTCGCGCCGCTATCGGTAGATATATATATATATATATATGTATGTATACAGGTAACATTTTTCGCGTACCTAGAATCTTCGGTAGCGAACGAAGCGAGGTAGCGTATCGTGACAAAAGTGAGATACGAAAGCATATGTTTTATTTGAGCGAGTATTACGTCTGCCCCCTTCTACCGATAAAGGTGTAGATGCGACTTTCTGCTTTTAACGTGAAACGTATCGCGCTCTAATGGAGTGCAATTAACCACCAGTCGTACGCTCGTTCGTGGTAATCTTAATTTTCGATCGGGTGAAAAAAAAAACGGAGTGACAAAGCGAGCCACCGACACACCGTTTCTTTCAACGAACGCTGTAATGCTCGCGTCGCGCTCCATTAATACTCAAACGAGCGCATCAACGGAACGCGTAACATTTCGAAATCAAAATTTCGAGGACCGAACGCGTTTCTTTCGAAAAGATACCGCCGCCCGCGTACCGGACGAGTTCGATCCAGACGAACAATAACGATTCCGGAAAATTAGACACGCCGAGAGAACCCGCGCGAAGGAAATTCCAACGCGATCGAAAATCGAGCATTCCTACGGGGGATATCGTTGCGAGATATCGATAGGGCAGAGCGGAGCCGGTAAATAAAATTGGAGCAGTTAGTCGGTTCGAGCCATGCTCGTTTTCGGCGTGGCAAAGAGTAAGGCAAAAATTGCTTCGGGCTCGGTTGGCCTTGTGGCATACTTCCCTCTCTTTCTCTCTCACTCTCGTCCTCCGTTCCTCCCTCCTTTGCCATCCTTCTCTCTCTCTCACTCGCGTCGAGTCTCTCCTTTCTTGCTCCTTCTCGCTCACCCTTGTGCCGCGCTCTCAGCGTGAGAGCGGCCACACAAAGAGAGCACGAGAAGCACAATGGATTACTTAGACGGGTAGGTTAGTTTGCCGAATGAAGCGAATGGGCCCACGCACGTTAAGATAGGTCCTGACTGAGAATCAGCAGAAAAGCGCGCGAAACGCAAAATCCGGGGGGCTTGCGCGTTTCTCCCAGGAAGAAACTTGTATCTCTAATTGCTCCCTTTATCGCGCCCGTGATAACCGCTCGGTATCGCGAAATTATTACGCTCGTTTCTCACGCGCGTATCCTCCGCTATGAACTTAAGGATGC